>OU342453.1:0-1318783 GCA_910589575.2 Carcina quercana
CCTAACCTAACCTAACCTCACCTAACCTAACCTAACCTAACCTAACCTAACCTAACCTAACCTAACCTAACCTAACCTAACCTAACCTAACCTAACCTAACCTAACCTAACCTAACCTAACCTAACCTAACCTAACCTAACCTAACCTAACCTAACCTAACCTAACCTAACCTAACCTAACCTAACCTAACCTAACCTAACCTAACCTAACCTAACCTAACCTAACCTAACCTAACCTAACCTAACCTAACCTAACCTAACCTAACCTAACCTAACCTAACCTAACCTAACCTAACCTAACCTAACCTAACCTAACCTAACCTAACCTAACCGAACCTAACCTAACCTAACCTAACCTAACCTAACCTAACCTAACCTAACCTAACCTAACCTAACCTAACCTAACCTAACCTAACCTAACCTAACCTAACCTAACCTAACCTAACCTAACCTAACCTAACCTAACCTAACCTAACCTAACCTAACCTAACCTAACCTAACCTAACCTAACCTAACCTAACCTAACCTAACCTAACCTAACCTAACCTAACCTAACCTAACCTAACCTAACCTAACCTAACCTAACCTAACCTAACCTAACCTAACCTAACCTAACCTAACCTAACCTAACCTAACCTAACCTAACCTAACCTAACCTAACCTAACCTAACCTAACCTAACCTAACCTAACCTAACCTAACCTAACCTAACCTAACCTAACCTAACCTAACCTAACCTAACCTAACCTAACCTAACCTAACCTAACCTAACCTAACCTAACCTAACCTAACCTAACCTAACCTAACCTAACCTAACCTAACCTAACCTAACCTAACCTAACCTAACCTAACCTAACCTAACCTAACCTAACCTAACCTAACCTAACCTAACCTAACCTAACCTAACCTAACCTAACCTAACCTAACCTAACCTAACCTAACCTAACCTAACCTAACCTAACCTAACCTAACCTAACCTAACCTAACCTAACCTAACCTAACCTAACCTAACCTAACCTAACCTAACCTAACCTAACCTAACCTAACCTAACCTAACCTAACCTAACCTAACCTAACCTAACCTAACCTAACCTAACCTAACCTAACCTAACCTAACCTAACCTAACCTAACCTAACCTAACCTAACCTAACCTAACCTAACCTAACCTATCCTAACCTAACCTAACCTAACCTAACCTAACCTAACCTAACCTAACCTAACCTAACCTAACCTAACCTAACCTAACCTAACCTAACCTAACCTAACCTAACCTAACCTAACCTAACCTAACCTAACCTAACCTAACCTAACCTAACCTAACCTAACCTAACCTAACCTAACCTAACCTAACCTAACCTAACCTAACCTAACCTAACCTAACCTAACCTAACCTAACCTAACCTAACCTAACCTAACCTAACCTAACCTAACCTAACCTAACCTAACCTAACCTAACCTAACCTAACCTAACCTAACCTAACCTAACCTAACCTAACCTAACCTAACCTAACCTAACCTAACCTAACCTAACCTAACCTAACCTAACCTAACCTAACCTAACCTAACCTAACCTAACCTAACCTAACCTAACCTAACCTAACCTAACCTAACCTAACCTAACCTAACCTAACCTAACCTAACCTAACCTAACCTAACCTAACCTAACCTAACCTAACCTAACCTAACCTAACCTAACCTAACCTAACCTAACCTAACCTAACCTAACCTAACCTAACCTAACCTAACCTAACCTAACCTAACCTAACCTAACCTAACCTAACCTAACCTAACCTAACCTAACCTAACCTAACCTAACCTAACCTAACCTAACCTAACCTAACCTAACCTAACCTAACCTAACCTAACCTAACCTAACCTAACCTAACCTAACCTAACCTAACCTAACCTAACCTAACCTAACCTAACCTAACCTAACCTAACCTAACCTAACCTAACCTAACCTAACCTAACCTAACCTAACCTAACCTAACCTAACCTAACCTAACCTAACCTAACCTAACCTAACCTAACCTAACCTAACCTAACCTAACCTAACCTAACCTAACCTAACCTAACCTAACCTAACCTAACCTAACCTAACCTAACCTAACCTAACCTAACCTAACCTAACCTAACCTAACCTAACCTAACCTAACCTAACCTAACCTAACCTAACCTAACCTAACCTAACCTAACCTAACCTAACCTAACCTAACCTAACCTAACCTAACCTAACCTAACCTAACCTAACCTAACCTAACCTAACCTAACCTAACCTAACCTAACCTAACCTAACCTAACCTAACCTAACCTAACCTAACCTAACCTAACCTAACCTAACCTAACCTAACCTAACCTAACCTAACCTAACCTAACCTAACCTAACCTAACCTAACCTAACCTAACCTAACCTAACCTAACCTAACCTAACCTAACCTAACCTAACCTAACCTAACCTAACCTAACCTAACCTAACCTAACCTAGCCTAACCTAACCTAACCTAACCTAACCTAACCTAACCTAACCTAACCTAACCTAACCTAACCTAACCTAACCTAACCTAACCTAACCTAACCTAACCTAACCTAACCTAACCTAACCTAACCTAACCTAACCTAACCTAACCTAACCTAACCTAACCTAACCTAACCTAACCTAACCTAACCTAACCTAACCTAACCTAACCTAACCTAACCTAACCTAACCTAACCTAACCTAACCTAACCTAACCTAACCTAACCTAACCTAACCTAACCTAACCTAACCTAACCTAACCTAACCTAACCTAACCTAACCTAACCTAACCTAACCTAACCTAACCTAACCTAACCTAACCTAACCTAACCTAACCTAACCTAACCTAACCTAACCTAACCTAACCTAACCTAACCTAACCTAACCTAACCTAACCTAACCTAACCTAACCTAACCTAACCTAACCTAACCTAACCTAACCTAACCTAACCTAACCTAACCTAACCTAACCTAACCTAACCTAACTTAACCTAACCTAACCTAACCTAACCTAACCTAACCTAACCTAACCTAACCTAACCTAACCTAACCTAACCTAACCTAACCTAACCTAACCTAACCTAACCTAACCTAACCTAACCTAACCTAACCTAACCTAACCTAACCTAACCTAACCTAACCTAACCTAACCTAACCTAACCTAACCTAACCTAACCTAACCTAACCTAACCTAACCTAACCTAACCTAACCTAACCTAACCTAACCTAACCTAACCTAACCTAACCTAACCTAACCTAACCTAACCTAACCTAACCTAACCTAACCTAACCTAACCTAACCTAACCTAACCTAACCTAACCTAACCTAACCTAACCTAACCTAACCTAACCTAACCTAACCTAACCTAACCTAACCTAACCTAACCTAACCTAACCTAACCTAACCTAACCTAACCTAACCTAACCTAACCTAACCTAACCTAACCTAACCTAACCTAACCTAACCTAACCTAACCTAACCTAACCTAACCTAACCTAACCTAACCTAACCTAACCTAACCTAACCTAACCTAACCTAACCTAACCTAACCTAACCTAACCTAACCTAACCTAACCTAACCTAACCTAACCTAACCTAACCTAACCTAACCTAACCTAACCTAACCTAACCTAACCTAACCTAACCTAACCTAACCTAACCTAACCTAACCTAACCTAACCTAACCTAACCTAACCTAACCTAACCTAACCTAACCTAACCTAACCTAACCTAACCTAACCTAACCTAACCTAACCTAACCTAACCTAACCTAACCTAACCTAACCTAACCTAACCTAACCTAACCTAACCTAACCTAACCTAACCTAACCTAACCTAACCTAACCTAACCTAACCTAACCTAACCTAACCTAACCTAACCTAACCTAACCTAACCTAACCTAACCTAACCTAACCTAACCTAACCTAACCTAACCTAACCTAACCTAACCTAACCTAACCTAACCTAACCTAACCTAACCTAACCTAACCTAACCTAACCTAACCTAACCTAACCTAACCTAACCTAACCTAACCTAACCTAACCTAACCTAACCTAACCTAACCTAACCTAACCTAACCTAACCTAACCTAACCTAACCTAACCTAACCTAACCTAACCTAACCTAACCTAACCTAACCTAACCTAACCTAACCTAACCTAACCTAACCTAACCTAACCTAACCTAACCTAACCTAACCTAACCTAACCTAACCTAACCTAACCTAACCTAACCTAACCTAACCTAACCTAACCTAACCTAACCTAACCTAACCTAACCTAACCTAACCTAACCTAACCTAACCTAACCTAACCTAACCTAACCTAACCTAACCTAACCTAACCTAACCTAACCTAACCTAACCTAACCTAACCTAACCTAACCTAACCTAACCTAACCTAACCTAACCTAACCTAACCTAACCTAACCTAACCTAACCTAACCTAACCTAACCTAACCTAACCTAACCTAACCTAACCTAACCTAACCTAACCTAACCTAACCTAACCTAACCTAACCTAACCTAACCTAACCTAACCTAACCTAACCTAACCTAACCTAACCTAACCTAACCTAACCTAACCTAACCTAACCTAACCTAACCTAACCTAACCTAACCTAACCTAACCTAACCTAACCTAACCTAACCTAACCTAACCTAACCTAACCTAACCTAACCTAACCTAACCTAACCTAACCTAACCTAACCTAACCTAACCTAACCTAACCTAACCTAACCTAACCTAACCTAACCTAACCTAACCTAACCTAACCTAACCTAACCTAACCTAACCTAACCTAACCTAACCTAACCTAACCTAACCTAACCTAACCTAACCTAACCTAACCTAACCTAACCTAACCTAACCTAACCTAACCTAACCTAACCTAACCTAACCTAACCTAACCTAACCTAACCTAACCTAACCTAACCTAACCTAACCTAACCTAACCTAACCTAACCTAACCTAACCTAACCTAACCTAACCTAACCTAACCTAACCTAACCTAACCTAACCTAACCTAACCTAACCTAACCTAACCTAACCTAACCTAACCTAACCTAACCTAACCTAACCTAACCTAACCTAACCTAACCTAACCTAACCTAACCTAACCTAACCTAACCTAACCTAACCTAACCTAACCTAACCTAACCTAACCTAACCTAACCTAACCTAACCTAACCTAACCTAACCTAACCTAACCTAACCTAACCTAACCTAACCTAACCTAACCTAACCTAACCTAACCTAACCTAACCTAACCTAACCTAACCTAACCTAACCTAACCTAACCTAACCTAACCTAACCTAACCTAACCTAACCTAACCTAACCTAACCTAACCTAACCTAACCTAACCTAACCTAACCTAACCTAACCTAACCTAACCTAACCTAACCTAACCTAACCTAACCTAACCTAACCTAACCTAACCTAACCTAACCTAACCTAACCTAACCTAACCTAACCTAACCTAACCTAACCTAACCTAACCTAACCTAACCTAACCTAACCTAACCTAACCTAACCTAACCTAACCTAACCTAACCTAACCTAACCTAACCTAACCTAACCTAACCTAACCTAACCTAACCTGACCTAACCTAACCTAACCTAACCTAACCTAACCTAACCTAACCTAACCTAACCTAACCTAACCTAACCTAACCTAACCTAACCTAACCTAACCTAACCTAACCTAACCTAACCTAACCTAACCTAACCTAACCTAACCTAACCTAACCTAACCTAACCTAACCTAACCTAACCTAACCTAACCTAACCTAACCTAACCTAACCTAACCTAACCTAACCTAACCTAACCTAACCTAACCTAACCTAACCTAACCTAACCTAACCTAACCTAACCTAACCTAACCTAACCTAACCTAACCTAACCTAATCTAACCTAACCTAACCTAACCTAACCTAACCTAACCTAACCTAACCTAACCTAACCTAACCTAACCTAACCTAACCTAACCTAACCTAACCTAACCTAACCTAACCTAACCTAACCTAACCTAACCTAACCTAACCTAACCTAACCTAACCTAACCTAACCTAACCTAACCTAACCTAACCTAACCTAACCTAACCTAACCTAACCTAACCTAACCTAACCTAACCTAACCTAACCTAACCTAACCTAACCTAACCTAACCTAACCTAACCTAACCTAACCTAACCTAACCTAACCTAACCTAACCTAACCTAACCTAACCTAACCTAACCTAACCTAACCTAACCTAACCTAACCTAACCTAACCTAACCTAACCTAACCTAACCTAACCTAACCTAACCTAACCTAACCTAACCTAACCTAACCTAACCTAACCTAACCTAACCTAACCTAACCTAACCTAACCTAACCTAACCTAACCTAACCTAACCTAACCTAACCTAACCTAACCTAACCTAACCTAACCTAACCTAACCTAACCTAACCTAACCTAACCTAACCTAACCTAACCTAACCTAACCTAACCTAACCTAACCTAACCTAACCTAACCTAACCTAACCTAACCTAACCTAACCTAACCTAACCTAACCTAACCTAACCTAACCTAACCTAACCTAACCTAACCTAACCTAACCTAACCTAACCTAACCTAACCTAACCTAGCCTAACCTAACCTAACCTAACCTAACCTAACCTAACCTAACCTAACCTAACCTAACCTAACCTAACCTAACCTAACCTAACCTAACCTAACCTAACCTAACCTAACCTAACCTAACCTAACCTAACCTAACCTAACCTAACCTAACCTAACCTAACCTAACCTAACCTAACCTAACCTAACCTAACCTAACCTAACCTAACCTAACCTAACCTAACCTAACCTAACCTAACCTAACCTAACCTAACCTAACCTAACCTAACCTAACCTAACCTAACCTAACCTAACCTAACCTAACCTAACCTAACCTAACCTAACCTAACCTAACCTAACCTAACCTAACCTAACCTAACCTAACCTAACCTAACCTAACCTAACCTAACCTAACCTAACCTAACCTAACCTAACCTAACCTAACCTAACCTAACCTAACCTAACCTAACCTAACCTAACCTAACCTAACCTAACCTAACCTAACCTAACCTAACCTAACCTAACCTAACCTAACCTAACCTAACCTAACCTAACCTAACCTAACCTAACCTAACCTAACCTAACCTAACCTAACCTAACCTAACCTAACCTAACCTAACCTAACCTAACCTAACCTAACCTAACCTAACCTAACCTAACCTAACCTAACCTAACCTAACCTAACCTAACCTAACCTAACCTAACCTAACCTAACCTAACCTAACCTAACCTAACCTAACCTAACCTAACCTAACCTAACCTAACCTAACCTAACCTAACCTAACCTAACCTAACCTAACCTAACCTAACCTAACCTAACCTAACCTAACCTAACCTAACCTAACCTAACCTAACCTAACCTAACCTAACCTAACCTAACCTAACCTAACCTAACCTAACCTAACCTAACCTAACCTAACCTAACCTAACCTAACCTAACCTAACCTAACCTAACCTAACCTAACCTAACCTAACCTAACCTAACCTAACCTAACCTAACCTAACCTAACCTAACCTAACCTAACCTAACCTAACCTAACCTAACCTAACCTAACCTAACCTAACCTAACCTAACCTAACCTAACCTAACCTAACCTAACCTAACCTAACCTAACCTAACCTAACCTAACCTAACCAAACCTAACCTAACCTAACCTAACCTAACCTAACCTAACCTAACCTAACCTAACCTAACCTTTTTTTTTTTTTTTTTTTTTTTTTTTTTTTTTTTTTTTTTTTTACGGAGTGGAAATCTTCAAAAGATACCCGGCACTTCGGGGAAAGTGGCCGGGTTATGCTGGATTCTTACCAGCTAAAACCACTCCGGTATCCCTCTCTCGCCTTTGTTTGCCGAGTCACGGGAACTTACTACTCATCCGCAACTCGGCAGGCGGCCCCATACATCCCTTGCACTCGTGCATCCGTCACTTCTCTTGTGCAGCAAGCACATCAAGCCGATGGCCAGCTAGATGTGATTGGCGCACACACACACACATCTACTCTATACGGGTATTGCCAGGCCGATCACAGCATGTATGACAGGTAAGCACACACCCTGCCCCGGCCCGTCGCCACCCGCATCACTCATTCGTCCTTTCCTCAGTGGGCAGGAGCGCGATGCCTGGCGCGTTCGCTGCCCCATTCCTCCATCTTTCAGTCCTCGTCTCTCCTATCGTCCATCATATATCTATTGCACCAACCGCATCCAACCAACCGCGATGCAACCCCAATGAGGCAGCAACGGAATCGATCGGGCACGGCTGGCGCACATCCCTCATCTCAACTGTGCGTGCAGCGCCGGGCCGGTCACAGTCCGGATGACAGGTAAGCACCCACACTGCCCCAACCCAGCACTACCCACACCCCTCCTCTCTCCAGTGTGGGCAGCAGCGCGTGTCAACTCGCGCCCGCTGCCCCATTCCTCCATACCGTACCATGTATCCATCCATCCATTCATGTTCCTATGGCGGCGAAATTCGCCAGCCAGTCATACTCCCGTTCGTACTTATTCAACCTAACCTAACCTAACCTAACCTAACCTAACCTAACCTAACCTAACCTAACCTAACCTAACCTAACCTAACCTAACCTAACCTAACCTAACCTAACCTAACCTAACCTAACCTAACCTAACCTAACCTAACCTAACCTAACCTAACCTAACCTAACCTAACCTAACCTTTTTTTTTTTTTTTTTTTTTTTTTTTTTACGGAGTGGAAATCTTCAAAAGATACCCGGCACTTCGGGGAAAGTGGCCGGGTTATGCTGGATTCTTACCAGCTAAAACCACTCCGGTATCCCTCTCTCGCCTTTGTTTGCCGAGTCACGGGAACTTACTACTCATCCGCAACTCGGCAGGCGGCCCCATACATCCCTTGCACTCGTGCATCCGTCACTTCTCTTGTGCAGCAAGCACATCAAGCCGATGGCCAGCTAGATGTGATTGGCGCACACACGCACACATCTACTCTATACGGGTATTGCCAGGCCGATCACAGCATGTATGACAGGTAAGCACACACCCTGCCCCGGCCCGTCGCCACCCGCATCACTCATTCGTCCTTTCCTCAGTGGGCAGGAGCGCGATGCCTGGCGCGTTCGCTGCCCCATTCCTCCATCTTTCAGTCCTCGTCTCTCCTATCGTCCATCATATATCTATTGCACCAACCGCATCCAACCAACCGCGATGCAACCCCAATGAGGCAGCAACGGAATCGATCGGGCACGGCTGGCGCACATCCCTCATCTCAACTGTGCGTGCAGCGCCGGGCCGGTCACAGTCCGGATGACAGGTAAGCACCCACACTGCCCCAACCCAGCACTACCCACACCCCTCCTCTCTCCAGTGTGGGCAGCAGCGCGTGTCAACTCGCGCCCGCTGCCCCATTCCTCCATACCGTACCATGTATCCATCCATCCATTCATGTTCCTATGGCGGCGAAATTCGCCAGCCAGTCATACTCCCGTTCGTACTTATTCTTCTTCTGCACCGACTGTATCAAGTCAGACCGAGTGCGAATGCATCTATGCGGACGCACACAGTCCGCCCGGATACCGTCAGTGCACATCCATCTCCTCAACTGCGCAGGTGGCATGACGCCGACCCGCGTCCCCTTCTCCCCGGTTGGGCAGAGTGCTCCACACACACTGCCCCCTTCCTCCGCTCTTCCTCTTCCATACTCCATTCATCCCCTTTCATTTCAGCGCCATGTCGGGAGACTTGACACGGCGCTGAACCACCTCTGCTTCGGACGCAGGACCTGCCCCGGGTCCTGCGCCCGAAGCCGCGTTTAGGGCGGCAGACGGCGGTCCCCCGCCAAACGACGGCCCCCTCCCCTGCGCCTTCTCCAGCGCCTCGTCGGGCGCTCCGCCTCCCTCTCCCGTTGCCGCTCCGCCTCCTCCTTCTGCGACATTACAACTTCCGCGAACACGGAGACAGCCCGCCACGCCCCCTCGCTGCCAGCCATGGAACGCACCACAGCCGGCAGCGAGAGATCCGCGCCGATAGCCGCCACCAGCGCCGCCCTTTCCTCCGCCCACGCCGAGCACACCGCCAGTGTGTGTTGTGCCGTATCCTCGGCGCAACCACAGTGATGGCATTCCGGCGCGGGCTCCGCCCCCGCCACCCTCCACAGGTACCTTCCGAAGCACCCGTGCCCCGAAAGGACCTGCGTAAGGTGAAAGGAGAGGGCTCCATATTTTCTTCCCATCCACTGTCGCAGAACTGGCCGCACCGCATCCACTATCTCTCGGCCAGCTGAAGGCTCTTCGAGCGCCTGCCTCCATCGAGCGAGGTAGGCTCTCCGCGCGCGGATGCGCAGGCGAAGGACCTCCTCGCTCGACAGAGGCTCCCCGGACGCCCGGTGCTCAATGATGGTGTCGTATACCACCGTGAGCACACGGGCGTCCCACACCCAGGGCAGCGATCCCGCCAGCACACATGCTGCCTCAAATGATACGACCTAACCTAACCTAACCTAACCTAACCTAACCTAACCTAACCTAACCTAACCTAACCTAACCTAACCTAACCTAACCTAACCTAACCTAACCTAACCTAACCTAACCTAACCTAACCTAACCTAACCTAACCTAACCTAACCTAACCTAACCTAACCTAACCTAACCTAACCTAACCTAACCTAACCTAACCTAACCTAACCTAACCTAACCTAACCTAACCTAACCTAACCTAACCTAACCTAACCTAACCTAACCTAACCTAACCTAACCTAACCTAACCTAACCTAACCTAACCTAACCTAACCTAACCTAACCTAACCTAACCTAACCTAACCTAACCTAACCTAACCTAACCTAACCTAACCTAACCTAACCTAACCTAACCTAACCTAACCTAACCTAACCTAACCTAACCTAACCTAACCTAACCTAACCTAACCTAACCTAACCTAACCTAACCTAACCTAACCTAACCTAACCTAACCTAACCTAACCTAACCTAACCTAACCTAACCTAACCTAACCTAACCTAACCTAACCTAACCTAACCTAACCTAACCTAACCTAACCTAACCTAACCTAACCTAACCTAACCTAACCTAACCTAACCTAACCTAACCTAACCTAACCTAACCTAACCTAACCGCAAACTTCATGAGGCGAACAGAGAGAGCGACTAACTCAGAAATAAGGGATTACAACACAAAAATGACCATAAAAGATCGGAACACCTCTGTGATTGTAAAATCTCCAGAAACCCCCAAGATGAACCCCGTTGCAATGAAATAACAGTAGGTTCTGTGGCAAGTCTTATTTAATAATCAGTAAAGAAAGAAGGTCATTTCTGGGCGATGACACGTCTATATCGCCATTTATATGTACACCAGCGCCATCTATCCACGAATGACTGGTATTGATAACTATATTCATACAAAAGAGAGGACAAGACTATAACAGTCGTGTCGCGACTGAACATACCGCCCGCTATGGACGGTGTCCATTAAAATAAAATAAATCTCACAACAGTTGAACAAAACTAAACACATCTCCTTAAACAATATTTATACAAACAAGCTTAACAATAAAACTATTTACACAACACTATAATGACATCTTATTAACAAACTAAAAACTAACTCAGATCAGGCTTGGATGTGGATGGGACCACATGACCGTGAATGCTGGAGAAACAAGTTGAGTTTGAGACATTGCCATTGAGAGAGGTCTTCGGTGGTGAAGTTGCTGCTAATGCAGTAGCAACAACATTGTTACCGACAGACTGATCAGCTGTGCTCTGAATGACAGCTGACTTTGGGTTTCTGGGATGCAGTAGAGAGTGGTGGTTATGGGTACAAAGACTACAGTTTGTAGGCTGGTCGCATATGTGAGTGGAGTGATCGTGACTTAAACAGTTGCAACATAAATTGTAGGTTTGGACAAACTTACGTCTGTCCTCAATGCCTTCCTGAACAAACTTTATACAGGCGCTTAAGCTATGGTTCTCTCTACAAAAGATACAACTTATGATAGCTGCCGCAACATTTGTACAGTTGAGTTGTTCCTTCCTTTCAACCTTAGGATAACCACATTCTGGAGACGTGCTAGTCTCTTTCAATTTCGATAATTTTTCCTTTAGCATTGATTTATAATCATAATAAGTTTCTACTGTGATGTCGTACACATCATCAACAAAATAGCTACTATTTTTATAGTCTTCCGTCGACATTTTAAGAACAATATTACGGTGATTGTTCAAAAATTCCTTCCATTGTTGTTCCAAACCTTCTAAACGCGATTCAACATAAGGACATGTGATGCGTTCCTTGGGAGATTTCTTGAAGTTAGAATTCCCATTGATAATTATGGAAGAAACATGTGCTTGAAGTCTAATCAGAATGTCAGCCATGATGATAGTACAACAGTATCAAAATATATCAATATTACAATGCTAAATCGAAAATAAACAGTTCAAAAATTAACAATTTCAAGGGAAAAATCCGCAGAAAATATTCTAAGTGTTTGACACATCCATACGTCACAAAAACAAAATTTGGCGTAAGTCAGTCAGTGCACTTTTTTTGAAATTATTCTAAGTCTCTATTCTAATTTTGAAATTCAAAGATAAAACTGTCTACGAAATAAAGTTGAAATTTTGAATGTCTATAAGGTCGAAATTTGTTACACTATGTCACACTCACTACAAGTCCATTGCATCTTGGTGCACTCTTCGCGCCGGTGCCTCGCTTCCAGGGGTGCTCCGCTTCCAAGGGTGCCTTCTGGGGTGCTCCGCTTCCAAGGGTGTTCCGCCTTCTGGGGCGCTCCTCTTCCAGGAGTGATTCACTGCTGAGGGGTGCTCCACCCGCACCTCAGCCTTCCGCGCTGGATGAAGCCACCTCGGGCTCCAAGCGACAATCCACTGACTACTTAGCCAGCGTTGCAATGGAACATGCGTTCCAGTCCACTTCGCGCCTTTTTATTCCAGCGTTCGAAGGACCATGTAAAATCTCCAGAAACCCCCAAGATGAACCCCGTTGCAATGAAATATCAGTAGGTTCTGTGGCAAGTCTAATTTAATAATCAGTAAAGAAAGAAGGTCATTTCTGGGCGATGACACGTCTATATCGCCATTTATATGTACACCAGCGCCATCTATCCACGAATGACTGGTATTGATAACTATATTCATACAAAAGAGAGGACAAGACTATAACAGTCGTGTCGCGACTGAACAGTGATCGAGAAAGCCCAGGAATGAGGACAGCAGAAGTGAGCTCGGAATTTCCAACAGGCTGAGCAGAGTCCGCCAAGGCGCGAAACAGAATGGACAGATTTGTCGCCGACATGGTAAAACACAAATTGGATTGTCTGTAAGAAACCATTGTCATTAAAAATTAACATAGCATAGATATATAACATTTAAAAAAAAACATAAAAAATATTTATGCAAAAAATACATAAATATACAAAAATACAAAAAATATATATACAAAAAAAACCATAAATACACACACAAAAAAATTATTTATTTAAAAAAACCAATAACAGTAAAAATATCAATAATAATAACTAAGTAATTAGTATTATCAAAATTTTAATTATAAGTAGCGTCAAATTCCCTTATATTTGTATAGTATTATAGTATATATGTAACCCCTCTCCCTCCCTTTGTTTCTAGATAAGATAAAATAAAAACCAAAGAAAAAATCAAGTAATATCAAAAACATGTCACGGACGCCAAGTCTGTGGAAACTACAGTACTTTAAAAAAAACTAACCTAACCTACCTATGAGTTTTTTCAATTCAAGTACATTATCCGATTGCTTAACGGTGAAGGAAAAAATCGTGAGGAAACCTGCATGTCTTGAACAGGCATGTGAAGTCTACCAATGCGCACTGGTCCCGCGTGGTGCACTATGTCCCATACACTCTCTGTAGGAGAGTAGGACTGAGCTGCACTGGGGACGTGTATAGGCTGGTGATGATTTGTATTAAAATAGTCTCCGATGATGTTAGAGGTAGTTCGAATTTTAAAAAATTAACCTAGCCTCAAAAGTATGGAAAAGTATTGAAAAAATAGGACTTATATTATTTGTACATAAAACTGTCGGTGCTGCACACTTCTCTGTCTGTCCCACACATAGTCTAAAAAAGTCTTACAAAAGCCTGAAAAAGTTTTTTAAAATCTTAAAAAGTCAAAAAAAAAATCTTAAAAGTCAAAAAAGTCTAAAATGTCGAATCATTCACATACGCACGTAGCTGGTCCTCCTGGTGATGTGTGGGTCGTCAGCTTCCTCATAGAGCTATGAGAATTCTACGCATGCCAAATTTTAAAGCAATTTAGGAGCAATCAAACTTTAGCATTCATAATTTAGCAGCAACCATAACTCAGTTACAGCGAGCTGTTTTTAGTGTGTCAGCTGGAGACATGGGTCTCCAGCTGACACATGCCAGGAAGGCAAACCAGTCAGGTTAGGGCTTTAGACTATAGTCAGGCATTTAAAGCACAATTACAGCAATGAGAGCCAAAAAAATTGACGATCACATTGATAAACTGTTGGATCTACGAACGAAATACCGTGTGTAAGCTGGCGACCCGTGTCACCAGCTTACACATCTGGATCTTCGTAGTTATTCAAGTTACGATTATGTATTGTACCTCATATTTTAGAGCAAAATAGCAGCGCCAGGCGCCAAAATTTTCGAATCTCTAGTGCTAAAACTGTTTGAGCTACGAGCCGATATGTGTGTGTAAGCTGGTGACATGGGTCGCCAGCTGACACATGTTGTATCTCTGAAACTACATAAGTGAGAACTTCGTTTTAAAGATCAGATGAGACCATACAATAGGAGCGTTCACGAGTCAAAATTTCAAATCTCCTGGCTGTCTAGATTCAAAGTTATAAGCAAAAAACTATTTTCCCGCCAAAAAATTCAAAATAATCGCATGGACGCCGCTGAGCGGGCCGTTGCCGTTCCGTGCGCTACGCTATTACAATAGAGTTTCAACTTAGCCGTCATTGTTTTAAAATTCATTTTAACCTGCACTTTCGTATGGATTCAATTGGTATATTGAGCGTGTTAGACCAGGAGCCGACTGAAATAAGCAATGGTATACTACCGATTAACTTCATAGAAAGATTACGAATGACCTTCACCAAATTTGAGGTCTAGCTAGAATCTAACCCTTCACCGTTGGTGCATAATTCAAATCTACTAATTTGACTAATACGTAATCAAGATTTAGTTTAGTAATGAATCAACATATAAGAAACTAGCTTCTTCCCGCGGCTTCGCCCGCGTGGACTTTAGGTTTTATCCCGTGAGAACTACATGGCGTAGTACTACAAAATATCAAACTGACGCGAGACTTCCTGTCGATGACGTACCATTAATCTAAAGTCGCGATCAAAATACGGGGGTGGGGGCAAGAGAGTGCAACATTCTCAGACCTACCAAATATATGTAAAAAACAAAAAAATTGCTCAAGCCGTTTCGCAGAAGTGCGACTATAAACACCTTGACACGAAAATTTAATATATTAGATTGGATTGGGGGATTTTTTAAAAACGCTAAAACACGTCATTTTTATTTTTAGTTCATAACACTGAGTATCAATTTTCATGATATTGACTTCAAAAACAACAGAGTTCCCATACAAAATTTCATCCCCATTATATAACCATGAAACACGTAATCCTTCCTTTGTTTGAAATCTAATCGCTTACCAATTTTCATGGGGCATTATTTTTATTCCTTGTTGATTGCTGTGCAATTGCATTAATGTCAAACAGACTCATGCTTTACTATATCTGATTAGCTCATCAATTGAAAGAGATAGAGCTTTAAAATAATTTCAATATCACGTTTTATTTAGACGGTGGCGCCATCTATCGGTAAGGTGTGAAACTATTTAGACAACCGTAACCACAGAGAACAAACCTAAATGAATTAGTATTCAACTAATTTTATCAATCTGAGGGTACCGGGTTCGAATCCAGCCGTGTACCTATGAGTTGTTTTTCAATTCAAGTACATTATCCGATTGCTTAACGGTGAAGGAAAACATCGTGAGGAAACCTAAATGTCTTGAACAGGCATGTGAAGTCCGCCGATCCGCACTGGGCCCGCGTGGTGGACTATGGCCCATACACTCTCTGTAAGAGAGTAGGTCTGAGCCCCTCCAGTGGGGACATATATAGACTGTTGATGATGATGATGAATTTTATGGACTTTATATCGAATCAACAGCCTAAAAAATAAGTTTCAAGCTTCTAGCTCTAAAAATAACGATACCTCTATACGACTTTTCATCCCCCCTTTCAACCCCTTTCAACAAAACCCTTTTTCGCATTAAAAAGTAGCCTATGTTCTTTCTCAGGGTCTAAAGATTGTCTGTGCCAAATTTCATCAAAATCGGCTGAGAGGTATAAGCGAGAAAGCGTAACAGACAGACAGAGTTACTTTCGCATTTATAATATTAGTAGGGAAAGTAGGGACTAGTAGGGATAACACTTTACGGTGTGATATAACATAGTATAAGAGGTATATGTGCAACATATACAGCTTATATCAACATGATCAATAATTGTTGAGCTCGGTATTTAGTATATTTTCAGTAGCAATTATTGAATAAAACATGATATAGATTTCTCAAACATTTATTTTTAGTTATTTTCATATATCTCTTATATTGTGTCACTCACACACACCATAAAGTGTTATTTCTTATATGTTGATTCATTACTAAACTAAATCTTGATTTCCTATTAGTTAAATTAGTAGATTTGAATTATGCACCAACGGTGAAGGGTTAGATTCTAGCTAGACCTCAAATTTGGTGAAGATCGTTCGTAATCTCTCTATGAAGTTAATCGGTAGTATACCATTGCTTATTTCAGTCGGCTCCTGGTCTAACACGCTCAATATACCAATTGAATCGATACGAAAGTGCAGGTTAAAATGAATCTTAAAACAATAATGGCTAAGTTGAAAATCTATTGTAATAGCGTAGCGCACGGAACGGCAACGGCCCGCTCAGCGGCGTCCGTGCGATTATTTTGAATTTTTGGGCGGGAAAATAGTTTTTTGCTTATAACTTTGAATCTAGACAGCCAGGAGATTTGAAATTTTGACTCGTGAACGCTCCTATTGTATGGTCTCATCTGATCTTTAAAACGAAGTTCTCACTTATGTAGTTTCAGAGATACAACATGTGTCAGCTGGCGACCCATGTCACCAGCTTACACACACATATCGGCTCGTAGCTCAAACAGTTTTAGCATTAGAGATTCGAAAATTTTGGCGCCTGGCGCTGCTATTTTGCTCTAAAATATGAGGTACAATACATAATCGTAACTTGAATAACTACGAAGATCCAGATGTGTAAGCTGGTGACACGGGTCGCCAGCTTACACACGGTATTTCGTTCGTAGATCCAACAGTTTATCAATGTGATCGTCAATTTTTTTGGCTCTCATTGCTGTAATTGTGCTTTAAATGCCTGACTATAGTCTAAAGCCCTAACCTGACTGGTTTGCCTTCCTGGCATGTGTCAGCTGGAGACCCATGTCTCCAGCTGACACACTAAAAACAGCTCGCTGTAACTGAGTTATGGTTGCTGCTAAATTATGAATGCTAAAGTTTGATTGCTCCTAAATTGCTTTAAAATTTGGCATGCGTAGAATTCTCATAGCTCTATGAGGAAGCTGACGACCCACACATCTCCTGGTGACAATTTTTTTTTACTGTCAAATGTATATTTTTTTCGTATGAATCAAGGAGTGTATAAATACTGAATTCCCTGTGCATCAAGGAATTCATCATTGGACACCATTGAGCCACTGGCGTGCACCAAAGAGAATATAACTGCTGTGTAAATATCGAAGTTGTTAACAAGACTGTGTGCGTGTGCGTGGACTGCCATGATGATTTACGAGTGTGACAGATTAATGTCGAGCTCCTCCGCGCCCTCTACCTAGTGTTGAACTCGACTGACAGGCGCCGCTCACAGCCTCTCCTTGTACACTCTATTGTTTAAGTAGAAGGTGGCGTAGCTACCTAGGGGCTAGGCGGGGCAGTGCCCCGGGGCCCTCAAGCTCAGGGAGCCCTCGAATCCTTACCAGAAATCTTGATCGAACTGAACTTTTGGAAATTTCTCCCATTTTTAAAATAAATATGACAGGTTGCAACCCCACTCGTTGCAACACAACTAATCATGACAACTCAGTTGAGAGAAATTCAAAAGTTATGCCTAGGGAATTCCCCTAAATTCTTTCTGTAGGTTGGCAGTGTTGTCAATTTGACGGATAGTGATATGTGCGTTTTGTTATTCATCGATGTGCGTTTTATTGTGAATTCGAGTTAAGATTTTTTTACGAGAACGGTTAAAAAATTAATGCTGTATCAGGAGTAAGTAAGCTAATGTCAATAAACTTTTTTGTACTGGTCGACATAGTGGTTCAATTTTATTTGATTTTACCACTCATATTGATGTCCGTTAAGTCAATAAATCGTGTCAAATCTATAGATTTCGGCTACAGCTCATTGTATAACGCGAAATATCGTGAAATAATGCAAGTCACCTGCAGTAGGTACATTAATTCAGGCCCTCGGGCAGAAGATCGTTCATGGTCTCCACCGTTAAATGTGGTAACACTAACGGTGATAATTTTTTTTCCGGGGATTCCCCAACGACACTTGTAGCGTATCATTGTGTTTCTCTTTCCTTTTATTTTACTTTTAACGTCGTCAGTGAACAGTGAGTACCTACCTACTCGAGCACAATCTAATATTGTATTGTTGAAATAAATTAGAAAACTAAAATTATGGATAAAAAGAAGAAGCCCAGTGGTGCATTTAAACGCAAACAACGCCAAGAAAGAGAAGATAGTAAACAAAATTGCCCAAAATTGACAAGTTTTTTAGTCAGCCTTCTGCAAGTACATCTGGCCAAAATATTTCTATTGATAGTGACTCAAATAATGTGGTAACTGCAGTGTTGGTTGAGAAGCCTACTGAAGAAGATTCGACAATTATTGCAGTTGGAGATACCTCCGCCGCTGATCATGTGAACGTGGATGATTTTTGCATGACACACATAAGAGCGGAGGGTTTGGAGGAATCACAGACCTCTACATTTTTCGAAAATGTGTACGACAAATCTTCTTATGACTTGGGAAACTTCACGAACAAAATATTAAGTGATAACGAAAAACGTCAAATTCTTGATATGGGGCCTTTACAGCCTTCAGGACCTTTTCCAACAGACATCAACCAGAACAATAGGTGTTTTTCAAAATCGTACTACGTTTCGTGTTCTAAATATGGGCCAGTTAATCGTTTTTGGTTGTGTTATTCCAAAATACTAGACGCTGCCTATTGTCAACCCTGCTGGTTATTTGCTTCACAAAGGAATAATGTTTGGTGTACGGGAATTCGAGATTGGAAGCATTTATCAGAAAGAATTAAACAACACAGTTGTTCGAGTGGCCATTCGGAAGCATGTGCTGTGTATGAATTTTGGAAAAAAAACGATGCTAATACTATCGACAAGGAACTTGAAAATGAAATTCGCAAAGAAGCATCATTTTGGAAAATGGTTCTTCAAAGGTTATTCGATATCATACTTACCCTAGCAAAGAGTTCTTTGGCTTTGAGAGGACATCAAGAAGACTTAAGTCAGGAAGGATACCACGGAAATTTTCTGTCCTTTGTAGAGCTTGTCGCCCGATATGATCACATTTTGCGGCAAGTTTTGGATATGCCCAAAGGTAATAATAATTATTTCTAAGTTTTTTTATCGTTTTATTTTGTTTATAATTATTAACTGTTTAATATCAGGACTTTTTGAAATTGTGTTTTTTTATGTTTTTAGGATCTACAAGATATCTGAGTGCAACAATTCAAAATGAAATGATTGAGAGCTTGGGGACCAGACTCGAAACCCATCTACTAGAACAAATTAGAGCGTCACCGTTTTTTGCCATCATAATGGATACGACACAGGACATATCGAAGGTAGATCAGCTAAGCATTGTTGTGAGGTATGCAGTAATAACCAGATCGGAAAATGGACAGCCAATTGATATAGAAGTAAAAGAAGTGTTTCTAGGCTTTTATGCAGCCATCAAACATGGCGCAGTAGATTTAGTCAACCAAGTGACAACATTATTTATCGACAAAAATATTGATTTAAAAAAATGTGTGGGGCAAGGCTATGATGGAGCCAGTGTGATGAGTGGTGTGTATAATGGTGTACAAAAACATATTAAGGATATCCAGCCTAACGCAGAGTACGTACATTGTGCCACTCATAATTTAAATTTGGTGATAAATGATGCCGTTAGCAGTTGTGTGGAAATACAGATTTTTTTCGCAACGTTGCAAGATTTGTATAACTTTTTCGGAAACAGCATCAAACGTTGGGATCTACTGTCAAAATTCACTGGCGAATCGGACACCACTCTAAAAAAACTAAATCCGACTAGATGGTCCAGTAGGGTCAATACGATATCTGCAATAAAACTTCGTTATTTTGATATTATCAAAGCATTATCAGAAATAGTTCTAAAGAGTCCTAATAAAGATGAGCGTAGTGAAGCAGAGAGTATTAAAACAAAAATGCTAAATTTCGAGTTCGTGTTGCTTTGCGAATTCATGCACAGTGTATTGAACGACATCAATTATGCATCCAAAACTTTACAAAAATGCGACATCAATTTGGGCGAGGCGAGTAAAGTTTTAGCAGAGACCAAAGCAAAGTTGCAAATTTATAGAAATGATTTCGAATTATTCAAGTGCAAAGCCAGTGAAACTGCAAGAAAATATGGTATTGATACCCATTTTCAAGAAAAAAGGCAAAGAAAAGTTAAAAAACATTTTGATGAATTAGCTGCTGATCACCGATTTCCAAACCGAGAAAAAATATTTAAAATTGAGATTTTCAATAATGTACTAGACACAGTAATATCTCAATTAGATACACGTTTTATTGGTATGAGTGCAGTCTGTCATATATTCGATTTTCTAACACCAACATTTTTATTACATGTTGATGAAGCAACTTTATTACAAAAGTGTGACGAATTCCAAAGAAAATATTCAGATATAATAGGCCCTAGTTTTTCACTTCAATTTATTAATATTTACCACCTAGTTTTACCTCAACTAACTCAAGCATGGACTGTTCACCAATTATGTAAGGAAATAATGAGCAAATATGGAGTGCTAGAATGCGACCTAACGGAAGTATTTACAGCAATGTTATTATTCTTTACAATTCCTGTCACTTCTGCAGCAGCTGAAAGGTCATTCAGCAAATTAAAAATAATAAAAAATTATTTAAGAAATAATATGGGCCAAACTCGACTCCGACATTTATCGCTAATAGCAATTGAAAACAAAACCGCATCAAGCCTGGATTTAAACGAAGTCATTGATACTTTTGCGAAAACTAAAGCTAGGAAAAAATTGTAAATATAATTGTTATTTAGTCAGTTGGTAGGCCCGACCTTTATATAATAAACCCTTGAATCTTCTCTATTTCGTTTTATTAGCCAAACCTACACCAAGTATTAATTGTAATTTATGTTGTTACTGTTTAATATTTTTATTACCTGCCCTGCAGTGCACAAAAAAGAGCTTAAGTAGCCTAGCATTTTTAAAGTATTTGTATATTTCATATTTTTATTTGATAAAACCTAATCAGTTTACATAGCAGTGGGGACCAATTTTTTAATTTGCCCCAGGGCCCTTGGTTACCTAGCTACGCCACTGGACAAGTGTCCAATGAAATGCGAATACATAATATGTTGTATATACTAGGATACCTGTGCAGGCTCATCGCAGTTAATAACACTACAAAAAGCATCAAAACATTAATCTGTACATTGGGAACATCAGATCACACACAAACTCGCGGTTCACAAGATATTATCTTTGTTTTTTTTAATTGCGACGTGGGCGGGCGGTGGTTGCCGCGCGGGGGGTGTCGTTGTCGAGGGAACTCGGGTCTGGCAGCTCGGCCGCGTAATTGTTCAATTTATGATAAAGTCCCGCCTTTGATCTCGGGAGTATGCGAAATTATTCCAGCGTTGTCGTGTGTTGGGAGAAAAAAGGGCCAAGTGCGAGTCGGACTCTCGCACCGAGGGCTCCATGCAGAATGTGGACACCGCATACCCACTGAATCCCGCATTGTTTTCTACAAGTGAGCGCCTGGTGACAAGTCACTAGCAATTGTTAATTTACACTTCAAAATATGAATAGCGCAGTGACGATGGATCAGGCAGTCATCGAAATTTTTTAATGAGACTTTATAAATTATACTTTTATACATTTGCTGTTAAGACCTTGCTTCATGCCAAATATCCTGGTTCTAGGTCAATGGAGGTTCTGGTTCCTTCTCTGTCGAAATACGAGGCATAATTGTCTGTTTCTTTTTATCCGACTGCGCCAGAAGGAGGGTTATATTTTTTGAGAGTATGTACGTATAATTGTTTGGCACGCTCTGCGTCCTGAACGGCTCGATGGATTTTAGCTTGAGAGGTGTCGTTAGATTCGTATTTACTGTGAGAGTGACACTGGGTATATCAAAATCATAAAAGTTAAAAGAATTTACGCAGTCGGATTTTTTTTAATTTACTTTTCGTTCAGTTGCTAATGCGCTGACTTGTGAGCTTGATTGTTCACAGGGAGCTGCACACTCGAGTTTCAACTGTATGACTCCAAGCGACCCTGAGAACAAGGTGCTGACAGACGGACGTACGGGCAGCAGAGTGAACCTCGAAGGGTTCCTGTTTTCCTGTTTATGAACGGAACCATAAAAATACAAGTAAATGCTATTTGTTATCGGCAAAGCGGGTGAACGTCACAGCCCAAACTGTCGACGACATCTTAGTTTCCTAAGTTAATTAAGTCTGGCCGGTTTCGTGTATTTGTTGTGTTTTTGTACAAATAAACTAGACTATAACATTTGCACATTGCTAATTTAATCATGCCCTTTTGCAATCGCTCGTGTCCAAGTCGGGGCCGGGAGGAGGTACACTCGCGGAACTTGTCACTCGTAAATAATATTGCAATGCATGCACCACTACACTACTATCTGTCGGTAAATCTGTCTGCAGTAAAGATAGAACGAGACACACTGTATAGGTGTAGAATATCTTTGTCTGTGCCATATCTAATGCTAGCGTGTGTGCTGCCCGCCCGCCTCCAATGAGCAAGTGGGACGCATAATCTCCAATACCCGAGAATAGCGAAACCTTCCGCTAACAATTTTTAATAGAGCGAGAGACTGGAGCCGCGCGAGTGATCAAAAGACGAGCTAATGTTGAGCATGGGGGGGCGTGGGCATCCTCGCTGGACCGTGGGGAAGAAAATAAACAATGTAAACGTGACCGTCCATAATTGATATACATATAATCTATCTCTAAACGAAAATTTTTGTGTACATATTTATTTATACCGTCGATGTCGGTATCGGCTATAACGATTTCGCTGAAATTTTAGTGTTATGTCTGGAAAAATGCGTGTTTTTGAGTTTTCACGCAGTTTTCTTTCGTATTATTCGACGGAAAATATGTTCGCAAATTTCGCACGCTCGGGCACAAGCATCGTGGTCTGGCGGCTTCGGAGTAACATTGCCAGTCGCAGGTGTGTGCGGGTTCGAATCCCAATCGGATACAAAGTTTTTTAATTTTTATTTATTTCAAGTTTTTAGTTTTTTTTATGCCAAATTAAAAAGGAAATTGTACTTTTGGCCCAAAACTTTGAACAAAGATTGTTCGCTCAGATATTTCCTTTACAAAACAATATATTACATGTGGTACTCGGTTTTGTGGGTGGTAGGACATGTTCTACGTCTGCCTGGCAAACACCCGCGTATTACTAAGTCTGTCGACAAACAGTACTGTTAATAGCACTGTTTTGTTCAGCTATGTTAGGTACCAGAGACAGTGCCTTATTAGCTTCAGGCTGGTGGGTGCGCACGCTCACCGTACAACGGCATCATCGTCACTTACCATCAGGTGAGATGAATGACAAGTGCAAAACAATTTTTTGCCGACTTCAACAAAGGAAGAGGTTATGTCATAACTCCGCCAGTTTTGCGAACCGATTTTGATGACTATGTTTTTGTTTGGTATAAAGTACTTCAGAGTCTGTACCATATACATTATATCGGAATTGATTGAGCGCTTTTTGAGAAAAAAAAAGTAAAAAGTGTAAGTTTCATGGGACTTTTGATAAGTTTATATAACTGATATTCAAAACAAATCTGTTTATTTTCATTCATGTACATAGAGTCATTAGTGTTTAAGTCGTGTTTGTATGTACATACATGACCACTGTCAGGGCAGAGATACATGTATGCAAGGAAAGTTTTATTATATAATCTACAACAAAGATAGTCAACACATGTTTATCATACATAAGTTCATTTATTGTCTAATATGGTTCTCCAATGAGGTGCGACCGTCATTTACTATTGAAGTGGTTATCTTCCTCTTGTTGTAAAGTACCGGGAGCGACGACGGTGGTTGAGTGCGCATGTCACACGTCCGGCTGCTGCGGGTTCGTGCACCGTGTGACATGCGCACGGACAAACAGTGCCCAGTGCACACACTGGCAAAAGCACCAGGATCCGCGCCATGGGTCCTCAAGTATACAATAGACTACCTGTCGAGATCAGACACTGTGAAAGCGTACCATCACCAGCTACAGACACAAATTGAAGCAAGGGCTGGTCTGGTAATACATCTTGTATTTATATTATAATTGACTTGTAAATATTAATTTATCAATAAATATGTATATGAGCATACGTACGTCAGTGACAGGGTCCCACTTGAAGCATGCAGTGTGTGGTCACCCTTGCGGACGGACCATCTGACCATCCGCTAATCGGCTTATTGTTAACTAGCGGAGTGAACAAGCCACCGCACGCTTTGATCACGCGCCCACCAGCACCTCGCCGCCCACCGCCCACCGCCAGGGGGTCCAGTAGATACATACATGCGCTTGGTATACAGATTGCTATACTCTGCTTTTTGTAGTCTATAATTATTAATTATATCTGGAGTCTGGTATCTCAAGTGGAGGGTCGCTCTTTACGTTATATTTGTTGTAGTTTTCAACCGACTTCAAAAAATGAGAAGGTTCGACTGTGTTTTTGTATGTTTAATTACGCGATGATTGCGCTAATTAGTCTATTTTAAGGATTCTATTTTGTTTGGTAGTTCATAGGTCAGAGAGGTCAATTTATCGAAATTGATTCAGTGCTTTTTGAGAAAATCAACAAAACCAAAAATATTTACCGTAAGGGTTGCGTCAGTTGAAGCTTGTGTTCATACGTCAGCCAGTCTCCTGCAGCATGTGTGCAGCCACAGGACAACACGTGATTTGTGTGTGTGTGTGTGTGTGTGTGTGGAGGGGTGTTGTAGTATCACATGCGTGACGTCATCTACGAGGTTTGATAATATAACGGTTTTCACTGTCGATAAAATTCTGGAAAAAAATATTCGGGTCCTTGGAAGTAAATCTCGATTAAAAAATTTTTAATTTTGTCCATCATGTTCTACTATTATTGTAGGCATTGTCATTTATAATAATAATAACTATTATTGTTATATCGTGGATCAGGTTTGCGTCGACAGTGTTCCGTCGCACGTCACGCAGCCCTCGGTTCGTCTCCCCTGAGACCATTCTTCCTTATATTTGTGACATTTTGTAAAAAAAATAACCTCACATCGCACACAGCTTCGTGCGGGAAATGTATACTGTTTGGATATTTATTACTTTATTACTTATTGTGTTTCTGTGTAGCGTCGATGGTGTGGCCGGTGTGGCCGGTGTGGCGGGGGTGCGAGGTGGGCACTCGGGACAGTTCTTTACTGTGGGACCAATAAACAAGCTCAAAGTCACTCAGCGAGCAATGGAACGAGCTGTGCTCGGAAGTTCTCTACTTGATAAGGTCCGGAATGAGAAAATCCATAGAGTGACAAGGGTCACCGACATAACTCGACGAGTCAGTGATATGAAGTGGCAATGGGCAGGCCATATCGCTCGAAAAACCGATAACCGAGGGGGAGTGAGAGTTCTCGGTGGCGACCACGTACCGGGACACGTCTACCAGGCCATCCCCCTATTGCTCGGGTCTGGTCGATGTAGCGTACCATGGAGGAGGCCCACGTCCAGCAGTGGACGTTTCCCGGATGATGATGGCAACAGAATTTTAGTATGGAAGCATCTTTAGCAATATTCTATAGCATGTAGCAAGTAGCCAAGTGTTATACCAAGCCAGACAGCACTTGCTGCGTCGGCGCTATGCTGCAACTTAATATTGACAAGAATATAATGTTATCATTGAGGAAATCTGTACCTGGCAGGCTACATAACGCTGCTGACACAAATAAAATGTCAGATAAAATTATTAATTACAGATTGTCAACGCATAGTCATTTTATTCATTCATCCATATCCTATACACGTCCCCACTGCAGGTCTCAGTCCTACTCTCCTACAGAGAGTGTATGGGACATAGTCCACCACGCGGGACCAGTGCGCATTGGTAGACTTCACACACACCTTTGAATTTCTTGTTGATGTTTTCGTTCACCGAAACGCCAATGTCAATGATCGTCATGGCGGTTGGAAGGTTTTTGTATTACTTCGGCGAGTACATATCGGCTACACCTGCTCTGCTCTCGCGGCTGCTCGCTCGCGTGACGCAGCCTTGTGAGGGTATCCTGTGTCTCGTCGCTCGCGTGACGATAATCCTTTAATTCGTCGTGTGATCAAAGTGCCGTGATCAAAGTTGTAGTGTTCACTGAACACGATCACATCATGTGTGTGCGCCTTTGACGCACGCTGCTCGCCCGTGAGGGAGCATGGGGGCGCAGCTAGGGACGATGGTTAGTTGGGGCGTGGCCAGGACCGTCTACCAGCACTGCTACTTGTGAACGTCAGTTAACTGAGATGAAGTGTTACTTCTATATGAGATACCGGTCCCTATTCACAAACATCGAACGTGTGACGATGTGCGTGATCCTACCGGCCCCTGAGCGGGTCGCTGTCTTGCGGGGAGCGGGGAGGTGAACGCACGTTCTGTACGTAGTAGTACGTTAATTAAAAGGCTGCGGCACACGACCACCGTGATCGGCAAGAGAAAAGAGAAAGAGCATGTTTAAGAGTATATTAGAGCGAGACAGACGGACGAGACCGTTCAACAACTTTACACTCTCAGTAAAGTAATTCACAAACATAAATGAATGACTTAACTTTAAGAAAAATGCATCCGCTGGTGTCGGAGTTATCGTCATTTAGTCATTTAAAATGACAAGTGTACAGTGCAGAGCTCGGCCCCCGGTACGTGTTACCATACTGGAACTACTTATTTCGCCGGCATAATAATCTACACGTGTTCCTTAATGAAGGACATTAACATGTGATTTTGAGTGTGAATAAACATTTCATTACTTTTTGTTTTGCTTTCAGTTTAAAAACTTTACTTAAATGAGTATTTGTATGTGCAAGACGCATGCAGGTTTATACGACACTCGTATAAACTGCCTGCTGACGAAAATACATGAACTAGAATTACCCGGATACAAAACATCAAGTTATTGTGAGAGTAAATGAGAGTCAAAAGTAAGAAAAAAAAATCAATCTCACTCAAATTTGGCTTTGGGATTTTTTGATAAAATAAAATGTAAGTACTGTCGTACACGCATGTCCCATCTGGTGATTATGTTACGGATGATTGTCATTGATAACTGTATGTATGATGATCTGACATCACTTGACTGTAAACCAACAAACCCTCATACATTTAAGAAAGACATATTTGTTGCCGACGCCGAACTTCTTAGAATAATTGTCTATGAAGCTTTTTATTCTTTTGTTTTTTATACGTTTAGCTTTTGTTTATACAGTACATTCATGGAACCCAAAATGGTGGTTTTATTTAATATATTTTACGCCCGTAAATAACAATATTAACAAATTGTCTGTGTTCCCTGGCTGGGTGCCTGCCGTGAAGGGTCACACGGAGGGATATACATCTCTACTGAACGTTGTGTACACAGAGCTGGGGCGGGCCCTCGCCGGCACGCAGGGGCCCGAGGGCTGCTGGTGGACGGATACTCTCAGCAAAACAACCTGCGTGAACACATATAACGTCATAGCTAGTCATACAGCATCCCTCACAACAAAAATTTTGAAGAGACAGTGGACAGCATGGCTGAAACAGCAAAATAAATTTGAATTCGATTAATGTCATTTTTAGTCCTTATTGTTTTCGTTTCGCTCTGTCTGTCTGTCTGCTTGTTCGCGTCTTAGCTCAGCGACTCTTTCTACTAGAAAGCTGTAATTTGATCCGGGTATACATTTTAATCACGCCGATAAAGTGGTAGAATAAAATCTTGAAAAATAAAGGGTGGTGGAGAAATTTTTTTCACGTCTGCCCCATTGTGTGTCGTATCGTTGAATAGGTCTTTTAAAAACATTGAGTGTCTACTAACACCACTTTTCTATTCAGGGGTCCGTTTGAGAAATATTTATCTTTAAAGCGATAATTTTTGTAAGTACAGGGCGTCTAACTACGGAACCCTACACTGCGCATGTCCCGACACGCACTTGACCGGTTTTTAATTTAAGACATTGATAATACTTGACATTTAAAATTACGTATTTTACTAAGCAGCTCCGTTACGTAACCGAGTGTACAACGTCCAGCTGGATTGTCGTTTAGACGTTTTGCAAAACGGATTGTCTGCAAACACAAAAATCATTTATTTCAAGGCGACTTGCCATTAAATAACTGTTTTCAGTTACATTTGGGTCGTATAACTGAAATTTTACAATATGACGTTTCATTTCACACTGTTTTACGAAACCACTAACCACTGACCCGCTGCGTTGATGAATGCAAAACGTTCATTCGATTTCGCGTGTTAAAGTTCAGCTATTATGTAAAATTGCTTTACGACAGATACAATCGTCATCCGTTCCATGTATAGGAATATGAACTGATATCACGCTATTTGTATGAAGTGCTCGGGGTGTGCCGCTAGTTCCTGCGGATGGACGGACGGACGTCCGCTGTAATTACATACTTTTATCTGAGAGTAAATGGAGACGAAAAGGGGATAATTGAGGCCTTTGAGACGCGGGTACTTGTGTGGCTAGAGAAAAGAGTTCGTTGGACAGAGTTGGATTGCGTCATCGGAACTTATAGAGTGATTCTTGTGATAATTGAGAATTTATAAATTGCTAAAGGTTAGGTTGTAATTGTTAGCTTCGAGTATATATTATCTCGGAGCTTATTGAACAGTCTACAAAGACTGAAAAGAGAGAAGCGGATCTGTAAATCGCATCCCAATCGAGTTGCAGACTGAATAGCGAGGAAAATTCTCGAATATCACATAAGGATTGACGAGTGTGAAAGAGAGCGGCCGATCAATTTATCTTCTTCAAATCGAGTAGCGAAATTCTAGAACTCCGTACGTACAACATTCGCGAGGTAAACAATAAAATAACGGCGAAAAACGACAGTCACTGGGAACGTTCTGGAAAACGTCATGGGCACGCATAAAAGGCGCGGACCGGGCTTCGAGTGCAGTTCAATTCTGCTGAGACTAACAGCGAACCAAAGCGAAGAAAAGGAAACCGGAAGAAGTAGTAAAACGAAGGTACAGTGAAGTAGAAAAAGTGATCAGGAACTCGTGGTGACCAAGGACTCTGTACGTAAGACTTGAACCCAGGAGACAGGGACGCGCTCTGTCGGTGGTTTAAAAGATTGTCTCGTGGACCTGTGCTAACAATTAAACTCTGGAACTTTGGCCACGTGTATACATCCACAAGTCGCCTCCAGCACCGCAACACACGCGCGTAACAATCTATCAGAATGTGAGGGAGGCGACCGACTAGTTAAGAACTCGATCGCATATTAGCTTTCAATTCACGGGACTCAACAAACTGTAAGTATTTTTCGTAATACAAGTCGATTGTTACAAAAACGCTCCGGACGAACAAACAAACAAGTAGCAAATCCGTTGATACATTGATCTTCTAACAAATTATTTTACATTTTCAACCTACTTCAAAAAAGGAGGAGGTTCTCAATTCAACGTTAAGTTTGTTACCTCACAACTTACAACTGGGTGAACCGATTTTGATAATTCTTTTTTATTGGAAAGCCGGTGCTTCCCGTGTGGTCCCATTTCAATTTGGTCCAGTTCTGACAATGGCATCCATGAGACAACCATATGAGTCTCAAATTTGCTGTAGACTTTTAGGATAGTTGAATTCGGTTTCGAGTTCTTTTTGAACGCGCACCTAGAATTGAACCCGCCACCTCTGGCCAGTGAGTGCAGCTGTTGAACGCAACTGTGCCACGGAGGCGGTTGAATATAACTACCCCCTATTATTATACCTCCAACCCATGATCCGAACCTAATTTTAGTTGTTTTTTAAATGTTTAACTTTATTTTAGTTATTTTATATAAGTATTAGGTTTAAGTTTTCTTTTTGTAAATAATTTGAGTCACCGAATAAAGATGTTATCTATCTATATATCTATGATAAGCAGCTATGGAGCTCCCGAACAAACTCTGTCGCGAACTCCTTTGTGATGTGATCCTCGGCGGTATCGGCTTACTGCGACTTTAATTTGTGAGAACAAAGAATAACTTGACAATGGATTCCCATTCGAACAGACTTGGAAATTTAGTTGAAACTGTAATAACCTCCTTGCCTTGTACCAGCAGTGCAGTGAAGTGTTGTGCAGTGCTGGACCGCAAAGAAATCAATGGAAAATACTGACCCTCGGACACAAAACAAAAGACCGCGAAGTATCAATTGTTAACGTATAAACGGGAGACAAGGCAAGTTAGCTGGTGGAAAGAAATGTCCTAGTGTTGTATGTCATCTAGCGATAGTTATTATAGAAAATAATACACACACATTATGTCTGTACATGTTTGAAATTGCGGAGAGCTAACTTCAGAAGGGCAAAGTTATTGTGCGAGTACTGTACTGGACCACCCTCTACTACATGCACCGACGACCGAGTAAAGGACGAGCAACAAGGCCCTAACTCAGCATAATGTTGTGGACTACGAGCCCACAACGCTGGTAACTCTGCTGGAACCTAGAAGATGTGAAAGTAAAAGAAATATAATATTTATTAGGGAATCAAATGATATAACATGCAAAGAAAGAAAATAAACATGAACCTGTACAGTTATGGGACATAACATTAAATAGATAAGTCACAAGCCTCTAAGCAAAATGCTTTTGGATTGTCAGCAAATGAGTTCCATATATATTTTACCCGACTCCAGATGTATGTCCGACTCTATGTTCCCTTAGAACTACTTGTCGGGACTTCCCGTAGTCCCGATTTACTTCCAATCCAAATCCAACCTATCCATTCATTCACCGCGCCGCGAACAAGTAGCGCCATCTACAACATCGAACACACACTGTGACGTGTAGCAAGCGCGAGTGCGAACGCGTCCGCGCAACACCAGAAAAGACATTATCAAATTACGTATAACAATCAAAATAAGCTCCGAAAGGTGTAGTTCAGCAGGTGGTTCTCGTGCTGGATTGTGATTGTGGGATCCGAAGGTGTCCAGGCGTCTCCATCGGTAGCGGTGAGTCCCATCTTTTCCTTCTCATCAATCCAACGGGAGCCCGTGAATTTTCCCATCTTCAAATTCACAGGGCATAGTGTCACTGCCTGCATAAGGAAAAACCTTGCTCGGAGCGTATCCATAAAATTTGGTGCCTCCTGTGAGGAAGTCGAATTCCGTATTTACGTACAATCAAGGAATTCCTTCCTATTTAATCTAAAGTCGTACTTTTCCCTGTAAAATATCATAGCTTATCAGCATCAAAATCTGATAACAGTTGCATGAAATAAAATTTCTGTAGGTAATTTATTTGAATTGCGGGTGAAAAAAGGTTCAAGTTTATTTCTACCCTCCACTAATTAATCTTGTGCAGACAGTGGCAGTTAAGGGTAGGACATACCAAGTGCTTGCTATACTATTTAGTTTCGTAATTTTCAATAATGACTACAGAAGAGCAATTGAATGCGGAGTTGAAATCGTTGATTAAATTACGTGAACATGAATTCTCCACAGTACAGATTTTATATAATTTGTCCATAAAGGCCATAACTGATGAGTCCGTGTTACCCAATTTTCGTGCGAGGTTCAAACGTATTGATAAAGTTAGAGAAACTTTCATCAATGTTAATTCTCGAATTAATGAGATTGAAATAACGTTAGACGAGGATGCGGCACTAGATAACAAAAAATTGGATGCTTTCGATGACTTGTATTACAAAGTCCTTGAATTTGCGGAAACGTTACCTGTACCGGACGCTAAGACGGAAGTGAGTTCCACGATAAGGGTACAGTTACCCAACATAAGCGTCCCAACGTTTGATGGCAATGCCGAGCACTGGCAGACGTTCAAAGACAGTTATATTCCGTTAGTTCATCAAAACAAATCATTGTCAAAGACTGAAAAGTTTCATTATTTGGTTTCATACTTGTCAGGCTTCCCCTTAACGATTGTTAAAGGTCTTCCGATAACGGAACACAACTATGACGTCGTATTTAAATTGTTATTAGACCGATTTGACAACAAACGCACTCTCGCCACGGCTTATCTAGATAAAATCTTCAAATTACAATCAACAAATAAACAATCTTTGACTAGTCTTTCGTTAACGGCAAATACCGCATATGAATGTGTAAACGCTTTACGCGCCTTGCAAATAAATGAACTCAGTGAGTTCTTACTATTCTATGTTGTAAATCGTCACTTAGACTCTGATACACGCAGACAGTTCGAATTACATAATAAAGACGAGTTACCAAAGGTAGATAGTCTAATTAAGTTCTTACAAAACTACATTCAGGCTTTAGAAGTCAGTCAATCCACTTCGACTTATGACCAAAACTCGTCAAAACAACAAACTCGTTCGAATAAAACTCCTATTTCGAAGCAAAAAACGTCACTCGTTACATCTACTCCGGCTGTTAGTCATAGTCATTGCAGTAAAGATAAGGAACAAAAGGCTTGTCCCTGCTGTAACGAAAACACGCATTCTATTTATAGATGCAGTAGGCTGCAACAAATGGATGTTGTTTCGAGACGTAAGCTAATTAGTGAATTAAAGCTTTGTTTTAACTGTCTACGATCGGGTCATGATTTTAAAACTTGTAATTCAAAATTAAGTTGTATGTTGTGTAGTAGTAAACATAATACGTTGTTACACATAGATAAGACACAAACCTCGTCCAACAGTGGAGAAGAAATACCGAGTACTTCTCTCACTACAACCGTCAAGTCGACCGCGGAGCAGTCTAGTAGTTCTGTGAAAATACTTGGATCTGCCGTTGTCCGATTACGTCATCCTGACGGATCGATGCAGTGCGCTCGGGCGCTCACGGACAGTTGTAGTATGGATTCATTCATAACGAGCGCTTGCGCACGGCGATTAGGATTGCCTATAAAGAAATGTAACTTGAATGTTGCGGGGTTGGGTCAAAACAATGTACACAATATAAAGGGTGTTACTTTTTGTACAGTAATGCCTCGTCAAAATGATAAGGTTAAATTCGATATACCTCTAGTAGTGCTATCAAAAATCACGTCGATGATGCCGTGTACGTCATTACCGTCGTCAGTTCGAGATAACTATTCTCACTTAGACCTCGCGGATGAACGTTTCCACGTGCCTAGTCCGGTCGATATTTTGTTAGGGGTCGAATGTTTCGACCAGATCTACACTGGCGCGCGATTTTCTCCCGGTCCTGGATTGCCATGCGCTCTATCTAGTGTCTTCGGTTGGATTGTATGCGGCCAGTTTTCGCACAATGCTCGAAATAATAAGTCACCATCAGTGACATCTCTCGTCGCGTCCACCTGTGCGCTCGACGACCTAGTAAAACGATTCTGGGAAGCAGAAGAGCCTCCGACGGCGTCAGCTATCAACCCAGAGGATGAGGTGTGTGAAAGGATGTACCAGGAAGGTACAAGTCGTACTCCGGACGGTCGATACGTCGTGCCCATCATGTTGAAGGACGATGTTCCCGATTTGGGTGACTCACACAAACAGAGTCTTAATCGTTTTCTAAACCTTGAAAAACGCCTCGTGCGTGACCCTCAGCTCCAGTCTGAGTACTCAAAGTTTATGCGCGAATATGAAGAGTTAGAGCATATGCAACCTTCAACTGCTTCGTCTACTGAGCGGATAACTAACGTGATACCCCATCACTGCGTGTTGAGACCTGAAAGTTCAACTACTCGTTTGCGCGTCGTGTTTGACGCCAGCAGTAAGACTTCATCAGGCAAGTCTCTCAATGACGTTGTTCATGTCGGTCCTAAACTTCAAATCGATATTGTTGATTTAGTCACAAAGTTCCGACTGCATACGATTGTCTTCACTGCTGACATTTGTAAAATGTACCGGCAGATACTAATTCGTCCAGAAGATAGATCTTATCAGCACATCTTCTGGCGCGCTCAGTCAAACGCACCGTTGACTGAGTACGAGCTGAACACCGTCACATACGGTGTCAGTAGTTCACCCTACCTGGCCATCAGGACGCTACGTCAGCTTGCTGATGATCATGGATCCGAGTTTCGTTCGCGCGCCGCTGAGGTATTACGCGAAGAGACGTTTATGGATGATATTACAACTGGTTGCTCGTCGTTGGACGAAGCCATTCAACTTAAAGACGATCTTGTGTCTTTACTGGCAAAAGGAAAGTTCGCACTTCGAAAGTGGAGTTCAAATTCTGCTCAGCTTCTAGAGGGTGTCCCTGTAGAACATTGTCAGACGTCAAAGACATTCGATGAGTCACACCAAGAATTCGTGAAGATTCTAGGGATTCGATGGGATCCAGCTAGTGATAGTTTCTCGTACTCCTTCACTGATAAGATTGAAATCGATCGGCTTGATAAGCGCTCGGTACTCTCAGTAGTGTCTAGGATTTTCGATCCACTAGGCTGGATTTCTCCAGTAGTCTTCGCAGCAAAGCTGCTCCTCCAAGAGATGTGGCGTCTGAATCTCAGTTGGGACGAGAAAATACCACCCCATCTCGCAAAACAGTGGCACGTGATCGCTGCTAACTTGCATGATTTGCAAGAAGTCCGACTGCCACGCTTAGTACTTCCGCTAAACCTTGTTCAAATCCATTTAGTTGGGTTTTGTGACGGATCATCAAAAGGTTATGGTTGCTGCGTCTATTTGTGCGCCATTGGTCCGAATGAAAATTCAACGAGACTGCTGATTGGCAAATCCAAAGTAGCTCCTTTGAAGCCAACGACAGTCAATCGCCTGGAACTGTGTGCTGCAGTTTTGCTAGCGAAAGTGTTGAAACACATGTTCCAGCTATTGAGTAAAAAGATTGATATCGCATCCGTGCGTGCGTATACTGACAGCTCAACTACCCTGGCTTGGCTCAACACTCCTCCACATCTGTTGAAAACATACGTAGCTAACCGAGTTGTTCAAGCTACTGACTTAGTCAGTGTAGATTCGTGGAATCATGTCTCAACTCAGGACAATCCAGCTGATTGCAGTAGTCGCGGTACTACATGTATGGAGTTGGTCGCTCATCCGTTATGGTGGTCTGGTCCTTCATGGTTATGTCAACCGATAACCGAATGGCCGACAAGATCCGCAAGTGTACAGCAAGAAGTTGTCCCGGAAATGAAGCCTCAGGTCGATCACAGCCTTGTCTCTGTCCAGTCTGACGATATCCTGTCAAGTCTCACATCGAGGCGATCATCTTTCACGACTATTGTCAGAACACTTGCATGGTGTTTGCGATTTATCAAAAATCTAAAAACTAAGAAGGAGGATCGAGTGTTATCTTCTCTTTCTTCTGATGAATTACACAAGTCAATGGTGCTGCTTGTTAAGCACACACAACAGTCTCATTTTAAAGATGAGCTAACACAAGTTACACAAGGGTTGTCTTGTCCGAAGTCGATTCAAAAATTATCACCCTTTTTAGATGAAGATGGCACTCTTCGAGTGGGGGGAAGAATAGACAATGCAAATCTGTCAATGTCGATATTGCATCCAATTCTTCTGCCAAAGTCATGTCAATTGTCACGTCTGATAGTAGAGAGCTACCATCTGATGTATCTTCACTGCGGGCCAAGGACCTTGCAGTCGTTAATTCAAAGAAGGTTTTGGATTATTGGGGTTAGGCTCTTAATACGCACTGTCGTGTCCAAATGCGTAAAATGTTTTAAGAGCCAACCTATTCCATGCCAGCCCATCATGGGAAAACTACCAGCTTGTAGACTTCAACCTGGTCGTTGTTTCCACACGACAGGTATTGACTTCGGAGGTCCTTTCACACTAAAAGAAAGTCGACGTCGTAATGCTCGTACATACAAGGCCTACATATGCTTGTTTGTATGTATGTCTACGAAAGCTGTGCATATCGAACTCGTAACTGAACTCAGTTCGAACGCCTTTCTCGCCGCCTTAGATAGGTTCGTGTCGCGACGTGGTCTCTGTACTGCTATCCGAACTGACTGCGGGACGAACTTTGTAGGCGCTAACCGTCATTTAAAAGAGATAGTCGATATATTTAAATCACAATTCTCGGATATATCCGACGGTTTAACGAGTCGTCAAATCAAGTGGGAATTTAACCCGCCAAGTGCCCCGCACTTTGGTGGTATTTTCGAGAGTGGAATTAAATCCGTGAAATTCCACCTAAAACGTGTCATTGGTTTGCAAGCCTTGACTTTCGAGGAAATGTCTACGGTGCTGTCAAAAACTGAAGCCATACTGAATTCGCGTCCGTTATGTACACTATCGCCGGACCCCTCAGAATCAGATGTCCTTACACCGGGTCACTTTCTGGTAGGCGGCCCACTCATAGCATTACCGGAGATACAAATCGATGAGAACGTTTGTCCTCGCGCTCGCTGGCACATGCTCCAGAAAATGACGCAGTCATTCTGGCGTGTTTGGCAGCGTGACTATCTTCATACTCTTCAGCAAAAGAGTAAATGGTTCACGAGTAACAATAATAACGTAAAAGTTAACGATTTAGTGATAATGATTGAACCACACTTACCAAACATGTGCTGGAAATTGGCTCAAATTGTACAGCTGCATCCAGGCCGTGATAATGTGACAAGAGTTGTGACAGTTCGTACATCAAATGGTCATACTTTTCGTCGGCCAGTAGTTAAGATTTGCCCCCTACCTATGTAATTACGTTTTCCGTTCAACTCTGCTTTCAACTGTAGTTAAGTCTTATTTAGGTTATGTAGAGTTAGGATTTAGTTTAAAATTTCAGCACTCTTGGTATGTCGTTCCTTGAAATCCCTTGTGCATTTCAAGTGGGGGGATATGTCGGGACTTCCCGTAGTCCCGATTTACTTCCAATCCAAATCCAACCTATCCATTCATTCACCGCGCCGCGAACAAGTAGCGCCATCTACAACATCGAACACACACTGTGACGTGTAGCAAGCGCGAGTGCGAACGCGTCCGCGCAACACCAGAAAAGACATTATCAAATTACGTATAACAATCAAAATAAGCTCCGAAAGGTGTAGTTCAGCAGGTGGTTCTCGTGCTGGATTGTGATTGTGGGATCCGAAGGTGTCCAGGCGTCTCCATCGGTAGCGGTGAGTCCCATCTTTTCCTTCTCATCAATCCAACGGGAGCCCGTGAATTTTCCCATCTTCAAATTCACAGGGCATAGTGTCACTGCCTGCATAAGGAAAAACCTTGCTCGGAGCGTATCCACTACTAAACGGCTAAACTGATTTTAATAAAGTTTACGTGGTTAGATTCGTCTTAAACACTAAAGGCTTGGCTATATTAAAGCTGTTGGAAATCAAAATGGTGGATTTTTGGCGCCAAATTGCGCGCCACGAAAACTCATTTCTTTTGTGGTTAAAGATATTTATTCTCAAAAGAAATAAAATTACATTTCACTTAATGAGAAAACTTAGAACTAGAGCAAATAGATTAATAGTAGATTCTTTTAAACATAACAATTACTAATATACGAATACTGTATTAGTATGATTAACAAATTAATAAAATTGTAAACAACATTAAATAATGAACAATTTTTCTGAGTTCGCACCAAGAGCCATAGACAGTAGAATTTCTAATGTTTATGGCAAGGGATTCTAGGTCTTTCTTGGCGCAAGTAGTATTTGCGACAACCATCGACAAGTTTCAATTGTTTGACAGATTAGTAGTACTAATTAGTAATGATCATTCGATTATGTAAACTAGTTGTTACTAATTTCATAATCGATTATGATACATAAGTAGTTAGTAGATAATTCAATTATAAATAAATAGCGATGGGAATAGATGACCTACTGCGACGCAGCCATTGCGATGCACGATCTAAGTGGCGTGTTTTGTCTGGCAGGCTGCATCAACGTGTGTCAACAACCAGCAGTGAACTGCGGTTAAGACCACGCTCCAACTATTGACTCGCTTTGATTTCCGAAACTAAACTACTTCTTACAACGATAAACAACTTAGCGTGAAGCGTCGGCGGCGCAGTGGACCAGGCAAGGACTCGCAATGTACCTATGAGTTGTTCAATTCAAGTACATTATCCGATTGCTTAGCGGTGAAGGAAAACATCGTGAGGAAACCTGCATGTCTTGAACAGGCATGTGAAGTCTACCAATGCGCACTGGTCCCACGTGGTGTACTATGTCCCATACACTCTCTGTAGGAGAGTAGGACTGAGACCTGCAGTGGACACATGTATAGGCTGATGATGATACAACTTTAAAGATATTTGTTGTTTAGACCCCGCACTAATGTCAAGTTATTTGAATCACTTAACTGATAAACTTAAAGTTGTTAGCTTCATAATACAATTTGGTCGGAGTTTTGATAATTTGCGGCGGAAATTTCTTGAGAAAGCTATCACCGGAGATGAAATTAATTAAATCAAAACATGGCCTCTGAAGAAACCTTCGACACAGACCTGGATAAATGCAGCCAGAGAATGTTCTCCTGGCTGGCTGCCTCTACGTTCCCAACATCACTTTTAATAGCACTGTTGTTATCTATAGATATTTTAATATGATTGACCTCAACCTCACGTGATGTTGAGTGACGATGAGGTCGACAATTTTACGCGTTGATCTATAAGGTGCCTGTTTACTCTTCGTGTGAAGATTTCCGAGTTGTAGTCATCATCATCATCAGCCGGGAAACGTCCACTGCTGGATATAGACCTCCCTCATGGTACGCCACACCGACCGGTCCCGAGCCACCTGCATCCAGCGACTCCCCGCGACTCTAACCAGGTCGTCGGTTCACCTAGTAGGGGGACGGCCTGGTAGACGTTTCCAGGTACGTGGTCGCCACTCGAGAACCTTTACTCCCCATCGGTTATTGGTTCTTCGAGCGATGTGGCCTGCCCATTGCCACTTCAGCTCACTGACTCGTCGAGCTATGTCGGTGACCTTCGTTCGACTACGGACTTCCTCATTCCGGACCTTATCACGTAGAGAAATTCCGAGCATAGCTCGTTCCATTGCTCGCTGAGTGACTTTGAGCTTGTTTATTCGGCCCACAGTAAAAGACCACGTTTCGGTTCCGTATGTCATCACTGGCAACACGCACTGATCAAAGACTTTTGTCTTTAGACGCTGAGGTATTTTGGACGAGAAGATATGCCGTAATTTCCCGAACGCTGCCCAGCCGAGTTGGATTCTTCGGTTGACCTCTTTGTCGAAGTTGGACCTACCTAGTTGAACGATCTGTCCCAGGTATACATATTCGTCTACAACTTCGATTGTACTCGTAGTGTTCCCAACCACTACCGGCATAGGTGCAACACGGACATTTGACATGATTTTCGTCTTGTCCATGTTCATTTTCAAACCTACCTGTTGGGAAACTCTGTTGAGGTCATTGAGCATTGCGTTCAGATCCTCCAAGGATTCTGCCGTTATGACTATGTCATCGGCAAATCGAAGGTGAGTTATGTAGTTGCCGTTGATGTTGATGCCCAGTCCTTACCAGTTCAGAAGCTTGAAAACATCTTCCAGTGCAGTGGTGAAGAGTTTCGGGGATATAACGTCACCCTGTCTTACACCTTTCTGCACTTGGATCGGTTTCGTGCATTCATCCTGTACTCGGACAGACATTGTGGTTTTATTGTATAGCGAGTTGTAATATTGTGTATATATTTAAACATTGGTGTGATATACACATGTATTTTGTTACAGTGATTGCGTATTGTTGCGCTCCGTCGGAACTCTGTCTCTAGTCTGAACCGTCTGAGCTCAAGATTCACAGTTACATTAAGGGTGTTCACAAATTGAGAAGTTCATCTCTGTAGGAGCGAACCGGGACTTGAAACTCCGATACACCTCTAAGAAAACTGTTACAGATAGTTATATCTGGAATTTAGTAACAGAAAACTTGAGCGATTTTATCTATAGCCAGAACTGTATACACTTGGCCTTCATCTTACCTGATGGTTAGCGTGCGCACCCAGAAGCCTCCAGCTATTGCGGAGCTGTCTCTGCTGCCTGTCAGACCGGAACACAACAGTGCTATTAACACTGCTGCTTTGTGGCAGACTAAGGTAACATGGTGATAGCTACCCAGATGGGCATACTGCCAACCAAACCAAAGACCGCCATGTCCATGTCATGTGATATTTCCCTCCACACACTGCATACCAACAAGGAAGACTGAATATGACATGGTTCCAAAGTGGATACATATTTTTGTACTCGAGTGTACCCCTACTACTATGAATCGAACCCGAGACCTCCAGATTGTAACTCCAACATTTAGCTATTAGGTGACCGCGATGGTTAAACGGTTGTCTATCGAACGCCCTTGCCGTCACTTACCATCAGGTAAGTGCAAACACATTAAGAGGGTATGTTGGTGTCAAAGCGCCCATACAAAAGTAGTCCAGTCATATTTTGAGTATTAAGCTATGAAAATCTATGAAATTTTCAAGACACAATCTAGAAACAAATATATGTGTCGGTGGTGAGTCAAATTTTCGTTTAAATATATACTTCCAGAGTTACAGGGCGTCAAAGAATTGTATTTTACGGTAGTAAAAAGCCCCAACTTTGAACCTGATTTACAAGAGTATGAATCAATTTAGAACAATTTGGAAAAACCACCGACATCTGAAATTTCATTAGTATACTGTATTGAAAAATGGTTACATAATATACTGTATCCTTCAAATGATCCCTGGACTACGAAACATCCAAATAACGGGTGGATAACTTCGCGTAGTGCATGCTGTCTCACCGTACGCGCTCGGGTAAGATAGGGCTCGGAGAGGGACAGCTACAAAACAATCCAAATTGAACGCGGCCACGTGGTCTAACCAACATACCCTCTTAATCATTACAATGTCGCGGCCAAAAGCTTGTGCTACGATGATAACGCTACGAACACACTCGTAGCAACTGTCTACAGGCGTAGCAAGAAGCTACGAGATATTTGTACATTTTCAATAGAGTCGAAACGAAGCTTTATTATTGAGGGAACTTTTCGTCTGTCTGTCTGTCTCTCTGGTTGTCCATTTCATTTACATTTAGATGCAGGTGTCAGGCAGCCCGGGGACTGCGGTTGTGCAGGAGATTAGTCATTATCGCCACGCTATACAAGTGTGTTGGTGATCGCAGTAAGATGTGATGTATTCTGAACACTCGTGGAGTTACAGTACTTCTCGATGCACCACGGCTGTACACTTGGCCTTCATCTCACCTGATGGTAATTTCCGATAAATATCTACTTACCGTCTATTAACTTTGATATTGAAACACAACAGTGCTATTAACACAGCTGTTAGGCAGACAGCGGCGGCGGACATAGAAAAATACCCAACCACTAACCAAACCGATAATCGACCCCGAGACCACAAGTATACTAACTTACGAGGGAACAATCACAAACCATACTGAATTACTAACTCAACAACACAACCCCCCTCATCAGCAGTTGGTTAAAATCCTACCGACCCTCAGACATGGCACAGCACATTATCTCGTAGTTAAATATAAAAGGTTCCCCTTAAAAGCTCAAAGAGAACAACAGCATTCCTAAAATTAAACTTTTTGGAGAGTTGTAAAGAACCGCAGAAACGAGATTTTGAGATTTACCTCATTCTGCCGTCGACCGGAGCGCACGGCGGACAAAGAGACCACACCACGAGACAGTGTAGAGGGGGGCGGGGCGGGGCGGGGCGGGCGCTGGCAGCTAGCTCACTTTGTTATTAAAACAAGTCACTCAGTGGAGTATGGAACGAGCTATGCTCGGAATTTCTATACGTGATAAAATCACGAATGAGGAAATCCGCAGACGAACGAAGGTCACCGACACATCTCGAAGAACTGATAACCGATGGGGAGAAAAAGTTCTCGAGTGGCGACCACGTACCGGGAAACGTATACCGGGCCGTCCCCCTACTACATGTACCGACGACCTGGTTAAGTTCTTCAGTTCTTAGTAAAAGTGGATTAAACTACAAAAACTACTAGTATTTAAGTAACTTACTCCGTGTCCTGATGCTAAAATGAAGGTTGTAGGTTCGGTTCCCAGTGCGGGGCGTCTCTGATACTCGGTGTGTTTGGTGGTAAGACATTTTTTATGTACGCCTGGCTATCGAGCTGTTGGCTAAGTCTGCCACCAAACAGCAAACACCAACAGTGTTAATAGCAACGTTTGTGTTCCGGTATGACAGGTAGCAGAGCCAGCGCGTATTAGCGTGTGGCTCCTGTACGAGCACGCGCACCATTCAACGGCATTATCGTCACTGTAAACACACCCTAATTAACGAGTTTAAAAAGAACTACAAACTGACTTCACCTGCCTACAGCCTACAGCATTCATCTCCTAAAATATTTCTTCTGAGTATACATATATTTCGGTTTTTGTTGGTTTTCTCAAAAAAGTGCTAAATCAATTTCGTCGTCAATATTTTCTATCGAACAAAGAAAGGATAATCGAAATTGATTCAGAATTAGCGGAGTTACCGCGTAACATACAGCCGAACTGAAAACCTTCTCTTTTTTGAACTCGGTTGAAAAGAAATATGTAAAATACATAAATAATTACTGCAATACATTTCAAGTTCACTATTTAAGTTTGTTGTCTCGGATTATAACATGTTCCTCCATGCACCCTCTCCCTCGCACAGCTGCCGGCATCCAGCGGCTCTCGGCTCGGCGCGCTGCCAGTCGATCGGCAGCGTCCCTGCGGAGCGCACGCGTCCGACGCTCCGCCCTCTACACACCGCGATAAACACTCATTAAATACTCTTTAATTTTTGTTGTCCAGTGTTTGGTGACGTGAAGTGCTATGGGAGACAGTGGTAAGTACTGTTTATCGTGGATCCAGTTATGTTTTCAGGTGTTTTTCAATGAATGTATTGTTCAACGTGCTCGGGGATTAGGCAACTGATGGTTTTTGTTTGTACTCGTATGATCGGTGTACTTGTATAGTTGTACACGTAACTTATAAGTTTGTGTATGTGGTCTCGGTCCTGCGGTGAGAGCTTTTGTTGTATATGTTGTGTGACATCAGTAGCTTCAGGTTTTACAGATGATTCGACGTTTTATATTACGTATTACTCGTTTTAAATTACATTTTATTACTACTCGCAGTGTACTTTGCTTTTTAATAACGATTCGTAATAATTTTGCTGTTCGTTGTGAATTAAATGTACTTGCATAGTTTATTTGAGCACATACAAACACACGAATATTTTAAAGTCGGTGATACAATTTAATATTAAGCACGTATTTATTTGCTTGTATTATACTCGTATTGGGAACATTCGGAGCAGGAATTTCTCACTTATTTTGACTGATCAGAATTGATCAAAATTAAAAAAGTGATCAGGTGTTCAACTGAATTTGAAAAAGGAGGAGGTTATCAATTCGTCTGTACGTTTTTTAATGTGTGTTACGGGATAACTGCGCCAGATGTGAACCGATTTTGATGATTCTTGTTTGTTTGTTTGTTAGAACATACTTCGGAAGTGGTCCTGTATGAATTTTGTGTCGACCATCGATCGTGAACATTATTAAGGCAGTTGAAGTTAGTTTTCACTTCTTTTAGAACGCATTAATTATTAAAGAAAAAAAAGGTATTATTTGTACAAGTCCCATAGTCCATGTCGTGTACTGGATACACCCCAGTCCGGAGACATGGTGCGCAGATCGTCAGTCACGGGGTGTAATTTACAATTCATGTTGTACTTTTAATGGACTTTGCACATTTCATCAATAGTAAGAATACATGATTGATCTTTGTCCTCCAGCGAGTTTGTAAACAGTTTATCCTGCTTGTGATTATGAGCCCACTGCTGGACATGGTCAGGGAAATTCTTGATCGCAATAATATGTTATTGTTACATATACAGACGCCGCTGACTCTCTACTGAATATTTTCCCCTCAGCTCCGGCACGACACGCGTTTGTCATATTCCTGTATCCACACTCGACACACACACACGTGACAATTATGTTTCTAATTTTATAAATGAGGAAGTAGCTCACTCAATCCTTCTGTGTGTTGGCTTTTCACTCAATATATTATGTTGACAGAAAGACACGTCCAGGGAATGTAGCCGCGAGCTCCGGCCCGCGACTTGTACAGGCGCTAATTGTAACAAATTAAAAACGTAATCTGACGCAGTTTAAATCTCCTTTTGAGTATACCAGTTCAAGGAGATTCTGCTCTTCTTAATCCTAAACCTGTTTAAATTATATTTTAAGGAAATAACCGAGAAAGTAGACACAAGCGGTATATATGTAAAAAAATTGTGCACAAATATTGGGCCAAAGTTAAATGAATTTTACCGACAATAAAAGAATGAAGAGGGTGCGAGTGGGGAACGTGTAATGTGTGTGGAATATTCAATTGTCAATTGAAGGTGTTTTAATGGAAAACCATTTTTGAATACTTCGGTGTGCTTTGTGATATAAAAAACAATGATGGCGTCAATATAATGACATTTGACGTTTGAAAGTCATTGTCGGTACAAGTCCGTCTTGCGCAGTTGTTGCCGCCCAGTGCCGCCCAGTGCCGCCCGGCGACATGCTCCGCTCAAATATTTAAATTAATATCTCAGCGTATGAAGTAATTTCATTAAAGATTAACACAGCAGGGGTTGTGTGTGGGCGCGAGGTCTGCGCTTCTGGAGTCAATGTGACGCATTATAATGTATATTTTGGGGAATTCATGATACTCAAGCGTGTTCCCCGACCTGCGTACACTTCAAATATTATCTCACGAGAACTACTTTTTCGATTAGAAAGCAAAATCTGTATCCATTTAAAATTTAGACGAGATACAGACAAACAAACATATGTTCTCATGTATTATAGCTTCTTCATTTATTTATACGAACAGCTACGGAGTGGTCTTCCCTGCCGGCTGCAGCGTTCCCGAGCGCTACAACCTGCAGGTCTGCAAGGACAGAGTGAATAGACTGATTAGATAGAATCTCTAGGCAACCGTGAACCATCTTACACCACACGATTGTGGTCAAACGGAAGCCTGTCTAACTGTAAAAAATTATGGATTTTTGAATTCATGATGAAGATTTCAAGATAACAGCTGTCTAGATAGATACTGTTAAAGTATGAAACACATCGTTTATTAATATTTCGGAGACATAATGCTGAGTCATATCTGCGACGTAATTACAAAATCCAGCTCCATTTTGATGATGGTGAGCGGAATAACAAAAAGATAAACAAACAAGACATCTCTACGAGGTTATCGTAGCATGGTGCTACGGCCTCGTAGCTAAATGCTACGAAGTGACGCTCGTAGCGGACGGAGGCGCGTTGAACTTTTATATTTAGAGATAATCACTATGTTTTCTGGTATAAGTCGAGTAATTTCTTATACACTGTAATAAGTTTTTTTCAATAGCAACGTGTGAAGTTTATATTTCAAGGAATTATCGTTCAGTTCTGAGTTAATACTCTCCGGGATGAAACTAAATATTTTAACATATCTAGCGTAGGGACGAAGTGTGTGCATTTTGGAGGTCCATAAATGATGTTTGTCTTGTTTTTTCTGTCATATTTTTTCTAAGGAAAAGCCCCACTTCTATAATGTGAACGGAGGGGACAGTCTGTAGATCATACTTGACGAAGTAATGTTGTGTCATTGAATAGAAAAGAAAAACGTTAATCAAAAAATATATTAATTTTCCTTAGAACTAGTTATTTAAGAAAATATTACAAAAAATGGCAAGCCTGCTCATCCAGAAGCCTATATATAACATGTTGGTGCTATTAACATTGCCATTTGGTGGCACAATAACATACTTAGTATGGAGCTGTCCGTAACTGGATTGTGGCTTACATTCATCATAAATCAACAATTAAGATGTCCAAAAGCTAATGCTGTTCCGTGAACAGAACTCAATTTGTTAATTAAAGTATATAATAATACTAAAGCTGACATTACTCATGACAGCGCGGCCCCTGCAGCCCGCGGGCACAGCGCGGGGACGGACTGATATTTTTTATTTATTTATTAAGAAACAAACAGTTATATACACATTTTTCATACAGATGTGGCAGATACACAAATTAACCTAAAGTTTCATTAATGATTACGAACTATGATATAACTTAACTACGCAAGGGATGGAAGCTTAATGCACAAATACCAAACTACAATACTATACTACAACTGATATGATACAATAACGAATTTACAAATCATACAATATTTCAGTAACTCTTTTCTTATATATTGCCATACTTGAAGAGAATATGTCAACGCTGCATAATGTTTTGTTGTAATGGTCGCAGGCGCGTCTGATGAATGTGTTTTTTGCATAATTGGTGTAGTAAGGAGAAACATGGAAAGTTACTTTAGATTGTGCAGAGCGTGAGCAGGGTCTTGGAATTTTGAAAATTATTTTTTCAATAAGTGATTCGCAATCAATGTAATTATTTATTATTTTATATAAAAATATATGTTTATTTCTTTACATGCTGTTCTAAATGACGGTAGGTCGACGGCATGCATCGCCGGAAGGGAAGCGTGTACACCTAGAGGCTCTGATAACTGTCATACGGCAGCATACGGTGGTAGCCAGCGAGGCATACATCCAAGATACCCTACCACTAACCAAACTGAGTAACTTTAGTGGTAATTGATCCCGGGACCTCGGCTGCAGCGTTGTGGCCGCAGAGGTGGTTACACTGTAGATGTTCGTGTGTTGTCTCTAGGACGAGCGAGACTTGTGACCGGGAGCTGCCACCAGTTACAGCTGCCAGTAACACTCGTGTGTGAGGTGAGAGTTGTGGGCAAGGAGATCATGTCATATGTTGAGTGCGTGTAAACCAAAGATTAGATATCATCACCAGCCTATACACGTCTCCACTGCAGGTCTCAGTCCTACTCTCCTACAGAGAGTGTATGGGACATAGTACACTACGCGGGACCAGTGCGCATTGGTAGACTTCACACACACCTATTAACACACACATGTTCTCAGCAGTGTGCAGGTTTCCTCACGATGTTTTCTTTCAACGATTAGGCAGTAGTAATGATTTTAATTATTCGTACATAAATTCAAAATAACAAATTGTAACTCATTGGTACGAGCCAGGATCGTGTTTAGTGCGGCTGTAGTGTCATTAGATTCGTGAGGTTTGAGACATTTTCAGCTTCAGTTTAAAATCAAATAGCTAAAATTAAGATAAACTCCGTACCCTGCCACAGTTATGTAGATACGCACGATGAGTAAGGCAGTGACGTGACCGGGGTGTGTGTGTGGGGGGGGGGGGGGGGGGGGGGGGGGGTTGAAGATGCTGGAACTGTAACGAAGTCACGTCGCGCGACTTACAGCGCTCGGGTCTTGCGATCGAACGAATGACAGCACCGACGGCAGCAGGGGTGTCTGCGGCCCTACAGTGTAAGGTTCCACTAAACCGACCTTCACTCGTCTGTTTAATGAATGACAAGTATTCTTCAATACATTTGCTATTAATACACTCATTATGACGTCGCAACTTCCAATGTAATGTTTACGCCGCTCACAATAGTTCAGTAGCCCGACGTCACGGATGCACAATTGAGACTTGTTCATAGAATCCGAGCAAACAGTTTTGATGCTGTATCTCCGTCATCTCCTGTCTGTTGTTTCTATGACATGATTCTTAAACATTGTGCAATGTACCAACCTTACCATATGTCTACATCTGTTGCCAGTGACTGTGAGGTGTACAGTCTTCGTTTGATATTCCGAGCTGCTGTTCCTAGCGGCAGCCATCTTTGATTCAACTATACGCCAAACAGCGTTGTTAAAAACACTTTAGATGACCACGTTTTCTGTGCAATGACATCACCGTCGCTTACTGGTGAGGTGAAGGCCAAAGGCAAACCATATAAAAAGTAATGTTTATTTTTTTATTTTTCAAATCATGCCTAGCCTAGTGGCTGCACAGTTGCGTTCACCGTCTAGAGACTCCCTGTTCGATTCCCAGTGCGGGCACCTGACGATGCTCGGTTCAGTTGGTGGTAGGGCACTTTCTGTCCGCCTGGCTACCTACCACCATGTTACCTAAGTCTGCCGACAAACAGTCAGCGCATTAGCTGGAAGCTGTTGGTGTGAGCACGCCTTCCATACAACGACTTATCTTCACTTACCATCTAGTGAAACCAAATGTAATCCCATTAAATCAATGAGAGTGGTACTGGCCGTTGAGTGGTCGCTGGACGCGAGTGGCTGGCACCGGGCAGTGGTTGTGCGCGCCGGCCCCCGCCCCGAGCCCCCGCCCCGAGCCCCCGCCCCGGGCCCCAGCCCCGAGCCGCGCGTCATAGAACAGGAAGTTGCTACTTTTTAATATGCTAATGCGGTACCAAGTTTTTTCATAATTAATCGTCTGAGCGCAGGGTGACGCCCGTGATGGCGGATATCCGGAACCAGTTTAATTGTAATTTTTAGGGTTCTGCACCGCAACAGGAAAAATTAACCCTTATAGGATCACTTTGTCAATCCGCCTGTCTGTCAAGATCCTTCTGCTCAGAAGAGCGTAAAGATATCTAGTTGAAATTAATATCTAATACTCAAGTCTGCCGTTCCTTGGAGCTGTATAAAAATTAAACTTATAGGTCAACGCAATACAAAGCTATAGCTGTATTTTAGATCATTTTCATACAAAATACAAGGAACCAAAACCTATAGGGTACTTCCCGTTGACCTAGAAACCTGAAACTTGTCAAGAAGCAAGGTCTTACAGCACAACCATAGGAATAAATCTGAAAACCAGGATTTTTTAAATTACAACACAGTAAACATAGAATTTTATGTTTACATACAAAACTTTGTAGGTGAAATCCATACATCGGGTATGTAATTTAGCTGCAAAGTTAAGTTGATTTTTCAATCAGAATTACATTTTCGGTAGAGCATTGTTCTGTACCTATTATTTATGATTTCAGTATGTTGGTTATTCATATTCTGTACGGAACCCTCGGTGCGTGGACCCGACTCACACTTGACCGTTTTTTTTGTTTTTGTTAATTTATAGTTGCATTTTTTTGCTACTTTAGGAATTCTATCCCAGCCTTTACAGTTGTAGACTCTTTAGTTGTGGTTTTTTAGAAGACGGAAATATAAACAAAACTCCAACCACCACCGCCCGCCAGGAATTGAACCCAGGACCTCCAGGTTGTTAGTCCAGCATTTAGCCTGGAGTTACCGTCGCCCCCGGCTCGGCGCCCCCGGCTCGGCGCCCCCGGCTCAGCGCCCCCGGCTCAGCGCCCCCGGCTCAGCGCCCCCGGCTCAGCGCCCCCGGCTCAGCGCCCCCCGCACCACGGGGCGGCGGCACACGCCATCTGTAGGTATCCTTTTTATTTAAATATTTTAAAAAAAAACTTTATAACGACCTTTTTTAATTACAGAAGCTGAAAGGTTTATCTTCTTTGCTCAGCTCGAGTTTCAACTCGTAATTATATTTCAAATTTAATGCTGATGAACGTAATTTTGAAACGCAATGAGCCCGCCCACCGCCCCCGGCCGCGACGACCTGCGTCGTTGACGCTGGTCTCAAGGTGGAAGCTGTTCCCCACGAGCCTCCAGGGAGGGAGGCGCTGGCTCGTGGTTCGTAGCTGCCCCAGCCTCGCCTGGTGGGATCAAGTTCAAAGCTACTAAGCAGCAGAAATAACAACACACAGGTTTTCAATGAAAACTAAATTTCATTCGATTCGTATTTACTGCAACAGTTAAATAAGTGGTTTAAAAATAGCTTTTCTAAATGAAGTAAAGTAAAGTTTACGTCATGATTTTGGCCCGACTACGGCGAAGGCAGAAGAGGGGAAATGTTAGCAAACAATAAAAAGAACTAGCAACCGATTTCAACTGCTCTAAAAGTGTATATAATTCATCCCCTACTTACTGCAAATTTAAGACTTACGATTATATGGATAACTGGACCAAATTGCAATGGGACCACACGGAAACCTTTCAAATAAAAAAAAATGAATCATCAAAATAAGTTCACCCAGTCGAAAGTCCTATGGTAAAAAACATTATATAAAACATACCCGTCGCATTGAGAACCTTATCTTTTTTGAAGTCGGTTAAAAATGAACTTTTATAGGATCATTACTTGGTTGTCTGTCTGCCTGTCAAGAGCCTTGTTCTGAGAAGCTCGCGGCGGCTTCAAGTCGAAATAAATATTAAATACTCAAGTGTGCAATTCGACTTTGAATCTGTGAAAATATTTCAGAGTCCACGAAATAAAAAGATATGTCTGTTTATGCGCCATTTCGATACGTCTTCCCTGACGAGCGCGAGGGAACCTCGACGTGGTACTCTCCCGTTGACCTGGAACCCGGAAACTTGGCGAGAAGCAAGGTCTTACAGAACGGCGATAAAACTGTAAATATTTACAAACTGTCGGGGGCTGTCGTTATATTATAAATGCTGTAAATTGTTGACAAGTAATACACAAGACAAAATAGACAATAAATAATTATAAAAAGCTTTATTGCGCGTGTCGTGTCACGTATTCATATTCTGTACGGAACCCTCAGTGCGCGAGCCCGACTCACACTTGACAATTTTTAAATATCACATAACGTAGCCAATTCAAAATGGTATTGTAGTACTTCTCTAGTGGATAGATAGTGAATGCAGCTAGCGAACGATACCTCGTAGCTGCACGAGGTTGCAGTAACCCATCTCTAATAAGTTGCACTATAAAACAGACATGCACTAACTTGTCCTAGGACATAAACTTGGGTTGTAAACTGAGCACTAACCCTTATTACTGGAGAGAGTGCTTCGTGCAGCTCGTTCTACGAGACTCGACGTTACACGCGACTTCGCGCGTGTTAAAGTTGTGTTGTCTGACTTCTTCATCGGCCAGGAGACGTCCACTGCTAGACCTCCTCCTCCATGGTATGACACATCATCCAGCGACTCCCCGCGACCTTAAACAGGTCGTCGTTACATCTAGTGTCCTTCGAGCGATTTTGCCATCCCCATGTCCACTTCAGCTCACTGACTCGTCGAGCTATGTCAGAGAACTTGTCCGTCTACGGATTTCTGCAATTGCAATATAAATTCCGCGCACACCTCGTTCCGCCCTGTAGCTCGCCGAATAACATGGAGCTTGTTTACTGAATATTATTTATTGAATTGTATTGTCGGCGTAAAACTGCAATTTGATGGAATTTCTCACAAAGGAGTAATTTCGACTTATCCTTCCCATCGGAGCTAAAAGTCAGGCAATCTAGGAAACAATGGCCGTTAATCCAGGGTACCTGAGTGAGTGCCTAGACGGCCTATTGTTGACGCCTATATCCAGGTAAGCAGCTGAGCGCCGCATTAGCTCCATCTTTGGAACTAATATTGGAACGATAGCGTTGGATATTTATTTTACTCGTAGGATTTACTAGAATAGAATATCACAATTTCACTTTTACAAAAAGTAATATATCTTCATCCACACCACCACGGTGCACCACGCGGGACCAGTGCGCATTGGTAGACTTCACACGCACCTGTGAATTTCTTCTCAGCAGTGTGCAGGTTTGTTCACGATGTTTTCCTTCACCCAAAAAGCTAATGATTTGTATCATTCGTACATAAATAACCAATTGTAACTCATTGGTACGAGCCAGGATCGAACCCAGACCTCGACTGTTCAAGAACTGGCGCTCTACACAACTGAACTTACATGTCACAGTAATTAGATACAAAAAAATTATCAATTATCATCAGGGAACTCGTACAAATATGCCATAAATATGACGCTCCAACTATCATGTTCTCAACTGCTATCTAGAAATTTAAATTCTTTTCCAACAGCCAATCACGCGATCTACGCTCGAGAATTCTCTTCAGTTCTCTTATATACCTCGGAATCATTGTCAACCCTTATTGATATTATATAACAATTATTTTGATAAGTTTTTTCATGTTCTATGGAACTATCCGAAGCGAGCAAAACAAATTAGTATTCTATAGGTAAATGCAACGGGCACTAGCTAAAGGCTATTTGGTGAGCATCCTTTTCAACCGACTTCATGAAAGAGGAGTTTTCGACTGTATTTTTGTCGTTGTATGTACCTATGTAAGCAATTTTTAGTATTCTTTTTTGTTTGGTAGAGAATGCTTCAGAGGTCAAAACAAATTTTATCTAAATTGAATGAGCGCTTTCTGAGAAAATCAACGGAAACCGAATATGATAATTTTACCTCTAAGAGTGAAAATATTAGGTGAAGAATGCTGTAGACTTTAGGGCAGTTAAAGTCGGTTCCTAGTATATTTGACCGCGTTCATTTGTAGCAATGTTCAAGCAAACCAACGTTACATTCATCGAGGTTTATAATTTTCCATTTCAATTTCTTGAAGAAGCCCTTACAATTGAGAAGCTCTCCGGTCAGGTAATTGGTTCCGCGATCGCTTATGTAAGTTAATTGATAAGATGAACTGCCGCGGACACGACTTGCTCCATTGTGAGGAAAAGCAGCCTATGTCAACTGTCCCTGTACAAAAATCAAATATAGTGAAACTTGGTTAAGTGCTGCATAAGTGAGTGACCTCCACAGCTGGAGCTCATGCTGAGGTCCCGACATTTCACCACTGAACTACCTCTGCTAGAGGGACAAAGCAAACCTCTACATCTGCGTTTCGCTCTTTTCATTTTATCATGATAGTTACCTCTATAATTGATACAGCGTGTGTATTTTACCTCTTTTACTGAAACTATACTTTTACGAACAGTTTTCTCAAATCAAAACATTTTATTTGTTAATATTCGTATTACATTATGTATGATCTTAAATATATAAAGTCTCTCCAAATTAAGCCGATTAGGCTGTACAATATTTCAGCATAAAGCATCAAAATTAATACATGTCATCATGTTTTAAAAAATATTAAAATTGAAATACAAAAATATTATGCTCATGTCACCTACTTATTCCCATCATCCCATCCCTCCATTTATTTGAATGTTACAGACATAGACCTCTGTAAGGAGATAACATCAATGTGTCGTCTCTCCAACTGGGACAACATTTTGCGCGAAGGTTCAGTGTTCATAATTTTCTCACCTCTATAACTTGAAAATTATACCATTTAAATAAAATAAGGAAGCTGAATTCTTTCTGCTCTCGTACTAAATCTATGGGAGTGTTTAATGTTAGATTTTGTATATTTCTCGTTTTATTGTTAACAAGTTGTTGATGTCACTTTACTAATTAGGTAAAGTGCCAATGTCTGCAACAGTCACGGAGTAGTCGCTGGTGCGCGCGCGCCGATTGCGCCTGTGTACGTGGTCATAGTAGAGTACTTTCAAAAGAAATCATTTGTTCGCTAAGGTCACTGACATAGCTCGACGAGTCAGTGAGCTGAAGTGGCAATGGTCAAGCAACCGATGGGGAGTGAGTTCTCAAATTCGTCCTCCTTCTAGATGTACCGACGAGCCGGTTAAGGTCGGATGTTAGTGTCTAAGGGCCCGGTGAATGTGGAGGACCATGGAGAAGGACTATGTCCAGCAGTGGACTCCAACTTTTCAGATTCAATTTAGTTTCAATGCACATATGTTATAGATGTTTTCGTGCGATGAGTGGAGACAGGTGACATGTTGTTTCATGCGGACATGGCAGTTGACGTGATATAACAACCTTTTCCTACTTTACCTGTAATGCGACGTCACGGTGCGTGATCCTGGGCGGGGCGGGGCGGGGCGGGGCGGCGAGAGTCACATGGAAGCCACTATAGTTTGCCTCTTAATTGCTTATCTGTGAAACCCTACAAAGGTACATCTCTGCTATTCCCTTTGAGGGCTCAAAGCTACAAAGGATATATTAAATTCTTTGAGCACTTTTATTCGTTATATTCGTACTTATGTAGTACGGAGTGGGCGGCGAAGGAGAGCCCGGCGAATCAACAGAAGATATTTTGTGCATAATCTAGAAGGGTACGGCCCGGTACACGTGTCGCGGTTCGACATCGGTTGTCCATTCTTCGAGCGATCCATCGCCACTTCACCTCACTGACTCGTCGAGCTATGTCACTGACTTTATTACGACTACAGATTTCCTCATTCCGGATTTTATCCCGTAGAGGAATTCCGAGCACAGCTCGTTCCATTGCTCGCTGAGTGACTTTGAGCTTGTTTATTCGTCCCACAGTAAAGGACCACGTTTCGGTTCCGTATGTCATCACTGACAACTTGTGACGTTCTTACGCTGTATTTATCGTGACAGTATATGCAGAACAACAGATCAAACTTTAACTACGTAACGAGAACTAAGTCTGTTTAACCCCCGACGCAAAAAGAGTGGTGCTATAAGTTGTACGCCAATGTTTGTCTGTGGCATCGTAGCTCTCAAACGGATGGACAGATTTTGATGCGGTTTTCTATTACGTGAAATCAAGTCTCCTTGCGTAGCTATGCTTAGCTATATTTGATGATGTGAGTTATTGTCGGCGTGTAATGACTATTGTGTCGCAGTTCATTATTCCACTTGTCCACCTCTCAGTAGTCGATAGATAGTGCAATGTGCAGTACTCAGGAATGATTTGACGTACTGATGAACAGGTTGCAGTCTTGTTTTTTCATTCGGCAGATTACGTGTGCGAAAGTGTCTTTAAATCCAGAGCATGCCATCAAAATAATTTTTCACGAAATCCACATCTACTGCCCTAAAAAGTAAAAGTATTTATTGCATAGCACCAAAGATATATAATAAATTACCAAGCAGATATAAAGATATAAGTCATCCTGAGTTCAAAAAAAACTACGCACCCTACTGATTGCCAAATGTTATTATACACTCGTCGAGTTATTTACAGACAAACTGGTGCAAAGTTAATAACTGACAGACCTGTGTAAATGTAAAATGTTAGTTTAGTTAGATAGTTAGTACATCTTGACATTCGAATTGTGATTGCTTAAGTTACCTTGACCATGTATCTGTATTAATGTTAATTTAGCTTTAGGAAGGACTTTTGTTTATTAATTAAAATGCACAAATGTTGTACGCCTTCGGGTAGGATATAGAGATGCTATGTTACACCCAACATCACTGTACCACCTAGATTCACAATAAAATATTCTGATTCTGAAAGCAGCATAGTCTTATAGTCGCAGGTTTATGCTGAATTAGATTTTATGTGGCCGCCTCCGCCGGGTCTACCCAAGTAAAAGACGTATATATACGATTATGTTAACACGCCCATATACACTCACACATACACTTCTTATACACATATATTTAATGCTTTACATACTATAAGGCTTATCTGAACACCAGCGCTATGGCTACTGCCACAGCAGATGCTGAGATCAGTCCTGTTTGACGACACATTACAACACGATGTCTATGTACATTAATGATGTATTATTTGTAATTGTACGCAATGTATGTATTAATTGTATCTTTGTATTGTGTTGTGTGTGTTTTAGTTAAATAAATATTTTTCTGTTTCTGTTTCTTCTAAAAGCCTCACATACAAAGCAACTATATGAACCTCCATTCAATTACGAGTACCATGTTAATTAGTAATTACTTTACTATCTGTGCGTTGCTCGTGGATTGGGAATACCCGACGAGGTCACCGCTGGCTACATTGTTAATGGTTATCGATCTGACACGTACTCGTCAACAACAGATGTCACTACCGACACTAGCTGCTTCCCGCGGCGTTGCTCGCGACACAGTCACTTCCTTCGTCTACGTCACCAGCTGGGACACGTACACTCAGGAAAAAGGAAAAGAAATGTTCGTTGACTTTAGTTGGACCACGGACCTTATCACAGAGGGACACCATGCACTAGGTTGGTCGATGATATAAACAAGTTTCTCTACAATATTCTAAATAACCCTTCTTATCCTAGCTACCTAAGTGAGCGATTTCCATACTCGCATCCTGTTGACCAACCTTGTCGAGCTCACATTAGGACATTTCTATCCATCCCTTCTCATCACTCCGTTCATGCAGCCAGATTATGGAACTCGTTGCCTCACACTGTACGCGACAGCAAAACTGTTTCTATTTTCAAGAAAAACGTCTAAGAACATTATCTGTCTCTTACGAGTAGTTCTGTATGATAAGTATGTACGATTAGTTATGTATTGTTGTATGTATGACTTTTGATTTATGTTAATATTTCGTATCTTGTATTTATGTAATCGTATATTGTATTTAGATATGTCTAATGTCCACGCCTGACTGCTCTCCTATCTTCACTATTTCTCTTTTGACCCAGGACTGATGTAAGAATGTTTTAAATAGAAATAAGCTGTTCCTTTTGTGTATATTTTCTCTGTTTTTTGTGTGTTTTGTATCTTCTGAAGCGCGGAGTCATCTTACTGTTGAGCCAGTTAGGTGATTCAGCTCTCAGTGTTCTAGACAAACTGGGGAAAGTCTCAAATATTGATGTTTGATAATGTCCCACTGGAAGTTGAACCCGAGACCTTCGCCGGGGCCTGACACTCAGACAACTGCGCCGCTCATAAATATCTAAACAGATGAAGTCGCGGGTAGAACAGCTGCGTGTTCCCCGACAAACACACCCTTTGATACGTTCTCGTGTTTCATAAGGCACCCACCACACTTCACACAGCGTTCTTTTAACCGTCACAGAGGGCTGCGTCCATTAGCTGTACTGCAGCGCTCGCGGAAACTTCACCAAATCAATATCTGGTGTAATGACAGAGGGAACCAAATCATACCGTTGTCACAGACTAACGAAACGACTAGACGTAGCAAGTTTTGCGGGGTTTTAGTCCAAAACACAATTATTTAACATCGTTACATGAAACAAATAATCAGACACCGCACTAAGATTTCTAATGTCTACACGCTTGTACTAACACTCCGTAGGTCGCGGGTTACATTCCCAGCGGGGTGCCTCGCGGTGATAGGTGTGGTTGGTGGTGGGGCGTTTTCTATATCCGTCTGGCTAGCTACCACCATGTCACTTAAGTCTGCCGACAAACATAAATGTTAATAGCACTGTTGTTTTCCGGTATGAAAGGCAGCGGCGTCTCAGCTTACCATCCAATGTTGTTATCAAAATCTAATCATTAAACTAGCGTCTGTGTGAGCTGCAGACCTCGCGAGCACGTGCTGCGCCGCGCAGGGACCGGCAGTTCTTTGTAAATAACACCCCGTGCAGATTCATCGCTACCATGTAGCTGCGACATCTACAACATATTCATTGGTTGTAGCTCTATCAGTTAGTTTTGTGATGAGGAGATGGTTCCAGGTGCTCTGTATCCCTGTCTGTAGGGATTCACCCGGGTGGCAATGAGAATTCAAACATTGATTGGTACATACTCTCAGCTGATGACATTTTTTGTCAATTTTGCCTTTTTTTTACTTTGTCTCTACTCCATCCATAGTTCAACTAAACCTTCAAATAATAAGAAACCGCATCGCAATCGGATGTCATACGTCGGAGATATCCGGTACCCCTTTTTAGCACTTTTTAGAGGAAGTACCCCAAAAAATCAATCAAAAATCTCCGACTACAAAAAAAATCTAAAAATTTTGTTTTACCTATATTTTGTATTATTATTGAAGATAGACCAACACTTGACCTCAATCTCACCAAGTTTCGTCCGGATCGGTTGAGGAATGCGACCTGTAGAGAAAACATACACACACAAAGAAAGTAGCTTTCTGCCTTTTGGGTTCCGCTTTTCACCGGATGTTCGGAACTCTAAAAATGATGAAAAACTCATTCATTTGGAGATAGTTCCATTGCTAGAGTTTGTGACTTCCATTGCTCGAAGCTTATCAAGTTCTAGCGCTCCGTCTGTCTATTCAGAGAACACAATGACATCTCTCAAATGGTTCGGGCGATTTCCATTAAAAGTTTTGGAATCGTTGTCCCGGGCCCGACGCGGGTCCGGGCGGGCCACCGCGGACCTGATTCATATCATACTTATATAAGACAGGGACCTACAAAGTCAATAATTTACAAAGAAAGAGAACGAACATTGCGCTTGTGTTGCTAGTCGCACTGGAAACAATACATCATTAACACCCGGTCAAGTGTGAGTCGGGTCCACGCACCGAGGATTCCGTACAGAATATGAATAATCAACACACTGAATATCATAAATAATAGGCGCGGTAATATGCACCCAACAATGCTCTACAGAAAATGTAATTCTGATTGAAAAACCAACTCTACTTTGCAGCTAAATTACATACCCGATGTATGGCCTTCAGCTACAAAGTTAAGTTTGTTAACATAAAAAAGCTATTTTTACCGTGTTATAATATAAAAACTCCTGGTTTTCAGATGTATTCCTACGGTTGTGCTGTAAGACCTTGCTTCTTGACAAATTTCAGGATTCTAGGTCAACGGGAAGTACCCTGTAGGAGTGTCGCGAGGCACGCCGGGGCGCGACGGTCGTTTGCGGACAAATTAAAACTACAAAATTGAGTTTGTTTGTTTGTTTGTCCTTCCCTGACGTCGCAATGGAATGTCAGAATGACGGTTGTTTTGGAGGTAGTGGAAAGGACGGAAAAAGCTAGTTTGTTGTATGTCAACATTCTCCTCCCGCCGATCCGCGGTACCCCACCGTCTCCCGCAAGAGACTGACTCATCTACTCACACATGTGCGTCTATACAAATATCATCCTTTCGATGTGTGACGATATCACGACATTTGTTCCAATTGTCCGGTCTGTGCTATCCGTCGAACTACACGAACCACTGTTATATAAATAAACAGAAATTATAAGGTGCGTTGTGTTGCCGCACGTGTGACGTAGTCTAGCGTATACGTAGCACATAACCTGCGGTTGAGCACGACAACTCTCTATACCTCATGGGTTCAGCCTGATTAAATAATAATAAATCCTATGCATTACGAGAACTCAGGAAAAGTACAGACGAAAATTGTGCACTCTCTGCATACCACAGCCACGCTGCTGCTTGGATCAGATATGGCATCGTATTATGGGGCAACGCAACCGACATACAAAGTGTGTTTGTTCTGCAGAAACAGTGCCTTAGGATCATCACATACACTCCACAAAGAGAGACTTGTAGGACGCTTTTTGACAAATATAAAATTTTGACGGTTACTTCGGTCTACATTTTGGAACTGTGTCGATTCATCATAAACAATGAGCAATACTTCAAGCGCATCGCGGATATCCCACGACGTCACGTCAGCCGCCGCGGAAATGATCTTGTGTTGCCAACAGCACGACTTGCGCTGTATAAAAACAGTCCATTTTGTATGGCTATCAGGACATTCAACCACTTACCCAGCAAAATTAAAGCCCTCCAAGGAAAAACATTTGACAAAGAACTAAATAAATTATTAAAGACTAAGAATTATTATACAATGACAGAATATTTTGACGATAAATTTTAAAAATTGACAAATTATATAAATGAAATTATGAAATGAAATGAGTTCTTAGTTTGTAATTCATGGACGGTTTACAAGACCGCGTCTTGTAGAATGTAATATAATTTGATTTCTTGGCATATTAGATAATATTAATTATTGACATTTTGTAAATGAAATTATTTAGTTTTAAGTGAATATTATGTATAGTTTTAAGTACAGCGTGCAATGTTGCAACACCCTGCCTGGGTTCCATGATGTGCACACCTACATGTTAACACCTCAATCAAACTCATGGAGAGCAATAAACGATATGATATGATATGAAATCTACTTTTGGCTTCGCATTTGTGGAATAAAGGCAAGATGTCGGTAACAAAGCTGTTTAATTAACAAATGCTAATTCCCGATCTAACAATAATACACCTCAGAGCGTCAACGGGAATAAGTTATATCACAATTATTGACTTAACAACAGAGGGCGAACACGATTGTTTCAACCGCAAAAGGAGTGAGCTCAACAACACAAACTGAAACGGTCTGTTTATATAGAAGACAAGAATTTCACGGTTCATAATTAAATTTGTGTAGAGGAAATTTTAGGGAAACCACTTGAGGAAAATATGTTGATGGAAAATACTTGGAAGAAATTTCTAGGGCTTTCCTCGACGAGTGTGCAAAGGAGGCAGCTTTGTGTTAAAAAGTTCATTTTAGTATTGTTTTAATTTAAATACTTGCTGAGCTTCGGTTCCGTATGTCATCACTGGCAACACGCACTGATTAAAGACTTTTGTCTTTAGACGCTGAGGTATTGTGGACGAGAAGGTATGCCGTAAATGTCACGGCATGTCAAATGGCCATGTAGCACCTATTGTTGGGTGAGTATAGCGGTTAGGAACACTACAATCGAAGTTGTGGACGAATATGTATACCTGGAACAGGTAGTTCAACTAGAGGTTTAACCGAAGAACTCAGCTGGATCAACGCAGCTCGTTCGGCAAGTTACGGCATATCTTCTCGTGCAGGAGAGTCATACGGAAATTTATTTATAACTCGACTAACTGAATGACTTTTAGAAAAATGCTTTTACACTATCAAATAGTATTTAGAATACAGCAACACGGCTTTAGCAAAAAAATTAATGGCAATGTCAATTAATTCTAGTATGTTTTTTTAGTAATATTTGAACGCCGAGATGACAAACTTTTAAACTTTATCTATAAATTAATGACAATAAAGTTGACAAATAAATAAAATTTCATGTAAGCCGCGAAGTTGCGAGGGACAGTACGGTCCACTCCTGCGCACGAGATCACCAGCATCCCGGAACCATACAACATGTTTTATAAAAGATTGTCATTTGACGGCTCCCCCGCTTCCCCGCTCACCTCCCCGTGTTCGTCCTAGCGCAGTGACGTCATCGATGACACACAGGTCAACAACGTTACAGTCATCATCCCACGGTGTCAATTTTAACACCAATAAAGCGATTATTATTAAGGTGTCAGCTCCTATAAGAATGATTACTGTTAGTTGTCAATGTGAACCGCAAGGGAATTTCATGTTTGAATTTTTCCAAGTAATATTACGAATTTCACTGTTTAGTGAAACCCAGGGGATTTTATTTGGCTATTATTATAGCAAAACATTGACTCTCATCATTTTACTACAACCAAGACGTGGAACGCACCGCACTGCCGCTAACCAGCAGTGTCAATAGAACATTTGTGTTCAGGTAATTGTAACGGTCCCAACTTACTCTAGCAAAATATTACATTTATCGAAATACAGATCATGATTACATATAATCTCTTTAAAATAAATTAATGCAAACTTTTTGGAGGAATTGCCCGAAAACACTGGCAATGACGTTTGAGTTGAGAATAGATAATTTTAGGTTTTGAAAAAGGACTAGAAAAGAAAATGTCAGAAAGAAAAGTCACGAAATTTATTGAAATTATTTTAATTATAATATTTTGATAAAAGATTTGGAGAAAATAATTGAAACGATATTGCGCATGGTGTAATAATGGTGGCCACCATACGAGCAGTGAGCGGCGCTTTGAACGAGCGATAGAATGGCCAACTCTGTCCTGGAACAATGTCTGATGATGAAGATGAGAGATGACCTTGGCAAACTGGATAATGGCTGGGAAGTGCTTTTGATTTCTATTACCACACGACAGACTAAATCGACTAGACAGTTGTTTGTATTGAGTAGATGGTTATCTGGTACGGAAAGGTCCGTCCGTCCGTCCGTCCGTATTTATCTGATGGTTTCACGCGCGCGGAGTATTCGGATTAAATTCCAATACGTCAAATTTCATAGAAAGATTTGGTACAAAAATAAGGGTTGCTACACACGGGCGATTTTGGGAAGAAATATTTTATTGGGAACAAAGTTGCAACTTTGATATAAATAACTGTTAAACCGTTTTAAATGCTCTACATTGTTTATAAAGGGGGAAAACAACCTGAATAAATATAAATAAAATTATTGATGTCAAAAAAATAATTCTTTATTAGAAATTGTTGATACAACAACGCTTCTAATGCTTCTTTACCTATTGGCCGTCGATCTTTTTCTCGACTGATTCTCGACAAGCAAACTAGTTATGTCAAAACCTTAAACCCAAGAAGTAGTTTTAGTAGTTTTAACTTATTGTTAGTAGTTTGTTGCATATTGAGTTAGATGCTTGATAATGACTCGTCGAAGGTACTAATTTGATGAATTTGAACATTAGTTGATCTTCTTATTTAATTCATTTGTGTACCAATTATGAAGAAAATAATATTTTCTTTAATTTTACTTGAACAATACTATAAAACTGATTTAATACTTTAACTTACCGATGTTTAATTCGAATAAACACGACTCAATGCAGTTTCTGGTTTTTATAATTTATAAATAATTACTAAGGATTATAAACTGATTGAGGCTTTGTTTATATCTCACGCTCCATCTACAGAACTATTCCTTTAATCATCCTCACGTTCATCTTCACCCCCTTTTGGCTCTCACTACCGGTATGGTTCGGACGTAGGAAACAAGCCCCTAAATACGTTGCTCTTTTGCTATGTGAAACATATTTTAAGAGCATCGAGAACCTTCACGTTTGAATTGATTTAGTTCAGTTCAATCCTTATTCACTGATGTCGTCATTCTATCCTGCTGTTTACAAAAACAATTATATTGGGCATTCCGATACATACCCTGTCTCTTTGCTAAAGCGGGCTGGTTTAGGTAGTCTATGGATGAACCAGACGAGGAAAGCTTGGTTCCTTGTCCCTTCTCCCTTTTGGAAGACCTTCTGTCTTTATTAGAGTCACGCGCCGGGTGTTTTGAGAACACAAAGCTCTGGAACTGCTGAGTTACGCACCTTGCACTTTTTCCTTGGGTCTAAGACCGCCAAAGAAGTGTAGTGACATGGAGGTACCGTTTTGGCATCAAGTTCTGGAGGCGATCGTTTTAGCTTCAAATTTATAGGCATGACGAAACCGTCCAATGCCCCCTTTAAGATTAGGAAGGGAAAGAGATAATGCGCTGAGTAGAGCGGAGGCGGAGCTCTGTTCCTGTATCCCCTCAAAATAACACTTAGATATGAATAAGATCCTTGTTTTCCTTGTTTTATGTAAATTTAGTGTTCAAGTTTTATATTATTGTTCTATTACATCTTGTTCCGATTGTTTTAGCGAATGACCTTCAACTAGTTGTTACCTAGCATTAATGTTCAGTATGTATTGTATTTTGAACTCTAATTTCTATTTCCTTAGGTATCCTGTAGTCACTAAACTTCTCCTAGAAAACTTGCATTCTCTTAAAAGAATCTGGAATGGTTACTACGCTGGGTCCCAATAAACTACTAGACATCACGAGCCAATAATATTCAAACTTTCAAGTATTTCGAAGATCCTTAGAACTTCTTTAACGTCGGTTTGAGACAATGTCTAAAATGATGATTTTAAGCGTTTTATTACGTTTACGGGTCGGATCGTTACAATTTGGTGCCTTAGCCCAGGATCAGAATTATGTGGATAACAAAAGATGTTTGAATGAAAGTTTGAAGAGTAAGTAGGGAAGTAGGCCAATGGCCTACAATTTGTTGCCGTGGAATGGAAAGAGATCAAGTTTTAGAAGGAGAAGTTGGCTGGGTACACGATTTAAAAACCGTATGGTTAAACAAAGTTAACAAATTCCATATAATAATAATGTTTTGCTTTTCACGACCAGAATAGAAGCATAATAAAGATGATAATTGAGGATGATGCTTAAGCTAAACGGATTAAATATGTTGGCTTAACACAGTTTGGTTCTGGCACTCGCTGGTCGTTACCGCGGCACACTCACTTTCCCAATTTATGTGTCTTTATCATATAAGTATAAAGGTTCTGGCTTATGTAAAATTACAAGCAATGAAATAATGAAGTCAAATTGCCTCGATATCGTGAGAAATACTTTTTACTGCGGTTTTGACTACGTTCTTGCCGGGACCTTCCATTTGATACCAATCACGAGGTATTGGTTGTTATACCGTGCTTCACCTACAAACCACCACGTGTTGAATTTTATGTGACGTCATATAGATTGAAGACTGCATAGGGGCACGAGGTTTCCAGTGATTTCTCATTGATCAAGATACAACGAGTGGTTTCGGAGAAAATGACCACCTCCGTGGTTATATACTTGGATACATTCGGGAGGTCCAAGATTCTATTATCCATGGCCTTACTAACCAGAGTCCTTATCGTCACATGTTACAGGACAGATGAACGTTAAGTGCAAATGCAGTAACCGAAAAAAAATATGGGTGCCATGTTAACGTATACAATACACATTCGTACGTGTGTAGGGCGCCTTATTCGTATCATTGAATAGGTCAGGGCACGGAAACTCCACAACTTTCTTGATAATACTGTTTAATTTGTATAAGGTTAACAAAAGTACGTGTCGTTACAGCGGACGAGAATGGAAGAGAGAGAGCACATTGCCACAGTAAAAATTATACAGAAAATATTTGTTGGGTTGCCAACATGCTGCGGCCTCAGGAATTACACAAGTTTTAACTAAAGAAAATTAAGAAAGTACCTATGCAAACTTAAACAATTTCAAAGTGACGATGCTTACACAGGCAATGTTAGAAACAACCAATCAACTTTTTTCTAAACAAATAAGTGCATTTTCTTTTAAATTACCTTTACATTTAACAATTTAAGGTTAATACAACAATACAATATCCTGTGGACAGTATAAACCCTAACAATTAAAACAGTAACCTAATTTACAATAACAACATCGTTTACTTACAAGATTATCCTGTACTAAGGAAAGCTAAATGTAACCTAAGTACAAGTAAACTAACTCATTACTTATAAAATCTAACAATTGTATACAAATAAACTTAATCTAGCAATTGTACACAATATAAAAATCGTTATAATACATCAATTAGTGTCAATTACAGCCGCCAGGTAGCAAACACACACCTGATAGTGATCGAGAATACTTTTTTCCATTGGGAGCTGAAATTTCCAAGGCTCTGACCTTGTCATCGCCACCAGGAAACACTCTAGAAACATGTGCTACAGGCCAGTATAGAGGAGGAGAGTTGGGCTCTTTGAGGAGTACTAAATCACCAACACAAATATTAGGTACATCATCGCGCCATTTCTGCCTAGACTGTAAGGTGTTTAGGTACTGTTTATGCCACACCTTCCAGAAACCTTGTTTGATGCCCTCTACTAGTTGCCAAAATTTAAGCCTATTTGTCGGAACATTTGAAATGTCTGGTTCAGGGTAACTTGTGATCGCATTTCCCACTAAAAAATGACCTGGAGTCAGATAACTAAAATCTGACACGTCTGACGACATTGGTAATAAAGGCCTGGAGTTTAGTATGCCTTCAATTTGACATAAAATTGTGTGCATTTGTTCGTATGTAAGTACACTCTTTTGCAGTTGCCTTTTCAAATGGAACTTCATGCTTTTTACGGCAGCTTCCGCGAGACCAGCGAACACCGGTGAATAACTGGGCGTAAAATTAAATTTAATGCCTTGTTGGGCTGTAAATTGATGTACCAGTGCTTGATGGTTCCCGGAGCTGATAAGACTGTACAGGCCAGCTAGATGGTTGGCCGCGCCCTTAAACGCGCCCCCGTTGTCGCAAAAAACTTCACTGGGAACAGAACGTCGCGAGATAAATCTCTTAAAACAAGCAAGGAACGTTTCAGTTGATAAATCTGAGGCTAGCTCCAAATGAATAGCCTTGGTGTTGAAGCAGACGAAGACACAAATATATCCCTTCGTGAGTAGAGATTTTCTGATTCTCGAGTTTTTTATCTGTACCGGCCCAGCGTAATCTATTCCGACAACTTGAAAGGCTCGCGAGGCGGTCACGCGCTGTCTTGGTAGCGACCCCATCAGCTGGCTTGCACAAGTCGCCTTCAGCCTGAAACAGGGTAAGCATTTATGTGTTATTTTCTTGATCTGACGCAGAGCGTTCACGAGCCAATATTTTTGATTTAATTGTGTTGATATCAGTTTCGGACCCGCATGAAATAACCTAAGGTGCTCACTTATTATGAGCAGCTCAGTTAATTTAGAACCTTTGGGCAAAATTATTGGGTGTTTTTGGTTATATGCAAGTGAAGAGTTATGCAACCTTCCGCCTACACGCAGCAAACCCCCATCATCCAGAAATGGATGCAAAGGCTTTAGAGGACCCTTAACGTTTTGACCTTTTCGCAGTGCGATTATTTCGTCACTGAAATAAGCATTTTGTTCATACCTTATTAATAATGATCTCGCGTCCTCCAGCTCCTTGCTTGATAAATATTTAGCCGTTATTTTTTCATTTGTTCGCTTACTATTGCAAATGAACCGTAAAACATATGCTAATACACGGGTCATTTTGTTTATATCAGAATACTTATTTATTATATTCGAGATTTCCCCTGCCTTTAGAGTAAGAAGCACAACAGTGGTATCAGAGTCGCTGGCGGAGGAGTTGGAGGCACCAGTCTTCAGCTCAGGTAAGTCCTCCATGTTACTGAGAGGTAAGTTACTTTTATTAAACTTATACTCCCTTTTTTGCAGGAATTCCGGACCGTTCCACCACATCTGACATGTATGCAGCTCGTGCGGGTCCAGACCTCTGCTTATGTAGTCGGCTGGATTCTCACGCGTGCTGACGTATCCCCAGCTCCATCCATGAGTCAACTCTTGTACTACCTTTACTCTGTTCGCTACATACGCTTGTAACTTTGTGACCTCAGCGCTTATCCATGCTAAGGCTATTTGTGAGTCAGAAAATAATAACACGTCATCAATTTTGATTTTGGTTTTCAAGGTCGCATGGACTTTATAAGCTAGCTTTCCTAACAACAAGATAGCATTAAGTTCAAGCCTTGGAATCGTCAAGGGTTTCGCCTGAGGGTTTATTCTGGATTTGGAACAGAGCAAGGATAGCTTGACCTTACCTGTTCTGTCAACAACGCGCAAGTACAGGCAGGCTCCATAGCCCGTGGAGCTGCTTGCGTCGGCAAACCCCACCAGCTGCACGCTCTCGGCGGTCTCGTGAACCTGGATGTTTCTATTAATGCAAATAGGCTCCATGGCCGCTAAGCTATCAGCAAACTCTGACCACTCCTTCTTTATCCTCGGGGGTGGACTGGTGTCCCAGTCTATTTTCTCGCACCACAAACCTTGCATTATTTTCTTTGCCTTTACTACTACAGGAGAAACAAAACATATAGGGTCATAAATTCTAGCAATTTGACTTAGTATTTGTCTTTTAGATACAGAGTTAGAAGTGAATTTATCAGGACATTTTATGACAAAACAATCTCGTTTTGTATCTATGGTTAACCCAAGTGCCTTAATGCTGCATGCATCTTCCTGGAGTTCAATTTCATCTAACTGTCTTTCATCTGCAGGTATGTCCCTAAGCAATTCTTCGCAGCTCGACGCCCATTTGTGCATTGAGAACCCACCTAACCTTAGCAAGGTTTCAAGCTGCCTTTTTGCTTCAAACAATTCCTTTAAATCTGAGCATGACACCAGTACGTCATCTATATAGACACAATTCTTAATTATAGAGGAAGCAATTGGAAGCTGTTGTTGATACTGGGTTGCAAGTTCGAGCAGGCATCGTGTAGCAAGATAGCCTGAGCATTTCAATCCATAAGTAACCGTATCCAGTCGTATGCATTTTATTGTCTCATCGGGACTATCACGCCACAAAATGTTTTGCAACGAAGTCTGATTAGGATTTACTGAGATATTTCTAAACATTTTTTTAATGTCACTGTTGAAAGTAAAGTCTCCTATCCTGTATAGCAAGATAATATCAAACAGATCTCTCTGTACTATCGGACCATTGAGTAGTAAATCGTTGAGAGATATTTTATTTTTTGTTTTCATTGACCCATCGAAAACCACTCGGGTACGAGTAGTTTTACTGCCCTCATTTATCACTGCATGGTGGGGCAGAAAGTATATGGGATCCTTATTAAAATTAATGGACTCAAAATTAATGTAATGAGCCTGGCCCAATTCTACATATTGGTGAATGAATTTATGGTACTCTGTCTGTAGAAAAATATTCTTTTGTAACTTTTTCTCGAGGTTATGAAACCTATACAATGCCAGCTCGAAAGAATCCCCCAATGTTTGATTAATCTCCTGTATAGGAACCTTTAGTGGTAGATCAACTTGAAATTTGCCATTTGATAGTTGAAAAGTGGATTTAAAATGATTCTCAACCAGTTCATGCTCAGAGATTTGTTCTTTGAATAACTCGGGAACCTTTTCAGCCTCCCAAAATCGACATAATGAGCTATCTATGTTACACTTCGTGCAAGCAAGAGAAACAATTTTATTTACCTCTTTTTGCGGTGGCAAACTACCGGCTATGATGTGACCAAATTTAGTGTTGATTATATTTACAGTCCCCTGGCTCCCGCTGGCTCTGTGTGGTTGCTGATGATCAGGTTGCGGCTGTGAGCTCTGTGGCACCGCAGTGTGTGTGCAAGCCTGCGCTTCGCTGTGTGCCGTCGGCGCTATGGCTTGCTGGATCACCTGAAAAAATACATCAGCACCGATTAGCAAATTGATCTCTGATGGCTTGTAGTATTCCTCATCAGCCAACTTTATGCCTGGGGGGATGTTTATCGTACTCTGATCAACCATGGTCTGAGGCAATTTACATGTGATGGTGTCTACCACATGACAATTAATTTTAGTTTTAAATGGTGACGTTAGTGAGTGAATTTCTAATGGCACCGAGTATTGACTATGATTATTATTATTCGTGACACCTATGATATTAGTATCATCTCGCACAGGTGTCATTCCCAAGACCTTGATGGCCTTGCTGGTTATCAAGCTGGCTTGGGAGGCGGAGTCAAGAATTGACTTTATGTGCACCTCTCTGCCATCCTTCGCATAGATTTTTATACGAGCTGTGGGTATTAACACACTGTTATTGTTCTTGCCTGACAACATTGTAACTGGCTCTGGCTTCACTTCATCGCGATGCAACAACGTGTGGTGATCTTTCTTGCATTGAAAACATCGGAAGTGAAACCTACATCTGCCAGGATGTTTATTCAAACATATATTGCACAGCTCGCCTTTATGTGCAAAGGTTATCCGCTCTGCTGAGGGCAGTGTTTTAAACAATTTACAACTAAAAAGTTTATGATTGTCACACTTACAGTAGTGGCATCCTTGCTTCTCCTTCATTACAGCATTGACGGTTTTTGCTGAAGTGGTTGGTTTATCACGAGAGGGCTCAGCATTTTCCATGGCTAAGACCCGCTTGTCCAAGTACGCTAGGAAATGGTCTACCTTTGGCTCTCGTGTGACATCTCTCTCGAGCTGGTATGCCTGCGCCATCTGTGTGTCTAATTTACGGATAAAAATACACATTAAAATTGGGTCCCACTCTAAAACCTTCGCGTCCATGTTTGTTAAGGCCGATAAACTTTGTCGAATAGAAGAAACAAATTGTCTGATGCCTGAAGGGGATGGCCTTACAATAGGCTGTAAGTCTAATAAACTAGATACTTGCTCACTGACTATCTTATATTTATTGTAGTACCTGTCGTCTAACAACCGAATCGCTTCTTTGTAACTTGCTTCAGTAAGAGGTAGATTTTTTATGAGGTCATGCGGTTCCCCCTTCAGGAAGGAACGCAAGTAATGTAATTTTTGGATCTTGTCCAGTGTGGCGTCGCTGTCTATAACAGACCTAAACAACTCCCTAAAACCAGAAAAATCGGAATATTTGCCCGTGAACATTGGAATTTCTATTACGGGCAACTTAATTTGACGCTGGGGGGGTGGCTTTTGCTCCTCAGCAGCTCGTCTATTTAATTCTCGTGACAGAGTGGATAGAATCTCGAAGTATTTACCTTCGTATGCCTCGATGTCCTCCATGTCGTTATTGTCTAGGCAGACAATTTGCTGATTCAATTGCTCATACGCCTCAAATGCTGCAATACACCTTTTTTGTCTTACAATTATCATTTCTGTGGTAAGGGCCGTCAACTCCTCCTCAATACTGATATGCAGTCGCGTGATGGCACCCTTTAGGTACCCTCGTTTTTGTCTTAAGTCTTCAATTGATGACATCTTTTACACACGCAAACTGTTAAATTGTACACTAATATATAGTTGCAGATGCAGAAGGTAATTACAATTTTTATAAAAAAATTTAAACTGAAATTCAGGTAGAACATAAATTTCCTGTACGAACAAAAACAACCAACAAAAAACGCGGTGCGTGCTGGCGGTCGTTCGGACGTCTTCGGCTTTTGTCGGCTCCCTCGGCTCCGTTCGATGTAGCTCGCCGCTGGCGCAACGCTGTCGTCGTGTGACCGGCGATACCCGGCGCGCGAAATTTCGAAGAACAAAAGGGAAGCGTCGTTTTCGGCGCTGCAGCTCGCACAATGCTCTTATGTTATGTTAGGGTGATGGCCAATGAGGCCCACTTGCGTCGTGGATGATGTATAAATCGCTTTCCACGCGGATGCTTGCCTCCTATGCCGCAATGGCGTCGTTTCTCTTCCGAGTTGATAGCTCGTTATCGCGCTATTCGCGTGCACCAACCTGCAACCTCCCACAGGCGGCTCGATGTTCGTTTCCTTCGAAGGACCAATGAATAGGTCAGGGCACGGAAACTCCACAACTTTCTTGATAATACTGTTTAATTTGTATAAGGTTAACAAAAGTACGTGTCGTTACAGCGGACGAGAATGGAAGAGAGAGAGCACATTGCCACAGTAAAAATTATACAGAAAATATTTGTTGGGTTGCCAACACGTATCATTGAACGAAAACAAAACAGTCTGACACATAAAAGTACTATCGAGGAACAATTTACTTCAACAAATAAAATTTCGTAAGCTATAGAATAATGGAACTATGTCATTACGGTATGATGGTATAGTATGATGATATGGTATACCATTTCTTTTTAAAAACAGATGTTTCACATTTTCAAAATTTACAAGGTGTCGAAAATTTCGAACGTATCGAACACGTCAAATGCAACGAGCGCATCGTGTTCGTCGTGTGCGCCGTGTTCACCGTGTGCGTCGTGTTCGTCGTGTGCGCCGTGTTCGTCGTGTGCGTCGTGTGCGTCGTGTTCGTCGTGTGCGTCGTGTTCACCGTGTGCGTCGTGTGCGTTGTGAGCGTCGTGTGCGTCGTGGTGCGTCGTGGGTGTCGTGGTGCGTCGTGGGTGTCGTGGTGCGTCGTGAGCGTCGTGAGCATCGAATACTCCGAAAGCGACAATGTCCAAAATACTCGGAATGCTCGGAATACTCGGAGTACTCGGAATGCTCGGAAATGCTCGGAATACTCGGAATACTCGGAATACTCGGAATACTCGGAATACTCGGAATACTCGGAATACTCGGAATACTCGGAATACTCGGAATACTCGGAATACTCGGAATACTCGGAATACTCGGAATACTCGGAATACTCGGAATACTCGGAATACTCGGAATACTCGGAATACTCGGAATACTCGGAATGCTCGGAATGCTCGGAATGCTCGGAATGCTCGGAATGCTCGGAATGCTCGGAATGCTCGGAATGCTCGGAATGCTCGGAATGCTCGGAATACTCGGAATGCTCGGAATGCAGTGTACAGCATTGTTCAGCAGTGTGCAGCATTGTTCAGCAGTGTGCAGCAGTGTACAGCCAAGTACAGAAGCGTACCGAAGAGTACAGAAGTGTACGGAAGGGTATGGGAGAGTACCGAAATGTAAGGGGGTGCACGGAAAAGTAACGGAGTGTACCGATTATTAGCGAAGTCCAACGAAGTCCATCGAAGTCCGTCGAAGTCCATCGAAGTCCATCGAAGTCCATCGAAGTCCATCGAAGTCCATCCAAGTCCATCCAAGTCCATCCAAGTTTATCCAAGTTTATCCAAGTTTATCCAAGTTTATCCAAGTTTATCCAAGTTTATCCAAGTTTATCCAAGTCCATCCAAGTTTATCCAAGTTTATCCAAGTTTATCCAAGTTTATCCAAGTTTATCCAAGTTTATCCAAGTTTATCCAAGTTTATCCAAGTTTATCCAAGTTTATCCAAGTTTATCCAAGTTTATCCAAGTTTATCCAAGTTTATCCAAGTTTATCCAAGTTTATCCAAGTTTATCCAAGTTTATCCAAGTTTATCCAAGTTTATCCAAGTTTATCCAAGTTTATCCAAGTTTATCCAAGTTTATCCAAGTTTATCCAAGTTTATCCAAGTTTATCCAAGTTTATCCAAGTTTATCCAAGTTTATCCAAGTTTATCCAAGTTTATCCAAGTTTATCCAAGTTTATCCAAGTTTATCCAAGTTTATCCAAGTTTATCCAAGTTTATCCAAGTTTATCCAAGTTTATCCAAGTTTATCCAAGTTTATCCAAGTTTATCCAAGTTTATCCAAGTTTATCCAAGTTTATCCAAGTTTATCCAAGTTTATCCAAGTTTATCCAAGTTTATCCAAGTTTATCCAAGTTTATCCAAGTTTATCCAAGTTTATCCAAGTTTATCCAAGTTTATCCAAGTTTATCCAAGTTTATCCAAGTTTATCCAAGTTTATCCAAGTTTATCCAAGTTTATCCAAGTTTATCCAAGTTTATCCAAGTTTATCCAAGTTTATCCAAGTTTATCCAAGTTTATCCAAGTTTATCCAAGTTTATCCAAGTTTATCCAAGTTTATCCAAGTCTATCCTATGCAAGCCTACGCAAGCCTACGCAAGCCTACGCAAGCCTACGCAAGCCTACGCAAGCCTACGCAAGCCTACGCAAGCCTACGCAAGCCTACGCAAGCCTACGCAAGCCTACGCAAGCCTACGCAAGTCTACGCAAGTCTACGCAAGTCTACCCAAGTCTACCCAAGTCTACCCAAGTCTACCCAAGTCTACCCAAGTCTACCCAAGTCTACAAAAGTCTACCCAAGTCTTTTCAAGTCTACCCAAGTCTTTTCAAGTCTTTTCATGTCTATCCAAGTCTCGTCGAAGATTATTTAAGTTTATTGAGATGATTTGTGGTGGATCGAAGTTGAGTAACCTCAAACGGTACTGAAACAATTTTGCTTATGCTTATTATAAACAACCGACTGCTGCTTACGTGTATAAGTGAGAAATTGGAACTTGGATCTACAATAGGAGGGATTATGAAGGGTCAGCAGTTACATGAGAGAAAAATATTTTACTAAAAAAATTCTGATCGAAAGGGATCATCAAGGTGTCTGTTATATGGATTATGATACATCTGACATACCGGAGGATTGTTCTATTGGACAACAATTCCTGAAAGGAGCAGTGAGGTTCCACAGAGACTTAAATAATGTTAACTAGTGAGAGAAAATTACCAAAAATAATTCTTAGAAAAATTAAATAAACAGATAATGAACTTGATCGGAAAAGAAGTAATTCAAACTAACTGAAGTCGAGTTAGTTAAATTAGAGTCAGCGATTGAGGACGTCGGTTTATAGGCAAAGATGTTAGTGGACTAGTGGCATCATATGTGTCAGTAGTCACGGGCCTGTGTCAGCGACGTCAAAGGACTCTGTGAGTGGAGGACTTGGATCATTACTCTGTGAGGACAGAGAAGCAAACTGTCAAGGAGGTTGCGATGTTGGCTTTTCCTGTGGTCGATGTACTCTTAAATTTTGAACGTTTATTTCTTTCAACTCCGAACTTCAACTCGATGCAATACAATGGAATATTTGGGTTTATGTCATACACCTACTTCATGACAACCTAGACGGACTCGGATTTCTTTTGATGTTTTGAATTACGAAGAGTCTATAAGGTGTTTCGAAGAATAAGAATCGTGGGGGTGGGAAGAAGAGTTGGAGTTTTACGTTACAGCAGGGTTGCTTGACTACTGCAGAACTTTTCAATTTATGAATAAATTGGGTTAATCCATATGGAGACCTAGATGGTTTCAGAAGGCAAAGCGCTCCTAAAGGATCCTAGAGTTGTAGATGATTTGGGTTGAACTAAGGTTCAATAAATAACGGTGATTATGGGATATACTCGTACTAATATTCTGAAGGCGTATAAATATTTAAAAGAAATGAATATTTAGTTACTTATATTGTTAACGCTGGCGATACTTAACTTACTAAAGTTATAAATGAACGCTTGGGTTGAAGAAAGAAGTGCAAGCAGCATTGAAAGATTTTAGAAGAAACATTTAGTTTATTCAACTAAATGAGAACGTATTTTAGTAATTTTCTTTATGTGATAAGATTGCATAAAAACTAATCACGATATTAAAAGGTACCAGTTGCTAATAATAACTATTCGGATGGAGGTAATTTTGTTGCGGTTTTATATTTCGATAAAGTGGAACTTTTGCTAATAATTTATTAAATTTTAATGGTAATTAGGTAAATTTTTATTCCATTGCAATATATAAAAATTTAGGGGGTGATTGTAACGGTCCCAACTTACTCTAGCAAAATATTACATTTATCGAAATACAGATCATGATTACATATAATCTCTTTAAAATAAATTAATGCAAACTTTTTGGAGGAATTGCCCGAAAACACTGGCAATGACGTTTGAGTTGAGAATAGATAATTTTAGGTTTTGAAAAAGGACTAGAAAAGAAAATGTCAGAAAGAAAAGTCACGAAATTTATTGAAATTATTTTAATTATAATATTTTGATAAAAGATTTGGAGAAAATAATTGAAACGATATTGCGCATGGTGTAATAATGGTGGCCACCATACGAGCAGTGAGCGGCGCTTTGAACGAGCGATAGAATGGCCAACTCTGTCCTGGAACAATGTCTGATGATGAAGATGAGAGATGACCTTGGCAAACTGGATAATGGCTGGGAAGTGCTTTTGATTTCTATTACCACACGACAGACTAAATCGACTAGACAGTTGTTTGTATTGAGTAGATGGTTATCTGGTACGGAAAGGTCCGTCCGTCCGTCCGTCCGTATTTATCTGATGGTTTCACGCGCGCGGAGTATTCGGATTAAATTCCAATACGTCAAATTTCATAGAAAGATTTGGTACAAAAATAAGGGTTGCTACACACGGGCGATTTTGGGAAGAAATATTTTATTGGGAACAAAGTTGCAACTTTGATATAAATAACTGTTAAACCGTTTTAAATGCTCTACATTGTTTATAAAGGGGGAAAACAACCTGAATAAATATAAATAAAATTATTGATGTCAAAAAAATAATTCTTTATTAGAAATTGTTGATACAACAACGCTTCTAATGCTTCTTTACCTATTGGCCGTCGATCTTTTTCTCGACTGATTCTCGACAAGCAAACTAGTTATGTCAAAACCTTAAACCCAAGAAGTAGTTTTAGTAGTTTTAACTTATTGTTAGTAGTTTGTTGCATATTGAGTTAGATGCTTGATAATGACTCGTCGAAGGTACTAATTTGATGAATTTGAACATTAGTTGATCTTCTTATTTAATTCATTTGTGTACCAATTATGAAGAAAATAATATTTTCTTTAATTTTACTTGAACAATACTATAAAACTGATTTAATACTTTAACTTACCGATGTTTAATTCGAATAAACACGACTCAATGCAGTTTCTGGTTTGTATAATTTATAAATAATTACTAAGGATTATAAACTGATTGAGGCTTTGTTTATATCTCACGCTCCATCTACAGAACTATTCCTTTAATCATCCTCACGTTCATCTTCACCCCCTTTTGGCTCTCACTACCGGTATGGTTCGGACGTAGGAAACAAGCCCCTAAATACGTTGCTCTTTTGCTATGTGAAACATATTTTAAGAGCATCGAGAACCTTCACGTTTGAATTGATTTAGTTCAGTTCAATCCTTATTCACTGATGTCGTCATTCTATCCTGCTGTTTACAAAAACAATTATATTGGGCATTCCGATACATACCCTGTCTCTTTGCTAAAGCGGGCTGGTTTAGGTAGTCTATGGATGAACCAGACGAGGAAAGCTTGGTTCCTTGTCCCTTCTCCCTTTTGGAAGACCTTCTGTCTTTATTAGAGTCACGCGCCGGGTGTTTTGAGAACACAAAGCTCTGGAACTGCTGAGTTACGCACCTTGCACTTTTTCCTTGGGTCTAAGACCGCCAAAGAAGTGTAGTGACATGGAGGTACCGTTTTGGCATCAAGTTCTGGAGGCGATCGTTTTAGCTTCAAATTTATAGGCATGACGAAACCGTCCAATGCCCCCTTTAAGATTAGGAAGGGAAAGAGATAATGCGCTGAGTAGAGCGGAGGCGGAGCTCTGTTCCTGTATCCCCTCAAAATAACACTTAGATATGAATAAGATCCTTGTTTTCCTTGTTTTATGTAAATTTAGTGTTCAAGTTTTATATTATTGTTCTATTACATCTTGTTCCAATTGTTTTAGCGAATGACCTTCAACTAGTTGTTACCTAGCATTAATGTTCAGTATGTATTGTATTTTGAACTCTAATTTCTATTTCCTTAGGTATCCTGTAGTCACTAAACTTCTCCTAGAAAACTTGCATTCTCTTAAAAGAATCTGGAATGGTTACTACGCTGGGTCCCAATAAACTACTAGACATCACGAGCCAATAATATTCAAACTTTCAAGTATTTCGAAGATCCTTAGAACTTCTTTAACGTCGGTTTGAGACAATGTCTAAAATGATGATTTTAAGCGTTTTATTACGTTTACGGGTCGGATCGTTACATAATGACAGATAGACCCACCACCTCATCGACTTGAGGTCTCCGGATGAGCACGCTTCCATTCCACAGCCTTGTCTGTACTGACATCACGTGAGACGAAGGTCAAGTGCAAACCCATCATACAAATATATGGTCAAGTGTGAGTCGGGCTCGCGCACCGAGGGCTCCGTATAGAACATGAATAACTAACACACTGAAAATCATAAACAATAGGTACGCTAATATGCACTTGACGATAAGGTTAATAAACGCGCCTCACGAACAATTATATTCTTATATAGGTGCTAACAGGTTAATAGTAAAGTTGATAATTAAATTTGGTTTATTTTTATTTGTATATAGGGAAAGCAAAAATACACATTCTGTGAAAATGTCAACTGTCTACCTATTACAGATCGTGGGATACAGCCCGCTGACAGACGCACGGACGGACAGCGGAGGCGACACACAATCCTACTAATATTATAAGTGTGCAAGTTTGGATGTTTAGATGTTTAGATGTTTGGATGTTTGTGACGCTTTCACGGAAAAACTACTGAATGGATTTGAATGAAACTTTCCAATAATATAGCTTATACATCAGAATAACATATAGGCTATAATTTATAAAGACATATTGTGTAAATTGTCCAAAATCACACTTATAATATTAGTGGGATTACATTGGCAATTTTGGCATAACAAAAACGCGTTGCCTAGCAACCGACCATAGAATATGTAAATTCGTATATACAAACTTTCGCGGTTATAATATTGGTGTGAAGACTATTTGAATGTACTACGTCAAATATTGAAATTTATTTTGCTTCTTTAAACTATTAGCCTACGTAACAGAATAAACACTATTTTGTACCTTATGCTGTACAATATCTTGAAGTACACGCGGACAAGGTCGCGGGCGGAAGCTAGTAAATTTCATAGTTGTGCATCAAAGCATACCCCTGCCTGCCTGCCTGCAAGCACCGCTTGAATCAATTGCGTTGCCCCTTAAATGAATAAGTTAAGTTTAATTTCGGTGACGGGATCCCGATAAATCTTCAACACAATTACAGCTGGTCCCGTATTTGCGAGTACCATCGACGCCGCCGCAAAGTGAAAGCAGAAATAGCCAAGTTTCTTGTAGTTGCTAAGTAGCTTTAAGTAACGTTAAGTCGAGGTAATGCTCTTTCAATTTAACGTACAAATAACGTTTTGACGGACGTTTCGAGGAGATTGTGTTCGCGCGACAGCCAGCCGGAGGTAGCCTAGCTACAGTGTAAAGTTTACTACCCCGCCCGCCCTGACGCCCGCCCGCCCTCGGCTCTCTGCAGGAAGCTACTTAATTAGTTCTTTTACATAACATCTTTACTTAACAACTCCGTTATATACTTCTAAAAGAATTCAACGACGTTAAGCGATTTTTCGTAACAGCTGAACTGTAACACGTGAAATTGAATGGACGCGTTCATCTACGCATCGGGTCAATGATTGGCGGTTTTGTATAACAGCGTGAAATGAAACATCGAATTGTGAATGGCATAAAAACAACAATGGCGTCCAATGGAGACTGTGGTTTGTCAAAATTCACGAATGTAATATCAGTGGAAATGACCCAAAAGAGTTGTTTCAAATTCGTCCTCCACTTGTACACTATTTAAAAAATCAAGTAATAATCTAAATATTAAAGACAAGCTCAAAGTCACTCAGCGAGCAATGGAACGAGCTATGCTCGGAATTTCTCTACGTGATAAAATCCGGAATGAGGAAATCCGTAGTCGAACTAAGGTCAACGACATAGCTCGACGAGTCAAGAGAGTTGAAGTGACAATGTGCAGAACACATCGCTCGAAGAACCGAGTGTGTCGTATCATGAAGCAGGCTGATGTCCAGCAGTGGACGTTTCCCGGCTGATGATGATGATTACTTCTCGTATCCAACACGTATCGATGTGGCGTATCTGCAATGTACAAGTCAATGGTTCTACCGAGGTTTTATAATTTAACAAAACAAGCATATTTATAAAGTGTCGGGGAGAGCTGGGCACTTGGACAGCGCGCGTCCGTCGCTCTGCGGCCCGCCCCGCAGTCGGCGCGCGTCAAATGCGACTTCACAACTCCGCGGAACTTTGCCCCGAAATGAGTTTTTTGTTTTGTTTTTTCTCTTTGTTATTTTGAATTGGTCGAGTGAGTAGGATTCGGCGTGGAAAGTTTGGTCGGCGTCTAAACGGTACGATTAATTATTAAAACTGAAAAATACCCCTGAGCAACTGAGGCCGAATACCTCCTCGAGGAGGTGCAAGGGAAGAGGCCAACATACTTACAGACATATGACGGCACTCTCTCCTCTCTCGGAGCGTGATGGAAGGGAGGCGTCATGGCCACCATCATCAGTTTAGTTTAGCGTCCATGGGCGTGGGTGCTGAGGCAACCATTAAAACTTCACGCTGAGCACAGCACATTTCACGGGAATTCACATTATTGAACACTGCACAGGATGTCGCCTACGTATGCAGTGAACTGGCAGTGGAGGTGCACGGCACTGACTGCCCGACCACCGACTGCAGCCGCATGCGGCGCGCGACTGCAGCGACACCACGCGGCGTGCACCGTGCGTCACATCGACCAATCAGAGCGAGCTGACATTCAGGAAGCACGCCGCAGTCAACTCAGATACAAATTGTCGTATAAATATCGCCGGCGACGTCAAATATACAAATGTTGCTGAAACGGCTTCGACGTGTCGGATAAAAGTCACTTGTATAATTGCACTGCTGGACACGCATGGACACGTCTTCATCCGCGTGCACTTCAGATTGTTTCTAAGATAACCATCGATGGGATACAGTGTCTACGTCCTGTCTTGGCCGTTCAACTATCCCTATACAAACATCAAGTCATTTAAAACTTTCAACTCGTAAATGTATGAAAAAATTAATATTTTTGTGAATATCTTCCATGTTTTAATAAGTTATTCTGCTATTCGGGGCGGAGACAAATACAATAAATCAATAACCATGAAAATGGGTACAGACCGTCTCGAGTTATAAGTGTGCCAACAAACCCGACTTGAAGGAGGAGGTTATCAATTCAACGGGTATGTTTTTTAAAATGTTTGTTACCTCAGAACTTTCGACTGGGTGAACCGATTTGGTTGATTGTGTTTTATTTGAAAGCTGGTGCTTCCCGTGTGGTCCCATTTCAATTTGAATCCATGAAAAAACTAAATAAATCTTAAATTTGCCTTAATAAAGTGTACTTCTAGGGCAATTGAAGTCGGTTTCCAGTTGTTTTTGAACGCAATTACTTGTATATTGAGAAGATGAGGCAGTTCCTCCCGCGCCCTCTGACGGTGAACCAGAGTTGTTCTATAAACTTATATACCGGTTGATAGGTACAGTACAGTAGGTGGCTGGTTGCTTGTTGGGTTCACGGGCTGTTAGCGCCTGACCTCGCGCAGTCGTTCGTTTGTTCAGTGGTAATATATCATCTACCGTCATCAATAACAGTAACAACTCAAGTGCAAGTGTTGTAGGGCGGGCGGGGCGGCGCGGGGCGGGCGGGCCGCGTGACTGGGCGGATTCATTCAGTAGTCAAGACAGTCGCTCATCATTGAGGTCACTCTGCTTTTAGCTCGTAATGCCGAAAGAGCTGTTTTTTAGAATTTGCTTTGAATATTGTATAAGCTATCTACAAACAATGAAATGTTGGGTATTGTTGCTCCGGGCACTTTAGCTTTTTAACCAATGGTTTTAGTTTGTCAATTAGAGTATGAATTGATGTCAGAGTTAGCAACATACAACTATCCTTGTCGTTCTTGTGACGAATGCCTCTTGTTAAAAGGATACAACTTTATATCAGCCCAGACATTCGGCCCTGCTGCGTGCTCTACGCGTGCATCACTGATCATGGAACAGCCAGTAGCGTCGAATCCTCACTGTAAACCTGAGCTATCCAGTTCAGTAGGACAATTTGTCTGCAAACACGGACCCAGGCGGCCGGGAGGCACGCTGCGTTGTACACAAAAGCAATGAGCATAAAAATAATCTTGATAAGTCTACGAGCGTAGCGAGGGAGATTATTCCTTAGTCTAGAGGAGTGTCTACAAAAACATCTGCGTTGAATATTAATCATTCTTTTCCGATGACATTAATTCTGTGTTGGTTTTACGACGTTCATTTTGTTTTTAGGGTCACTATTTGATAAATAATTACCTAAAAATATATAACATTGGTTGGGTTTCATTGTTCAGTAACTGGAGGCGGTTGGAACGACGGTCAAATAGTGAATCAATATATAAGTTGTATGTTAACTCAATCCTGAACAAGGAGACCCGCTACCCTACATGAACACCCCGTTCAGAGTATGAATAATTAACACACAGAAAACCATTAATGATAGGTCCGGTAATATGCACACAACAATTATACTAAAACCGAAAAAGTAAGTCTAACCAACTTTACTTTGCAGTTAAATTACATGCTCTATGTATAGCTTCCAACTGCAAAGTTAAGTTTGTAAACATAAAGTTGTGCTGTAAGAACTTGCTTCTCGCCAAATTTCAGGACTCCAGGTCAACGGGAAGTACCCTATAGGTTTTTGATTAATTGCATTCTCGAAGGAAATTATCCACAACGTGTCCTAACAGCCTAATCTTATTGCGTTGAGCTATAAGTTTGATTTCTTCACAGATCTAAGGACGATATATTTGAGTAATAATCTATCCACGCCTTCCTGAGAAACATTGTCTAGACAGACAGACAGGCGGACGGACAATATAGCGATGCTGTAAGGGTTAATTTTTTCCTTTTGTGGTACGGAACGCCAAAAAATTAGTATAAAACTTTTTGAGGCCAAAACCGTCTGTTTCAAATCTGTCTAACTTTGCTTCGCCAGCCTGGGGTTATGGGGAGAAGGTACCACGAACAAACTCAACTCAGTGACTATTGACTGCAGCTGGACGACTCGGCGCGACCCAGCCCTGATACGATAACAGTTGATTGCCTTATCTATATCGAGTGTATTTTATATCGATCTGTTGTCAGTGTGTGTGTCAACGTGACACTCACACACACAACGATATACTGTTGTATTCACACAGATCAGTGCGTGTTGCCAGTGATGACATACGGAACCGAAACGTGGTTCTATACTGTGCGAAGAATAAACAAGCTCAAAGCCACTCAGCGAGCAATGGAACGAGCTATGCTCCGAATTTCTCTAATATCCGGGATGAGGAAATCCGTAGATAAACTAGGGTCACTGACATAGCTCGACGAGTCAGTGAAATGGAAATGGGCAGGCCACATCTGGCAAGTTAAAGATGTTCTCAGCCTGCCTGTGCCAGCTGCTGACTGATGGTGATTATTTTTAATGGAATGGCTCTGCCGTAAGAACCGGCCATTTATTTAAATGTGATAAAAAATATCAGTGAGTACAGACAATGCTGTCTCCATGCTCCTGTAGCGGAGGTAGCTGTACAGGTTAGTTTTACTTCAATAAAGAAGGAAATTCACAATTTACTGTATTTGTATATGTATGTTACGCGATAACTTCGACAATTATGAATCAATTTTGATGATTCTTTCTTGTTTGGTAGAACATAGTTCAGAGGTGGTCCCGTGTGAATTTTATCGAAATTGATTCATCGCTTTTTGAGAAAATCAACAAAAACTAAATATGTACCCAGATCATTCTACCTCTAAGGGTGAATATTTTTAAGGCAGTTCAAGTCGGTTTTGAGTCCTTTATGAATGCGTGAATCATTTTGAATACGTTTTTAATTCTGATTAAAAATACATACTCATAGCACAGACCTGTTAATAATATACAGATTCCACCTCGTCTAATAATGCGTGAAGCCAACAAAAATACACAGACACGTGTAACTGACAATGAAGTGCGCTACACATTGACGTCCGAGTGTCTGACGTTTAGTGTACTTTTGCTGTGTGGTACCTCGCGTATTTCAAACGAAAGTGTCTGACCTAGTGCCGTCATACGTGATCAGTGAAACACGTCCTCTGTGATTAATAAATAGATTGTAATACTGAAATTGCGTCGGTCCGCATCTGGAACACAACAGTTCACCGTTTATAATCTGTCTAAAATATAACCTAGACAAAACCTAGATTTGAACATAGAATGAGATCTAGTGTGTCTTGTATATCATGTCGGCTCCGCTGTCTGTGTGTGACGAGCGCGCGTGTGTGCGTGTGCTCAGTCAACGCAATTAACTCGCTCCGTGACGTCATCGAGCGGTTAACACAACATTCCGTTTAAATTGCATTCTCAAACGTATTCAAAATGATTCAGGCGTTCATAAAGAACTCAAAACCGACTTGAACTGCCTTAAAAATGTTCACACTTAGAGGTAGAATGATCTGGGTACATATTTAGTTTTTGTTGATTTTCTCAAAAAGCGCTCAATCAATTTCGATAAAATTTATACGAGACCACCTCTGCAGTATGTTCTACCAAACAAAAAAATAATCATCAAAATCGGTTCATAATTGGCGAAGTTATCGCTTAACACATACGCACAAAATATGTTTGTATTTTGTTAAGAGTAACCAAACACACAACCTGGCAACGTTCGCGTTTACGTCGCAACGGTAACCGTTGCATTTCATCGTTACTTAATGCATATTTAACGACGGCAAGTGTAATGTACCCGACAGCTGGAAATATTGAAAGGTACAGTTTACGACGGCTTTTATGAGGCCCTCCGTTCCACAGATGATAAAAAAATAATGATGCCACGTAAAATAAGTAGTCTGTTGCTACGTCGAGTTGTTACAGCGTAATCCGGATGTTATGGACGGTATGAGACAATGTTCACAAAAACAAACCGGGCAAGTGTGAGTCGCACTCGCGCACCGAGGGCTCCGTACAGAATATGAATAACCAACATACTGAAAATCATAAATAATAGGTACGGAACAATGCTCTAACGAAAATATAAGTCTGATTGAAGAACCAACTTAACTTTGCAGCTAAATTACATACTCGATGTATGGTTTTCAGCTACAAAGTTAAGTTTGTAAACACAAAAAGCTATTTTTACTGGGATCAAATTTAAAAACTCCTGGTTTTCAGATGTATTCCTATGGCTGTGCTGTAAGCCCTTGCTTCAAGACAAGTTTCAGGTTTCTAATAGCTTTTTATTGCGTTGACCTATAAGTTTAATTTTTTCACAGCTCCAAGGAACGGCAGACTGGACTATTAAGTATTAATTTCAACTTGATACCTCCGCTCGTCCCTGGGAAAAAGGGTCTTGACAGACGGACGGACAACAAAGTGACCCTTGGCAAAAACAAAGGCTGAGGTGCGGAACCAAAAAAATTAACGATTTATGAACGTCGGTGTTGTTTACTAGTTGTCCTTTGTCACACGATAAGGGTACCACATCTTCTTTCAAGGTGTGTATTTCTAAGGGGTGGAACTCCCTGCCGACTTCTGTGTTCCAAAACCATATAAACGTTGTAACATCACTATTATAAAACATTTTATCTATTTTAATAAATAGTAACTACCCTACAAAATAAATTACAGCTAAAACATTTAATCATGAAAATGGAACATACAAACAAAATTACTTAACAATTCATAACTTTAATGTGATATCAAGAAATGGTTACCACTTGGCCTTCATCTCCCCTGATATGTGACGAGAAGGCCGTAGTATGAAGGCGTGCTTATCCAGGCGCCTCACGTTAATGAAGCGTGGCTATGTTATTTGCATAACTGGGCACAATAGTGCTATTGACAATGTTGTTTGTTGTCAGAAAAGAAGATGTGATCTCTGGTTTATGAATCCCACTTATAAGAGATTACGACTTGACATATTTGCGCCTGATATGTTGACCCGAGGTTTGCATTTGTCCTGCAGCTGGACCCGCAGGACCCGCAGGACGCGCGCCCCACAAAGGTCCTTTAAAAGCTTTGATTTATGATTCTTTCCTCCAATTTAATGACAAGGAAAAATTTATCATCCGCTTCACAGCTTTCGACATCTCGGCTCGGAGCGTCACTGAGCGCGCAACAATCACGGCTTCTTTAATGAAATATTATAACTGTCTTGGGCGTATGAAAAAATTGTGATCTGAATTGAAAATATTTTCGGTGCTTTCACCGCGAGAAGTGTATAACAGACATGCCTTCTCTATTTGTAGTCGAATCAATAGCTAAATTTAAAGTTGAGCTAGGAGCACTGAAATGTAATGAGTGTTGCCGACGGTAACATCCGGTCCAAGGGCTAACCTCCTCCTTTTTTAAAGTCGGTATAAAATTATTTTATACTTTTCTGTTTCATAAGTCGTTTCATTGTGTTTTTTGTTACATTTGTTGACGATTATTTATTAAACTGGCGTCTCTGAGAGCTGCACCGCGCGAGCACATCCCTTGCCCACAGAGACAGTCAGTTCTTAAAATATCTTCCCAAATTCTACATATATAGATAGATATATACAATGGAGCGTGTACATATCCCTCCCGTCACTTGCCGCGGGGCGGGGCGGGGCGGGGCGGGGTTGCTAACTTAGATTGCTTAAACTTGACATTAAGTTATAACGGAGTGTCACGAGAGAGATGACAGTTACAACCTTACAACTTTAACCTATATACATACCGTGCACGAGTAGGTACGACTGGTGAGGTCATCGTATATTGATGTGGTTTGCAGAGTGGTGTGAGATGTTCTACAGGTCATTAGAGGCTTCTAGATAAGCACGCTGGAACCCAGGGTCTTAGTCTACTTAAACATATTGGACATTTGAGTGACGTGCTTTGGGGTGTCGGGAAACCACATTCGTTTTCATTTTAATCGTCAGTACAAGTCCACTGCTGGACATGGGAGTCATATATGGACTCATTGGATTGCTAGTTGCCATGGCTGACATGGGGTGGACCTTTTCAATCGACTTCCATGGATAGGTGGCGCCATCGGTCGAAGCAAAATTTAACCGTCAATTTTTTTTCGTATGAACTGAAAGCAAAGATTTTATATACTGTATTCCTTGATGCCAACCCATTGAAGCCTCCTGTCGTACTCCTAGCAAAGAGAATATAACTGCTGCGTAAATCTGTCAAAGTTGTTAACAAGACTTTTTGGAGGTTTACGGACGGCCATGTTGATTTATGTCAGATTAATTTCGAACTCTTCCGCGCCCTCTATAGAGTCCGTTAAGTACTCAAGTGACAGGCGTCACTAAAAACGCCACATTTGGTAGATTTATTAATAGTAAATGATCAAAAAGGTTCAGTTAATTTAATGTTATTTCTGTATTCGGAGTGCATGGGCCTGGCGCAGGCTCCGTAGATTCGTGAAAAGGCTTTTGTACTAATTTCTCTGTCCATTAATTTTACGTGCTCCTTTCTTTTAGTTCCTGTAGTCCTGTCCGCTCCCCGGGCTTGTCGCCCGCGCACACTGTACAGTCACCATGTTAGGACGAACATATTATTATCGGGTGATATATAAATCAGGAGGCAATCATACATTTAATAAAACTATTCCAGCTCGCTCTTCGGCGTTTTTATCTCCATTAGAAGAAGTAACTTGGAGAAGACTAATATTTAATCATCAGCATTATATATTCGAAAGTTTACTACTTTACTTTAGTACTGAACGGGAAGCTGGGGCACATCGGCCGAATAAACCAGCTCACAGTCACTCAGCGAGCAATGGAACGAGCTGTGCTCGGAATTTCTCTGCGAGATACTATCCGGAAAATTACGTTTTTTGAATTTAAATGTACTATTATGGAAAATATCAATGTCTACAGTTTTAGTTGATTGGTTGTACAACACTAGGACATTTCTTTCCTCCCGCTAACTTGCCTTGCCTCTCACCTATGTTTTAATAATTGATACTTCGCAGTCTTTTGTGGCTAACTTCAGAGGGGCAGACTTAGTGTGCGAGGACATTAAAATGGGGAATAATTTTTTCTTTTGTTTACGCGTATTTTTATACCCTAAGGAGGTTGTAGTGTGCGCCGTCCCGTCAGGTTACATATGTGTGCGTATTACTCATTTCAATCATTTATAAATGTACAACCACCCGCGCTGACATGTTGCTTTTTGTGCGTCGGATTTGCATTCAGCTTTAATTTCACCTGATGGTAAGCGGGCCTACCCACAAGCCAAGCGACCAGCGCCAGGAGACATATATACAAAATACAAATACAAAAATGTTTATTTTCCTTATAATATTACAAACACATTATCTATATATAATTTACATTATCTCCCGCCAAAGACATTTAATATTATAGACCGGACAAAGCAAACAAACATTTCGATCTTAAACTTATTACCAATTGGTAATAAGTTACTCAATCTAGTGTCACATCACGTCACGCGGCCGTACAAGACATTTGACATACCGTTGACTTTTGAGATCAAAATGTTTATATGAAACGTTTCCCAATGAGCGCTCTATAACCTATTACTATATTTAAATCTCTCTGTTTCCCGCACTAGGAGACCTGTGTTGCGGGAAGACAATTTTGTAGAACAAGTAACTTATTTTACATGAGGAAAATTAATATACTAACTGACTGAATACATTGCAATATGGTTAGAGTATCATTATAGTATGTGTACCTACAAGCAATAGTAAGAATCTGTTAACTAAAGCGATCCGCGACCAATCAGCGCAGGCCGGAACCGGATGCCGGATCGTCCGCCCTTTGAGAGGAGATATCTATTTGCCGGATGTCAAAGCTACACGTAATGCGGTTATCCTGCAGCCTTCAGCTCTGGACCAGGGAGGCTGTGGTCCTCTATTACCAATCTAGTAATCAAATTACTTGTTGAATCTGCATGGCCCCTTTTGTTGACTTAATGTCATGTTTAACAGCCGTGTTGCTGGCATTGCTGTGTTCTAGCAGCAAAGATTACTAAATTATTTGTTAATTCGACGCACAAAAAGGGATTTTTGACCAGTAGGCACAACATTTTGTTAGATACAACTTCAAATATTAGTAAAATACCGTCGACATCGATTCGACTGTAGTTTTTGTATGTTTGTTACGCGACAACTCCGACAATTATGAATCGATTTTGTTGACTCTTTGTTTGTTTGGTAGAGCATACTTTAGAGGTGGTCCCGTATAAATTTTATCGAAATTGAATCAGCACTTTTATAGAAAATCAACAAAAACCAAATATAATAATTCTACCTCTAAGGGTGAACATTTTCGGGTCCTTAGTTCTTCTTGAACGTGTTAGGAGTTTCAAAACGCAGTGTAAAACGTCATCTGTCAAGCGAGAGAGTGACATTAGCGTCTCGGAGGATGGGAGGGCCGTGTCGGGCCGGCATTCGAACTCCAGATAAAATATAGTATTCTTAGGGTTTCACATCATATTTCCTTGAAATGTTAAGTCTGATTGAACAGCAATTAACGTTGGAGATGCTCGGTGATGTATTTAACATGGTGTTATTGTGTTAACCTGAAGAGAAATACACGTGTTCATGAAAAGGTTCTAGTTTATTCCTAACAAATGCGTCAATTTTTATATTGTTGTAATTTTAGTGTTCCGAATCTCACTCTGGTTTCTGTCTGTCTTATTATCTCAGCAAGTATTTGATGTTATCTACATGTTATTTACAATGGTCACGGGTAAAGAGGACCCACGATCCTGCTGCAGGGCCCCAACTGAAATAATTGATTAACTCCGTATTACGCCGGCAATCTCGGAAACGGCGATAATTATTTCGTTGAATATTTGATTGGGAGCTAAAAATCGATCTACATGAAAGCTGAGCGGTATCGACGTAATCAAGGTCAAATACCAATTACATTTTATTGTTTCATTCATTCTACACATTCAAAACTTCCACATACATCGACTGCATGAGTCCACTGCTGGACATGACCTTCAGAACCCTATCCGTGCGATCGTTTTTTTCCTTAGTCGCCTTTTACGACCCACGACGCTATGTTAAGGCGTGAATCTGTTCTAAAGCCATTACATAAATGAGATCCAAAAACAAATTGATCTACATATCAGTGAGTGAGTGAGTCAGGACGATGTTGTGTATGAAGATAGGTTTATAATTAAACTAGCTTCCGCCCGCGACTTTGTCCGCGTGTACTTCAGGATTTATTCTACTTGTCCGATAGGCATAGAAGGCATCTATCTCCATTTCCAGCATAAGGTACAAATAAAAGCTTTTAAATAGTGTTTATTCTGTTACGTAGGCTAATAGTTTAAAGAAACAAAAGAAATTTCAATATCTGACGTAGTACATTCAAATAGTCTTCACACCAATATTATAAACGCGAAAGTTTGTATATACGAATTACATATTCTATGGTCGGTTGCTAGGCAACACGTTTTTGTTATGCCAAAATTGCCCATGTAATCCCACTAATATTATAAGTGTGATTTTGTACAATTTGCACAATATATCTTTAGAAATTATAGCCTATATGTTATTCTGATGTATAAGCTATGTTATTGTAAAGTTTCATTCAAATCCATTCAGTAGTTTTTCCGTGAAAGCGTCACAAACATCCAAACTTTCACATTTATAATATTAGTAGGATAAATGATATGTGTACGTGACCCTTCGGCCCTTATTGAGTGAGACCACAATTCTGAGTGTCTCCGGAAAGCGCGATAATTGTGCGCCTCTCATCAGTACAACACAAGGAGGCTCGGGCACATCGACCACGTACGCCGGCGGTGCTAGGGCGGCTGCAGGTCATGACGTCACAACGAAGTCGCTCGCGGCTAAATAAAGCATCAAACGGATCAATGCTACAAATATAAAGGGTCTGATCGAGGGACGAGCTATGTCCGCAATGTGGAAATAAACTAAAGCCACTGACATAGCTCGAGCTGCTAGAATGTATAACCGGTGGATAGTTGGAGTTCTCTAGTGGCAGACACGTTTTGGGAAATGTGTAACTACGACAGTAACCAGCGAACAAAACAACCGCCCCGGACGTCGTCAGAGCTCTCTGCGTTGCCCCACACCCGCCGCCCGGTGTTGTTAAAGAAACGATTTAACAATGTACCTAAAAAAAGATAAAACACAGTTTAGTGTCTAAGAGACATAAATGACTCCCTAAATGGTCAATGACCGGATCTATGACCGCGCCGGCACAAGTGTATATTCCCGGCTGATACATTTGGTGTTACGATAGCGGATGACAACCTTCCTCCCTTTAAGAAATCCACAAAGATTGGCTCTCGAAATAACACCTAAAACGACGCACATTCAAAAAAACAGCTACTGTATGTGTATTAAAATTTATAACAAAATACCAGGATATATTAAACAACTCCCGAGACATAGGTTTAAGAGAGCATTACGTTTGTGGCTGATGGAACACTCTTTTTATTCATTGAATGAATTTGACCAATTATAATTATATTTGTTGATGTTGGTGAGATCGATGCATATTTAGATTAAGATTTTTGAAATCGAAAGTGCTCTTAAAATGTTTCGGAATATTTAAATAGACTACAATGTAACTAGACTTAACATTTGCACGTTGACATGTTCCACAGAATACAATTACATACTTTATATTCATATTAAGATCTTTTTAAATTTGTATTCTAGCAAATAAATCTTTCTTTCTTTCGCTAGCTTCTATACGAGCACGCTTCTATCTTCCTCCTTATACCGTACTACATTCAAGACAAGATTGAGCAAAAAAACACGTGTCATGTGTTGGGATCCATTAATATTTACTATTATATTAGGTGTCAATCTGTTACGGTTTTTAAATAAAGCCCTGTGACAGGCGGACGGATGGACAACGGAGGCTAATATCCGCCAGGCACTTTTTGCCTAAAAAGTGTTATTTCTCTACCTTTGTGGCTATAACATTGACATCGTATTAATAAGTTAAATACCTGACCCCAAACCTCAATACAATACCCAGAAGAATAAATTTACGAATGTTCTAAAGGAATGGCTTGTATCTAAATATTTTTATAGTTTATAAGAGTATCTGCTTAGTTGGTTATACTCGTATCTGACATTCTTAATTTAGTTTTGATGTAATGTAATTTGATCAACTTACAAGCCAAAATTTCTGCAAATAAATTTTAAATTCTTATTTCAATTCATTTCGAAATGTCTGAGCGCGCGCACTGGGAGTACCGACACAGTTTCATAAATTTAATAACTCCGTCCATTACCCCCGAATCTAAGTCGTGAGATGTAATGGGGGCGCCCAGCCGCGGGCCTGTCCGGGCGGGCGGGCGCGTGGCCGCCCTCGCCGCCCGCCTCACGTTAAACATGTATGGATGGATGGGGACGGATTATTTTTGTATGAACGCGACGGGACGTGATGGCTCTTGACGGGCAGAGGGGGTAATTTGTGTCGGAAAACGTAGTACAGGACGTGTCAATTAGGTTAAGCGAATAACTGAATAATAGATATGTGAAGGTGAGTTTATTTGTTAACTCACACTGATGTACATCGTCAGCGGCCGGGATACGTCCACTGCTCGACATGGTCCTCCTCATATATGACACATAGACCGCTCCTTGCATACAGCGACTGCTACATTACTATGTTGTCAGTACATTAATAAGAGGACGGCCCGGTCCACGCTTCCCAGTACGTGGTTGCCACTCGAAAACTTTTACTTTACTTTACTCCCCACCGAGTATCAGTTTTTCAAGCGATGTGGCTTGCACGTTGCCACTTCAGCTCACTGACTCGTCGAGCTATGTCGGTGGCTCTAGTTCGTGTACAGATTTCCTCATTCCGGATTTTGCCACGTAGAGAAATTGCGAGCATATCTCGCTGAGTGACTTTGAGCTTGTTTGTTTCTCCCACAGTACTTTAGCACCGCCGACAGTGTGACTGCATACTTTTATTATATTTGAATGTATTTGGAAAGTATACAGATTTGGTTGATATCTGTCAACAAAAGAACTGTACAACTAGCAGCCATTAAAACGTTTTCACATGTGTACTTCTATCACTTCTATATAAAACCGCGTCACTGAACCACAGGGGAAATTTTGTTTTATATATAATATAATATAAGATATTGTTATACTCGTATAAACTATGAGGAAAGAAAAGAAAAAAATTAAATACACAAAAAAATATGCGACGGGGTGAGAGTCGAAGAAGTCGCCGGCCATGTGTTGAAGGGGTCAACTTTGAATGTCCCATCAGCTTGACGCTTCTGTGTGCGCACGCTCACCGTACAACGGGCTCATCGTCACATCACGTGAGATGAAGGCCAAGTGCAAACCCAGCACATCGTATAAAACCCGAAATGTACTCTCATATCTGTATATATATTTACTTATATGTATCCTATCTCCTATGTCCTCATCAATACCAAACACGATATGTTTATCTTTATCCGCCATTTAGTATTTTTGGTGACGTAATATAGCTTGTAGCCAGCGGACAAACATGACGCTTATAATGTATACATGTTCAACCATGTTCCTGCTTTCGATTTCATCGTAGTCGGACAAAAGAGACTTGTTTGTTGCCTAAACCTCTTCAATCAGTCTGACATTACATTCGGTACGAATTCTCGTTAAAATTCGAACTTGTGAAGAGATCCGCGCTTGTCTCGGAGCGAATTAAAAATCTTACACAAGAACAAGAGTGTCACGCCGAGCGCGGAGCGCTGTAACACTCGCCGCGCGCCGTGCCGCGCTCCACGCCGCGACGCGCTGATTTGACTGAAGAGTCCTTAACCTACGATAGCTGGAGGGATTATGCGGTCATCTTACTATAAAGTTAAATTCAAATAATCTTCGACTAAATCTACCTTGGTTGGTGGAAGAAAATTTTTATGGCCGCCTTGTTTTGTCTACTCTACTTTTGTGCTCAGAGCGTCAGTCCTTGAACAATCGAGGTCTGGGTTCGATCCTGGTTCGTACCAATGAGTGACAATTTGTTATTTGGGATTTATGTACGGATGATACAAATCATTACCATTGGCGTTTCGGTGAAGGAAGACATCGTGAGGAAACCCGCACACTGCTGAGAGGAAATTCACAGGTGTGTGTGAAGTCTACCAATGCGCACTGGTCCCGCGTGGTGGACTATGTCCCATACACTCTCTGTAGGAGAGTAGGACTGATCTCCTGCAGTGGGGACATGTATAGGCTGTTGATGATGATGAAGTCAGTTGTATTCAGTGTATTACTGAGTTCCATCTTGTGAGAGGTATCTCTGTGCATTGTTTCCACTCAAGTTGAAACAAGCTCGGGGAGGTTGTCCCTCACGTCTTTTATAATTAGAGATCTCCACCAGCTGCGGGGGGCGAGGGGCGCGGGGGTGGCATGTGCATGTAAATAACCTATTGTATGAACTGGCTTTGTCGCTTCATTACTAGTCTTAAGAATTTGCTTCATTCAATGAAAAATATTTTCATCGTGTAATATTTATATATAACCTACTTATGTAACTAAATAACAAATGATGCTATTATAAAGTATGTGACTTGATTGAAACCAGCGGTGGCGAGGGGCGGCCGCTAGCCGGGAGGATATACACAATGCCCTAAACCATATATATAAAAAAATTAACTTTATCAAACTAAATTAAAAGCGATGTTTCAAATTCGTCCTGCACTTGTACACTATTTGAAAAATCAAGTAATAATCTAAATATGCATAGCAACAATAGAATTACATTTTTGCATGTATTTTAATTGTACAAAATCATTCTTTTTGTACTAAGTGACAGCGTCAAATGTCATTTTATTGACGCCATCTTTGTTTTCAACGTCAAGTCTTACCTGTTTCGTGCGTTTTATATGTTTTTGTACAAATAAACTAAACCGAAATATACAAAAATGGTAACTAAATCAATTTTATTTGATAATGGACTTGTAAAATTACAAGTGTACAAGACCAGGCCTCGGCTCCATACATTCGATGAGCTGTGCGGGTGTGACGGCAATGTTTATAATCTTCATCATGAGTCCACCGCTGGACTCTCACATGTGAGACTACTGCCCATCTCCTGATTAGTTTCTCCCATAGTCGCTTTTGACGACAATCGCGGTAAAACACGGGTTACTCCTGTTAGCAACCAACGGTAATATATTTAGCGAAAAATTACATAAGAAAAGGGCGTATAAATACAAGACCACCAAACTGTCGAGAAAATTCTGTATTGTGACTAGTTGTCGGGCGGCGCGAGACGAGGCGACACACGCAGATAAATTCACTTACATATTTCTCGCCTAAGCTTTTAAAGCTGATTCTGTGTGACACTTGTATCTAAATCAGGTTATGTGCGGCCTTAGATGCTCCCCCGAGCGTTGACGAGACTACACCCTGCGCGTAGACGGAGCGCGCGAGGCCTGCGCCTGACAGGACACACAATCCTACTAATATTATAAGTGTGAAAGTTTGGATGTTTAGATGTTTGGATGTTTGTGACGCTTTCACGGAAAAACTACTGAATGGATTTGAATGAAACTTTACAATAATATAGCTTATACATCAGAATAACATATAGGCTATAATTTATAAAGACATATTGTGTAAATTGTACAAAATCACACTTATAATATTAGTGGGATTACATGGGCAATTTTGGCATAACAAAAACGCGTTGCCTAGCAACCGACCATAGAATATGTAATTCGTATATACAAACTTTCGCGTTTATAATATTAGTGTGAAGACTTTTTGAATGTACTACGTCAGATATTGAAATTTCTTTTGTTTCTTTAAACTATTAGCCTACGTAACAGAATAAACACTATTTTGTACCCATGTAATCTCACTAATATTATAAGTGTGATTTTGTACAATTTACACAATATGTCTTTATAAATTATAGCCTATATGTTATTCTGATGTATAAGCTATATTATTGTAAAGTTTCATTCAAATCCATTCAGTAGTTTTTCCGTGAAAGCGTCACAAACATCCAAACATCCAAACATCCAAACTTTCACGCTTATAATATTAATAGGATTACAGAGACAGACATACATATATCAAATTCTTTAATTCAAATTCTTTATTATGCTTAAATGTGGTACATATCGGTCTTATTACATATAACATGTTGGTTTCTCACATTTAACCTGACACAAAGCCTGATAGCAGCATAACTATTCTTGCCTCGACTAAGAATTTATTTATAAATAAATTTATACTAGTAGCTAAGGCGTGTGTTTTTATAAAGTCGTGTATATGTAATACGCATACGTAACAAAACCCTCGTGTCCTGCTATTGAATCCCTCGCTGCGGCTCGGTATAGTTTGATAAAACCCTGTTCAGCCGGTGTGTTGTATTCTACTCTGAGTTGTGAAGGTTAGCCTTGGTGAAGTAGATCAAAGTGCGCGTCGAGGTCTCGGGATCCAATCATCGACAACTTCATTACATTGTGTCAATAAATAAGTGTTAAGTGAACTCGGCAGGTCCTGTAGCAGGTATATAGCTGGGCGGATAGATCGCACTCCCCTTAGCAAACATATTACAAGCTTTTGTCCGAGATTTCCTCTGCCCTGTGTACCGTCAAGTGCGAGTCGGGCTCGCGTCCCGAGGGTTCCGTACAGAGCATGAATAATTAACACATAATTAATCATCAACAATAGGTGCGGCGACATGCACCTAACAATGTTCTAACGAAAATGTGAGATCGATCAAATAGTTTACTAACACGGATAGAATTAAAAATTTTAGTTCTCAGATTAGTTCCTATGGTTGTGCTGTAAGACCTTGCTTCTTGATAAGTTTCAGGATTCATGTCAATGGGACGTACCCTATAGGTTTTGGTTTCTTGCGCTCGTAAAGAAAGTCGTATTTAAACATCTGTATCTTTTTTAACTGGCTCCAAAAAAGACAGAGCTTATCAATTCGAAGGGTACGAGTATGTTTTTTATGTTTGTTACCTCAGAACTTTTGACTGGGTGAACCGATTTTGATGATTCTTTTTTATTTGAAAGCTGGTACATTGACAATGGCATTCATGAGAAAACCATTTAAGTCTTAAATTTGCAGGCAGTTGAAATCGGTTTCTGGTTCTTTTTAACCGCGTTAACTTAGCAGTATGATTTTTAAAGATATCAAATTTGTACCTTCACGCACTCCTGAGGAAAAGGCTATGCAGGCGAGACAGGCGGACAACAAACAACCATTTCCTTTTGAGGGACGGAACCTTAAAACCGAAACTAACAGTTTTTATCTGCAAAAATAATAAAATAAGTCAATAAATCTTTGCATCAAGAATATATTTAGTACAACTTATTTTTCCTCGACGAGACCTTGGCATCATCGAAAAAATAAACCTGATAAAAGTTACGATATAATCTAAGATCCTTCGTCAAATCTCACCCGGTGGGGGCGCGGTCCGCAGCCAGTGAGGCTCTGTATGATCCGGGTATCACGACGGGGACAGTCCCGTTTCGATCAGAGCTTAGCTGTGCTGTCCGGGAGAGGGACCTTCAGTGAAGTGCAGTCATTTGTATTAACATGTTTTAAAATAAGGAATATTTAGATACATTTTTTATTCATTGTAAATAGGATGAGGCTGGCCATGTCTAACCTACGGTTCAAGACTTTCAGAAAAAACTATATTTCAGTAAAATCGCTGTGGTATCTCAGTTGTGTATAGCGTCAGTGCTTGAACAATCGAGGTCTGGGTTCGATCGGGGGACATATGCTGACGATTATGTATGTTGTGTGTCCTTAGCAATTTCTTTTTAACCGTTAACAGTTGAAAAGCAAATAATATGTATATCGGTGTCCAGTCCCCCGCCGCGGGCCGCGGGCCACGGGCCGGGTATGACGTCGGTATATTGATCTGTATGCTTTTGTAACTGATCCTTTTAGATAAAAGGTCTAAGCCCGGCCGAGTCGTACTTAACAGAGATTTGTTTATCTATCGGGAGGTACGGGGGGAGGGGGACACGCCAATAATCATCATATGTACGTAAAATAATAATGTCATGATTTCAAAAATATTTCATTGGGACTTTGAACAAAATTTGGGGATTTATCTTATACCTTTAAACGAGCAATTCTTGTATAATTATATATAATTCGGATCTCGGAAACTGCTCCAGCGATTTCGCTGAAATTTGGTATTTAGGGGGTTTTGGGGGCGAAAAATAGATCTAGATTAGTCTCATGTCTGGAAAAACGCGCTTTTTCTTTCGCATTATTCGACGCTTAATATGATAGGAAATTTCACGCTGTCAAACATAATCACTTTAGCCGAGTGGTTCACACGTGTCATTCCGTCCGAGATATCCGCGTTCGAATCCCGGTTGAAAAATTGCTTTTATTTTTGTTTTTTATGTGTTTAAGGGCAGAAATAAAGTTTTTGATTGTTTTTAAAGAACTACGAGCAAAGCTCGGTCGCCAAGATATTAGTAATTTATTGGAAACACTGCCTGAGTGGGGTAGAGAGGCGCGGGGAGGCGACAAGAGGAGATTATACAACAGGCTGCGCTTGGTTGGGAGCGGCATTCAGGCTTCGGATACGGTTGAAAACAGTTCACTCCAGTCAATGTAAGATGTAGTGAGACTAGACAGTACATTGTAGGTAGAATGTCTGGGAATACAATGTATGGGAGTGCACTGCATAGCACGTGAACAATACGCGGCCTAATGACCGATGACCTCCGTTTGTATATACAACGTGTACAAAAAAGGAGTGATAAAACTTAAGTACGGTATATGTTAGGTAAGGTACCTTTGGAGCGGTAGTAGACATCTGTAAACCGTACGAATCTGGAGAAAAACGAATTTAAAATATTGACTACAATTTTTGAATTTCATCCCTATCCTAGTTCTACATGTGTCAATAACCTCTAAAACCAAAGATAAGATCATTCATCATTGACCCCAGTGCACGCGTTGGTAAACAAACATTTCGGGTTGTCAAAAATTACGACGTTACACCTATGAAATAAAAATGTATGGAAATTTAAACTAACCTTTACAGCGCTGCTACTTTCACAGTGTATTCTATACAAGGGATATATACACACCTTTAAGTATTATCACTCATTTTTTGTACACGTTGTATACCCTCTTCCTGTAAATATTTATAATTTTATATTTTTGTGTTATCTGTAAAACTGAATGCGCAGTGTTAGCTATAAAAACTTACTTGTGTTTTAGTTTTAATTTACTCAGTTAAGTGAAATGTAAATTTCTTTGAGTAAATAAATGTCTTTAAACCCATATCTGTGGAGTGTCCTCGAATTGGAATAAACAGTAAGACAAAATGGACATTTCTGTGCTTAATGGAGCTATGAGTATACGCCTAAACTATTATACTTCTGATATAGACTTCGGAGCCGCGGCGCCTAGCAAACCTAGCGAAACCTAGCAATGTGACGTGAACATGTGGTGCTGCTTTACCTATGACTGGAGTCTCCATGAACATTGGACACGCGCATTGCTATTCAAGTTGGCACAGTGTTACGATCACAGGTAAAATAATTAACGCGTTCAAAACGAACTAAAAACCGAATTACATATTTGGATTTTGTTGATTTTCTAAAAAAGCGCTGAATCAATTTCGATGAAATTTATACGGAACCAACTCTGAAGTATGTTCTACCAAACAAAATAAGAATCATCAAAATCAGTTCGCAATTAGCGGAGTTGTAGCGTAACATACATTAAAAAAACACTAGCAGGCGAATGAGATCCTGGTCCTTTTTTTGAAGTCAAATCAAGGTTGATAACGAGAATCTGCAACGTTAATTGATATATTACAATGTAATACGACGCGGCATCCAAATATGCTTTCTACGTGTTCTACTGCAGTTCAATTCAATTCTTGATATTTATGGCAACTACCAACTTCATGGTAATTCTGCTGAAATCTGGTGTCCAAAGAGGCAACGTGTAATAGGAAATAATCTGTTAGCCAGACACGCGATATACTTTGAGAGGACTAAAACAAACAGGAGAAAACACACGACACGAAACATATAGTTAAGTTACTGGAGGAATTACAACTTGATATTGTTGAATGAATAACATTAGAAAGAGTATAAACAAAACGAGAGTAGACATAAGAAAGAAGAGATTTGAGATTAGAAGGACGGGGGATATTATCGGGAAGAATGTAATGCTGTCGCGACAACCGTCTACATTCACGCCGCTGTCACCTGACAGGTGACGTTCACAGGTGACACACACACACTTGCATGCGCCTGTACGTACGCAGGTGTGCTTCTCTTCGAAACTAAGAATTAATGTGTACAATGTAGGAGAGTAAGGATAAAAAAATCAAAAAAAAATCAAAATTGTTTATTGCATTGAACAAAGTTGTTTACAGACACAAGGTTGAGACCCTCTTGTAAGTATAAAGATACAATTAGTGCGAGACTCGGAGAGAGAGAGTGACAGATTTTATTTAAGACTCAAATGAAGCAAAGTCTCCGTAGAATAGTAGGTATTTCAATATGTTATTGCTGTCGCGATTCGGTACGCACACATACAGCCTTTCACATGCTTTCACTCACACAAATAACGCTGCGTAACCTCCTCAAAAAGGCCCCTGCCGCGACGCGCATAGACGCTACCCCTCCGCCTGGGCTAGAGTGTATTTTTCAAAATTATAATAAACTTGACGTGAGCGTGCGTCAACCCTTTTTTTACGTTTTGAGAAATTATTGTTCGCATATTGGATTAGTCTCGACATACTGTGGTTGTATTTGATATAATTGACTAGTAAGTACCTATCACATATAAATACAACATAAATTATGACTTTGCCATTTTAGGGTTCTACAGTCAACAAAGAAACCTTTTAGTTTCACCATATCCGAACGTTCGTCTTCCAACGATACTCTAGGTGACCTAGATGTGTTTTAGTACCTAAACTGCTAGAGTCTAAGACCTAACAAGTTAAAGCGTTCAAAAAGAACTAGAAACCGACTTCAACTGCCCTAAAAGTCTACTTTTATTAAGGAAAATTTAAGATGTATATCGTTTTCTCATGGATTCCATTCTAAGAACCGGACCAAATTAAAATGGGACCACACGGAAATCATCAACTTTCAAATAAGAAAGAATTATCCAAATCGGTTCACCCTGTCAAACGTTCTGAGGTAACAAACATTTAACGAACCGATTTTGATGAAACTTGCGGTCTTCCCTAAGTTTAACAATACCTAGGTAAGTTCCGGATATATGCAAGGATAAACATACATACACTTTAGAAATTTGGCACACTTCTTTACAAGCTGGTATAGACTAACATATATGAAAACTGGGCAGTTCTGGAAATATTACATACATACAGGTCACATTGATAACCTCTTTTTTTGAAGTCGGTTAAAAACTGTAATTTCACGACACCTCACACAATGGAATAGACGAGTTAAAAATCCCGTTGTAAGTGTATGAGATGTATAACTGGGAAAAAATATTTCAAGTTTTTATTTGTTGACATGAATAATAATCAAATACTACTATATATTACAGGTTTTAGTACTACGAGTCTCTGATTTAAACCGAAAATAGAGGGGCAAAGCGAAACTACAAGACTATAAGGGTTTCTTGTTAAACACGGGACTATAAAAATGGCAACCGGCATACTTTCAAGTACTATATTTTTTCGTTTTGTTTGAATTTCAGATTTTGTTTAATATGGAAATAAGGAAATAAGAAAAGGTTGAGGTTATCTACAAAACGAAAAATAATTACTTATTAAATCAAATAGGTGGCCAGAGTAAACAAATATCAGGTAAATCTATCGTATTTCCTATTGTCATGCTTCATATCTTCATATACTATATTTTATATTTTAAGTACCTCAAAAGGAAAAAAGGAATCCTTAGAGGATCACTTTGATATCGAATACTGAAGTCTGCTGTCCCTTAGATCTGTGAAATAATGAAACTTATAGGTCAACGCAATAAAAAGATATAGCTGTATTTTAGACCATTTCCGTACAAAATTCAAAGGAACCGAAATCTATAGGGTATTTCCCGTTGACCGAATATCTTGAAATTTGGCAAGAAGAAAGTTTTTACAGCACAACCATAGGAATAAATCTGAATTTTTTAATTGTAACACAGTAAAATTGATTTTTTAATGTTTACAAACTTAACTTCGTAATATGTAATTTAACTTAGAATTTCATTTTCGGTAGAGCATTGTTGGGTGCATATTACCGTACCTATTATTTATGATTTTCAGTATGTCATTAATTCATATTCTGTACGGAATCCTCGGTGCACGAGTCCGACTTGCACTTGACCGGTTTTTGAGTTGTCGGAGAGCCATTTCAAGCTCTTGCTGGCTGATCTCCGGGATATCTTCAGTAAAGTGTCGGGTCATATAGTCTCCGTAGCGATTTGCTGTCAATATAACTTCTCGTTCTCTCTCAAAACTTTCAATAATAATAAATAATAATAATAAAAGTTATAAATAAACGTATGTCCATGCAATAAATGTTATGTTTTTTCTGTGTTTTTCTGTTTAGATATTTTACAGTGGTACGGAACCCTTTGTATGCGAGTCCGACTCGAGCTTTAACATTTTAAAAAATATTTGAAAAATAAGTCACTTATTCATAAATCATATTTAATTATTCAAACGTAACATAACTTGAAATCATTTTAATGTTTACCGCAACAACTTTTAGAATTTCAGGGGAAAATATTCTGTTCTAGAGATAATATAAATTTCCTTAGAATTATTTGTCTTTATATTTGTTTATTTAGATCAGTCTAAACATTAAAACTAACAGGTAAAACCATGATAGGTCGATAAAGAGGTAACTATCGATATATTTTTCCCACCACTATTAGTCGAAAAAATCGATAAAGCTTATTGACATCACTAATGCATGCTGACTTTATTATTATACATATAATACACAGTATATAGTTGTGATATAGTGTACCCTGCCTCCCGAACCGAACTGTGCGAGAAGGACAGTTGAAGCTTTTTTTGGTATTTGCCTAGTTTTGCCGTGAAATTAAGGGTTTGGGATATAGCTGTTTTCTCAACGAAACGTTAGCCAAATTCAATCATTTTGATCTTATTCTCTTTATCAAAGAATAATCTAGGTCCGTTGGTTTTGCTTTTTCTGAATATGTTACGTTTACTCTAAATAATGAGTACAATAACTTGAAAGAAATTTTTGCCGAAATTTTGAGTTTTGAGGTGCCCATAATTCTAATTGTAGACAAATTATTGAAAAAAGCAAAACCAACGGACTTAGTTTTCGGTAAGATCTTGCATGTGTCCAAAAATCGTCACAAATGGTGGAGGTTTAGGGGTAGCAAATAGCTATGCCTTGTTGTATGAAATTTTTTACCTGCTGTTCCCTCTTAAGGAAACTACCAGAGTTGATGTTGATATATAAACAGTGGGCGCTGCGACCTGGGCGGGCGGGGACAGTAATAAATCTTGATATTAGCTCCCCTCAATTAGTTTGAAGCGGATTTCTGTGTCCAACTTGTTTGAACCAGTCAAAACTGGATTCGCTACCAAAAGTTTTGGGTAACGCTCGTTTATTCTAAAATATCACCGACACGCTATAGTAAAACATTGTGTCGTCTAAATTAGGTGCCGTGCACCTAGTAGATTATTATCCCCTAGAAATTAGCTAGAACGACACGATAGAATGAAATACCACATTCAGAAATGTCTAAACAAACTGTACAGCTACCTCATCTTATCAAAACTATTTAAACTCAAATATATTTATAATAAAATTGTGATAAATGAAAGGGACGGAAGCTGGCGACGGTGCTCGAACTTCAAATAAAGTTCACTTCCCGAACGCTTTACTACGTCTGCTCAGACGTGGTGCGACGCCAAATATGCAAGACAGTGATAGCACTTCATCTGTTCTCAATGCGGAAGTAGGACAGGTGTATTACAATGCTGCCCGGAGCAAAATAACGTAAGCGACTAAACACAAATAGTGAATTTATTAAAAAACGATTTCGTGTAGAAAATAATTCAAATCTTTACTAGGTACTGAGTTTACCTACAGATTTATATAAAATGTAAACGTAAATATCTTTACAGTGCAGTGATGTAACGAAACAAGTGTTTTACGAGTAGAAAATGTAATTTCAAACATTAAAGTTATCGAGAGAATTTACACCAATCATGTCTTCATTCAGAAGTTAACTCGATAAACCCCTATAGTCTTCATTGCCCAAATTTAATACGTGTAGCTTCTAAAGAAGATGAGAAAACACAGACCAAAGTCACTCGTGCCAGTCGTACCTCTTCTGAAGGTTCTCGATGATTGCTCCTAAACTGTAGTACCTATACAGATACATCAGTCAGGTTTACGTGTGGTGTGCCGTGTCCAGTAAACAGTAAACGCTGGCTCTAAAAAGTTTAGGGTTGTGAGTGGGCACTGGGCAGTGCTCATTATTTAAATATTTAATGGGGTCGGATGTGTGCGGCGCTCGCCTCCAGCGCGCCTCTCGCGCCAGCGGACGCGGATCACTGTTTATTGTACAATTGTACATCGCACACAAAATTACCATATTTAATATTATAAATATCGGGTTGCTACTCTACTCTACTCTACACCGTTCTAATAAATTCTGTTCTTTAGCACTTTAAGAGGGTATGCTGATGACAAAGCGCCCATACAAACGTAGTCCAGTCATATTTTGAGTATTAAGATATGAAAATCTATGAAATTTTCAAGACACAATCTAGAAACAAATATCTGTGTCGGTGGTGAGTCAGATGTTCGTTTAAATATATACTTCCAGAGTTACAGGGCATCAAAGTATTGTATTTTTCAGTAATAAAAAGCCCCAACTTTGAACCTGATTTACAAGAGTATGAATCAATTTAGAACAATTTGGAAAAACCACCGACATCTGAAATTTTATTAATATACTGTATTGAAAAAATATCTACATAATATCCTTCAAATGATCCCTGGACTACGAAACATCCAAATAACGGGTGGATAACATCGCGTAAATTATGCTGTCTCACCGTACGCGCTCGGGTAGGATAGGGCTTGGAGAGGGACAGCTACAAACAATGCAACCTTGAAACCGACCACGTGGTCTTACCAACATAGCCTCTTAACACACACTCTTACACATACACTATCTATTTCTATATATTTTGTTTACTATACAATGCATTACAATAAATAATAAGTTTTTGTGTGTGTTGCAAATAAAACATTTTGATTTGATTTAGCACTCTAGAACATTTTTCGTATCTCCATATGTCTCCAGCACGGCTCTTACGATATTGTTGAAGTCCACAGGTTAGACGGTTTCAGGGCTACGAAATCGAGGTCACATTGTCGAGAAGATCTTGTCCTGGTGCATCTCGTCCGTGGTCTAACACACACCTCATACAATCTGCGCTCTGCATGAGTTTGATGAACTTCACTGTGAACGCAAGAGAAGAATTCTCATTTTTTTAAAGGAGTTTTATATGTAAATATATAACAATGTTGGATCTTGTAATTTGCTGTAACTATTTCGATGTAACTCACAATTTACGGAATGTTGGTATTGCTTGAATGGAACCCGGAACATTTATAAATAATTTGCTTGTGTCGTGTGCGAGGGAAGGTCGCTCGGCCGCCCAGATATTTACAAAACGTTTTGTAGCTTATCTGTTAGAATGTTTGGGCTCGTAAGAACCAATTAGTAAGCCCACGCTTGTTCCTCCATAGATATGTGAAGCGTAGGAAAACCAACTTGAAGGGGCGTACGCAGTAAATAAACAGCATTCAAGGAGTTTGTGGGAAAAGGGCAGGGGTTTTATTTGGGGTCATTTTCAACTGTACTAGTGGTTTTGTTGGTCAGCTTTGACGAACTGCTCTCCGCTTTGAGCGACATTTTTGTTGTATACGCCACGCATACGCCAACAATACAGGGATGTATCCAAGCCCATGCAGACACAATTGAGTCTGCCGACAAACAACAGAACCAATAGCACGCAGTTTGGGGTCTACAGTCTGTTGTGTAAATGTAAATTCTTTCCTGCTAGTTCTAATCTGTGACGGGAACATAATATCTGGTACACATGTATTCGCCCACGCAAAGCCTAAAAGGTAGAAATCCGAAACCATTTTTGTGTTATCGTCCAACTAGGGAAACCTTTATCTGTCTCCTGAAATACAGCCTCGAGGCTTCTAGTTGAGGCAAAAAATAGCTGGTCCTTGAATATACAGTATAAGTAGTTTCAATATATTTAATCCTGGCTCGTACCAATGATAACAATCAATTCCATTGGCTTTTCGGTGAAGGAAAACTTCGTGAGCAAACCTGCGCACTCCTGAGAGGAAATTCACAGGTGTGTGTGAAGTCTACCACTGCGCACTGGTCCCGCGTGGTGCACTATGTCCCATACACTCTCTGTAGGAGAGGAGGACTGAGCTGCAGTGGGGACATGTATAGGCTGGTGATGATGATGATATTTATTCAGAAAGCCAATGTACAAATAAGTTTTTATATATTAAATATATATAAAAACTTGCATAAGTCCTTCACCTCACCTGATGGTAAGAGATGATCCTCAACCTAATGAGGCCCTGGCTGTGCTTCCGTAACGCAACAGTGATATTAATGTTGGCGGCAGACTTAGGCCACGTGGTGGTAGCTAGCCGGACGGACAAATCTAGTACCGCTAGATCTTAGAACCACCGCAAGGAAACTTGCTTGCACGTGATAAACCGCATCAAAATCTGTCCATCCGTTCGAGAGCTACGATGCCACAGACACGCAGACAATGGCGTCAATCTTATAATACCCTCCTTTTTGTCTCGGGGGTTAAAAATCGTGAAAACACCTATTTCAAATTTGGAATCCTGCCTCGCCCCCCGCTGTCCCTAACTGAAATAAATGCAGCCTGTAGTAGTGGGAGCGGCGACAGCATGACGAACGACCGACGACAGATTTAATAAAAGCCAAGCCATCTCACCTACACCCTGTATATAGTTGGTTAGAACATCCTGTATAAAGTGTACAGAATAGGGTGGTACGATAATGGTGAGATTTATTTTTGCGAGAGATTTTTATGGGTTTGCCCGGGCCGATGTGAGCTTTGGATGAAAAGCATGCTTACACAGAAGCCACAAGCTCACGAGGCTGGCTTTGCTACCTTTCAAACCAGAGCACATGAGTGCTATTAACACCGCTATTTGGTGGATGTAGAAAAGTACCACCAGCCAAACCTAGTGTTGTCAAATATAGCATATTGAGCGACAACCCTTGTAGTCTGTTGTTTCTACAAGGCTCATCAAGTTTATAATTTACTGGAGAAGTTTAATATCCTCCATTAAAAGTTTGTGTTTACTTCGCTCTCGAATGTTTCGTATGAGATAAAGTATGAAGCACTCAAGCGACCACCGTATCTGTAGGCCGTTCATCAAGCAGTCCCCTGCTCTGGTAGCATGTTGTATGAAACCAGAGGACTTATTACTATGAACGTGTTGTAAAAATCAAAATGGCGCCAGGTACTAAATAGATGCAAATAGTTGAGTACGATTTAAGTCCCTAAAGTATTCTTAGGGAAAAGTATGTCGTAGCATTTTCTAATCTTATTTAAAATGAAGTTACCCCATGTACTGTTGGATAACTCTCGACTGACTTCACTTTATAAGAAATGATCTTCCCACATAGATTGGCCATAATCAGTTAGTTAAATCTTATTTATACCTTTAAACGAGCAATTTTCGTATATATATAGCGATTTCGCTGAAATTTGGGGGTCGAAGCTGCTCGCGTCCGTAGGTTTTGCCCTAGTTGCCTACACGTGACCCCTGGGTGGCGCTAAACGAGCAGCATCTTTACCGGTGGTAGGCTTCGGCCGTGGCTGGTTACCACCATCCATGTAAAGTCATGGCGCCAAGCGGTGAATGCCGTGTTCCGCCATGAAACATGGAGTTGCCATTATGGAGGAAAGGTCGGGATAGTTGTGCAGCGCTTGCGAACCGGTCATGGTACCCCATTGTCGCTCCGCCGGGTGTCTGGTCGCGGAGGGTAGCGGGATCCGAAGCACGGTGCTCCGCTGGCCGACCGCAGGTAGTAGGGGGCCCAAGTAGTTGGTTAGCCACCAATGAAAGGCTGCCCCGCCACCTTGCGAAAAATCCCGGGGTGCTCCATCGTGCCGGTTGGCGACCGGATGTGAGGACCCGATGGCCACTCCTGGGGGGGTTCGGGCGTCCCCGCGCGCTCCAGCCCAGCCAACCATAAGCGTGACGACGTGGTACGTACCACTGGGTTTGCAGCGCAGCGCCTTAATCCCACTTCTTTCCTTCTGCCTTTCTTCACTCCTTCCCAAAGACACCGATGATGAGAAACAGAAAAGTTAAAAAGGTTACACAGCGGATGCACGTCCTCACTCTCCATGTGCACCTCTGTAATATTCGAGGATTGCACTCAAATCTCGTGGCAGTCCACCACCATCTTGAGACTGAGAGGCCGCACATCCTCTTCTTGACGGAGACGAAGATTGGTTGTCCAGGTGACACGGCGTACCTTACATACCCAGGATATTCTCTGGAGCACAATTTTGTCCGCAACGCCGGAGTCTGTGCTTACGCTCGTGACGACATCTGCTGTCGACGTCTTCGCAACTTAGAAGATCCTAGCTTTTCTGTTTTATGGATGCTGGTAGACACTGGTCTGCATCAAATAGTCTACGCTGTTGTATACAGATCGCATACTACTGATCAGGACACAACGAGGTTGTTCGATCATCTCAGCGATGCGGCTGACGCCGCGCAACACCGGTACCCGTCTGCACAACTAGTCTTTCTGGGGGACTTCAATGCTCATCATAAGGAATGGCTATTCCCATACCAGAAAACCGACCATGCTGGGCGAGAGGCGAGAGCTTTCGCTCTAACGCTAGATCTCAGTCAGCTGGTGAATTGTGCTACACGCGTGCCGGACGTCGATGATCACACCGCCAATTGCTTAGACCTTCTGCTGACTACCGATCCAGACAGATACCAAGTATCGGTTTCGTCGCCACTTGGTACCTCTGACCACTGTCTGGTGAAATCTGTTTCTGTCTACTCTCCTATCGACCCTAGTCCCAGGGGCACCAGACGAGTATGGCGTTACAAATCAGCAGATTGGGATGAGATGCGACATTTTCTTGCATCTTATCCTTGGCGGCAAACGTGTTTCTCTTCAGACGATCCGTCGAGCTGCGCTACCGAAATCTCTGAGGTGGTGTGTCGAGCTATGGAATATTTCATCCCATATTCCGACATATCACTCGAGAGTAAAGCTCGCCCCTGGTTCAATGCGGAGTGCACAAGTGCAGAGTCACGGAAGCACTCTGCATACTTAGCATGGGTAGATGCTCGTAACCGCAAAGCTCCGGACACACGTCAGCATAAGAGAGCGTTCAACATAGCCGCCAAGTCTTGCAAGAAGACTATGCGCAAGGCTCGCTTTGACCATATTGGCCGTATAGGAGCCAGGCTCGCTTCTTACCCTTCTGGGAGTAAAGCGTTTTGGTCTCTTGCCAAATCAGTCGAGGCGAATTTCAGCCGACCGTCCTTGCCCCCACTTGTGAAGCCTGATGGAACACTAGCTCATACCGCCGAGGAGAAGGCAAACTTGTTTGTTTCTCTCTTCGCAAACAACTCACGTCTAGACGCAGGAAGCAAAACTCCACCTCGTGTACCTCAATGTGATTCGAAAATGCCGGAAATCCATATACACCAAAAAGAGGTGCTGAAAATCCTTCGCACACTAGACGTGAATAAAGCTAGTGGACCAGATGGCATTCCAGCTATAGTCTTGCGGAACTGCGCACCCGAGTTATGTCCTGTCCTGACACGCCTGTACAGACTTTCTCTGAATACTGGGATCGTCCCTGAGACCTGGAAGGTGGCTAACGTGCAGCCTGTGCCCAAAAAAGGAAGCCGTGCTGACCCTAACAACTATCGTCCTATAGCAATCACCTCCATACTCTGCAAGATTATGGAGCGTGTATTAAACAACCGTCTCCTCACATACCTAGAAGCCAACGACATCCTGAGCGACCAGCAATACGGATTTCGACGTGGTAGGTCAACGGGAGATCTTCTAGTGTATGCCACTCACTGCTGGAGCGAAGCCATCGAGAAGCACGGTGAGGCTCTTGCCGTGTCTCTTGATATCTCGAAGGCCTTTGATAGGGTTTGGCACGACAGCCTTATTAGCAAACTTCCAGCATATGGGATATCTGGCGGCTTGTGTTCGTGGACGTCTGATTTCCTGAGGGGCAGATCGATCCGAGTCGTCATCGATGGCTGCTCGTCCGATCTGCTGGGCATAAATGCTGGTGTCCCTCAGGGGTCTGTTCTCTCCGCTACTCTGTTTTTGCTGCACATCAACGACTTATTACTAATGCCCGGTATCTTTGGGTACGCTGATGACAGCACAGTCTCGGAGAGATATTTGTCTACTGCGCAGGCCGACAGTGACCTAACTCGATCCCTCAGAAAATCTATGGTAGATCGTGTTGAGCTGACACTTAAGGCCGTGTCCGATTGGGGTGATGCCAATCTTGTCAGCTTCAATGCGAAAAAGACACAGGCGTGTCTGTTCACTGCAAAGCGGAGTCCATTCCATCTTGCTCCATCTTTCCAAAATGTTTCCGTACCTATAACTAACCACCTTGAGCTTTTGGGGCTGGATATTACATCCGACCTCAACTTTGGGAGTTACATCGAGTCCATTGCAAAGACCGCTGCCAAAAAACTCGGCATCCTATCCAAGGTGAGACGGTACTTCACGCCTGAACAGCTCCTAAGCCTTTATAGAGCTCAAGTTCGATCATGTATGGAGTACCTATGTCACCTTTGGGATGGCTCTGCTAAATACCAGCTAGCAGCCCTGGACTCGGTAGAACGACGTGCAAAGAGGCTCATTGGCAATGATTCGCTCGTGGAGGCCAAACTCCAAAGCCTTGAACACAGGCGAAAAGTGGCCTGCCTTTCTGTATTCTATAGGTTACATTTTGGAGAGTGTGCGCAAGAGCTGTTCATGTTGATTCCGCCATCGCCATTTAAGTATCGATCCAACAGACGAACAGCAGGGCTCCACCAATACGTCGTTGACATTCCTATAGCTCGCACTAAGCGCTTTGCTTCTAATTTTATCATGCGTACAGCCAGGGAGTGGAACGCGCTGCCGGCGTCTGTATTCCCAGAAAACTATAACTTGGGTGTCTTCAAGTCGAGGGTGAACAGGCACCTTCTAGACCAACGCGCACCATCGTAGGCCACATCGTCGCTTACCATCAGGTGAGATCGTGGCCAAGCGTTGATCTATACTCTGTAAAAAAAAAAAAAAAAAAAAAAAAAAATTTGGTATTTAGGGGGTTTTGAGGGCGAAAAATCCATCTAGATTAGTCTCATGTCTGGGAAAACGCGCTTTTTCTTTCGCATTATTCGACGCTAAATATGATGGGAAATTTCACGCTGTCAAACATAATCACTTTAGCCGAGTGGTTCACACGTGTCATTCCGTCCGAGATATCCGCGTTCAAATCCCGGTTGGAAAATTGCTTTTTTGTTTTGTTTTTGTGTGTTTAGGGACAGAAATAAAATTTTTGTTTGTTTTTAAAGAACTACGAGCAAAGCTCGGTCACCCAGATATTATATATTTATTATCCACTATGACTTACCTTTAAACTTTATCTTATTGGTAGGCGACTTTTTAAAAATGGATAATGGGTTGCCTTGGCCTTCATCTCACCCGATGGTAACTGACGATATTGGTAAGCGATGGTAAACGCGCGCACACAGAAGGCTCGATTAATGAGGCGCTGGCTCTGCTACCTTTCATACACAACAGTGCTATTAACACTGTTATTTGACAGCAGACTTAGGTACCGTGGTGGTAGCTAGCCAGGCGGACATAGACAAGACCCTGATAGAGTAGATAGGCACCTCCACTGGGAATCGAACGAGGGACCTGCGGATTGTGAATCCAACATTTAGCCAATGCTATAGGACGCAGAAAGACCTTGAGAATCCCACAGTAAATTCCTTCATATTTTTTACATATTTTTTATTACAGAAACGGAATCCGATGATTTATTTTCATGATGAATACATAACTACAATATTCACAATAGTAGTTAGTATCGTTCAGAAACGTTTTCTTTCTAATTGTCACGGGTATTATTTACGAATTTTTTTTCGTGTGTGTTTCTAAACGCAGGCCTCACGCGGAGTGAATGACATTGCCGACCCTATGGCCTACTCGTATGTCTCCAGCTTCTCACACAAGCCACGACCATCAGGATTCGATGTTGTTAAATAGACGCGGCTCTTTATTTGCTCAATATTTTAAATGATATTATAAAGAATTATTACAAAGCCGCGTCCACACGGCGATCAGTTCCAAGCTCGTTTCCCACAGAATCTGTATTCCATTTCGAAAGCTTGTAAATAATGCTGTAAAGATAACGTTCGTGGATATATATCTTGTTTAAGGACGATAAATTACGTCAGCAAATCTTCCAACAATGCCAAGAGTTTAGGTTTTATTTCGTGGAAAAGTATGGTCTGATCCGGACGGAAATTCCGGACGGTTCCAATACAATAAAACCGTCCAGACGCGAGCCTCCCTACAGAATATGAACAAATTATTATTAACGTAATAAATCGTAAATATTATGCACCGAACAATGCTCTGACGAGTGCGCCTAAATACCAAGTAATTTCGCATTAGTTTTGCTACGCATCACTAAATGGCGCCACTAGTGCTTTAAAACACACGTCACGTCTCTCAAGCCAAACAAATTTTACTTTGCAGTTAAATTACATACCCAATGTATAGCTTTCAACTGCAAAGTTAAGTTTGTAATCATAAAACCACGTTTCTAGTATAGAAATTCCCTTTTATTTTTAATTTATTTTCGTTTTTATTATTTGTTTTTATAGTGGAAATAGAAATACACATTCTGTAAAAATTGATGTTTCAAAATCTAGAAATATCCTTTCCCTTCTGTACAATATCCTAAATAACCCTTCTTATCCTAGCTACCTTAGTGAGCGATTTACATACTCGCATCCTATTGACCAACCTTGTCGAGCTCACATTAGGACAATCCTATCCATCCCTTCCCATCACTCCGATTACTCTACCTACTCATTCACGGTTCATGCAGCCAGATTGTGGAACTCGTTGCCTCACACTGTACGCGACAGCAAAACTGTTTCCGCCTTTAAGAAAAACGTCAAGAAACATTTTCTATCACTATAAGTTAATATATAATTATAGTATGTAAAGTATGTATGTATTATTATTGATATATATTAGTTTGTTTTTGTATATCGTATTTATGTAATCGTCTATTATATTTATTATATCGTACACGCCTAACTGCCCTCCTTTCTTTAATATTTCTCCTTGACCTAGGACTGCTGAAAGAAATTTCTTTTAGGAATAAGCTGTTCCTTTTGTATATATTTTTTTCTGTTTCTTGTGTTAAGTTATGTAATGTTTCCGTGTACAATAAACTGTTTAAATAAATAAATAATCTAAATATGTATAAAAAAATACTCAAATTATATTTTTGCTTTTATTTTAATTGTACAAATCTTTTTTTACTGAGTGACAGCGTCAGATGTCATTTTATTGACGCCATCTTTGTCTTCTAAATTCAAGGATATCCTATTTCGTGCGTTTTAAATGTTTTTGTACAAACAAACTAAACCAAAATATACAAAAACACTAATTAAATTACTTAAAATTTGATAATGACCTTGTAAACTATATTTGGCAAGACCAGGGCGTGTCACTTCAACGATCCACCTAGTACGAATCATAATACACAGACGGACGGACGGACAGCGGAGGCTGAGTAATAGGGTCCCGTTGGTTGCCCTTCGAGACTCGTGTGCTAATTATCCAAGTGCAGAAGACACCCTCAGGACGACGCAGGATTGTATCGACTAGATCGCACGACTAACCGTCTTCCTTGCAAATAAGTATCATTCCCTCTCATTGACAATTCAATGACGTGTCACTTGTCTGTGCTCCAGAAGCACAGACGCAATGATATTCGTTGCACATTGGACACGAGCTGCGTCGACACATTTTTCCTGAATTCCCTTCAAGTTGTAAAACATGGCGGCTCTTACGAGCAGCTGCCTTACGGTCCCACCTCTAAATCAAGCACCAGTAGTGATGTCCTGCTATCGATGGATTATTATATCGATATACTTAGAAATAAATGTAGCCTTATATTTCGACTTGCGGTTAAATAATTGGCAGTTAATAATATCTAGCCATTTAAACGTTACATATTTCACGTTTTATTGTATAATATTTTAAAAAATCGTTTAGGTTCATAGATCTAGTTTATTAATTATAAGTTTATTTTGTAAGCTCCAGTGTGAACGCCAGCTGTCTCTCTATTTAAATTTGTACAATTTCATTGTATTTCTTTGTGGAGTTTAAATAGAGTGCCGAACGCATATCAGTAAACTAATTACACAATTCATGTTAAGAGGGTATGCTGGTGTCAAAGCGCCCATACAAACGTAGTCCAGTCATATTTTGAGTATTAAGCTATGAAAATCTATGAAATTTTCAAGACACAATCTAGAAACAAATATCTGTGTCGGTGGTGAGTCAGATGTTCGTTTAAATATTCATTTCGTTTAAATTCCAGAGTTACAGGGCGTCATAGAATTGTACTTTACGGTAGTAAAAAGCCCCAACTTTGAACCTGATTTACAAGAGTATGAATCAATTTAAAACCACCGACATCTGAAATTTCATTAGTATACTGTATTAAAAAAATGGCTACATAATATACTGTATCCTTCAAATGATCCCTGGACTACGAAACATCCAAATAACGGGTGGGTAACTTCACGTAGTGTATGCTGTCTCACCGTACGCGCTCGGGTAGGATAGGGCTCAGATAATCCAAATTTAAACACGGCCACGTGGTCTTACTAACATAGCCTCTTAACCTTCAAGGGCTTCATTCTTTCATATACTGATGTTATAAATGCGAAAGTGAATTTGTTAGTTGCTCGTTTCTTGAGATTGTGACGGTAATCAGAATGACTTAATTCTTTACACGGATAGAAGGAACTGACAAGGATGTAGGCAAATTTATATCATGGATAAAAATCCAAGTGGAGGAAGTCGTAAGCAAAACTCAGCTTATATTTATTTACGACGATGTGGAGACTAATGACGTGTGATTCGATTAATTAATTAAAAAATTAATCTTTGAAACAATATTGTTTATCATTTCCATTTTTTATTTATTTTTTGTTAATTGATATTTTTTAAAAAAACATGGACAAGACGAAAATCATGTCAAATGTCCATGCTGCACCTATGCCGGTAGTGGTTGGGAACACTACAATCGAAGTTGTAGACGAGTATGTATACCTGGGACAGATCGTTCAACTAGGTAGGTCCAACTTCGACAAAGAGGTCAACCGAAGAATCCAACTCGGCTGGGCAGCGTTCGGGAAATTACGGCATATCTTCTCGTCCAAAATACCGGTAGCGTCTAAAGACAAAAGTCTTTAATCAGTGAGTGTTGCCAGTGATAAATAAACAAGCTCAAAGTCACTCAGTGAGCAATGGAACGAGGTACGCTCGGATTTTCTCTACGTGGTACAATGTCTCTCTTTAATTTGTTTTGGCAGCCCGTTGTAAACTGGAGGGCCCATAACTCGAATGATCCTCGACATTTCATCTAGTTGCAGGCTGTTGATGATATCTAAAATATGACTGATAACTATGTCATTATATTCTCAACACATTCATGATAGAGGCATTGTGGAATGCTGTGCCAATGTGATTACAACACATTATATTTTTATCGACAACTCTATCGAGCTTGTGGTCTCATCACTAGCACACGTTGTTACAGAACTGTATTTGCACAGCGTCGCCTCATTTGCCGCTATGAGCCAATAATGTCGGAATGAATATTTAAAACACAAACGAAATGGCTGCCGCAGGCTGGAATATGCACGTAAAAACTGCGCTCAGCAAATAAACCTGATGGAGCGCCACCGGCGTTAGGGATGTACATTGTACAGTGGAGAGAAAAGCAGCCAAGTGTGTGTCGGGCCGTGCGCAATGTAGGATAGCCAACTTCGCGCGCCAATAATCTCCAACAAGTAATTTGTATACTAAACAATGTCAACGGATTTAATTATGTCCATCAACAACCTGGGAAATGCAAATTAAACAATCTGGTGTGAGAACAAATCAAAACTGCAAACACGCGATTACTTTATGCCCATGGTCCCAAAAAGTAGGTCCCCGTCACCTACTTTCCGATTACACGCGGTCCACCTCCATCAAAGTTTCAAACTAAATTTCTGTTGTCATAATCTTTTAAAATATAACAGCTAATCCAGCTTTGTAGTTATAAGTTGCATAGTTTTTCAATTGTATTTACATTCTCGGTAGAGCATTGTTGGGTGCATGTTACCGTACCTATTGTTTATGATTTTCAGTGTGTTAGTGATTCATATTCTGTACGGAACCCTCGGTGCGTGGACCCGACTCGCACTTGACCGGTTTTTAAATATCCTCGTGGCTAGCCAGCACCATGTCATCAAAGTTTGCAACCAAACAAGAATTTTAATAGCACTGGTTTGTTCTCCTTGTCCACAAAACAATGTAAACCTAGTTCTTCATAAAAAGAAATGAATCAACATATAAACGCTAGAACAAACACAACCTCGACGTAACACATGCTTGTGAAGATACTTCACGCATTGTGGTTTGAGGAAAACGTTCCTGTCCCGCCGCGTGGGGGCCCTGTACTACACTGTGAGGCGCTTTATTTATTCATGCCCCTGTGACTGTGGGGCGTGTGAGGGAGTGTGATCACGTTGTCGTAGTGCGATAGATACCGAGCAACGTTAAGTAATGTAAAAAAAAGTAAAAAGAGGGGCCACCAGAAAGTAGTCTTTCGACACTTGGGTTGGAAGTGCACCGCGTTCAGACGGATTTACAGTATTAACAGATTTAATGTATCAGTGAGGATCTGTGGTTCCAGAACCTTCTTATACTTAGGGATGCGATATTGATTCTCTTATTTACAGACCCTTACAGGGACTGGGTAACTTACATTTCAACACATTTGCAGTAAAGTGGCTCTTGCTGCATCGATATTTGGCTCAAAATCAAACATGTTTACAGTCGACGCTATAATTTCACGGACTAGTTTGACAGGGGTGTGTGTAGAAAAATGTGGATAAAATCGTTTAATTTTAAACAATGAGATACCGATGACAATTGTTCATTTAATTTAGGTTTAGAAAATACAATCGTTTCTAAATCCGAAGCACGCTGTGTGGACTGTGGCAGAATTAGTGTACGATGTTCTGTCAAAGTGGTCCGTGGAATTATTGCGTCGACTTTAGTGATAATTCATTGCATTTTAATTTCTAAACTCAACAAAGAGTTTGTGGTTCAATTTTTTTAAACAAAAGTAAAACTGTTACTTCAAATCCGCAGTAACGTGATTGAGCGTGACATAGATATTCAGCCCCCCCCCCCCCCCCTGCCCCGCTCATTCCCCCCCCCCCCCCCCCCCCCCCCACCCCGCCCCCTCGTTATCCTGTACAAAGATCTGCGCCGTCGCCGGCTCCGGCGTGCTAAGTGAACGATCCGCGCTTAGCTTTAGAAGGTCTAAAGCAAAAAGTGATAAATTAGTTACACACTAAATATCTTGTAGCGGCAGCAGAACAATCTCACGTGACGGTACTGGCGACTGCTGCAACTATTCACCAAAAATAAACCGTGTTTATTAACTATAGTTAGTTAGTAATTTGTTTTTATTAACACACACACAACATTACATATTTTTGTGTTTGTTAGTAAATAATCCGTCTTATTGTAATTAACCCCTTTATGCTAACGGAAGAGCGGAAACCTCTACTACAAGCTTCAAAGCTTAATATAGATTTTCGGCCTCCACTACTGTTTAATTGTTTGACTAAAATAAAAACTATTTTATTTTTATTTATTTAGGCTCCATTTGTTGACAGATTGAAGAGACACCCTCCCCCCCCCCCCCCCCCCCTCCCCCGACTGCTAAACTATTGCTTTTAAAAACCTGAAAAAATTCACAGCAGTAGTATGTACACTGCACTTAAAAAGAAAACTACCACGACTAAGCTGGCTTCACAGGTGAAAGAGTAATGGTCGACCCAAGTATAACATGTACTTGGAGATGACAAAATGAAAATCTCGTACAAATTCCATTCAGAATTACTTTCCATTGGACGTTTGAAGTTGCTCCGGGCAACTGCGGAGCCCTGCACTGCTCGCGGCCCGACACACACTTGGCTGCTTTTAAACGCTTGCTGATGTACGCTGACAGTGTTTCTGCGGACGCTACTCTCTCGCCTCAACCCCAATAACTTTCTTTGGACAAATTGTTGGAGGCTGCGGGTTGCTGTATCCCCATATGACCCGGAAACTCGGTTATATGTTATTTTAGTGCAGGAGATAGCGGATACATAATTACCCGGTGTCACACAAAAGGTAGGATTAAATGTTCTGTATTTTGTTATCGTATATAATTAACAACAATAAATTGCGTTGAGAATTTAAAATAACAATAAAAAAGTAATTTTTATAAAGCTGTCTCAGACACAACATTAACCTAAATGTGAATGTTCGTCTGTATATCACGCGTTGATTCCTGAACGGATTGTATGGTTTTAAGCGACTTGAAAAAAGGAGCAGGTTATCAATTCGACAGATATGTTTTTTTCTCTCGTTTTATTATTATTTATATGTTTGTTACCTCAGAACTTTTGACTGGGTGAACCGATTTGGATAATTCTTTTTTTATTTGAAAGGTCAGTTGGTCCAGTTCTGACAACGGCATCCATGACAAAACGATATAAATCTTAAATTTGCCTTAGTAAAAGTAGAATTTTTTTGGGCAATTGAAGTCGGTTTCCGGTTCTATTTGAACGCATTTACTTGTTTAATGTATGGGTTTGCTATTGGCCTTCATCTCCTCCGATGGTAAGTGACGATAAGGCCGCTGAATGGTAGACTTGCTCGTTAACATAACAGTGCTATTAATAGAGTTGTTTGTCGGCAGAATTAGGTAACACAATGGAACTATACAAGTGGACATATAAAATGTCCTACCACCAACCACACCTAGTGTCGATAGACACCCCCATTGGGAATGTAACCCGGGACCTCCGCAGTGTTGTGACACGGAGGTGGTTATATACACAAACAAATACACATACATTCAGGATTAATAATATAACAGGACGCATTTTACCCGTTAAATAATTCAAACAGGATAACAACTGAAGTCTGAAGTATTCGAGGATACAGACGCGGTAAAAACCTAAGCAAAATATTTTTAATAAAATATAAAATTCGAAAAACTACAATTTACCAACGAAACTCATCATAAAATTTATCAAAATTAGATGTGGTGTAAAACTGTGAAATAAAAAAAGCGTAGCTCCGAGTCTATTACAGACTAAACGAAGCAGACAAGCAATTTTCCTTTGATAAATAAAAAAAATCTGATTTCGCGATATTGATCACGAAGCCAATCACACAGCGAGGCTTTAGGGAGTCTTTTAGGGTTCCTCATGACAGCTGGGTGGAGGCGCACCAGTGAAGGGGTTCAAAGATTTTGACATAAGAGACCGACCGCCATCTTTTAAAAAAATCTGCAGTTATGTAGATAGAGGACTATTGTATGAACAATGTAATGGCACACCTAAAGCGGCGCGTGTCCCAGATATTTCTACGTAAAGATGGACATAATATGTACTACAAACATGATTAAAAATAATTCATCCCCCAGCTACGTGTATGGGAGTCACACTTACAAAAATTATTTTTCAAGATTTTCTTCTACCACTTTGTCGGCGTTATTAATATGTATACCCGTACCAAATTACAGCTTTCTACCTATTCAAATTAATATCTTAACACCGTGTAAAAAAAACTATATACGAAAAAAAATCTTTTTTTATTTAAAAAATACTATTTTGTGTTCCTTGTTGCTGATATAAGTTCTTGAAGATGAAGTCTCTCCAAACTGCAACAAGAGCCCCTACTGTATATCTTGGAGGCCACCATGAACCGGCTAGCTCTTCACAAGCGCCAGGTCACATCGCAGGCGAAACGAGAATATTTCCTTGTTTTAAAATCAAGAGGAAATTACGCCTGTATATTTTTGTCACTTTATTTCTGTTTCGTGTCGAGCAGGCGGCGACCGGAAGCTTAAGGAGGTTTAATCAGAACGCCGGTGAGGATTTAAAAAAGGAATTGATGTTTTTATGTTTCTTTACCTTTAAACATCCAATTACTATGTACTACCGTATGTATCTAGAAATAATCTGAATCTCGGAAACGGCTCCAACGATTTCGCTGAAATTTGGTATATGGGGGTTTTCAGGGGCAAAAAATCAATCTACATTAGTCTTATATCTGTTTTCTCGCAAAAAAAAATTCGCATTATCAACGCAAAATATCGTCGCTAATGTCACGCACCCGCGTGTAAGCTGCCACGGCGCCTAGATTGACAACCACAGGTGTCAGGGTTCGGATCCCAGTCGGATACAACGTTTCCCTTTTTTTAAGCCAGATGAAAAAGAAAATTGCACTTTTGTCTAAAAGCTCGTCCGCCCAGATACTGTTGGATGTTGTATGGTGCGCGTGCGCACCCAGAAGTTGCAATCTAATGTAGCGCTGGCTCTGCTACCTGTCATATCTGGGTACACAACAGTGGCTACTAGCTGCTTTTTAGCGGCAGACTTAGGTAACAAGGTAGTCAGCCAGGCGGAAGTAGAAAACGCCCCACCACCAACCGAAGTTGACGGTATCAACGCATTTGGTTATCATCAGCCTCCTATCCCGTTTCACAAATGAGTTGGTCTGCATAAACCCACGGTGTTGTCGCATCTGAACATACAACACGGAGGGGGATCTACAAGATACTTGTCGGGATAAGGATGTTCAAGACCGTCAAGCCACTCGGAGGCTTCTAACGCCTGAACTTGCTGTAAAAAAGCACGGGATCAACAGCTTCACGCGCCTTCCATAGCATGGTGTCGTCTGACTGTTCAGACCAGCAGGTGATTCAATCTGCAGTTTCTCAAACAAACTGGTGGAAGTTACAATTTTCACCAGTTATATTAGACAGTATACTTGCGTTTTTTTCGAGGGGGAAATCTTTCAAAGATTCCCGACTTCTTAGGAGAGAAGTCGGGTTATGTGGAATTTCCATCCACTAAAACCCCCTCGGTGGTCATCCTCGGCGCAAGTCGAGGAGCCCTGGGAACTCTCCAGTGCTCCTCTCGCTCTTCGCTCCACCCCTTGTCGTTTCAGCCACGACAACTCGGCAGCTCCGGGCTGCAGTGGGACGGGACCAAGCCGTACTACCGCTACTACCAGTGGTAACGCTTGGAGTCGAACCCGAGACTTTCCACACGCTTCCTAAAGCTCAGAGAATGAGCCACAGAGGCACTCGAATCCGGGCCGGAATCAGACTGCGGGAGAAACTGAGATTTATTTTAGGTATCGATACAATAAAGACCGTGTGGTATCAAACGAAAGGGTTGGCATCAACAGATGACGTTCCAGCATGTAAAAGTGTCAGACCCTCAACTCTTTGTCACGGCTCACGCTTGACGCTTTATTCTTTTAACAAATGTATTCGCTCCGCGATTGTGATAAATCAAATAAGGCGTTTCATTTTTTGAGGGTTTGCTTTCCACCGAAACAAAGAAGATATTCGGTCACGAATCTGCAAGGCGACCACGAAACATTATGTACAGAGGGACTACCAGGGGAGATACTGCAATGTTGATAGCCTTGTACAGTTGTAATTAAATAACGACATTTTCATGAAGAAAACAGTCAAGTGTGAGTCGGACCGAGGGCTCCGTACAGAATATCAATAATTATTATTAACATACCTAATTACCTAATAATAATAGAACATATAAGTCCAATTGAAGAACCAACTTTAACTTTGCGGTTACATTACATACTCGATGTATGGCTCGCAATTACAACGTTAAGATTGTTAACATAATAATTAACGCGTTCAAAAAGAACTAAAAACCGACTTCAATTGCCTTGAAAATTAGGTTTTTGTTGATTTCGATTACCTTTGAAATATGATCTACCAAACAATAAAGAATTATCAAAATCGGTTCACTATTGGCGGAGTTATCGCGTTACACACATAAAAAAACATACACGTCGAATTGAGAACCGCCTCCTTTTTTGAAGTCCGTTGAAAATGCTATTTCTACTGAATTACAAAGTCATAGTGGTCAGATTTATTAACACACACACACACCTTTGAATTTCTTCTCAGGAGTGTGCAGGTTTCTTCATGATGTTTTCCTTTACAGAAAAGTCAATGGTAATGATTTTTATCATTCGTACATAAATAACAAATTGTAACTCATTGGTACGAGCCAGGATCGAACCCAGATCTAGATTGTTCAAGGACTGACGCTCTACACAACTGAGCTATCACGGCTATGTTCCCTGTCTAGGCTTTGATACAATAAAACTGTATCAAAATATTGTTGTGTGTATAGTATGTACCTGGCGCCCATTTAAAGTAGCGACTTTAAAACTAAGTAATTGCTTAAAACCAGTTGTAAATAGGTTACAGAGAACCCTCAGACACATTAACCAGTTAGTGCTTACTGAGACCATGGGAACAACAGACAGTACCGACGTGGCATTTGTTTATTATCGAGGGAGACCAACAGCGCAGCTAAGATACTTGGATGCAACATAATAGACAAGCGTCCAACAACAGGTCTCTGCATGAACAAACCAAGACATATAACAAGATATACAGGAGCTTAAATACCTAACAACTAAGTGAAACAACATACAGGTTACAATAACAACGAGAATACAACACAATAAATAGCAGAGGAAACTAAAATGCTGATTCGGATAAAGAATAAAAATATAACAAGAAAAAATATAAAATTTACGGAAACAATTTCAACAAAGCTACCCACCTCCATGTCGTAATGTCTACACATTTGGATCACACACACACAGTCACAGTCTACGTGTGTGTGTGTGTGTGTGTAGTGGTACGACATTCTCTATGTCCGCCTGCCGAGCTACTACTGCTTTATAAGTGTGTCGCCAAACACACTGCTGCGTCCGGCCAGCGCGTCAGTAGTTTGAGGCTTATGGATGAGCACGCTTATCATACACCGCCTTATCGTCACTGTTGAAAGCCAAGTGGAAACACATCATACATAAAAAGAAAAAAAAAGTCATTATCACTAAATGTCGTGAAATACTCATACAAAACACTTCACAGTGAATCACAATCCACATTTTACACACTGTATTTGATTATTGTTCAAAGCGCCATCTATCGGCTATGGTAGCTAACAATACAGTTGTAAGTTAATGATATTCATTTCGTGATCTCTTATTTTTAGATAATTTGTAATTATTTTAGTTTTGACAAACTAAATAAGTTTATATTGATGTCTAAGTTTGTGGATATGCGCTCCGTCTGCGTATATATTCAGTTACAGTATTTTTAATCTAGTTTGGAAAGTTCATGCGGCCACTTCAGAAGTTAGTAGAGACTGGTTTTTGCCCGCGGCTCCGCTCGTGAACTTCAGCAAGAAGAACCAATTTAGAACTTGGACCTAGAAAAAATATTGGATAAAGTAGCAGTAGTTTTTGTTTGCTTCGAGCGGTGTGTTGTGATTGTTAGAACCGCATATGGCAGCACGGACGCGCTCAGGGAACGACCGCAGCCAGCGCCTCAGAGACGTGGTCCTACTAGACGAGCTCGGTTTCGCTCGTATGGCTTTACGTCTGTTATTATCAGGCGTGTTCACGGCAACGTGAGAACTCTCTTGTTAGCTTGGCCGAACACGGAAGAAGCCGCGGTACCTCAGTTGTGTAGAGCGTCAGTCCTTGAACAATCAAAGTCTGGGTTCGATCCTGGCTCGTGCCAATGAGTTACAATTTGTTATTCATGTACGAATGATAAAAATCATTACCATTGGCTTTTCGGTGAAGGAAAACATCGTGAGGAAAACTTTATTATTCTATGTCGTGATCATTTATAACTTTAAACGTCGATACTTAATTGATTCATTTCTTTGTTTCAGATATATTGTACGAGAAGACAGAATAAAGAGAAAAGTGCTTTGAAATGACAAACAAACAATAAATAAATCGTAGAAATAAATAACGTTAATCTTTTTGATAGATACTATAATAAAATAAAATTTAGTCGAAATATTACGTGTCAATGTTTAATTAATTGATAAATATTATAAAAATGTAAATATTAACTGTAACTGGTTAATAACTCACAATAAATGGGCTAAGAAACTAAAAAATCCTGACACACTAACATTAGAAAGCTTCAAAACTGAGTGAAACAACATTGTACACATTTATAATATAGCACAGAACGTAAATGACAACGTAAAAAGCCATTTCAAGAACCTATGTAAAATAACGCTTAAACCATTGTCTTCAGTGTATAAATAACTTAGAATTCACAAAATAAAATTCTCGTAAACAAATGTCTAAAAAAACTGTGATCAAATCCATAAACGATGCCAACAGATGTCGCCACTAGAACAATAGTTGCGCACCCCGACAGATAGATGGCGCTGTCCTCACAAGTGAACATTACGTAGTCGTCAAGTGTGTAGGTACTCGGTCAGTATAAAGTGCGAGGGAGATGCGCGACGGATCCAGGCCGGGTACCAGCGGTGCCGCGGGGCAGTGTTTCGATAATGATGATGGTAAGTCAGGTTCTGCAACGTACTTGCGCAAAGCAGTGCTTCTTAAAGTAATGTGGTATGGCATGACATTTCTAATATTACATCGTACCATTACTCATTACTCGAAACATCGCGCAAACACGCTCTGAGCTCTTTTTGCTATTCTAATATTCGATTTCAAGATATATTTTTTCTGGGAATTAAAATACGCAAATACTCTTTCTTGTTTTTTCTTTCTTCTTCTTTGTCTGTATGATTTTGTCGGAGGATCCGAGCCCGCGCAGCGCGCTCTTTCGCACGCGCCGCGTTAAATGCGAGTGAGCGGTGCAGAACGTATACCTGCCATGAGTGATACGGAGGTAATGCGTAATGGTCGAGTGATGTGTAATGCAACATTACGCGGTTGGGTAACATCACGCGTAATGCATTACACATCACTCACACATGTCTAGTGATTACGACACATCACCCATCAACGATTCAAATCATTTTCACAGACGCGCCCCCTTACTTGTGACTATAAACACACAATCTCTGTTCCAAGCTATAGCATACAGATAAACAGCATTTCTAATAAAATCGAGATAAGAATAAACTGGTCCTAATTTAGAACATGTAGAATGTAAAACCAACGCTAAAGGCGCACCTGGAAACCTTTCAGCGGCAGACTAGCCGCTAAAGTATTCATAAAAAGCATTTATAGATCCAGCAAAGCCTCGGGGCTGGGATACCGCGCTCTCTATCTAACACATGAAAATTATATCTGGTGCGGACATCGCCTGTTGTGATGTTTCATAGTCATATATAAAGATATGCGTGCTTGTCGCTACATAAATCATACAATGGTTTATAGAATATCGCATGTAGTTAGAGTCTAGAATTAAGGTTTAAAGTACATAGTTTCAATTACAGGTCAGACTGTTTGTTTCCATATTTCAATATATACAAAAGTAATTGTAAGTAAAACTTCTATTACAATATTTATTTGTTTTCCGTTTTATTTTAAAAACGAAATCAAGAAACCGAAATCAATTTATTATATACATTTTAAATATGAATCTAGAAGCACTAAGACAGCAAAGCTATCCGATCAAAATGCACGGAATTACAATACTATTTTATTTATTTATCAATTTATTGTACACAGAAAAATACAAAACACACAAAAATACAAAGAAAATATACACAAAAGGAAAAGCTTATTTCTATTTAAAACACAGGAGGGCAGTCAGGCGTGTACATTGAATATATATAAATACAGTAGTACTTGGTACAGAACTAACGTTCACCGCCCCCCACCGATCCGCGATACCTCACCTCCCCCGCAAGAAAGTGACCCGCTCAGAGGTCGATAGTATCGCGCGCGCGTTTTCACACATGCGCGTGTATATAACGTCATACGTTCGATGTATGAGAATAGGGACCGATATCAAAACATTTGCTTAAAGTGTCCGGGCTGTTAAATGGCCTATTTTATTAGCTTCTCTTATCGCTAACGAACTCTAAAGGGGTATTTGAACCAACACGAAATCACACCAGTAAATGAATACATATGGAGAAAAGACTTCTTGAATGTACTCCTGTAAAACTCAGTTGTCCAACGTACTCTATTATGCGCTATTATTATTCTGTGGATGTAGAAACATATGCGCCGCTTTATACCTGCTTGGCAGATTTTTATTATTATTGTCTTTGAAATTTAAATTCATATTGGCCCGAGAGCGGCGACAAAAGGATTTGTGTAATCCCTCGGGTCGAGGTTTATTAGAAAATAAATGAGATTCCAGCGACCCACCGACCGACAGTGTCAGTTTACAGGTTGGTCTGTGTGTCATTAACTAGTGATACACTCTAATTTTACACATAACTGTCATTATAGTTTGACATAAATTAATGAGATGACTTGTGAATTATTTAATGACAAAATTATTAACATTGTACTAAATGACATGCGATGTAAACTAATTTTTAACAATTGAATTCCTTATTAGATATGTTTATAATATCTGCACACCTGTGGACAGGTTAAGTACATCGAACTAATTGAAATTACTATCTAAACACCGTGTATAAAAACTATGTACTTGGCAAATAAAATTTTCTTTCTTTCTTTCACTTACATTGTTGCTAATGTCAGACTATTTTCCAATACTTTACAACTCAGAAATAAAGAAACAGTGTCACTCACACACAGGCCAATCTCTCTAATCTAAATATAGAACCTACAAACTGGAATTTGGCAGTTAACTTATAAACTATATGACGTTAACATTTACTAAGACACGATTTTTCAAAATTCAAACCCCTAGGGGGTGGAAAATTCGTTAAAATGATACCACGTAAAATATAAATATTATGTACACAGAAAGCCAATTTACAAGTGATTTTTCCTAAATAGACAATGGTTATATAAGATTGCTTTTTTATTTAACCTCCTAAGGGGTTGAATTGATTCCGTCTGTCTGCCAATTCGATATTTGGATGATATATGTATGTATTACACAATGGCGACACTCTTCTTGAAAGAACATTACAAAGTTATACCCCTAAAGAGAAGAATAAATGAAAAATTTAAACAAAAGGCAGACAAGACCCCCAGGTTTAAAACCTGGTCCAGTCACTATAATAAATAATGGGAGCGACGTTTCCCGCGCGGGATTGCATTTACGTTGCAGCGGGCTCTGTAATGAGAGTTCGTTTACAGCAGTTTTTCTGATTTCCATTACGAGCGCAGTTTCTATGTATTTATTAACTAAGTTTTTGCTCTCTTCGTGTACTTCAGTAATTATTCAATGGGAACCCTCTTACAATGCTTCCATACATTTCTCTACCCATAATCTTTTAAAATAGAATACCTGGCTTTGATAAGTAATTACATAAAAATATTAAGTCGTATTATACGTACATTATGATTCACTATGAAGTTGAATAGCAATGATACAGATTTCACGATATTATGTAACGTTTAATTTTTCAAAGTATGAAACTTTTATCTACGAAATCGCTTTATTATTGAAACTGACATTTCATACATCTAAACCTATCAATGCCGTCTATCATCTAAACAAGTGAACTTATTAAGTAAAGCGCCATCTGTTCGCCAGAGTCATTACTAGCATCGTGGACTACAGCGCCATCTCTTGTCGTTTCAGGATCGTCGCTCTCAGAAGACAGCAGTTTCGAAGAGTTAGCGTCACTGAGGAGTCTGCTGCATTTTCCCGAGGAAGTGGCCCTGAGGCTGACAGACACGGAGTATCAATTGTTCTATCAAGTAAGTAAGCCGTTTATATAGTGGTAAGAAGAAGCCATGGCAACGAAGTTGTGTAGAGCGTCAGTCCTTGAACAACCGAGGTCTGCGTTCGATCCTGGCTCGTACCAATGAGTTACAATTTGTTATTTATGTACGAATGATAACAATCATTACCATTGGCTTTTCTGTGAAGGACAACATCGTGAACAAACCTGCGCACTCCTGAGCAGAAATTCACAGGTGTGTGTGAAGTCTACCAATGCGCACTGGTCCCGCGTGGTGTACTATGTCCCATGTCCCGTAGGAGAGTAGGACTGAGCTGCAGTGGAGACATACCTATATGATGATGAGAAGTTTCCTTGCTTGCTTACGGTTTTTTACACATTATTACTGATTATTATTTAAAATGTGTCTTTAAAAAATTTAAAGTGGTCTTTTACTGTGAGCCGAATAAACAAGCTCAAAGTCACTCAGCGAGCAATGGAACGAGCTATGCTCGGAATTTCTCTACGTGATAAGGTCCGGAATGAGGAAATCCGTAGACGAACGAAGGTCACCGACATAGCTCGACGAGTCAGTGAGCTGAAGTGGCAATGGGCAGGCCACATCGCTCGAAGAACCGATAACCGGTGGGGAGTAAAGGTTCTCGAGTGTCGACCACGTACCAGGAAACGTCTACCAGGCCGTCCCCCTACTAGATGGACCGACGACCTGGTTAGAGTCGCGGGGAGTCGCTGGATGCAGGTGGCTCGGGACCGGTCGATGTGGCGTACGATGAGGGAGGCCTATATCCAGCAGTGGACGTTTCCCGGCTGATGATGATGATTATTTAAAACGCCATCTATGAACCATTAGCTGCATAACAGCTATTGCAGCTGACAATAAAGCTGTACGATAATGATATTCATTTCGCGACACTGTAATACGTTGTCATATTTTTAAGTAACTACTGAATAAAACCAGGTAATACTAAAATACATTTTGTATGGAACCACAATACCAGAAAACAACAGTGCTATTAACACTGCTGTTTGGCGCTAGACTTAGGTAACATGGTGGTAGAAGCCAGGCGGATATACACAATGCCCTACCACCAACCAGAGTAACGATAGGTACCACCGGGAATTATGTATTTTGGTTTTTAATTACTTTATGTAAATTTAGTTTCATTTTTCTGATAACTTTGTTTCAACACATCGAGCAGTCTGTTCTAAATTGCTTATATTTTCGCTTAAACATTGTCTGGCGTCTAGCTGTACGTGCATCTACTGACCAGTGAGACAGACAGACACTGCAGTAATATGTGTAGATATATATTCAGAACACGTGCTCAGGTTCAGATCGCTTTCGTCAGCAACCAGCGACACCTTATCTACACAGACTGGATACCCCCGACTAAATAATAAATACTTTATCACTAACAATATTACGAGTAGTGTACGTTGTCAAACTTATGATCTAAATTTGCTAAAAATTTCATTTAATAAAGCTGGCTTTGTGCAGTAATTCTTTTTTTTAAATTGGTTGCCTGTAAAGTCGGTATACGGGCGAAAGTTTTACGTGACAACGACGGGCTAACTGTGCTCGAGTGGAAGGGACGCGTGCCTTTCACTTTTTATGTCTGTCTCTCTCGCTCTTAGGCGGGCTAACCATGCCCGAGTGGAAGGGACGCGTGCCTCTCACTCGCTCTCATTGTGAGCGCATAACGTGAGCGGAGCGTAACGCAGTTTCTTGAAGTGTCACCCGGCAAACCAATTTATAAGACGTTGTCACGTCAAAAGACATCGAATCATTCAAACTTATTTATGATTCTGGTTTCTGAAGTCCACTGGAACAAATGATTATAGAACCGCTAGTAATTTTTACCAATATTCACAAATAAATGATTGAATTATTGACAAGTCGTGCGCAAAAGCTAATTCATAATACTGTAATATTTAAAAAAACGGCCAAGTGTGAGTCGGACTCGCGTACGAATGGTTCCGTGCCATTGCCGTTGTCTGTAACGACGGCATAAACATCGCGTTTGTTATATGGGAGCCCCCCTAAAGTATGTGTTTTATTCAAATTCAATTATTTATTTTTAAAGTGAATATATCACTAAATATTCTGTAAATATTTCAAGCGTCTACCTGTGACGTTATCAATATCGAACATAAACGAGCACAAAACCACGTTTGTTGTATGGGAGCCCCCTTAAATATTTATTTGATTCTGTTATTTAGTATTTGTTGTTATAGCGTCAACAGAAATACATCATCTGTGAGAATGTCAACTGTCTAACTATCACGGTTCATGAGATACAGCCTGGTGACGGAGCCTTAATAAATGCAACAGCCTCCGCTGTCCGTCCGTCCATCCGTCACCAGGCTGTATCTCATGAACCGTGATAGTTAGACAGTTGACATTTGCACAGATGATGTATTTCTGTTGTCCAAAATTAATACCATACATTAATGCTGGTGTCAAAGCGCCCATACAAACGTAGTCCAGTCATATTTTGAGTATTAAGCTATGAAAATCTATGAAATTTTCAAGACACAATCTAGAAACAAATATCTGTGTCGGTGGTGAGACAGATTTTCGTTTAAATATATACTTCCAGAGTTACAGGGCGTCAAAGAATTGTATTTTACGGTAATAAAAAGCCCCAACTTTGAACCTGTTTTACAAGAGTATGAATCAATTTAGTACAATTTGGAAAACCACCGACATCTTAAATTTTATTAATACACTGTATTGAAAAAATGGTTACATAATATACTGTATCCTTCAAATGATCCCTGGACTACGAAACATCCAAATAACGGGTGGATAACTTCGCGTAGTGTATGCTGTCTCACCGTACGCGCTCGGGTAGGATAGGGCTTGGATAGGGACAGCTACAAAACAATCCAAATTTGAACGCGGCCACGTGGTCTAACCAACAAAGTCTCTTAAGCCATGGCAGCTGTTGGAATTCTACTCGCAAGAGAACGAGGTAGCATTTTGACATTTGTTACGTCAATCCATTCAGCTATAACAGCTGCTAAGGGAGGAATGCTGAGGCAACGCCGCGGCGCGTCCACTAGCGTGTCAACAAACAAACAAACACAACAGATCTAGTACTATGAACAGAGAGCAATCTAGCCGCAATCAATGGAGCTCCACCGCGTCAACAGTGAATGAGACAAGCGCGCCGGCACCGACGCGGGGATCGCGTCACAGAGGAATTCCACCTTGTTGTTGGGGGAAGCTGATTTTTGTTTGTTCTGTGTAGCTCCACAGATTCGTTACGCAGTGTATTGTTTATATAAAAAATATACAGGGATTTGTTTGTAAACGATGACGAAGTCGGGACGTATTCACGTCGGAAAAAAAATTACTTTGAACAAAACAATTTATTTTATTTATTTTATTTTACAATTTTTGGGAAGACTAACAGCATATAGTATATAAATAAATAATGTATCTTATGAGTATCTATAAACTAGTATAAGTCCCCACATGTATAAATCTAGATAAATTCTATAGGGTCTAATAAAAAAAATCTACAGTAATAAATAATCTAAGCTAAATAATCTAGCTTGTAATTATGCTGTATTACTGCGACCCTGTAGGAAGCTATCTGTGCTGCCTTTCATACCGGACCACAACTGTGCTATTAGCATGGCTGTTTGGCGGCAGACTTAGGTAACAAGGTAAACTAAACCGATTACCTATAGGTAGTTTCGTCCACTGGGAAGCGAACCCGGTACCTCAGGATTGTTAGACCAAGAGTGTATCGCAGGAGACGGTATAAATAATTCATTTGCGTGATTATACGGAATCAGGGAATTTCGCAGAACTTTTCACCGATATATATAATCTGAAGTTCTGGGAAAGGAAAGTCTTACAAGAATGAAATAGAGGAAAATGAGTAGAACGTATATTACACCGGCTGCGTCACAGCTGTAGGGAGGGTTATGATTTAAGGCAATACTTGCAGCTCCTGTCAACTTACAGTTCTATGACAACCGGTCAAGTGGGAGTCGGGCTCGCGCCCCGAGGGTTCCGTACAGACATACTGATGCTGCACCTGATGGAGTTTAAGAGCAGTGTACTTTTTGGTGGCAGATTTAGGTAACGTACTAACGTAACCAAACGGTATTGATAGATACCCCACTGGGAATCGAACCCAATACCACCGCATTATTAATTCGAATTTGTTGCTATTTTTTTAAGAATACTCGTACAATACAATACTCTTTATTATGGAAATAAGTGGTACACTCGAGTACAAAGATATGTATCCACTTTTGTACCTTGTTCCTGTGTAGTGTGTTGAAGGAAATTCCAATTAAAGGTGAGTGTGACATGGTTCCAAAGTGGATACTCGTACATATTTTCGTACTCGAATGTTGTTGGGTTTGATACATTCCTAGAATCTCTATTTCCTACCCTGAGCCGTACAATACTTTATTATTATATTATTAACAACCGTGACTAGTGGCCTGGCAGAGGGCGTGGTCTTGATCTGAACAATTGACATCTGTGTAAATTAGAGCTTATTACTAACACTAGGTTAAAATTGACTTTATTTTATTTACTAAGCAAAAATATGGATTTTATATGGATTATGTCTGATACAAATAAATAATAATAATAATTAAATGAACACAAAGTCTTAGTGAAGTAATTATTCTACGGTATACAAGATATAACATGTCAAAAAATCAATTTAAATAAAATTAATATTGTCAGGTAAATGATTATACAATTTTGTTCCATTTACATACAGTGTTTTCCTATATAATTCTAACTTTGGCAGGTTAAGTGGTATTAAGTGGAGTTTATATCGTCTACCTCTCGGATTTTTGTTTGTTTTATTGTGTCATAATAATGTAAGTACTAATAGTACTAATACTATTACGCCACAGATGATAAAACACTAGGTCCTACACACAGCTACAGCTACAAGGTTTTTGTAAAATATAAACTTCCGGAGTATTCCGTCGTTCGGAATCGTCCTAGGATTTTCACAAAAATCCTATTCGTCGCATTTTCCTGCTGTTTTCGTTTTTCCGCCGCATCTCTTACAAGACGAAAATGTTTTCCATTACGAGGAAAATCTCTCCATAGAAATACACAAATCATAGCACAACAATAATCTGTATACACTATAGAAGAGCGGGGTCTCCTGATACAAGCTATCCTTAGCTTAAAATGAGTACAACAAAACCTGTAAATTAATTGTAAAGTAGATGATGCAATAAACATTTTTTCATTTTTTTTATGATCCCTTTTCAATTCGAATGATCCGCCTCCGCGGCCTAATTGCTACACGCTGAGACTAACAAACCAGAAGTCCCAGGTTCCATTCAAACAGGGGGTTCTATGTCCGACTGGCTAGCTACCATCATGTTACCTAAGTCTGCCGCCCAACGTGTTCCGGTATGAAAGGTAACAGAGCCAGCGCGACATTAGCATATACATTTAAACGCACATAATAGGTTTGCACCAGGACTTTATCTCGCCTGATGGTAAGAGACGCTGAGGCCATTTGATGTAAAGCGGCTTTATTGGTTGGACCACGTGGCCGCGTTCAAGGTTGCATTGTTTTGTAGCTGTCCCTCTCCGAGCCCTATCCTACCCGAGCGCGTACGGTGAGACAGCGTACACTACGCGAAGTTATCCATTCGTTATTTGGATGTTTCGTAGTCCAGGGATCATTTGAAGGATACAGTATATTATGTAACCATTTTTTTAATACAGTATATTAATAAAATTTCAGATGTCGGTGGTTTTTCCAAATTGTTCTAAATTGATTCATACTCTTGTAAATCAGGTTCAAAGTTGGGGCTTTTTATTACCGAAAAATACAATTCTTTGACGCCCTGTAACTCTGGAAGTATATATTTAAACGAAAATCTGACTCACCACCGACACAGATATTTGTTTCCAGATTGTGTCTTGAAAATTTCATAGATTTTCATAGCTTAATACTCAAAATATGACTGGACTACGTTTGTATGGGCGCTTTGACACCAGCATACCCTCTTAATGTCGCGTTCTTTTATCAGTCTTTTCTGCTTCTGTTCTCGCCGTCAATGACCCTCAACAAGGACAAGTACCGTGTACTCTCGTGTGTAGAGACACTACGTATCTACTCGTATACCGGTAAAATACAAACCATCGACAAAGCTAATATTTCCGCGTGCGCTCCCTTGCCCATTCTCTGGCTGTAGTTTGGCGGAATGAATTGATTTGGTTCCCAATCGGTCCCTGGAGGTACGCACGGTGATACCCCATGCACAGACACGCAAATGTTACTTGAATAACGTCCAAACAAAACCAATGCTTGAAAAAGTTGGGTGAACATCAGCTAAATCTGAACCAGTTGTTACCAGTGGTGTTAGAACTGCTGTTTGGCGGCAGACTTAGATGGCATGATGGTAACCGAGGAAGACATAGAAAATGCCCTAAAATAATACTGATTGTGACATATCAATAAATGTGGCACACAGTTCAATGGTGACGTGACGCCAACACTCTATGGTAGAGCCTTCTTGCTGGCAACACTTGCCACCTGACACCGAGGGCGGGCGGGCGTGTCCCTGAAGCTAGCCTGACTACGGTTCTTTTGTTCTTTTATTAAATTACCATACCTTAAAGCTGTAGACACCACATCATCATCATCAGCCGGGGAACATCCACTGCTGGACATAGGCCTCCCTCATGGTACGAAACATCGACCGGTCCCGAGCCACCTGCATCCAGCGACTCCCCGCGACTCTAACCAGGTCATCGGTCCATCTAGTAGGAAGACGGCCTGGTAGACGTTTCCCGGTTCGTGGTCGCCACTCGAGAACCTGTAGACAGCACACTGATCATAAACGTTACAGGCACCCCATACAAGAAGCGTGTTTCTTCTGAGCTATTTCTTACAGCTTGTGTTAAATATTGTTACGACGGACCGGATTCTTTCATTTGCGAATTCAACGCAGACATCCATGTCTAATCCGTGGTTGCCATATACTTTATATACACCGTGTATATTTCATACGCGCGTATAATGTATCCAGATATAGTTTACGACCGTACAAATCATATGTGAAAGCAATTTTGTTAAATAGCTTAATTAATCAAGAGTTAATCTTTTTACAGTACGACCGAGCAGCAATGTATTGCGTCCAAATTGACTTGACAAAGGATACACGGTTCATTGAACTGTCACGATGTGACGTGTGACAAGAACCGACGATCACTCGATAACTTTAGATGCAATTAATACATTGCGTGCTTAATTATTTACACTCTCTGTGAGAGAGCAGGCTTGAGCCCTTGCAGTGGGGACGTATACAGGCTGCTGCTGCTGATTTTATGCTCAATTATTTTGTATGGTAAAAAAATACACAATTAATTAACGAAAATGTAAATGCGTTGTTTAGGATCAACACTAAGCCATCAAAATATACGCGCGTATGAACTATACACGGTGTATAGCGCGCGTCGGAACGTATTCACATTAAACTTTGTTCCCGCCGTTTGTTTATCTCAACGTTTACTAAACTGCAAACAAACCTGTGACCCAACTCCGTCCGCAGATACACCGCGGGGAGGCTCGGGGAATACTAATTACTGCAAAACACGAGCGGGCACAGCACGCGCGCTGACATGGAGGACGTTATGTGATGATGCTTTTTGTAGAACCGCTCTAGATAACTGTCTCCGTGCTACACGCAAATAAATAAAATTATCACCAGCCTATACATGTCCCCACTGCAGGTCTCAGTCCTACTCTCCTACAGAGAGTGTATGGGACATAGTACACCACGCGGGACCAGTGCGCATTGGTAGACTTCACATGCACCTGTGAATTTCTGCTCAGGAGTGTGCAGGTTTCCTCACGATGTTTTCTTTTACCGAAAAGCCAATGGTAATGATTTTTATCTTTCGTACATAAATAACAAATTGTAACTCATTGGTACGAGCCAGGATTGAACCCAGATTTCGATTGTTCAAGGACTGACGCTCTAACCAACTGAGCTACCATGAAATATTTATTTACTTGCATAAAACACGGTATACAGGTTTTTAAATGTTTGTGTGTCACAACGTGTTTCACCAGGATATGGTAGGTAGTAAAAGCTTAATGTATTATAAACACCACTGTATTTTGGTACAATATAATTATATCAATGGCTAGACAGACACAACACGAGCGCTCCTTGCAAAGGGCTGACGCAATCTGCGGGTGAGTGCGGGGCAGCGCGGGGAGTGTCGCCGTCGGCCGCGCGCCTCCACCACACCACAGACCCGCAGCCTCCTTGCCAACAACTACTGGCCGCCGATGTATACAGCCAGTGTACTAGCTGTGGTGTAACTTCTTCTAAAAGTATATAATATAATCAAAACAATCAAATTGAAATATAATGAAACTACTAAACAAAACAGAATGTCAAAATGGAAGCAAACGTCAGCCTAATTTAAGAATTACTTTACTACAATTTTAAAAATGTACCAATGTACAGGTTTGTTTGGTGGTATTTCATATGTCCACCTGGCTGGCTACCACCATGTTACCTAAGTCTGCCGACAAACAACAGTGTTAGTAGCACTATGTGTCGGTATGAAAGGTAGCAGGGTCTGACTAAAGGCTTCTGTGTGAGAAAGCTTTCCATTCTACTGCGCTCGCGTCACCTACCGCGTGCTTGAACACTTGAGATGAAGGTAAAAGTTAATTTAAAAAATTTAATTTTAACAATTAAAAAAAAACTACGCAATAAATATTTGAAGATAATACAAAATATTCAAATTTATCCCGACAATGTCAAACATCAGCTGATACTCTTCAAACTCTCGGATTGATTTTTACCAAATACAGCTAAAACGCATCAAAATCCCATCCCAGCCCATCCGTTCCAGAGCCAACCACACAGAGCGAGAGAGACAGCCATTGGCGTCACCACCTCACTTTCACACACCTCTATTTTTGCGTTGGGGGTTAAAAATGATTGTACATCTCCTGAGAAGCACAGCAGGTTGGCAGGGCCCAGTGTTCCCTTACGAAGTATATTTATTTCCGGTTTACACGATTACTGAGTCGACCTCGGGGCGGGCGGGCCGCAGGGCGGGCGCGCAGCCCAGCGGACCATATAACTTGCTTCTCAGACGAAACTGTTGTAACATGAGGTTGGTAAAGGGACAGCGGGTCTTGCATATATCATACGCATTTTGTAATAATAAAATGAATGTCCGCTCAGAAATAAATGGATTCGGCAATCGTTTGATATTTCAATAAAGTTGTAATGTTCGCCGTTCAAGTATTACGTAAGCACTTCTTTTTGATGACGTGGGGAGTGGGGTCTAGATAGTGATTACTTCAGCAGTAGTTATTTACTTTTTTACACATATGGCAACCCACACATTGTCTATGCTTGAAAACGAAACGAATTTTCGGGGATTCCCACAAATAATCAACACTTTTTTCTTATTTCCAGAATTATATCTGCTATTCATGAATCAATAAATAAAACAGAACACGTACGTAAGCATGGGGATGGGGATGGAGGGGAGGGGGTAAAAGCATTGATTTTGATTTCGAAGATCAATTTATTTACGTTTAAATGTACACTAAAGGAAACTTCAACAAACTACAATTTGATTACTTTTGCTGACAAGGGTGAAAGGGGGGTGAATAATTGTAGTAAATCTACTTACGTAATACTTGAACGGCCTGCAAATTTAATACATAATTTCACTAGCCTCCGTCCCTGACTTCATTTGTGTCACATAGTAATATGATAACATAGCTCAACGAGTCAGTGAGCTGAAGTGACAATGGGCAGGCCACATCGCTGGAAGAACCGATAACCGATGGGGGGTAGTTCTCGAGTGGCGACCACGTACTGGGAAGCGTCTGCCGGGCCGTCGCCCTGCTAGATGCACCGACGACCTGGTTGTGGGTAGTCGCTGACTCAATACTCAATTTGTTTATTTCATTCCACAGGTTTACAGGGTAGTTGTTTCAGCATGAAATGACCCATTCATGGACCTTGTCTGGTGTATAGTTTATCACGTAAATATTCCTGTAGTGTCAATGCATTTGTTTCATAAATTACTTGTCCTTGGTTTCCTTTATTATTTCCATTTTCAGGCAGATTATTGTATATTTTATGGACATTGCTGCGCTCCTGACGAAAATATATTGAAGCGGGAAGTTGGTTGTACCAGTTTGGTTTGGTGTAAAATTCCGGATATTTTCTGACGAACTGACATATTTCAAGTCCGCTCAATGTGGACCTGAGAGGCATCCATGAGAATACGATACAAGTCTTAAATTTGCCTTAATAAAAGTAGACTTTTAGGGCAGCTGAAGTCGGTTTCCAGTTCTTTTTGAACGCGTCACAAAACCAGAGTTTCGGTTAACGTGTAGAATGTAACCTGGGCGCTGAATATGCTCGTCTCCTGCGCGGACAGGCTCGCCTCATCACCTGAGCTACCAAGCCCAGAATAATTAATCAAAAACCTTAATCACTGCTTTGATTTCATTAACTTTTTCATAAAACCGTCTAGATTGATTAGAGTTCCTAACCTCGATTAACATTTTTCCTTTTATTAGTTTTTACCTTTATCTTTGCCTCTTTGTATCATTTCTTCCTCACGATGTTTTCCTTCACAGAAAAGCCAATGGTAATGATTGTTATCATTCGTACACAAATAACAAATTGTTACTCATTAGTACGAAACAGGATCGAACCCAGACCTCGATTGTTCAAGGACTGACGCTCTACACAACTGCGCTACCATGGGTAGTTGCACAGTGTACACTCTGAGCAGAAATTCACAGGTGTGTGTGTGAAGTCTACCAATCCGCACTGGTCCCGCGTGGTGGACTATGTCCCATATATAATAAAAATGACGGACTTTCGTACAAACTTACATCCCTTATTAGGGGTGGGATTTCGAAAAATCCTTTCTTAAACGATGCCTACACTTTACAAAGAACACACCCTGTAAATTTCATGTCTGTAGGACCAGTGGTTTAGGCTGTACGTTGATATCTCAGTCAATCAGTCAGTCAGGACTTAGAATTTTATATGTATAGCATATGCAGCGCCTCTAGCGGCACGTTTACGAAACTGTGATTCTTCATACAATTCTGATGTAAACGCAAACGAGATATTACCGATTAAAAATTCACACTGGAGGCACCGACCGCGGCACGGGTATCCATAAAGTAGCAAAGCTACATTCAAACTATTGATTTCCCCGTGTAAATGCTTAATCCAGCCATTTACGTGGATGACGGTAATTTACAAATGGCGGCGACGTCGTTCAAATGGATTTAATGTCATAATTAATCTTCATTGAAGTACGGTCGCGGAAGGTAGCGGTGTGCCTCTCGTGGCGCATCTATACGTGACTTTGTACGCATACTGATACTGATAAACCATGGTAGCTCAGTTGTGTAGAGCGTCAGACCTTGAACAATCGAGGTCTGCGTTCGATCCTGGCTCGTACCAATGAGTTACAATTTGTTATTTATGTACGAATGATAAAAATCATTACCATTGGCTTTTCTGTGAAGAAAAACATCGTGAACAAACCTGCACACTCCTGAGAAGAAATTCACAGGTGTGTGTGAAGTCTACCAATGCGCACTGGTCCCGCGTGGTGCACTATGTCCCATACACTCTCTGTAGGAGAGTAGGACTGAGCTGCAGTGGAGACGTATATAGGCTGGTGATGATGATGTATCCTGACATATAGTCGACCACTTTACTATATCTTCTATAACATGTTCTGTACGTGGTGGACGCTCGAGAACCCGTACTGTCCCTGGGTCGGGCGCTGCCTGCACATTGCTACTCGTTGAGATGTCAGTGACCTCAGTTCGTCTACGGATTGACTCATTCCGAGTAGTATCACGTAGAGATATTCTTTGAGCTGTATATTCAGCAAACGGTGAAGACCCGCGGTGCAATCCGTACGTCATCAACTGGCAACATTCGTGTGCAGGTGCGGACTGTATTACTTCTGTGGTGAAAAGGTATTTTGGATCAATAATAATTTTTAAGGTTCCGTACCTCAAAATGTAAATTGAACCCTTATAGGATCACTTTGTTGTCTGTCTGTCTGTCAAAACCCTCTCATGAACGCATGGAGATATCCAGGTGAAATTAATATCTAATACTCAAGTCTGCCGTCCCTCAGATCTGTGAAAATAGCAAACTTACAGGTCAACGCAATACAAAGATATAGCTGTATTTTACTTACTAGGGTACTTCCCGTTGACCTAGAAACCTGAAATTAGTCAAGAAGCAAGGTCTTACAGCACAACCATAGGAATACATCTGAAAACCAGGATTTTTATATTATATTACAGTAAAAATAGCTTTTATAGTTGAAAGCTATACATCGGGTATGTAATTTAGCTGCAAAGTTAAGTTTGTTTTTCAATCAGAATTACATTTTCGTTAGAGAATTGTTCCGTACCTATTATTTATGATTTTCAGTGTGTTTATTATTCATATTCTGTACGGAACCCTCGGTGCGTGGACCCGACTCACACTTGCCATAAGCTAAGAAGGCGCCTGGCTCTGTTGCCTCTAACACCGGAGAAACGGTGGTAGCTGAAGTGAAACTTTTTATTAGCTGCAGTAAAATGACGTTTCAAAATGACATTCCGTAAGTAGTAGTACTTTAATTCTCCCGAATGGGAAGGCAATGGAACAAAGCCATACAGCCTACTCTGAATATATATTTTCTTCAGTTTTCTCAATAAAATGTATAATGTGTACATTATATCGCTTGCTTTGACGATTCTTGACGAGAACTTCAAAGGCCAGCCTTGGTTTCAACATTATTCGAAAGAATCCATATGCCGAATGTACTCGACGTGGTAAACCCTTCCGATCGCGTCGAAACCCTCGCAATTTTGCGTAATTGATACTATAACACCGTCTGTGACACCATTATAACACAAAAAGCACACATAACAGTATTATTAATGAATTACTAAAATTGCAATGAACCACCATTTTCCAAGTTCGCGCCAAGAACACATTCCGTAAAATAATGTTGACAGACACTCAATAGGGATGTGATTCAGTTCACAGAAGATCTAATCGTTCCATAACTAACTCATAATGATCTTACATAATTCTATTTTTTTAAAAGCTTTTTTTATTCATATAAATAAAAGGCTGTATAAACGTTGATCCTTTTACACATTTAAAAGATAAAAGATAACGTAACGATAACTTTTTCAATTTGGTAGTACTGGTTTTAGTTGCGGTGCTGCGATGACCCTTGGCCGCCATTTTGTTTCGTTTGTCATTCGCTAATTCAGCTTCTAACTTCAATTTTGAGTGCACGAATAATTTAGCTTTGCCCACTGCGAGTTGTTTTTGGTATCATTATTGTTAAATTTTTGTTACGTTGTGTTTGTTTTATTTTGTTTGCTACATCGAAGTAGTGTTAGTCACGCGGACATAGACAATTCCCGACCACCAACTACACGGTACACTGTAAACTAAAAGTTAGTGTTTGTGATTTAGGTGTGGTATAGAAATATTTCGTGTACCCTTCATCTGCCCCCACGCGCCCCCACACGCCCCCACACCCGTCTCTGTCAGTCTTTGTGCGCGGGTCGTGCTCAATTATACTTGTACCGTGTGCGCTCAACTTCAACCCACCCCAACTCAACTCAACTCAACCGTACGTCTGTATGAATAACTCTCAAACGAGAACTTTATATTTACGCTTACCTACGTGTATATTCACGTGGGTACGTGGGTACGTGACCCATCTCAAACCTTAAACAAGGCATCTTCTAAGAACAGCCAAGCGTTATTAACCGAGTTCAAATAAGGAGGAGGTTATCAATTCTACTGTATGTTTTTTAAATGTTTGTTACCTCAGAACTTTTGACCGGGTGAACCGATTTGGATGATTCTTTTTTTATTTGAAAGCTGGTGCTTCCCGTGTGGTCCCATTTTGGTCCAGTTCTGACAACGGCATCCATGAGAAAATGATAGACATTTAAAATTTGCCTTAATAAAAGTAGGCAATTGAAGTCGGTTTCCAGTTCTTTTTGAACGCATTTACTTGTTTCAAAAGAATTCAAATTTCACAGTAAAAACAACATTAAAAACAGAACGTACAAAAGAATATATAAAGGTACATGCCGGCGGCATTATCGCTGAGGGCGATCTCTTCCAAACAACCTGGAGGCAGAAGAATCGTGTATATAATAAGAGGCAAATGGTGCGACATACATATGACATAAAAACATACTTATAATATAAATCGGATAAGATAAGATAAACCTTTATTTGCAATAAATGTGTTACAATTCTGATGTTCAAGTAAATTATTCTAGATCACACATTTAGCCAATGTTCTGACATGCAAACAGTAATTAACAGTAATAATATCGAGCATTTAAATTATACAATTATATGATGTCAAGACACGTGCCTAATTGAATATAAATAATACTAAAAAGTCAATATACTAAAACTGTATCAGGAGGTGCAGGAAATTAGAGGAATTCAGGAAAGAAAAGGCTGCTAAGGAATAATCCGTTCAAGGAAATCCGTTTTTAAGTTAGATTTGAATAGATGGTTAGATTCAGGGATAGAATTCCATAGCCGGACACTCTGCCCGGAGTAATCATGTGTTGAATAGGTGATCGCAGTAAGATATAGTAGGTAGACAGGGTAATGCATGGACACTGGACAGCGTCTACATACGGGACGGGCGGAGGTCACCCCGATATAAAACCGAGACCACACAGACATATATTAGGAGAAAAGTATACGTACTATTATATATTATAAATGAGAAATTGTTTGTCGGTTCCTTACCTCGTAACATCAAGTCACAATGACTTGATGTGTTGTGTAGGGATGGTTGACGGGCATCAGAAGGACTTGTGCTTCTTGACAAGGGCAAGTAGTAAGTACTAATCAATATAAACCTTGGAGCACAATTAAATATCTCTCCATTATAATAATTACACCAATTTTACGCATTAACTGCTGTAATTACTAAAGTTTTCCTTCAAGTTACGAGTAAATTCTTTTAATTATACCACGCATTAAATAACTCCTAAAAGCTTCTGTTTTTGTTTTACCCGACTAAAACAAAGAGGGGTAATGTGTTTGGATATGACTGTGCTTCCACTTTGCCTTCATCTCATCTGACGATTCACAAAAGTGCTATTAACAATGCTGCGTGGACCCTGGACCACGGATATTTTCACATTCAAGATAGACCAACACTTGACCTCAATCTCACGTGATGTCAAGTGACGATGAGGTCAACGATGTCAAGGTGACTATATACTCTTCGTGTGAAGATTCCCAAGTTGTAGTTTCGTGTAACACGGACACCGACAGTGCGTTCCATACTTTATCTGTACGCATGATGAATGTGGCAGCGACACGCTTGTTGCGAGCTGCAGGAGTGTCTACAGTGTACGGGTGGAGGGCGGACGTTCTGCTGTTTGACCGGTGCTTGAATGGCGAAAGTGGAATCAACATAAACAACTCCTGCGCACTCTCTACAAAATATATCCTGTAGAATACTGAAAGGCAGACAACCTGACGACTATGAAACTTCGCTGATGCGTGATTCTGTAACCTATAACCGCGTTATCTTGTTGCAGGTACCTCCGATCGACTACCTGCGTCAGGTGACCCTCGACCTTGGAGGAGAAGGTGTTCTTGGAGCGGTCAGTGAGAGACACATGATCCGACGCGCTCCTCCCACACACAGCCAGCAGAGCAGGAGCACCGTTCGGGCGCTCATCAGGAGGTTCAACGAGGTCAGTGGATAGAGGCCTAGGTCAAGGTCATACATGTTCAAGGTCAAAAATGTCCAAGGTTACAAGTGTTCGAGGTCATAAGTGTTCGAGGTCATAAGTGTTCGAGGTCATAAGTGTTCGAGGTCATAAGTGTTCGAGGTCATAAGTGTCCGGGGTCATAAGTGTCCAAGGTCATAAGTGTTCGAGGTCATAAGTGTAGAAATCAACGTTTAGTTAATATGTTCTCTAGCATGTTCCCTAACATGAGCCAGAAGGCTACGCTGGACATGCCTCTCGCCTGCGTCGCATGCGCAGGACATTCCTTATATAGATAGTCTCGGCGCATGCTGTAAAACACGCACCTTGTCCAATACGCGTTTTGTCAAATTTGTTGACGCATTCGATGCGAGTGGATCGTCCAGACCGGCCTGGTCTGTGACGCAACCAGTGATACGTTTGGCTCGGTTTTCATAATTCTTGTTCAATTTATATTGTTTCCCGTTTCTATACATCTATCAACGTCATCATCCTGGAAACGTCCACTGCTGGACATAGCCCTCCTTCATGGTATTATACAATCTACATTTACATTACAATCTGGTAGGGACGGTACGTGGACGCCATTAGAGATCATTTACTCCCAGTGGCTATCCGCTTTCCGAGCGATGTGCCCTGCACATTGACACTTGAACTCACTGACTCGTCGAGCTATGTCGGTGACCTTAGTTCGTCTACTATTACTCATTTTAAATATACCTGTAATTATAGTTTGACATAAATGACTTGTGAATTATTTAATGACAAAATTATTAACATTGTACTAATTGACATGCGATGTAAACTAATTTTTTAACAATTATATTCCTTATTAGATATGTTCATAATATCTGCACACCTGTGGACAGGTTAAGTACATCGAACTAATTGAAATTACTATCTAAACACCGTGTAAAAAAACTATGTACTCGTACGTGGCAAATAAAAAAATTTCTTTCTTTCTACGTTTATAAAATTATTATATTCGTTTCTATGGATGCATACATCTCAGCGATACAATAAAAATGACGAGTTTTTTTTTCTTCAAAATTTAATTTAATTTTATAATATTGTTGAGGATTCCGTTCATATCAATAATGAGTCTGGAGCCCAGAAGCGTCTCAAACGAAGCGTTAACATGGCCGCTCGACACGAAATGAGAAAAGGAACTAGATCATTACGTTGAAAGTCCTCTAGGTCGCTCTAGAGATGAGCCGGTGTCGATCAATAATGTAGATATCAATTCATACTTTACTGGGTTCTGCACACGACTTCGCCTGCGTGGAGTTGGCAATGTATCCCGCGGGAACTACACTCTCGATCGGGATACATAGTAATAATTGATTCAAGAGGTACGAGTGACTTCAGTCTGTGTTTTCTCATCTTTTTTGGAAGCTACACGTATTAAAAGAGATGTTTCAAATTCGTCCTGCACTTGTACACTATTTAAAAAATCAAGTATTAATCTAAATATGCATAGAAAAATACTAGAATTACATTTTTGCATGTATTTTTATTATACAAAATCATTCTGTTTGTACTTAAAGTGACAGCGTCAAATGTCATTTTACTGACGCCATCTTTGTTTTCAACGTCAAGTCTTACCTGTTTCGTGCGTTTTATATGTTTTTGTACAAATAAACTAAACCGAAATATACAAAAATGGTAACTAAATCACTTTCACTTTCACAAGACATAATTGGTGTAAATTTTCTCGATAACTTTAATGTTTCAAACCACATCTTCTGAAACACTTGTTTCGTCACATCACCGCACTGTAAATATATTTGAGTACTGTAAACTCAGTCTATAGTAAAGCTTAGAATGATTTTAGATGATGATTGTTTGGTACCAAAAACCGTCTAGCCGTTTGGGCTGTGGGCCGTGCCAAAGAAATTTACATACATACGCCCGAAAAACTTTACCCTTCTTCTGACGCAGTCGGCTAAAAAGAATCAAAATGGCCGTTAGCTAGAAAGCCAAAATTTGTCGTATAATGTTTAAAACCGTTTTTTTATTATAAGTTACAATCTGCGCTGTTCACAGAAACTCTTCTTGTGACCCGAATATAGCATCACTTCTGCATAAGGGGTCGCATTCTGTGGCGGGCACGCTGAGCTGTGAAGGAGGTATTAGTTGTACACTCGGGGACATAGCTAGTGGGACAAGAACTTGTCACGTTGTTTAGAAAAAACATTGCTTAAAACAACAAAGCTTATTTTCATTAATATTATGTTACCGTCATGGAGATTCTTGAACAGTCTAGGTAGAAACGAAAGAGAGAGGTGGATCTACTATCTCCTTCGTGTCGAGTAGCAAGAATTGACTAGCGTGGAAGGTTCTCGAACAAGTTACATAAGGATAACTAGAGTGAAAGGAGATCAAACCATCTATCTCCTTCGTGTTGGATAGCGAAATTCGAGTTTTCATGCGTTTTTTCCTTCGCATTATTCGACGCTAAATATGATGGGAAATTTCACGCTGTCAAACATAATCACTTTAGCCGAGTGGTTCACACGTGTCATTCCGTCCGAGATATCCGCGTTCATATCCCGGTTGGAGAATTGCTTTTATTTTTGTTTTTTGTGTGTTTAGGGGCAGAAATAAAGTTTTTGTTTGTTTTTAAATAACTACGAGCAATGCTCGGTCGCCCAGATTTGTATAATTATATCATTTACATGATTGGATGTGTGTAAGTTTGCTACACCGTTTGAACTGACGAGGTAGGCTTCAGATATTATATCACAGGAACTTCAAGCTCGATCGGGGATACAGTAGTCCTTTTCTAGACCTTCAACCATCGTTATACAAACAAACAAAACCTCACATTCGCATTATATTGTCATGTATTGTTTTTGTCTGTGCCTGGATAGTGTCCGCCAGTGTACCCAGCTCACTGGTGAGTGTACAGGCCACCATTAGCGAACGAGCTGCGACCTGTGTCTCTGTAAAAAGGGATATTTGTAGGGCGGGCGGGGCGAGGGCGAGGGCGGGGGCCCTCTAGGGACCCTCACATGTTCAGGGTCCAAACCTGAGGTGAGGCAAACATCGTCGCGACGGAGCCTGCATACGTAATCTATACATTTATCTTATGAAGAGTTATATATGGCCTAGGACACTATTTTGAATATTTTGCTCGAACTTTGTTCTTTTGTCCGCCATTTTCTTTACACGAAACTTCTATCTTTATTTTTTGTGATGGGTTTGCACTTGTCCTTCATCTAATCTGATGGAAAGTGACGGTGAGGCCTCAACCCAATGAGGCGCTGGCTCTGCTACCTGTCATACCGGAACACAACAGTGCTATTAACACTGCTGTTTGTCGGCAGACTTAGGCAACATGGTGGTAGCTAGCCAGGCGAACATAGAAAATGCCTACCACCAACAGCCTATACACGTCCCACTGCAGGTCTCAGTCCTACTCTCCTACAGAGAGTGTACGGGACATAGTGCACCACGCGGGACCAGTGCGCATTGGTAGACTTCACACACACCTATGAATTTCTGCTCAGGAGTGTGCAGGTTTATTCACGATGTTTTGGTCGGGCCCACTCTTTGCGCAGGCGAGCGATAGACTACACGTCATCGTCGAACACTGACATTACCACTTATTGACATTGACAGTAGGAGCTGTTCTATGAACTTTGCGTTCCGTTTTCCTTGCACGAATTACCGGTTTTATTTTTCTGCGTAAAACGGATAAAATTAAACATTTAAAGTTATATTGGCAACACGTGAGGCGAATGATTCAAAAATACGGTCAAACCTGATTCATGCGACTTGTAGTCGATCGTGACTTAAGTCGTGTGTGACGAAGCTATGTCACACGAGCGAATCAAAAATAGAGCCCCAGGTCTAATGCAGTACCCCTTATACTGTGCCTTCAAATATATATTGTAGAAATACCTCGGCGAGCTAGTGAATGCTTTAGTACCATTGTGGAGCTGGTGGACGGGCGTCTTTGTAAAAAAGGTTCATTTGTAAGGAGCCCCTTGAGGGATCCGGGGACTCTCTAAGTATATAAGGCGAGAGAACTTGTTCCGGTAGGTTTGTGGCTTGCAATATCATTTCAAGAGTGATATGATATTATTTATGCAAAATTGGTTCCCAAATGATATAAATATGTTATTAATATAAGAAGGGCCCATAAAAAGGGTTCTTTTCGTCGTTTTTAGGGTACCGTGCCACAAACGAAAAACGGCACCCTTATCGGATAACTGTGATGTCCATCTGTCTGTCTGTCCCTTTTTCTCAAGAACGCGTGGAGATATCCAGTTGAAATTAATATCGAATACTCAAGTCTACCGTTCCTTGCATCTGTAAAAAAATCAAATTTCTAAATCAACGCAATAAAAAGATATAGCTGTAAGGAAACCATACCTCTATGGTACGTACCGCTGACCTAGAATCCATTAACTAGAGACTCTGAGATCTGCAGTCCTCGCGAGCACGTTCTCGGCCCCACAGAGCCAGGCAGTTCTTAAAATACACCCAGTACATATTTATCGTTAACATGTAGCTGCGCCACCTGCAACATATTCATAATGGTTTTGTGATGAGGAGATGGTTTCAGATGCTCTGTAAATCCCTAACTTTATGGATTCACCTGGAAGGCAATGAGAACAACATGATCGGTACTCCCAGCTTCACATTATCACTCACGATGTCTATCTACTGCCAATCATCGGGTGTATGCTAGTTTCAAGCTAACTTATTTTACAAGTTAATTAACATACAACAGAAATAGTAAAACAAAACACAATGTCATTAAAAAAGGATTTAACTAATTAAATAAGCTAGATTTTTTCGACTTTTTACATTACATATTACATACATACACACTCCATTCCATACTAAATTTCTGTTGCCATAATCTTTTAAAACAGAACAGCTGGCTTTGATAAGTAATTACCTAAAAGTAGGTGACGAAATTATAGTGTCGCGAAATAAATATCATTAATTTACAACTTTATAGTTAGCTACAATAGCAGTTACGCAGCTAATGGTTCATAGATGGCGCTTTGAACAATAATCGAAAGTGTTTAAAATGTAAATTGTGATTCACTGTGTTGGGATTGTGTTGTGATTCATTGTTAATGATACTCATTTCGCGACATCACAATCCGATGTACTGTTTTAAGATAGCTACTGCACAAAGCCAGCTGTTATATTTTAAGATATTATGGCAAAAGAAATGTAGTATGAAACTTTGATGGAGGTGGATATATTGGAACCTAAACAATTTCTCAGAAAGGATGAAACCCCTAATACTATTTATGGATATTCCTAAAGCTGTTAACGTATAGCCATGATAAACCCACCGTCTTGGAGTACACGAGGAAATTGGTGTCGTTGCGAAAATAGATTATCCACCCCTACTGCGAATAACTCCATGAAATTAGCTAGGGATGTCGATATGTCGATATTTCTTATCGATTTACTCGTACGGGTTACAAATCTCACCGGAACTATCCGGTCTATTTGAAATTGTAAATCTATTTCAAAGACCGACGTAAAAAATACAAAAATTGATTTAATAATACTACGAGTATATTTAATTTTTTAATGATTTAATACCATTGCATTTTGGGTAGCATTTTGTTTGGACAATATAATACTTTTTAACTTAATAACGTGCATAGGAAACGTCAAACGTCAATTGTACATTTGACAGATGTCAGAAACCTCCCACTGAAGCAGCGAGAGTAGTAGCGTGACCTGGAACGCGTCCGGAGCGAGAGTTTCGTTTATATACTTACTTGTTTTATGAGTTCCGATTTGTTATTTTGAATTTATGTAAGAATGATAAAAATCCACCATTTACCATTGGCTTTTCGGTGGATGAAAACATCGTGAACAAACCTGCACACTCCTGAGAGGAAATTCACAGGTGTGTGTGAAGTCTACCAATGCGCACTGGTCCCGCGTGGTGTACTATGTCCCGTACACTCTGAGCTCCTGCAGGCGGCATGACATAATGGGCGGTCCCGAAATACTTGCATACAGCGACTCGACTGCTCAGTATCTGGAATTGTTCACGGTCTCTTAACCCAAATAAAGTAGTTTGACTCAAGCAATAGCCTGAACTCTAACATAACCACAGTGGAGGCTCTCAAACTAGATCAAAACTGTCTAAGGCAGGCCTTCCCAAACTGTGCGTCGCGACGCCCCGTTACTGGGTTGAGAGGTTTCGTCAAAAATGGCAAATTCTCAAGGGCGTCACACTACATACAAGTTTGGGAAGCCCTGGTCTAAGGTATAATCCTGCCCAAGAGAAATAAGCGTTGGCTCCCAAACGATATCCGCGAAAATGAAATGGGGAACGAACGTTTTTATTAACTCGGGTTATATCGGATTGGAGTGGACGCACTGAATTTAATATATGTTGATTTGGTTCGGGTTGTCCGGACTCCGCGATGTTCGTTGATATCATGTTATTGTTTAAATTAGTAATCTGTGAAGTAATACGATTTAAAAAGGTCCGTTTTAAGCTGTAGGGCTGGGATTCAAAGCTGGGATGAACGTCAATGGGAGGATATCTATTTGTTATTTACCAGTGGCGCCCTCATGCGCTTTTTTCTACATTTACAAACCAAGCCGGACTTTTTGTAGTTATTACTGGTTTATCGATACATCATGATGTGATATATCGATTGTTTGCAGTTACTATCACACACACACACACACACACGCACGCACGCACGCACGCACGCACGCACGCACGCACGCACGCACGCACGCACGCACGCACGCACGCACGCACGCACGCACGCACGCACGCACGCACGCACGCACGCACGCACGCACGCACGCACGCACGCACGCACGCACGCACGCACGCACGCACGCACGCACGCACGCACGCACGCACGCACGCACGCACGCACGCACGCACGCACGCACGCACGCACGCACGCACGCACGCACGCACGCACGCACGCACGCACGCACGCACGCACGCACGCACGCACGCACGCACGCACGCACGCACGCACGCACGCACGCACGCACGCACGCACGCACACACACACACACACACACACACACACACACACACACACACACACACACACACACACACACACACACACACACACACACACACACACACACACACACACACACACACACACACACACACACACACACACACACACACACACACACACACACACACACACACACACACACACACACACACACACACACACACACACACACACACACACACACACACACACACACACACACACACACACACACACACACACACACACACACGAGCATAGCAAAACCATAACATTTAAAACAGGTTAATTTTTACTAACGTAATAATAAGTCTTTTCCTTAAATAATACTCTGTAAATCCGTCTGGAAGACGCGGTGCACTTCCAACACAAGTGTCGGAAGACTACTTTCTGGAAGGCCCCTGCAAAACTATGTAGAAGTTATTTAAGAAATAAACACTTTTTACTTTTACTTTACTAACTTTTACTATTGACAAAACAGTTAAAAGTGACCACTTAAGGCGGTTCAATTTATAACTACACAGAATCTAAACATAAACCCAACATTCCAGCAATGATTACAACATGTCCGGCTTGTTTGTTGAAATTATTGTATAATTGCGGGCAAATGTTAACCTAGAAATCCTTACAGTTTGCTATGTCCGTCCGTCCGTCTGTCGTTGGTTTAACTTAGAGGCTCTAAGTATTAGAAAGTTAAAAATATCAACCACAAATAAGTTAACTGTTGGCAGTGATGTGAAGTAGCACAGATGCACACACACCCTCGCACAGATAGAAGGTTACTGTGTGTGTTCTGCCCGTTTTTATTTGTTGTTTTTCTCAAAGAGCGATCAATCAATTTCGATGAAATTTATATGGAACAACCTCTGAATATGCTCTACTAAACAAAAAAAAGAATTATCAAAATCCTTGGCTCACTGTTGGCAGAGTTATTGCGTAGCACACATAAAAAAACATACGCGTCAAAAGGGAATTGATAACCTTCTCCTTTTTTGAAGTCAGTTGAAAAGAGAAACCCTTATAGGATCACTTTGTTGTCTGTCTGCCTGTTTGTCAAGATACTATTTCTCAGGAACGCGTGGATATATCCAAGTGAAATTATCGTCCCTTGCATCTGTGTGAAAATCAAACTTGTAGTTCAACGCAATAAAAAGATATAGCTGTATTCTAGACCGTGTCTATACAAAATGCAAGCGAACAAAAACCTGGTTCCTGAAATTTGAATAATCCTGAAATTTGTCAGAAGCAAGGTCTTACAGCACAACCATAGGAATACAACTGAATACCAGGTTTTTTGAATTATAACACGGTAAAAATAGCTCTTTATATTTACAAACTTAACTTGGTAGTTGAACGCTATACATCGGGTATGTAATTTAGCTGCAAAGTAAAGCAAAGTATGTATGTATTATTATTGATATATATTAGTTTGTTTTGTATCTCGTATTTATGTAATCGTTTATTATATTTATTATATCGTACACGCCTAACTGCCCTCCTTTCTTTAATATTTCTCCTTGACCTAGGACTGCTGGAAGAAATTTCTTTTAGAAATAAGCTGTTCCTTTTGTATATATTTTTCTGTTTTTGTGTTATGTAAATATTTTCCGTGTACAATAAACTGTATAAATAAAAAAACTTGGTTTTTCAATCAGAGTTACATTTTTGATACAGCATTGTTGGCTGCATTTTACGGCATCTATTGTTTATGATTTTCAGTATGTCATTAATTCATATTCGGTACGGAACCCTCGATGCGCGAGCCCGACTCACACTTGAAAACATCGGTTGAAACATCATGTGGATCCGTTGCTACCGTAGCAACGCGTGAAAGAACTATAAACCAACGCGTTTTATAATTTACAATATTAATGATGTTTGCTCGGGCGATGAAATCACCCATTAAATCTTATTGAACACAGTTAATTGGTCCATATTGTGTTGGATCGAGATCAATGGAGTCTGTAACGAGGGAGCGTCAATACAGAATGGCTTTAATACAGATCGTTTGTTAATGAAATAGGGCGTTCAATACTGGAGGTGAGATCCGTCACGCTTTGTCGTTAGGCGGTTGCTGAATCAAGAACCGAGCGCTTTTAAATGGGAAACGGTTCACTTGACTTCCACCAAAATAAAGACTTAAAAAAGCTTGAGATTTAGCTAGCGGAACACTGAATTTGATTCAGCAGTCAAGAGCGTGTTGGGTTCAACTTCAAACGTCTAATAAAAGTAATTTTGAATGGAATTTGTACGAAACTTTCATTTTGACATGTTATAATTTGGTCGCCTATTGCTCGTTCACCTGTGAAGCCAACTTCGTCGTGATAGTTTTACGTTAAGAGGTTATGCTGTTGTCAAAGCGCACATACAAATGTAGTCCATTCATATTTTGAGTATTAAGCTATGAAAATCTATGAAATTTTCAAGACACAATCTAGAAACAAATAGCTGTGTCGGTGGTGAGTTAGATTTTCGTTTAAATATATACTTCCAGAGTTACAGGGCGTCAAAGTATTGTATTTTACGGTAATAAAAAGCCCCAACTTTGAACCTGATTTACAAGAGTATGAATCAATTTAGAAAAATTTGGAAAAACCACCGACATCCGAAATTTCATTAGTATACTGTATTGAAAAAATGGCTACATATAATACTGTATCTTTCAAATGATCCCTGGACTACGAAACATCCAAATAACGGGTGGATAACTTCGCGTAGTGTATGCTGTCTCACCGTACGCGCTCGGGTAGGATAGGGCTCAGATAGGGACAGCTACAAAACAATCCAAATTTGATCGCGGCCACGTGGTCTAACCAACACAGCTCTTAAAGTTCAGTATACATACTACTACTGTTAATTTTTCCAGAGTTTTAAAAGCAATAGTTTAGAAGATAGAGGGAACGCCGTGTTCTGACGAAAACTTTCACTTTTAAGCTTAATATATCGCAAACGGATCCATGAATCGAACAATGATGAAAGTGATGTTGCTATACTCTCAATATTTTTGAAAGACCTACTCAACAATAAAGCGGGGTGGACGAGAAAAAAAAACATCCCCAAGTTACGTGTATTAGCCAACATTAAAAAATATTTTTCCAGATTTTATTCTACCACATTGTCGGCATGATTAATATGTATACCCGTAACTAATTACAGCTTTCTAGTGGTAAGGGTCTCTGAGCTACGCCGCGGACGGACAGAGCGAAACTATAAGGGTTCATTGTTTGACTACGGAACCATAAAAATTGGTTTCCCGCTGCCACAATATTTTGGAACGTTCTATCCAATGACAACCCTCACTATGGTATAGAAGGAAAAATAAATTGTCACTGTTCGTGAATTTAAAAAATGTATGATGTGTTTTACACGTGGCCTTCATTTGACCTGATGGTAAGTGACATTAAGCGTTCTCATCCAGAAGCCTCCAGATGATACTACCTTTCATGCTGGGCATACTTAGGTAGTATGGTCACATGTAATATACAACCGTCTCCCTCTTGCTCAGGTGTCTGCGTGGGTGACGGAGCTGGTGCTGTCTCAGTCATCATCAGAGGAGAGGAAGGTGACGCTCGCCTGCATCCTGAGGGTAGCGCTCACCTGCTGGAACATTGGCAACTTCAACGGGGCCATGGAGATCGTAGCCGGACTCAAGTAGGTGGTCTGATAACGGCTCAGGCATTCTATATTTAAAATATGACATACTTTACATACAGGGTGTCCCATTCTTAGTCCTAGTCCCACGGAACCGAAATGTAGTCCCTTACTGTAGACCCAATAAACAAGCTCAAAGTCACTCGGCGAGAGGAAATCCGTACACCAACTAGAGTCACTTACATAGCTCGACGAGTCGGTGAGTTGAAGTGGAAATGGGCAGACTACATCAATCGAAGAACTGATAACCGATGGGGAGTAAAAGTTCTCGAGTGGCGACCACGTGCTGGGAAGCCTGTACCGGGCCGTCCCCCTACTAGAGGTACCGACGAACTGGTAAAGAAAGTGGGAAGTCACTGGAATAGAAGGGTTCATTACCTTTACACGGTTCAATGAGTTCGTAGTTTTCCTTGTAGTGATTCCACTTGCAACTACCTATATTAGTTTTCCTATGGTAACAACAACAGAAGAACATAAATAGAAGAACTGAGAAGTACCTAGAAGAGAGAAGAACTAAGAAGATGGAACTGAGTGCAGTTGGCAGGGGTTTCTTTCGGCCTTCAGCTGTTTGAAGTCTGTAGGCCGGCGGAAACTACTTGCTGACTGTACTGATTGTCAACGAGGGAAGAAACAAAAGTTATTGTTGACTGTACTGATTGTCAACGAGGGAAGAAACAAAAGTTATTGTTGACTGTACTGATTGTCAACGAGGGAAGAAACAAAAGTTATTGTTGACTGTACTGATTGTCAACGAGGGAAGAAACAAAAGTTATTGTTGACTGTACTGATTGTCAACGAGGGAAGAAACAAAAGTTATTGTTGACTGTACTGATTGTCAACGAGGGAAGAAACAAAAGTTATTGTTGACTGTACTGATTGTCAACGAGGGAAGAAACAAAAGTTATTGTTGACTGTACTGATTGTCAACGAGGGAAGAAACAAAAGTTATTGTTGACTGTACTGATTGTCAACGAGGGAAGAAACAAAAGTTATTGTTGACTGTACTGATTGTCAACGAGGGAAGAAACAAAAGTTATTGTTGACTGTACTGATTGTCAACGAGGGAAGAAACAAAAGTTATTGTTGACTGTACTGATTGTCAACGAGGGAAGAAACAAAAGTTATTGTTGACTGTACTGATTGTCAACGAGGGAAGAAACAAAAGTTATTGTTGACTGTACTGATTGTCAACGAGGGAAGAAACAAAAGTTATTGTTGACTGTACTGATTGTCAACGAGGGAAGAAACAAAAGTTATTGTTGACTGTACTGATTGTCAACGAGGGAAGAAACAAAAGTTATTGTTGACTGTACTGTTTGTACAGTCAGCCAAATAACAAAGGATACTTAAAAGCTTATGAATACGAAATCATTTAGTGTTGAATACAGTCAGGGGGCAAAATTCGTTTTACGGGTTAAATACATCTATTTTTTTAACATATGGTACGAGTCTAACAAAATATAAAGTTATACAGGGTGTATATTTCACACGCGCGTATATTTTGATGGCAGTTAGTGTTGTTCCCCAACCACACATTTACATAAATGTCGTTAATTAATTCTTAATTATTTTCTGTACAAAACATTTTAGCACGCAATGTATTAATTGCATCTAAAGTTATCGAGTGATCGTCGGTTCTTGTCACACGTCACATCGTGACAGTTCAATAAACCGTGTATCCTTTGTCAAGTAAATTTGGACGCAACAAATTGCTGCTCGGTCGTACTTTTAAAAATGATAACCTCTTTATTAATTAAACTATTTAACAAAATTGCTTTCACATATGATTTGTGCGGTCGTAAACTACATCTGGATACATTATACGCGCGTATGAAATATACACGGTGTATATCAAGAATTCATTGTGGACTAACCAGAACTACAATAGACTAATTTCGTAGTTAATAAACCAGTAATTCCTAGTCGAGCATGATCCCGGCCGCCATCTTGAAATCATATTTTTCCCTGATTCGCGTCACGTCACAAGGGTGCACCTCGTAATATAACTGTCCAAGTGACAGACGGACAAGAGAGATACAAATTGTGACATATTGTTTGAGGGCACAAAACCGCCCGCCCCGCCCGACGCCCGCCCGCCCTGCCGTGACTGTTTGACCGAGATTCGTGGGAGAACGCAAATCTTTACGCGTTCTTGTTCGAGTGGCAGATCACTTAATAATATGGCTATTCATGCACATCTATACGCGTATATGTATATATTCCGACTCGTATCACTGCCACATATACATGTATATTATATTTAGATGTTGTGAGTATATTGAAGCATGTACACCCCTTAAATCTTGTGCAGGGGTTGTTAGGACAGGGGTGCAATAGAGACGGTCTTAGTGATAAGAGTTTGTTGTTGCATTTGTTTTTACGAACGAAAATATCTCAATTTATATGCCAATCCATGAGAAAACCATATAAGTCTTAAATTTTTGGTAGACTTCCAGGGCAGTTGAAGTCGGTTTCTAGTTCTTTATGAACGCGACAACTTTTATGTATTATTAATGTTCACGCTATGTTATGTATTATTAATGTTCACGCTATGATATGTATTATTAATGTTCACGCTATGTTATGTATTATTAATGTTCACGCTATGTTATGTATTATTAATGTTCACGCTATGATATGTATTATTAATGTTCACGCTATGTTATGTATTATTAATGTTCACGCTATGTTATGTATTATTAATGTTCACGCTATGTTATGTATTATTAATGTTCACGCTATGTTATGTATTATTAATGTTCACGCTATGTTATGTATTATTAATGTTCACGCTATGATATGTATTATTAATGTTCACGCTATGTTATGTATTATTAATGTTCACGCTATGTTATGTATTATTAATGTTCACGCTATGTTATGTATTATTAATGTTCACGCTATGATATGTATTATTAATGTTCACGCTATGTTATGTATTATTAATGTTCACGCTATGTTATGTATTATTAATGTTCACGCTATGATATGTATTATTAATGTTCACGCTATGTTATGTATTATTAATGTTCACGCTATGTTATGTATTATTAATGTTCACGCTATGATATGTATTATTAATTTCATCGTTAAAAAGCTCAAAAAGTTCGCAGTTTTTATATTAAAAAATAAATTTTGTAAATTAAGTAAATTACTGAATGCTTTAAATTTATTGTTGTATTTATATTGATTCATGTTATCGGGATCTTACCATTTTTCCTGAGTTTGCGATATTCCGGCACCGCTACCAGCGCCATGACCACGGAGCAGCTGAATGCACGATGGTGGGCAGTCCTACTGTTTACGCACTACTATCGTTACTCACTACAATTTCACTTCGAAAAAAAATTAAGTGAATTAAGCTAACAACGTTCGACTCCATGAATGTCTCTGTCCGCCGAGTCCAACTCACAATGTCACATATATCTCGAATTAAAGTAAAATCGCTTCCAAGAAATATAGACGACAAAGAGACAAGATATATATACATTTAAAATGACGTGTCTTATGTGGAATACAATTCAACAGCAATATATTATGCATAAGATCACCACCACACGCAATTCCCAGTGTAGGTAAGTACTTACTCGTTTTGGTTGGAGGTAGGACATTTGTCTACCTCAGCTACCACCATGTCAGCAGTATTGTGCTTCAAAATGTTCCCACGGGAATAAAAGAGGTGCTACAGTAAGAAACATTACCCTGCGGAACACCAATCTATTTCTTTCTATAAACTTCGAAATGTCTGTCACAAGTTGGTACTAACGAAGTAAAGTACAAAAGTGCTACAGATGGCGTAGCGGAGTCACGTAGTCTCGTAGAGGTTGCTACGACCGGCGTAGCAAGCAGCAAGTCTTTGTCTGTAATATTCTTATCTTTTATCCGCGACTTCGTCAAAGACTTCGCAAACTTGTTCCGTCTACGTAAAGAGGAGCCTAAATCTTTTCGGCCCTTCCCTATATAAAAATTCATTAAAAACATTACTTTTATTTCATATTTTAGAAAGTTTTTATGCCCTTTATTAGTAAAAAATACAATAGGGAACATGCATGGAAAAATATTTAGGATTAATTTGACAGACCATGTAAAATCTTTTTTTACATACGACTTTTTTAGTACAACCCGCCGATCAGTAATTCTAGTGACGCGGTGCTTAAACGCTCCATTTAAATCGGGTGACATTTGTGACGTCACACGTGTTTCTAGAGCGCTAAAATGTCTGCTCGATATTTTGAGTTATCTCGTAAAGCAATTGTTTTATGTGCTGCTATATACCCTTATAAAAAAAGTTCAAAATTTAATGACAAAACGTAATCTAATCCTTTGTTCGGTATAGGACAGATTCTGCGATTCGACGGATGAGTTATACGACCGAAGTATAGGAGTATATAAAATGCCTAATAAAGTAAAACACACTTTTATTTATAGAAAAATATAATATGTCTTGCTTTTTTTTAAAATTACCGTGCACTACCGTTTTAGAAACAGTGCATTAGGGCCATCTGTAACGTAGATAATATGACATCATGCAGACCACTTTTTAAAAATCTTAAACTATTGACCGTTCCTAGCCTTTATATTTACGAAATCTGTACCCTAGTTAAAACTCACCCTGAATTATTCCGTACACACAGCTGTACTTTTAATACTAGATATCCTAACAAGCTAATATTACCTCCCATGAAGACAGAACTGCGGAGCAGAAACACACATGCAATGGCGGTAAGAATCTACAATAGATTAAACAGTGACATGAAAGACCTGCCCGCTGCATTATTTTGTAAAAAAAAAACTAAGAGCATGGCTTATAGAGAATAAGCCTGTTTCCACTAATAACAAATTGCTTGGTTTATAGTTGCTAATTATAAATGAAGACACGAAGGTGAGAAAAAACCAGTCTATTTCTCAAAAAAGTTAAAGATTATTAATATTTTTAGAAAATGAATTCGAAAAAAATAGGCATTAGGTCACGTGACAACGAACACGAAGAACGCGGCGCAAGAAAGTGTGACGTCACGCCTCGCAAAACATCATTGTTGTTGTTGACGTTTTCATATCACAGAGCAGGTTATTTCGCGAGCTGTGACGTCATTCAAGACGCCATGACACTATTCAGCGTTTTCGAGGGAAATCTAAATGGCTTTTTTAAAATACAAAATACGTAATGTAAATATTGATTTTTCTTTAAAATATAGTTTTTTTGGGATAAAATAGATATTAAAGTATATAATTAGCCAAGTTTTCAAATTTAGTCAACTAGCCTATTGAATTTGTGTTTGTGATTGTGTTTGTATTATATTATTTGTATTTCTCAATTGTTGCATGCCAGTCTCTGGCTAAATGTGAGATACTAACACAGTATTCATTAAGACCAATTAGTAATTTTGTACCACATTTATGCTTAATAAATAACTTGATAACAATCAAATATGTAAATTTCGTTATTCAGTGCTGCGGCAACAATTTCGTTTATTTGACAATTTTTTGCATCAATTTTGTATTACGCTGTTTCCCCTTGCGATGAATTCGTTCTTTTATAACATTTGTATAAATGGATAGAGTGGTGGCCTCATGGGAAATCGTTCTTTAGCCGCGCGTGCTTTTATATACTTATAACTATCCATACGAATATTATAAAGCGGGAATTTGATTGTTTGTAAGTTTTTTTTAAACAAATAGGCTCAAAAACTACTGGGCCGAAAAATTCTTTCGCTCTTAGATAAGTAGCGACATTATTCCTGAGTTACAAACTTACACTATTAAAATATTAGTAGGATACTGAATCTTTTTGAGCACAACTGTACATTTTCTGTCGTATACTAAACCGTCGAATCACAGAAACTGTCGAAACCAAGATCGGGCCTATACCGAACAAAGGCAACCCCAAACTAATTAGGAGGGGAGCACTGGCGACGTTCCTTTGGAGGACCCAGAGCTCCCTGATATGCGACTCTTCCCCTAAGGAGTCGGGTATCTTTTGAAGATTCCCCTTCGTAAAAAAAAGGTTATCGAGTACCCAATTACCAAAAATAAAACATCTGGTTGCAATGTCGCGAAATGAGTATCATTAACTTACAACTTCATAAACGCACTCCTGAACTCTGGTCTCATTGCGTTTAAGTTTGTGAGCGCCACATTCCCCCTTGATTCCACTCCATGTGGCAACAGAGCGCTCGGGCCAGCGCCGGTGGAATTTAATACTGCCGCGTAATTTTTCCTTTATTACACTATAAATTACCGGCGGGGGTTGATTTGGATGTCTCTCGAAGCGGACGCAGAATTATAATATATTTCAATGAGTATTTTTTGCTGGCTTTTTCCCGCAACTTCGTTCGCGTGGACTTCAAATGTTATCCCACGGAAACTAATTGCTCAATCGAGATGAAAATTAGCTTATGTCCTTTTCTGGTCCTCCAACTGTATGTACTCTATGTACAAACAAGTTAATCAAAAAACCCCTACGCAATAACCATATGAAAATATTTTTAAAAAATCCATTTAGTGCCGACAATGCCATACATCAGCTGATACTCTTCAAAAACCGCATCAAAATCGGTTCATCCATTTGAGAGCTACGACACAGACAGACATTGGCGTTAAATTTCAACAACGTAATTTTTGCGTCGGGGGTTAAAAACTGAATAAAGCGTCACTATCATCAGCGTGCGGTAGTCCACAGCTGGACATAGGCCTCTCGCAGATGAATCATGCTAACGAGGCTGGCTCTACTACATTTCACACCGGAGCACACCAGTGCTGTCAACATTGAAGTTTTGCTTCAAGTCCCTATGGTTCGTAAGTCAACTGAATACGTCCCTGTTATATTAAGAAGGTTGGAGCTGTTCCCGAGGTTTATTGCCGCAACCTACTTCTGACGTTCATATTTCAATTACTTAGTTATTTTCGGTATGTTTTACATAATAACTTGTTAAGTTATGTTCTATAAACTTATATGGCATAATTGTTTCCTGCATGCTAGCGCCACAATCGTCTGCATAAGTCCACAGTTGGACGTCGACGCTACAGACTGTTCATGAGAGGATTTGTTATCAGCGGGTTGTTGATCGCAGTGAAATGTTGTTGTTGATAGGTAGATGATGATGCACATTTCCTGAATGTTCCCTCAGTCATCAACGACTCCCGCGGGACCACACGGAGTGGTGCTATTAAAAACACTTTACTGGAGAGCCACTAGAGTCATGAAGACTATTCTTATATATTTTTTTCGGAAAGCTAACAGCTTTCTTTACAATATTTGCAGTAATATAGACAAGCATTGGCCAATCATAAGCTTTCACATATAAAAGATTCCTCTGAAGAGGAAAAAGAATACTAAAAAATAAATAATAACTACATATATAAAACAAATCAGATATAAGATAGAAGAATAAAACAGACAATAAAAACTTAATAAATACGAAAGAACATAGTTTTGCGGAGCTTAACTAATCAAGTAATAAACTTTGTATGACGCTTGTCTTGAAATTCACAATACTACCATGAAATAGATCTATGTTAGTATTTTGACTAATTGTATTAATTGACTTATAACCTCGTGGCAAATAACAACTTCTACCGACTGCAAATAATTAAGAGGCTATGTTGGTAAGACCACGTGGCCGCGTTCAAGGTTGCATTGTTTTGTAGCTGTCCCTCTCCGAGCCCTATCCTACCCGAGCGCGTACGGTGAGACAGCATACACTACGCGAAGTTATCCACCCGTTATTTGGATGTTTCGTAGTCCAGGGATCATTTGAAGGATACAGTATATTATGTAGCCATATTAATAAAATTTCAGATGTCGGTAGTTTTTCCAAATTGTTCTAAATTGATTCATACTCTTGTAAAACAGGTTCAAAGTTGGTTTGGTTGGTTATCAGGGTGGGAATAAAATATTGTTGTACATGCTTTGGATGGAAACGAGGCGTTAAGAGGGTATGCTGATGTCAAAGCGCCCATACAAACGTAGTCCAGTCATATTTTGAGTATTAAGCTATGAAAATCTATGAAATTTTCAAGACACAATCTAGAAACAAATATCTGTGTCGGTGGTGAGTCAGATTTTCGTTTAAATATATACTTACAGAGTTACAGGGCGTCAAAGAATTGTATTTTACGGTAGTAAAAAGCCCCAACTTTGAACCTGATTTGCAAGAGTATTATTCAATTTAGAACAATTTGGAAAAACCACCGACATCTTAAATTTTATTAATACACTGTATTTAAAAAAATGGTTACATAATATACTGTATCCTTCAAATGATCCCTGGACTACGAAACATCCAAATAACGGGTGGATAACTTCGCGTAGTGTACGCTGTCTCACCGTACGCGCTCGGGTAGGATAGGGCTCGGAGAGGGACAGCTACAATACAATGCAACTTTGAACGCGACCACGTGGTCTAACCAACATAGCCTCTTAAAGGATAAGAAATCGTGTAGAATTATAATCACAAACGCTTTGAACAAATGACTTTGGCTTTGGGAACGGGACCTGCTGTGTCCGGGGCCGGCGCCAGTGGGGAGTCGCGGGGTCGCGGGCCGCTCGCAGTGCGTACCAAAGCCCTCGTTCATGTCGGCAGGCACGTGCGAGCTATTTGTGAGTGAACTTGAGGGCAATCGATACGGAATGGGGCCTCATCGGCGGGGAACTAGACTATCTAGAAGTGCAACCAGCATTTACATGATATTGTTTCATGATTACAGGCAAAAAAATTACTTCCTCACACTCACCTCACAAGCGTCGGTGGCGCAGTGGATAAGGCGCGGACTCTCAATCTGAGGGTACCGGGTTCGAATCCAGCCGTGTACCTATGAGTTGTTTTTCAATTCAAGTACATTACCGATTGCTTAACGGTGAAGGAAAACATCGTGAGGAAACCTGCATGTCTTGAACAGGCATGTGAAGTCCGCCGATCCGCACTGGTCCCGCGTGGTGTACTATGGCCCATACACTCTCTGTAGGAGAGTAGGACTGAGCCCCTCCAGTGGGGACATATATAGGCTGTTGATGATGATGACTCACCTTTTACCATGATAATATTTTCAATTGTGACTGTTGACATAACTATGAAATGAAAAAGAAAAATTTATTTGCAATAAGTATGTTGCTTACAAGGTGGCAGGTGCTTATTAATAGTTCTCACATTTAACCCGAGGCGGGCATGCAAATATTGCGTATTGTTTAAACTATAACTAATACTATTTTATCACAACGTATTTACTTACAATGTCAAAAGAAATGTCCAAATTAAAAAGTCAAAAAATATTATATCAAAAATTTCAGATATTTTATAAAGGTTATTTTTTTTAACCATGTCATTAATTATTCGATGCAAAATATGATGGGAAATTTCACGCTGTCAAACATAATCACTTCAGCCGAGTGGTTCACACGTGTCATTTCGTCCGAGATGTCCGCGTTCAAATCCCGGTTGGTAAATTGCTTTTATTTTTGTTTTTTGTGCGTTTTTATTTATTTATTCAAGTTTGCAATTATTATTTTTATGGCTAACCAGGGGCAGATATAAAGTTTTTGTTTGTTTTTAAAGAACTACGAGCAAAGCTCGGTCGCCCAGATATTTAATGCAAGTTCGTCTCGATTTCTCACGTTCCTGTTGCATAAGCCGTACCTCGGAATCTTATTGACCTTTGAAACATTAATCTATTTCACGATGTAGGGATGTTGCACGCGAGGCAGGCCGCGGGCAACTGGACCTAACAACAATTAGTTTTGATAGTTGAGACACTTCCATTACCTACACATCTTCGTAAACCGAAATTTATCGTCCCTTCGAGTCCGTTTTAATGAAACTTATCTGGAGAGGCGAGGCAACGCTTTTAAATGACGGTTTTCTTTTTCAAAGGAATTCTGAGGTTTCACGTTTCGACCAGTGTAACTAGAGGAGCTTGACCCCTCATCCCCTACTGTTGTCTACGGCACCAGGTGTACCACTGGCTGGAAGATGTTATTTTCGTCACATTTTACTTATATCTCACTCGTTTCTTGTTGGTGTCTTTTATCTGTCGCCTTGTGGCTACAACGGACTTAAGATTTAATCTTGAAGCTTTTGGGTGAGCACACCTTCCATCTTCACTTACCATCAGATGATATGAAGGTCAAGTGCAAGTGCAGTGCTATTACACGTAAAACCGGCCAAATGCGATTGCCGTGGTAGCTCAGTTGTGTAGAGCGTCAGTCCTTGAACAATCGAGGTCTGCGTTCGATCCTGGCTCGTACCAATGAGTTACAATTTGTTATTTGGAATTTATGTACTTATTTACCATTCGCTTTTCTGTGAAGGAAAACATCGTGAACAAACCTGCACACTCCTGAGAAGAAATTCACAGGTGTGTGTGAAGTCCACCAATGCGCACTGGTCCCGCGTGGTGCATTATGTCCCATACACTCTCTGTAGGAGAGTAGGACTGAGCTGCAGTGGGGACATGTATAGGCTGGTGATGATGATGTATCTACCTTTATGTTTGGCATTTTGATTCCAGGTCCAACAAGCTCAAATCGTTCTGGTGCAGCATATCTGACGAGCCTATCCCAGCGCTGGACTTCCTCTCTGCGGCGCTCCTGTCGGCGGAGTACGAGCGGGCGCTGGGGCGGGCCCTCGCTATGCCGGAGTGCAGGCTCATACCATTCTTCGGGGCGTTCCTGAGGGAGCTCAGGTGAGGGACACAACAGGAACATTATGCAAAGCGAAACTACAGATGATTCTGTTCAAGTTTCATTTGTTAGGGCGTACTAGAAGTAACCAACGGGGCGCTATTACTAAGAAAGAAACAAAGAAAAATCTATTATCCAAGTACATAGTTTTTATACAGTTAGTTCGATGTACGTAACCTGTCCACATGTGTGCAAATATTATAAACATATCTAATAAGGAATTTAATTGTTAAAACATTAGTTTATATAACATGTCCATTAGTACAATGTTAATAATTTTGTCATTAAGTAATTCACAAGTCATCTCATTAATTTATGTCAAACTATAATTACAGGTATATTTAAAATGATTAATGCTTATGATCCAAATATTCAGGAAAACTATAAAAGCAGTTTCCAAGAAGTAAATCCGTAATTTTTTTCTTAAGCCTCCGCTGTCCGTCCCTCTGTCACCAGGCTGTATCTCGTGAACCGTGATAGGTAGACAGTTGACATTTTCACAGATGATGTATTTCTGTCGCCGATATAACAACAAATACTAAAAATAAACATAAATTAAAGCATTATTCAACTACAAGTCACAGTACAAACATCACTGTACTACAGCTGTTAGCTCCAGTATAATAATATTTTTCTTAATGTGTAAATAAACAATTGCGTGTATATATTTGTCAGGCGTTAGAACTTACCCTCGGTGCGTGGGCCCCACTCCCATTTGACCGGTTTTTTTCATGATCCATGTTTTCGTGGCAGTGGTTATATCCCCATATGATCTTCTTTCTATTTTTAATATACTACTATCTATTTACCCGCCCTCATAAAAGGAGAAGGTTCTCAATTCGACGAATATGTTTTTTTAATGTTTGTTACCTCATAACTTCTGAGTGGGTGAACCGATTTTGATGATTTTTTATTATTTGAAAGCTGGTGCTTCCCGTGTGGTCCCATTACAATTTGGTCCAGTTCTGACAACGGCATTTATGAAAAAACGATATAAATCATACATTTGCAGTCGGTTTCCAGTTCTTTAGTCTTAAAGAGGTGTTTTGCAAACTGCAACCATATTTAACTCTAGTTTTCTCCGTGACATGGAAAACAGAATTAAAGTGTGTTAAAGACAGGCGTCCATCTCTAGCTAGACACCCAGTTTGCGGTCACCTGCGGCGTGTCTCGTCGCGAGCTGCTCAGGGATGCTGGATAACCTTTAATAATACATAAGGTCCCCGCGCGAGCGCCCGCGAGACCTCCGCACAAGACACCATCCTGGCAACTATCTACATATCTTATTTGATAGTTGGGTAGTTGTCAATCAGAAAAGAGAAAATCTTTTTTTTTACGTATGTTATGCGATAACTCCGCCAATTATGAACCGATTTTGATGATTCTATTTTTGTTTAGTTGAACATACTTCAGAGGAGGTCCCATATAAATTTTATTGAAATCGATTTAGCGCTTTTTTAATAATTATTATATACCCAATTAATTCTACCTTTCTACCTCTCGTCCACAGTTCACATGATGTATTTCTGTTTGCCGCTATAACAACAAAACGATAAAAATAAATTAAATATCCGCGATAGCTTACCTAAGAAAGTGTCGCGGTCAGGGGTCGGTAGTATAGCGCGCGCGTACTCACAAACGTCATCCGGTGGATGTATGAGAATAGCAGCGGATACAACGACATTTGTTTGAAGTGACCGGTCTGTGACACGACGCCTACACTTGACACACGCACCGTCACACACTTGTGTGTTAATGACGTATTATAATTACAAGAATACAAAGCCCCTTTAACCACAATTAAAGAAATCCGCGCAGAATCTTAGTGTGTCATGTTCATCTTATCTACATCATTGGAAGTTGTACGTTCGATTTTATTGTTAATGAGACATTGTTGTAATAATTTCACTGCTATATGAACAGAGTTGATAAATACCCCGACATGACAGACCAACCAAACAGCACATGTAAAAAGATAATCAGCCCGGTCAAAAAAATTTCGATACAGCTTATACTATATACTTTTTTTAATATAACCCGTTGAAAAGTGATTTTAGTCACGTGGTGCTAAAATGCTTCGTATAGATATATGTAATTAAATACAAATATGTCACAATCTATGACGTAGCACCCCGGACGGTTTCGTTGAAGCGTTAAAATGTATGTTGTTGACATTATTTCAGTTACCTCCTAAGATTAAATATTTTCATGCGAATAAAGTAATTAAGTGAAATAAAAATAAAGTTACGTATAGTGAACAGTGCTTTCGTGAAAGAATTCATGAACAAAGTGTATTCCTCTTAATTGGAGACTTAGAATCATCAATGGACTGATGACTTACTTTAAAGTGGGTCAAAATCGAGTCCAAAGGAGTCCATTATATACAAACAAACAAACATACAGGTGAAGCTAATAAAAGCGTGTTAAAAACTTCTTGAGAGTTATATGTCACGCTTTATAAAATACAATTTACCCGCAATCTGATTTAATTTCAACGAACATATTGGTGTATTAACAACTCTATATAGATATTAATCATCTCCCGCTATATTTCCACGTGTTATTTTTTAATTAAGGGCATGTTTACATTGCACACATTACGTAGGGGTGGTGTTGTGTGCACACCCTTACTGATTATATTGGAAAGTGTAATTGGAACTCTGAAGGGAAGGGCGAAGGGCTGCAACGTAAACGTATTGGGAAGGTTGTTGATTGAGTTTGAAAAATTTGTATATGCAGTGATTACTTCCTAACAGCTATGTTGCCCTGGTACTTACACGACCCATGCGATACCATGGGTGTCTTAAAGGAGCTATTCATTTAAGTGTATCTACATATTTAGACACACAATCCGGAGGTCTAAGGTTTGATTCCCAGTATGAGGCATCTTGGGGTTGGTTGTAGGTCATATTTCTATCTCCTACTGACTACCTACCACCATGTTACACTTGTCCAAACCGACTGTAGACAAAATGTAATTAATTAATAACGTGTAGAGCGTGAGTCCTTGAACAATCGAGGTCTGGGTTCGATCCTGGCTCGTAACAATTTATGCACCAAAAAAATCATTACCATTGGCTTTTCGATGAAGTAAAACATCATGAGGAAACCTGCACAATCCTGAGAAACTCAAAGGTGTGTGTGAAGTCTACCAATGCGCACTGGTCCCGCGTGGTGTACTATGTCCCATACACTCTCTGTAGGAGAGTAGGACTGAGCTGCAGTGGAGACATATAGGCTGTTGATTGATTGTTTTTTGTTTTTTTAGGGAGATATTGGCTGCGACGCCATCTCTGACCAGTCACCCTGTGACGGGCACGCCCGCGCACCGCAGAGACTTCAAAAGGGACTCTGTCAGAGACGAGAGGTACGTCGAAAACTATCTGACAATGCTGTCAGATACACATTGGATTTCGTAGGAAAAAAGTACCGGGCCGTCCCCCTACTAATGTACCATGGAGGAGTATGTCCAGCAGTGGACGCTTCCCGGCTGGTGATAAGTTATTTTACTTACATTAATTTAAACGATTCCAAATTATATTTCCTTCATGGATAGTTCCAGAGATCATTAGATGTGACTGAGAAAAATTTCTCAATGCTTGATGTTTGCGTAATTATTTCTTAGATTGCAGCTGCTCTAAGAATCAACAACAGTCCACTCAACTTGCGTTTCGTTAACAACTGACGACACGCTAGCGACAGCGTCCTTTAGCAACAATACACTGATGTCTGAGTGAACTGACTGAAGTGGGAACGTCTTTACCACTCCACTCTATTTCTTTATTCTAAACGAGTCTGGGGTCCCAAGATAGCTTTAGAGTCCGTAGGAAATTCATCCACCTTCAGTGGACGCGTTTCAAGTGTACCGCTGTAGATCCTGGCTACAGGAATAACAGTGGGAGCGGAGAGGAGGTGGGAATGACGTCTGACTGTGAAACATGGCTTTAAAACAATGTTGTGATGCCCTAACTGGAGCGACAGTGTCGCCCTCATTCACTTTTAGCTACATTTATCCGTAATTATACAATAATATCAACAACCAAGCCGGACTTGTTGTAGTCATTGCTGGAATACGGTTTATGTTTAGATTCTGTGTAGTTATAAATTGAACCGCCTCAAGTGTTCACTTTTAACTGTTTTATGGATAGTAACTGACACAATCGATATATCACTTCACGATGTATCGATAAACCAGTAATAACTAGAAAAAGTCCGGCTTGGTTTTTGTAATTATTATATGGATCGACGACCTGGTGGACCGATGACCTGGTTAGAGTCGCGGAGAGTCGCTGGATGCAGGTGGCTCGGGACCAGTCGATGTGGCGTACCATGAGGGAGGCCTATGTCCAGCAGTGGAAGTTTCCCGGCTGATGATGATGATGAATTATTATATACTTGCGGATAAATGTAGAAAGGAGTGACTGAGGGCGCCACTGTCGCGCTATGGACTCTTTAAGGTATCTGTAGAGTCTACACTGTTGATACACGTGGCGCCATACGCACACTTGTATGCCTGGGTCATTATGTCTTCTTCCGTTCCTTTACAATCGTTCTAGTGTTATTGCAAAGCAGCGGTTATGCCGGTTATGGCAGTATCTAAAAAGATATCATTAGCGGACGCTAGATACCTAATATCCGGTACACCTTACACTCCTGACATCCTGGTATGAAATCCCTTTGATGCTGACGTATCAATTAGAAATACTTTAGTTTAAATTGAATTTTTGACAGAAACAAGCTGATTGGCATGCTAATTTCCGCAATAAAATCCGCAATGAGTAAATCCTTAGACAGACTAAAGTGACCGACAAAGCTCGACGAGTCAGTGAGCTGAAGGAGCAATGGGACATCGTTCGATGAACGGGTAACTGATGGGAGTACTCGAGTTGCGACCGAGAACATGTGACACTCTCATTGTGTAGCACCATGGGGAGCTCCACCATGTCCAGCAGTGGACGTTTATCGAATAATAATTGTTAATGAATTGAAAGTCATAGCTCGACCGACTTACACATGCATAAATACAATTTGCAGATCTTTCTCTCGGAGCCGTAAATATTACACATCGTTCTTTGGAAGGAGATAATCGGCTATGTTCGCCTTTGTATAGCGTTATCTCTGTCGCACACAACCTATGTGACGTTTGTGAATCGTGGTTCAAATGCGAGAGAGTGCAGTCGCGTCCATCAACATATTATATAGAGAGAGTTGTTAAAACCCCACACTTTAGATAATTCTAAGTTGTGCTATGGCATCTATAGGGGAAAAGGAAACCTTTACATGAACAGTCACGCGAAACTATCTACAACAAGCAATAATCACTGACTATAAACAATCTAAAAGGTTTTAAACAACAACAATAAATACAAGTTAATAAAGCAAAATAGTTTAACAGCTCTATATAGTTCACGTAAGAATAATAATAAAAAACAATAAAGTACTAAGTTCTGACTTCAAATTTTGATAAACAATAAATCTAACAATATATGGGCATGCAAATTAGCATTCGGTTATATTCGCAAATACGATGATTGCCGATGTGCAAACGGGAGGAATTGCGAGCGGGACCGCATGCGACAAAACCTGTAAGATCAAGGATGTCGTTGACATAGACAATGACGTTTGATGATGCTATACATGAACTGTACACACTGATTAGTTCCTGATGTCGAATATGTTTTGTCTCTCTCACAGAGGCTCCCAGAAGCGAGACGGAAGACGCGAGAGCGGGAAACGTGTGGACCAATCCAGTCCTCTCAGGGACAGCTGTAAAAGAGACTGCAGACTAGAACCTAGTAAACAAGTGGTAAGTTAATGAAGTGGATGCTAAATAAATGGTAAATCCGCAAAAATATTCGACGAGATCTTGTTCAATGAAAATTACTAAGGTACACGTGAAAAATATTTCATCCCCAAGTTACGTGTATGGGAGTCACCCTTAAAAAATTATTTTTTAAAATTTTATTACATCACGTTGTTGACGTGATTAATATGTATACCCGTACCAAATTACAGCTTTCTAGTAGTAAGTGTCTCTGAGCTAAGCCGCGGACGGACAGAGCGAAACTATAAGGGTTCATTGTTTGACTACGGAACCATAAAAATGGCCTATATCCAACCCAAATTCATAATGAAATCCATGTGCATACGTATGAAGAGCTGCAGATATATATCTTAATGTTTCCTACATATCAACATCAGGTGAAAATCTTATGGAGCCGTCTGTTGCCAATAATAGCCTATTTACCATAATTCCGTTAACATCTGCCAGCTAACTTTGAATGTAGGGGGTATTCACCCTCTCGACAGAATCTGTAATGAGGGACGCATAACTTAACTCTGACGACATCCATCAATGGATTCGTAAACGAAAATGCGAGTATGCAATGGCTTTTCTTATGATAATCATGTATATTGTAAGCCATGGTATCTCAGTTGTGTAGAGCGTCAGTGCTTGAACAATCGAGGTCTGGGTTCGATCCTGGCTCCTACCAATGAGTTACAATTTGTTATTTAAGGTTTATGTACGAATGATAAAAATCATTAACATTGGCTTTTCTGTGAAGGAAAACATCGTGAACAAACCTGCACACTCCTGAGCAGAAATTCACAGGTGTGTGTGAAGTCTACCAATGCGCACTGGTCCCGCGTGGTGGACTATGTCCCATACACTCTCTGTAGGAGAGCAGGCTACAAGTGCAGTGATATGTGCGCATCAGCTCCAACAGCTGCTCGTGTATCAAGCAAATAATAAAATGATGTGGTTTATTACAGTACATAGCGTCGTTCGAGGAGTCAGGGGATGAGACTCCTGGCTGGAAGCGCGTGGGCCCCGAGGGTCTGGTGAACCTGGAGAAGGTGTATCGGACGCAGGCTGTGATGGACCACATCGCCAGCTTCCACCAGCACCACCACGCTCTAGCCAGGGTCAACCATCCCAGCTTCGGGGACTATCTCAGGTGACAATGAACTACGAGTGTGTAATGAGTTTCGAGTGATGCGTAATGCTACAATGTAATATTACGCGGTACCAAACGTAATGACACGCATTCTCTTTTTTTTTGATGCTACACGTATGAAATTTGGGCAATGAAGACTAGAGGGGTTTATCGAGTAATCTTATAATGAAAACATAATTGGTGTAAATTTTCTCGATAACTTTAATGTTTCAAATCACATCTTCTGAAACACTTGTTTCGTCACATCACCGCACTGTAAAGAGATTTACTTTTACATTTTATATTAACTTGCAGGTAAACTCAGTATCTAGTAAAGATTAAAATGATTTTCTCCTACACGAAACCGTTTTTTTATAAATAAATTCACTTTTTATATCTTGTCGCTTACGTTATTTTACTGCGGGCAGCATTGCATTACACCTTTCCTACTTCCGCAGTGAGGACGGATGACGTGCTGTCACTGTCTTGCACATGTGACTTACGGTTAGATATTTCTACTACTGTTGGTATATTATATATCACCAGCCTATACATGTCCCCACTGCAGGTCTCAGTCCTGCTCTCCTACAGAGTGTATGGGACATAGTGCACCACGCGGGACCAGTGCGCATTAGTAGACTTCACATACACCTTTGAATTTCTGCTCAGCAGTGCGCAGGTTTCCTCACGATGTTTTCCTTCGCCGACAAGTCAATGTTTGTAATTTTTGGCATTCGTACATAAATTACAAACAACAATTTGTAACTCATTGGTACGAGCCAGGATCGAACCCAGTCCTCAATTGTTCCAGGACTGATCGTCTTCACAACTGAGCTACGGCTGATGTAATATCTTCGTAATGAAACCTCCTTGCCTTCAGAACAGCAATGTCTACCTGCGACGAGCCGGTGTTCGCGCAACCCTCTCAGAAATCCAGCGGCTGCGACTTCGAGAACGAGGCGCTGTACGAGCTGGAGGGCGGGGGGTACTGCCCCGTGCAGCCGCTGCCACACGACCACGGAGTCACCATGTTCCCGCTGGCGCCGCTCAATGGGGAGAGGATGGATAGACATATATTACAAGTAATTTAAAAGAAACGGTTATAATCCTGACTGCACTGCGTACAAAATCAAGGAAAAATCAAAGTATTTATAAAGTATACTATAATGAGAGACTTTAAAAAATAGTTCTTCATTTTTGGATAGATGGCGCCGTCGTAGCAAAATTTAACTGTCAAACGAATATTTTTTCACATTTATTGAAAGCACGGGTTTTATTTACATAATTCTTTGATGCAAAGCCAAAGAGAATATAACTGTTGTGTAAATAAATATGTCACAGTTGTTAACAAGTCTTTTGGGGGTGTGTGGACCGCCATTTTGATTTATGACAAATTAATTTCGATCTCAACTGACAGTCGTTGCTGAAATTTCAAATATGAATCAATGAGATTTAAATACATGTAGCTGGTTAATAATAAATTCACTCCTTTTGTATATTATTGTTACGTTTATTGACGTCAAAAAATTGCGAATTGCGTTTGACAAATTAATATGAAATTCCATACCTGGGTAAAACGTTAGACCTGGGTCCCGCTGTCTATATCTGGGTCCACCTGATCGAGTTCAGAGTTTTGTTTTGTTAATGTCTAGAATCGAAACAACAATGTTTGGACAAAGAAAGACTCACATACTTAAATGGTCATTGTCTTTTACTTTGAGTAAAAAAAAGTAATAACTTTGATTGTTTGTTTATCTGTTCAGATAATGCAGCACGGCTGCACATGCGTGGTGGGGGAGGCGGAGTGGGGGGGTGCGCTGGCGCAGCTGAGACTGGAGCGTGCGTGCGCCATGCTGGCGTGGTGCCGGCCCGCGCATAGACCCCACGTGCCCCACGGTATGTTGTGTTGATAGCGGAGACTGGAGCGTGCGTGCGCCATGCTGGCGTGGTGCCGGCCCGCGCATAGACCCCACGTGCCCCACGGTATGTTGTGTTGATAGCTGAGACTGGAGCGTGCGTGCGCCATGCTGGCGTGGTGCCGGCCCGCGCATAGACCCCACGTGCCCCACGGTATGTTGTGTTGATAGCGGAGACTGGAGCGTGCGTGCGCCATGCTGGCGTGGTGCCGGCCCGCGCATAGACCCCACGTGCCGCACGGTATGTTGTGTTGATAGCGGAGACTGGAGCGTGCGTGCGCCATGCTGGCGTGGTGCCGGCCCGCGCATAGACCCCACGTGCCCCACGGTATGTTGTGTTGATAGCGGAGACTGGAGCGTGCGTGCGCCATGCTGGCGTGGTGCCGGCCCGCGCATAGACCCCACGTGCCGCACGGTATGTTGTGTTGATAGCTGAGACTGGAGCGTGCGTGCGCCATGCTGGCGTGGTGCCGGCCCGCGCATAGACCCCACGTGCCCCACGGTATGTTGTGTTGATAGCGGAGACTGGAGCGTGCGTGCGCCATGCTGGCGTGGTGCCGGCCCGCGCATAGACCCCACGTGCCGCACGGTATGTTGTGTTGATAGCTGAGACTGGAGCGTGCGTGCGCCATGCTGGCGTGGTGCCGGCCCGCGCATAGACCCCACGTGCCCCACGGTATGTTGTGTTGATAGCGGAGACTGGAGCGTGCGTGCGCCATGCTGGCGTGGTGCCGGCCCGCGCATAGACCCCACGTGCCCCACGGTATGTTGTGTTGATAGCTGAGACTGGAGCGTGCGTGCGCCATGCTGGCGTGGTGCCGGCCCGCGCATAGACCCCACGTGCCGCACGGTATGTTGTGTTGATAGCTGAGACTGGAGCGTGCGTGCGCCATGCTGGCGTGGTGCCGGCCCGCGCATAGACCCCACGTGCCGCACGGTATGTTGTGTTGATAGCTGAGACTGGAGCGTGCGTGCGCCATGCTGGCGTGGTGCCGGCCCGCGCATAGACCCCACGTGCCCCACGGTATGTTGTGTTGATAGCTGAGACTGGAGCGTGCGTGCGCCATGCTGGCGTGGTGCCGGCCCGCGCATAGACCCCACGTGCCCCACGGTATGTTGTGTTGATAGCTGAGACTGGAGCGTGCGTGCGCCATGCTGGCGTGGTGCCGGCCCGCGCATAGACCCCACGTGCCCCACGGTATGTTGTGTTGATAGCGGAGACTGGAGCGTGCGTGCGCCATGCTGGCGTGGTGCCGGCCCGCGCATAGACCCCACGTGCCGCACGGTATGTTGTGTTGATAGCGGAGACTGGAGCGTGCGTGCGCCATGCTGGCGTGGTGCCGGCCCGCGCATAGACCCCACGTGCCCCACGGTATGTTGTGTTGATAGCGGAGACTGGAGCGTGCGTGCGCCATGCTGGCGTGGTGCCGGCCCGCGCATAGACCCCACGTGCCGCACGGTATGTTGTGTTGATAGCGGAGACTGGAGCGTGCGTGCGCCATGCTGGCGTGGTGCCGGCCCGCGCATAGACCCCACGTGCCCCACGGTATGTTGTGTTGATAGCGGAGACTGGAGCGTGCGTGCGCCATGCTGGCGTGGTGCCGGCCCGCGCATAGACCCCACGTGCCGCACGGTATGTTGTGTTGATAGCGGAGACTGGAGCGTGCGTGCGCCATGCTGGCGTGGTGCCGGCCCGCGCATAGACCCCACGTGCCCCACGGTATGTTGTGTTGATAGCGGAGACTGGAGCGTGCGTGCGCCATGCTGGCGTGGTGCCGGCCCGCGCATAGACCCCACGTGCCCCACGGTATGTTGTGTTGATAGCTGAGACTGGAGCGTGCGTGCGCCATGCTGGCGTGGTGCCGGCCCGCGCATAGACCCCACGTGCCCCACGGTATGTTGTGTTGATAGCTGAGACTGGAGCGTGCGTGCGCCATGCTGGCGTGGTGCCGGCCCGCGCATAGACCCCACGTGCCGCACGGTATGTTGTGTTGATAGCTGAGACTGGAGCGTGCGTGCGCCATGCTGGCGTGGTGCCGGCCCGCGCATAGACCCCACGTGCCCCACGGTATGTTGTGTTGATAGCGGAGACTGGAGCGTGCGTGCGCCATGCTGGCGTGGTGCCGGCCCGCGCATAGACCCCACGTGCCGCACGGTATGTTGTGTTGATAGCTGAGACTGGAGCGTGCGTGCGCCATGCTGGCGTGGTGCCGGCCCGCGCATAGACCCCACGTGCCGCACGGTATGTTGTGTTGATAGCGGAGACTGGAGCGTGCGTGCGCCATGCTGGCGTGGTGCCGGCCCGCGCATAGACCCCACGTGCCCCACGGTATGTTGTGTTGATAGCGGAGACTGGAGCGTGCGTGCGCCATGCTGGCGTGGTGCCGGCCCGCGCATAGACCCCACGTGCCGCACGATATGTTGTGTTGATAGCTGAGACTGGAGCGTGCGTGCGCCATGCTGGCGTGGTGCCGGCCCGCGCATAGACCCCACGTGCCGCACGGTATGTTGTGTTGATAGCTGAGACTGGAGCGTGCGTGCGCCATGCTGGCGTGGTGCCGGCCCGCGCATAGACCCCACGTGCCGCACGGTATGTTGTGTTGATAGCTGAGACTGGAGCGTGCGTGCGCCATGCTGGCGTGGTGCCGGCCCGCGCATAGACCCCACGTGCCGCACGGTATGTTGTGTTCATAGCGGAGACTGGAGCGTGCGTGCGCCATGCTGGCGTGGAAGTTAGCAGAGCCAGCAGCTAGGCAGGTCGGTAGCTTGAGGTTTCAAGGTACGCACGCTTAACGTCAAACTTACTCAACTTACAACTGTATGCCGCGGATTTTGCGGAGATTAGGCATAACCAGCAAGTTTGACAGATGGATTGGTTGTGCGCAGTAAGATTTAGTGTAGATTCTGACGGCTATCTTCTAGTTTTCACTAATGCCCAGACTTTGCCGGTTTGTAAAATGATAATGATATTTTCTTTAAATTCTCAGGTGAAACTCCATCGGAAAACGTTCAGCAACCGGAGATCAGTCTGTCATACAACCCTGAGGAGGTGATACCTCTCAAGTATACCAACAGCTTGGCTCATGAGGAGGCTGGCATTGTGGGAGAGGAAGGGTGAGTCGATTGATCAGTGTCACCGACAAGGACGACAATATACTTGTGCTATGAAAGCTGCGGCACCCAAACGTCCACTGCTGGACATAGGCCTCCCTCATGGTACGCCACATCGACCGGTCCCGAGCCACCTGCATCCAGCGACTCCCCACAACCTTAACCAGGTCGACGGTCCATCTAGTAGGTGGACGGCCTGGTAGATGCTTCCCAGTACATGGTCGCCACTCGAGAACCTTTACTACCCACCGGATATCAGTTCTTCGAGCGATGTGGCCTGCCTATTGACCACTTAAGCTCACTGACTCGTCGAGCTATGTCGGTGACCTTAATTCGTCTACAGATTTCCTCATTCCGGATTTTATCACGTAGATTATTTTCAAGCATAGCTCGTTCCGTTGCTCGCTGAGTGACTTTGAGCTTGTTTATTCGGCCCACAGTAAAAGACCACGTTTCGGTTCCGTACGTCATCACTGGCAACATGCACTGATCAAAGACTTTTGTCTTTAGACGCTGAGGTTTTTGGACGAGAAGATATGCCGTAACTTCCCCACGATACTCATCAACATATAAAACTGATGTAACAGCTTAAGGCACACTTCGGACATTTCAAACAAATGTCGTGATATTTCGTATTCCCATACAATCAAACGGCTGACGATACCTGCTCTACAATGTGGCGGTATTTTCTCTGTGTCACGACCTCCGTTACATGAAGGCTCTTGTTGATTTCAGGTTCATCGACCTTCAATGCGTGAAGGACATGCGCGTCGGCGGGAGGCTGCTGGACGCTCGCGACATTGCCGAGCTGACGTCGTGCGCCAGGCGACACGGTCTTGACACGTGCTCTCAGGGTCCACACCTCATATCCATTGTATATGGGAAGACCCTTAGCGACAACAGAACTGTTCACCTCATGTTCCCCGCGTATGCGTACAGGTTTGTTGTTCATCATCAACAGCCTATACACGTCCTCACTGCAGGTCTCAGTCCTACTCTCCTACAGAGAGTGTATGGGACATAGTACACCACGCGGGACCAGTGCGCATTGGTAGACTTCACACACACCTGTGAATTTCTGCTCAGGAGTGTGCAGGTTTCCTCACGATGTTTCTCGGTGAAGGAAAATATTAGGTTCACTTGTATTTAACTATCTATGTATGTAAACAAATCTATCAAGTCAATTTTAACCTACTTATAATTGTCGTAGCGAGATTAAACTTTGTGATTGTATGTAAGTCGGATGACAATACAATAATTTGGCACCATCGAGTTGATCAGACCTTGGAGTCAGGATGTGGATTGAAAAACTCTTCAATGGGTACTAGTAAACCCCTCGAGTTTAATCCATCAGTAGTTATACACTTGGTTTCAGGAATCTGATGACGAAGCCAGGAAGTAGGAAGTTGAACCCTTCAATGGGTACTGGTAAACCCCTACAGTTTACAGATACAGGAGAAGTGCAAACCCTTTATAGAAGTCTTCAGCTGATTTCACAGGAATTCCCTTGACCTCTTAACACTCTCCTGGTTCTATTCCTCTGGTGGTTTGTTGCAGAGTGTGGGCCGTTGGTCTTCAGACCGTCATCCGAGCACTGATGAGCCAAGCCAAGCTGGCGGACCGCAGCCTGGCGTGGCTCAAGAACAAGTATACGTCGCTTTACTATGAGGATGGATGCTGCAGCGAACCCCTGGTCTCTGATGCTATACGGGTGGGTAGCACAACAATCAAATGATTCATCATCGTCAGCCGGGACGCGTCCACTGCTGGACATAGGCCTCCTCCATGGTACGCCACATTGATCGGTCATGAGACACTTGCATCCAGCGACTGCCCGCGACCTTGACCAGGTCGTGTTCTGGTTCGTTGACTGATTCCCTGTTCAGGTGTTCGGTGGAAGAGAGTCGACGTGCGGCAGCTCCTCGCATTCCACTCCCGTCAAAGGCAGCTTCACATATTCTCCGGCGGCGGAGGCAGTGAAGGCCACAGGAATTAAATTCAAGGTAACTGTATAGTGTATACAGCGTGAGTATCTGGATGGCAATTACTGGGGAAATAGGTATTTGCGAGGAAACAATAGTGAGTATAGCCTTAACGTGTATCTTCTTTTATTCGACGTTGTAGAAGCAATTATTGAGCGGCGACCTCAAAAATATCTCATGGTAAAATAAATAAAAATAGCACATGGTAAAATAAATAAAAATAGCACATGGTAAAATAAATAAAAATATCTCATGGTAAAATAAATAAAAATAGCACATGGTAAAATAAATAAAAATATCACATGGTAAAATAAATAAAAATATCTCATGGTAAAATAAATAAAAAATTTATACTGTCGAATCTGTCGGTTCCTTTTTGTGTTTAACAAAGATATTTAACATTGTTAGTTATAGACTGGACAAAGAAAACAAAACTTTTGATTCTAAACTTGTTACCAATAGGTAATAAATAAGTCACTATGTTAAATCACGTCACGCGCCCGTACAATACATTTGACGTGCCTACCGTTGACTTTCGATATTAAAGTTTTACAATGAAATTTTTCTCAACGCCCGCCATTTCAACTGTTACTAAATTTAAATCTCTCAGTCGTGTAATCTTATTGTAATATCGATTTCTTTCTACAGAAAAACAAGTCTACGTCCGAACTGAAGAGTTCTCCAAAGACCACCACGACACATTCCTCAGGTGCTCGGAGTGAAGAAGAAGTTCTTCACGGTTCTCCGAGACATAGGTAAAATGAGCGTTAGAAAATTGAGTGCATGGTCAACAAGTAAAAAAAAGTAAATTAAAAAAAACGCCAAATATATATACATTGCATATATATTTTTGTAAGACATTTTCAAACACCTTTATTTTTTAAACAACTCTGGTATTAGATAAATAATATAATACATTCTAATTTGGCGCTCAAAATCAGCAATTTCGATTTTTTAGGGTTCCGCCTCAAAAGAAAAAAGGAACCCTTATCGGATCACTTTGTTGTCCGTCTGTCTGTCATGACCCTTCTTCTCAGGAACGCGTGGAGGTATCAACTTGAAATTAATATCTGTCTGCCGGCCCTTGGATCTGTGAAAAAATCAAACTTAAAGGAATTAAAAAGATGTAGCTTTTAGACCATTTCCATAAAAAATGCAAGGAAACCAAAACCTATAGGGTACTTCCCGTTGACCTAGAATCCTGAAACTTGTCAAGAAGCAAGGTCTTACAGCACAACCATGGGAATACATCTGAAAACCAGGATTTTTTTTAAATTAGAACACATTAAAAATAGCTTTTTTAGGTTTTCAAACTATGTAGTTGACAGCCATACATCGAGTATGGAATTTAGCTGCAAAGATAAGTTGGTTTTTCAATTGGAATTACGTTTTCTGTAGAGCATTATTGGGTGCATATTACCGTATCTATTATTTATGATTTTCAGTATGTTAGTTATTCATATTCTGTGCGGAACCCTCGCACTTGACTAGGTTTTGTGATCGACGCTATACGTTGTTTCTACAGCTCATATTCGTCGTCCGTGTCCCACCACCACCCCGCGGCCCCCCGCCACTGCAGCCTCACCGCCGCAGCCACCACCATCATGTCAGGGTCTCCGAACAGGAGAAGGTGAGACACTCAGATTACGTCACCCCGAACTACACATGAAATCCCGTGAAGGAAAGGAGAGCATCCTGATGAAATCCGCATCACTATTGGCTGCATAGTTAAGTCCATACCCCGGGGGAACAAGCGTTTGTACAGCATTAAGAGGGTATGCTGTTGTCAAAGTGCCCATACAAACGTAGTCCAGTCGTATTTTGAGTATTAAGCTATGAAAATCTATGAAATTTTCAAGACACAATCTAGAAATAAATATCTGTGTCGGTGGTGAGTCAGATTTTCGTTTAAACATATACTTCCAGAGTTACAGGGCGTCAAAGAATTGTATTTTACGGTAATAAAAAGCCCCAACTTTGAACCTGATTTACAAGAGTATGAATCAATTTAGAACAATTTGGAAAAACCACCGACATCTGAAATTTCATTAGTATACTGTATTAAAAAAATGGTTACATAATATACTGTATCCTTCAAATGATCCCTGGACTACGAAACATCCAAATAACGGGTGGATAACATCGCGTAATGTATGCTGTCTCACCGTACGCGCTCGGGTAGGATAGGGCTCGGAGAGGGACAGCTACAAAACAATGCAACCTTGAAACCGACCACGTGGTCTTATCAACATAGCCTCGCTCTGCGTAGCCAAAATTAATACCCACCTTGATCTGCAGTTTTAACCAGTAAAGTAAGTATTTTGAATGTTCAGTAAAATGATGATTTTATAAGCTAAAATATGGCAAATAAAAAACGACCAAAAAGTATTCGGGCACTAGTCAAAACGGCGTCTAGCAAATCATAACACTCAATTTGTTTATTTCATTCCATAGGTTTTTAGTACATAATGAATATGAACCATTTTGTATATTGTCTGGTGTATAGTTTATCACTTAAATATTCTTGTAAATTTAATTCATTTGTTTCATAAATTCATAGTTTCATTTATTATCAGGCAGATTATTGTATATTTTTATGGACATTGCTGCGCTCCTGACGAAAATATATTGAAGCGGGAAGTTGGTTGTACCAGTTTGGTTTTCCTTGTAGGTCTTAATGAGAAGTTAAAAGAAATCGGTCAAATAACCGCTGACTATTTTTAGGCACCTGATATAAGGACAAAGCGGACGTCGCGTCTGATTTTCCATGAGGTTGTTTATCATAATCAGCGTGCTTGACGAGTGGCAGTTATGTAGTGCAGCCGGCCGCGGTGCTGCGGCCCACGCACCCCCGAGATCCAATACGCAAGACCATATCATCGATGTTCCGATAATCTCTAATGTTTCAATAGAGGAAGTCCCGATAATAGTCAACGTTTTAATAATCCCTAACGTTCGGATGAGAAAGTTCCTGATAGCAATCGACGTTCCAATAATTCCAAACGTTCTGATATAATTGAGATCGCGATAAGAATAGACTTTCTGATAATCCCTAACGTTCCGATAATTGAATTCCTGATAGTAAGCGACGTTCTGATAATTCCTAAGGTTCTGATAATTGAGATCCCAATAAGAATCGACGTTCCGATAATTGAAATCCCGATAATAATCGACGTTCCGATAATCCCTAACGTTCTGATAATTGAGATCCCAATAAGAATCGACGTTCCGATAATTCCTAAGGTTCTGATAATTGAGATCCCGATAATGATCGACTTCTGATAGTCGACGTGAGAATAATCGATTCTCTACTGATATTATATTTTTGTTGCAGTTTAAAAAAACTAGAAGCGAGTGAGATATTCTGGGAAAACTTGAAGCATCTACGTACCGGCTCGCTGGGGTACGACACGCAGTTGGACTTCATGGACTTTGTGTCGCTTTTTAGGAGTTTTAGGTGAGCATTCATTCCACTTACGTTACATTGTCGGGTATGGGGTCACACACCGACAACTGCGCGAGTCCACTGTTGGTGCATGAGGCGATCATATGCTAAAGTCCAGTTCGCACAGCTAAGACGAGAAAATACTTATGCACTTTTGATTAATTCTGCAAATCAGAATACAATCTTTGTCGAAAAAGTGAAACATTTAAAACCTCTGTGTCCTGTTAATTTTGACACGTAGTACATCAGTACACGGTTTGGTTGTATGTCCCTAGCTACCACCAAAGCTGCCGTCTGTCTTTTAATTAGATGCAAAAAAAGAAGATGGTGTTACCGTAGTAGAATATATATTTATACACAGTAGATTTTTTTCTTCTTATAACATGATTTCTGTGAACAAAAATAGCATTTATTATATAGATTAATATGTATTTATAATTATAAAAGTAAAACTCTTTAAATAATATTTACGTACGCCATACAATTTTTTCCGAAAACAAATTGGTAGAATATTGTTTTCACGTACCGGTAACATCCAGGTGTTTATAACCTTTCGATTATTTTTGATAATAAGCTATTCATTTCATTATTGTCAATATAACCAATGCGCAGGGGTTTCCATTTCATAGTTTGTGAACCTTTGCCATCAGTGATGTTTAAGTTTAACATTGAAGCTATATATTATTAGAAAAAACAACACGATAACTTTTTTAATTTATGGCAGTCCTACGTCCTGACTAAAAAAGGATTACTTCCCCTGGATGTCAATGTGAAATGTCAAAGTGACTTTTTTTGCATCTAATTAAAAAACATACTTTAGGCTTGCCACAGCAGTGTTACACTGGTACACTGATGGTGCTAAGGTATGACAGGTAGCAGAGCCAGCGCGTCTAGCTGGAGGCTTCTGGGTGCGCACGCTTACATTACAAACCCTTTCGCCATTTACCATCAAATGATATTAAAACCAAGTTCAAACCATTCATTTTTTTAAATTTAAATTCAATTGCCAAAATATGGCTCTGCATTTCTGCTTCATACAATTAATAGCTTCTACTGTTTATAACTCTCACTCCCTCTTACCGATGTAGTAAGGGTTCTCGAGCGTCGACCGCATACCGGGAAACGTGTACCGGGCCGTCTCCCTACTAGATGTACTGACGACCTAGTTAAGGTCGCGGGTCAATGTGTCGTACCATGGAGGAGTATGTCCAGCAGTGGACGTGCCCCGGATGATGATGATCTATGACTGGTCTAGGACACTGCAAGCTTGTGTAGAAATACCCTATTCACTCTGATTTTAATGTAGATGCAACTTCCGTGACAAGTTTCATCGTTTTCAGTCTAGTAATGCGCTCGGAGCTCCGAGACGTTTTCGAGCAGCTCGCCGTGCCGCGGAGCCGCTCGCCGCTCGCCGAGCGGTGCCGCAGCTCACCCGAGCTGTACACGAGGAAAGCAGGCTTTAGAACAGGTGCTGTTCATCATCATCACCAGCCTATACATGTCCCCACTGCCCCCAGCCCACAGGGGCTCAGTCCTACTCTCCTACAGAGAGTGTATGGGACATAGTCCACCACGCGGGACCAGTGCGCATTGGTAGACTTCACACACACCTGTGAATTTCTGCTCAGGAGTGTGCAGGTTTCCTCACGATGTTTTCCTTCACAGAAAAGACAATGGGTAATTATTTTTATCATTCGTACATAAATAACAAAAACAGACATAAAAAAGACAGAATCGAACCCAGACCTCAACTTTCAAAGCGCTGACTCTCGACTCAACTGAGCCACCATGGCACTCAAGCTCTCGTCAACTGTCACTCATTGACACTCTGACATTGACGTTTAGCATACCAACATTACCAACCCATAGACACACGAGACAGTGTGTGTATGCTATACCGCATACACTACGAAGTGGAGCGTTGTCATATCCTGAATGAGTTCTTCATTCTTCTTCATTGTCGCCAGGACTATTGACCAGGAATGGCTCGCTGGACCTGGAACCGCCGAGCGACAAGGTCGGCAGGAAGAAAGCTTTCGACCTGTTAGCAGCCGCCGCTCTACCAGGTAACTAGAATTATGTCGGCGTTGTCTTATTCAGTCGTGTCGTCTCTGCTTTAGAATAATATAATGTGTCGTAAAAGGCGACTAAAGATTGTAATGAGATTCTGGGAACATAAAAACCCTAATTTATTTAAATGTAATATTGAAAATTTTGAGACTTCCCGCATAAGTAAGTAGTTTGTCGAGGTTTTTTTATGATTTCTCAATGTTATGCCACGCTGACCAGTCCTTTACCTCTTACTCCATAACCTTAGCTTCCCATCGATTATCAGTTCTTTGAGCGACGTGGCCTGCCCATTGCCACTCTATCGGTGTCAAAATAATATTAAAAACATACAGTGGAACTGTTTGACATGCCAGGAACCTCTGCGGATGTAGGAGGTAGGGTCCTCTCGCTGCCAACCCTGGGGAAGTTCTGCGAGACCAGACAGAACGAGCCCAAGACTGAGGACCAGCTCAGAGACATCATTCAGGTATGCAAGCTGCGGTCCTTCTGTAGCAGTCATCATCATCAGCCAGGTAACGTCCACTGCTGGACATTGACCGGTCCCGAGACCAGAATCCAGCGACTACCCGCGGCCTTATCTAACAGTCCTACTCTCCTACAGAGTGTATGGGACATAGTACACCACGCGGGACCAGTGCGCATTGGTAGACTTCACACACACCTGTGAATTTCTTCTCAGGAGTGTGCAGGTTTGTTCACGATGTTTTCCTTCACCGGAAAGCCAATGGTAATGATTTTTATCATTCGTACATAAATAACAAATAGTAACTCATTGGTACGAGCCAGGATCGAACCCAGACCTCGATTGTTCAAGGACTGACGCTCTACACAACTGAGCTACCACGGCTGTGGTGATTGAATGATTTACTTACCTACATCCACTTTCCACTATTTACTGTCGCACTCCATAAGTACTACACTACGTCTACAACAGGGTCTCCAGGTTAGGTATGCTAAATTTCCCCAGATACGATTTATTTTTCCCCAAAAAAGGTACTAGGTATTTCGTACTATTTTCCCATTTTTTGTATGAAATACAAAATTGAAAAAAAAAATCATTTATTATTGATATGCCATATCACTCAGCAAATAATCTTACAACATTTCAAAAGAATTTCTTTAATTCTACTAATTCATGTTATCCAAATTCATTACCTCCCATAGATAAAATCCACAGATTTGTCATTTTGTATGTTTTTTTGGATTTAAATCTTTTCAATGTTTTTTTGTGGGCTGGAGTTTCCAATATTTAATAATTCCAATAATTGCGCGTGATTTCAGGTTGTGATAAACAAAGTGAACGAATTGACTGTTCATGTTCAGTCAGAACTAGAAGCTTGATTTTTCAGATTTCACTTCCCCAGAACATATATTGTATATACTTATTCAGTGTATTATGTTATGTTGTCAGCGTCACGAGCCGGACCCGTCCTTGCGGAGCGAGAACTGTCTGTCGTTCGAGGGGTTCGTCCGGTTCCTCACCGACAAGGACAACTATGCGTTCGTGCCCGAACAGCGGAGAGCCAACAACTTCATCAGGCGCGTGTTTTGATGTTCTTATTGTGATTATTTATGCAGACTCAGGAGACTCACACACTCATCTACACACCAACATCCACACAAAACTCACACCCACTAACACACATCCAATTGTTGAAACCCTCTTGAAAAGAGATGTTTTAAATTCGGCCTGCACTTGTACACTATTTAAAAAATAAGTAATAATCTAAATGTGTATAGAAAAATACTAGAATTACATTTTTGCATTTATTTTAATAGTACAAAATCATTCTGTTTGTACTAAGTGACAGCGTCAAATGTCATTTTATTGACGCCATCTTTGTTTTCAACGTAAAGTCTTACCTGTTTCGTGCGTTTTATATGTTTTTGTACAAACAAACTAAACCGAAATATAGAAAAATGGTAACTAAATCACTTTTATTTGATTAAATTTAAAATTACAAGTGTACAAGACCAGGCCTTGGCTCCATACATTCGGGGAACGTGGCGTTTAATACAGATACATAAACAATTAATATACAATACACAGTGTTAATGACATCAACAAAAATCTGATATAAATTTAACTTTATTTAGAAATAATTTATGGGCGCTCTATTACCTCTATAATAGTTATGCATATTGAGAAATATTATCATTCGTCTGTCTTCAAATCTGTATGTATCTAAAAAAATTGTTCATTTAATTATAACCTGTAATCACAATTTTGACGTTAGTCATGTGTCCCACAGAAATCCCAACAATACCGAGGAGGAAGACTTATCCAAGGACCTCACCACAGACATGACGGGGCCCCTGAGCCAGTACTACATAGCTAGCAGCCACAACACGTACCTGACGGGGCACCAGCTCAAGGGAGAGTCATCCGTCGAGCTATACAGTCAGGTATGTCCTTACTACAACATATAGCACCGACATATGCGTATACATAACCTAGAAATGTATGGTGCCATGACCAGGATCTTGAGATTCTAACACAAAAGCACTTAGAAATAATATAAAGCTGAAGAATCAAAGCTATCGCATTACACGATCTGTGTGTCGTCTTCTGATTGAGAGCTGACGTTACAAGTTCTATTAAAACCAGCAATGAACACCGTTTTAAATATCATTAGCAACCTACACGAACTGTTCTGACAATATTCGTATAATGACAATGTCATTATTTTTTTAATCTTTAATCTTACTGTACTACTTAATCGTAATATTGTGGTCAAGGGTTGATTTATTACAAAATCCAATACATAAATACGAACAACGCCATTTTTATTTATTACGTAACTTAAATCTAAACTAAAATATAATCGTCTCATTCATACTGACACTAAAAGCCATGAGATAGAAAGAGTACACTAATGCGTGTTACGTCTATACCAGAATCTCGCGCGGTAGTCGTCACTGCAAGTTAGGAAAGCCGGCGCGGTCCCGGAATGTACTATAAACCTGAAAAACATTGCACAGTTTAGTGTGCTTATCTGAGTTTTCGTTCACTGTTGGACATAGTTCTTGCACATTGGTTGCCACTTCCAACTACCCACAAGGGCATTTGACATTTAAATTTAACAGGTACCCCCACTGGGAATTGTAAATCCAAGCTAGAAGCCACTACCCATCTTCTGAATTTTTGTCGTTGTATCAAACAGTTATGCTTGTTGATCGGATCAGCCGGGAAGCTTCTCCTGATGAACAATAGGCCCTTATGCACGGTACATACTATCTAGCAGGGGATCGGCCCGATACACGATTCCCAGTACGTCTTCTTAACTTTAGTCTCTCGGTTTTCTCATTCCGGATTTTATCATGTAACATCTACATAAGTCCACTGTTGGACATGAGCCTCCCTCATACATCGACAAGGCGGACTGGGCATGAGGGGATTTAAAATAATTACAAAGTGTAAGCTATGTTTTCTTGAATTGTCTGTGGCTAAGATTTTAGAGTGGCTAAGATTTTAGAATGGCTAAGATTTTAGAGTGGAGACCACGTCTAGGAAAACGTAGTGTAGGACGTCCCCTGGCTAGGTGGAAAGACGACTTACGTAGGGTAGCCAGATGTGAATGGTCGCGGAAAGCACAGGACCGAATTGAGTGTCGCACTCTGGGAGGACTATGCCCAGCTGATGATGAGCCTAAGAAGTGTGCAATGTGAAAGTGTGAGTGAGTGAATGAGTGAAACAGCTGTTACCTGACGGCTCCGTTGTGCCCCAGCGACATGAGCTGGCACCTGGCAGCGCTCCTCGAGTGCCACGTGCACAGGGAGGTGGTCGCCTCGTCCGGGAACATCACGTAGTCCTCGGTGTGGTTGAACACCGCCTGCGCGTGGTGCTCCTGCTTGCCTGCACACACGCACAGACATTCACATCACAATGTCTCTGTCCCGCACAGACAAATACATGTCATCACACTCGCACACATGTGACCTGTGATTCATTATCCCTGTCTAATGAGAACCCCCCACCTGTTACGTGTCCTTATGATCATTATGGAAAGAAAAGTGATTTCAACAATGTATGTACCCTGGGCCAAGTCAATGCACACCGAATATAGTAATGGTTTTTTTTAAAATTAACCTTTTTTGATCATGTATTTTCAACAAATCTAACCGAATGCCGTCTACAAAATATGTTTTCCCTCAAACAATTGCAACACAAAACAACAATGGCGGACTGTCACAATCAAACATGTACATATACCTAGTTTTATGTTTTGTTAGTCATGCCCGCCATTTTGGTTGTCAATGTCAACATAGCTGTCTGCGTTCAGAAACTGAGCTATTTTGATCCATACCATACATAAGATTTATAAAGACGCAATTTTTATAGTTCTAAAAATAGTAATTAATTATCTACCTCTGCTTTAGAAATAAACTAAACATGTAATAACTGATAATGCATTGTTTAAACAACAGATGTGTTATATATTTACTATTGCTAATAACAATTTCTGAAGGAATCTGTGACAACGCAGAATGCTAAGTAGTCGGAGCCGTCCTCAAGCTGTCATTTAAAAATGAACGTGAAATTGTTCTAGAAAAAGAAAGTATTTTGTACACGTAAATTATCCATATAATCTGATCATTACCATTGTACTTAAGTACTTCCCATATTTTTACCTTTATTTTAAAACGGTGTACAACGAGCTGGCCCCAGGTGAAAGATCACTTTTAAATAAATATATATCGTATGCAAACCAATTATAAAAAGAGGAAGCAATATAAAAATCCACACGATAAAAAGAGCCGGCATTATACCTGTAGTCCCAGCCCCAGTGTATTGAATGAGGCACCTGCTGCTCGCCAGTTCCCAGAGCTTGATGGAGGAATCCAGGCCTGACGTCAGCAGATACTGCCAACAAACGAAACATACTGCAAACATTAGTATTTTTAATTAATGTACTAAATTACACGGACTGGAACGTTCCAGCGCGATGACTCTGTGAAGAATCAGTTAAGCAATCAATAGTTTTATTAACTAGGCTGAGTTAACAAATTTACGCTCCAACACATCCTATATTACACACGCTGACAATTACACATCTTGAACAAGTAAATGCGTTCAAAAAGGATTGGAAACCGACTTCAATTGCACTAAAAGGCAAATTTAAGATTTATTTCGTTTTCTCATGGATGCCGTTGTCAGAACTGGACCAAATTAAAATGGGACCACACGAGAAGCACCACCTTTCAAACAAAAAAATAATCATCCAAATCGGTTCACCCAGTCAAAAGTTCTGAGGTAACAAACACTTATATGTAATATAATAAAAACGTCGAATTGAGAACCTCCTCCTTTTTGAAGTCGGTTAATAAATCAACAATCACACTCGGACTCACACTGACTCAGTATTTAAGACACTGACTCAACAATATTACATTGTGACTCACAGTGACTCAACAATGACTCACGGTGACTCAACAATGACTCACGGTGACTCAACAATGACTCACGGTGACTCACTGACCTTGCTGTTTCTCGTGAACGCCACGGAGCACACTTCAGATCCGTCGTGCGCGTTGATGAACGTGTTGAAGCACCTGTTGGACACCGTGTCCCAGAGTTTGACGGTGCCGTCCGCGCTGCCGCTAGCAAAGTATTTGCCGTTGGGGGAGAACCTGGCGAAAATAAATTACTTTTTTAAACTGTAAAGTCACAAAGCAAATAAAAACACACCAACTTAAAAAAAACATTAAACCAAACCATAATTAAAGACTAGCATTTTGTCAATCAGTGAGCAACTCGGAATTTCTCTACGTGATAAAATCCGGAATGAGGAAATCCGTAGACGAACAAGGGTCACTGACATAGCTCGACGAGTCAGTGAGCTGAAGTGGAAATGTGCAGGCCACATCGCTCGAAGAGATAACGTGTACCGGGCCGTCCCCTTCTAGGTGGACCGACGACCTGGTTAAGGTTCGGTAGTCGCTGGATGCTGGTCTCGGGACCGATCGATGTGGCATACCATGCAGGAGGAGTATGTCCAGCAGTGGACGTGTCCCGGATACTGCAAGCTTGTGTAAAAGTACCTTATCCAGTCTAGTAATGCGCTCGGAGCTCCGAAACGTTTTCATCATGATCATACATGAGTGGACTTGACATAACCACTGCGCATGTCCGATGTATTGTTCATCCCAGTACGAGGTTGTTGCTGCAGGTAGATGCACTTACTTGATGGAGTTAACCTGTTTCGTGTGATGGTGTGAGGGTATGGGGCACACGAAACACTGGCTCGTGGTCACGTCGTATAGCCTGATCACCGGCTGGGTGGTAGACGCTATTATATGATCACCGAGCGGGTGGAACGCCACACACAGCACCTGCTCTGCATCCTGACAGAACACATACTATAAACAGCACTATATTTCGCTACAATTATAGTATATCAAAGGGTAGACAGACAAAACACGAGCGCTCGTTGCAAAGGGCTGACGCAATCTGCGGGTGAGTGCGGGGGCGGCGCGGGGAGTGTCGCCGTCGGCCGCGCGCCTCCACCACACCACAGACCCGCAGTCTCCTTGCTAACAACTATAGATATACTAGCTGTGGTTTAACTTCTTCTAACAATACATAACTGAGTTTGCTTCTGAGGTATAGGAGCGGTACGAGAGGGTGTGTTTACGTACAAGAAAAATTCCGTTCGGATTATGCAAAGTTGTGTAAACTCTAGTATCATTGGTTTGTTAAGTTAAATTGTGTTGAATTTATACTTATTTATATTTTAATATTTTATTATCACGAAGACAAACAAACTAATTTCTTGCACGGGTGATCTTATCGTAAGACAGGGTTTTCTCTATCACCACCGACTCCGATCAACTTCCCGTTGGGGTAGTGAATACCCCTTGGTCTCCTGATGAAAGCAAGGGAGTTTTATCGCGATGGGTGGAAGTGGGTGGCAAACATGTGAAAAATATATCTGTCCTTGTCTAACTCATATGAACTTCAAATGAGTGAAGAAGTTCACATGATAACTTCTGGAAATTTCTGAAAATTTCTGTAATGATCTAGAAAGATTACATTTACTCTACATTTATGCCAAAATAAATGTCCACCCGTGCGAAGCCGGGCCGGGACGCTAGTTATCGGATAATTATCCAGAAAAGTAATTGATTATCTTGATAATTCGAACCCTGCCACCTAGTGAGATGAAGGCCAAGTGAAAAACCATTACACATATTTATAACAACTAGTTGAGACAGCAATAGTTGGTACCGTTATGGACTTGTACGCCTTCTTGGCGGATGCCTTGGTGATGTCGAACAGCTTGATGCAGCAGTCTCTGGATGCTGACACCAAGATCTGCTCCCGGGGGTGGAAGTCCAGCGCCGTGATCTCATCCGTGTGATCGTACCTATATACACAGATATATCTGTCTCTGTCTCTCACTTTTAATGTTTTAAATAATTTCGATACACCCAGTGTCACTGACACAAATAAAAACATTATTTCACGAGATATCGATATTTTAGCTCCAATACTAGCAGGTGACGTCACAAATGTCACCTGATTTGTATGGAGCGTTTTAGCACCGCGTCACTAGAATTGCTTTTCGGCGGGTTGTAATAAAAAAAAATTAAGTCGTAATGAAAAAAAATTATAAGCGTCGGTGGCGCAATGGATAAGGCGCGGGACTCTCAATCTGAGGGTTCTGGGTTCGAATCCAGCCGTGTACCTATGAGTTGTTTTTCAATTCAAGTACATTATCCGATTGCTTAACGGTGAAGGAAAACATTGTGAGGAAACCTGCATGTCTTGAACAGGCATGTTAAGTCCGCCAATCCGCACTGGGCCCGCGTGGTGTACTATGGCCCATACACTCTCCGTAGGAGAGTAGGCCTGAGCCCCTGCAGTGGGGACGTATATAGGCTGTTGATGTAGATGAAAAAAAATTATAGAGCTATTTATCTATTTACATGAAGTGTTAGACCCAAATAATTTTTCTGTCAAATACCCAGTTAAGACGACTCTAACGACAACTCTCAAACAAACATCAGCCGTTGTGTACTCCCTCCTCCTGCAGTCGGGTATAATAAACAACAACTCACAGAGTCCTAATAACTGGATGTCCCTGCTGCTCCCTGCCAGGGTCCACCTCCTCCGGAGCAGACTTGGCAAGCATACGCTCCACATCCAAGATCTGAAAACCAAGGTCATGGTCACACCCAGTACATCATGCAACTACATAGGTCCACAGTGGACATGAGCGACCCTTATGGACTTTCCAAAATAGTCATCTTCAACTTATCACAATTATTCTGGACATAGTCCTTCTCCACACACACCTGTGAATTTCTTCTCAGGAGTGTGCAGGTTTGTTCACGATGTTTTCCTTCACCGAAAAGCCAATGGTAATGATGTTTATCATTCGTACATAAATAACAAATAGTAACTCATTGGTACGAGCCAGGATCGAACCCAGACCTCGATTGTTCAAGGACTGACGCTCTACACAACTGAGATACCACGGCTTACAGAACAACAATTCATTATTAATTTATTTTATTTTGTTTTTCATCTCACAAAATTTTTATTTAATTGGCATTTTGATTGTATCCGCCGTTTCTGAAACAATATTACCGCGCTCCACCCACCTTGATACTTGCGTCCACGCTTCCCGTCGCCACCAGCTGCCCGCACACGCTGAATGCGCCCGCACGGCACGACATCTTGTGTGACGTCACGTAAGCGGTCTCGTACGTCGCCGGCTCCGGGGCCAGCGACGACGCGTCCATCTCATACTCAAGATCTGAAATGTAATGAAATATTTATTTGGTTAAAATATTGTACAGGATTTTAAAATTACATATGATGTTAGATCACATATTTTACCAAAATCTATATTAATATTAACATTTATGAATTATGTTCCACTATATTTAAAAATAAAATGCCATTGTTAATAACCGGATATTTAAAATACGGAAAATCATAAATAATATGCACCGAACGATCCTCTAACGAATGCGCCTCAATACCATTTTCGATTTAGTTTCGCTACGCGTCACTAGATGGCGTCACCAATACTGTAAACCGCACGTCTCAAAAAATCTTAAATATTTATTTTATTCTGTTTTTAGTAGTTTCTGTGGAAATTTCAACTGTCTATAATTTAATCACGGTTCATGAGCCTGGCGACAGATTTTACCATTTTACCCTTTGGGTACGGAACCCTAAAAAGACATCATTCCAGGCCTCTGCAAACTGTTGATGGACTACATAATCGACCAAGGACCCATTAGAATTCCGTAGGCATTCAAAAAAATTAAAGCATTCAAAAAGAACTAGGAACCGACTTCAACTGCCCTAAAATTCTAAAGCTTTCATACCCTTAAATGAATCACCCTTAGAGGTAGAATTATCTGGATACATATTTGTTTTTTGTTGACTTTCTCAAACAGCACCAAATCAATTTCGATAAAATCATTCACATGGGACCACCTCTAAAGTATGCTCTACCAAACAAAAGAAGAATCATCAAAATCTATTCATATTTGGTGGAGTTATCACATAACATACATACAACAAATTAATATTATATATTAATTTTATTATATATTATTATCTAACCAAATCCAGTGGTCCCCAAAAGATGTTCAGCTCCACTGGAGGCAGCCAGACGATCCTTCCTGTCCGGCTCATGCTGGAGACCCACCATCATCAGGTTGAGGAGCCTGCGGGCCACAGATAGCTAGTTCATTGCAATAATCGGATTGGGTGCACAAAAGGGGGCACTAAGGCGGGATCATCGTGATTTTTTTAATATATCAATCAGTGAAAGTCAAAATATAATAAAAATCTAAAATTCAACAATGAAAATTTTTGAGACAAATAAATATTTCCTTACAAGCTACTTTAGTCCATTCTATAATCACTTAACCATTGACATGAGTCTCACACGTCCAAGCGACAATCATCGCTTGTTTCACACAGCCAATTGCAACCTTCTAAATAAAAATGATTCTAGTTCAAAAACTAATACAACTATACAGAAATAAAAATACACACAAAAAGCTAAGGAAATGAGCGAGAGCAGTCAATTGGAAGGGCATTCAACGATACAAGCGTAAAATCAACGCAGTCAGAATGAAATTGCCTGGTGACTACAGTACCCACAGACACTTCATGCTTACCTCTTGGCATGGTTGAGTGGATAACCTGTATTTGAATAGCTCATTACGAATTAGTTTCTAGTCATCAAGTACGGTATTATTTATTTTAACACACATTCCATTTCAAAAACAATGGATTCAATATAGTAAAGTACCTGTTTTGGTATATTTTTTTAACAAATTAACATGGCACAATGTTTGCATACTCCACAAATCTTTATCAACATATATATAACAAAAATTGTTCAATTACCTGTCACTGGGTGGGCACGGCGGGTCAGCATGGACTGCAGCAGCTAATGTAGCAGCTATGGGCTGGAATCCGTCGTAGTAAAGCTGGCTTAAATGTAAAATACACGCAAAAAAAATAACTTGGTATCAACATAACCTCAAAAATTATATTTAATAAATTATAGACAACTAGCATTTAATCATCTGATCTAATAATAAAGAATATGTTTTAGACATCATAGCAATTACATTTTGTGATAAAAATGATATGTTTCCATATAAATATTAGAAGAAAACTAAGAAAATAAGCTGGCGAAAATGAAATAATATTAGTGCATATCCTACCTAATAATCATACGGTAAAGCAGCTCTCTGTTCTTCACAACATTCCTAGTATCAACCTCACCGTTACTTTCCTTCATTTTATCACAAAACTATCACTAAAACACAAGAAATCGTTTTCGAAACCGGCAGAAAACAATCTGCGCTTGACAACAATACTGACGTTTAAACTTTTTTAAATGTCTATTACACTGAGCAAGTAATCACTACGCTGGTCTATTACGTCTATGCTCAGTTTTTTTTCTTCTTCTTCTTTCTTTTTTTTTCTTCGCGGCACACCACGGTCTACCTATGCGATTTTCCTATAAGTAAATCGATTTAAACAAAAGATTACTTGCTCAGAATACTATCTGACTAAACTTCCTTGTATTGAGAAAAATCAATGTTTTAGCACATGCGCAATCACAGAGTTGTAAACACTCGATAAAAATGTTTGATTTGCAGATGATTTTCGTTACTCTCGCCTGCCGGTGAGTGATAGTGAAAGAAGAGTAGAGAGTGAAAGTGATAAGTGTTGGAATACTGACGAAAGCTCGTAAATCACAGATTAATTTACGTAAACAAAAAGAAAAAAATTCGACTTGATGCAAATAACTAATAACTCTGTCGCTTCCTTTTACAACATCCCTACTTTCTTTTTTTGTTTGTTTCCAGAGCCGTTAAAATTGTTTGACAGACTTCTGAAGTTTTTAAAGATAAACAACTTTTTGAACTTTTCGTGAATTTCTTAGTTGCTATACAATATTACTTTTGATTACACGCTGCCTCTTTGGACACCAGATTTTGGCAGAATTACCATGAAGTTGGTAGTTGCCATAAATATTAAGAATTGAATTGAATTGAATATTACTTTTGCCATAAATATCAAGAATTGAATTGAATCAATATTACTTGAATATTTTATGTTCTTCCCCAGGTTTTACTTACAGGATGTCGGTGTGTGGAACTAGATTGTTGGGACGGCGACGATGGCAGCCCTGTCATCTACCACGGTCACACGTTCACCACGAAAATACCCTTCCGGAGGGTAGTAGAGACTATTGCGAGGTTCGTTATTCCTTCAATATCTCGATAGGTATTATAAGAAAATGTAACTAAAAGTCTAGGGTGAATTATAAAATGATAAGTCATATATTTATATTATTACATTATATAAACAATCACTCAGCGAGCCATGGAATGAGCTATGCTCGGAATATCTCTTTGTGATAAATGGTCATTGACATAGCTTGACAAGCTAGTGATCTGAAGTAGCAATGGACAGGCCACATGGCTCGAAGAACCGATAACCGATGGGGAGTAAAAGTTCCATACCAGGTAACATGTAGTGGGCCGTCCCCCTACTAGATGGACCGATGACCTGGTTAAGGTCGCGGGGAGTCGCTGGATGCAGGTGGCTCGGGACCGGTCGATGTGGCGTACCACGAAGGAGGCCTATGTCCAAGCAGAGTTTCCCGGCTGATGATGATGATATATCTTTAGTTGTAAGCTATAAAATAACAAAGACATTTAATATTAATAGACCGGACAAAGCAAACAAAAATTTTGATCCTAAACTAATTACCAATTGGTAATAAGTTACTCAATCTAGTGTCACATCACGTCACGCGGCCGTACAAGACATTTGACATACCGTTGAATTTTAAGATCAAAATGTTTATATGAAACGTTTCCCAATGACCGCTCTATAACCTATTACTATATTTAAATCTCTCTGGGTCAAATGAATATATTTTCTTTTTCATTTTTCAATGTATAGATTTTAACTCAAAAACACTCATTTCTTCTAATTTCCAGAAGTGCCTTCATAACATCTCCGTACCCCCTGATACTTAGCATAGAGAATCACTGCAGTCTGTCGCAGCAGCAGGTCATGGCTAGCACATTTGAGGTCTGTTACTTTTATATATATTTCAAATAGTTATAATAATATTAAATTAAAGTATAAATTTTCAACTTATATTTATTAGATGGCCTTACAGATACGCTAAGATACAGACATGCAACACGTGCACAGGTACCGGGTTCAATTCCTGGTGGGGACATTGTCTAAAATCAGTTTGAGACTTTCCCCAGGTTGTTTAGGACATTGCCGGCTGAATCACCTGAACAGTGATATGAATCCGTGCTTCGTTAGTCACGTTGATCAGTTGTCACCGGTTACTATCTACGACAGGTAGTAGCTGCATGAGACATGTCAGAGGACTGTGGCGGATCAACAACTCTGATACTAGGGTGTGTGTGGTCGGTTATTAACATTACAACCTACATGATAAGAAGAAAAGTACAAATATTTCTGTTTTGTTAGTAACAAGGTATCTCTAGTTTTGTGTGACTCTACTAGCCTTGTATTGATCCAGGCAGTGTTCGGAGAGAAACTGGTGACATCGTTTCTGTTTGAAGTGGACTACACGGACGAGCCACGGCTGCCCAGTCCGGAACAACTCAAATACAAGGTACAGTAGATAATTTGTCATTACCCGACTGCAATAGAAGGAGGTCTATGTTTTTCGAGAGTATGTATGTATAATTGTTTGGCACGCTCCGTGGCTTGAACGGCTCGATGGATTTTAGCCGTAGAGGTTGTCATTAGATTCGTATTTACTGCGAGTGACACTGAATATATCAAAATCATAAAAGGTTAAATTATGCAGTCGTGTTTGTTTTTTTAATTTACTTTTCATTCGCTTGTTTTACGATTTGATTTAAGTATCATAATTACAAAAATCAATGTACTTTGACAGTTAATTTTAATTACTACTGCTACTATATTTATAACCACCTCCATGTCCTTTCTGCACGCTTGCACTACCACTCCTGAGGTCCCGGGTTATATCACCGGCGGGGTTACCACTGGTACTAGGTTTGGTTGGTGGGAGGGCATTTTATATGTCCACCTGTCTAGCTACCGACATGTTGCCTAAGTCTGCCGCTAAACAGCAGTGTTAATAGCACTGTTGTGTTCCGGTATGAACGGTAGCAGAGCCAGCGCCTCCTAGATGGAGGCTTCTGTGCGAGCTTACTATCAGGTGAGATGAAGGCCAAGTGCCAAACCACCACACATGTAATAATAATAAAAATTGGGAAAAATTCAAGCTTATAGCCATTAGGCCAGAGAGAAGTAGGAAAAATATATGTTTTGTTTTCAGGTCCTAATAAAGAACAAGAAGCTCCTCCCGGTGGAATCTAGTCCAACAGTGGGTCTGACCGGAGCCAGCTCTGCACAAGGATACGGCGGTGTACTGGCCACTGCGTTCAGGTTAATAACTTACTAACTTAACCTTAAAACTTACTAAAAGAAACGGTTATGTCACTGGAAAGTGTAAAGATCTGGTGACGTACGTCTCTTAGATACAAAACTTATGAAGAACGCCTGTTTCAACTTAATCTGACAACACTGGAAGAGCGAAGGAAACGAGGTGACCTCATTGAAACTTATACAATACTCAACGGACACTACAATGTGAGCAACATCAGAACCTTGTTCACTATGAGCCAGAACAGTCGATTGAGAGGGCACTCAATGAAGCTCACCAAGCCTTCATGTAGGAGCAACCCTAGGAAACACTTCTTGCCTAACCGTGTAGTGCATTCTTGGAACGCTCTGCCTGAAAGTGTTATAAGTGCTACTTCAGTGAATTGTTTCAGAAACAGACTAGACGAGTATTTAGAAACATTAAAACAAGTGCAGTGATATACACGCATCAGCTACAAGAGATGCTGGTGTATCAAACAAATAATAATAATAATAAAGTATAACCGGACCTTTACACTTCCCGGCTACGTAACCGGCTCTTTCTTAATTCCAAGCAGGTGATGTTTAGAGTGATACGTAATGGTACGATGTAATATAACGCGATACGAAATGTAATGACATATCACATTACTTTAACAAGAACTGTTTTGCGCATGTCTGCTGTCTAGGTTTTGATATAATTAAACTGTACCGAATTATATTGTTGTTTATTAGGTATTTTAATGTTTATAGATCTAACGGGATCCGCCAGACGTCATCTTCGCTGCCGGAGCACAGCATCCGTACGAGCTCGATCCTGTCAAACCAGTCCGCCGGCAGCTCACTCACGGAGTACTTCTCCGACGAGGATCTCGACGAGGATGATGACGAGCTAGATGGTGAGGGAATAGAACCAGACAGTGTTAGCTAGAACTGTTAGCTGGCTAGCCAGGCGGCGATTTGGTCAATTTTTTGACTCCCCCTCTTCCCATGGTGAGATGTCGTGTCGTCAAACCCCTTTCTTTAATCTCATTCTTTAATCTCACGTGAGATTTTCAAAATACGTACATTAAGCTCTCCTGTGCTACCGTTTGGCGTTCGCACAGTCACGATAAACAATATTATGTACGATTTAGCAATAAGTTACAGAAGAAACATATTTTACCTGAACAGTTTTATTGAAATTTTTCAACAAAAAAAACGCGATACTTTACAAAACCCTAACTAAGGCTCGTATTAATAAACGCTGCTCAAGGTAGAGCGACGTTTTCATGAGATTTTCACAGACCAAAGAGACCGACCCTTGAAATTCTCGTCAAGAATCGTTAAAACAAGCGATAATATGTACACATTTTAATGAGAAAACTGAAGAAATGGCTTCGGCCTTGTTTATAACCTTAAAATTCTAAGCTAGAATATCATTATCAAAGTCATGGCTGTATGATGTTCTGCCTTTGCCTTATCCTGACAGAAAAAAATCTTAACAAAAAAAGATTATATGCTCTGTGATATAAATGATCTCAAATTAGTAACGATGAGTAGCGTTTATTAATAAACCTAGGTCTTCAGCAGCTGCTCAACGCTAAGCAGATCTCTAACTAGACTGTCTTAAGTTCTAGCTTAAGCGGCGTTTATTAACACGGACCTTATTACCTCACGTAATTAATGGACTAACCCAACCGCTACCCAACGTCTATTTGAACCGGACCGATTTTGTTATAGAAAAGGAACTCCACAAAATTCTCAACTCAATGGAAGACAAATGCGGGCGTCCGCCTCTCTCGCTCTACCAGAGCTTCCGTAAGAGCGAGGGAGACGGGGAGACGTCTGGCAGCGCCAAGCAAGCCATGACTAGGAAACGGAGCAACCAGATCGCAAAGGAACTCAGTGACATGGTCACCTACGTGCAGGTATCACGCTGCTGACAATAATCACACTATCACACTAATGTCTGTGATCATTTATCTACTTCATATGCAAAGATATATAATAAGTCTGTAATCAGTGCGTGTTGCCAGTGATGACATACGGAGCCGAAACGTGGTCCTTTACTGTGGGACGAATAAACAAGCTCAAAGTCACTCAGCGAGCAATGGAACGAGCTATGCTCGGAATTTCTCTACGTGATAAAATCCGGGATGAGGAAATCCATAGACGAACGAAGGTCACCGACATAGCTCGACGAGTCAGTGAGCTGAAGTGGCAATGGGCAGACCACATCGCTCGAAGAACCGATAACCGATGGGGAGACAAGATTCTCGAGTGGCGACCACGTACCAGGGAGTCCCCATACTAGATGTACCGACGACCTGGTTAGAGTCGCAGGGAGTCGCTGGATGCAGGTGACTCACACCGGTCGATGTGGCGTACCATGAGGGAGGCCTATGTCCAGCAGTGGACGTTTCCCGGCTGATGATGATGATAGTTATTTTATAGTATAGTACTGGTGGCGCCATCTAGTGACGCTCAGCAAAACTAAAGCAGAAATGGTGTTTAGTAGGAATGACAAACAAAGGTGCAAAGGAATTTTTGTAGACATATCTCTTCGTGGGAATCACGTAACATATTTTTGTATTTCAGGCGATAAAGTTCCGCGGCCTCAACCCCATCTCCCCGCGCAGCTCCATGAAGCAACCGAGCAACGTTGCCAAGGAGACTGCGCCGTGCAGCAGCTTCGAGTCCTCGGAGAGCAGTGACAGCGCTGGAACTGTATGTATATGTAGGCTGCACTTACACTTTTGGACGTGACATTTGACATAAGATGTGGACGGTTCACTCAGTCGAAAGTTCTGAGGTAACGAACATTTAAAAAAACACATACCCATCGAATTGAAAACCCTCTCCTTTTTAACCGACTTCAAAAAAGGAGGAGGTTCTCAATTCGATGGGTATGTTTTTAAGTTTTTTTAAAAATGTTTGCTACCTCAGAACTTTTGACTGGGTAAACCGATTTGGATGATTCTTTTTTTATTTGATAGCTGTACATCATGGAGCACCAGCAGGGTGTTGCAACATTACATATACTTAAAACTAAACATAATATAAACTAAAAGTAAAAATACGTCGTCGCGTCGTTGTGGGCTTAAATAGCGAGCGAGCCGCAACGAACAGGCATTCAGTCTGAGGCCGTGCCACGATACAGTTCTCACAGCTGTTACACTGCTAGTCGTAGTTTCGCTATAACTGGGTAGTCCTTCAATATAAAACTTCAGGTTTTAATTATCTACGGCTCTCACCCAGATCTCCGATATATAATTACATTTACAAAATATCAACGACATCACAAATATAAATTTGTTGCTGTGATATTCATCATTTATTCAATCTAATACACACAAATACATCGCCATTACAGTTGTTCACGCTAATCGATAACAACAACATCAACAATAACAACATCATCAACAATAACAACAACATCACCGTGTTGTTTCCCTTGCTTGCCCGCCGCAGCAACTGGCGCCGTCGACGAGCCGTGCGCGCTGCCTGAACGCGCCGGCCGCCCACCACCCGTGCTACCGCTGCTCCTCCGTGAACGAGGCCATCGGCAAGAAGATATGCCGCAAGCACCCCCTGGCCCTCGTCGCACACACAGAGACGCAGCTGGTCAGGACGTATCCCGCCGGGTGAGAGAACTGTACACAGATAGATTATTTGAATCTGGATACAATTGGATATTTGACTTAAAAAATATTTTTGTCCATAGTCCATTTAAAAAAATAGCTCAGTCAATTTTTTTTCGATACGACTAATCGTTTTTTTATCACAACCCGCCGAAAAGTGATTCTAGTCACGCGCTGCTAAAACGCTCTATATAAATCGGGCGTGTTTTGTGACGTCACATTACTATATTGGAGCGTTTAATGTATGAAGCTCGTTCGATATTTTGAGTTATCTCGTAAAATAATGTTTTTATGTGTTATATACCCCTATAATAAAATGTTCAAAATGCAATGAAAAAACTAAATCTAATAAGCATTTTACTATTCGAAGAACTATATTTTTCGAAATTTTTCAATTCTTGCCGAATCCCACCAAAAAATTAAAATTTTTACGTATTTGTATTTTGGGGTGCTTTTTTTTAATGTCCGTTACGATATAAAATACAATTCAACCCCAAACTAATTGTCAGTTTTCTTTATATTCATGTATCAAAGTTGTTGTTTGGCGCAAGTTCTCATAGCTTGAACCATTGGCTTTTCGGTGAAGGAAAACATTGTGAACAAACCTGCACACTCCTGAGTAGAAATTCACAGGTGTGTGTGAAGTCTACCAATGCGCACTGGTCCCGCGTGGTGCACTATGTCCCATACACTCTCTGTAGGAGAGTAGGACTGAGACCTGCAGTGGAGACATGTATAGGTTGTTGATGATGATTATTTTGTGTTGTATTTTCGTAACATTAATGTCCATCGTGTTCCTGCAGTCTCCGTATCGACTCGTCTAACTTTGACCCTGTGACGTTCTGGTCGTGCGGGGTGCAGCTGGTCGCGCTCAACTACCAGACGGAGGACGCGGCGATGGCCATCAACGCTGCCATGTTCGAGAGCAACGGGTGCCTCGGGTACGTCAGGAAGCCGAACGTCATGTGGGACACTAAGCACATCGCTTATAGACGGTGAGTTCACGTACCATATACGAGTATATATACATACAAACTGTGTTTGCACCTACACAAATACAATGAGAATATCGACTATAACAAATCTAAGTTGTAAGAAATAGACTGAGAAATCACTGTGGCTTTATTCGTTATGTTGGAAACTTTAATCGTTATGTTGGACACTGTAATCGTTATGTTGGACACTTTAATCGTTATGTTGGTCACGGTAGTCGTTATGTTGGACACTTTAATCGTTATGTTGGACACTTTAATCGTTATGTTGGACACTTTAATCGTTATGTTGGACACTTTAATCGTTATGTTGGACACTTTATTCGTTATGTTGAACACTTTAATCTTTATGTTAAAAACTTTAATCTTTATGTTAAAAACTTTAATCGTTATGTTAAAAACTTTAATCGTTATGTTGGACACTTAAGTCATTATATGTTTATGTTATAAAAAGCAAAAAGTTACTAAAACAAAAACTTAAAGAATGTTTGATGTAGTTTGTAAGTTAGTTTAAGTTTAGTAAGTTAGATATGCTGCCTTGGCAGTTTGGCGTTTTAAAAACATGTACAATTTTAAGGTTTTTGTAATAAATAAACTATCTTGGACACTTTGGTCGTTATTTTTGAACCTTTTTGTTGTAGTACAAGGCACTAGTTGTAAGATTGTATACTTTCCATACATCGAATACTTTATTCCAATCATTATGGATACTAAAATGCTAAAGCGTTCGCCCCGGACTGGCGAGAGAGAAATTAGTGAGAGTGGAAAAGGTGTCAGAAAAAAAAATTTTTTTCTTCAAAATAATGTAGTTTATGTTCTTTGAAGCTCTATATTTTGGTTATAGACACTTTAGTCTGTTTCTACGAGTACATTGAATATTTGTGTGTCAGCTTCAACCCGATCGACAAGGAGTTCGACGGGGTGCACGCGGCGCACCTGACGCTCGCCGTCATCTCGGGGCAGTACGTCGCCGAGAACGTGTACTCGTTCTACAACGCCTTCGTGGAGGTGGAGGTGCTGGGGGTGCCCGCGGATTGCACCAAGATCAGGACCAAGGTCGCCAGGAAGAACGCACTAAACCCTATATGGAATGAGACGTTCAATTTCAAGGTGAGATTCTTCATTTTAACCCCTGGCGCAATTATAGGATGCAGGTGTGTCTGTGGCATCGTAGCTCTCGAACGGATGGACTGATTTTGATGCGGTTTAGAAAGACGAAAGAAAATATTTTATTTAGCACAGAAATTACTTTTTTTTACTTATATGTAATTACTTATGTACATATATATGTCAAAAAGTCCTCCGACTCAGCATGCTGCTGTCACTACAGCGTGCAGCGACCGCGCTGGTTGTCAGCGGAGCACTAGGTGGGTGGGGCTGCGCGTGCAAAGATAACAGTTATAAAAAATAATTGATGTGTAAGAAAAAAGATAATTTATTCCAAGCTAAAAATAAATACAACACATAATGGCCACTTCAGCTCATTGACTCGTCGAGCTATGTCGGTGACCTTCGTTCGATTCGTATGATTATTGCGTAGGAATCTTTTAAATTTTGTGTAATGTATGTAAAAAAATGTAAACTGTCACAACCACACCCTCTAACTCGCACTCACTCTCACCCTCTCTCTCACCTTAGAGATAGAGTGAGAGAGAGAGAAACTACATCTGTCGCACAGTATCCCCCCCATGCCCCGCGAAGTCCGTAGTGTAGTTTATCCTCGGGTTGTATTATTTTCAGATCAACTTCCCCGAGCTGTGTTTCGTTCGTTTCGAGATATACGACGCGGACACCAACTACATGCTGTCCCAGAGGGTGATACCGCTGCAGTGTCTGCGCCCCGGGTACCGCCACGTCAGGCTACGGTGAGTACCGCACTCTTATCACGACGTCACACTTGTCACTCCATCACACATATATCATAGTCACATTTATCACACTGTCACACCATCACACTCATACCATAGTCACATTTATCACACTGTCACACCATCACACTTATACCATAGTCACATATATCACACTGTCACACCATCACACTCATACCATAGTCACATTTATCACACTGTCACACCATCACACTCATACCATAGTCACATTTATCACACTGTCACACCATCACACTTATACCATAGTCACATATATCACACTGTCACACCATCACGCTCATACCATAGTCACATTTATCACACTGTCACACTCATACCACCAACACTTATCATACCATCACACTCATACCATTAAAACAACAAGTCAAGGAGCACTACTTATCCCTCATTTAAATTATACAGTTTATTTGTATGTACATATATATGTATTTATTGATCATTTATAATATTATGTAAATCGTGTTTTTATTTATTGTTATCTTTTTTCTATATACATTATCTTCTTTTGTAATGTTTGTTTGTTTATGTACATGTATGTAGTTCTACTTGCAATATATTTATTTTTTGACAGCTCCAGCGCGAGTGCCGGGAGACATCTCTCGTTAGGGATAGCAAACTCAAATTGTACAATTTTACTTTCGTTATGATTGTCTCTGTAATATTTTAAATGTACAATAAACAATACTCACATTTGTCACACCTATACTATCACACATTTATCACACTGTCACACCATCACACTTATACCACCAACACTTGTCACACCATCACACCGTCCCACCTATCATACTTTAAATACAAAGTTTTTGTATTATTCATTAACATAAGTGTAAACACATGCATCCAGCTCCCCCACGAACCAGCCGTTGAACATGGCGTCTCTGCTGATCTTCTCGCGCTGCTGCGAGGAGGTGGCCGGGGAGAGTTGCCGGGGGGACCTGGAGCCGAGCTCGCCCAGACAGAGACGCAAGATACACTTCCTTGTTGTATACGCGGTGCACAGGCACGAGCCATACTCCATACTCAAGGTCACGCAGGACACCACCGCCAACGAGGTGGGTACTTCATCACCAGCCTATACACGTCCCCACTGCAGGTCTCAGTCCTACTCTCCTACAGAGAGTGTATGGGACATAGTCCACCACGCGAGACCAGTGCGGATTGGTAGACTTCACACACACCTTTGAATTTCTTCTCAGGAGTGCGCAGGTTTGTTCACGATGTTTTCCTTCACCGAAAAGCCAATGGTAATGATTTTTATCATTCGTACATAAATAACAAATTGTAACTCATTGGTACGAGCCAGGATCGAACCCAGACCTCGATTGTTCAAGGACTGACGCTACACAACTGAGCTACCGTGGCTTAAATTGTTTAATTATCAACCGATTTATTTTACGCGATACCTCCGCCAATTGTGAATAGATTTTGTTGATTCTTTATTTGTTTGGTAGAGCATACTCAACTTCAGAGGACAGAAATCCGTAGACGAACGAAGGTCACCGATATAGCTCGACGAGTCAGTGAGCTGACGTGGAAATGGGCAGGTCACATCGCTCGAAGAACCGATGGGGAGTGAGAGTTCTCGAGTGGCGACCACGTACCGGGAAACGTCTACCGGGCCGTCCCCCTACTAGGTGGACCGACGACTGGATGCAGGTGGCTCGGGACCGATGTGGCGTACCATGTCTGTGATGATGATGACTTCAGAGATCGCATATAAATTTACCGAAACTGATTCATCAAAACAATCATCAAAACACAGACCCAGATAAATCTACCTCTAAGGGTGAGCTTTTTAGGGGATGAATGCTGTATACTTTAGGGCAGATGAAGTCGGTTTCTAGGTCGTTTTGAACGTAACTTACTTTCGGGAAAGCTGTTGATGACTCGTGATCTATTTTCAGGCGATAGCGCAGTGTCTGACCAAGGCCGGCGTGTGTCGCACCGCCCGCGGCAACTACGTGCTCGTGGAGGAGGTGCCCTCGCGGACCCCCACGCAGCGCGTGCTGGGGCCCCACGAGCGCGTGATGCGGGCCGCCACGGGCCGCCCCGGCGCCCGCCTGCTGCTGAAGAGGGTGGGGGACGACCCCAGCAGCAGGGCCTGGCTCACCAGCATCAGGTAACAGCAAATGATGTATACTGTGATAACTGACAATTATTTAATTATTCTTCTTAATGGGCAATAATGTAATGTAATGATATTGACATATTTAAAAATTTCCCATAAAAACTATGATTTAAAAAAATCAGTTTTATGACGAAAAATTTTGATCCTTCTCACTCGCGCAATTGTTAGAGCGGGAGGGCTATACCTCTCGCACGCTCGCTAACACTATAGCTAGTAGCGACAGTAAAAAGAATACTTAAGCTCGGAAAATAGAGAAGATTGAAACGATCGATATCCTATTGCTGTAAGACCTACACATATACTCCGCTGCTCTGAGAGATACAAAAATACTTTAAAAATGTATCAAACTGCTGAATCGATTTGTACCAAACATAGCTAAGAACCAACGCAAGGAAACTTGCTATCACGTAAAAAACCGCATCAAAATCTGTCCGTCCGTTCGAGAGACACACACACAGACACATTGGCGTCAAACTTATAACACCCCTCTTTTTCGTCGGGGACCTTATTATCGTTGACACATTGACGGTGAGTGGTGTCCCCTCAGATCAGCGTCCACGGACCGCTCCAAGGACCGCTCGGTGCCCTCCGACGAGGACTCCGGCCACGAGGAGAGCCGCAAGCCTCCGGACAGCTTCCTGGTGTGCGTCCACAACGTGTCCCACGAGATACCCTACGCTATACTCAAGGTAAGCAGCAGCAGCAGGGGAACCGGGGCTGTATCTTTGCTTCGCCCGTGTGACATAGCTTAGTCGCACACGACTTAAGTCACGATCGGCTACAGGTCATTTGAATCATTCGCCTCAGGTGTTACCAATATAACTTAGAATGTTTAATTTTATCCGTTTTACGCAGAAAAATAACACCGGTAATTCGTGCAAGGAAAACGGAACGCAAAGTTCATAGAACAGTTCCCACTGTCAATGTCAATAAGTGGTAATGTCAGTGTTCGACGATGACGTTTAGTCTATCGCTCGCCTCCGCAAAGAGTGGTCCCGACCACTCTTTGCAGAAGAGCGAGACAGAAATACCAAATTTCATAAGTCGAACGAAAGTTCCATCAAAGTTTCATACTACATTCCTGTTGCCATCTTTTAAAATACAACAGCTGGATTTGTGCAGTAACTATCTAACAATAGTACATCAGATTGTGATGTCGCGAAATGAGTATCATTAACATACAACTTCACAGTGAATCACAATTTACATTTTAAACACTGTTTGTCGATTATTGTTCAAAGCGCCATTTACCACCACTGCAGGTCTCAGGCCTACTCTCCTACAGAGTGTATGGGACATAGTACACCACGCGGGACCAGTGCGCATTGGTAGACTTCACATGCCTGTTCAAGACATGCAGGTTTCCTCACGATGTTTTCCTTCACCGTTCAGCAATCGAATAATGTACTTGAATTGAACAACTCATAGATGCACGGCTGGATTCGAACCCGGAACCCTCAGATTGAGAGTCCGCGCCTTATCCACTGCTGCCAATTCCAGGTGCCGCTGAGCGCGACGGCTTCGTTCGTGGTGCACCAGGCGCTGACCAAGGCGCGGTGCCAAGACGATCCGAAGAGGTAACATTGGTCTATGTGATACATGTCTCCCAGTTAAATTACATAACCGCTAGCTGGTTTACAAAATAGCTAGAGGTTTTGTAAAACAACTGCGCAATGTTTAGCTGGATTGTCGTTGCGTTGCTTTTAACAAATGCTTCTATACGTTAGACGTTTTGAAAAAGTGTTTGTGATGATGATTATACTCGTAGATAAACCTTTCATCACTGTTTTCACTTAGGTTAGAGTCATTTTTAGCCGACTTTTAAAAAGGAGGAGGTTATTAATTCAACGGGTATGTTTTTTTCTTCTTTTTTGGTTTGTTACCTCAGAACTTTTGACTGTGTGAACCGATTTGGATGATTCTTTTTTATTTGAAGCTGGTGCTTCCCGTGCGGTCCCATTTCAATTTGGTCCAGTTCTGACAACGGCATCCATGAGAAAACTATATAAATCTTAAATTTGCCTTAGTAAAAGTATACTTTTAGGGCAATTGAAGTCGGTTTCCGGTTCTTTTTGAACGCATTTACTTGTAATTTAAGTCTTATCACTCATATTATTTTGTTTATTTTGACGAACTACATTCCGCTTTGGACGGCATTATTGTTCTAATGCCGTAAAGAGCCACGGTCGACAAAATGTTACAATCGTACGTTTCATTCTACAAAATCGCTAATCATTGACCCGCTACATTGCTGAATCCAATACGTACATTTGATTCCGCGTGTTAAAGTTTAGCTATTATGAAAATCGCTTAATGGCGTTAAACTGTTTGTCATAATGGAGCTGTTTAATAAAAGACCTAGCAGTTATGTAAAACACCTAGCAGTTATATAAAACAACTTGTTAAGCATTCCAACTGCGACATATACACCCCCTATTAACATACTAGGCTGCTATATAGTTGGACTTTCCTTACGGGTGGTTTTGACACGATCAAAACATCAATATGGCAAACATGCGGAAGTTGACATGCTTTTTTAAAATTGTTTGGTTACGTCAGTAACTGCCAAAAGATAAAAAGATTTTATGTCTAAATTCGCAATATAATACTGGCCACTTACTTTTTGAAAATCGCGTGCGAGACTCTTTTAAAAGCTTTTATTTAATTATAATCTGAATTGTATCATTCGAAAATACAATCTACTCCAGGCGTCGTGATTTGATGACGCCTATTTTCCTCACTCATGAGTGTTACCAACTCGTGTGTATTGAGGCCCTCGGCTTCGCCTCGTGCCTCGCCGTACACGTTGGTCACTACGTAACATTTTCAGGTTCGTGTTGGTAGAAGAGCTCGAATGGGGCGGCAGAGCAAGCGCGGGCCCCCAACAGAGGGCGCTAGCGGATGACGAAACTGTCTACACTGCTCAGGTATGATTTAATGATTCCGCCTTCGCCGTCAGATCTCCATCTGTATCATCATCATCAGCCGGGAAACGTCCACTGCTGGACATAGGCCTCCCTCATGGTACGCCACATCGACCAGTCCCGAGCCACCTGCATCCAGCGACTCCCCGCGACTCTAACCAGGTCGTCGGTCCATCTAGTAGGGGGACTCCCTGGTACGTGGTCGCCACTCGAGAACCTTTACTCCCCACCGGTTATCGGTTCTTCGAGCAATGTGGTCTGCACATTGCCACTTCAGCTCACTGACTCGTCGAGCTTTGTCGGTAACCTTCGTTCGTTTACGGATTTCCTCATTCCGGAATTTATCACGTAGAGAAATCCTGTATACTGTTGATGTTCCTGCAGCTCGCAACAAGCGTGTCGCTTCCACATTCATCATGCGTACAGATAAATTATGGAACGCACTGCCGGTGCACGTTTTACACAAAAACTACAACTTGGAAATCTTCATACGAAGTCATCAAATAGTCACCTTCTAGAACTTAGATTCCCAACGCTGGCGCTTTTAGTGGTAGCGAAAAGCGCCAGCGGGCCCAAAGGCAAATGGTTTTTGTTTTAACAATTTGTATGATCCTTCTCCGTTTTTACCCGACTGCGACAGAAGTAGGGTTGTGTTGTTCGAGAGTATGTGTGTATAATTGAAGGGCTCGATTCGTATTTACTGCGAGAGTGACACTGGGTATATCAAAATCATAAAAGTTAAAAATATAACGTTTCATTCCTTGTTATTACGAGTATAATATGTTTTTGTATATTTAATACCACGAGGAGCATGATTAGAAAGAGAGAGATTATTTACAATTTTTGATTATTAATAGATAAAGACAGATATACAACGTGTACAAAAAAGGAGTGATAACGAAAAAAACGAATTTAAAATATTGACTACAATTTTTGAATTTCATCCCTATCCTAGTTCTACATGTGTCAATAACCCATAAAACCAAAGATAAGATCATTCATCATTGACCCCAGTGCTCGCGTTGGTAAACAAACATTTCGGGTTATCAAAAATTACGACGTTACACCTATGAAATAAAAATGTATGGAAATTTAAACTAACCTTTACAACGCTGCTACTTTCACAGTGTATTCTATACAAGGGATATATACCCACCTTTAAGTATTATCACTCCTTTTAAGCTATTGCATAGCTTCTATCGCGGGCCTTGAGCGCGGGGACCGAATCGAGAAATTCCGTAACGAAAAAACCTCACGCTCCCCACTCCGACGGGCACGGAGGTGTGGCTTGAAGGCCGTGCATCGTATAACGTCGTTTCAGTTCGGCAGTCTTTGACACGGCATTGCGTGCGTGCGATTAGACGTATTACTGTTTTATAATTTATTAAGTATAATAGTATGTAATTTGATATAGCAAAGCAAATCCGTTATGTTAGCTAAATATTGATTTAATTTTGTTTTCCTGTTTGTAATTTAATTTACATTTTTGTGGTGGGGATATTTATGTTCGTGACATAAAAACTTTTCTTATTAAAACTTTCTTAAATAATTATAATTGCATAAGTTGATACAAAATGCTATGCAATAGCTTTACCGCGGCAGTCCCCGAGTGACACACGTATTTTTTGTACACGTCGTATATAAAATTGCTATAATTAGTAATGTAAATAAGGCGTTGTAATTTATCTTGTAAAGGCGGTAGGTAAAAGGTTGACAATTCTGGGCCAACACGTAACATCGTCGACCTCATCGTCACGTGACATCAGGGGAGATTGAGGCCAAGCGTCTGCACTGATCTCGATGAAATTTGTAACCGCAGTAAAGTAATAGGTTATTTTGTTTCCTTGGTTGCTTTCTATGTAATAAAGCAAACAATACGATGGACAAAAATCTATCTATAAATCTCGTGGCTTCTTTCCCTGCGCTACGACGACACGGAGGCGCTTCTACATCCTGTTTCATAACACACACACACATACACACACTCACTCACACACATACATACACATTCACTCTCACACACACACACACTAACAACATACCAACTATTCTTTTTTCTTTAAATAAATGTTTAAAATTGAATGTATGTCGGTTGTATCAACGTGCTAGCCAGTGCTTATGCTACAGGACTCACAGTCCTATTTTAAGCACTGGCTGATCAATAACTCTGTATGACTGTTGTTGTTTTGTATGATAATGCATTAATCACTGGTGTAGTTTTGGACAAAAACATGTTTTACTGTGTGCCAGGCGTCGTGGAAGACGCTGGGCCGGTTCGTGCTGCAGGAGAAGGGCAGCAGCGCGCCGGTGCCGCGCCACCGCGCCGCCATCGCCCGCATCCAGCGCGGGCTCAGCATCACCCGCGGAGCTATCACAGGTCACACATACCTACTATTTAAAATATATTTATTTATTTACTATTATAAATGCGAAAGTAACTCTGTCTGTCTGTTACGCTTTCCCGCTTAAACCTCTCAACCGATTTTGATGAAATTTGGCACAGACAATCTTTAGACCCTGAGAAAGGACATAGGCTACTTTTTAATGCGAAATAAAGTCCACGCGGGCGAAGCCGCGGGCAGAAGCTAGTACAATATATTGTTACAAACACTTAAGAAACTATTACATCGTCCAATAATCAATTTCATTTCAAACAATGGTTTATTATAACCACAGAGTATATAAGTAACTTACATAATATGTAGATACATCGTCCTGGAAACGTCCACTGCTGGACATCTCTTCTATGATATGCCACATTGACAGGACCCGAGCTCCTTATATCCCGCGACTTTAACCAGGTCATCGATATATCTAGTAGGGGGACGGAACGAGACACGGTTACTCCCCTTTTTTTAACTTTTACCCCCCATCGGTGATCTGTTCTCCTAGCGATGTGGCCTGCACAATTAACTCTTGAGCTCACTGACTCGTCGAGCTATGTCGGTGACCTTCGTTCGTCTACGGATTCGTCATTCCGGATTTTGTCACGTAGAGAAATTATGTACATCTGTAATGATTGGGCAATAAAACTATTATCTTTGTTTCAATTGATTCAGAAATCTCATAATGATGTCGATTTTGTTCCTCAAATTCTTGAGGATTCCGTTCATATCAATACTGAGTCTGGAGCACAGAAGCGTCTCATACGAAGCAGAGGATTTGCTGTTGTCAAAGCGCCCATACAAACGTAGTCCAGTCATATTTTGAGTATAAAGCTATGAAAATCTATGAAATTTTCAAGACACAATCTAGAAACAAATATCTGTGTCGGTGGTGAGTCAGGTCTTCGTTTAAATATATACTTCCAGAGTTACAGGGTGTCAAAGTATTGTATTTTACGGTAGTAAAAAGCCCCAACTTTGAACCTGATTTACAAGAGTATGAATCAATTTAGAACAATTTGGAAAAACCACCGACATCTGAAATTTCATTAGTATACTGTATTAAAAAAATGGTTACATAATATACTGTATCCTTCAAATGATCCCTGGACTACGAAACATCCAAATAACGGGTGGATAACATCGCGTAGTGTATGCTGTCTCACCGTACGCGCTCGGGTAGGATAGGGCTCGGATAGGGTCAGCTACAAAACAATGCAAACTTCAACGCGGCCACGTGGTCTAAACAGACAATTCTCTTAAGATGGCCGCTCAACTCAAAATGAGAAAGGGAACTGTATGATTACATCATGAAACAAAAAAATGATTGAATGTTGATATAGTTGTGTTGTATATACAGGCAGTGCACCGTTGCCACCGGAGCCATGTTCCGGGGAGAAGCACCCCGTGCACGCCGCGTACAGCGACCCCACCCACTGCCGGTCAGTAACTACTGCACCCACTTGTAGCATATTATATACAGTGTAAACTCTTTATAACGAACTTCACGGAACCGGGCATATTTTTTTCGTTATAAAGAGTTTTCGTTATAAAAGGGTTTTCGTTATAAAGAGTTTTCGTTATAAAAGGGTTTTCGTTATAAAGAAGAAGAAAAACAAATTTAACCAATTATAATAATTTCTAATTTTATTACTATCACTAGGTAAAATTAATATAAACACAATATATTCTGTTAACTTTGCCGCAACGTGTATTTTAGCGATAACTCTATACTAGAGGTACTACTAGGTGTTGTTTATGCCTCAATTTCTGGGTTTAAAAATGCCAAAAAAACACATTGAATTCATTTTAGAAATAACCGTGAATCGTTCTTTTGAATAAATTCCGCATTTATACAATAATTACAAAAACCAAGCTAATTTTATAAATGCGGAGAAACGTAGAAAGAAGCGAATGAGGGCGCCACTGTCGATCTATGGAGGTTTAATTCAGTCGAGTCAAGAAATCTGAGCATTGCTGTGGTTTTTAACCCCCAATGCAAAAAGAGGGGTGTTATGTGACGCCATTGTCTGTCTGTGGCATCGTAGCTCTCGAACGGATGGACCAATTTTGATGCGGTTTTTACGTGCAAGTTTCCTTGACGTGGTTTTTAGGTATATTTGATAAAAATCGATTCACAGAAGAGTATCAGCTGATGCTAGGTATTTTGGTCATATATTTTTTTAATTTGATACTTGTGAATAATAACAATAGGTTGTTATTTCCAGCCGGGTGTCCGCCACCCTAGAGAAAGGCATCGGCCGCTCTAAGGGACACTCGGATAAAGACATGCGCGCCTACATGCAGAGGCGAACCACTTCCAGAGAGGTGAGCACTATATATGATGAGGTTGCACTTGGCCTTCCTCTCACCTGCGCTCCAATACTAAGCAGATGACGTCACAAAAGACACCCGATTTATATGGAGCATTTTAGCACCGCGTCCCTAGAATTTTCGACGTTGCTGCTAGGCTTGAACATGCAAAATATGTGCCCGTGGAACTTTTTATTGGGGGGGGGGGGGGGGGGGGGGGGGGGTCTCTGATCCTCGGTCGGGATCTTTCCTGGTCCAAAGGATCTCCATTGCCATTAAAACATGGCAATGTTTCAAGTGTAGTGGTAGACCGGAACCAGATCAACCCGCGTCGTTAGGTTAGGTTAAGTTTTTTTAAAATTTTAGTTTTAATGCTATTACTAATCTACTGTCTACTAACAAACGCTACGTTCCGCGAATGTATGCAACTAAGGCCTGGTCTTGTACACTTGTAATTTGACACGTTCAAGGCCATTATCAAATAAAATTGATTTAGTTAACATTTTTGTATATTTCGGTTTAGTTCATTTGTACAAAAACATATACAACGCACGAAACAGGTAACACTTGACGTTGAAAACAAAGATGGCGTCAATAAAATGACATTTGACGCTGTCACTTAGTACAAACAGAATGATTTTGTACAATTACAATAAATGCAACAATGCAATTCTAGTATTTTTCTATACACATTTAGATTAGATTACTTGATTTGTAAATAGTGTACAAGTGCAGGCCGAATTTAAAACATCTCTGTTATATATTTGACATGTAATTTTTAATTTCGTTAATTATAATGTAACATCTATTTTCCGTATTCAATATAGCTTTATTGTACACCAATAAAAACTTAAAATGGAACATTAAGAGGGTATGCTGGTGTCAAAGCGCCCATACAAACGTAGTCCAGTCATATTTTGAGTATTAAGCTATGAAAATCTGTGAAATTTTCAAGTCACAATCTAGAAACAAATATCTGTGTCGGTGGTGAGTCAGATTTTCGTTTAAATATATACTTCCAGAGTTACAGGGCGTCAAAGTATTGTATTTTACGGTAATAAAAAGCTCCAACTTTGAACCTGATTTACAAGAGTATGAATCAATTTAGAACAATTTGGAAAAACCACCGACATCTGAAATTTCATAAGTATACTGTATTAAAAAATGGTTACATAATATACTGTATCCTTCAAATGATCCCTGGACTACGAAACATCCAAATAACGGGTGGATAACTTCACGTAGTGTATGCTGTCTCACCGTACGCGCTCGGGTAGGATAGGGCTCGGATAGGGACAGCTACAAAACAATGCAACCTTGAAACCGACCACGTGGTCTTACCAACATAGCCTCTTAAACTTTTTTTTACAACAGGCGGTCTTATCGCTGACAGCGATCTCTACCAGACAACCTTTGGGTAGAGGAAATAAGTAACAATATTTGTGTGGAGGTGTGACAGATATTGATAGATTATAATTAAATACTTGAATAAACACATATGTATACTTATATAAATAATATATAATAATAACCAATACAGACAAATTAAATATACGTTATTTTATGGATACAAATATAATCCATACTTATTTAATGATAAAGCTATTTATATGGTCGCTTGAATTAGACAAAAATATGTTTTCATTCAAGTCCCCAATGCGAAGTGTACCAGTGTCGTTTATGTCAGGTGCACTCTGAGGGTGAGAGTGGGGGCTCGCTGGGGGCGGAGGCTCTCGCCGCGCAGATGTCCAGGTTCAAGAGGGTGTCGCTGCGGAAGCTGCGCGCGTGGAGATCATGAGTGTTGCAGGTACTTACATACATCGAAACTTACATGATTTATCAACCGACTTCAAAAAATGAGGAGATTATCAATTCGACGTTTATATATATACTAGCGGCCCGCCCCGGCTTCGCACGGGTAGACATTTATTTTTTAAACATTTTTGGATAAGCGTAAATGTATTTTCAGCTTCATATCCCTACGCGACCAACGTCCCTGAGAAAAATGGTCTTGACAGACATAACACCAGAAGGACAAAAAAGTGATTCAGTTGTTAGTTTTATGAAAAATTTCGTAAATTAATTCACGCGATATTTTGTGGCTTACAGACAACCGACCGCGAGGGGTTGAGTTGGTGTTTAAAATGTTTAAAATGGTCAACTAATTTTGGCGTTTCTATGAATTTTTGGTGTTAAGGGAGTTGGTCTGAAACCCCACACAGGTTGTTTTTTGTTGGCGAAACTACTTGCTAGAGAAAAAAGATATCCATTCAGGTGAGATTTTTGATTGGTTAGGTTTGGCATTGTAGCTAAAACGCGGTAGCTACGCGAGCGAAGCGAGCGGTTTTTTCTTTAAACCACGCTTTATTTAAGATGAATTACATAGACATATATTTATTTCATCATCATCATCTACCTATATACGTCCCCACTGTATGAGCTCAGGCCTACTCTCCTACAGATAGTGTATGGGGCATAGTCCACCACGCGGGCCCAGTGCTGATTGGCGGATTTCACATGCCTGTTCAAGACATGCAGGTTTCCTCATGATGTTTTCCTTCACCGTCAAGCATTCGAATAATGTACTTGAATTGAAAAACGCTCATAGGTACACGGCTGGATTCGAACCCGGAACCCTCAGATAGAGAGTCCGCGCCTTAACCTCTTATTATATACCGCACAAATTAGCATAAACGCTATTTTTGAGACTTTAAATTATTGCCAAATCCAAAGAAAAAATTTTAATTTTAGAAAATCCTGGTTTTCCGATTTATTTCTATGGTTGCGCTGTAAGACCTTGCTTCTTGTCAAATTTCAAGTTCTAGCTCAACGGGAAGTACCCTATAGGTTTTGGTTTCTTTGCATTTTGTATGGAAATGGTCTGAAATACAGCTATATCTTTTTATTGCGTTGGCCTAGAAACTTCATTTTTTCACGGGTCCAAAGGACCGCAGATTCGCATTAATTCGATATTAATTTCAACTTGATACCTTCACGCGTTCCAGAGAAAAAGGACCTTGACAGACAGACGGACAACATAGTGATCCTATAAGGGTTCCTTTTTTCCTTTTGAGGTACGGAACCCTAAAAAGCAGCCGAGTGCGCGTCAGTCCACGCGCAGTGCAGGGCTCCGTAGTTGCTCGGAACAATAAGTGCCGGTTTGGATTTAATGTTAATGAATTTTTCAGATTTTTAAAAGCACCAGTTTAGCAGATAGAGGGGAGGGGGACGCTCAACTCGGACAAAAATTCTCACTTTCAAGCGTAATATTTCAACGATACCCCACACAATGACGTGACGTGAAAAAATATTTCATCCCCAAGTTTTTTTATTCTACCACCACTTTGCTATCGTGATACCATGTATACCCATACCAAATTACAGCTATTTAGTAGTCAGGGTCTCTGAGCTAAGCCGCGGACAGCCAGACGAACAGAGGGATAGAGTGAAGCTATAAGGGTTCTTTATTATATTGTCCGTCTGTCTGTCAGTCAATACCCTTTTTCTCAGTGTATACGTAAATGTATGCGTAAAGGTATCAAGTTGAAATTAATATCAAGTACTCAAGTCTGCAGTCTCTTAGATTTGTGAAAAAATCAAACTTCTACGTCAACACAATAAAAAGATATGTCTGTTTAAGCCGCACTTTTAGACAATTTCCTTAGAGAATGCAAGAGAATCAAAACCTATAAGGTATTTCCCGTTTGACCTAGAATCCTGAAATGTGGAAAAAGCAAGGTCTCAGCACATCACAACCATAGAAATTAATCTAAAACCATACTTTTATTTATTTATAACACAGAGAAAATAGCTTTTTGATGTTCTTGTTCTGTTGATTATTCATAGTTTCCGCAGCACATGCGATGAAAGACATTTTACGGCGTAGCACGTGGTGGACGACCGCTGCAGGCTGTATCCACTGTCTACTCTTCTTTCCCAGGAGATTTAAAAGAACCGACTAAAGGCTTTCTTAGGCTGCGACGCAATAATCACCTGTACATTCGTTGGCAGGTGCCTCGACCAAATAGAACGTACAAAATCGTCGGGTACGCTCGGACCGGCCAAACTTTGTAGGTGCCGTAAGAATTTGTGCTGGCTTGCGGTCCCCGATGTCTTCGTGCGTGAGTAGCTGGCGCACTCGCTGCTCTTGCGATGAAGACAGTTCCGTTCAGTTCCGTTTTAACCTTGTCATAGTTGTTCGCACCGGGAGGGTTTTTAACTATATCTTTGTTTTCTGACACGTATTTGAACTCAAGATTCGATATGACATAATTGTATTTGCTGTCTGCGGTGATGCTGGCAAGCACGAACTGTCCTTCCAACTGCGCGAACCAAAACGCTGGCTCTTCGGGCCAAAATGGTGGCACTTTCACACACACGGCTTCCACCGTCGTTGTAGGTTTAATTTCCATGTTCCCCTCCGTCATTTTGAAGTTTAAAACAATCCTGCTAACCGTGCTTGCTGAAGAATATTCTGCGCTCGCACACAATGTTCGTTCGCTCATGTTCGCTCCACGGCAGGCCACGAAACACGCACGTTTCTACTCGGATGCACGTCGGACGCACGTCAGGTGCACGTGGAGGACGACCGCTGCAGGCTGTCGCGCAGCGGGCGTATCCACTGTCTACTCTTCTTTCCGGGGATATTGAAAAGAACGGACTAAAGGCTCTGGTTCAACAATAATATATTTAAGACTCGTAATAAAACATTTTACAATAGCAGCCGTTGTTTTTCGTAGTCATAGTTACAGATCGACTGACAGCGCTCGGCGCGCGTGCGTGGCGTGGCGCAAACCCGCCATAACGGCAAAAAATATTACATCTTGGTTTACATTACTGAAGTTTTAGTAATGATCTCTAATTTTTTCTAAAAATAAATATAGCCTATGTCCATCAGGGATAATGTCGGCTTCTAATGGTAAAAGAATTTTTCCAATCGGTCCAGTAGTTTCGGAGCCTATTCAATACAAACAAACAAACAAACAAACAAACAATCAAAACTTTCCTCTTTATAATATTAGTGTAGATATATATATATATATATATATATAAATGTACCTCATAACTTTTGACTGGGTGAACCGATTTGAATGATTCTTTTTTATTTGAAAGCTGGTGCTTCCCGTGTGGACCCATTTCAATTTGGTCCAGTTATGACAACGGCATCCATGAGAAAACGATATAAATCTTAAATTTGCATTAGGTATTAATTTTTTTGGGCGATGAATGCTTTTAGGGCAGTTGAAGTCGGTATCTAGTTCTATTTGAACGTATTAATTATTTATGATGGGTCTGCACTTGTCCTTCATCTCACCTGATGGTAAGTGACGAAGAGTCCGTTGTAATGACGCGCTGGCTATCTTAATATAAACACCAACTGTCCTTTGGCATTTTAAAAAAGTTCTCGGTCAAAATTTTCTGTCTTTTCTCAGGCATTCCGCCGCCTCAGCTCGTCCCTAGCCAACCACCGTGCGTCCTTTTCCACCGAACTGGGCTCCCTATGGGAACTGTTCAGGCTAGACAAGGACAGAAGACGATCGACACCTCCATCCTACGAGCCGATCCACGAGAGATTCGAAAGCAGGTCCCCGGTGAGGCTCGCGAGGGACCTGCTGCAAGTCGTCCAGGACACCGTGTTCAGTAAGAAGTTTGACGAAAGAAAGTGTCCGATCGTGAGACAGGAGTCGGACCTGAAATCGGACAGCTCCGACGATGAAGAAACTGAAGGTAGGGTCGCCAATCTAATAGACTTTTTCTTTACACTGGTCAGGAGCCAAAAGGATGATAGGAAAGGCAGCGGTGGGAGCTGTTTCAAAAGTGAAGGCAGTCCGGATGTCGCTACGACGTATGCACCCTTGGTGAATACAGAGCTGGAGCAAAAGATGGAGACGCTGATCGAGTTCCTGGCATCGACTGGCTGCATCGAGCACGAGGGGTACGGCAACGACAAAAAAATCACTTTGATGGAATTCCTCTTCGGCGTGGAAGACAAAAAACCTATCGTCGAATCCGTCAAAGAATGCAAAGGTCTAAGCTTATCCGCGTCAAATGTCAACGTTAAGAATTTGTCGTTCATCGATGACTCCCCTGATGACCATGGAACCCTCGATGATGATAACGAGACTCTAGATGATTTACTGATGAAATATATGGATTATGGAACGCCGGGCGACAAACGAAAGAAATCTATTTCGATGACGCCGTCATTGTCGGAGAAGTCTAAATCTGATGTGACCATCAGCAAGCTGGAGACTCTGAGTGATATCAGCAAGACGAAATCTGATTCAACGTTGACACAAACTCAAGACACAGTGATAGAGACATGCGAACATGTGAACAGTAAAAACAGACGCGTGTCTGAAACTGTCGTCGATTTGAGCAATGTTAAGAATGATTTGGAAGATATATTCGATGAAGCTGAATGTTACGTCAATGAAGTACGGAATCTATCAAAGGAAGATGATACTATGAGCGACACTGAAGATTTGGACAACTTCAACTATTACACTAAAGCAGAAATGTACGCACAATATGTCCCCTTCAGTATTGAGCTGTCAGACATACTTGAAGAGGACGAACCGTCTTCCCGGGGGGACAGGAAGATGTCGAACGACGAAAGAATCGCTTACGCACAATACCTGGCAGAAGAATTGATTAAGTACATCGAGAACAAAATCCAAAACTTCGATCGTGCAGATTCTGATATCGATTACAGCCCAACGCTAAAAAGATCGTCGATTAGCTTAATCGATTTGAGGAACGTGCCCGATTTGCCGCCGAGTCTTATAATCAAGCCAAAAGTGAAACGAGTAGATAAATCCACGTCCACGTCGGATATTTATGAGTCTGATTCGGAACTGTCTAAAAAGATCGATTCGGCGTGTATGACTGAAGACACAACACTAGCGTCCAGTTCGGAAATATCCGAAAGGGCTTTGGATAAGTTGGAATCATTGCATAAATTCTTTTCAAGGTCGAGATTGGAAATTATTGTTGAGGGCTTGGAGGAAGTTAAGAGTCCCAGGGGGAAGTTCCCAGGTGAGATCAGCGGGAGAACTGATGGAAAAGTAGCTCAGGCGAGCTTGGATGATGTAGATGATATACCAGACGAAGTAGATGAAGTGGTGATGAAGGTTGATGAACAGAACGATGATGTGTTTGAGGATGATGAGAAGAAAGTAGACTTTGAGAATGAATGGAATAATGAGTAAGTGAATGACGTGACAAATCGTTAATCCGTTCCTAAATTCTATTTATTTACGTGTGATAGTATTTTTTACTCATTTCATAGGTCTACTTTGATGTTATTTATTTATTTATTAAAATATTAATTTATAATAATGTATTTAAGATTGAACCTACGAAGGTGGTGATGGTGAAATTATAAATTATTTAATTTTGAAAAATGTATTTTTTATGTTTTACTATTAACTACAAAAAATATACCCATACTGATAAAAACTTTAAATATCAACCACTTTTTAGTGGTTCAAGCAACTAGTGAGATTTTTATAATAATAATAAAAAATGCTATAAATATATAAAAAATAAATGTAATATGTAGCTATAGTCATTTAGTATGTGTTAAAATGCATTATTATATTTATCGCGTGTTGAATTTATAAATTAAATAAATTTATTTATTACTAGAGGATTTTATACTATTATAAATAAATGTAATTTTAATGGAGTTTAATATTATTTGGGTGTATCATTGATTTGTTTTTATGTCAGCAAAATAGATAAATAGATAATCCTTTCCTTGAAAATTTGTATAATTTCAGATTATTTTCAGGGTTTTTTTATAAAAATGTTTACCCATAGTAATATTAATAAAAACTAAATGTATCAAAAACTTATGAACGTTGATTTTAGATTTAGAGTGAATATGAAATATTTTAAATTCTGTTTGTATGTTTCACGATGTGTTTTGACCAACTGTAATTAAAGTAAAGTTATATTTGATTGTCTATTAAAAACGTGCCCACAATTGTAAACTGTTTTTTATTTTATATTTGAATTCAGCGAAATATTTATTTATTTTCTTAATTTTAAAATCACCTAGAGGATGTACATTTAAAATATTAAAATTATTACTAACGGGAATCTGCTCAGAATGCTTCCATTCAAAATTTCTGTTGCCACAATCTTGTAAAACAGAACAGTTGGCTTTGATAAGTAATTGCCTAAAAATACGAGACGAAATTATAGTGTCGCGAAATAAATATCGTTAATTTACAACTTCATAGTTAGCTACAATAGCAGTTACGCAGCTAATGGTTCATAGATGGCGCTTTGAACAATAATCGAAAGTGTTTAAAATGTAAATTGTGATTCACTGTGCAGTTGTATGTTAATGATACTCATTCCACGACATCACAATCCGATGTACTATTGTTAGATAGTTACTGCACAAATCCAGCTGTTGTGTTATAAAAGATTATGGCAACAGAAATTTAGTATGAAACTTTGATGGAGGTGGATCGCCTTAAGACACACAAATTCTATCTTAATAACAAATATAATTATTTATTACAAATAAAAAATTGAATACGAAGTTTTCAACCAATAATATTTTTTGAACCGCTTAAATTTACTGTTGGCAAAAATACAATAAAATATTTTGTTTTAGCCAATGTGCGAGTATGTAATATTTATAGACATATCCCGATTAAAAGGTTCGCGATGAATGTTTTTCAACCGACTTCAAAAAAGGAAAGACATTCTCAATTCGACTGGTTTTTCTTGTACTTGTGTTACGCGATAACTCTGCCAATAGTGAACCGATTTTGATGATTCTTTGTTTGTTTGTTAGAACATACTTCAGAGGTGGTCCCATGTGAATTATGTCGAAATTGATTCATCGCTTTTTGAGAAAATCAACAAAAACTAAATATGTACTTAGATCATTCTACCTCTAAGTGTGAACATTTGTAAGGCAATTGAAGTCGGTTTTTGGTTCTTTTTGAACTCGTCAATTATTGAAATAAACGCTTCCTATAGGGGTAAAGTTTTTGTATACAATTAAACGTTGAATCTTGTTTTCTAATACGTAATTATAACTGTTTCGTCGTGTTGTTTGCGATCACGCGGCTGACACCTGAAGCGTACAGCAAACACGATAACCTGCAGATAAACTTAATAACGGGCAAAACAAGGTGGTGTTTATATTTAGACGGCCCCAATACATTAGTAGCTTTTATTTATATGGAGTTTACGTTATCCCTACTGGCAAATTAAAATTTATTAGAGTTCACCCCAAAAGTAAATAAACAATACATGAATTAATACAAAAAAGCAGTCAAGTGCGTGTCGGGACACGCGCAGTGTAGGGTTCCGTAGGTGAACTGGTTTTTATACGTTTTTAACGAACTCGTGCAAGCGGCGCGCGCATGGTGGAGGAGCTCCCTTCACCGCAAGTGGCAGAATTACCATCGACCTATCACGTGATACTAATTAATTAACTATTCGATTATTTTAATATTTGACATACTAATTTAATTTGACATACTATTCTAAATTTGACATACTATTTTAACTTAGAAATTTGACATCATTCATAATTTTAATTTTAAAAAATATGGACTGATAGTCTGGATTAAATGATTTTCATTTCATTTATACTTTGGTTGACTGTTACTCGTTCACCTGTAAAGCCACCTCAGTCGAGATAGTTTTACTTTTAACTACAATACATACTACTGCAGTGATTTTTTACAGATTTTTAAAAGCAGTAGTTTAGCAGATAAAATCGCCCTACTCTGACAAATATAATCACTGTAAAAAAATATATCGCAAACCGATCCCTGAATAGTGATTTTTTACAGATTTTTAAAAGCAGTAGTTTAGCAGATAAAAACGCCCTACTCTGACAAATATAATCACTGTAAAAAAATATATCGCAAACCGATCCCTGAATCGAAAAATGTTGTTCACAGCCCCCAATACTTTTAAAGGAACTATTCAACGACCACACAATGGGGTAACGCGAAAAAATATGTCATCCTCGGGTTACGTGTATGGGAGCCACCCTAAAATTTTCATTATTTAAATTTTGTTCTATTACTTGACGTGATTAATATGTATACCCGTACCAAATTACAGCTTTCTAGTAGTAAGGGTATCGAGCTACGCCGCGGACGGACAGACCGAAACTATAAGGGTTCCTTGTTTGACTACGGAACCATAAAAAGGTACACGAAGGCGGCCTCTAGCTAAAATCTCTTCAAGTCAAACTTGAGGAAGAAGAATCGTTTATTTGTTAAGTGAAGAGATAGATCTAGAGCAATGTATGAATCTCACCTGATGGTAAGTGACGATGAGGTCGACGATGTTACGTGTTGGTCTAGAAGGTGACTATTTGTTTAATATATTTAGAGTACACAGTAAAGAAGAGCTTGTAGCTACTTCCATCATCATAGCTATGTAATGCCGACATCCTGGGCTGAACACCAGCGCTGGTCTGCAGCCAGTAGACACATGAGTACATTAAGGCAGCAGCAGCAGCCGAGAATCGTCCACTGATGGACATAGGTGTCCTCCAAGGTATGTCACATTCCATTGACTTCAACGATGAATTAAAGAGGAGTGAACAGTTTTATTGGATCCCTCAATGGATCCTATTGGACGAAGCCATGGTAGCTCGATTGGGTCGTAAGTCCTTGAACAGTCGAGGTCTGGGTTCGATCCTGGCTCGTACCAATGAGTTACAATTTGTTATTTGGAATATATGTGCGAATGATAAAAATCAGAGAAGAAATTCATAGGTGTGTGTGAAGTCTACCAATGCGCACTGGTCCCGCGTGGTGCACTATGTCCCATACACTCTCTGTAGGAGAGCAGGACTGAGCTCCTGCAGTGGGGACATGTATAGGCTGGTGATAGTGGAGGAAGGAGTATATGTCGATCTATTGTACTCAGTAATATCAGGTTTATAGCGAGCACATGTCCAAGTCACGTGGTGTCTGTCTGTCTGTCGTTATCGCTGAGTCAACTAAATATAGCAACATCGCTCCATTTAGAGAGTTATCTCCCAGACAACATTACGTACATACGTCATGTGTGGGTCGTCAGCTTCCTCATAGAGCTATGAGAATTCTACACATGTCAAATTTTAAGGCAATTTAGGAGCAATCAAACTTTAGCATTCATAATTTAGCAGCAACCATGACTCAGTTACAGCGAGTTGTTTTTAGTGTGTCAGCTGGAGACATGGGTCTCCAGCTGACACATGCCAGGAAGGCAAACCAGTGAGGTTAGGGCTTTAGACTATAGTCAGGCATTTAAAGCACAATGACAGCAATGAGAGCCAAAAAAATTAACGATCACATTGATAAACTGTTGGATCTACGAACGAAATACCGTGTGTAAGCTGGCGACCCGTGTCACCAGCTTACACATCTGTATCTTCGTAATTATTCAAGTTACGATTATGTATTGTACCTCATATTTTAGAGCAAAATAGCAGCGCCAGGCTTCAAAATTTTCGAATCTCTAGTGCTAAAACTGTTTGAGCTACGAGCCGATATGTGTGTGTAAGCTGGTGACATGGGTCGCCAGCTGACACATGTTGTATCTCTGAAACTACATAAGTGAGAACTTCGTTTTAAAGATCAGATGAGACCATACAATAGAAGCGTTCACGAGTCAAAATTTCAAATCTCCTGGCTGTCTAGATTCAAAGTTATAAGCAAAAAACTATTTTCCCGCCAAAAAATTCAAAATAATCGCACGGACGCCGCTAAGCGGGCCGTTGCCGTTCCGTGCGCTACGCTATTACAATAGAGTTTCAACTTAGCCGTCATTGTTTTAAAATTCATTTTAACCTGCACTTTCGTATCGATTCAATTGGTATATTGAGCGTGTTAGACCAGGAGCCGACAGAAATAAGCAATGGTATACTACCGATTAACTTCATAGAGAGACTACGAACGACCTTCACCAAATTTGAGGTCAAGTGAGAACCCTTCATCGCAAATCTACTAATTTGACTAATACGGAACCAAGATTTAGTTTAGTAATGAATCAACATATAAGAAATAACAATTTACGGTGTGATATAACATAGTATAAGAGGTATATGTTCAACATATACAGCTTATATCACTATGATCAATAATTGTTGAGCTCGGTATTTAGTATATTTTCAATAGCAATCCATACTAATATTATTTATATATTATGAATGCAAAAGTGATTTTGTTTGTTTGTCCTTTATTATCGTCGTAACGTAGAGTCAGAATGATGATTTTTTGTATAGGGGTAGTTTGGAAAAGGATGGAAAATGACATAGGCTGTATTTCTTAAACTTTTATTCATAGCTATTTTCATGGAAATTGCAAACAATATTGGCACATTTTAATAAAAATTATTGCTTATACTCAGAAATTTAGATTTGCAAATGAATAAAAATCTTATGATTTGATATATTTTTATTATAAAAGTTGACTAACATTGCTTTGTCTGATTTTCATAATATCAAAAACGGGACATGTGCGAGTCAGACTTGCGCACCGAGGGTTCCTATATTTGTCCCATAAGACTTTGTTTTTTGCCAAATTTCAGGATTATAGATCAATCAAAAATATGCGTCATGCACGGCTTTGATATAAGGGATTGCACACCTGAGTATTTGATATCAATTTCAACTTGATGCATTCACGCATTCCTTAAAAAAGGGGTCTTGACAGACCGAAGAACAACAAAGAGATCCAATCTAGGGTTCGCCTAAATATATTATTTAGTCACAAAATTAACCGCTTATGTACATAATTGATCATAACAAAGGTGCTTCTGAAAGGCGATAGTTGTATTCTAAAGAAGTAAACAAGTCATAATTTTGTATGGGAACCCATATTTTGTTGAAACTTATATATAATAACCAGTAGAATTCAGAATACCTGCCTTCTAAAGTGTGTGTATATTAGTTAACATCATTAAGATTAATTATTTTTCTAAAAACTAGCGTTCCATTATCACAGGTTGGATACTATAAAGAAATAAACGAGACATAGCTTTGTATGGAATTTAAATGAAAATTAAATGTTTGTGAAATCTATATCATGTTTTATTCAATAATTGCTACTGAAAATATACTAAATACCGAGCTCAACAATTATTGATCATAGTGATGTAAACTGTATATGTTGAACAAAACCTCTTATACTATGTTATATCACACCGTAAATTGTTATTTCTGATAAGTTGATTCATTACTTAACTAAACTAAATCTTGATTTCCTATTAGTTAAATTAGTAGATTTGAATTATGCACCAACGATGAAGGGTTATATTATCACTTGACCTCAAATTTGGTGAAGGTCGTTCGTAATCTCTCTATAAAGTTAATCGGTAGTATACCATTGCTTATTTCTGTCGGCTCCTGGTCTAACACGCTCAATATACCAATTGAATCGATACGAAAGTGCAGGTTAAAATGAATTTTAAAACAATGACGGCTAAGTTGAAACTCTATTGTAATAGCGTAGCGCACGGAACGGCAACGGCCCGCTCAGCGGCGTCCGTGCGATTATTTTGAATTTTTTGGCGGGAAAATAGTTTTTTGCTTATAACTTTGAATCTAGACAGCCAGGAGATTTGAAATTTTGACTCGTGAACGCTGCTATTGTATGGTCTCATCTGATCTTTAAAACGAAGTTCTCACTTATGTAGTTTCAGAGATACAACATGTGTCAGCTGGCGACCCATGTCACCAGCTTACACACACATATCGGCTCGTAGCTCAAACAGTTTTAGCACTAGAGATTCGAAAATTTTGAAGCCTGGCGCTGCTATTTTGCTCTAAAATATGAGGTACAATACATAATCGTAACTTGAATAATTACGAAGATCCAGATGTGTAAGCTGGTGACACGGGTCGCCAGCTTAGACACGGTATTTCGTTCGTAGATCCAACAGTTTATCAATGTGATCGTTAATTTTTTTGGCTCTCACTGCTGTAATTGTGCTTTAAATGCCTGACTATAGTCTAAAGCCCTAACCCCACTGGTTTGCCTTCCTGGCATGTGTCAGCTGGAGACCCATGTCTCCAGCTGACACACTAAAAACAACTCGCTGTAACTGAGTCATGGTTGCTGCTAAATTATGAATGCTAAAGTTTGATTGCTCCTAAATTGCCTTAAAATTTGGCATGCGTAGAATTCTCATAGCTCTATGAGGAAGCTGACGACCCACACATACATACGTCGTATAGTATAGTCTAGTATCATCAACATCAACACGTCCCCACTGCAGGTCTCAGTCCTACTCTCCTACAGAGAGTGTATGGGACATAGCGCACCACGCGGGACCAGTGCGCATCGGTAGACTTCACACACTCCTGTGAATTTCTGCTCAGGAGTGTGCAGGTTTGTTCACGATGTTTTCCTTCACAAAAGCCAATGGTAATGATTTGTATCATTCGTACATAAATAACAAACTGTAACTCATTGTTACGAGCCAGGATCGAACCCAGACCTCGATTGTTCAAGGACTGACGCTCTGCACAACTGAGATATCATTTAGAATTGGAGCCTGTCGGTGTCGTGAAAGTAAATATATCAGAAAAATATCAGAGAATATTAGGTCGGTAGGCACTGCGCGAGCACAATGACAGCTCCCGTCGCTTGTTGGTTTAAGTGATTTAGATTATGTTACCAGCTCTACAGTGGAGTATGTACGTCCTAGGAGAGTAGTAGACAAAGAGATATATTCAGTAAATAAAAAACAATAATATTTAGTATAAAAATTTATTACATTAACCTAAAGAAAATCAATTCGGTCGTTCAATTCCAACGTAAAATTATCAATTAATAATAACAACTATATTTTAATATTAAAATATGATAGAAATAGTAACATTCATTATTACAAAAGAAACAAAGTAACGATTAATCAGTTCTTTCAATTAATATTTATAACTTATACAACCCCATTTTATATTTATTTCCTATTTTAAATTTAATTAAAATAAAACTAAACACATTCATTTTCTTTAAATTACTTACATGCGTCCCATTTCAATACAAAAGTTGGAATACGGTTACTTAAAATAAAACTATTTATTTATTTTAAATAGAATAAGATAAAATAAAACATTGATCTCCATTTTGTTACACAACTTTTTGAAGAAAAATACGTCAAAATTGTAAGTAGATGCAACTCAAAAATACTAATAAAAAATTATTTTATTTCTTTCTATTACAGTTGTACAAGAACAAAATTTAACATCACTATATCAATACAAAATAACAATAAAAAAATCGGCACGTTACAAATTTTGCTTAAAACAAAATTTATGCATAAACTACTGACTATTAATTTATAATTGAACTAAATATTCAATTACTAACAATTTTAACATCAATTTCATTGAATAAAATTATAATATCATACAATAAAATTTACAATTCGTTGTCCGTTTCTTTGAGCAACATTTTTGGCACCTCCGGTACATCAAAACCGCTATTGGTGAAGAAAAATTGAACAGTCTTTCGTATAATAAAAATTACATCGAAAATCCCCTGAGACCGCGTGGTCCGACTGCTCAGTTCGATTACTCGGACCACGCGGAATTTTTTTTCCGCGTGGTCCGATTACTCGAACCACGCGGAATTGAGATTCCGCGTGGTCCGACTATAGAGATACGAGAACTTTTTACCGTCGGATCGATCGACTAAATAAATCTAACTGTGAGAAAGACAATACAAATTGGAGATTTATTTTGAATGTAGTATATATCTATCTATCGAGGGTTATAGAAATGTGGCTATTATCGCGGGTATCATTTTTTCGTGAATTCTAATTTTGCTAATACACTGTTTTTAAATGTATATAGAAAATACTTTATATCATTCTAAAAATCTGTTTCAATATTTCAAAAGTTAACTGCCCATATCTTGACATACTGATCCTAGACTTACGGTGTCTTTAGCAAAGTCAATGGTCTCGATGAGATCTTTATTTTTGATGACATCTTTCAAACTGGAAACACTCATATCTCGGAAAATACTTGATTAGGTCAATCAAGAATAAATTAAATATCGAAAACGAAATAAATAACATTTTTGTACAACTAATAAATAGTCTACGGTTAGTATTTTCCGAGATATGAGTGTTTCAAGTGTGACATCTGTCATCAAAAATGAAGATCTCATCGAGACCATTGACTCTAGTCTACGGTCAGTAGTTTCCCAGATATGAGTGTTTCAAGTTTGACAGCTGTCATCAAAAATGAAGATCTCATCGAGACCATTGACTTTAGTAAAGACACCACTAGTCTACGGTCAGTATTTTCCGAGATATGAGTGTTTCAAGTTTGACAGCTGTCATCAAAAATGAAGATCTCATCGAGACCATTGACTTTGTCTAAGACACCACTAGTCTACGGTCAGTATTTTCCGAGATATGAGTGTTTTAAGTTTGACAGCTGTCATCAAAAATGAAGATCTCATCGAGACCATTGACTTTGTCTAAGACACCACTAGTCTATGGTCATTAGTTTCCGAGATATGAGTGTTTCAAGTTTGACAGCTGTCATCAAAAATGAAGATCTCATCGAGACCATTGACTTTGTCTAAGACACCACTAGTCTATGGTCAGTAGTTTCCGAGATATGAGTGTTTCAAGTTTGACAGCTGTCATCAAAAATGAAGATCTCATCGAGACCATTGACTTTGTCTAAGACACCACTAGTCTATGGTCAGTAGTTTCCGAGATATGAGTGTTTCAAGTTTGACAGCTGTCATCAAAAATAAAGATACCATCGAGCCCTTTGACTTTGTCAAAGACACCACTAGTCTACGGTCAGTAGTTCCCGAGATATGAGTGTTTCAAGTTTGACAGTTCGATATATTTTTATTATTTAGCTAAAATAAAACTACATTGAAATTAAATCTCGTATTATTTTTGTCTTTCTCACATTTAGATTTATTTAGTCAATCCGACGGTAAAAAGTTCTCGTATCTCTATAGTCGGACCACGCGGTCTCAAAAACTGATAGTCCGCGTGGTCCGATTGAGCAGTCGAACCACGCGGAAAAAAAATTCCGCGTGGTCCGAGTAATCGAACTGAGCAGTCGGACCACGCGGTCTCAGGGCTAAAATTGTATGGAAACTTCGATTCAGTAATATTGAAATAATAATAAAGTAATATAAAATTTATGACTAGATATAATATAAAATTCTCAATAGCGATTTTGTAAAATAACGTTTGGCGTAATGTTGGATTAGACTTTCCCTTTCACTGGAACAAACAAGGAAAATTCTAGTGCGTTATATGACACACGTTGAATTTAACACGTACGACGGTATATTTTTTCCTTAAAATCGTGGTTTCTGCAGTTTACCACCGCAAGTGTATTGTAACTTTATTGAATATTTCGTAATTATTCATCAATCGTAACAATATTTATTAATATTGAAGATTGAATCAGTGAATGAATTCAATTCGGTATGGTTGGTGGTAGGACATTGATTCAGTTCCTAAATATGCAGCCAAACAGCTTTTATGTGAGCTCGTTTCCATTATCATCGGGAGGGAAACCTTGACACTTTCTACCGAGTAAAATCTTTTTGAATTTTCCCCCAAATTACCCGAAAAGAAAATCCCCGGCTGTTGTGTATTCCTAGATAGTTGATTATTTTTTAACTAACTTTTTGTGACTGCAAATAGAAATCTAGGGTTTTTATAAAATTACTAAAGTTTTTGCATCAAAGCCGGTGGCATTTTCAGTATGATGCCCAAGCAAAACATGACAAAATTTTCACTGTTCCTAATAAATAACATCGTCACAAATTTACATATTGATAAATTTTTATTTAAAAAATCTTGATGATTGAAGTAAAAGACTCGTTCCGCGATTGTATGTAGCCTCGGCCTGTACTTGTACACTGCTGATTTACTGTATTATATAGGGTTATTATACGTCATTATGAAGCACGAGTGATTTATTTACCATTTCTGAACATTTTGGTCTTGTTTATTTGTACAAAAACATTTTAAAAACGCACGAAACAGGCAAGGCTAAGCTTAGCTTAAAAAACAAAGATGGCGTCAATAACACATATGACGTTGTCACTTAGTACAAAAAGTATTTTTCTATAATGTAGTACTTGTTTAGATTATTTATTGATTTTTTTAAAATAGTGTACAAGTGCAGGACAGTTTTGAATCATCTCTTTTGTTACAACACTTTTTGACGTAAAAGATCTAGTGTAAAACAGTGATGTCTACTCCTAGGCGTTTTGTAAAATGCCTTAACACACTCTGCCAGTAACGCAGACATAAAAATGCGCTATAAAGACCCGCGTCACAGCCGAGCTAATTTAGAACTCTGTGTTTATTTGGCTTCCTTCCATTTTATATCTTTAATGTACTAGCACGGGACTTATCAAAATAAACCACTGTTTCAAGTCAAGCTAAAAATCAGAGCAAAAAGATTGTAAGGAAAATAATCTGTAGCAGTTTTTTTTACACAATTATAGATATTGTTTTAATTCACTATTACATGTTAAATAATTATATAATTCACTTATCTATATTGAAACATTTAAATTTGCCTCCATGAGGCCGTAGAGAGAAAGCGAGCTCACCTCGAAGCCTAAACTAAATTAGGCACTATTGGAACAACGGTGCTATTAACAAAGTTATTTGGCGGCAGATTTAGGTAGCACGGTGATAGGTGGGCGTATGTGTTTGTGTACCACCAACCATTTCACTTGACCCTTAGTCGTAAATAGAAACAGCTGTACAGCATATCGTTCAGTAAACAATTCAAGTCGGCATGGCGTCAAAGCAACGTTCAATAGTCTAGAAATTTACTTTAAAGGACACACTACACTTATCAATGAGCCTGACTCTGGTTCGGCGTAAACTAAGTATGCGTCATTAACAAGATCGTACGATGTTTTTTTTTAAATAGTCATTGACCCCACTTTGTATCGTCTTTAGTGGCACCTTTAATCGTTTTTTCTTCTTCTGTAATTATACAATATTTCTAGAATTGATGCGCGTTTCCTCTCATTGATGATTTAAAAGATATCGAGATATTTGGCGTATTAAACTAGAATTAAATCAATGTTGAATGTGGTTTTATATATATATATATATATAATGCACATTATAAATTATTGATAATATTAAAAAAGAACGCGTCTTTATCAAGTCGAGTGCGCGCCAGCTCCAATCGCATCCTGAACACCATCGCCTGGCAATTTGACTGTACCATTATGCGACATATAAATAGTATGACAAACTCAGTTGTGACATATACTTACTAACATAGTTATAAGCAGTACTAACATTGATATGGATCCTTGACATTTGATAATAAAATGATTTTATTTATTTATTTATTATTAAATAAACGTAAAAACCGGTTTTATTAAACAAACAATGACTGGAATTGATTTTAGGAAACACTGTATATTAGCTCAAAATTTAAATAAAATCTATTAAAGGCAGGACTGGCTCTACTCAGACTCTATTCAGCCGAACGATAGTGTTCTTTTCTTATTTCAGCTTAAAGAAAGAGACGGCAGATTATAAGTTTGATGGGATAAGCACTAAACATAAAAATTGTCAAAGTAAAAAATATATTTTCGTATCATATGTTTTTTTTTTCATAAGGATAAAAATTTGTATGACCAATTCTGAACTCGTTTAAGCCGAACCGCATATAAGTATAGGAACACCTTTAGTCTTTATAACCGGAGCATAAAAGAGATAGCATGATTCATTTTCAAACAGATTCATTGAGGCATGCTAAATCGATCCAGACTCGTTTTAAATTGAATTCAAATGATTCTTGTTTCGAATTCAAATGAATTCAAATTTATGCGAAATTCGAGTCGTGAGTCATTTCAAAATTGACGGTAATTACCTTTTTAATAGGCGCTGTTTTTAAATACTTTTCGTCCACAATTTGCATGGCATTTTACTATTTCAGAAAAAAAGATAGTAAAAACTAATTTCTTATGTAGAAATAGCTATGAAAGTAAAGAAATATATCCCCGAAAAGTAATTAAAAACCAGAGCTTGTTAAAAAGTACGAAAGGTAACACAAGTTTCTACAGCATACCCACATTTAAGCACTTACGATAGAGTTTTCACATCCAAAGGCACACACAAGTATATGGCACAGAAATCACAGATAAGCGGATGGATTCCAGAATTTCCAGAGATTCCATAGTTCCCACAGTATCCCAAAACCGCGATAAGAATTCGGTTCACGATTTCAATCCTCAAAATCAGATTCCGAACTGACGAAACTTATTTCCAAGATTGGGGGTACCAGAGCGCTTCTAGCTTTTCCAAAACTGGCAATTCACGTCCAATCGCTCACCAATATGGAGTGTTTCCATTCAGGTCGGCTCTGGCCGTCCAGGAATTGCCGTACTTTATCCTAGCACAAGATACTCCAGGTGCATTCTTCACTGACGACTTCTCAATCACGTAATTCTTCCCTTTATTGCTGTCCCAGTATTCCGTCCCTTTGCACTGGAAGCAAACACAAAACTCTAGCCTCCTCGAGTGCACGGGTAGCTGCAGTCTAAAGCCAAAGGTATCATACGCTGACACTCCGTTATGCCCCAGAGGTCCAGATTCAACGAAAGCACAGGACGTGTCTTCGCTCGTCCTCCATCCATCCGAAGAAGTCCTGATGAAGACTTCTTTCGAAAAATCAAGGTTTTTCACTTTAACAGTACCGTCGACGGCGCACTCGTTTTGTTTGATGATCACATTCTCCAAGGAAACACATTCTTCAGTTATACGCCGGCGGAATTCTAAATAATCTGAGGCCGGCTGAACGAAACTGGTCTCCCAAACATCGACTACTGGCTGAGGGGGTGGTTTTCTTTCTAGAGGCGGACTTGCGACCACTTTCAGAGCCCAATACGGCGGCACATGAGACGGCTCCGACATAAATTTGACATGTTCCAGTGCCAGTCCTCTGTCGTCAGCGAACACCACTTTCTTCTTTTTCTTCTCCGTCGCAATCCTTATGCAAGACCGAGGTGCGGTCTTTAAACTCAACTGCACTGGCTTTAAGTTCGAAAGAGAAGGAGCCGAAAATCCTCTTGTAGTTAGCTTGGTTGGTCTTCTGACAGCCGGTGTGTAGTCCGTTAAAAATCCAGCCGGAGGGCTGTGTCCGTAAAACAGCTCCGAAGCGAGCATGTCGATCGCGGCCATTCTGTGAATACAGAAAATATACGTGAGCAACACGTCTGCACGGCACCGCGTCTGCAGTTGAACTAAACAGAATTAATGGAGGGGGGAGTTTATATAAGCGTCGCAGGCGCCGGTACACGCGCTCGATATCAAAACAGTAGTGCGACGTCGCTTTGTGCGGGAATTTTCGGGACTACTATGTTTGTAGGTTGGGTGTTTTAGTGATTCAGGTCAGGGACGTGTGTGCTGTATTGGTCGATTCTAACTGGATGTACAATTTATTTAGGATAAATGTAAAAGGAAGTAACGGATGATTGTTTTAAGACGAGGTTGGGCAGACGACTTTTACGATTATCTTAGAAATGCAATAAGTTGCATTGATTGAGATATTGTTATAAAGAAAGTGTTACATATTTCCATAGATTTTTCCTTTTGCCGCCTTTAGTTACCTTTTTTTTTTTTTTTTTTTTTTTTTTTTTTTTACGGAGGGGAATCTTTCAAAGATACCCGGCTCTTTAGGGGAGGAGCCGGGTTATGTAGGATTTCTACCTACTAAACCCCTCCGGTGGCCATCTGCTGCGCATGTCGGAGAGCTCTGGGTCCTCCAATGGAACGTCTCCAGTGCTCCCCTAGCGCTATGCATATCGCACTTCCTGGGTTGATGTGCCAGCCCTTAAAAATCTATTCGCAACGGAAACGGGGCCACACCGTTTCCGCCGCCCTCTCGGGATCGAGGAAAGACATCCAGAGCCCCAACTCTGTCTGTCTTCGGTCCCCAGCCCTGTACAACCGGGGCTATGGTGGTAGGACTGCAGGGCGAACGTTTCCGTTGCCCCTTCGCCTCCTCCTCCGAGCGGGGTCGGCCCTTTCCCGCTCCCGCTCTGCGGTCTCCTTCTGCAACATTACTGTCTCACAGAAGGAGACCATTGCTCCCCATGCAGATTCCCTCTCCAGCATCACCGATATTACGGTAGCCAGAGAGAGATCTCCCCCCACTTCATTTACCAGGATCTGCCGCTCATCCTGCCACGCTGGGCAGTCTTCGAGCGTGTGCTGCGCAGAATCCCGGCTATCCCCGCAATGATGGCACTGTGGTGTGGGTTCCCTCCCAATCCTGTTAAGGTACTCACCGAAGCAGCCATGTCCGGTGAGCACCTGAGTGAGCCTGTAAGTAACACGCCCCTCCCTTTCCAACCAAGCCTGGAAGCTTGGCAGGATTGCGCTGACGACTCGCTGGCGCACATTTCGTGGTTCTGTGAGTCGCTCGTGCCACTGCTCCAGAGCACGTCGCCGCGCTCTCCTTCTTAGCACTTCCACCTCCCTCGGGGCCACCCCACCCTCCTCGCGTAGGATACGAATCCGGTCATAGACCTGCGTATCCATGACCGCCAGAATGTCCAGGGGCGGGAATCTCGCTAGGACAGTAGCCGCCTCGTACGAGATCGTCCGGTATCCTCGTGCGATCCGGATTGAGATCTGACGCTGTACGGCGTTTAGCACCATACGGCGCCGGGCGCTCGTAAGCCTGTCCGACCAAACGGGCGCGCCATAGAGCGCAACAGACCTTACGACACCTGCATAGAGGCGGCGTACTTCTTCCCGAGGTCCCCCGAGATTTGGCAGCAGACTGTGCATAGCACCAGCCACTCTGTGAATCCGGGGGACAAGGAGTTTGAAGTGCTCCTCAAAGCTCCAGCGGCTGTCCAGAGTGAGACCAAGATACTTAAGGCTCCGCCCCACCTGTACACCAATACCACCCACCTGCACTGACGTGCTAGGCGGCTCTACACCCCGCCGTAGGTTGTGGAACCACAGTGCCTCAGTTTTCTGAGGCGCCACATTAAGGCCCAGCCCACAGATCTTCTGCACAACGCAGGCCACCCCCAGTTCAGCGAGCTCCCTGGCGGTCTCGAAGTTCTCCCCTTCAGCCAGCACCAGGGTATCATCCGCGTAGCAAACGACACTGACACCGCTGGGGAGTTCCGCCCTCAGGACACTATCGTATGCGAGGTTCCACAAAAGGGGGCCCAACACTGACCCCTGTGGCACCCCGCACACGACCTCCCTCTGGTGAATGATACCGTCTCGTCCCGGATACCGGATGCGCCTGTCCGACAGATAGGCTCCGATCACGTTCTGAAGATAATAAGGCATCTGATGATAGATCATTGCCTCTCTTATTGCGTCCCAGGGCAGTGAGTTAAACGCGTTGACTATATCCAGGCTTACAGCCAAGACAACGCTGCCCCGGGACACAGCCCGCTGCGTTAGCGCTCGAACGTGAAGGATTGCGTCCACTGTCGAACGACCCTGTCGAAATCCGAACTGTCTGTCAGACAGGTCCGGGCCATCCTGCATCAGGTGCCTGCCGATCCGGAAGGCAATGACCCGCTCGAATAGCTTGCCTACCTCGTCTAGCAGACAGATAGGACGGTATGCAGAGGGAGAGTCTGCAGGTCTTCCAACCTTCTTTATGAGAACCAGCTTTGCTTCCTTCCATGACGACGGGAAGGGGTAACACGGAGGGATGCAGTGTATGCGTTATAACATACTCACACTGTCTGGTGTGTCAATGTGTTGATTTGCTAAACGTCCACACTCGCCCACGACTCTCTGTCAGTCATTCATAGACACTCTGACGCTGACGTTTAGCATACCTACACATAGACACACGAGACAGCGTGAGTATTCTATAACACGCACACTACACTACTCTATATATCTATATCTTATGTATATCTTATATACTCAACAAAAAGTTTTAATTTAAAATAATTATACAGTCGCATATTAGGTTCCCAAAACTCTCAATACACGTCTAAAGCATCCATTTATTCCAGACACTTTTCGATTGTAGTTTTTGTGTATCACAATTTGATATCACTCTTTTAAAGCTATGAATTTTACGAATTTGACCTTGTTCTTCTGAGAATTTTCGCGAAACGTTTTCCCGGACGCGTTTTATGGCGTGAGTTAAATGTTTAATTTATGAGTTGTGTCAAACGCTCTGAGAAATGTGTCGGTGGCCTAATTTGATAATTGTTTTGGATAATAACTTTACAAAGAGTGGGACGAAGGTTTCGGAAGGAAAGTAGTTTATGGGATTGGTATTTATAAAATAAAGTTTACATACAAAACTTCTCTTCCCATAAAAAAATAAAATAGCTGACTTTTCTAAGCAATATTCTAAAAAAAGACTTCAGGTTATAATGTTCGGCAATTAATATTACTAACGTAATGCAGGTGCACTAAATGCAGGTGGCTCGGGACCGGTCCATGTGATGTGGCGTACCATGCATGAGGCCTATGTCCAGCAGTGGACGTGTGGTAAAGTGTAAATTTTGATTCACTATGTTACACATACTTTCCTGGCATTGCAATCCGATGTCATATCATTTCTTTACAAAGCCAGCTACCCTATTCTCAAAAATTATGCAGTACGTCACCCTTTATGCATAAAATTACGTCGACTGCACAAGAACCACTTTTTCTGGTTTATAAAACAAAAGTAAAGAAGTAATGACTACTGGTTCCTGTATGATATTATATTAGGTATGTCAAAGACTTGATTATTGTAGAAAGAAAGAGAAAAAAAAAGAAACATGAGGTAATAACACAATTAAAAACTAATTTACATGTACAACTAGATACATATAGATGCTTCTAAATCCTTAATTACATATAAGTTTGTATGTGGTAAAGGGAGCGGAGTCAACATATACTGGCAGGGGTCAGCTGCACAGCGATGATTTTCAATCTGCTCTCGGCGTCATTGTAACGCTGGCGGCTTGTTAGTCATTATAATAGAAGTATTGTATTTGTGTTGAATATTGAAACTAATTTAATGTGTATTCATAATATTTAAACTGAAATAAGTAAATAACCTATGCTCGGAATTTCTATACTCGGAAACTATGCTCGGAAATCCGTAAACGATCTCAAGCCACCGACATATCTCGCCGAGTCAGTGTGCTGAACTGTCAATGTGCAGGCCACTCACAGCTCTGGAATGGCAACCATGTACCGGGGAACGTGTATTGGAGCCGTCCCCAAGTGTCGCGGGACCAGTCATGGTGACATACCATGGAGGAGGCCATGTCCAGCTGTGGACGTTTCCTGGCTGATAATGATGATTTAAAACTATTGTAGTTGATAGTGACATTATGAATAGTACACAATATACATTAGCGGTCCGTCAGTTATGCGTGGGACTGTCCGCGCCGTCACGTGATCGTGGTCACCGCACGCGTCACGCTGTCGGCATGGCTACGCGCGCCGCCGCCGCGTGATAGTCGCACGCGCAGGTATATGTATGACTATCGCTGTGTACTATACCCGCAGTCAGTTCCCCGTGTGATGCTCTCCCTCATGGCTGGGGGCTGGACCGAGGACTGGACCAACACAATGACGTAAACATAAACAACATGGCCGCCAAGTGACGTGACATTGACAGACGAAGTTACATTCAGTACATCTATATATATATAATTATGAAGCCACATAAAACGTAGTGATTAAATGCTCCTAGCCACATAGCACAGTCGTTCGATGAAACTCTTGTAAAAGCAATAAAATATCTCGTAAAAATTACACGTTCCGCGAATGTATGGCGCCAAGGCCTGGTCTTGTACACTTATAATTTTAAAAGGCCATTATCAAATAAAAGTGATTCAGTTACCATTTCTGTATATTTTGGTTTAGTTTAGTACAAAAACATATAAAACGCACGGAACAGGTAAGAATTGACGTTGAAAACAAAGATGGCGTCAATAAAATGACATTTGACGCTGTCACTTAGTACAAAAAGAATGATTTTGTACAATTAAAATAAACGCAAACATGTGATGCTACTATTTTTCTATACATATTTAGAATGTTACTTGGTTCTGTAAATAGTCTACAAGTCGAATTTTAAACACCTCTTTTAGGGCCAAGTTCTCTCGAAAGTTTCCAAGAATTACATTTCCCTTGGTCTATCTTCACTGCGACGTTCTAGTGTGGAAACAAAAACTACACTGACATGTTGTCTTCTTTCTCACAATTATGGAAGCTTGAAGATATTACTAAACTAATAACGTAACACCTCAATAATCCTTTCCTGTTGATTTATTGTAATTTTCAATAATTTTTATTTATTTAATGAATTTTATTTTTCTTTGCTCAATTCAATTATTTCAATGCTAGTAAAGTGCGTGTGTGTGTGTACTACGCCATGACGTCATCCCTGTGCTACGCCGTAGTCATCCTTGAGCTATGTGAAGGAAAGGGAACATACCTATACTACGTGACCACCTGTAGTATATGCCTATTCTTGTATTTTGAAACAGTTTTTTTTTTAAATAGTGTACAAAGTGAGGGCCAGATTTGAAACAACTCTTTTATTTTGAATAAAGTTTGTTTGATTTTATTAATGTTTGTGACAACGTGTGTATATTATTGGTACGATACAATTAATTACGTTTGCGTATTTAAAACTTGCGCCCATGCATCAACATATCCGGAAGGTATTGTAAAGATGGCGGCTGATGGCGGTTCACCTTCGCCGTTGACATTGACAGTTGAAATCACGACTGCTCGTATGGAAAGTAGATTCCAAACTTGAATTCACAGACTTAACGTGTCGATTCCGCATTGACGGTATATCTTTGATACTAAGATGGCGTCAATTAATTAATATTTACTTTGTGTTTATGATTGTATGGAATGATCTCTGCGGCGTAGGCCTCGCCATAACCTTTCCATACATCTCTTTCCGGCGCCACTCGCATCCATAATGGTCCACATCTTTGGTAGAATATGTCTCTCCACCTTTTAATTTGTCTCTCTTTTCTTCTCTTCATGTCTCCTTCTTTAAACGTTTTGTTTTTGACAACGAGTCGTATGAAAATTTCACTGTCTATAGAATATTTTTTCGTATGAATTGACAGCAAGGAGTTTATATTGAATTCCTTGATACAAAGCCATTAAAACATACTGTCGTACATCTACCAAAGAGAATATAACTGCTTTGTAAATAAATCTGTCAAAGTTATTAATAAGATAATTTTTTGGGACTGCCATGTTTTATGACAGATTAATTTCCAGCTCTTCAGTTGCTGGTGAAACACCGGTGTTTACGTAGTAAAGCAATGGAGGACTTCACTATTTGTTTGGTGCAACTTTTTAACCGACTTCACAAAATGAGGTGGTTCTCAATTCGACGGGTATTTTTTATATGTTTGTTACCTCATAACTTTTGACTGGGTGAATCGATTTGGATGATTCTTTTTTATTTCAAAGGTGGTGTTTCCCGTGTGGTCCCATTTCAATTTGGTCCAGTTCTGACAACGGCATCCATGAGAAAACTATATAAATCTTAAATTTGCCTGAATAAAAGTAGACTTTTAGGGCAATCGAAGCCGGTTTCCAGTTTTTTTTATCGCATTTTAATCCCATGCAACAAACGTGATGTTATTTGAGACGTGCGATGTAACACCTAACTAGCGCCATCTAGTGTCGTACTCGTCTACTACTGCTACAGAAAAAACAAATTGATAACGAAAATCGAGGCGCATTCTTGACATTAGTTTTCCGTATTTAAATATCCATATTCTCTTTCTCTCGACTCGCAGTTGGCCAATTTTTTCAATCAATCGATCAGCCGCCATCGTGCCACTGAAACAAAAAACCACTAAATATTTTCCACGGGAGCTACTCGTATCATCCGACATCACTGTTGCCAGACGAGGTGATAAGCAACAGGCCCCGCGTGTCACGACCGTCCTGGGTGATAAGGCGTGATGTAGCCAGAGCCACACACATGTATCATAATATATTTTGATATGACGGTAATAACACCAGCTGGCTGGACGCTGGGTGATTCCCAGTTGGTCTTCATCTCAACTGACACACTTTGCGTATGCATAGCTCTGGGCAACATGTGCGTCTACCATGAGTTTACGCAGGCGGTAGCGTATATCGAATGCTATCGGAAACGCTGCTCAGTCGAGATGCGGGTGACAAGGACAGAGCGATAGTTAACGATACACGTTATCGCCTGCGTAAACTCATGGTAGATGCAAAGACTTAATCACATAAATACCTGTTCCGACAAAAAGCTGGAGCCAAAACCCAAGGAATACGGACTACGCCCTTTGTATACCTTCTCATATCTCTCGGGTGTTTTTGAAATATGATCTCAGCGTCAGAAGTGACTGACTGATCTGTCAAAGAAGAACCGAAAACATATGTATATAAACTAGAATAATGAGATTATGACAGTGGGTTCCATTTATTTAAGCACCCGATAATGCAGTGATGCAAGTTTGTATTAAAGCTCGTCAACGAGTTTTTTTTAATGTGGGTGAACCGATTTGGATGATTCTTTTTTTATTTGAAAGCTGGTGCTTCCCGTGTGGTACCATTTCAATTTGGTCCAGTTCTGACAACGGCATCCATGAGAAAACTTAAAATCTTAAATTTGCCAAAGTAAATGTAGACTTTTAGGGCAATTGAAGTCGATTTCCAGTTCTTTTGAACGCATTTACTTGTTGAAGATAAATCCATGAGAATTGGTTTTGAGTTTTATAACTAAATACGTAGCCAACACGCAGAGCTACGCCGTGGTGAAACAAGGCTGTATCAATTGCCTAAGCTGATGAATCAGACAGTATAAAATATGTCATATCGACATCCATCGGGGAAGAAAAGTGCCAAGTGTTTATTAAAATACATCCTACTAATATTATAAGTGTGAAAGTTTGGATGTTTGTGACGCTTTCACGGAAAAACTACTGAATGAATTAGAATGAAACTTTACAATAATATAGCTTATACATCAGAATAACATATAGGCTATAATTTATAAAGCCATATTGTGTAAATTGTACAAAATCACACTTATAATATTAGTGGGATTACATGGGCAATTTGGGCATAACAAAAACACGTTGCCTAGCAACCGACCATAGAATATGTAAATTCGTATATACAAACTTTCGCGTTTATAATATTAGTGTGAAGACTATTTGAATGTACTACGTCAGATATTGAAATTTCTTTTGTTTCTTTAAACTATTAGCCTACGTAACAGAATAAACACTATTTTGTACCTTATGCTGGAAATGGAGATAGATGCCTTCTATGCCTATCGAACAAGTAGAATAAATCCTGAAGTACACGCGGACAAAGTCGCGGGCGGAAGCTAGTTTTAAATAAACACCAAAATGTCCACACGCGATAACAAGTTTAACTCGATTAATATTTTATTCCTTATTAAAATGTAATTAACATGTTCCCAATTAGTATGTTAACATTTATCAATGAGCCACTATCATATAACATATAAATGTTGAACATAAATAAATGGTATATCATTTCGCGTATTTACAAAACAACGTGATTTAAATAAAGGTATTGAACTTAATTTCGTAGCAAGTATATACAAGATAGTGACTTCAAAAACTACAGGAAAAAGACTTATATAGTTTTCTCATGGATGCCGTTGTCAGAACTGGACCAAATTGACATGGGATCACACGGGAAGCACCAGCTTTCAAATAAAAAAGTATCATCACAATTGGTTCACCCAGTCAAAAGTTCTGAGGTAACATAAAAAACTCGGTCAAGTGCGAGCCGGAATCGCGCGCCGAGAGTTCCGTACAGAAATCATAAATAATATGCACCGAACAATCCTCTAACGAATGCGCCGATACAATTGTCGAATTCACTGACTGCTAGATGGCGTTACTAATGCTTGAAAACGCACGTCTCAAAACAATCACGTCTGTTGTATGGGAGCCCCCTTAAATATTTATTTTATTATGTTTTTTGTATTTGTTGTTATAGCGTCAACAGAAATACATCATCTGTGAGAATGTCAACTGTCTAACTATCACGGTTCATGAGATACAGCCTGGTGACAGACGGACAGCTGAGTCTTAGTGATAGGGGCCCGTTAGTTACCCTTGGGGTACGGGACCATAAAAAAACAATACTCGTCGAATTGAGAACCCCCTACTTTAAAGTCGGTTGAAATTTGGATAAATTTATGCATAGACTTTCCTGCGACATCGTACGTGTCATCATCATCAGCCGGGAAACGTCCATGGCTGGACATAGGCCTCCCTCATGGTACGCCACATCGACCAGTCCCGAGCCACCTGCATCCAGCGACTCCCTGCGACTCTAATCAGGTCGTCGGTCCATCTAGTAGGGGGACTCCCTGGTACGTGGTCGCCACTCGAGAACCTTCACTCCCCACCGGTTATCGGTTCTTCGAGATGTGGCTGTATTGAGAACTACTGATTTAGAAGTATCACTATAGTTTGCCGGCACGGCACACAATATTTTATCAACTATTCTAAAAATTTATAAACTACATACAAGACATTATAATTTTAAAAACATATGCGTCACATGGTCAATAGTTAAAATATTCATTTAAAGAATTAAAGAATATAATGTCCTACACACCAAAAAGTCAAATAGCTTACGTTTAAAATTAATAATAGTATCACATGCTTGTATGTCAAAAGGGAGCTTGTTATATACTTTCGGTGCCATTTGAAATATACTTTTTTGATACAGCGCTGTATTACATGATAGAGTCTGTAATAAATGAGCGCGACGTGCGAGACTACGTTTTTGATACGCTGGCTCTACTGACAGAGTTACGTAGCATGGTGTGGTAGATAGCCAGTCAGACATAGAAAATGCCATACCACCAACCAAACCTAGTCCCGATAGGTATCTCCACTGTGAATCTAATCCAGGACCTACGGACTGTAAGTACAAGGGTGTAAACATTAGCAAACGGGTGCGATAAAATTTTGAATAAAAATTATATTCAACAACAATCAAATTACGCAGATCTACCCTTCGAAACTAACACTCATAATTTACGATTAAATAAAAAAAGTATTGATGCAAAACGATAAAAAAGCCGTCCGCCCGTCTGTCGGTAGCTTCCAAGCAAAACGCAAAACCCGTGGAGCGTCAGTTTTGAAAGTATTTCAAATACCAACAACGTGCAAGTCACGCGCCGTTCAGCTACAATTACTGCCTATTAAACAATTAACTTAAAAAAACGTCAAGCGCGTGTCGTGAGACGCTGGCAGTAGGAGTCCGTAGCTAACTTTCAGCTTTTGCCCGTGGTTTCGAAGGGTCAGAAAAAAACTAACAGGCTCTGGAATATATATGTTTGAGAACGGCATGCACTTGAACGATTGAAAGTAATAGGTTCGATTACCAGTCGCTATAGTCAAACATCACTTTGTGAGATTTTCTCCGGTTTGTGAAGACATTGCTGAATCACCTGATTGTCTGAACAGTGATATGATTCCGTGCTTCGTTAGTCACGTTAATCCGTTGTTACCGGGTACTATCTACGGCAGTAGTAACCTGTAAAAATTTTAGTGCTTCTCAGCTCCTCGATCAGACTGTTAATGTATGAAGAGGCCCGGCGAGATCAACTCCCTTGGCGAACACCGCATTCTATCCTATATTTGTTAGACGTCGCGTCACCCCACTTCACACAATTAGTTCAGTTTCCATACCAGTATCTCAACAGATTCACAACCTCCTACCAACACTGGAGTCGAGCCATTTTTTCCAGAGAATTTCATAATTCACTAGATCAAATGCCTGACTCAAATCCAGGAAACACGCGTGCACAGACGTGCTCTCCTCTTGAAGCCAACATACAACCTCATTTCAGTATGACTGTACCAAAATTGTTTTGGAGCCGGGTGGAATAAAAGTACGTAAATATCTCTACGTTTAATTTTGTAATTCAAATATTTTTTGGAGCCCGAGTGGAACCAATGTATTGAGTAGTTTTGGAGCTCGGTGGAATTAAATAAAATTGTTTTAGAGCCCAAATGGAACCAATGGATTGTCACAGTTTAGTGAACAATGGTTTTGGAGTGCGGTGGAATAAGCCATGTCAGAGGACTATGTCGGATCAAGTGTGAGGACCGTCATCGACCTTGCGACCTACACGATAAGGTGAAAATTTGATTTCTTTCTACGACACCCCGGACTACTTCATATTGTAAAGCACCACACTACTAACAAGGGAACCCTAAAATTATTTAATTGAGTTACGCAAACAATGCATTAATCAAATCTAAGCTCTATATCGTCGTGTTAAAGCGATAATTCATGTATTCAATAAAAACGTCAGTTGCATTTTTAATTATTTGCATCACACAGTTAATTTTGCGTGCGAGTTTTTTCTTTCACATTCGTACAAGTGTGAGATTTCCTGAATTTGTTTGCTTGAGTGGTAACTCTGGCACCGACAGGAGCATTCTGAACTCCTTTTCAACCGACTTCAAAAAAGGAGCAGGTTCTTTATTCAACTGTATACTTTTTTTTATGTTACGCGATAACTGCGCTAATTGTGAACCGATTTTGATGATTCTTTGTTTGTTTGGTAGAGCATACTTCAGAGGTGGTCCCATATAAATTATATCGAAATTGATTGAGCGCTTTTTGAGAAAATCAACAAAAACCAAATATGTACCCAGATAATTCTCCCTCTAAGGGTGAACGTTTTAGGGGATAAATGCTGTAGACTTGTAGGGCAGCTGAAGTCGGTTTCTAGTTCTATTTGAACGCGTAAATTATGTTATGTATGATGGGTTTGCACTTGGCCTTCGTCTCACCTGATAGTGAGGATACGGCCATTAGATTTTTTTTAATAATATTTATTTATTTCTCTACACAGAAGGTTAGATGGAATGCGTACGCGCACCCAGAATCCTCAGACTAATGAGGTAGCCCACTCATTACGGTTATACTTTTTAGAAATTCTTTCCTTGCGTTCATTTGTTTCAATTGTTTTCATGGGTGTGATGGCTGGTATTTAAGTTTTTCGACTTGTAAAGTTAGTTAATGTTCCTTTGTTGTAAATCCAAATAAATCATAATAATAAATTCTCTAAAGGGTGTGAAGGGAGTTGGCAATGTTATGAAAAAAAAAGATCCGATGAATAATTAACACACTGAAAATCATAAATAATAGGTACGGTAATATCAAATCAAATCAATCAAATCATATTTAATCAGAATCAAATAATTCCATCAAGTGTTAATACAGTTCTAGCCTAAGTTAGTAAGTACATTTTAAATAAGAATTATCAAAACATTCATTAAAAAAATGTCAAATATGCAAATATGCACCCAACAATGCTCTACCGAAAATGTCAGTCCGATTGAAGAACCAACTTTACTTTGCAGCTAAATCACATACCCGATGTATGACTTTCAACTACAAAGTTAAGTTTGTAAACATAAAAAAGCTATTTTTATGGTTGTGCAAGACCTTGCTTCTTGCCTATAGGTTGGTTGTCTTGAATTTGTATGGAAATGGTCTAAAATACAGCTATATATCCAAGGGATGGTAGACTTGAGTATTACATATTAATTTCAACTTGATATCTCCACGCGTTCCTGAGAAGGGTGTTGACAGACCGACAGACGGACAACAAAGTGATCCTATAAGGGTTCGTTTTTCCTGTTGAGATACAGAACAATAAAAAAGACGAAGTCGCTCAAAACTCGTTTATTTTTATTAAAAAAAAAATTAATTACTTTTTGTCTTTGCTTCAACTTTGTACACCATTAAGGATTTCTGACATGTAATAACCTGACATGAGGCACTAGATGTTATGAAATGACTTCTTATATGTTTTAATTAATGTTAAATTTTTAATATTATTGACTAAATTATTGTATTTTTAAGGTATTTTATTAGTTGTAATATTTTAGTTGTTTTTTTCGCACACAGTTATACTGTTTTTTTTTGAAAATAAACGAATGAATGAATGAACTGCAGCCAGTGTTGTTACAACAGCTGTACCGTGACGATATTTACAGCATCATTAATCAGCCATTATTAAACTCAATGTTATAACGTTTATTTAACTTTTTTGTGAAAACATATCAACAATGGCTTCGTTTCATGATAAGATAATAATGTGAACGAACTCTTGTTATCGAAGCATTCCGTACTAGTCAATGCCAAGGACATTTTCCGGCGCCATTTTGTTTTTTAGGGTTCCGTACTCAAAGGGTAAACACGGGCCCCTATTACTAAGACTCCGCTGTCCGTCTGTCACCAGGCTGTATCTCATGAACCGTGATAGTTAGACAGTTGACATTCTCACAGATGATGTATTTCTGTTGACGATATAACAACAAATACTAAAACACAGAATAAAATAAATATTTAACGGGGCTCCCATACAACAAACGTGTTTTTTGCTCGTTTTTATAAATAATGGTACGGAACCTTTCTTGCGCGAGTCGGACTCGCACTTGGCCTGTTTATTTAAATGTCATCATATATGAGTATACTTGTATATATGTTACACACAAAGATATATAATCTCTGTGGTAGTACCTTTACATAGATTATTTCAAGTTGAACGATTCGATCGAACGATGGATGACGCTCGTCCAGTTTTATGACAGTATTTCGTGTGACAGAGATGACAATAGCCACATTTGCACGTCTTGTAACACAGCGTCCCGGTTTTTGACAGCTGAAATGTACGTTAATACTGAAGATTAAGAGGCTATGTTGGTTAGACCACGTGGCCGCGTTCAAGGTTGCATTGTTTTGTAGCTGTCCCTATCCGAGCCCTATCCTACCCGAGCGCGTACGGTGAGATAGCGTACACTACGCGAAGTTATCCACCCGTTATTTGGATGTTTCGTAGTCCAGGGATCATTTGAAGGATACAGTATATTATGTAGCCATTTTTTCAATACAGTATATTAATAAAATTTCAGATGTCGGTGGCTTTTCCAAATTGTTCTAAATTGATTCATACTCTTGTAAATCAGGTTCAAAGTTGGGGATTTTAATTACCGTAAAATACAATACTTTGACGCCCTGTAACTCTGGAAGTATATATTTAAACGAAAATCTGACTCACCACCGACATAGATATTTGTTTCTAGACTGTGTCTTGAAAATTTCATAGATTTTCATAGCTTAATACTCAAAATATGACTGGACTACGTTTGTATGGGCGCTTTGACAACAGCATACCCTCTTAATACTGAAGGTTAACTAATGCAATACTACAGGCCTACAGGTTAACTGAGCCGGTTCCTACGGTGTGGCAGCGGCACGAGGGGGTGTGTTTACGAAAACGTCAATCGTCGCGTTTAAGCTTAATTGCGTCGTTCATTTTCTCCCGACTACTAACCCAAATGGCAATACGCTTAATTTTGACATATAATTTACGACAGAGAAAGTATATTTATCTCACTCTATCTTATGACAATTCAGGACTAAGTTAGTAACAGTTGACCGAATCATAAATTACACTTGGAGATGTAAAATTACAGCGTCGTGTGCGGGCACGTTTTCAGACGCCACGGACTAGTACGGAGCCCTACACTGCGCGGCCCGACACGCACTTGGCTTGGCTGCTTTTACTGTCTTTAGGCACCTATGGCAGCTGGCCAGTTCATTACACATTACCGTATGTAAGAATAAAAAATAAATTCAATCCGTCACACGTTCCAATTGTTTCAACAAGCGCTGACTAACAAAACAGTTGTAATATGTAAATAAATTGCCTCATTATCTACCCTGGTAAATAATTCCATAGGTCAACCAGCGTAGGTATACACTTGACCCCTAATCGCTTCATCATCAGCTGGGAAACGTCCACTGCTGGACATAGCCCTCCTTCATGGTACACTTGCATCCAGCGACTACCGAACCTTAACCAGGTCGTCGGTGCATCTAGACGAGAACTCTTTCCCCCCATCGGTTATCGGTTTTTTGAGCGATGTGACTTTGAGCTTGTTTATTCGTCCAACAGTGAAGGACCAAACGATCTAAATTTGAGAAAAACGCATTTGCCTTAAGCTCTCAGATTTGCTCAGGTTTTGTATTGGAAGCCATGTTTGGTTCAGTAAACGGTGATCTCGTGTACTTAACCCCGGAGTAAATGCAAGATAAGCGTGTTTATTATAAACGGTGAGAAGGTGTGTCGGATTATCTAGAGGTTCTATCAAGGTTGGTATGGTTTGTATCAACAATAACATCCACCAGTAACAACACAATAAATACATTCAACGCAATGTATAAGAGCTTTTCGTTTGATTATGATTGTCGTATGCAGGGTAACTTTTATGTTATTTATTCATCACCAGCCTATACATGTCCCCACTGCAGGAGCTCAGTCCTACTCTCCTACAGAGAGTGTATGGGACATAGTCCACCACGCGGGACCAGTGCGCATTGGTAGACTTCACACACACCTGTGAATTTCTGCTCAGGAGTGTGCAGGTTTGTTCACGATGTTTTCCTTCATCGAACAGCCAATGGTAATGATTTGTATCATTCGTACGAGCTCATTGGTACGAGCCAGGATCGAACCCAGACCTCGATTGTTCAAGGACTGACGCTCTACACAACTGAGTTACCACGGCCTTGTGCTAGGGGGACGGACCGGTACACGTTACCCGGTAGGTGGTTTACACAGGATAATTGCTTGTTGTACTAAACATCATCAAAATCTAAAAATAAAATAAACGCAGTGATTATTCCAAAGATATTTTGTTGTTTTCAATTCATATTCGAGTCTATTCAACTGCGGCCAGCAATGTACGCGATCAGAATAGTACAGGTGGCAATGCACCCAATATTTCGTATTCGAATGCCGAAATTCCCCACCGGAACGAGCTTGGGTGACCGCCAGAGTAATATGTCTAGCTGCTCGGCGGTCGTTTGAAATGACTCCTTGTGATCACCAAAGCGACGGTTATAAGCATTTGAATTGTTTGTCTCAATCACCCGGTTTTTTTGGAGCCACAAAATTTATTTTCCTGTGGACCTGAGTATTTCTAGCCCCCGAGGCTAAACGAGGCGTGTTATAATTTTACGCGATCGTAGTTCTCAAACAGATTAACTTCAAGTATCTAGTTGCAAAACGTGTTCCTTTACTGTGGGCCGAATAAACAAGCTCAAAGTCACTCAGCGAGCAATGGAACGAGATATGCTCGGAATTTCTCTACGTGATAAAATCCGGGATGAGGAAATCCGAAGACGAGCTAGGGTTACCAACATAGCTCGACGATTCAGTGAGCTGAAGTGGCAATGGGCAGGCCACATAGCTCGATGAACAGAAAAGTTATCATAAATCATAACTTAACTTTAAATTTAACATAAATAAATTAAACATAAATTCTTAGATCTAGGTATTATCTGCACAAAAATAATCTGTATACACTATAGAAGAGCGGGGTCTCCTAATACAAGCTATGTTTAGCTTAAAAGGAGTACAACAAAACCTGTATATTAATTGTAGTAGATGATGCCACAAACATTTTTTAAATTATTATTATTTTTATTTCATTTTTTATCATGTGGCGACCACGTAAACCTACCAGATGTAACGACGACCTGGTTAAGGTCGCGAGGAGTCGGTGGATGCAGGTGGCTCGGGACCGGGCAATCCATGGAGGAGGCCTATGTCCAGTAGTGGACGTTTCCCGGCCGATGATTACGATGAAATCCGAATTGTGAACCGGCAAAATATTCTGACGGCTTGCGGTGTATCGCACACGCTGCTGGCAAAATATTGCTTCATTATGATTATTTTAAAGGGTCGGAAAATGTTTTACGCGAATTTTCATTCCGATCTAACAACAGTTCCCGTGGGATACTGTCAGAGCTCGGATCAGAGTTGCGAGCGACACCCACGCAATACGGAAAACATATCAATAAGGAAATGTTATGATTGGTTAGAAGGTCAGATTAAAGTAATAATTACTATCATATAGTAATAACATAATTAGTAAATATATATTAACTAGATGTTTGTCACAGCGTAACCTAAGACCATCTCAGACATTCAATCCGGGGCAAAGTTTTGAATAACACGAGCTGAAAACAATATTATAAACAAATATTCGAGAGAAGCGACGGTGGCGCAGTGGACAAGGCGCAGACGCTCAATCTATGAGTTGTTTTTCAATTCAAGTACATTATCCGATTGCTTAACGGTGAAGGAAAACATCGTGAGGAAACCTGCATGTCTTGAACAGGCATGTGAAGTCTACCAATGCGCACTGGTCCCGCGTGGTGTACTATGTCCCATACACTCTCTGTAGGAGAGTAGGACTGAGACCTGCAGTGGGGACGTATATAGGCTGGTGATGAATAAATTGATTTGATGATGATTTTTTTAATTGAATAGTGGCTTTCACTGTTCACTGTTCCAGGAAAATATTTTAGACACGCCAGAGCTAAGATGATTTAATATCTACCTGGTGACGCTGTGTGGACAAATCGCGTGGAATCGAACGCCAAAGCAGAAAGCCGGATGTTTCAGGGCTCCACTGCAATCCAGTCTGCAACAAATACACAAAATAATTGATCACACAATGTATTAATTGCATCTAAAGTTATCGAGTGATCGTCGGTTCTTGTCACACGTCACATCGTGACAGTTCAATGAACCGTGTATCCTTTGTCAAGTTAATTTGGACGCAATACATTGCTGCTCGGTCGATTGAAAAATGATTAACTCTTTATTAATTAAGCTATTTAACAAAATTGCTTTCACATATGATTTGTACGGTCGTAAACTATATCTGGATACATTATACGCCCGTATGAAATATTACACGGTGTATATTTAAAAGTACTTGTGCCACAGATTAGAAGAGCAGCTAGTGACCAGTAGTCGGTAGTCTACGGTCGGTAACAGGACACGTGCCATCAGGTACTGACGGTATACCGCAAGTAGATACCGCCTACTGGATACAAGTGTAACATTTCATAACTCTGGCAAGGTCGACTCAATATAGAAACCGCAACTAGGAAGCATCGCAGGCGCCGGTTTATATAACTCTGACTGACCCAGAGATCAACGCTGAGAACAGTTGAACGTGTCATGGCTTGGGTCGGTTACAGAGACGCCATAAGTTGAAAATAGCCTATGATTTGACCGCCATCTTGGATCTCATCAAAGTATATTTTTTTAATGGCTTTAACCAGTGGTTATCTAGCCAATGACGAGTAAAATTAGGTGAACAAATTTTGAGGTTATAAAATATGCCGAAGCCATTTCTTCAGTTTTCTCAATAAAATGTATAATGTGTACATTTTATCGCTTGTTTTGGATTCTTGACGGGAATTTCAAAGGCCAGCCTTGGTTTCAACATTATTCGAAAGAATCCATATGCCGAATGTACTCGACATGGTAAACCCTTCCGATCGCGTCGAAACCCTCGCTAATTTGCATAATTGATACTATAACACCGTCCGTGACACATTTTGCACTATATCACACCATTATAACACAAAACACACATAACAGTATTATTAATCAATTAACAAAATTACAATGAACCACCATTTTTCAAGTTCGCGCCAAGAATCGTAACAAATCTTTTCGTAAAGAAACGTTCTGCACTTAGATTATAGAACTACGCTCCGCAATAGATAGGATCTATTGTTGCATAAACTAACATGTAATATCTATTCTGCTCTCGCACACGGCATTCCCCGAATGAAAACACAGGACAGCATTTGTTGCATCAGTACACAACCGTTGCTACACAAACTATCAAAACTGACCACTAGAGTCTAATAATAACTCATAGATTTAGGAAGTTTCTCGCTTACGCTCATATATAACTTGTATTAAGTCCACATTTTTTATTATGCCTTTTAGTACATCGCAGCCTGCGCCCAACAGCTCATCCCACATAGAGCACAAAACACGGAAACCTTGACATCGAAAGTCTATCCGAAAATAAAGGTATCTATCTCCTTTTAACACCTGGCATTCGTTATAAGGGCGAAGAGTATAGCTTTATGTGGTAAGCTTCCACATCAATGCAATGGTGCAGTCCGTGTGCCGTGGCCCTGATACATCTCTGGATGTTTCGTGTCAGTTTTCTCCTTTTTGTTTTAGTCCTCTCAAAGTGTATCGCGTGTCTGGCTAACAGATTATTTCCTATTACACGTTGCCTCTTTGGACACCAGATATTGGCAGAATTACCATGAAGTTGGTAGTTGCCATAAATATTAGGAATTGAATTGAATCAAGTCACCTCCCCAAGGACGATCTCGGTCATGAACCGTACGATAGGTCTGGAGTTGGAGGTCCTGATGCTGTCCGTTGTGGCAGTGTGGCTTCCGAGGTTACAGTGGCAGAGGATATGGATGGACTTGTCCTCATCCTGACAGAACCTGCAAACCCTATCTCTCAGGTCCATGTAGCTGACGTCAATGCGTACACCATCTAATGATCTTTGATTGAGATGCAATGAATCTATTTTAGACTCATAATTACATTTAGTTTTGTTTTGATTGTATACTCCAATCAACTGATATCAACTGCCAAGTGAGGTGAGGTGTCATTCAAGAATGAACTTATTCACACCCCCGGATCACTCGTCACAACACTACAAGCTCGATCTCTTGGCACAAGTTCACGGCACACATTTGGATCTGATCCCGATCTACGTCACGAATTACTTTTACACATCCGGTCGATTGCAAAGCAAATGGATAGATGATGTTTTGCTTCTAACTTGAAACCTATGTATATCTCTTTCTTTGTTAACACTTTCGTTACGTGTGGGAAAAGGATGTAGCCTGTTGTAAAGGTATCACCAGCCTATACACGTCCCCACTGCAGGTCTCAGTCCTACTCTCCTACAGAGAGTGTATGGGACATAGTACACCACGCGGGACCAGTGCGCATTGGTAGACTTCACATGCCTGTTCAAGACATGCAGGTTTCCTCACGATGTTTTCCTTCACCGTAACAGGTGACTATGAAATAAGCGAATGTTGTGAAAACCTATTACGATATGAGTGTATATTAGACCAATCGAAGATAACCTTTCGTCCGTAGATACAGAAGGCATGTTTTGTACTTTCTATTATCTACTACATCGATAAGGTCCGTCGGTAGAAAGAGATAAAACATGTACTCCGTCGTTGCTACATGAGGACCCCTTTGATATCACTGATTCATAAGATTGTGAAGCAATACGTCATAAGTCCCTTTATTAACCGACGCAAAAAGAGGGGTGTTATTAGTTTGAAGCCAATGTCTGTGTGTCTGTCTTATAGCTCTCGAATTTGACCGATTTTGATGCGGTTTTTTTTACGTGATAGCAAGTTTCCTTGCGGTGGTTCTTAGCTATATTTGGTTCAAATCGAATCAGCAGTTTGAAGAATATCAGCTGATGCTACACATTTTCGGCATAAAATGGCTTTTAAACACCGCTTTTAATAAGAAAATAATCCATCTCGTAAGGTATCGTATACTTAGCATTGATATGCCCTTCACCATAGCAACGGGCGACAACAAGCTGTCTGCCAAATTTCGCATCATCAAAATAACCTGATATTTATGAAGAATAAAAATAAACCGAGCGCCGGCATTGGCCTCAATAATTTACGATAATACAACGAGATCTCCAACTATCTGACGTAGAACCACTGACGACTCTAGGCTCGTGATTGGACAGTGGGCTTGGCACCTTGGCCTTCATCTCATCTCAGTGACGATAATTCCAGATACAAGCACACTCACCTATAAAGCTCAACGCTAGAAGTAAAGTGTGAAATATACCGCCCGGCACACGCCGCGTCTATTCAAAATATTTAACGAGCTCAAAGTGTGCCGCTACGTTGTACAGACGCTGGTGAATTTGGCATTTTATATCGCATCGCCATGTGTTTGCGTCTGTGACTTTGTGTAGAAAATATTATTAGTATTTGATCACTTTTTTGTTCAAAGTGAACGGGCCACGCCATCACTGCAGTGGACCGCAGCGTCGCTAGTCCCACACGATACTGGAAAAAGCATCAGGATCCACGCCATGGGTCCTCATGTAGACAATAGACTACCTATCGAGATAAGAAACTGTGAAAGCGTACCAAGGGCTGGTCTGGTAATACATCTTGTATTTTATATTATAATTGACATGCAAATATTAATTAAATATAAAACCTTCAACAATGACAATATTAACCAAGGCACCAGCGAGTGATACACGTATCTACGATAAGAGGCACGTGGCAGCGTTCGCACTGAAACTACGTCAAGATATTGACCAAAACTACAGTGAAAGAAAAAGACTGGTGCTACGAAAGACAAGGGTTCGATTCCCAGATGACTCTCACCTGATGGTAAGTCACAATTATATAGAGCGACAAGCTAGTGAAGCGCAGAACGCTTTTATACTGGAACAGGACAATGCTGTTAACACTTTGACGGCAGACTAAAGTGGTAGCTACAGCCAGACAGAAAATTCCCTACCTACCAAGCTTACCGATAGCTACCTCTGTTCTGTCTGCAGTCCCTAGCACTTACTCCTGGCGTTATGATGATTGAACTACAGACACAGAAATTGGCTCAGATAATGACGCACGAACTACTGCGTGCCGATATCACGACATTTGTTCCGAGTGTCCGACACCTGTGCTACGGCGAGCGTTTCCGCCGACTCTGAACCATTTCAGTTTCACCAGGAAACCAGTGCTTCCCATACAGATTCCCTCTCCAGCATCAGCAGAGAGATCTGACCCCACCTCATCGACAAGGACTTGCCGCTTGAGCTGCCACGCTAGGCAGGTCTCGAGCGTAAGCTGGCACTGCGCTGTGGGCCAATCAATTCTGTTCAGGTATCCATCAAAGCAACCATATCCGTCGAGCAACTGAGTCAGCCGGTGCTGACACGGCCTTCCCTATCCAGTCAAGCCTGGAAGACGTCGCCGCGCCTTCCTCATCACCACTTCAATCACTCTCAAGGCGACTCCACCCTCTTCGAGCAATGCGGGAACCCGGTCACAGACCCTTGCATCCATAGCAGCAACAATTCCGGCCATAAAATCAGAAGAGTGCTAATAATTCTACCTCCAGATTTCCAGGACGAGATCGCCTCTCTATCTTACAATATCCATCCCGTTCGTTATGTGTTTTCTTTTGTTTGCTTCTTTTTGTGTAACAGTTACAGTGCATTCATCCGAGGAGTTTGTCTGTTTCTTCCATCACGTTTTAGTGGAGCACTTCCAATACTTGGCATGAACAAGGATGCTACACTTCCTCATTCCTCGTCAGTCATCCGCACGTGATAGCGACGTATCACTTGGCCGTCCCTCGTGGAATTACAACACTGTCAATTCTCCAGTTGTTTCTCAATGTTGGCACTGAACGGCTGGCAAGATGTCCGCGTGACTCTACGTCTGTGGTACATCTACTAGTCGATATATATTTGGGACTGAGAGGGCCATGGTTGACATTCATCATCATCAGCCGTGGTAGCTTACTCAGAGTGTCCGTCCTTGAACAATCGAGGTCTGGGTTCGATCCTGGCCCGCACCAATGAGTTCCAAATTGTTATTTGCTGTATTCAAAGGTATACGTAAGTACATCAGCGTCTAAAGACAAAAGTATTTAATCAGTGCGTGTTGCCAGTGATGACATACGGAACCGAAACGTGGTCTTTTACTGTGGGCCGAATAAAAAAGCTCAAAGTCACTCAGCGAGCAATGGAACGAGCTATGCTTGGAATATCTCTACGTGATAAAGTCCGGAATGAGTCCGAATGTCACCGACATAGCTCGACGAGTCAGTGAGCTGAAGTGGCAATGGGCAGGCCACATCGCTCGAAGAACCGATAACCGGTGGGGTAAAGGTTCTCGAGTGGCGACCACGTACTAGGGAGTCCCCATACTAGATGTACCGACGACCTGATTAGAGTCGCAGGGAGTCGCTGGATGCAGGTGGCTCGGGACCGGTCGATGTGGTGTACCATGAGGGAGGCCTATGTCCAGCAGTGGACGTTTCCCGGCTGACGATGATGTATTCAAAGGTGTGTGTGAAGTTTGCCAATCGGCACTGGTCCCGCGTGGTGGAATATGTACGTCTGAGCCTCTGCAGCGGGGACATGTATAGGCTGGTGATGATCCTCCTCCATGGTCATGCGTTGACCGTTCCCGAGAGATACATCCAGCGACTACTCTCGACCTAGCCAGGACTCTAGCCAGGTTGACATTGGTTGGTAGAATTTACCGCCTCCGTATCTTAGTTGCTGCACGCTTGAATCACCCAGGTGCCTCAAGACAATCCTTTCATTTGGGAGCACAGTTTGGGAACACTTAGGCAACAGGGTTGTAGCCAGGACTACCTAGAAAATGTCCTACGATTAACCCAACCGAATACCGATAGGAACCACATGTGAATCGAATACGGATTCATCGCATTGTTAGGCCAAGAAATTCAGTTTACCAATCCATTTCACCATTACTCATAGCAAGAGTAAAGGGGTAAGCAAAAGCGTACCATATCGACTCTCAACTCGATATGTTTCGATTTAACTCGATCGATTGGTTAAAAATTGTTTCTGTAAAAAAAAGTAAAAGTAAAAAGTGTTTATTTCTTAAATAATTTTTACAGAGTTTTGCAGGGGCCTTCCAGAAAGTAGTCTTTCGACAGTGTTGGAAGTGCACCGCGTCTTCCAGACGGATTTACACAGTATTATTTATGGAAAAGATTGATTATTATGTAAGTAAAAATTAACCTGTTTTAAATGTTATGGTTTTCTTTTAATCTTAGTTCCTATTTTAAGTTTGCTATGCTCATGTGTGTGTGTGTGTGTGTGTCTGTTGAATCTATAATTTTAAAACTGTCAAATAAGTTTCACAAAGCTTGTGTCTCTGAGAGCTGTACACATCGCGAGTCTTGTCTTTGCATAGATTAAAACTGAGTAAATGTTAACATAGCACTTTAAAACAAGTTTTTTTCTTATTTTTCACCCCCTCACACCCCCCTGACCACAAAGCGTATGTAGGGTATGTATAAGGGTAAAAAAGAAGGTTTGTAATATATAAAAAATCTAAATGTTAAAACAAGTTTTTTTTTAAAAACTGGAAAATCTGTAGAGAAATACGACTGATCGTAACAAGGTTCTCATAATCATAATATTTATTATGCTTCAAATATGGTGGAAACTAATATGTACGCATAGTTTACCAAAAGAGGCTGCAAAATACAATGGTCAGAATGAAATACTAGCTAAAGTACTAAAAATACATAGTAAGAAAATTAAATTGTCCAAATAATGTCAAGAAAGCATGTCAAATAAAAAAAATATAAATCAATCACGTGAATGTCAAAATATAATACAGTCCTAATAAAATTCTAGCTATTCTATTTAACGAATAAGTGTATATATTTTTGTAATACTTGGTTCAAGTCTCAGAATAAAAACTCTAGTGTTTCTGCACTCGTCACCCCGCTATTTCTGTCGCTTTTCTCGGAATTTATCAACCATTGACATAATTGACATATTGGCTAATATTGACATGAACATAGACTGCAGAAAGTATAGATTGAGTTTGCAAAGTGACTTGCAAATTACTAGTCGGTTTTTGACTGACTTTAGCAACCTAGTAAGGTTCTTGTGAACTCATCAATACCTTTCATTTGATACCAAACACGATCCTCATTGGAGGAGCTCAGTCCTACTCTCCTACAGAGAGTGTATGGGACATAGTACACCACGGTCCTCTGTGCGTCTACCATGAGTTTACGCAGGCGGTAACGTATATAGAATACTATCGGAAACGCTGCTCAGTCGAGATGCGCGTGACAAGGACAGAGTGACAGTTAACGATATACGTTATCGCCTGCGTAAACTCATGGTAGATGCACTGTACGAAATTCTTCCTGCCCCGCGACCACACCTTCTAAGGCTTTAGTAAGTCAATGCAATAACAAACTGTGTTTGCAGATAATTTCGTCCAATAATAGCCAATATGTGGTCAATAGAAGACCCGCGAAAATTACCACGCCGATGTGAACTCGATAACTAATCGATTTCCAATTCCGACGCGAGGTTTTGTCACACTGACTCTAATTTCGAATTCTAATATTGACTTAGTTTCCTATTTTTACAGCTCCATACTACTTTTAACAATCATCAGCCGGGATACGTCCACTGCTGGACATACTCCTCCATGGTACGCCACATCGACCGGTCTCGAGTCACCCGCATCCAGCGACTCCCTGCGACTCTAACCAGGTCGTCGGTCCATCTAGCAGGGGGACGGCCTGGTAGACGTTTGAGCGAGACGAGCGATGTGGCCTGCCCATTGCCACTTCAGCTAACTGACTCGTTGAGCTATGTCGGTGTAGTTCGTCTACGAATTTCTTCATTCCATTGCTCGCTTTGAAAATATATATTTTTTACAAAACAAATTCAAAACACTATAGCCTGACAAAAACAACTAGACTTTTGCTATTTGCTAGACCTTGCCCGCCTGGCTAGCCACCACCATGTTATCTAAGTCTGCCGACAAACAGCTGTGTTAATAGCACTGTTGTGTTCCGTAATGAAAGGTAGCAGAGCTCGCGCTATTAGATTGAGGCTTCTGATGAAGGACAAGTAAAACCCCTTTTATACAGCGGGATAAAACTTAGATTTAAATTTCCCTATTTAAGATTCAACTAATAAAAGCAACTACTTTCATTTGGTAAGAACAAAAACTATTAATTTACAATATCGCTGGTTGATACCCCAAAAATAAATTGAATTTACAATTCAATACTAAACTTTTAAAAAACATTCTCAGTCCATTGACTCTGAATATAATTATTATAAGCGTAGATAAATATCGAGCAAATTCAAATTTGGAATTTCGTCTGTCACGCCACCGGTGCGTGCTGTCCGCAGCCGGCGCACGCGCACGCGTCGATTGAGTGATCGTCTTTTTAATTCCATTCAATTTCATACTCGAGTCGTGTCTAGAACGTGCTACCTACTTCTACAGATTGGTTTAATTCCATTGAAAAACAACGTTTTTAAGCGTCACATTTTTATTGATCGGATTTTAGTTAACGCGATCCACCTCCATCAACGATTCATACTAAATTCCTGTTGCCATAATCTTATAAAATACAACAGCTACATTTGTGCAGTAACTATCTAAAAATATTACATCAGATTGTGATGTCGCGAAATGAGTATCATTAACATACAACTTCACAGTGAAGCACAATTTACATCTTTACACACTTTTTTCTCTATTATTGTTCAAAGCGCCATCTATGAACCATTAGCTGCGTAAATGCTATTGTAGCTAACTATAAAGTTGAAAATTAAGAGGCTATGTTGGTAAGACCACGTGGTCGGTTTCAAGGTTGCATTGTTTTGTAGCTGTCCCTCTCCGAGCACTATCCTACCCGAGCGCGTAAGGTGAGACAGCATACATTACGCGATGTTATCCACCCGTTATTTGGATGTTTCGTAGTCCAGGGATCATTTGAAGGATACAGTACATTATGTAACCATTTTTTTAATACAGTATACTAATGAAATTTCAGATGTCGGTGGTTTTTCCAAATTGTTCTAAATTGATTCATACTCTTGTAAATCAGGTTCAAAGTTGGGGCTTTTTACTACCGAAAAATACAATACTTTGACGCCCTGTAACTCTGGAAGTATATATTTAAACGAAAATCTGACTCACCACCGACACAGATATTTGTTTCTAGATTGTGTCTTGAAAATTTCATAGATTTTCATAGCTTAATACTCAAAATATGACTGGACTACGTTTGTATGGGCGCTTTGACACCAGCATACCCTCTTAATGATATTTGTTTCATGGCAACTGAAATTTAGTATGGAAGGATTAGGAGAGGGATAACGTTGAGGTAATTACACCGTTAAAAGTTTCAAGCTACATTTCATTTATCATAATCTGTTGAAATACAATAGCTAGCTTTGTGTAGTAATTATCTAGTAATCAACGCGTTCAAAACGAACTAGAAACCGACTTCAACTGCCCTAAATGTCTACAGCATTCATCCCCTAAAATGTTCACCCTTAGAGGTAGAATTATGGACACATAATTGTTTTTTTGTTGTTGTTGATTTTCTCAAAAAGTGCTGCATCAATTTCGATAAAATTTATATGGGACCACTTCTGAAGTATGTTCTAACAAACAAAAATAGAACCATCAAAATCGGTTCATAATTGGCGGAGTTATGGCGTAACACACATACATCCAAAACAACAACACATACAGTCGAATAGACAACCTCCTGCTTTTTGAAGTCGGTTGAAAAATTCAAAAATCATCCCTCAAGGAGTGAAATGACTTTCTACCACCCACTGCAACCTTGATAGATCTGTTGTCCCAGTCCATCGTATTAAGCCCGGGAAAGGACACAAGGTCAATTTATTTTATAAAATGTAATTCATCGCTTGACCTAAATCTCGTCGACGTTGTTCTAGAAGGTGACTGTTTACACTTCGTGTGAAGATTCCCAAGTTGTAGTTTCCGTGTAGCACGGACACCGGCAGTGCGTTCTATACTTTATCTGTACGCATGATGAATGTGGAAGCGACACGCTTGTTGCGAGCTGCAGGAGTGTCTACAGTGTACGGGTGGAGGGCTGACGTTCTACTGTTCGAACGGTGCTTGAATGGCTAAGGCGGAGTCAACATAAACAACTCCTGCGCACTCTCCAAAGTCAATTCAATTTGATTCAATCATTTTATTGCTTCATGCCGTATATCTAAATATATATACCAATCCAAATAGGTACCAATCACTGACTCATCACGATATCTCGGAAACTATCAACACTAAACTTAAAATGCCACGTTCCGCGAATGTATGTCGCCAAGGCCTGGCGTTGTACACTTGTAATTTTAAAAGTCCATTATCGATTAAAAGTGATTTAGTTCACATTTTTGTTTAATTCGGTTTAGTTAATTTGTACAAAAACATATAAAACGCACGAAACAGGCAAGACTTGACGTTGAAAACAAAGATGGCGTCAATAAAATGACAGTTGACGCTGTCACTCAGTACAAACAGAATGTTTTTGTACAATTACAATAAATGCAACAATGTAATTCTAGTATTTTTCTATACACATTTAGATTATTACTGGATTTTTTAAGAGGCTATGCTGTTGTCAAAGCGCCCATACAAACGTAGTCCAGTCATATTTTGAGTATTAAGCTATGAAAATCTATGAAATTTTCAAGACACAATCTAGAAACAAATATCTGTGTCGGTGGTGAGTCAGATTTTCGTTTAAATATATACTTCCAGAGTTACAGGGCGTCAAAGTATTGTATTTTACGGTAATAAAAAGCCCCAACTTTGAACCTGATTTACAAGAGTATGAATCAATTTAGAACAATTTAGAAAAACCACCGACATCTGAAATTTCATACATACTGTATTTAAAAAATGGTTACATAATATACTGTATCCTTCAAATGATCACGGGACTACGAAACATCCAAATAACGAATGGATAACTTCGCGTAGTGTACGCTATCTCACCGTACGCGCTCGGGTAGGATAGGGCTCGGAGAGGGACAGCTACAAAACAATTTAACCTTGAAACCGACCACGTGGTCTTACCAACATAGCCTCTTAATAGTGTATAAGTGCAGGACGAATTTGATACATATATTAGCAAATATGTAGCTTCTTGGAGACGCTCGCTTTCTAAACTCAACTCCTAAGGGGGTTAAAAAGGGGATGATAGTTTGTTTGAAAAAACTAAACCATGAAGGGTTTGAAATTTTTTGCCTTACTGGCCGTCCGCCATCTTGTTATCATTTAAAATCGTCATCTGCATGTGACGCACACATAACACTGGCTGGACATGGTCTGGAGGAAGTAACAGCTTTTAGATACTTGGGAAGCATGATTCGTAGTGATAATCGCTTGGAAACTGAGATTGCTGCACGTATTGCAAAAGCTGCAGGTGCTTTTGGTAAACTAAATAAAAAAGTCTGGACATCACACGACTTGCGACTCACGACTAAACTGGCTGTGTATAAAGCGATAGTCTTGCCAATCCTACTGTACGCTTCCGAGACCTGGTGCCTTTACAGGAGCGACATCAAGCGCCTTGATTCATTCCACTTAAAATGTCTTCGAGCGGTTCTTCGAGTAAAATGGCAAGACCGTATACCAAACTCTGAAATATTGCGAAGGTCGAATACAGGAGGCATGGAGTCCCTGCTGATGAAAGGTCAACTAAGGTGGTGTGGACATATAGTACGCATGGAAGATGCTCGACTACCTAAATCAGTGTTCTACTCAGAGCTTCAGAGTGGCAAGCGGAAGACTGGTGGTCAATACCTGCGCTACAAGGACGTATTGAAGCGACACCTCACATCCTGTGGAATATCTCCTGACACCTGGGACCGCCATGCACTGCAAAAACCTGAATGGCGCAATAAAGTGTTAAAGGGAATTGAAGCGTTCGAAATAAAGCGTCTAGAAGATCTCGATGCAAAACGCCAAATCCGCAAGACACGACCAAAGCAAGTGTATAACTACACATTTAACGACGAAGGACAGCTGTACTGCGCTACTTGCGAAAAGACATTTAAAAACAAATTCGGCTTCGCAAGTCACTGCCGCGCACATGCCAGGAGGTAGCGTCAGGGTGTCGCCGTCGACGGATACGTCGTGGAGGACATCATCATCATTTAAAAAAAGAACTCTTGAAAATAAAACACACGGGCCGCTATCTTGATACCGAAGTGTCACTCATTTTTTAGATTATTTATATGTAGCCGAGGCAATGAACTAATTGAGTTATCGCTGGTTGACAGCTGATGTCTCAGACCTGACCCTGATGGCCTGGTGCATTCAGTAAATAATAATAAAAATACATAGGTATACAGACGATACCCCAGCGGTTCCCAAAGTCCGATGTAAATCTAAACCCTCTTAAAGCGACATTCTCAAATAAACTGACTTTGTTGTATTGCTATAGGACGCTGAAGGATCTTGAGAATCTTGACCCGTACGTACGTAAACGTATTTCCATGATTTTGCCTCGATAGATTTTAATTTGAAAATTACCCCTTCAAAATTATAAAATCGTAAAAGAAATAGATAACTACAATATTCACAATCATAAATACTTACGCGATTATTCTTCTGATTGTCACAATTATTTTTAGGGTTCCGTACCTCAAAAGGGAAAAGAAACCCTTATAGTTACTTATTTTATTGTAACCACGTACTCTCTCTTCGCTCACACACACACACCAACACTCTTATACCATAACACCAACCAATACGCAATTTTTTGTTTGTATAAAGTCTCGGTGGAATCACTGGTTATTGCGACACAGGTGTTACCTACTGCAGTAATCACAGATCCTCAACAAGCATATCAATAACAAAAATATAATTAGCGACATTTTATATATTTAAACAGTGTTAATAAACTATTTTTATTTATTATTTATAGGATCACTTTGTTGTCCGTCTGTCTGTCTGTCTGTCAAGACTCTTTTACTCAGGAACGCGTGGAGATATCAAGTTGAAATTAATATCAAATAGTCAAGTCTACCGTCCCTTGTATCTGTGAAAAAATCAAACTTATAGTTCAACGCAATAAAAAGATATGGCTGTATTTTATTTACTAGGGTACTTCCCGTTGACCTAGAATCCTGAAATTTGTCAAGAAGCAAGGTCTTACAGCACAACCATAGGAATACATCTGAAAACCAGGATTTTTTAAATTATACCACAGTAAAAATAGCTTTTATATATGTATGTAATTTAGCTGCAAAGTAAAGTTAGTTTTTTCAATCGGAATTACATTTTCTGTAGAGCATTGTTGGGTGCATATTACCGTATCTATTGTTTATGATTTTCAGTGTGTTAATTATTCATGTTCTGTACGGAACCCTCGGTGCGTGGACCCGACTCACACTTGACCAGTTTTTGTACTGAAATAATTCTGTTTGGTTGGTTTGGTTGTAAAAAAAACTTTCAATGATCTATCAATCTATAATTCTGTGCGTTTTTATTGGTTTTGTACCAAAAACAATTCAAAATGATACTTAAAACTTTGAGTCTCAATTCATACGCGGATGGTATCTTCGTCTGAATTAGTGAACTAGTTCAGCCGTTCATGCGTGACAAGGTCACAAGCCTACAAACCTTTCACAATTGTAATATTATTGTAATTAACACAAAAATACAACAATTGAGCTCAAATGGTGGAGGACCAGGTCAACGGTTATCTTTGCTCTACTCTATAACCTTATATAACTCTATAACCTTTCTCTTATAGGTAGATATTACTTTGAATGTTATTCACGAGGACTATGCACTTGGCCTTCATTGTATTTCATGGTGAAGATAAGGCCGTTTGGATGTAAGCCATGGGAAGCTTTATTTCAATATTCGGTTGACATAAACAATCGATCAAGCGCGAGTCGGACTCATGCATTAACCTTCCCCCCCCCCCCCCCCCCCCCACCGATCCGCGATACCCCACCTCCCCCGCAAGAAAGTAACCCGCTCAGGGGTCGGCAGTATATCGCGCGCGTACTCACACATGCGCGTGTATAAAACATCATGCGTCCAATGTATGACGATATCACGATATTTGTTTGAAGTGTCCTACGTGTGACAGGACTCGTAATGCGAAGGTCCCGCGGTAGATTTGGTTGGCGACAGGCGACTTTTCTAGGTCCAGCAGCTACCACCAGGTTACCTAAATCTGTAGCTAATGAATTATAACATAAGCAGGTTTTTTACAATCATTGTGATGTGTTTTTTTTCCTTAAAGTCCGTTATTTTGTAAATAATTTAGTTAGTTGTAGTTTGTTAAAGTTTCCTTTTGTGTACATTTAAATGTACATAAGCAGTGCTTCGTTAATTGAGGCTTCTGGATAAGCACGCTCACACGATCGGCTGAAATGAAGACCAAGTGCAAGTCGCTTGTAGATAAAAACAAGATGAGACACGTTTGACAACCTCAGAGTACGGATCCGTAACACTGTGTCCAAAAATAAGTCAGAACATTCGATTGTGACACGTTTTGAGGTCAAACACCAAAACAAGAAGAAAAACAAGTTGACCGTTGCAGGAACATGCCCGGCATACATGTCGGTACATGTTTTATATAACATCACCAAATAGGCTACTTGACACCGGATCAGATTGGGGTTAAATTGTATTTTAAACTATAAAGGGCATTATAAAACTGCTATAAAGTTTAAAATATCTAATATTATTTTTTTTTTTTTATTGGCTTTTACAGCTTATAAAGCCCGCAAAAATTTAAAAAAAAACTTACTCGATTTCAATTTTTTATTTTACATTTTGCTTTGTAATTACATTGTGAAGATTTTTTAGTAAGGCAGTGGTCACATGAACACGTTATTTTACGAGATAACTCAAATATTGTTAAAAGTTTCATACATTATCTAATTCAATGATGTGACGTGACGTCACTCCTAGGTACCGATTTGTATGGAGCGTTTTTGCACCGCGTGACTAGAATCACTGTTCGACGGGTTGTATTAGGAAAACTATAAGTCGTATCGAATCTTTAACAAGGCTGTTTATATTTTCACGCGGTCTCTCGAATGAGGGAATAAAAAAAAATAGTGTTCATCCCTATTATCCTTGTTGACATAACTAATGCCACTCACACATCGATGTCGCGTTCTAGATACACAATGGAGCCCGAGACACAAGACTGATTTCATCTGGAGCCAGATGGTTGTACACTGTTTTAAAATAAAGTTAAAAATATGGTAATTACTTTAAAAATGGTAACGATCAGATTATATGGATAATTTCCGTGTACAAAATACTTTCTTTTTCTAGATCAATTTTACGTTCATTTTTAAATGACAGCTTTAGGACGGCTCCGAGAGACAGTAATGTGGACATTGACAATCAAAATGGCGGACATGACTTTAACAAACAGTGACAGTCCGCCATTGTTGTTTTGTGTTGCAATTGTTTGAGGGAAAACATATTTTGTAGACGGCATTCTGTTAGATTTGTTGAAAATACATGATCAAAAAAGGTTAATTTAAAAAAACACTATTATATTTGGTGTACATAGACCTGGCTCCATACATTTTGAAATTCACCTTTTGAAATGTCTTAAAATGTTTTGGCGTGACGTCTTATGAAACGATTAACGCCGGCTGCACGCACGAAAAAGTGTCACGTTCCGCCTGAGCTGTGCGTGCAAGCGAGAGCGTGGAACAAGCGATAGAGAGGCACGATCGGCCCTCTTGTTCCGCGTAGGTAGATTAGGTAACCAGTGGTCTGTGAAGATTTTTTTCCTCCCAGGCCACTGGTTGCCTGCCAGGATTTAGTTTTCCTAATAGAATACCGTCAAATAGATGAAAATACAAGACATTGAAATGAGGCTTATTTAACATTGGAGAAAGCTATGCTTGGAATATCCTTGCGCGACTAAATCCGGAATGATGAAATCCGCCGACGTACAAAGATGACCGACAAAGCTACTCGAATAAGCAAGCTGAAGTGGCAATGTCGCCACGCACCGGTCGCTGAAGCAGAAAGGTTCTCGAGTGGAGACCTCGGACCGGGAGACGCGAGGAGGGACGGCCTCCAGCCCGCTGGGAGCGAGTGAACGAGGAGGACTGAGGACCGGCAGGAGTGGCGTACGTTGGGAGAGGACTACCGGTATCTTCAGCAGTGGAGAGGCACGGGCTGATAAGTCAAGTAAGTCAAGCGATGTATAAAGAAAATAAAAGTAGCAACGTATATGGAGCAAGGGTGTGGAGGTGCGTCCTCCCTCGGATCCTTAATGACTTACATAGAAATCTGGCAGAGGAAATCGATGTACATTAAACAATTAAAATGTTATGAAGCGATTCCTCTGCCAGAGTGGGTGCAGGGACGCGGGGCGGACACTTGCCCCAGGTAGCTGTGGAATTGTGCAGCTCTCCTGGCGCACGTAACTTTCTAAAAGGAGATTTTGCGCACTGGAAAATGTATCAGTTAGTATTAGTGTTTTTATTTGAATGAAAATTTAAATTTATTCAATGGTTTGGTTTGGCAAATGAACTGTAGTTCGAACCCGTATTTGAACAAACGGTTGCTATGCAAGATCTTGTCTATCGGTAGAATATATGTCAACAAAACTATTTATTTAAATGATGACAGGTCTGTGTGTTTGGTGTTTGGTCGCCATCGCCACTTGTACGTCCTTTCACAACCTGTTGCTGCGCTGACGCAACCGAGGCTCCACTTGACGGAGGCACCGCCAGCCGACACGTGTACAACGCGTGACGGACGGTGTTATAATATACCAAAGTTATTCAAGCGTAATATTATGACACGAAAAACATTGTAGGAACAGGTGTTTAGTGTGTAAAAGTCTACTTTTACTAAGGCAAATTTAAGATTTATATAGTTTTCTCATGGATTCCGATGTCAGAACTGGACCAAATTGAAATGGGACCACACGGGAAGCACCAGCTTTGAAATAAAAAAAGAATCCTCCAAATCGGTTCACCCAGTCAAAAGTTATGAGGTAACAAACATTTAAAAAAACATTCCCGTCGAATTGATAACCTCCTCCTTTTTTGAAGTCGGCTTAAAAAATTCTGGTCGATTGTTCCCAAAAAATCGGACTTCGGACACCCCTCGGAGCCTAAATTTTTCCGGTGGACGGCTATCAACTGGCCACCCTATTGTATATTCAGTCGCGATACACTTATTTTTAATGTACTGTTTACTAGTTGATTCCGGTCATTCGCCGATAGATGGCACTAGTTGTAGTATAAAAGGCGATATAGAGGTGTTGAGACCAAATAGCAGTTGAACAACGGAGTTCTATTTCGGTGTTTCATCGGAAATTTTACACGTACGATTAAATAAAATATACCGACATGAAGTTTTCCAGTATATTTATAGAGTCAATGTAATGCTATCTGAATACCGCACTGTACCTATTCCACGCCAAGCAACAAGTTCACGATACAAATAATGGACATTTATCTATGTATGTATGAAATAGTACATTCAACTTAAAAAAAACTTGTTATGACAATGTATATCTCATTAAAAATAATTAATATTCAATTATAATCAGAATATAACGTTTCGCAAATATGTTATTGAAACACAATTTCTTTGATACACATGTCATATGTCACGACACAATGAAGATATTTATGAAAGAGAACAGTTCGGGCCGTGAATACTGCACATAGTTCGTTGGAAAGAGATATCCCTGAACCCATCACACGAGCCCCTTCCCTACAATCCTTCAAAACCAACCTAAAAACGTATTACCTTGAACAGATTATTCCTTAGCAGCCTTTTCTTCTTACCTTCCTGATCTACTATATTTTGTCTATTGTTTATCCATTATATGTATGTATAATATGTTTATATGTATATATTTATTTATGTAGCACCACTACCCCTTGTTATTTATATGATTCTTCTGCCCTAAGGTTGCCTGGAAGAGATCGCTCTTAGCGATAAGGCCGCCTCCATTGTACCTTTTATGTTCCTTTCTGTTTTGTGTGTGTGTGTGTGTGTGTGCGTGCTATAAAGTGAGAATAATCGGCTATTTTCCATTTTGTATAGCGTTATCTCTGTCGCACACAACCTATATGACATTTGTCAATCTTGGTATGCGAGAGAGTGCAGTCGCGTCCATCAACATATATAAAGAGAGTTGTTAAAACCCCACACTTTAAATAATTTTAAGTTGTACGATGACATCTATAGGGGAAAAAAGGAAACCTTTACATGAACAGTCACGCGAAACTATCTACAACAAGCAATAATCACAGTCCATGAACAGTTTAAGTGTTTAAACAACAATAATAAATACAAGTTCATAAAGAAAATAGTTTACCAGCTCTATATACTTCACGCAAGAATAAAAAAAGTACTCAATTCTGAATTCAAATGATAAAAAATAAATATAATAATACATGAGCATGAAAATAAATATTCGGTTGTTTTCGGAAATGCGATGTTTGTCGATATGCAATATTTACGGCCCCGGACTGTACACAAATATATTTTGCCATAATCTTTTAAGAGGCTATGTTGGTTAGACCACGTGGTCGCGTTCAAATTTGGATTTTGTAGCTGTCCCTATCCGAGCCCTACCCTACCCGAGCGCGTACGGTGAGACAGCATACACTACGCGAAGTTATCCACCCGTTATTTGGATGTTTCGTAGTCCAGGGATCATTTGAAGGATACAGTATATTATGTAACCATTTTTTTAATACAGTATACTAATGAAATTTCAGATTTCGGTGGGTTTTTTTTTCATATTATAATTCATATATAATTAAATATATTAAAATTTCATAGATTTTCATAGCTTAATACTCAAAATATGACTGGACTACGTTTGTATGGGCGCTTTGACACCAGCATAGCCTCTTAAAACGGAATAGCTGGCTTTGATAAGTAATTACCTATAAATAGGAGATGCACGGTGGGGCGTAAAGGTTCTCGAGTGGCGACCACGTACCAGGGAGTCCCCATACTAGATGTACCGACGACCTGGTTAGAGTCGCAGGGAGTCGCTGGATGCAGGTGACTCACACCGGTCGATGTGGTGTACCATGAGGGAGGCCTATGTCCAGCAGTGGACGTTTACCGGCTGATGGTGATGAGGAGATGGAATTATAGTGTCCACATTCAGTATTCTTTACACAGCGGCATTGTATTCCGGTGTGAAAGGTAGAGAGATTTATGCGCACGCTGCCATCCAGTGAGATGAGGGCCAAGTGAAAACCCACGATACATACAATTAAAATAAAAACCTGTCAAGGGCGAGTAGGGCTCGCGCACCGAGGGTTCCGTACATAATATATATGTGAGCTTTGCGTTGACATTGACATTTCAGTATGTATCAGTTCAGCCACAATCGAAGAGTAACATAAAGTTAAATTACAAATTTTGTTTAATAATTTGTCATGTTTGTGAATTTGCTTTAACTTAACAGTGCAAAAGACGATTGAAGTTTTTTTATAACAACAGCAAAGCATGAAAACTATGTTTTAGATGAATCAAATTGTATTATGCTTATAAAAAGAAAATAACTACTGATCTTATATGAATAATTAACATACCGAAAAACCATAAATAATATGCAACGAACAATCCTCTAACGAATGCGACTCAATACCAGTTTTGATTTAGTTTTGCTACTGGTCACTAGATGGCGTTACTAATACTTTAAAACGCACATCTAAAAAATCACGTTTGTTGTATGTGAGCCCCCTTTAAAAATTTATTCTATTTTGTTGTTTAGTATTTGTTGTTACAGCGTCAACAGAAACACATCATCTGTGAGAATGTCAACTATCACGGCTCATGAGATACAGCCTGGTGACGGACGGACAGCGGAGTCTTAGTAATAGGGACCCGTTTTTCCCTTTGGGTACGGAACCCTAAAAAGCGTGTGTAATGAATGACATCATGAACTACAAACGCCGGCGCATAAAGATCTACGAGTAATAGCGCGATCCATGGATCATTGATCCTTTACACGTGTAAGAGGTGGTGCGCGTGAGCACGTAACGTAGTCAATTATTTATTTATAACACTATATATATATTTATACAGTATGTATTACATATGTTGAAAGTGAAACCATCGAGTAACTGATTGTAATTTTATTATGGCGAACGAATGATGAGATGTTAGTTAAATAAAATTCATATATACAATGAGTAAATAAATAAAAAATACGTGTGTCACTCGGGGACTGCCGCGGTAAAGCTATTGCATAGCATTTTGTATCAACTTATGCAATTATAATTATTTATTTATTTTATTTATGCAGTATTTCTTTTTCTTTGATATTAATTCAAGTTACACTTTTTGAGCGTGGTGACCGATAAGAAAACAAATTTTTCTTTTATTAAATAAATAAATAGTTAATTATAAAACAGTAATACGTCTAATCGCACGCACACAACGCCGTGTCGAAGACTGCCGAACTGAAACGACGTTAGACGATGCACGGCCTTCAAGCCACACCTCCGTGCCCGTCGGAGTGGGGAGCGTGAGGTTTTTTCGTTACGGAATTTCTCGATTCGGTCCCCGCGCTCAAGGCCCGCGATAGAAGCTATGCAATGCTATGCTTAAAAAGGAATAATCATTTATTTGCCAAGTACAAGACTTTTCACACGGTGTTATGTAAGTAATTTCAATAGGTTTGATGTAGAAAATTATTTATGTTCTCTTTCTAGTACACGTGCTATAGTGGTATAAGAAAGAGAGCGGAGATACTCATCTGTTTGATTATTTTTTTAGGGTTCCGTAGCCATGCCCTAGCTAGGTTGTCCAACTGAACATTGGCTATTGTTCATAGAGTATGTATAACTTATGGCCTTTTTCTCATCTAAGAACTAACCGAGAAGTATCAGTCATGTTAGGTCTGCGTATTTAAAAGAAGCTTGGCATTCATCATCAGCCAGGAAACGTCCACTGCTGGACATAGGCCTCCTTCATGGTACGCCACATCGACCGGACCCGAGCCTAGCATCCAGCGACTCCCCGCGACCTTAACCAAGTCGTCGGTCCATCTAGTAGGGGGACTCCCTGGTACGTGGTCGACACTCGAGAACTTTTACTCCCCACCGGTTATCGGTTCTTCGAGCGATGTGGCCTGCCCAATGCCACTTCAGCTCACTGACTCGTCGAGCTATGTCGGTGATCTTAGTCCACAGGTGTGGAAACATAAACATATCTAGTATTGAATTTATTTACCTAGTATACTCGTTAAGAGCAGAATAATTGAGAATTTCAGTAAAAACAGTTGTGGAGGATTATAAAAAGCATTTGTAAGAAAATTCTATTTTACAAATGCTTTTTACATATCGTATAATCTCACGCTGACCTGTGTTTGTTACGAAATGGGCTTTATTTATACGTCGTTAAGGATTTTTATTATCTTATTAAAAGCGTATTTTTTTACACACATAGAATAAATGTTTCATTAAATATAATTAGAATTGTTAATTAGAATGACTCAAGTACATGTGATATGGTGATATGTTCATGTCATGACAAACGTAATTTTTTAATTACGAGGCAAATAAAACTTGAGTATGTATGAATATAAGTTAGGTGGTATCTCAAATGACACGTTCCGCGAATGTATGCAGCTAAGGCCTGCACTTGTACACTTGTAATTTTAAAAGGCCATTATCAAATAAAAGTGATTTAGTTACCATTTTTGTATATTTCGGTTTAGTTTATTTGTACAAAAATATATAAAACGCACGAAACAGGTAAGACTTGACGTTGAAAACAAAGATGGCGTCGATAAAATGACATTTGACGCTGTCACTTGGTACAAACAGAATGATTTTGTACAATTACAATAAATGCAAATACGTAATGTTACTAGATTAATTTCGAAACAACTCTTTTTCATTAACTTGTTCACTAAATTAATAATTAGATACTGAGGTACTCACATTTTGAAGTGTTGCTCTGCAAAAACGATCCTGTAAAAGATAAAACAGGCGTAACATAATTAATCACATAGTGCTCTCTTTCTACCTCCAGTTTCAAGCTAAGCTACAACTGTGATACCAACACTGCTGTTTAGGACATAGTGCACCACGCGGGCCCAGTGCGCATTGGTAGACTTCACACACACCTGTGAATTTCTGCTCAGGAGTGCGCAGGTTTCCTCACGATGTTTTCCTTCACCGAAAAGCCAATGGTAGTGATGTTTAGCATTCGTACATAAATTCCAAATTGTAACTCATTGGTACGAGTCAGGATCGAACCCAGCCCTCGATTGTTCAAGAACTGGCGCTCTGCACATCTGAGCTACCACTGCAGCTTTTAGCTGTCATGGCTGGCTGATAACTTACCACCACGTTATTTAAGCTCGCCGACAAACAGCTGGTTTCATAGCGCTATTATGTAACGGTAATAAAACATTATTACAACATACAAAATTATCGGTGCGCACGCTTCCATCCTGCAGATTCACCGTCTCCAACTACAAGGTGATATCTTGGTGAGATGAAGGCCAAGCGCTGGAACCTATTGTGCTAATTAATGTCAAACTCATTCGGGGTGTGTTACGGCATATCTTCTCGACCAAAATACCTCAGCGTCTAAAGACAAAAGCCTTTAATCAGTGCGTGTTGCCAGTGATGACATACGGAACCGAAACGTGGTATTTTACTGTGGGCCGAATAAACAAGCTCAAAGTCACTCAGCGAGCAATGGAACGAGCTGTGCTCGGAATTTATCCGTAGACGAACGAAGGTTACCGACATAGCTCGACGAGTCAGTGAGCTGAAGTGGCAATAGGCAGGCCACATCGCTCGAAGAATCAATAACCGACGGGGAGTAAAAGTTCTCGAGTGGCGACCACGTTGCGAGGAGTTGCTGGATGCTAGGCTCGGGACCGGTCGATGTGGCGTACCATGAAGGAGGCCTATGTCCTCCGATGCAGTGGACGTTTCCTGACTGATGATGAATGCCAAGCTTATTTTAAATATAAACGCAGACCTAACATGACTGATACTTCTCGGTTAGTTCTTAGATGAGAAAAAGGCCATAAGTAAATATATACTCTGTGAAAATACAATGGCCAATGTTGAGTTGGGCAACCTAGCTAGGGCATGGGTACGGAACCCTAAAAAATAATCAAACAGATGAGTATCTCCGCTCTCTTTCATAAAGCACTATAGCACGTGTACTAGAAAGAGAACAGAGATAATTTGCTTATCTCTAAAAATGCCGGCTTGAATTCATAAACTCTTACCTTGTAAAATGCTATTTATATAAACACGTCGACATTGCAGCTTTGTTAAAGATTACTGCGTTGATTTATCAATGTAACAGCCTTTCCAATCATTGACTAACAAAAGTACTTTATTTTCATGTAGGTAGGTATTTACGATATAAACTTGTATTATACATATCTAAGGCTAGGTATTGTAATAGAGCAATATTACGATTTGTTTACACTTTTACAGTTAACTACCAGACTATTTAGTTTTAATTTAAATCATTACTAGCGTGTTATGAAAACTTAAAATTAAAAGTACAAACAATACACCCCAATCAAAGTTAATGCTGCACTGATTTTTTTTCTGATATTTTATGTTGCCAGTATTAAAATGTCAAATTCTACTACCGTATTTGTAGTACAAACAAAGGACATCGAGGTCAGAAAATCATCATCACTTTAACAAAGAAGTTTTGAAAACTTATTGCACGTGATACGATATAGTACATTACTGCCGCAGCCAGCAAAATAGTAGTTCGACTCGGTCCATACACGTAAGTTAATCAATACCTAGTGGTGGCCGAGGCTTGTAGTACCTAGGCAGAACCGTTTATTTGAAAAATATGTTTCTTTCGATTTTGACGGCAACGAGTTTTTTACATTTTACAACTCTTGCGGTCTCTTGAATTTAAGGTGGCGTCAAAATAAGTTCATCGCATTCATTGTCTGCACTTGAACTCATTTACAATCAACAACATCAACAAATACAATTATTTTTAAAATCAATGACGGACAACGAACATCAATAATTTTTCACGCGTCAAAGTGTTCATTTGTTTTTTCTTCATTAGACATCTTTCTATATGTTGCAAGCCAGTTTGAAATTTAAATAAAACTATTCAAAGATTAATGTATGTCACTTAATTAATGCATCGTTAGCATGATGAATACATTTATATAACTGTAAATGTAACAGTTATATCGTAGGTACGTTCGTAATTATGAATCCTAGGATTACTATATAGTTTGTATTTGTGGTTCCTACTATTCTACGTTCTACCAAACTAAAGAAATTAATTTCAAACACTAGCAATACAAACGGTACGTTTCGTTTTGTTTTTGCTAGGTCAGCTGAAAGAACGGTATATTTTAGAACTTAGCACAAATATTAATATTTATAAAAAATATTAACAAAATTAATTTTTAAATAAGTTTTGAATATGAATTTTTGATAATCTCGTGTAAATGATTTTTTTAAATCATAAAATAACATAATTTTTAACAAGGCCACGAAACGCAAAGTGAAAGGCTCAGGAAAAAACTTTCGCGTGTAATGTAAAACAAAATGGCCGATGGTGCTTCGAGAAAGGTGTGTCGCTGTCGCGAAATTTAGCGAAAATCCCGGAAAATCCATTGCCAAGTTACCATTGAACTTCAGTGAAAAAGTTTAGGTGTTTACTACTGGTTCGTAACTTTGTTTTGTGATATAATTATGGTGGATTTAGTATTGTTGTTGTGTAGCTTTATTAGCGTTGGAGTATGGAGTCATCGCCATCAAGCACAAAGGAAACTGGATGAAATCTTCGATACTGGTGAAGAGGTGATCCGTCAATGTCGCGTATGGCCTGTACCGTGAGGCCCCGTGGTCGCGCGAGCTCGCAAGCTGTATATATTTGTCGCGAGGGCACCGCATCGATCGTTCGCTATGCCCGTATCGCGAGTCGCTTTTTCCGCCCGCCGCCGCTGAGTCTAAAAGTCGGGTTGTATTCCAGCGTCGTCGTCGGGCTTCGCGTCTCGCGTGGCACCGCAGCCCGTGACCCCAGGGCTTTGCCCCCTCGCTCGGGCTTCGCCTTCCGCGCTCTCCGCGGCCCGTCGCGCGCGTTCGGAGCCCTCGCTCCTTTTCGATCCGTAAGCGGAGCCCTAGAGGTAAGATCTTGATTAATTTTGGTCGCAGGTGAGTCGGGTGTGCCAGTGTTGGGGGAGATCGATATACCTTGGGCGCCATTTTGTGAAAGTATTTTTAGAATTCATACATTTACATTGCGAAGTTATATTGTACTCATTTGTTGCCTTATTCTGAAGAATGTTATCTCAGAGGTGACCTCCAATATTCCCAACCCACTATAGCTGTCTAATTATTACAGGTCTACATTATACATAATTTTGGCATATGTTGGCAGCTGAAATAAATTAACACTCATTAGTAGGTGCATAAGTAAACAGTATCTTTTCTAATAATAATGCTCATTAGTGCCCCTTTTTTGCATCAGAACTGCACTACCAAACACCAAATTCCTTTTCATCTCTTTGTTACACAATGTTACATGTCACAGAATGGTAACTGCTTTTATTAAAATTGTTGTACTCATTTGTATATTATATACAGTTCGTTAACAAACAAAACCAGTGGACATTGCAGCTTCCATCAGAGCTTATTACACACATTAACAAAACTCATTCAATAGATTCTTCTAGGTAACCATACCTCCATCCTATTGTCTGTTACGATCAGGTGAGATCAATGCCAATTCAAACCTATGTATTTTAACATAATAATTACAATTTCACCTTATGGTAATAGACAACATTATGTTCACCCAAATATGTTTCAGTAACACATAGCTTAATTTTTTATCATAGTGGCATTAAATGTTCTAGAATGCACACTGACAGAGCCAAATTAGTTTGTCTTTTGTATTTCTGGCAATTGCAATATATTATTTAAATATACTAACATCTAAGATTGGGGTTAACAAAACGGGTTGCTGCAAATTTTTTAAGTGTTCCAGTGCTATTGTTTGCACAGTGTACTAACCAAAACTTATAATTTTCATGTAACTAATAGCTCGCCTGCAGAAATTCAAAAATACCAAATTGTAGAAGTCAAACGAAAATCTGTTGATATCGAGAGCTTCTGGTGTGTTGAGAATAGATATCTAGGCCCAGGCCAAACTGCTTTAGCTAACTTGGATTTTAAAACATTGTAGAGAAAGAATTTTTTTAGAATTGCAGCCCTAAGGGGAAGAAATAGGGGTGATTGCTCCTTTTGATGATATATAGGACAGGAGAAATATTCCCATGCAAGCCAAGCTGCGGACGACACGCCAGTGTTATTTTGAAATATTTTTTCGTTGGGTTCAATGCTTACGTATTTGTATCACCAAGCACCAGTGCAGTTCATAACAGACTGGGATTCTTACTAATAATAAAATAGCATTACTAATATTTACACCTTCAGCCCTCTACCCCTATGTTTATTACCAGTTGAAGGTGTTTAGGTATAGTACTCTCAAACTAGGTCCGTAAATTAAAAACTGTAAGGGACGGGAGTGTGCTAACTCTCAAACTAGGTTTGCCCCTTTGAAGTTAGCTACAAAAGGCTGTGACATATTTATTGTTAACATAAGATCGGGAGGTAAGGCAAGTTAGCGGGTGGAAAGAAATTTCCTAGTGTTATATGTTATCTAGGGATAGTTACTATCGAAAATAATACACACAAATTCTGACTGTACCTGCGTGAAATCCCGGAGAGCTAACTTCGTGGGGATAAACATAGCGTGCAAGTGCTGTATAGAGTAGTCGTGAAGTTATTTAGCATTGTATTTATGGAACATACCCATGCTATGTGACCCATTTTCCATGAATTTTGAACCTTAGTATATGCCAAGACCTCCCCCTCTAGTATTCACATGGTAATTTAAAAATATGTTTTCAAATCAATTGTTGCAATCAGAAAGTTACAATTACATGTATTTGTGCTATTAAAAAGCTTTCCAGTAATGAACAGACACATTTGAAATATTATAATAATAAAAAACGGCCAACTGACTTTTTTACTACAAATGTGCATCAACTTTGTGCGCCATAATTTCAGTACACCTCGAAAAAATGCGAGATTTCTCTAGAGGTTATTGACTATGGGATCCTTGGACTCCTTATGGAAGCCTATGACACGTTCCCGAAGTAATTTTGCTAACATTCTATTTCATGAACATATTTGCATGCCTCTATATGTTGAATGTGAGAGTCTTATGTTTTCTGTCATGCCATCATATGTACCATGTTCCAATGAAATAAACTCGTACCGTTAGACAGAAATGTATGCCAGACTTATTATTAAGTGGGATGGGATTCATTGTTTTGTTTTCACGTTTGTTTTGGTGGTGGTACCGTATTGAACAATAGAACATGTTATGACTGAGTGTGTTGTACAGGATGTCGTCTAGACGCAACGGCTCGGTGACCCGTGCCGTGGAGACGGCCACCAAGAATCGCCTGCACATGGACAGAAATCCTCAGCACTCGAGGATCACTGGTGAGTATATGATGATATAGATTATACACTTATGCTGTGCGGTAGAGTGATGGGATACTATCAACTAATGATAAAAATCTAAATTGAGATAAAAAAACAGGACATGGTTAGCAGTAGACACGAGCAAAACAGTTCTTCTTAAAGTAATTGTGCTAATGCCTAATAATGCTAAAAATATTACATCGTACCATTACATATCACTCTAAACATCACCTGAGATATGTGACATGCTCTGCCATGTGCAGAGATAAGGCATAGTAAGAATAGATTGCTAACTCCATATAAAATTTTTAATAGTACAAAATGTTCCGCTAGGTGGCGATAGTAGATAGCAAGTAGATCGTTAGAAATAAAATTTGACTGAAATTGACGAAATATCGAATTATACTGTTCCAGTTCATTTTATTTATTTATTTTGAATGTAAAAATACAAAACTTTCCTAACATTACTCACGAAAAGACAAAAATTTTAATGAGGTGTATATTGAACATTTTAATGCATTGCACACGATTGAACAGACCTGACTTTAGTAAGCTGTAAAAGCATGCAGTTATCCGGAATTCCGGTAGATGGCATACATTTGTAACGTTCACTACACAGTATTGCTAGACTATAAAAATAATAATACTATTACGAATTTTCAAGCCGTCGTAGATACAAAAAATTCAAATAAATAAATCCCAAGGTATATTAACGTAAGATTTAATAAATCTCTTATTTTGAGTGTGCTGCCTTTAGGGTGTGAAAATATAAGGCTCCCATTTCTAGGCATATTTAATATATTTGGGAACGTTTTTTCTTTCATGGATATGGCAACAACGGTTATATCTGTCACTTCTGTCAGAGTGAACGAGAGTGCGGCAACAGTACAGTGACCTTGAATCGATGTACGGAGCTGCACCTACCGGCTAGGGTTGAGAAACACGTTAAATTATTATTGTGTGAATTTTGATGTCTTTTATATTTAAAAAAAGGGACTAGAAAAAATGATTAGCTCTAGATCATGATTTATATATAATTGTAATATATTAACCTAATATACAGTTGGCTAGGGTAATTAAAAGTTTAAATCATCACAATAATATGTTTGTAAATAGTATTTATTGGTATTTATGGTCAGTTGAGCATTCTTCTCAATAATCAACTTTTAAACTACAAGGGAAAAAATCTACATGAGGAATGAACATAATCTTTAATATTAAAAATCAGTCTTTTCGAATTGAGTGTGAGCGGGGTTCGCGAGAGGCCCTACGAGGCGAACGATGCCGCGCCAAAGCCCCCACCCGCCCCGTATACGTTTGCCCGATCCGCGTTTGCAGAGACAGCGTCGTCGGGTTCTCCTTTCCCGCGCTTTTTTACGTGTATTGTATGAAGCTTTGTTGCGCGCTTGTATGAAGTTGCCGCACTCTCGTTCACTCTGCTTTTGTTGTGTTGCGCTTGCGATTATTTACGGCTTGTGTTTTCTTTCCGTGTATTTCTTTTTTTTGTGACTGTGACAGTTAAGCATTTCACACATAATGTATTTCTGTTGCCGCTGTAACAACAAATACTAAGAATAAAATGAATATTGAAGGGGGCTCCCACACAACAAACGTGTTATGTACTCGATATTGATAACGGCATCTTGAAATATTCACAGAATATTTAGTTATATATTCACTTTAAAAATAAATAATTAAATTAAAAAATAAAATAAGGTGTTCTCATGTAACATACTCGCACTTGGCCGGTTGATTTGCATCGAACATTGTACAACATACGTATTGTACGTTGTTCTAAAGTAATCATACTGGACGTGCAAGCAGACGTCAGAAACTAACAAATAGACGCGCGTAGTGGTCTTTTGAAGTTGCATTTTATCCATTTTTTACTTTTGTCGTATACATTGTAACTATATTGAAAAGTAAGGAAAAATTGGTGTTTTTGCAACAAGACACCGTAACCAATACTTACATAGCCAATGCATCATTACGTCATGTAGCGAAATTTTGAAATCTTTCGCTTGACAAGTTTACACTTTTACATAGCTACTGGATAGGCGAAAATGGGACGAGGTGCGGGGGGAAGCGCATACCCAGCGAGGTTCGCAGATATTTCCGACGGGTTGTACGACTGTACGTCTCCTATCACACACACATCTATGCCATACTGTACTTATACACACAAATACATCCAACGGGTGCCATCAACTGTTTAATAGATGCCGCTAGGTATATCATACTTCAGCTAATACAGTAGCGACATCTAATATAATAAGTCGAACTACGAGGTACCGGCGACAATAATAAGTTTTAAGCGTGTTTTGAACTAATGTATGAAGTTAGCAATCTGTCTTACTCTCCCTTATCTGTGGCCATGTGATAGCTGTTTTGCTATTGTAATGCTATGCTCTTTAACATTGCTGAGATATTGCTTTTAATATGGTATGGCATTGTTCAGAATTAAAAACAGTAGAATTTCAGTAACATATCCATGTTCTATCCATCCTTGTGATGGCCTGGAAAAAATCTCTGTATACATGTATGTATAAATTACTATACAGTGAAGCTCTATTGTAAATCTTGTCAAGAGTTGTCACAGCAAAGTATGTCTTGATTTGTTTTGTTTATGTCAGATCCTGCGAACCCGGCAGGTCGTCGCAAGGAGATAGACAACGTGATGAAGCGAGCCCGGCAGGCCTCCCCGGGCAGCTGGGACCGGAAACTGCTCGAGGTAGAAGAGAAGGATCCAAACAGGTCAGTTCGATGGCTGCCAAACGATTTTCTGTCAGGGTCTAGTTTCATGCCGGGAACTGAAGATGTATGTAATATGTTTGTTTCTAGGGCTCAACTATTATATCATTGGACTATGTGTAGATCCTTAATAAATAACATGTGCTATATCCATGTGATATCCCCATATCAAGTACCTGGCATACTTGTATAAGATCGGCTGGCTCCAGTAGCTTTCCCACAAAGCAATCTCCAAAATGTTGCCATGTGCTAGATAAATAGCCTTACAACAACCAACAACGTCAATTGATTTCAGATGGCGTCACACTGGCTACAAGCAGCTGTACCTGGATGGATCCGGCTCTGCGTCACCTCGGAGGTCCAGGTCTCCGATCGGACGTAGGTCCAGGTACGTACATATTGTTAACATTAACTGTGGCTTGCTGGCTAGACAGTTAGGATTAACAATCTGAAGATGTCCAACCGAGCATGGCCGCCGAGGAAACTCCCGCCCATGTGCTCACGACCTGCAGCAACGTGGACACAACTATCCTAAATAATCCAGGATCATTCCAGGAGGCGTGGAGAGACATCAAGTGTCTCGCGCACTTCTGGGAAGAAATCGGCTGGCTGAGTGCAGAAACCGCCCTAGTAACAAAAAAAGTCCAACTGAGATATAAACTAGAATGGATGCGTCTAATGGTGGATTGTGAAAAACTAAAATGTTCTGATTGGTACACACACATATTCATGATGATATATACATCATCTCACTTGATGATGACAATAAGGCTGTCGGGTGGAAAGTATGCCTTTCATATCGGAACAAAACAGTCCTTTTAACACTGCTGTTCAAACAGCCTGCTGATCAACCACAGACTTAGGTGGTAGCTAGCCAGATGGACACAGGTAATGCCCTACCACCAAAAAATAATCTAGCGATTGTAAATATTATTATAAAATTCTCATCAAAATATCTTCAACTAGTGATTAAATGGACACATTATACTTGTTATTGAGCATACTGAAGAAATAAGAAAATTAAGCAGATAAAGAAATGGCTGTAAGATGTGATGACTGTAGCCTTTAAAAAAATCTGACATTGTTCTTCTGAAGGGAGTGCAGTAGCTTATATGTTTCACAGATCACCCGTCAACCGTCGCTCCCGCTCGCCAGTCGTAGCTCGCAGGTCTAGGTCTCCCGTGGGTCGCAGGTCACCTAGGAAGTCTAGATCCAGGTCGCTACGTAGAACCCCGAGGAGGAGCCCCAGACGGACACCTGTCAGGTAAACACTATATAAGCTTCGTTTTTATGCAATGCGTAGGCAAGATGGCGTTGTGGTTGGTAAACTGGCGCTGTGGTTGCAAAGTTGGCACTGTGGTTGGCCAGATGGTTTAATAGAGCGTGTCGCCATTTTTTTTAAATTTTCAGTTTGGGATAAAAATAGACTATAGATTACTTGAAACTTAATTAAATTAATTTAAAAAAATCAATCCGCCGCCATAACATTCTAGCCTATGGTTTATTATTAATTTAAATTAGAAAAGGACAAGAGAAAATTGCAAATATTAACTAAACAAACAGCATCTTAATAAATAAATATAACAATTTGCATACAAATATAATAACAAAACCTATATATAATGAAGGGAGAGGCCCTTCCACCGTACGAATTATCGTCATCATCGGCCGGGAAACGCCCACTGCTGGACATAGGCCTCCCTCATGGCACGCCACATCGACCGGTCCCGAGCCACCTGCATGCAGCGACTCCCTGCGACTCTAACCAGGTCGTCGGTCCATCTAGTAGGGGAGGGGTGCTAGATGGACCGACGACCTGGTACGAATCATAGTAAGATATAATTGTAGCACATATGTACAAAATGTTTGTTTGTATATATTTGTGTATGTAAGTCTCGATCGAATCACTGGTTATTGCGACACAGGTTTTACCTACTGCAGTAAACAGAGATCCTCAACAATGACAGAAATAACAAAAATATAATATAAATAGAGACAGTTGTGTGGAAATCTGATAATTAGATATGAAACATGAACAATAATTAAAGTTACAGAGGAAGTGGCAGTGATTACTAACAACAAATACAATTTATGTCTCTCAGAAGAATCCATACATCAAATAACTCTTAAAATATAATGGTGGTGATGTAAGAAGTTGTGAATGATACTGTATTGTTGTTACAGACGCAGCCCTCTCCCGCGCAGCCCCCGCCGCCGCTCCCCGCGCCCGCGCTCCCCTCCCGCCCCGCGCGCCCGTCCTCGCCCCGCTCCCCGCCCGCGCCCTCCCTCCCCGCCGCCCCGCAAGTCCTCCCCCTCCGGCTCGTCGGTGAGCAGCTGCTCGGACGACGACTGCTCCGTGTGCTCCAATAAGAACAAGAAGGTGCCTCCGAAGGTGATCAAGCCGGGGTGAGTGCACAGAGTAGTTGAACAGAGGCAACAGTTCATATAAAGATATCATAATTGCCGAAACCAATGCCATAAGGTCCTTTACCCCAAACTTTAGGGTTCTGTACCCCAAAACCCTTATAGGATCACTTTGCTAGTTTGTCAAGACACAGTTTCTCAAGAACATGTAAAGGTATCGAATTGAAATTAATATCAAATACTCAAGTTTGCAGTCCCTTGGAATGGGCCAACGCAAAAGATTGTCTGTTTTAACCTTATTTTTAGAACATTTTCTTAGATAATTCAAGGAAATCAAAACCTATAGGGTACTTCCCACTGACATAATCGTTTGACTTTAATGTTTGCAATTTGTAAAATTAATTACTAGGAATGATATTCCGTTTGAATAAAAATGTTCTTGTATTGTTACTTAATGTTGTAGGTTAATTAAAACCTACTTCTGACCCTAAAAGTATAAAATAGATCTTCCAAAACAAGTGTCATGAGCTACTGTTGAAGTACCCAGGGTCTGAAGTCTATGATGAGTTGATGACACAATGATGTTGATTGCAGCCCCCCGGTGGCTGGATCCCCTGCCAGGGTGAAGAGACCTCCCCCTCCGTCCACTGCGCGCGCCGTGCAGCCCACCAGGGAGCTGCTCAAGGCGAGGGAGGCGAGCAAGAGGAGTCGAGAGGAGAAGGTATGTTATAACCATATATTTAAGGTGATTTCGTTGATATAAGTTTCATATTATTATTTTACCATAATCTTTTAAAATAGCATTTCTGGCTTTGTGCAGTAATTATCTATAAATAACATTTGACTTGACGGTGAATCACAATTTACATTTTACAAAATTATTTTTTATTGTTGTTCAAAACGCCATCTATGGACGATTATTCCAGTCTTACAGAAACAGGATATCATCGGTCGTTCAAGAAAACATTGGTCAGTTTTAACTAATATATTTGTTGACTCTCTTTCAATATTTTCACATAATTACGTGGAGGTAATTACAAATAAAGACGACGAAATTCAATTTATTTTTCGAGCTTAAGTACTATTTTTACTATCGCTACTAGCTATAGTGTTTGCGAGCGTGCGAGAGCGAGAGGTATAACCCCTCCCGCTCTAACAATTGCGGAAGCGACACGCATCACACGTCCCGCTCCAACAACTGCGCGAGTGAGAAGGATCACCCGTCCCGCTCTCGCGCTGGCGTCCGCAACAAGTTGCGTCACAGCTATTGTAGCTGAAAATAAAGTTGTACGTTAATGATATTCATTCCGCGACACTATAATACGATGTCCTATTTTTAGGTAGTTTAATTACTTATCAAAGCCAGATCGTACGGTTCATCCATAGGGGACTGTCACAATAGATCTATACAGGTCGCAAGACGATAGGACTGCGCCCTTCATGCCCAAACAAAAATAATAATAATAATAAAAGCCAAATGTTCTATTTTAAAAGATTATAGCAAAATAAAAGAGATGTTTCAAATTCGTCCTGCACTTGTACACTATTTAAAAAATAAGTAATAATCTAAATGTGCTTAGAAAAATAATAGAATTACATTTTTGCATTTATTGTAATTGTACAAAATCATTCTGTTTGTACTGAGTGACAGCGTCAAATGTCATTTTATTGACGCCATCTTTGTTTTCAACGTCGAGTCTTACCTGTTTCGTGCGTTTTTGTTTTTGTACAAATAAACTGAAACAAAAAATACAAAAATGTTAACTAAGTCACTTTTATTTGATAATGGCCTTTTAAAATTACAAGTGTACAAGACCAGGCCTTGGCTGCATACATTCGTGGAACGTGTCATTAGTGTGGAAGCCTTCATGTTAAGCCTTTAAGTTAGCAGAGTCAGCGTCATCCAATGGACTTATCGTTACTTACTATCAGATGAGATGAAGGTCAAGTGCCTGCCCATTAAATATAAATGCATAATCTTGTTGCTCAGGTGCTAGAATGGCAGCGCACCCAACTGGCAGTGAACCCGCGCCCTACCACCACGCCCATCCCCGCGGCCCACATCAAGCGGGAGGGCGCGCGGCGGCCCCCGGCGCCTCCCGCGCCCCCGCCCGGCGCACAGCCCCCGCCGCGGCGGCGCGAAGAGAGGGGAGTGTCCCCCGCTGCTATTGCCGCTGCACTCAATGACTCCTCCAGCGACGACGAGTCACACGAGAGCTCCGAACCCATGCCTATGAGGTGAGTTAACAAAGACAAAAGTCTTAATCAGTGCGTGTTGTCAGTGATGACATACGGACCAAGCTATGCTCGGAATTTCTCTACGTGATAAAATCCGGAATGAGGAAATCCGAAGGGGGAGCATTGGGGAGTAAATATTCTCGAGTGGCGACCACTCGAAAATGGACAATGTGTACCGTCCCGTCCTCCAACTAGATGTACCGACGATCAGTGCTTCTACCATGACTACACAGGCGGTAACGTATATAGAATACTATCGGAAATGCTGCTCACTCGAGATACGCGTGACAAGGACAGAGCGACAGTTAACGAAACATGGTATCGCCTGCGTAAACTCATGGTAGATGCACAGATGCACGGGTAGTCGCTGGATGCAAATGGTTCGGGACCGGTCAATGAGGCATACCATGGAGGAGGACTCCAGCAGTGGACGTTTCCCAGCTGGCGAAGGTAAACTTTAACACTCGCGTGTCATACTACCGACCCCTGAGCGAGTCACTTTCTAGCGGAGAGAGGTGAGGTATCCAGGACCGGTGGGAGGATATTAATTATGTGCCGATGTATCTTACTAAATTCTTTACAACCTCCGAGTTAAGTTTATAATAATAATAATAAAGAGGTTTATTCATCACAAATTCTTAAAACTAACAATTGAACATCGTAGATTATATATGTATGATGAATGGGCTAATAGCTCACCATATGTCTGAGAGGTTCAATACCTCGAAGACGCTGTTATTCTGCTATTGCCTGAAAATTACATTCGATACAACAATTATGGCGGATATCATTTAAAGTTTGTCTTTTAATGAAACATGGATTGCATGAGAAACATTTTTCGTTATAACTGTATTAGATTTTGAAAGCGAAATTACAGTAACACTCTAGTTTCTCAATTGCCGAGACCGATATTTGTGAGTATTGGTATCGAAACCGTGTGGCCCAGCCTTATGTGTGTTGTCTTTAGGTTGACGCTGTCTGAGCGTTTTGGCAAGATGGCGCAGTGGTCGGCGGACAGGTCGGCGCGTCTCGAGAACATGCGGATCACGCGTCGCGACGCCACCCTCCATGTGCACATCGACCGCGGGGAGCGGGCCGCCGCCAGCGCCAGCCCACAGCCAGACTATCCGTAAGTCATTTGTTGGTGTGTGTTGTAGTCTGCGCGGCGATGTGGTCGGTAAACTGGCACTGTGGTCGGCAAACTGGCGCTGTGGTCGGTAAACTGGCACTGTGGTCGGCAAAATGGCGCTGTGGTTGGTAAGGGGGCGTACATGTACTGTGTAGAAAAAAAATCTGCACCACATTTGAGCTTTGGTGATATGTAATAGGAACTCTCCATGAAGCTAGATTTCCCTTATAATGTTTTTAATATGAACTAGCGTCCCGGCCCGGCTTCGCACGGGTGGACATTTATTTTGGCATAAACGTAGAGTAAATGTAATCTTTCTAGATTATTACAGAAATTTTCAGAACTTTCCAGAAGTTCTCATGTGAACTTCTTCACTCATGTGAAGTTCACATGAGTTAGACAAGGACAGATATATATTTTTTAACTTTTTTGCCACCCACAACCACCCACCAACCAACCAAACTCCCTCACTTTGATCAGGAGACCAAGGGGTATTCACTACCCCAACGGGAAGTTGATCGGAGTTGGTGGTGATAGAGAAAACCCTGTCTTAACGTACTAACATTAGCTTTATATATATGTTTATAAGATTTTATTGGAAATGTTCATGTATTTAGTTACAAACTAAAGCGTTAATACTGATTTCTTGTGTTTTTCTAAAATTTTTGTTTTCAAATTACAAAAAAGTTGACGTAAATTTTTTTTTAAATGTTTAACGTTATCCCTCTCCTAATGCTTCCACACTAAATTTCTGTTGCCGTAATCTTTTACAATAGAATAGCTGGCTGTGATAAGTAATTACCTGAAAATAGGAAATGAAATTATAGTGTCGCGAAATAAATATCATTAATTTACAACTTTATAGTTAGCTACAATAGCAGTTACGCAGCTAATGGTTCATAGATGGCGCTTTGAACAATAATCGGAAAGTGTTTAAAATGTAAATTGTGATTCACTGTGAAGTTGTACGTTAATGATACTCATTTCGCGACATCACAATCCGATGTACTATTGTTAGATAGTTACTGCACAAATCCAGCTGTTATATTTCAAAAGATTATGGCAACATAAATTTAGTATGAAACTTTGATGGAGGTGGATAGCCTCTGGTCAACAAATAATGTAACGTATGTATTTGGTAAGATTTCGCCATTTTTCGCTCGAGTCATTGCTGTAGTACTGAAATGTGGGTGTGGTTGGTAAAATGTGGTAAAATTACAGCGGGCTGGAGGCGCCCATCGGCAGCTACCCGGAGGAGCTGCTGGCTGTTGCTCCGGGGGGCCTGCCCTCGTGGGACGACGTGAGGGTCAGATACGACTACTACAAGAAGAGGGGATATCTCAGAGGTCAGACACACTCACACACACACAGCGACAGTGTCGTTCATTCGCTCTTGTTTACATTTCTCGTCAACGGACGTCATTGTAAATTTTATAATAATAATGAACACATTCAAAAAGAACTAAAAACCGACCTCGATTGCATTAAAAATGTTCACCCTTAGAGGTAGAATTATTTGGGAACAAGTTTTTGTGGATTTTCTCAAAAAGCGCTCAATCAATTTCGATAAAATTTATACGCGACCACCTCTGAAGTATGTTCTACCAAACCAAACAAGAATCATCAAAATCGGTTCACTATTGGCGGAGTTATCGCGTAACATACATACAAAAACATACAGTCGAATTAGAACCTCCTTTTCTGAAGTTGGTTGAAAATGATCTTATTCGTAGCTCCAAGGAAAATATGTAAAAATATCAGAATTTTCTCGATGGTTATTTTGTAGAAAACCGTGATAATGTAAAAACTCACAGTTGATGTGACGTGAACTCTCAATCTGAGGGTTCCGGGTTTGAATCCAGCCGTGTACCTATGAGTTGTTCAATTCAAGTACATTATCCGATTGCTTAACGGTGAAGGAAAACATTTTGAGGAAACCTGCATGTCTTAAACAGGCATGTGAAGTCTCTGTAGGAGAGTAGGACTGAGCTCATGCAGTGCGGACATGTATAGAGTGCTGCACTCCCGCACGGCAGCGCACGCCGCGCACCCCGGGTGATGTTTAGAGTGATGTGTAACGGTGCGAGGTGTGTGGTGCAGGACTCACGCTGGGAGACTACGTCAAGTGGGAGGAGTGGTGGTACAAGTACCAGGAGTGGCTGAAGCGGGAGCGGGCGTACGAGCGGTGGGCAGAGGGCGAGGCAGGAACTGTGAGTGTCCAATCATTATTTTAATCATATTTTTAGGGGCTCTCTACCTAAAAATAAGTTAAATATTCAGTTCGGAGTGATTGGCTGTTAGAAAACAGTTTCTATTCAATTGGATAGCAATAGAAAAGATGGTAGTTGCAGCGTCAAATAAACAAGTTGTTCGTATGAAATGTTATACCTTTAAACGAGCAATTCTTGTATATAGATTTCGCTGAAACTTTGTATTTAGGAGGGTTTGGGGGCGAAAAATCGATCTACATTAGTCTCATGTCTGGGAAAATGCGCGTTTTCGAGTTTTCATGCGTTTTTTCCATCGCATTATTCGACGCAAAATATGATGGGAAATTTCACGCTGTCAATTTGGAACGCGTTGAGTCGCGCGATTGATGAAATCATCCCCACTATGTACATTATTGTTGAAGGAACTATACCGTATTTGATGCAAATTAACATTTAGTATTTGTTACGCGAGGTCCGTCGCGAGCGTCGCCGTCGAGGCGGCCGCCACAGACGCAGCTGAGGGTGCGCCGCCCCCGCCGCGGTCCTCGCTGTGGACCTCGCGCAGGGGGCGCCCCGCCTGTAGGAGGGGGCACCGACACCAGGCGCGGCCGGACGCAGCCGTGAGTCACACACACACACTCGTGCATCCAAGCTCACCACGTAGTCATTACTCTGTGCAGTTTATTTATAACATTGGCTGATGAAGAAATACTAAATCTATCTTATCTGTCACTAAAAACAATTCGTCAGCTGGGAAACGTCCACTGCTGGACATAGGCCTACTTCATGGTATGACAAATCGACCGGTCCCGAGCCACCTACATCCACTCCCTGAGACCTTAACGAGGACGGCCCGGTAGAAGCTTCCCCATATGTGGTTGCCACTCGAGAACTACTACTCCCCACCGGTTATTTATCGGTTCTTCCAGCGATGTGTCCTGCCCATTGTCACTTCAGCTCACTGACTCGTTGAGCTATCTCGTAAAACAATGTTTCTATGTGTTACATACTCCTATCAGAAAACGTTCAAAATTGAATGAAAAAACGAAATCTAATAAGCATTGTATTATTCGAAGAACTAAATTTTTCACAATTTTTGAGACATTAAGATCTTGTAAAATCCAAATAAAAAATTAAAATTACTATGTTATTTTAATTTAGTGGCTTTCTTTTAATGTCCATTACGGTATAAAATACGATTCAATCCCAAACTAATTCGGTGCCAAGTACCCGATTAATAATTATATTGTTGTATTGTTGCAGGTGCGTACAAGTTACAACGTCTGAATGCAGATATCCGTCCGGCGCCCGCTTGAAGTACATAGTGGACAATTGTGTGATAGTTGACAGTGTTAGAGCTTTATATTTAGTGTCAGTGTGAAAATAGTGTTTATTTAGGTGTTCGAGCCTTCCGGCTTGACCCACTGTGAGATAAACCCTTCTGAACATCAGCGCCATCTAGTAGTTTCATAGTGCAAATACACAGCGCGTCGGTGATTGGCTGTGCTGTAACGGTAGTGGGAGGTGTCAGCGCGGCTGTCAGGCACGCGAGTCGCGTGTCTCTTCAGTACGCTTTTGAATCTTCAGCGTCGTAGTAGTGCGCAACACGAAAATTCATCGACGACATTGATTTACAAGGATTACAGGTAAAATCATACCTACATTTATTATTATTTTTTCATGGTAACTTGTTGTGGATTTCCTTAGTTGGATAGGAAAACAATCCACAACGAAACACCTGAATATAATGCAAGCATGTCGCCCCCGGCACACGCAGGCGTCACAACGGTGTCGCCCTTATCGTTTCGCTAAGAATGATACTAGGACCAACAACGGTGCAAGCATGTCGCCCCCGGCACATGCGGACGTCACAATGGTGTCGCCATTATCGTCTCACTACGAGCGATACTAAGTCAATAACCAACTCGGTTGTTGCAAAGCACCAAACGTTGTGAGACGCATCAACTGAGACGTCTGGTCGCATCGACCGAGACGTCACGTCGCATCATCTGAGACGACGTCGTATCAACTGAGACGACGTCGTATTGACTGAGGCGACGTCGCATTGACTGAGGCGACGTCGCATCGACTGAGTCGACGTCGTATCGACTGAGGTGACAAGTCGCATCTGCCGAGGCGAGGGTCGTAGTGACTGAGACGTCATGTCGCATTAACCGAGGCGACAGTCGTATCGACTGAGGCGACAAGTCGCATCTGCCGAGGCGAGGGTCGTAGTGACTGAGACGTCATGTCGCATCAACCGAGGCGACAGTCGTATCGACCTAGACGTCACGTCGCATCAGCCGAGGCGACGGTTATAGCGACTGAGACTTCATGTCGCATCAACCGAGGCGACAGTCGTATCGACCGAAAAGTCACGTCGCGTCAGCCGAGGTGACAGTCGCATTGATCGAGGCGACAGTCACATTGATCGAGGCGTCAGGTCGTATCACCCGAGACGCCGCGTCATATCAGCCGAGATGTTGGGTCGCGTCAACCGAAACGCCGGGTTACATCAGCCGAGGCGTTCGGTCGCATCATCCGAGACGTCTAGTCACACCTGCCAAGGCTTCGGGTCGCATCAGCCGACTCTTGAGATATCTATTGATGAGACCAAACGCATTGATTGATAAGTATTTGTCGTATCAATGATACGACTGGACTCACGTTTTCATACAACACGTAGCACGTCGCAAGCATTCTATCACATCACAATGACGTCTCACTGACTGTGATGTTTTGGCTTCAGTACAGATCATGGCACCTATGGTCATGGACTAACTGTGCCAAGGCCTGTTCCAACAGAAGAGAACGATTTTGGCAGTCATTGACGACCACTACTTTGGTGGTTGGATGCCGTAGGAGGTCGAAGATTTATCCCAGTCGGACCTGTTCGGCGAATCCCTCTCACTGTCAACGTAAGCAAAGCTGCGAGTCGCAGTCCCTACAGAAGAGGGATCGACCCTCACCAGACGATACCTCAATGTCAGAGAAAAAATACCGGTGCATTAGGTTGATACCACGCGTTTTGGCTACTGGGACGCACCCTCTACTGAACTGTACTCTCTACACATAGTCATGGTGAGGATTTACGCGAGGTCCTATGACCTTTTTATGTGCACGATGCAACTTCTCAACCCGAGACGCACCTCAAAAGCCAGTTCCTCAAGGAAACGAAGAGAGTCCCCATTGGGACATCCCACTACCAAATCTTCCCGTCGGGAACAAACATTCACCGACATGCAAACCTCCTGTTTCGAACGCATGATGCACTTACTGTCAGATCAAACCCACTTCAGAGTGGGATGAACCATAGGAGTCAGATGAAGATAACATTCTATCCGAAGATTTTCCGAGCACTTTCTTTCTATGTAGCGTAACCAGGTACGCAGGAAACTGTTGTAAACCTCCCGTGGAGACAGGAAACAGGAAAAGATATATTGCCGGCACAAATTGCGTCATCACAAAGGAAGCTGAATGAACTAAAATCGTTAGCTACAGCCTCAGAAACAGACGCTATTGTCGTCCGTAACTTCACGCCACGTAAATCTGAAGCTGAGCTGAAATTAGCATATACTGATCCAAAACTGTTTAAGCCAGGTTGAATATGTTTACGTTTAAATAAAGATGTCTGGATAAACGCCCATTACGCCGAGGCTCAGGAGACGTTCCATGCAACTCCTGTTTTTCGCCAGACTAAAGCTGAATAGTCTCCAAGCAACATCAACACCCGCCTGGAACTCAGTTTGTCAACTGGAACGGACTGACTTGATCTTGGAGTTGACCTTTCATGAAAAATGCTTAAAGGTGGATCCAAATCTGCAGTTGGAGATCCAGAAAAACTTCCTGAATCAACAACGCGCTTTCAGGAAAGTTAGTGACGGTTCGCTGCAATACACATATGGTAGAAGAGACCAAACAATAGACATAAACGCCCGAATAAGGTGCTCAATGTCATTTTACCTGATATTCCCCCATTGGATACTTATCTCTTCTAGGAAGAGGAACTAACGGAGGCAGAAGGGGGGGGGGGCTATACGTTTTTTAACGATAACGACAAGCCCCAGTCGCAAAACTGGTAAGAAATTTCTACCGGCATCGTCACATAATAATTCAGGTAAAACTCAATGGGCAAATCAGCACCGTGATCGAAAAGAAAACGTCTGAAACTTTCGACCGATACCAGAGAACAATAGAAGCAGTACCTACAAAAATAGTTCTGCCCTGGCTAACGGAAGGATGCCTTAATGTAGATATTTGCATGCAGGTGAAGTACGGGATCAGATTCGACCGAACTTTTTCACTGGTTGCTCTGCAAGCAATTCTTAGTTTGCTGGAAGGCTACGGTATATTTCTTTCTTATAAAACCACCGTACGAAATATTAAAAGTCGAAAGTTGCAGCTAATTCAAACCGAGAACCTCTGAGATATTGATGCAATAAATATCAAAGCTTCGAGATGAAAAGGACTTCCAAAAGTCAAAATCTTTATTCGTAAGCATAGGTTGTACATAGGTGTTCCATTATGGTTTTTTTTTTAAATATTCTTAAGAGAAAAATCTGACGGCTCCCAAATCGTCATCATCGGCGAGCTATATGGGTCCCTACTGCGGGGGCTCGGGCATTCTTACCCACATTGTACGACCACCAAAATGTTCGAATGATAAGTCTGAAACAGGTATCTCAATCGATACAAAAATATGATTATTGGGTAAAACTCTTTAGTAAACCACACAGAAGGTACTTCTTCTTCGTTTTCAAAGGCATTATTTATAATATTAGCCGTTTACCCCTCTGGCTATCAAGTGCCCGATCGATTGAGTGGCCTCTATACTTCGCCAGAATGGAATTAGAGTGATAGTTTATCTTGATGTTGTTGTTGTTTTTTGCCTATGAATAAACAAAACAAAACCATGTTAGAAAAACAGACGATTTGGACCATTTGCTTTTTGACAAAGCTAAGTTGGAACATAAACACCGCAAAATCTGACTTAGTGCATAAGCAACAAATAGAATATTTGGGCATCAACTTGAATACTATTTCTAACAAAAAAAAAAAAAACTCTTACCTAGCTCAAAAGTGAAAGAAAATAAAACAAATATCAAGAATATTATTATTATCACAGGTACAATTATAAAAGTCAGACGGATTTAGGAGGATGCAAAGTAACTCTTGAGTAATTTTGTTTTTGGTCTGCTTGAAACGTTGCCCCACGGAATGTTCTATGCTGTAGGCTCACACATATCGCAGCAACATCGTGACATGATATGGGAAAACACAAATCGTTCTGACTACCTGACCAAGCAAATGAAGAACCACATTGGTGCCTCCAACACATGGCTCCAGGCTGATCCACCTTCAGCTTTTGTGGCCTCCGACGCACCAGACCTCGGTTTAGGCTGGAACACCAAAATAATTGGCAGGTATGGGTATTGTTAGAAGTCTTACGATCAGAATGGAGGGAGCTCCAAGGAAGAACGATCGTTTCCCAAACTGACAATCCGATAGCAGTCTCAGAATACAGTGATGAACGAGATGAAAGAATACTCCTCCATATTGGCTCAAAATCTTAACACCTGGCCGACTTCCATAATACCACAGTGGTACCAAAGTATTTGCCACGCAGATGCGATGGCCCCGCAGACAGTCTGTCCATACTGAAGCCCCAGCAAGAGTGGCACCTAGACACCACGAAATAAGAAATTTCCTGGAGGATGGGAATTCCAGAAATAGATGTTTTCCTAGGGGCAGTCATCCGCACTAGTTTAGTTTACGATCTCAAAGTAACCTAAATAATATATATTCTATTTCTTTATCCAAATCAAATCATTTTATTTACATTCATGTACATGTAGCTCTAATATATGAGCGATGAGCACAAGGACACCGAAAGCTAGTACGCAGATGCCTTCAGCCAACCATGGAAATAGTACAAACTGGAGGTGTTTTTTCCCCACGCCAGCATTGATTCCACGAGTGACCATCTCCCAAGGCCAATATATCTTTATAGCACCGAGACGGGAGAAAGCTTTATGTTGAGCCTCTCAAAGACGTACGATCTTACGATCGACGAGTTACGGCCGTGAGCCCTTCGGAACTTGTTTTTTGAAAACCAGGAAAATACTACCAGCCACCAAAACAATACTTGTCCATACAGTCCAACAGTTGCCACGCTTATAAAACCTTCGCAGGGTGAGCCGATTACATCCGCTAATGAAGGAGACAGAGAAATTCTGTGGAAAACCCCTTAAAGGAAAAAACAACAACATCGTATAGGATGTATCAGACCTTTTCATGTGGTTATTACAAATAAGCGTTGATATACGTTTCCAATTGATTTTAAGCATTTCAGCACGTAGTGACATATTACTCTTAGCCGCAGGACACCTTAATACTCTTAGCCTCAGGCCGCCGCATTCATGTCTTGACATTATTCAACGCAAACTACGAGTAAGATCGACATTTTATTTCCAAAAACAAAATCATATTATGGCCGTCTTTCGGCTCTGAAACGGACAGTACTAATTATGGTCAGCCGGATTGGTGTCTGTTGAAGAATAAAGAAGTTAAACTAGATCTCTTGGATCCCTATGTTAATCCATATATCGGAAGAAGAAGAAAACGTAGAGCGGATCTAACCTTGACAAACTTAATTATCACCACCGGAAATAAGGTGAAAGCAGCCTCAGTATCTTTATAGCTGTCCGGCTTCGATAGATATTTAGAAACGCAAACATATAAGGCTCTCTTGGTAGTTTTCGAGCCGCAGTCGCTTCAGACAACTGGTCTAACAAAACTCGACATGTGCGTGATACTACGCAAGGGAAATTGGCATAACAGTTCAAACGCTCTGGGACTGTCTCAAGGAAGTGAGATCAAGGAACAGCAAGAGGGCCTGCCCTACTATGTCCGATTTTGAGGCTTTGTTATACAATGTACTCGTTTTTGAGATTTTGGTATTAACTTGATTTGTATAAGACAGGCTTCTTCATGTATTTATATATATTTTTGGGAAGATCAGCTTAAAATATAATTTGAAGTCATATGTTCGGACCGGTTTCCTACAAACCACACACAATTAATTCACAGTACGCTGGGTCAGCGCCGGCAGATAATAAACATCTCACAGTGGGTCAAGCCGGAAGGCTCGAACACCTAAATAGAACCGTTTTTCCCCCAAAGGGTAAAAAACGAATATTTAGGTTTCAGCCGAAAGGCTTGACCCACCAAATAATCTCTTGCCGGCTTCCGCCTCGCTTCCGATTCTTACAGGTTCGGTACTGAAGAGACACGCGACTCGCGTGCCTGACAGCCGCGCTGACACCTCCCACTACCGTTACAGCACAGCCAATCACCGACGCGCTGTGTATTTGCACTATGAAACTACTAGATGGCGCTGATGTTCAGAAGGGTTTATCTCACAGTGGGTCAAGCCTTTCGGCTGAAACCTAAATATTCGTTTTTTACCCTTTGGGGGAAAAACGGTTCTATTATAATGTCCGTGAGATTGACTCGACTGGAGATCACTGTGAGTAGAAAATCATTACGTTTCACTCAACTTTACATTGAATAACGAGAGTTAAAGAGTCTATAGTGGGCCTTAGACCTCTATATTTAAACTTAACATACAAATGACGTCGCATCGGCAAAATTCGTTTATATAGATTGTATGAATCAGTATCAAAATTATAGCCTTCAACTTCAAAATGATGTCTGGAGGCGTTGGTACTGCCAGTGTCAAGTAAAGATACTACAATGTTGAAAAGTTATTAACAGAAAAGAGGAAAAGGGAAACAACTGGACTGGTTAAAGTTGGGTAGTGGAGAATACAAGGAATAAATACAAGTATTTGTATGAAATTACAACAGAAACACAATACTTACAAAAATACACACAAACCATAATATATACAAAAAACTTATTACATTTGAATATTTATTTTAGCCTTTCTAACATCATTGCATTGACATAAGACAGAATGAGATCAAAATACATTATCTGTCGCGTCATAGTGAAGCAAATGGCGCCGTTTGTGTTAATACTTGTGTCAGTTGTCAAAAACCGGGGCGCTGTGTTAGATGACGTGCAAATGTGGATATTGTCATCTCTGTTTAATGCACGAAATGCAGTATCCAGTGTCAATTGAATAGTTAAAATTGAAATAATGTAAATAAAGACTACCACAGGTTGTATATCTTTGATCGGGGGCCAGCAATGTACATTGAAATGTCATTCATAATCTTATAAACGAATATTGTCGATGTGATTCCATTGTATTTATCTAGCTTCACGTATTGTGTTATATTTATTATAAATCGCAATAGCAAGTAGAGAAAAAATGTCATTTTACAACTGTACTAGTTTATTTATATTTGAAAGTGCCCAGTGGGCAATTTGATCGGCCAATTGCCTTGTGGATACGAAATATGAAATTTGTCAGATACTGACATACAATAATAACTACGATTATTTACACAAAATTAATTTAAAGTATTACAAAAATACAAACATATTATTATCTCCACAACTATGTTGTACTACAACATCACAATCACACCCCTCGGTGTGATGATGCGATGACCTTCGCTTCAGTATAAACTGGTACCTACGACAACACTGTGGGATTGGGGAATGATATAAGAAATTGGCCAATCAAAATTGCCAATGTAGGGTGCTTTTTAGGCAGTTCACATTCTAAATTGTGTTGTGCAATGTAATTAATAAGTGTATATAATTTAGCCCTTCATCTACATTGGTAAATGTAAGTAACAATCACAAATCATCACCGAGGCGCTTAATATTATATCAAATACTGTTCAGTCAAGAACTGGGGGAGTGAAGTGCGCACCGATTGACCCCAGGGGGAGTGAAGTGCGCACCGATTGACCCCAGGGGGAGTGAAGTGCGCACCGATTGACCACAGGGGGAGTGAAGTGCGCACCGATTGACCCCAGGGGAGTGAAGTGCGCACCGATTGACCACAAGGGGAGTGAAGTCCGCACCGATTGACCCCAGGGGGAGTGAAGTGCGCACCGATAGACCCCAGGGGGAGTGAAGTGCGCACCGATAGACCCCAGGGGGAGTGAAGTGCGCACCGATTGACCACAGGGGGAGTGAAGTGCGCACCGATTGACCCCAGGGGGAGTGAAGTGCGCACCGATAGACCCCAGGGGGAGTGAAGTGCGCACCGATAGACCCCAGGGGGAGTGAAGTGCGCACCGATAGACCCCAGGGGGAGTGAAGTGCGCACCGATAGACCCCAGGGAGAGTGAAGTGCTATTTTATAAGTGGCTGGAACTATGTCGGAAGCGGTCGTCTGTCTAAAAGTTTTCCCCTTGAATTAGGCGTCTCGGGCTGGTGTGTGGTTGAAATATATCGTAATTTTAGTATATTCATTCGTTCAACAATATATTTCTTGAGGATGGACGGGTCAGGAACGAAAACAAAGCTTAAATGGCGACATAGGGTACTGAATAACACGCAAAATAGGCGCATCTGACGTCGAGTGGCGGAAACCTGCCCCGATAACGAATACATTGCTGAACTTGAGACGTCATGAAACTCTTGTGTCACAATAGCAATGAGTGCGTACACAGCAAGTGGGGTTTAAATTAATTTGACTCATATTGTTGATAGAATGAAATTTTATTATATAGTCTTAGACATTATTTATTATTTAGGTGGAAAAGTACATTTAAAATGCTTGAACAGTCAATTGGTACACCAGTTTTCTCGCTCACGCAAGAATATTGACCGACTACGGTCCGATTTGAATAAAGTAGTATAAAAACATGCACCGTCGAACATATTTAAAAGCATATATTATAACTTGATGTACGTAACTGAGATTTATCTTTATTGGTTTAACATAGTGTAGCAATATTAAAGAATGTGATTGATCACAAATGTAGTTTAACACTGTTGCAAAACTGAAATAACTGTTTCAATGTAAAGAGCTTGGAAACATTCTATAAACTACGATCAAATATCTAAATTAATTGTAAATATATCTGTATTGGTAGACATATAAATTATTATATATAGTAGAGTCATTAAGGGTATTTCTTGTATGTATCAAGTAATGATTGGCTCTTGGAGAAATAGTCAATTTGTAATTGCGTAAAGTGCAGTCTGGCTGCATGGCAGAGTTGCAACCGTCTAATATTTGGTGTAAATGCCCTTATATAATATTCTTTTAAATCTATATTTTTAATTGCATCATTTGCTAATTAAAAAAGCTTGGTTTGTATCTTGAACAAATATAGCAAAATAGTTTAGTAACATACGGCCACGGCAAGCTTACATATACAATGGATGGTTTACTTGTACATAATACATATTTCTGGGAAATATCATCATTAATAACACATATTTAGTTTTAAGGCAGTTTATATAAGGAAAACAGTTCTCTTTAGCAGCTGTCTCAGAAACAAGAGCTGTCTTTGCGCTAAATATCTAGATCCCACTACGGTCGACTGGCCGCGTGGTGGGGTGCTACATTTGTCGCAAATCGATTAATATGATAATCATGTGTTTGACGTATTTATTATGTCGTAGAAATATATTATTGTAAATAAACATTTTTAGAAAATGCACTGTTTTGTTTTATTTTAAAAGCTTTTATTTTAGAATCACTTTTGATATTTTCAACGGACTTCAAATTTTATGTTTGGTACCTCAGAACTGACAAGAGTGAACAGATTTGGATGATTCTTTTTCATTTGAAAGCCGGAGCTCCTCGTGTGGTCCCATTTCAATTTGTTCCAGTCCTAACAACGGCATCCATGAGAAAACCATGTCTTAAATTTGCTATAGACTTTTAGGGTCGGTTGAAGTCGGGTTTTTTAGTTAAACACCTAGTAAAGATTTATCGTGTAGGTTTTGGTTGCACAAAGGTGGGGCGAAGGGCTTTGAGACGCGACTTCTTACTCCATAACTCAACTTTCAAATATTAAGAAACTGCATCGAAATCTTATATAAATGATATACGGAGATATCCAGTATCCCCTTTCTACCACTTTTTGGGGTTTGCAGGATCCCCTTCAGGAATTAGTCTTAAGTCAGATCATAATTCCCGGGTTTGATCCCCAATGATCGAATAAAACATCAATTACAGATTTACTTTTTATTTACTAAAAATACAAATAAAATTAAGTTTTTAAACAGGCTATAAAACCAAGAGACATTAAAAATTACGCTCTACATTTTTTTGGTCCATTCTAACATAAATGCGGCAGACGACTTGTTGTTTTATATAGGCATAGTTGAAGGACCAAAGGACATAGGTTGCTGTGTCCTGAACACGTACCGGGAAACGTCTAACAGGCCGTCCCCCTACTAGATGGACTGACGACTGGTTAGAGTCGCAGGGAGACGCTGGATGCAGGTGGCTCGGGACCGGTCGATGTCGCGTACCGTGAAGGAGGCCTATGTCCAGCAGTGGACGTTTCCCGGCTGATGATGATGACAATAATATATCGTGAAGATTACTTTTAAGAGACCTGTTTCTGTGCGTTCTGGCAACGTCGAATTATCCGTCATTCTCCACACAACGGTTCAACGCAATTGTCGTAAATTTTCCGTAAATCTAAAACGAACGTGTACTTTTTCTTTCATCATCTGCCGATGATTATACTTCATTCCTTACCATCATCTATGCTAAATCTAATCGGCAGTCTGGTTTTACGAGCGGGTTTTTCTTTGAGCTCCTTGTCCAATTTCCCAGGGCTGGTTGCCCTCTTAAATGACCTTTTCTCCCTTAAACTCCTAAAAGACCCCGTTTCAACTTTGGCCTTAGCTCCCCTGTCAAGCCTTCGCTTTGACATGTCACATTTGACACTTGAACTGTCAACAGGCTCTGAACTGTCAACGTCAGCTGGCTTGTCATTTTCGGCGCTGGATACGTCGGAATTAAGATTTTCTTTGTTGACCGTCTGTTTGGAGAACTCCGCTTCCAGATTCTTGGCTACCTTTTGACTTAACGTTCTCTTCGTGTATGTCTTGATAGAAGTCATTGGCGTGAAATATTCGCTGGGAGTGTCTTGTGGTGTGAAAAAAGTTGTTTTGGTCGTATCCGCGTGTTTAGGTGTCTTGAAATCTGATATTGAATCTCCATCCAGCGACGGCTGCGTTACCAGCAACTTTGGAACGGAGATTTCTTTAGAGGTACCAGCTTCACTAAAGCTTTCTATTTTTTTATGAACATGAAGCTTAGGGATTTCCTTAGCTTTTCTGCTAGGCCTAGGTGTGGTAGTTTCAAGGCTTTGCTTAGAGGTCACCGGGACGGGTATCTTAAAACTCCTTTTAGACTCCGGAATCGCTTTAGCTGAATCATCGCACTCTTCAAAGTTCAACTTCTGCCCTCTCCTCTTAACGGCAGGTATTTCGTCATCATTAACAACCACTTTAGTTATTTTCGGTGGATTTGGCGGTTTCAGTTCTGGTGTTTTCTGAAGTTGCTCGTTCGGCGATAATTTCAGATTATCGAACTCCTCTTCCAAGTTTGTCTCGTGTCTGGATATATTTCTGTACAGCTTCAATCTCGCCGCGGTAATAATCAAATTGTACACTTCGTTATTCAAGTACGCGTCAGGCTTGCTCTCTTGCAATATCTCTTTAACCCAAACGATTTTATCGTCGGCGTCTTTGAAATTCAACTGCGACAGATCGAAGAGCGCCGCTTCGATTAATATCTCCAGCTGTACTCGACGGAATTGCGTTTTGACCACGCCCAAAACTATATCGACTATGTAGCCCTCGAAAATCCCTTTAAAATGTCGCCCAAAGTCCTCGAGTTTCCGTTCGAACAACGCGAAACTTTTCATAGCTCCCTCGAAGTAGTTTCGCGCTATATCGTTTTCTTTGGCCCTGTAATACATCGCCGCCTCCAGTCCTGATGTTTGACATATCAGTGTCAGACAGTGCGGGATCTGACAGGTGTGACATTGACAGGTGCTGTCATGTTTGACAGCGTCTGTCAGTTTGAAGCCGGGTACCGCGAGAATCGGCACGGAGGGGCTCATCTGTGTTTTCTTGAAAGTTACTTGTTCCAGCATCGTCTCCAAGTCTTGTTTCGGTGTGAAATGTAGAGGAGCTTTAGTCTCTGACACGTGGTTGATTTGGATAGCATCGTGTGAGGGTTCGCCGAGGATGTATCGCAAGCGATTGTCGATTTTCGTCTGAAAAGTAAAAAAAAAACATCATCCACAGCCTACAGTCCCCACTGCAGGTCTCAGTCCTACTCTCCTACAGAGAGTGTATGGGACATAGTGCACCACGCGGGACCAGCGCGCATTGGTAGACTTCACACACACCTTTGAATTTCTGCTCAGGAGTGTGCAGGTTTGTTCACGATGTTTTCCTTCACAGAAAAGCCGATGGTAATGACTTTTATCATTCGTACATAAATCGGTACGAGCAAGAATGGAACCCAGACCTAGATTGTTCAAGGACTGACGCTCTACACAACTGAGATACCATGACTTCATACATTGACGATCTAACAAAGTCAGAATGACTTGATATTTTCACGTACCTGCGCATCTTCCATGGAATGCACATTGGTTAGGCTCACCACCATCATGGCCTGCGTGAGAGCCGCCGAGGACGCGAGGCAGGCCCCGACAGCGGCCCGGGCGCGCCGCCACAGGGCCAGCGCTCGGGACACGTGCACCACCTCGAGGGTGCTCCGGGAAATGGCAATCTTCTTCAACAACCCGCGGAGGCAACGCGAGGACCAACTCGTGCCTTTAACAAACTTAACAAAATCAATTTACTGGCTTACAGAATCATTCTTGTAATGATAGTGAATAATTACTTAAAAATCATCATTTTTAGGAACCCTTATAGCTTCGCTCTGTCCGTCCGCGGCTTAGCTCAGAGACCCTTTCTACTGGAAAGCTGTAATTTGGTACGGGTATACATATTAATCACGCCGACAAAGTTGCAGTATGAAATCTTGAAAAAAACTTAAGGATGAATTTTATTTTTCGCGTCTACCCCATTGTGTGGGGTATCGTTGAATAGGTCTTTTAAAAACATTGAGGGTCTGGGAACATCACATTTCGATTCAGAGATCCATTAGCGAAATATTAAGCTTTAAAATGTATCGATTGAATTGTTCAAACTGAAGGTACTTGTACCATAGATTATATATAGCGCGTACCTGTGTTGTTGACAGCCTGCAGGTAATGTCTCTGTGTCAGGTTGACAGCTGTCAACGAGCTCGGCGCTGCCGGGTGCGCGAGGCAGACGAGCCGCTGGCACTCCATGAGGCGGCCGGTGCCCAGCTCCACTGATGGCAGACGGTCGTCATCATCAACACGGACACACGAGTCGGATAACGTTTACTATTTCTTATAGATAACATTAGGTACGTTCCGAAAAGAAATCTAAAATAAAAATACCTAATAATTTTCACTTTTTTTAATTGGACTTAGTAACAATTTAGAGTCTCAAAAATTGCGAAACATATAGTTACTCGAATAGTAAAGTGCTTATTAGATTTCGTTGTATCATTGCATTTAGAACGTTTTCTTATAAGGGTATATAACACATAAAATCATTATTTTACGAGATAACTCAAAATATCGAACAAGCTCCATACATTTAACGCTCCAATACTAGCAGGTGACGTCACAATTCTCACCCGATATACATAATAGAAAAACTTTTCGGCGGGTTGTCATAAAAGAGTATTAGTCGTATCGAAAAATGATATATTTATTTATCTATTTACATGGTAAATCGACTTAGACCAAAATATGTTTTCATTCAAATAGCCAAATCTTCAAGGCCAGAGTGAATAAGGCAAGTCCTTTACCTCTAGTTGAGTTTGTAACCGATACTATCTCGTTTGTGTTTACGTCAGACTTGTATGAAGAATCGGTTTCGTAAATGTGCCGCTAGAGGCGCTGCACAATTCTTCATACGAATCTGACGTAACGTAAACGCGACAGAATCAGTTACAAACTCAACTGGGTACAGGTAAAGTAAGTAAAAGTAAAAAAAGTAAAAAGTGTTTATTTCTTAAACAGGTGACAATCAGAATTCGCCGATATACTTACAGTGTATATCTTTATACTTCTCTTCAGCGTCAATTATGATTGCTTGAGCGATTCGCACGAGGCTGGCGGAAAGACCGGTGTTGCCACAATTGTAGTGGTAAGTCTGAAAAAATTACGCCATATTTGTAGGGTTCTGTACCCAGAGGGTGCAAATGGGACATATAGGCTCGTATTAATAAACGCTACTCAAGCAGCTCGTAGAGATAACTCACTAATTACAACAAAACCTCGGTCTCGTTCGAGACTTGTCAAACCACAGCCTGTCAAACAGCTGCGAACGGCGGAGATTTACATGACGTTTTTATGAGATTTTCAAAGACCTTTGAAATTCTCGTCAACAATCGTCAAAACAAACGATAAAATGTACACATTATACATTTTAATGAGAAAACTGACGAAATGGCTTCGGCGTTGTTTATAACCTTAAAATTCTAAGAGAGAATATCATTATCAAAGTCATGGCTGTATGGTGTTTTGCCTTTGCCTTTTCCTGGTAGAAAAAATCTTACAAAAGAAGATTATATGCTCTGTGATAGAAATGATCTCAAATTAGTAACGATGAGTAGCGTTTATTAATAAATCTAGGTCTTAAGCAGCTGCTCAACGCTAAGAAGATCTCTAGCTAGACTGTCTTAAGTTCTAGCTTAAGCGGCGCTTATTAATACGGACCCTAATCACTTACTGCTAAGTTGCAAATGAAAATCACTGCTGATTCCAAAGTGTCCTTCTGGTCGACCAAGTCCGTAAAGAAATTCGTGGCGGTCGATATCATGCCGTCCAGTTCCTCGGCTGGAGTTGACGCGTGACAGAGTATCGTACCCGCATTCAGGAGGTAGGACTCTCTGGAAACAATAATATCTAGGTTATATTAAAAGCGGGGTACCCTCATTCAAACATTTACCTGTAAGTCGAAGTTTATAAAACAGCGCCATCTGTTGTAACCTTTGACAATGACAGATGACAGTTCGAGAACGAGATCGTGTTTTAGATTATTGAACTACACTTCACCATAGATAAGATTATTTTTCACACACAATAGTGCTATTCAAATCAAATCAAATGTGTATTTATTACTTTAAATTTTTTTTGACGTAAATGTAGTTATATAAAACAAAAACAAAAATACCTTTTCGTTAGGAAATTATTTGGCTTTTATGTTTGTAACATAAATTGAGCCACTGCTGCCGAACTAGGTGGAACCTGTACTTCAGCTAGCAACATATTCACTCTGCACTATCTCTATCTCGAAAATGGTGCAAGATTTAAAAAAAATTATACATAAGTTGTAGAGAACTTAATCTTCTACAATATATATGATAAACGCAAATAGCATAGAACCCATAAGAAACGATATATTTGCAATAAATCGAATTTTTAACCGACTTCAAAAAAGGAGTAAGTTCTCAATACCACTGTATGTTTTTTTATTTTTTTAATGTATGTTACGCGATAGTTACGCCAATTATGAATAGATTTTGATGATTCTTTTTTTGTTTGGTAGAACATACTTCAGAGGTGGTCCCGTATAAATTTTATCGAAATTGATTGAGCGCTTTTTGATAAAATCAACAAAAAACAAATATGTGCCCAGATCACTCCACCTAAATAACTCTACAGAAAATTCAGAAATTTTTTCAGGTTCCTCGGAGCTTTATTCCAAATAGTTTTCGAATTAAAATTCTGCCATGTTGTCCATTGCCACTGACACATAATTTACCTAAAGATATTATTAATAATATTAATGTATGTGACGGTATTTAGAGAAATTTCCATCAGAACATGAAGATTTGTTAAACACTTACTTGTTGTCGACTAAAGCGGCTGCATCGCAGCAGATGTGGGCCAATTGCAGCGCCTCCACCAGGCGATGATGAAACATCAGCTGTTGCACGAACACCTGCATTGTCGCTAGGGCGTTCTGCAGAGTTGTGTGGGGAACTGTGGGGGAACATGTACAATCCAGTAATTTTTGCTTACATATAAAATTTCTGTTGCCATAATCTTTTAAAACAGAACAGCTGTCTTTGATAAGTAATTACCTAAAAATAGGAGACGAAATTATAGTGCCGCGAAATAAATATCATTAATTTACAACTTTATAGTTAGCTACAATAGCAGTTACGCAGCTAATAGTTCATAGATGGCGCTTTGAACAATAATCGAAAGTGTTTAAAATGTAAATTATGATTCGCTGTGAAGTTGTATGTTAATGATACTCATTTCGCGACATCACAATCTGATGTACTATTGTTAGATAGCTACTGCACAAATCCAGCTGTTGTATTTTAAAAGATTACGGCAACATAAATTTAGTATGAAACTTTGATGGAGGTGGATCGCGTTAACTAAAATTAATCCTGACTGTATAATGATATTCTCCGATCCAAAATATCACGCGAAATATAGTAATTTTTACAGAAATTGTAGGATATATTTCTGACTAGCTTCCGCCCGCGACTTTGTCCGCGTGTACTTCAGGATGCTTACTACTACTTGTTCGATAGTGCAGGTGACGTATATGACAAATTATTATACAGCATAAGGTACAAAATAGTGTTTATTCTGTTACGTAGTCTAATAGTTTAAAGAAACAAAATAAATTTCAATATCTGACGTAGTACATTCAAATAGTCTTCACGCCAATATTATAAACGCGAAAGTTTGTATATACGAATTACATATTCTATGGTCGGTTGCTAGGCAACGCGTTTTTGTTATGCCAAAATTGCCCATGTAATCCCACTAATATTATAATTGTGATTTTGTACAATTTACACAATATGTCTTTATAAATTATAGCCTATATGTTATTCTGATGTATAAGCTATATTATTGTAAAGTTTCATTCAAATCCATTCAGTAGTTTTTCCGTGAAAGCGTCACAAACATCCAAACATCCAAACTTTCACACTTATAATATTAGTAGGATTAATACCCAAAAAGTGGTGGCGGTACAATCTTATCGTTGCATAATATGGCTACAAACAAAATTGTTAATGGGCTAAATCGAATCATTACAACAATCGAATTACCTTCTGTCAGATGGTTGTGGACGTCTGTCAATATCCTGACAGCTAGCAGAGCGCGTCTGACAGCCGCGTGCTCCTGCGGCACTGTGCGTGTGGCCTGATATTGATCAGGATCCAACATCTGAAATTACAGTACGGGTTCATGCACATCATTCGGGCAACGTCCACTGCTGGACATAGCCCTCCAAAAAGAAACACTTCTGACTTCTTCTGAAAATGACTGTATGTTTTTTTGTAAGGTGGACATACTTCAGATTTGGTCCCGTATAATATTTTTTTTAATTGATCGAGCGCTTTATTAAAACATCAACAAAAACCCAGATCATTCTACCTCTAAGGGTGATCATTTTTAAGCAATTGAAGTTGGTTTTTAGTTCGTTTTGAACGCGTTAATTATGTTATATATACTGCTGCGGCACATTTGCCAATGACATTTTTGAAAATAGAAAAAATCCTAACGGTATATGACAGGTACCTTAAATGGCAGATTGGAATTCAATTCGTGCTGAAAACTTTTCACTGCTATCAAAAATGTCTTGGTTTAATTTGGTCTACAGATCACCACACCCCGATTGGAACATCAAATGTGACATAATACATACAGGTTCCTTGGCCTTCCATTCATGTTTCTTGGCTGCCTCCACCAGGTCCAGCTCACACTTCATCAACAGCATGGTGGCATATATGACCCTCCGCTGTGCCGGTGCTGTTACTGATGGAGGATCCGTCTCGAGTTCACTCAACACTTCATCGTAGTAGACACTATTTAAACTTCGAACTGCCATCGGTGTCTCCAATATAACACCGTAGAGTACCAGCTGCATGTCCTTTTCCACTGTAGAATTAGTTTTTGTTAATAATAGTCATTTCCACCATGCAATTTAAATGAATATTTTAGAAGTTATCGTTAATTTCCACCATACAATTTAAATGAATATTTTAGAAGTTATCGTTAATTCTGTTTTTTTACTGTATGATGGGTTTACACTTGGCCTTTATCTCACATGATGGTAACTGGTGATAAGGCTGTTGGCTTGTAAGCGTGAGCACCCAGAAGCCTCAACCCAATGATGCATTGGCTACGCTACCCTTCATACTGGAGCACAACAGTGCTATTAACACTGCTGTTTGGCGGCAGTCTTAGGTAACATCGCATTAGCTAGCCAGGCGGTCATAGAAACTGCTCTATCATCAACCAAACTGAATAGTAATAGGTAACACTGGGAATCAAACCTGGGACCTCCGGATTGTGAACTTAGCCATAGGAGGCGGATTGTTTGTTGTCTCATTGTCACACGACGTAACAGAATGACTTGTTTATAAATAATTGAAGGGTCATACATAGATAGATTAAATTTTTTTTCTTCTATTCACTCATATCTTCTAAACTATATTTTAACTGACTTCAAAAAAGGAGGAGGTTATCAATTCGACGGGTATGTGTTTTTTTTAATGTTTGTTACCTCAGAACTTTTGACTGGGTGAACCGATTTGGATGATTATTTTTTTATTTGAAAGGTGGTGCTTCCCGTGTGGTCCCATTACAATTTGGTCCAGTTCTGACAACGGCATCCGTGAGAAAACTTATAGGGCAATTGAAGTCGGTTTCCAGTTCTTTTTGAACACATTTACTTGTTACAAATGAGATATCATTGGAAGTGTCTTGTTTGTGTATGGGTCTGTGTAGGATGTCTCATAAAACCAGTAACGTTTTGTTCACTATGAGCGAAGCCATGTCACTCTAGTAGTAGAGCAGGACATACTGATACAGACGCAGTTGACAACTTCACTTACCCTTGATCCAGTCCACATTGTTCCTAACGAGATAGTGCAGTGACCTCCACACACCAGCGATGGGCACTATCGAAGGCCACAACTTCACGTACATGGAGAACTCATGACGGAGGACATCACTGGAAATAATGAAGTTGTTATTAGTCATGTACTGTCTCTCTGTCTTTCTTGCAACAAGATAGCATGGCTCTGTCACTACCGGAGTAGTGATAATGCCAGTCCAGCATGTTGGCATTTATAATAGAAAATTCGCAAAACATTGCTTCTTAAAGTAATGAAATATATGACATTACATTAGTTTGTTAAAGACATTTATTCTCAAAAAGAAAAATTTCATTTTCCTTTAATGAGACAACTTAAAACTAAAACACAATTTTGCACAGAGAACATTCGGTAGAGTATAGTATTTCTAACTGCATAATATTGTACCGTACCATTACTCATCACTCTAAACATCGCCTGAAACACTCGCCGTGCGCTGTCATGCATTAAATACGTAGATATAAGTCTTATCGTCCTAGTAATACAGTAGTATTTCAGTAACATGTGCGCGTACTATTGTGATTTTTTCGGAGGATCCAAGTCCATGCAACGTGCTCTCTCGCTCGCGCCGCGCTAGGTGCAAGTGAGCGGTGTAGAACGAAGGCATCTCAAAAGGTGCACATTACATCATTACTCATGCCATGCCAGGCGTACGTTCTGCACCGCTCACTCGCACCTAGCGCGGCGCGAGCGAGAGGGCGCGCTGCGCAGGCTCGGATCCTCCAACAAAACCATACAGACGGATAGAACGCATATATGTTACTGAAATGCAACCGTATTACTAAGAATATAAGGCTTCATTACATTCTACGTATTTTAATTCAGAGCAAGTGATGCTATAAATGTTACTATTAAAAAAAACAATGTTTGCGTTGTCGCATGTGAGCGCGCGGCGCGCATTAAAGATAATGTTTCGAGTGATGCGTAATGGTTCGGAGTGATATCATGCAGTACAAAAAGTAATGACATATACACATTACTTTAAAACACTGTTTTGCACATGTCTACTAGGTGATAAACTGTAAATGGTCAGCACCTTCTCTTGTAAAGTACACTGTAGTTATAGTTTTGCTTACCTAAATTTCAAATCGCAGAAAAACGGCTTCAAATTCCCATATCGGCCTTCTTCCATAGACTTCTTACAAGCATCCAACGTTGTCATCAATTGTAGATCATCTTTACTCTCGTCATCTGGCAGGTGGCTGTTATTCGTTTGACTGTCATCAGACCTTAACATTTTACTTTTTATGTCAAAGACTAAAGACATGTGCTTGTCCGATTCCAAACCATCAGGCAGAGAGAATATTAAGCTCAAATATGCATCTAAAAGAGCTTCCTCGTATCTCTTAAGATCGAGTAAGCTCATGCTTTTATTGAACATACCTCGAGATATGTTTTTGAAGTCGGTTTGTTGATGCAACTGTCCAATCTCATATTTGAGGTACAAATCGAACAGTTTCAAGGCATATTCATAGTATGAAGCCTTATTCAATAAAACAGCTGTATTGTGGACATCAGTCTGTTGTTTCCGGAATAACTTTTCATAGCTCTTGCAGCCTATTTTCTTCAGTTCGGTCAGAATCTTATACTGCTCTACGATGACTTTTAAAAAAGTTGGTAGGATATTCGTTATGTCTAAATGTAGGTCTAACGATGTTGATATCATGTTTTTGACCAAAAATGAGAGTCTTAGAACATCATGAAAGGCAGTTTTCACTGGACAGTTTTCACATTTCACCATCTGCTTGCAGTAACGCATTCGTTTCATCGAGAACAGCACTATTTTACAGCACGATATTAATATTTGCTCCATAAATGGCTTTCTCCAGATTTCATCGCAATTCGTTAGGCAATGACTGATGTACAGACGTAAGCACTGGTTTATATATGGGTAAGTTATGATCATGGCCTTCGCGTAGCCTAGTTTATCAGCTGCCTCACAATTTTCGATTAAAGAAAATAGGATGGTCTCAATGAATTTCGTATTCCATTTCTCTGTGAACATATGGCAGAAATAACCTAGATATATCGTCTGCAGACAGTGTTCTATATCTTTACAGTGTCTGAATATGATGACACAAGTCTGTACGGCGGAAGTGAATACGTCACTTTTGAAGTTTATCTTGGAACTGTTTTCTGCAATCACGTACAAGCAATCATTCAAGTTACCGTACAAGTCCAGTAACGATTCAGAGTTGGATAGCTTTTGCAACGACGTCAAATCTGTTTTCAAGCTTATATTTTCAAATATCACTCCGTATGCTTCATTGAGCTCTTTCGGATATCTCTCATTAAAAACATAATGAAGTTGTTTTACTAGATATATCAACACGTTAGAGCAAAGCTTAACTGATTCGGTAATTTTTATTGCTTTGACAATATCTTCCAACAGTTTTGGTAATAGCTTTACTATTGCTACTTTATTTGTGTTTAGCTTTTCGAAATACATTAATCGGTCGAACAGTAGTGCCCAATACGTTTTTGAACATTCGGGCAGGAGATTCTGTACATCATTTTCGAATGGCATGTACGATAGCTTCAGGACTAGTTCACATGGTATTTGTTTGGGCTGAAAAGTGACAAAATGATTGAATTTTGCATTTGTCCTTCATCTGTGATGATAGGGTCATTGGATGTTAAGTGTGCGCCCAGAAGACTCAACGTAATGAGGTGCTGGCTCTGCTACCTTTACACCGGAATACACCATTGATATTAACGCTGCAGTGGTAATAGCTATCCAAGCAACATACAAAATACCAACCAATTATTTTCTTTTCCAACTATTTTCAGTCTCAATTATTTTATTTTGACATTGTAATTATTGTTTGACATTTATTTTATATAATTTTTGACATATTGAATATTTTTTCGACGTTCATTGCACACTCGTGACATTTTTAGATTTTATTTATTGTAAACTTGAAATTGGTACTTTGAAATAAATAAATCTAATCTCTCCAGATTGTGAGTCCGTTTGTAGACATAGAACGCAATAACTGGTATGTGACATCGGGAGATCCTATTTTAAAGCTATGATGTCCATACAGCAACATGCCAAACAAATTCTAATGAATTTGAGTGTAAAGATAAATTGGTACTTGGACAAAGAAATTGGCATCAAAAATAAAACTTCAATGGGATAAGAGAGGGGATGAAAGTATTTAATTTTTTCCCAAGACATTTTTATAAAACCTGAGAAAGAACACAAGTTACTAGTAAAAAGATGCCCACTTGAGAGGAACCACCTTAAGTAGTAAAGGCCTCCTCACATGCACTTTCTTACTAACAGAGTAGTTCAGAAGTGGAATAAACTATCAAATGTCGCAGTCATCATGCCCAGTGTCAATATATTTAAAAATTGACTAGATAAACAAAGGTCAGCAAGAGTAAGTGTAGAATAGCTGCAGCAGGCAATATCAGCTGCATCAGCTGCCTGCCCGATTAACAAATAATAATACTCATTTATATTTATATAATGAAATATACTGGTTAGAGTCGCAGGGAGTTGCTGGATGCAGAATGTGGAATACCATGAAGGATGCCTATGTCCAGCAGTGGACGTTTCCTGGCTGCTGCTGATATAATATAAATACTTGCCTGTTTGATGACTGTGTTATGTAAATAGTGGATGCAGGCCAAAGCCCGCACTTTATTCTGTCCTTCCAGACATCTAGTCTCTCTGATACAATCTATACAGAGTATGACAAGGCTCTTGAAGTCAATTCTATCCTTCCATGTTGATATCTTCTCAAGATTTCTGCAAAATAAATGGGTTAGTACTTGGCCTTCATCTCACCTGATAGGATAAGGCGGTTGGGGTGCACAAAAGGGTCGCAAAGGCGGGTTGCTAATGTAAATGAAAGAGGAGTTTTATTAAAAATTAAGGCTTAATGATTTTGTATCGATGAGAAAGTGAATTTTTAATAGCTAAACCTAGTAAATTATAACTTACCTGGATAATACACAAAGAACGTTCACAGAGAACGTTCCTCGGTCTGCGGACGGTAATTTCGATACAATATCCTTATATTCTTGATGAACTTTCTTCAAATCGCACAGGTCGGTTTCGGATCCGGTGGCTTTCAGTTTCTCAGTAAAATTGTTTGCGTTCATTGTAATACAAACACAATGTCTCGTATTCTTCCTTTTACCACCCTTTTCATTAAAAATCACGTGAAAATTACCACAATCAGCAACAAATTAAATTCGGCCCAAGCAAAACCGTTAATTTTTGGTCCATTTGAAGTTTATTTTGTAAGTTACGCATACAAGTTAAATTGTAACAACGCAAAAAATACATTAGCATTTGTATAGCGCTGATTCATTTGTTCGATTCAACAGCGATTAAAACGTAATAATAAAGCGCAATACTTCTGCGAGTCTATGCACGCAGATTTCAGTATTTTAAAAAATTTCAATTTTTAAAATAATTTCTGCGTACATCGAAACATTATGAAGAAAAGCGTTTAGTTTTCTTTTAGAGCTCAGATATTTGATGAAAATTTTTACGTTGCTAGCCTATTTTGCGTACCCTACTGCAGAGCCTGAATTCAGAACTAAAATTTTTCATCCAAAATGTATAATTTACCGACATTTATAAGGAAATATGTAAGAAAAATAGTTTTGCGTTTAGATATTTTAAAACTTGGTTGGTAGTAATAGGATCTGTCAAACAAAAAATACCGCCATGATTTTGGGAGTGTAATTCATTCAATATTTGCGGTTATTTTCATTATATTTCTAACAGATAATAGGTAAGTAAATACATAATTGTGTTTCATAATCTCGACGCAATGGCTAATAATTTCTATTTGTACGCTAATCTTTGGGATAGTACCTAAATTTGCAAATATAAATCGAGTTATCATCGGTAAGATATTTTTTCCAATTTGTTTTAAGTTTTGGTACTAACTCAATAATAGACATAAATTTGTATGAACAGCCTTATAATCTCAATACTTTGGTCGTAAAAACCCGATATGTTGTCTAATTTACCGAAGAACATAAAAATATTGCACAAAAATCTGAGGTTATGTTATTTTTCAGATCTCTGTCAGGAAAATGCAGAATACCACCAAGTACTACATCCTGCTTGCCTTCACCGTGGCTGCTTACTTTGTACCATCGAAGTACATCTTCGACAAAGTTTATGAAACTGCACATGTGGTTATCGATGAGTATTTTCACCTACCGCAAGGCTTAGCATATTGCCATCGGAATTTAACCTATTGGGACCCGAAAATCACGACCCTACCTGGCTTGTATCTAATATCCGCCGCAGTATTAGGCTCCTATTTTGAATGTAACTCCTACAATCTACGTTTTCTGAATTTAATTGCGTCTGCAGTAAATTTAGTCCTATTGTCGTCAATATTGAAGTTCATTTATGGCAACACACCATTTAAAACAGTGTTGCAAGCGCTGAACCTGGCTTTACTACCTCCGCTGTACTTTTTTTCACATGTTTATTATACGGATACATTATCAGTGACATTCCTTTTAGCATTTTCACGTTTGTGTCTAGAGAATAAGTATAAACTAGGTATATTGTTCTGTGGCCTGGTCAGTGTATTAATGCGTCAAACTAACATCGTGTGGATTGCATTGGTCTTCGGTCACAAAACTCTGGATATAATGATCAGGAGTTCAAGAGTGTTTGGAAATAACTATCTTGCAAGAGCAACAGTTGGAAGAAAATCTGTGATCGCTCAAGATATTGACAAATCTAAAGTGAAACGCTACTACAATTTCAGAGATGCCTTTATTGCAATAAGATATCATGTCACAACATGCTTTGGTACCTTTTTCAAGTTCGTAACATTCCAAGATGGTATAATCTTACTGACGCATTGTATAATTCTAATCTTATTCCCCGCTTTCGTATATATTAATGGATCTATTGTAGTTGGAGACAAGAAAGCTCACATAGCAAGTCTTCATGTGCCGCAAATGTTTTATTTCTTGATTTTCTACGGTATCTTTGCATTGCCATATGTCCTGTACACTTTAAAAACAACTTTAAACCTGATGTTCAACAACAAATTGATTGTAATAGTGCTAGCAGCAATTTTTACGGCAATAGTACATTTTAATACAGTTGTCCATCCGTATTTGCTCGCTGATAATAGACATTATACGTTCTATGTATGGAATAGATGGTTCGGCAAATATGACTTCGCTATTTATGCTACGGTACCCCTGTATGTGTTTCTATTCTTTAGTTTGTATGCAAATTTAAAAGATCAAAATTGCATATCGTTTCTGCTTCCATACAGCATTTGCTTATTTCTTGTGTTGTCTCTACAAAAACTGATAGATATTAGATATTTCTTGATACCGTACATTATATTGAGGCTACGTTTTGTTCGTGCTACTATGTTAATTGTGGCCTTAGAGTTCCTATGGTATGTATTCTTGAATGCAGTAACGTTTAATTTGTTTTTCACCAAAGAGATAATGTGGAAGAATTTTGACTATGCACAAAGGATAATTTGGTAAAAATTTAAATACAGCTCCGGGTGTGTGATTTTTTTCCCTGTTAAGGTGTATTGAAATGTTATAGTTCCATACAAAGTTTTCTATATTTGTTTCAAATCATTAAATCAACCGAGGCCATGTCAGCTTAGTTGGGTAGAGTGTCGGTCCTTGAACATTCGAGGCCTGGGTTCGATTCTGGCTCGTACTAATGAGTTACAATCTATGTACTAATGAATAAAATAATTACTACGGCTTTACGGTGAAGGAAAACATCGTGAGGAAACCTGCACACTCCTGAGCAGAAATTCACAGGAGTGTGTGAAGTCTACCAATGCGCACTGGTCCCGCGTGGTGCACTATGTCCCATACACTCTCTGTAGGAGAGTAGAACTGAGCTGCAGTGGGGACGTGTATAGGCTGTTGATGATTAAATCAACTAGTGTCTTGCTAACAATCTGATCCAAGTAATATAATGCTGTACATTTCATAATACATTTTCGGTGTTTTAATACCCCTCATTATACAACAGTTGCATAAATATTATAACATTAGGATACGAGGGGCATACCGAAATGATCGGGAATATAAAACAATACATACAGGAAATAACTAAATTTATTTTTATTGCTTTTCGAAGTATTCTCCGTTGCAGTTAATGCACTTTTGCATTCGTTCGAACCAATTATTATAGCAGCAATTCCAGTCCGAAGTTGACATGGTCAAAATCGTCGATTTGTATGCTTCCACTGCTTCTTCTGGACCTTGAAACCGCTGACCACGCAATAAATCTTTGATTCTAGGGAATGTAAAGTAATCATTGGGACTCAGATCAGGGCTGTATGGAGGATGATCCATTAATTCAACGTTTTCCTGCTTCAAAAACTCGCTTGTTTTCTGAGCGGTGTGAGAGCTCGCATTATCGTGATGGAGGATTATGCGTCGTTTCGGGTTACCTCTACGGAGTTCGGATATCATCTGTGGCAAACAAACCGTTGTATACCAATCAGCGGTAACCGTTCTCCGTTCCTCTAAGGGAACTGTGACTACATGTCCTGTTTTCGCGACAAACGAAGCGACCATTTTCTTCAATACGCTGCGAGAGCGGACAACTTTTGTTGGCTTGATCTCACCTGCGAAGACCCAGACAGCCGACTGATGCTTTCTTTCTGGCTCATATGAATAGATCCATGATTCATCACCAGAGACAATGTTATAAACTGCTTTTGACTTTCCTCCGTTGAAGCGTTGCAGAGTAGACCGGCACCAATTGACACGAGCCGCCTTTTGCTCTTCGGACAAATTATGGGGCACCCAGCGGGAAACTAGCTTTCTCACTCCCAGTTCACCATGTAAAACAGTTTGTATCGCAGTCATACCTATCCCTAAAGTAGCCCGAATCTGCTCATATGTAATATGTCGGTCATCCTGTATCATTCGGCGCACAACAGCGACATTTTCTGGTGTAACCGCTGTTTTTGGCCGGCCTGTGGAAGGTACGGTGCCAAGAGAAGCACGTCCACGCCGGAATTCAGAATACCAGCGATATATTGTCGTCTGGCTAGGCGCTTCACTCTTGAATATAGATATAAGCTCAGCGAGACATTGTCCCTGAGATAATCCTCGTCGAAAGTTGTAAAAAATTATGGCACGGAAACTTTCTCTTGTAAGCTCCATTTTTTTATCGACCTATCAATTTCAAACTGATATTGTTCTTTAAAAAAAAATTTTTTTTTAATTCTGTCAATTGTATTCGATTTTCAACTAACCAGTGTTTATTCATCAAAAAGAGTTTTTAATCTAATTAAATCGAAAGTACTCGATTACCGATCTTTTCGGTATGCCCCTCGTAAAAGAAAATTTTGTATGAAACCATTGTGTATGTTTAGAGATCCTATAGCACTGAATAGCTATATGTGCACTCACGTGTTTGTTAGTGTTAGCACGGTGTAATGTGTGTAAGTGATGTGTAAATATAGATACATTACAGTATTCGTAAAATATGTTTGCCCCTCTGAAGTTAGATACAAAAGGCTGTAAAGTATCAATTATTAACGTATAAATGTGAAGCAAGGCAAGTTAGCGGGTGGAAATAAATGTCCTAGTGTTGTATGTCATCTAGGGATAGTTATTATAGAAAATAATACACACACATTATGTCTGTACATGTTTGAAATTGCGGAGAGCTAACTTCAGAGGGGAAAATATAGCGTGCAAGTATGTACTATGTTGTTGTTTTAAAATGGGTTGCAAAAATATACGTTTATGTTTGCCATGGTAAATCGGTCCTATGTTCGAATCAAAATGACAACATATGTAAATGATTCTGTTAATTAATTTTAGGTTAAGTGATCTTACAATTTGAGTGATTTGCATTTAATATGTCCAAGAATGATTAAATCTAGAATATAAATTAGTTAATTAAATCTACATTTAAATTGATACAACTGGAATGACAAAGAAATGTTTAAAGCCAAAACAAATTTCAGTTGAAATTTTTCGGATTAAAATGGCAAAGAATGATTAATTCAATTAACATGCAATTTACAAGCTAAATGAAAAATATTTATTGAATGCTGTTTTCAAGTAGTCAGTATGAGTTTTTTATAGTCAACAGATGGCGCTCATGTATCTTTTGGTATTTGCTTTTTAATTTTCATTCAATCATTCATTCATTCATGTAATAGAAACGAAACGACCATAGATTAAAGGATGCATTTTTTGTATTATTACTACTAAATAATAATGTAGAATAAATACCAAGGTAAACGATATAATAATAATTAATTTGTTACAAAGCTGACGCACATCATCCCATAACCAAGGAAACGCAGAATGATATTACCAAAACTGTCGCCAACGCCATCTAGCGAGAGAAAAATGCTATAAAGACCTGCTGAAAAAAACCCTCATTGAATTTTTTTAAATTGAAATTTCAAGAATGTTTAATATGTATTACAATAAAAATGTTGAATGATGTGATGTCAAACAATGATCAATTACATCAAACTTTAAATTATGATTGAAATTAATTTATCATTTAAATATTTGGGTCGCGTACGATTTAAGAGACCATGTAGCGACAGTGGCGCCCTCGTTGGCTCTTTTTTATATGTATGCGCAACTATTCAGTTATTTAAAATATATAATTCTGTGTAGTTGTTATAAATTGAACCGCCTACAGTAGTTACTTTAAACCGACTTCAAAAAAAAAACATATCCGTCGAATATACGCCGTATGTTAAGCGATAACTCCGCCAATTATAAATCGATTTTGATAATTCTTTTTTTGTTTGGTAGAGCAGACTTCAGATGTGGTCTCATGTAAATTATATCGAAATTGTCTGATCGCTTTCTGAGAATTTCAACAAAAACCATGTACCCAGATAATTCTACCTCTAAGGGTGAACATTGACTTGTAGGGCAGTTGAAGTCGGTTTTTAGTTCTTTTTGAACGCTCTAATTATAACTGTTTTATTGATAGGAGCTACACAATCGATATATCACTTCATGATATCGATAAACCAGTAATAACTACAAAAAGTTCGGCTTGAATGTAGAGAGGAGCGAATGAGGGCGCCACTGTCGCGCTATGGGGTCTTAACATCTATTTATTTTATTTAACTATTTGCCATAGTTTTGGGGTAATTCCTTTAATATTAATGAATATTTATAGAATTAAAATGCCACACAATTATTATTATTCAATTTAACTGTTAACCAATTTAAATGAATAGTGAGGATATTGTAAGACTTAAAAATGATTTTTTGTACAACTATTTTGATATATTTTTTCTGTAATAAAAATGTATGAAATAAAGGTAATATTTTTATTTTATATACTACCACTGTATGTTAAAAGTTTAATCAGCTCCGGCTCTGCTGTATTTCAACACAATGGAGCTACTCGTATTACACTTGTCCTACATCTCATGTGATGGCAAGTCTCGATAAGGCCGTCGATTAGAAAGCGGGCTCATCCAGAAGCCTCAACCTAATGACTGGCTCTGCTACATTTCACACCGGAACACAACAGTGTTATTAACACTGCTGTTTGGTGGCAGACTTAGGTAATTAGTCAGGCAGACATAGATAATGCCTTAGCACAAACCAAACAGACTACCGATAAGTACTCCCACTGGGAATCGAATCTGGGACTTCCGTGTCTTCCGTTACTAAATAAACTTAAAAACCGCCACGATTTCTCTCGAAGATAAATATGAAAAGAAAATAGTTATTGATATTATAATATTTAATCATTTGAAATAAAAATACATCTTTTAAATAATATCTCTATACATACTTAAAAGTTACCTTTGGGATTTGTACGTTACGAATTTTTTTTTACGAATACAAGTCATTTATTTGGTACATACATTGATATTTTTAAATACAACTTTACTAAAAACTATGGAGAAGTAACGTTAATTAAATAAATAATTAATAGAAATTGTAACAATTTTATATCACAACGTTATAGGAATATTTTAATAAATATTTCTGTACGAAGTTGACGTTTTTAAGGTTCCGAATGCGAAGGATTGTATCGCCCAGTCTGAGCCCTATTGCTGAAGCAACTATTCGTCTGTCTGTCTGTCAGAGGTTGATAGCTCATCAGAAATAGATACAAATTGAATCACATATAAAGGGGTCTTGTTGAATATAGCTCTTTGAAACCAACTGGGACTATTTTAAAAAAAATCTATTTACAAACACGACGCTGTGGTTTTTGTAGTCCATTACTTACAATATTAACGGAATTCTTTCATACTAAATTATTGTTGCCAAAATCTTTTAAAATAGAATTTGGCTTTGATAAGTTATTTAATTATCTAAAAATAGGAGATGAAATTATATGTCGCGAAATGAATAGCCGTTACGCAGCTAATGGTTCATAGATGGCGCTTTGAACAATAATCGAGAAATAGCGTCTAAAAATGTAAATTGTGATTCACTGTGAAGTTGTATGTTAATGATACTCATTTCGCGACATCACAATCCGATGTACTATTTTTAGATAGTTACTGCACAAATCCAGCTGTTGTATTTTAAAAGATTATGGCAAAAGAAATTAAGTATGAAACTTAGCGAATAACCTTAAGTTTAGCAAAGTCGAGTTAAGGAAAAAACGCCAACTTCATCCCAGATTAGAAAACATTACTGAGATAACCAACGGATATTTTATGAACTATATTTAAACGCTAAAATATCCATGGCTTTGAATACTGGAACTTTTAGTTCATAAAAAAACAGCCCTTAGAATTACTAATCATATCTCTGGAAGATTTAAAAAAGCATAATTTAAGAATTTTTCTTTTTTATAACACATTTTATGTATTTCTCTAAGAATTTAACTACATATTTAAAATAGAATATACACGGTATAATAACAAACAAAATATTTAAATGCATTTGGAATTGTTAAGTATTTTTGGTTTAAAAGTTTTAAGTACAACAAGTATATTTGGTTCTTAAATCTAATAGGATGTTACAATTTTAAAATTAATACGTTACAACAAAAAAGTTTCGCTTTTGACTTTGGTTTAACACTTTTTTCAACACAATAAAAAAAAATTCTCACTTTTATAAGATCAATGTTACCCTGTAATAAAATAAATATTAAAATTTACGTCTCTTCGACTCTTTCATCATTTTAGGAACATAAAATACATCAAATTTGTTACATTTTATTTTAAACATATTTTTTTGGTTTTGTTTTTCTCTATTTCGCACAGCCATTTTTAAATAATACACTCGTTTACGTTTAGCCTCAATTAGAAGATACGTTCATCCATACGACATATTACAAAATATGTGATACGTCAGAATTTGTTTTATAAACATATTAGAGTCTGTCTATGTTAATTTGACACTACAGTTAACAATTGAGATTGGTTACGCAAAACGGGACGTGAAGGGATTGTAAAGTTTTTTTTAATTCATGATTTTGATTATGTGGTCTTTTAACGTTGTTTTAGTTTAATCAGAATATTTTTAGCTGTCGCAGTTTTATTAGTCCCTGTGATCGAGGCGAAACTCATAGCGATTCAAAAACTCGAAACGCGATTTAATCGAAATGAATTATTTACTTGTGGGTTTTTGCGTAACCACTCACAATGACTCCATTTTAAAAGAAAACTTATCTACTATGCTTATACATTGGCCTTCATCTCATCTGATAATAAGTGACGAAATACATAAGATAAATGAATATTACTACTAGGGTGAAAGCATGCTGATGTGATTACCAGATTTTTTTAGATAGATTTCATCCGCAGACTATTAATTCATTTAAATTTAATTTTATTAACTTATATTCGGCGTCTCGTTATTTATGTTATGTAATCTCGTTGTATATTAAATACACGAGTCAAATACAAATTCACTCTTTAAAAACAACTTCAATACAAAATCAGGACCTATTCAGTGATATTTTTTCAGATATTCAGTGTTGAAAAAAATCAGTTAGCACACCTCGATTTAAGCTATCCTAATATATATATATGTTTAGTTTAATTGCTTAAGCATATATTTAGCTCTGAGCTCATATCTCTTTTAATTTTATATTAATTTATTTAATTAATTAAAAATGAAAATGTCCCTTTTTCTTCCCTTTTACGAATTGTCGTAAACCAATACCTATAATAAATAGATATGTAAATAGGTGTATGGATATGTAAACTTCAATGTACATATTCATATAATATATATATACGCGAGTTTCTCTCTCTTTCTTTCCTGGCAGTTACAGCTAAGAGACGGAGCACATCTAGTTTTATAAATTAACATAGACAGACTCTACCATAGACAATATTATAAAGCAATGAGATACTCTGAGCCTTCTGTCAGTTGTGTACTTATAAGATTCGATAGATGGCGCGGAATAGCTCTAAATTAATATGTCATAAAACGTCACGGCAGTCTCCAAAAAGACTTGTTAACTTTGATAGATTTATTTACGCCACAGTTACATTCTCTTTGGTAGGTGTACGACAGTAGGCTTTAAAACTCCTTGCTTTCAATCCATACGAAAAAATATTTGACAGTTAAATTTTGCTACTTGCCATCTAAACATGAATGATCTTGATGAATTTTCTTTTTTTTAAGTCTCTCATTGCCTTATATCCACTTATCTTCCTTCCTGCCCGTCAATAATGGCGTCGACTCCATCTCTTTGCCATTTTTCTCTGGACTGACATCCGGTTTCCCGTTCGTATAACGGGACGTGTTCGACACTATATACGGGATGCCGGACAAATCCGAGGACAGCGGGTTGTAGTATTGACGGTAGCAGAATAAAGATACAGAGTAGCCGAGTAGAGAACCTATCAGAATATCTGGAAATAAATAGGGTCAAGTTGGATCATAAAATTGATGTGACAGTCATCATCAGCTGGGAAACGTCCACTGCTGGGCATGGGCCGCTCTCACGGGGCGCCACATCGAGCGGTCCGGAGCCACCTGCATCCAGCGACTCCCTGCGACTCTAACCAGGTCGTCGGTACATCTAGTATGGAGACTCCCTGGTACGTGGTCGCCACTCGAGAACCTTTACTCCCCATCGGTTATCGGTTCTTCGAGCGATGTGGCCTGACCGTTGCCACTTAAGCTCAAAATATAATACAATAATAGTATACTGTGATACAAGGGTCTGTCATTAACAAGCCCGAGCCAAAGGTCTCATAGTTGTGGGACATAGTAAAACAACAAATCAAAGAATTAAATATGTCTATTGAGGACTGAATGCTAAGAGATACGGACTCATTAATTTTTCCTCGTATAAAATCTATCCGATTTTATTCTATGTATGAAATTAAAACTCCTTGCTACTAATCTTTTTAAATTGACTTATAAATGACACGTTCCACGAATGAATGGCGCCAAGGCCTGGTACTTGTACACTTATAATTTTAATAGGCCATTATCAAACAAAAGTGATGTAGTTACCATTTTTGTATGTTTCGGTTTATTTTATTTTTTACAAAAACATATAAAACGCACGGAACAGGTAACACTTGACGTTGAAAACAAAGATGGCGTCAATAAAATGACGTTTGACGCTGTCACTTAGTACAAAAAGAATGATTTTGACAAATAAAATAAACGCAAAAATGTAATTCTAGTATTCTTCTCTACATATTTAGATTATTACTTGATTTGTAAATAGTGTACAAGCGCAGGCCGAATTTAAAACATCTTTTTCATAACTAAACTGATCCAGCTCGTGAAAGAAGCTCACGACCGTATAAAATAAAAATGCTCATGCAAAAGATTTAATATTCGAATCATAATTATACCTTCTAAAAGTAAGCCATGTGCTGTACGGTGTTCGGTGTTACCTTGCCAATGGTGGTGGTAGTCGCAGGTACGTGAGAGCGCTATGCACGCGGCAGCGACTATTGGCGCGAGGCAGGCTATGATACGCGGCGCGCTCCCTCTGTTGCGCGACAACACTCCCAGGCGGCCGCACGCCCACGCAGACGCGAACCCCATCGTGCAGAACGACACTGACACAACAGTGAAACGTTACCATTCAGTAGTAGTAGTTTAATTCTCCATGATCTCTCTCTACATGATCTGGCCGTGGATAGAGCGGCTGTACTTGCTTAAATATATGGACGAGAGAAAGTTCACCGCGAAACTAAATATATTCCCTAACTTGGTAAGTTGGTTTAGTGAGTGGTTGACTCAAGTTGAGACGGAGTAGAATAGCATCTAAGAGACATTCTAGAAAAAGAAAATTAGCTACCATCTGTCCACCATACAACGGCCTTACCGTCACCATACGGTGAGATGAAAGTGAAGTTCAAATCCAACATACAGTAGTAGTAGTTTAATTCTCCCGAATGGGAAGGCAAAGGAACAAAGCCATACAGCCTACTCTGAACATATCTTTTCTTTAGTTTTCTCTATAAAAGGTATAATGTATATACATTTTGACGATTATTGACGAGAATTTTAAAGGCCAGCCTTGATTTCAACATTATTCGAAAGAATCCATATGCTGAATGTACTCGACATGGTAAACTCTTCTGATCGCGTCGAAACCCTCGCAATTTTGCGTAATTGATACTATAACACCGTCCATGACACTTTTTGCACGATATCACACCATTATAACACAAAAAACACACATAACAGTATTATTAACGAATTACGAAAAAATGGCAATCAATCACCATTATTCAAGTTCGCGCCAAGAATCGTTACCATTCATAAATTGGAGTCGAGCGACTGACAAATCTGAGCATAAAACTGAAATCATTCGCTCACTCATTCAATTCCATTCGTTGTAGGTCTCGAGATGTGATAGACATGAGTGGAACCCCAATGAGTAACGTTTATTAATAAAGCTAGTACTGAAGGATCTGTTCAACGATAAGATCTCTAGCGAGGTAGTCTTAAGTTCTAGATTATGCAGCGTTTATTACGAGGGGCATACCGAAATGATCGGGAATATAAAACAATACATACAGGAAATAACTAAATTTATTTTTATTGCTTTTCGAAGTATTCTCCGTTGCAGTTAATGCACTTTTGCATTCGTTCGAACCAATTATTATAGCAGCAATTCCAGTCCGAAGTTGACATGGTCAAAATCGTCGATTTGTATGCTTCCACTGCTTCTTCTGGACCTTGAAACCGCTGACCACGCAATAAATCTTTGATTCTAGGGAATGTAAAGTAATCATTGGGACTCAGATCAGGGCTGTATGGAGGATGATCCATTAATTCAACGTTTTCCTGCTTCAAAAACTCGCTTGTTTTCTGAGCGGTGTGAGAGCTCGCATTATCGTGATGGAGGATTATGCGTCGTTTCGGGTTACCTCTACGGAGTTCGGATATCATCTGTGGCAAACAAACCGTTGTATACCAATCAGCGGTAACCGTTCTCCGTTCCTCTAAGGGAACTGTGACTACATGTCCTGTTTTCGCGACAAACGAAGCGACCATTTTCTTCGATACGCTGCGAGAGCGGACAACTTTTGTTGGCTTGATCTCACCTGCGAAGACCCAGACAGCCGACTGATGCTTTCTTTCTGGCTCATATGAATAGATCCATGATTCATCACCAGAGACAATGTTATAAACTGCTTTTGACTTTCCTCCGTTGAAGCGTTGCAGAGTAGACCGGCACCAATTGACACGAGCCGCCTTTTGCTCTTCGGACAAATTATGGGGCACCCAGCGGGAAACTAGCTTTCTCACTCCCAGTTCACCATGTAAAACAGTTTGTATCGCAGTCATACCTATCCCTAAAGTAGCCCGAATCTGCTCATATGTAATATGTCGGTCATCCTGTATCATTCGGCGCACAACAGCGACATTTTCTGGTGTAACCGCTGTTTTTGGCCGGCCTGTGGAAGGTACGGTGCCAAGAGAAGCACGTCCACGCCGGAATTCAGAATACCAGCGATATATTGTCGTCTGGCTAGGCGCTTCACTCTTGAATATAGATATAAGCTCAGCGAGACATTGTCCCTGAGATAATCCTCGTCGAAAGTTGTAAAAAATTATGGCACGGAAACTTTCTCTTGTAAGCTCCATTTTTTTATCGACCTATCAATTTCAAACTGATATTGTTCTTTAAAAAAAAAATTTTTTTTAATTCTGTCAATTGTATTAGATTTTCAACTAACCAGTGTTTATTCATCAAAAAGAGTTTTTAATCTAATTAAATCGAAAGTACTCGATTACCGATCTTTTCGGTATGCCCCTCGTAATAGAGACCTAAGGGTTCTACACCTAGCAGCAAAGAATCGCACTTTCCTATGGTCCTATCTATAACTGTAGAGCGAGAAAGAGAGTCAGAGTGGGACCGCACGTGGAGGAATAGACGAGGCTTTATTACTGCCGCTTTCTTTGAGTGACAGAAAAGGATAGAAGCATAGACGTCTCACGTCTGCACGTGACTAGTAGCCTCGCAGAGGGTATAGTCTTGATCTGCACAATTAGCATCTGTGTATTCTGTGTATATCTGTTTATTATATTTACTAACAAAAATATGGATTTTGTCTGAAATAAATAAATAAATAATAATAATAGAACAGTGCGATTTGGTGGTGTGTAGTAATCTAAGCGCATTCTAAGCGTGGGGCATCTGTTTTGATGTTCTGATCTACCTAGAATGATCTAGACCAGAAAAGCATCCGGGTTAATCGCGTCACAATAAAAGGCTTTCTTAATTTGCACAATTGCAGGCGTACTGAGGCAAATCTCTCTGTCTCTCTCAGATATATGGAGTTCGTACGTAGTTTCTGACAGGCCAGCACGTTCTCCGGGGATGCTTGAGGGTGCGGGTAGGCAGGTGTGTCTCGATCAGTACATTTTGTATGACATTCTAGCCTTACGGAGTCCGGATGATCTGGGTAGATCAAAACAGCAAAGACAGGTGTGTCGCCACGCTAATGCTGCCGCGTATGAATGATTTACTCACTCACGTTGTATGATATGTAGGTTCAAGTACTAGTGACGCGTGATTGTGATGTACAAACTCAATTGCCTTCGCTTTAAAGAGATTTCAGCCGACATTCACATGGAGCTTACATACAGAAAATAAAGTAGACCTACATACATGTATATAAACAAAAAGCTACAAATATTAAAACTTTTTAAAATGCCGAGTATTGCATTACATTAGTAAAAGCGATGCGCATGGCGCGCATCTCAGGTGATGTTTAGAGTGATGCGTAATGGTGTAATGGAACATTACGCGGTACGTAATGTAATGACATATCACATTACTGTCTAGTGTGCACTTACAGCTGCTGTGCCCACTGGGGAATGACTTCCTCCCCTCCATGATTTGATCAGGGTCTCCGGTGCAGCCCAGGTCTGCAGTCTCCACGCCATCGGGGAAGCAGCGGTAGAAGAAGTCCGGACGAGGTCGACCTTTGGTAACGTTAGGGAGATATATCTAAATTGATGTTTTTGTTTAAGAATCGTCAATATTTGCTAACTTTTTACACACACATACATTTATTTAAGGTCGGGGGTAGTCGTTGTATGCAAGTGACTCGTGACCGGTCAATGTATGTCAGATGGAGAAGGACTATGTCCAGTAGTGGACGTTTTCCAGCTGATGGTGATGAGGTTCTAGCTCAATGGGCAGGCAGTAACCTATGGTTTTGATTCCTTCTACGTCGAAAAATGCGGCTTAAACAGACGTATCTTTTTTATCTAGAAGCTGCAAATTTTTTACAGTTCCAAGGGACTACAAACAGGCATATTTAATATTAATTTCAACTGGATACCTCCGCTCATTCTTGAGCAATGAATTGAATGACAAGCGGATAACAAAGAGATCCTATAATGGTTCCTTTTGAGCGGAAAGAGGTATGTGGGTACCCTAAAAAAGACTTAATGGAAGGCTATTTATCTCTTCCCCTGGCTGTCTTCAAGAGACGAATGAGGGAAAACGCATACCGGGGGGAGGGGCAGCAATCTCCTCCTGAAGAAATAAACCGAATAATGTTCAGCAGTGGACGTTTCCTGGTTGATCATGATTCATCCAGCCATCCTACGTCTCACTCACAATTATTCTACAAACTCACCCGCTATCAACTTCACTATGTCTGTGATGACTCCATTGATCCCCAACGCGAGGGACCACGACAGGAGAAGCTGACAAACAAAATTAGTCTTCATCTCACCTGATGGTAAGTTACGGTAAGCCAACTGGATGGAAAGAACCACACGGAAGCCGCAGGCTAATGAGAGTGGAGATTAAAAAACTCTTCACCTATTGGGACTCGGTTTGGTTGGTGATAAGGCATCATCTTTGTCCGTCTGGCTAGCTACCACCGTGGTGCCTAAGTCTGCCGACAAACAGCAGTGTTAATAGCAGCAGCCAGCGCCTCGTTAGCTTGAAGAGCTTACTAGATTCAAATTCAAAAGACTTTATTCGGCACAGAATATAAATATTGTTACGAACTTGCAGTGTTCGTAGATTGAAGAGAAAGAAAGTCCAAAGTTCCGGAATTTATTGGTAACACAAGTTCACAAACCAATCTTCAAAATCACGGGTCCCCCCAAACAGAGTACGTCCCTGTCTCACTAGTTCCGAGTTGTCTGCACTGAGTCCGTCCCTGGATTCCACGTACAGAGTCCTTGAACACTACTGACGCCGATCTGTCGATACTGACACCACGTGACACACTAGTACACTAACACTTTTCCACCTCGATTGTACTTTCGCTCTACAATTTCTTCCAGTTTTCGTTTCTTCACTTTTCTTCGCTGTGAACTCAACTAAAACTGAACTGTCCTCGAAGCTCGGCTCGCGCCTATATATACCCCGTAGTGTTTCTAGATCCTATAGTCTAGAATCTTCAGGAACATTGTAGAGTATTCGACATGAAGGAGATAGATGAATTGGTGTCCCTTTCGCACTTGACAATCCTTATGCGAGTATTCAAGAGCTTTCTAAGGTTGTCATTTGTCAATATCCGACACGAAGGGGATAGATGGATACGCCCCTCTCTTTTCTTTATCTCTAGATTTTTCAAGCTCCGTGACACTATAAATAAACACAATAACAACACAAACAAAGCACACATAAAATAGAAAAAGGAAATACAAAATTTGATGCCGAAAAGGTGACCAGCTCAGCATGTGCTGCAGAGCCACAGCGCTGGTTTTCAGCTGGACCTGGGTCCTACTCATTGACACATACATAAAACAACACAAAAAAAAACACAAAAAAACAAAACAAAAAACAATCTGTTTAAAACTAGATAAAGGCCAAGTGCCTTTACTTTGTTTCCAAATTCGTGTATTATCTGCTTTTAAATGTTTGTATTTGTGGATTTTCTGAGCGATCATTTTGGTGATGTGTGTTTGGACTGTGATATCAATTAAGTAGAGGAAGCTTAATTGTTCATAGAATAGAGATAGAAAATTCTTTTATAGCTTTATTATTATTATTTGGTTGATACACTAGCAGCTCTTGGAGCTGATACGTGTATATCACTGCACTTGTTTTAATGTTTCTAAATACTTGTCTAGTCTGTTCATAAAACAATTCACTGAAGTAGCACTTATAACACTTTCAGGGAGAGCGTTCCAAGAATGAAAAAAGAAATGAAAAAACAACAACAAGGAATATTTGTTTGTTATTACCTCCAGAGCATCGTTGCAGTCATTGCACAATGCCCATGCGAGCAGGGAGAGGCTGCACGGAACGAGCACCACGATGGCCCACAGCGTGCTGGATGACACGATGGAATCTCTGCGCGGGTACTTGTACTCAGACTCCATGTCAGACTTGTGGATCACACGCGTGAACGGTGGCATCGTTTCTAAGTAGCTGCAACGTAATCATTGATTTCTCATTTCAATTACCGAATGATACAACTTTGTTTCTACAAATGGTAACGTTGTGGATTTCCGTTTTAGTTATGAATCATGGAACACAGCATAGGTTTTGTAGATTCATGTTTTGCATCCTTAGAAAAGCTGGCTTTGTGCAGAATTCATCTAAAAATAGGATAACGAATTTTAATGTAGCGAAGTTAGTATCAATAACATACAACTTCACAGTGAATCACAATTTTCATTACTGAACACTATTTTTCGATTATTGTTCAAATCTATGAACCATCAGCTGCGTAACGGCTGTTGTAGCTGACAATAAAGTTATAAATTAATGTTATTCATTTCATGATACTATAATCCCATCTACTATTACTCAGTATAAGTACAATACATGCAAAAATATAATTCTAGTATTTTTCTATACATATTTAGATTTTTATTGATTTTTTAAATAGTGTACAAGTGCAGGCCGAATTTGAAACAGTTTAGTATGAAAGCATTTTTACCCAATTGAAAAAATTTCTGTTGGTATAATCTCTAGTATAAGATCTTTACAGCTGGTCAGTACTGCTGGTAAAGGATATCAACTACTTTTATCCTGATCAAGCAAGTAGATCCTGTGGAATATTTTCCGATGCAAAGTCTATCTTATCTAGTGCTATTATTGTCCATTCTAGTACAGCACAAGTTCAGAATATGACCTTGTATAAACGTGCTCGTATCATGAACAGACTCTAGTGTATATTCAATTTAAAAAATAACAGAGCTGATTACATTTAAGATAAGATACAGCTACATATAAAACTGTAATTAGTAGGACTTTAAGTCCAAAATCCAACCATCGTGTGAGCCTGAAACGTAAGATTTCACGCAATTTGCATTTCACTTGTTTCCCCTTGAACAATAGCAGTCATAAATTCGAAAAAAATAAAATCCGCGTACGTATTATCAATTTTCAAAGATATTTATATATATATATAACCACTGCGTCTTGGATCACGCTGTTGTCTATACGTGAATAAGTTATTAAAATAGATAATTAAAGGTTCTTAATGTCTTTTAATGGGATATTTCATTAATAAAATATGTAGAATTGGGCGAGTAACAAAAGGCTACATATGGAACGTTCTTACCAAAAAGCGCAGAGGAAAGCCATCCTGATGACGATTTCAATAAATAGGTTTGTGCTAGCCGATCGTATTAGCGGCATTTTTGTAAGAATAATGTTTTGAATTAGCTTAGAATAAATGTTTTTTGTAATGCGTTGGCAAATACGAATTTGGATGAGTTTTGATGTTAAAAGTGTCGTTCAGAAACCAAAAACAAATCGAGAGAGAAAAAGATATTTTTCTGAACGAAATTTGCGTTTCGCTATTGCAATCTAGGAGCATTTAATCACTATGACTTCTAATGGGATCGGTTATTTTGTGAAATCGTTACGCTGAAAAACATTTTCTTAAATACTGAGGAACCAAGGCAAACAATTATTTTCCAAAAATCCAAAACTAGAGTTATAAAACGTAAACATTATTTATATTTCATTGTAAAAATAAAGATCGTAAAGTTATCTACGAGAACACGAGATTGTACGGTGATGAATTTTGGCTAAATTCTCTTCTCGAGAGTCGCGGCCGAAATCTAAAAATATATGAATAAATCAGCTTCTTATTTTCCTAGCTTATAGAAGCATAGATTATAGAATTTGAAATTAAAACCAACACATACCTTTTCCCAAAAATATTTTATTTTAAAAACTAAATATAGTGAACACTTTGCAGAATACACTTAAAAGAATACTTATAATTATATAAAAAAAATTAGTAGAAACGAAACGAATGCCAAATAAGTAGTAATAGAAATTTGTGATATAATTTAGAGTATTTTGTTTTTTACAGATCTTATCTTATTAAGTACATTTCACTATGTTAAGTTTTCTTACCTTACTTTACATAAGCGTGATTTAACTTAAAAGTTAATAAATATCTAAAAAATAACACCATTAAATAATTTTAATGACTAATCTAACTAGAGTCTGCAGAAATATAATCTTGATACTTTTTAAATACTGTATACTAAATGCATATAAATGTATTTATTTTAACAGCCACTCGTCACAAATATTTCATTAATGAATAACTTTTGTCATTTGATTGTCACTATAATTGACCAAATATTTGATGAAGCTGATTTTATTTGATCAAATTCACACTGGACAAAGATATTCGATTGATGACGCGGGGCCCTGATTTTGAATGAGATTTTGTCAGTTTACGAAATAAGTGAACATTTTAGCTTGGAGTACATTAATATATCATTTTAGTTCAGACTATTTAAGAAATGGCGCGAATTCACAACGCGACAACGAAAAAAAAACGTTACCATTTTATCGAAGAATTTGGTCACCGATATGAGAAGCTAATTCAAGTAACAAACAATTTGAATGAATTTTAAAATTTGATATACACAATATGTTAATTAAAGTAAGTTTGTTTAACCATACCAATAATTTTAACCTTTAATATATTGCGAAGACTATGAGTTCCATGTTTATATCACAAAAAAAATGTTTACTTAAATAATTTGTGTGCAAGACAAAAGTAAAAATAATTAGGTATATAACCTTTTTGATAACATACTCCCGTCCTTCTCGGGCCCATTTATTCTGGTACAATCTCACCTAGCAAGTTAAGACTTTATATAAAGAAATAAATATGCTGTCTTCAATCGCGTAGTATTGACAATTGCCGTTAACAGTCCCGGGGGCGCTAGGTTATAAATATAAATGAATGTATGCAATGTGTAATATGTGTATCTACAATGATTATATCATGGAATGTTTACTAGCGTTCTTGTAGTAATCAAAGTATTCCGCCGGTGAATGAGAATGCCGCTTCACGACGTCAAGCATCTGCATTAGATCTCCCCATTCAGCCTGAAAATAACAAGCATATGACGTTTTCAGTGACGTCTGTCAGTTGAGTTCTCAATGGTGACGATAGATGGCGTGGAAGAGGTTATTTTTAATAATGGCTTTAACCCGTGGTTTTCTAGCCAATGACGAGTAAAATTAGGTGAACAAATTTTGAGGTTATAAACTATGCCGAAGCCATTTCTTCAGCTTTCTCAATAAAATGTATAATGTGTACATTTTATCGCTTGTTTTGGATTCTCGACGAGAATTTCAAAGGCCAGCCTTAGGTAAGAAATTAATCTGTCATAAATCAACATGGCAGTCAACACAATCCAAAAAGACTTGTTAAAAACTTTGACAGATTTATTTACGCAGTTATATTCTCTTTGGTATGCTCATGACAGTAGAGTTTAATGGCTTTGGATCAAGGAATTCAGTATATAAACTCCTTGCTGCAATTCATACGAAGAAATATTGTGACACTGTGTTGTCGGTGACGTGACAATATGACGCGTTGAGACAGCGCTAGCAACTTTCATGTCACCCAAGAATTTTTTTGAAATGTATGTTGGGATTCTTGGCGCGAACTTGAAAAATGGTGGTTCATTGCAATTTTAGTAATTCATTAATAATACTGTTATGTGTGTTTTGTGTTATAATGGTGTGATATAGTGCAAAAAGTGTCACGGACGGTGTTATAGTATCAATTACGCAAAATTGCGAGGGTTTCGACGCGATCGGAAGGGTTTATCATGTCGAGTACATTCGGCATATGGATTCTTTCGAATTATGTTGAAACCAAGGCTGGCCTTTGAAATTCTCGTCAAGAATCGTCAAAATGCGACAAATGTACACATTATACATTTAATTGAGAAAACTAAAGAAAAGATATGTTCAGAGTAGGCTGTATGGCTTTGTTCCATTGCCTTCCCATTCGGGAGAATTAAACTACTACTACTGTATGTTGGATTTGAACTTGTCTTTCATCTCACCGTATGGTGAAGATAAGGCCGTTGTATAGTGGACAGATGGTAGCTAATTTTCTTTTTGTAGAATGTATCTTAGATGCTATTTTACTCCGTCTTAATTCGAGTCAACTACACATTAAACCAACTTACCAAGTTAGGGAATATATTTAGTTTCGCGTTGAACTTTCTCTCGTCCATACATCTAAGCAAGTATAGCCGCTCTATCCACGGCCAGATCATGTAGTCCAGCATCCCTGGACGGCTGCCTCCGAAGTAGTTCGTGCCTGCAACACACAAGTTATGGTGAGTTCAAGTTGGAGGAGGGAAGGACTTAATCTCACGGGCGTACATTATTTACGTGTTCTCTGGCAATCGAGAACCGGTTTAAATAATTATTTAGTAGAAATGAATCCTTATAGAATCACTTTGTTGTCCGTCTGTCTGTCAAGGCGCACCTCCATTAAAGTTTCATACTAAATTTTCCATTGTGTGGGGTATCGTTGAATAGGTCTTTAAAAACATTGAGGGTCTGGGAACACCACTTTTCGATTCAGGACTCCCTTTGCAAAATATTAAGCTTTAAAGTGATAATTTTTGTAAGAATTTCAAAGTTTCATACTAAATTTCTGTTGCCATAATCTTTTAATATATAACAGCTGGATTTGTGCAGTAACTATCTAAAAATAGTACATCGGATTGTGATATCGCGAAATGAGTATCATTAACATACAACTTCACAGAGAATCACAATTTACATTTTAAACACTTTTTTTTATTGTTCAAAGCGCCATCTGTGAACCATTAGCTGCGTAACTTCTATTGTAGCTAACTATAAAGTTGTAAATCAATGATATTTATTTCGCGACACTATAATTTCCTTTCCTATTTTTAGGTAAGTACTTATCAACGCCAGGTATTCTATTTTAAAAGATTATGTCAACAGAAGTTTTGAATGGAAGCATTAGGAGAGGGATAACGTTAAGACAATCTTTTTCAGGAACACGTGGAGATATCAATTCGATATTAATATCAAAGTCTGTAAAAATCAAAATAATCAAAATGGCAGTCAACGCAATAAAGAGATACAGAGGTTTATGTCCCATATTTTGACATAATACCTAAGCCTACAGCTTAATATATAATCTATGCCTACAGGCTACTCTCCATTGACATAGAATCCTGTAATTTAGCAAGATTTTACAGAACAAATATATTTTTATAACATAACATTAAATTCAATCGGACATACATTTACGTTATAGCGTTGTTCTGTGACCTAATCTATTATTTTCTTTATTTTACTTATACATATTCTGTAGTGAAACCTCAGTGCGTGAGCCCAACTCGCACTTGACCTTTTTACTAAATAGACTTTATAACAAAGATCTCATTACAATTTGATTTTATCCCCAAAGGATGGCAAATTGCATGAATGGCGCTTATTGAAATTTCACCCGCTTGTCGTCAACCATTTCAATACCACCAGGGGCTCTATTTTTGATTCGCTCTACGCGCCGCGAGCGCTCGATCTACTGATTTTCGTTCGACTCATGAAATTTGGTATTTTGGAAATTTGAATCGCTCTTCTACAACGAGTGGTCGGGCCCACTCTTTGCGGAGGCGAGCGATAGTCTACACGTCATCGCCGAACACTGACATTACCACTTATTGACATTGACAGTAGGAACTGTTCTATGAACTTTGCGTTCCGTTTTCCTTGCATGAATTACCGGTTTTATTTTCCTGCGTAAAACGGATAAAATTAAACATTTCAAGTTATGTTGGCTTACCTGAGTTGAATGATTCAAAAATACGGTCAAACCTGTTTTTATGCGACTTGTAGTCGATCGTGACTTAAGTCGTGTGCGATGAAGCTGTTACACGAGCGAATCAAAAATAGAGCCCCTGATATATTGTGAAATAATGGCCTATATTTATATATATAGCAAAGATGATCATCATCCCAAGAGACCTTACCTCTTGTAGCGAGTTCCTTTTCAAACACATCCATCGTCTGTATTATCTGCTCGCTGCCGAACTCAAACTTGGTATCGAAGCAATCCAAACTGCCTCGTATCACCTGAAGAGATGACATTTTTTTTAAACCGCCTTTGATTAAACCACCTCCATGTCCTAACACGCTTGCACTAACATCCCGGAGGTCCCGGGGTACATTACCAGTGGGAGTACTATCTGAACTGGGAATTTTCTATGACCACATGGCTACCACCATGGTATCTAAGTCTGCCGCCAAACAGCAGTATTAACAGCGCATCATTAGCTGGAGGATTCTAGATGCGCACGCGCACCATCCAACTGCCTAGTCGTCACTTACCATCAGGTGAGATGAAGGCCACGCGCAAACATTTTAAATTACATAAAAAAATATAATGAAACATAACGAGTTCGTTGATACATATAGTCTACTCGAAAACTCTTACTACCCTCCGGTTATCTGTTCTTCGAGCGATGTGGACAGCACATTGCCACTTCAGCTCACTGACTCGTCGAGCTACGTCAGTTACCTTACTCCACCTAAGTCATATTATTATTAAATAACTACAAGAGAATGTATAAGGTATTTACGTCATTGAATCTCTCTATGAGGAGTCGGTCCTGGGCCTTGGTGAAGGCGTCTCTGGAATGTAGAGGATTCTGCGGGTACCTCTCGTCTAGGTAGTCGCTTATCACTATACTCTCGAATATATACTTGTCCCCGTAGTTCGTCGGTGTTTCCAGTACGGGGATTTTCACTGAAATACAACAGAAACGCATTGTTATAATAGGCAAGTTGACTAAATCTGAAAACTTGGTTAATTATATTTTTTAATATCTATTTTATTCCAAACAACCTATATTTTAAGGAAAAATCAATATTTACATTACGTATTTTGTATTTAAAAAAGCAATTTATATTTCCCTCGGTAACGCTGAACAGTGTCATGGCGTCTTGAATGACGTCACAGTCTGCTCTGTTGTATGAACACGTCAACAACAACAATGATGTTTCGCGTGACGTAACGTCACACGTTCTGATTGGTGTTCGCTGTCACGTGACTTGATGACTATTTTTTTCGAATTCATTGTCTAAAAATATTAATAATCTTTAACTTGTATGAGAAATAGACTGTTTTCTTCTTCGTCTCTTCATTTATAATTAGAAATTATAAAGCAAGCTGTCTAAAAATATTAATAATCTTTAACTTGTATGAGAAATAGACTGTTTTCTTCTTCGTCTCTTCATTTATAATTAGAAATTATAAACCAAGCTATTTATTACAAGCCTATTTGTCTTTGCGCTTCATCCGTTCAGTGGCTCTGTGGCTTCACAATCTCGTCGTCCAGAGTTTCATCCCAAGCTGTGTGTATCTTTTGATACTCTATTACTACTGCTGCCACCGTGTTACCAATGTCTTACACCACACAGTGGTGCCTCACTAGTTCAGAGGCTTCTGGGTCCGCACCGTCCAAGAACCTTATCGTAAATTACCATCAGGTGCTATGATGACCTAAGCACACCCATTATACAACTATACATTTCTACCTAATCCACACCGTCTGTTGACATCTTTTAGAATTCACATTCTATCGATTCTGGGTACTCGTCATTTATGGACAGCACGTCGTATAGCACAGCGTCCCAGTTTCTGACAACTGACATTTTTGTTACTTGTCCTGTAGGCACCATTTGCTTCATTTTGACGCGACATATAATGTACATTTATCTCATTCTGTCTTATGTCAATTCAATGATGTTAGAAAAGCTAAAATGTATTTAGATCCTGTTTCAAATAATCTATATATGACATACATATATGCTTGAAACCAAAGACATTTAACATTAATAGTAATAGACCGGACAAAGCAAACAAACATTTTGATCCTAATTACCAATTGGTAATAAGTTACTCAATCTAGTGTCACATCACGTCACGCGGCCGTACAAGACATTTGACATACCGTTGACTTTTGAGATCAAAATGTTTATATGGAACGTTTCCCAATGACCGCTCTATAACCTATTACTATATTTAAATCTCTATGGTTGAAACATATTTGAATGACTATCCAGTTTCTAGAATGTTGAATAGCTCCATAACGGTGCAGTTTTGTTATATTGTGAGTGTTTTTGGGTTAAAATTTGCCTAGAGCAGTGCAATTATACACGCTTCGTTAAGACTGCATCGTCAGGTTGACACACTTGGCTAAGGCACATAATGCAATTATTCATGTTCTTTACAAAAAGAAAGATGGAACAATCGTCTGCCAAACGTGACTGAGGGGCTGCTCATTTATTACGTTAGATAAGTTTTACTTTTTTTACATAAGACGCCTGGCAATCTATCTATAGGGACTTGTACCACAGATTTTATATCTTTGCATTACACGATTCGATCTTCTAATTGACAGGTGACGTCACATGTTCTGTCAGGAGCAACCAATGAACAATGTTTAAAATATCATTTATAACCTGCACGAACTGTATATGATTTCAGAAAATGGGCGATGTGTGTGACGTCTCTTTGTGATGTATACTTACGCCTGGGATTCCTGGCCTTGAACCACACTGGGAGCTGATGCGGGTTGAGCTTACAGATCTCAAACTTGAGCCTCTTGGCTTCGAGCACCAGGAGGACTCGGTGGCAGTAGGGGTTCATGTCCACAGCGAAGAGTCGAAGCTGATCGCTGCGCAGGGGCGGTGGTGGCAGCTCTCCTGCAATCGCATCATCATTATGAACAACCTATATATGTCTTCACTGTAGGAAGTAATTAGGCCCACTCTTCCTATAGTCCACCACGCAGGACCAGTGCGGATTGGTAGACTTCACACACCTTTGTGTTTCTTCTTAGGAGTGTGTTTTCTCATGATGTTTATCTTCACCGAAAAGCCAATGGTAAAGATTTTTATTATTCGTACATAAATTACAAATTGCAACTCATTGGTACGAGCTAGGATCAAAACCAGACCTGCATTGTTCAAGGATGAACGCTCTACCCAACTGAGCTACCATGGCTCCAGGAATATATGACAAATCTAGACACTCTTAGATGATCTTTCTGTTATTTTTTACAGTGTTTTTGCCACGTTGATTTTTTGTTCAAAACAACAGATTGACAATTTCACCGTTACGGTTAAAGTGACTGTGGCTCCGTGGTTACGGGGCGTAGGCTGACATGCGAGAGGTCCTTGGTTCAAATCGATGACCAACACGTGTTTCCTTCGATCCCGAACCATACCAGCTCGCAACAATATGTGAGGTTTGCACTTGGACCTGCATGCGCATCCAGCAGCCTCACGGGGCGCTGACTCTGCTACCAATCATACCGGAACAGAACCGTGCTATTAACATTGCTGTTTGGCGGCAGACTTCGATAACATGGTGGTTGCTAGCCAGGCGGAAATACAAAATTCCCTAACATTATCATCATCAGGCAGGAAACATCCACGGTTGGACATAGTACTCCTTCATGGTACGACACATCGACCGGTCCCGAGCCACCTGCATCCAGCGACTCTAACCAGTCCGTCGGTCCACCTAGAAGGGGGACGGCCTGGTAGACGTTTCCCGGTACGTGGTCGCCACTCGAGAACGGTTATCGGTTCTTCGAGCGATGTGGCCTGCCCATTGCCACTTCAGCTCACTGACTCGTCGAGCTTGTCGGTGACCTTCGTTCGTCTACGTCTAACATCACCACCAAACAAACAAGAGTACCGATAGGTAGCGCTACTGGGAATCGAACCCAGGACTTCCAGATTGTTAATCCAAGCCTGGATTGATACTGAGACTTTACAATGACAAATAACCGGCCAAGTCCGAGTTGAAATCCATCAGAAAATAACTGTCGGCCCAGGAATCTTGGACCATGAAAACTGACGCAATGTGGCAACAGATAGTCGAGTGTGCATCTTCATAGAAACTCAGACGTAATATATGAACAAGGCTTATATCCAACAGTAGAGTTTCATTTCAGATTCATTGAAAAACATTGCAAATGTGTATGGCGTAATGAATTAATTCATTTGCGAATAATATTACTTAAATAGAGCAATGACCGACTACATTACGGTTTTATAATCAATTGTTCATTTAAAAGTACATCCGTACGAAAGGCAAAGGAGCGCCCACATACATACGCAAATAAAAATCAAATAAACATAACCTGCTTTTCTATTGCGCAAACTAAACGCGCGTAATGTAAACATTAGAACTAAATGCAACGTTTGATGTCGCTTCGGTTGCATTACATCGTTTTTAGGTCAAGGATCAAGATGTTTCGTTCCATTATACACTTGAATTGCTAATTTTAGCTGACATCGGTCGTTTTGTGTGTTTTACTACTTTTACTTTAATTTATTACGTTTTATGAGACGCGATGTATCTCGTTTTTAAATAGAGAGTTGTAATCTCGTTATTTTACGTTCGTTATCTAAATAGAATTTTTTTAGAAGATAAGGCTAGATGTAATTAGGCCATTGGTGCATAGATAAGAATGGAAGTGTCAGAAGATTGTATGACTTCACTTTTAGGGTCCCTCCGTACCCAAATCTGATTATATCTGATTATAAAATGTAATTAAAATGACATTTAATTTAAGAATATGATTTTGCTTTAGTTTTATTAAATTTTTATGAGCTTGATTGACAATTGAAAATAATGTTACATTGTAATTTTAAAATGACATGATACTGACAATATTGTACGCCCAAAAGGCAAGTTGCACAGGAACAATACTATATATGTAATATACTTAAGAACTCTGTAAACCTGCAGCTGAAACAATAAATAATTTGAATTTGAAGAAAAAAAACAAAGAGTGACAAACAGGACCGTATTGGTATGGATCCGTTGTCAGTTCGTCCACCCGTCACAGGGCTTGTATATTTTGAACCGTAATAGATACTTTGAATTTACACAGAGTGTGTTAGTCGTTAAAAAAAGCATAAATTTAACCGCCTCCGTGGTCTAATTGCGTGGGAGTATCCATCGGTACTCGGTTTGGTGGTCTTCTCACATCTTCTATGTCTACCTGGCTAGCTACCACCATGGTACTTGCATATGGAAGGTAGCAGAGTCAGCGCCTCATTAGGTTATATCTGGGCTCGCACACTTACCGTCCATCGGCTTTATCATCACTTGCCATCAGGTGAGGTGAAAGCCAAGTGACAACCCATCACACGTGTTTTTTGTCATTTTCCGTATTATTTTACGGGTTTAGTAGTCATACGCGGAACCCTTTGCGTGTGAGTTCAAATTACACTTGGCAGGTTTTAATACGTAGTATTTTGTTTAACTTATTTACTTTATAAAACAATGTCACAGCAACTCTTCTGTGGCTGTTTTTGTTTTTCCATGACTAAACGACTTACTTTTGATAGAGTTTGGCTCGCGCGTATTTTAATGACAATAAAAGTTGAATAAAATAGCATGTAACGAAAAAATCTTCATCGAGCAGTATTGTAAACATTATAAAATTCTGAATTTACGCATTATCACATATATATTCAATTAATTTTACTTTTAACATTTTGTGTTGCTTTCAAATATCGATTAATTTATTAATTCACAGCAAATCAACTTGTTTTTCTTTGTATTTTAAGAAATATTGCTCCATACATTATTGATGCATTAACAGAACGCTTTCACTACATGATCTCATCCATTGATATCATCGTAAACAATAGAAAACAGCTGTTCATGTCTGCATCCTGATGTCATGTTTGATATATAAAAAATTGATTTTGTGAAGCACTGTATGTTGAAATTGAATAATTTGTTGTAGCGATGGTTAAATATAGCTTTTATTTGTTTATATTTGATATTTTATAAAACAACGTGAGAATATGTGAGCTATTTTGATTATTTTCAAAATTTAATTCTTACGTTTTTATTGATTCTACATTCTACCCTAGCGTAACCATGGACACTAGAAATGTACCCGAAGAAGTAAAAAAGTAAAACTTGTATAAATTGTGGTAACTAAAAATCACTTACCGGCTTCTCTAATGTGATGGTAGGTCATTTTCAACTATTACTGGACTATTTCGTGAATGCAAAATATTTTTCCGACCAGCCGTGCTAAACTCACTGGATCCGATGTGGAAATAGACGTCACATTTAAAATTAAGCTCTTGCTATGACATCATGCTGACCTGGTTATCTAGAATACTACCAAATTACGTCTACCAAAACATTTCGTAACTTCTTCACACCAAAAAGTGTTTTGAAATCGGTCGGATCATATCAAGAAGGCCGGCTTACGCGGCATTCAACTTGTTTGAATTATTTCGTGATTAACTATGCACTATGAAAAAATATGTCATTTATTAATGTCTATAATATTTATAGGAGTTATGGCGTCACGACTAAATTTGATTCAGAATAATGGGTATTAGTAACAGTCACGTTACAATAAACAAAAGGAAGCTATCATTAAAATACCAGCTGTGTTTAGTTTTTACGTATTATTGACGTATTACAAAAACGTAGTGATTATATGCTCCTAGGCAAAGAGATTATCCAAGGTATTACATTCAAATTACATTACGTATGACATGACTGTCAGTGTAAAACATAATTTTTTTGTAGGTCAGTAGCATTTTGCGATTCCTAATTAAATTATATTCTAGTCTACTTAGCTTAAAAAATGTAAAACATTGTATTATACGATATCTAGCTTGATAAGCAATAATTTTTTGGCACAAATAACTGAAAGTGCTCTTTGTTTTTATGCAATAACAAAACGCAGATAAAATACTATCCGAAGCATATTTATAAAATATGGTAAAATATTTTTCTGACAATAATGGCAACAATATCCATCTGTCATGCTTAGACGTGGAATAGTGGATGGAAGGCTAGCTATAACAGTCTGGTGAAAGTAGGAAGAAAACAACCTATTCTATGGGATTTACACGAATAACTGTGTTTCCTTTTGATACTCTTTGATTATGTCAGAAAAAGATACATATCTGAGGTACAAAATGCCGGATACTGATATAGAACTCATTTGTGTATTTCCTCTTTCTTTTCAATATTGTGTCAGCCGTCTGCCATATTGGTTGTTAATATTTATATGTCAGTTTAATTATGCAGTTTTTTCACAGTTAATATTTGATTTCATGCTTATTTTGTTACCTAAATAAGTGAGAAGCATCTAATATTGTTCAGTAAACAAGTTTAATAAAAATGCCACCGAAGAATAGTTGATAACTTGTGAAATTAGTGGACATCGCGCTAGTCGCAAAAATTTCTACAAAATGATGTTTAATACAAAAATATCCTTTGGTTGATGTCCGGTAAGCATTAAATTAGATGTTATGGACCATTTCTGAGTAAATCGGTCTACGAACAATCAAGTTATTTTCGATTTTATTGTGTGACTAGTGATGAGTTTTAACTATCGATACTTTCAAGGCAATTGATCTTGTAGCACAAAAATATAAAAGTAAATCATGTCTATATGAATGATTATGCCTATTGGAGCTATTCCCGAAGTAGAATCTTTACCTTTTTTACTTTGTCGGCGTGGACTTCATTTTTACCCGACTGCGTCAGAAGGAGGGCAATGTTTTCACCCATATGGCTTATATATTAACGCGTTAAAAAGAAACCGACTTCAACTGTCCTAAAAGTCTACAACATTCATAAAATAAATTAATACTTAATACAAATTAATACTTAATACATTTGGTTTTCAAAGTTCTGAGGTAACAAACATAGCTCCTTTTTGAAATTGGTTGGTAAAAAAACATACTCGTATAATTGTTAACCTCCTCTTTTTTGAAGTTGGTTAAAAGTATAATTTTCTCAAATATGAAATCTGGGATGACAGCTGTCAAACTAAAAACAGTCATATCTCGGAAACTACTCACCGCAGACTAGCGGTGTCTTTAGCAAAGTAAAAGGTCTCGACGAGATCTTCATTTCGGATGACAGCTGTCAAACTAAAAACAGTCATATCTCGGAAACTACTCACCGCAGACTAGCGGTGTCTTTAGCAAAGTCAAAGGTCTCGACGAGATTTTCATTTCGGATGACAGCTGTCAAACTAAAAACAGTCATATCTCGGAAACTACTCACCGCAGACTAGCGGTGTCTTTAGCAAAGTAAAAGGTCTCGACGAGATCTTCATTTCGGATGACAGCTGTCAAACTAAAAACAGTCATATCTCGGAAACTACTCACCGCAGACTAGCGGTGTCTTTAGCAAAGTCAAAGGTCTCGACGAGTACTTCATTTTTGATGACAGCTGTCAAACTAAAAACAGTCATATCTCGGAAACTACTCACCGCAGACTAGCGGTGTCTTTAGCAAAGTCAAAGGTCTCGACGAGTACTTCATTTTTGATGACAGCTGTCAAACTAAAAACGGTCATATCTCGGAAACTACTGACCGTAGACTAGTGGTGTCTTTAGCAAAGTCAAAGTTCTCGACGAGAACTTCTGTTTTGATGACAGCTGTCAAACTAAAAACAGTCATGTCTCGGAAACTACTGACCGTAGACTAGTGGTGACTTAACTAATGTTGGTTTGTCGGACGGCTGGCCGAGCAAGCGGTTGATGTATAGATGACGTCACACAAGCTACAATATATACCCATTGTTCGTCCGCATCACATACTCTATATTTAAAAAATAAAAAATATATTTTAACAATGTTTTAATTCTAATAATCAAAGAAATACGTCTGTCCTTCAATTGAAATGTTTATTTTATTTACAGAGTTGGAAGTTACATCTCGATTAAGAAAGATAATAAAAAGTAAATGATTTGCAAGGAGGAAACAGTGAAGCTTTGAAGAATCGTCTTATCTACATTCTTAGGACATTAAAAGAAGAAGGTTTTGTAGATGCAAGTAATCAATGACAAATCAGTGTTTGTGGTAAAAGGCATAATACTTTGCAAAATGAACAATATCGTCACGAAGTTGTTAAAAAAAGTGATGAGGTGTGAATTGAAGGAAAAAGCATTATTTAATAGTTTTTTATTATTATTTTGACATTTGATTTTATTATTATGACATAAAAGTTAAAGTTATTCGTTTATGTACCATCAAATTAGCTCTGTATCTAATTGAATAAAAAATAAAAAAACTTTTTTATTTTATCGTGGGTATACATTTAAGTCTAGTGCACTAAATCTTTACTGTGCAGCATTAGGCTTATGAATGTGAATTCAACCCTGTGGTTTGAAAAAAATATTAATTCATGGGTTCCCTATTTTCCATTCTGTATATTTTATCGATATCGATAAAGATCAAACGGAACAGCTCTACTTGGTCCGTCAGGTTGGTACCTCAGTTGTTTGACGTATCCTGTCGGGTTGTTGTCGGCACGCGGTTGGTGTATAAGTGCCATGTCGCTGAATGCGATTGGCTAGTATGGGAGTCCCGTCTCTTAAAACGTAGTGATTAAATGCTCCTAGGCTAGCTATATAAAAAATTTCCGAATTTATTCATGAAATCAAAATAAACTTGCCGAAATTAGATAGCATACAGCAATTTAATAAGTTTTATTGAAGTTTTAGGGAAGCCGTTTGGTCTAATGTTAGGCTAATGTGTGAATGAATCTCATTTTCGGTGATTGTTAAGGAAAAACAAGGTAAATGTTCCTTTCATATTACAAAACGTTCGTATAAAAAAACCTTGACCGACAAGCGCGACGGTATTTCTAAACTTATTCAGATTAATTACCGATCAACATTAGTGGTAAATTTATTTTTTAAGTTTCAAGACATTTCAATAAAATTAAAATTATTGAACTGTATACAATATTTTGATATCCCTTGGACATTTAATATATGCAGTATACAATGGGTCTTGCATACGTGCTATATTAATAACACTGTAATTGATCTGACTACAAAAATACTGTTCTTTTAAGTGTATAAACAAAAAGCATTTGGTTAGGGTGTACATAAGGGGGTGCTGGTGGCAAAAATTTCATTAGCACCCCCTTTTGGATACCCCGAATGCTTCTGAAGATTTTATCCTATTAAATTATATGAAGAAAGACTGGCAACACTGAAGATACTCTAGAAGAAGGGAGAGTGTGGGGATATGATTAAAATTTTAAATTTTTTTTTATAAGAACAGGCATTATGACACAGAATCTTGATACGTGACAGCAATGCCCATTTGAGAGGATACCTTAAGTTGAAAAGGCCTCCATCACACAATCATCATCAGCCGGCAAACGTCTACTGCTGCACATAGGCCTCCTTCATGGTACGCAACATCGACCGGTCCTGAGCCACCTGCATCCAGCGACTCCCTGTGACTCTAACCAGGTCGTCGGTCCATCTAGTAGGGGGACTCCCTGGTACGTGGTCGCCACTCGAGAACCTTCACTCTCCACCAGTTATCGGTTCTTCGAGCGATGTGGCCTGCCCATTGCCACTTCAGCTCACTGACTCATCGAGCTATTTCGGTGACCTTTGTTCTTCTACGGATTTCCTCATTCAGTACCTTATCATGTAGAGAAATTCCGCGCATATCTCGTTCTATTGCTCGCTGAGTGACTTTGAGCTTGTTTATTCGTCCCACAGTAAAGGACCACGTTTCGGTTCCGTACGTCATCACTGGCAACACGCACTGATCAAAGACTTTTGTCTTTAGTCGTCACACAATAATCCCTACAAACACTTCCTAACTAACACAGTAGTTTAGAAGTGGGATATATTACCATACATATATGTAGTTACCGCTACAACTGTCAATGTGTTTACAAATAAATGACAGAAAAACTACTCAGCAAGAGTGATTGAAGTGGAGAACATCCGCCTGCAGGCAATATCAGCTGCCTGCCTGACTAGCAAAAAAAATGCTGTTTTCCTGTATTCAAATGATAAATAAATAGGTTAACATTGAACATAGACCTCACAATGACCGGTTCAGAGCTGTTTGCATCCCTATGTACTTTACCAAGTCGTTAGTATATCTAGTCACTGACTGGCTGACTACAAATATGGAATAGAGAGCTGAATACGTTTTATAATACTTTCAGAAAAAATGTCTGACACGGCTGTAGCAGAGAGACCAAATAATGAAGCCATCGAAGTACCCATAGAGTATGTAGGCACTCCGGAGGAAATAGTGGTGAAGTGTGAAGTCATTGAAATATCATCATCGGAAGAGGCGCCAGCTGAACCTGTTAAAAAGTAATTTTGTTTTTATTGAATCTTTTTACGATGGGTTTACATTTGGCTTTCATCTCCACTGAAGTTAAGTGATGATAAAGCCCTTGGATGCTAAGAATGTGCACCCAGAAGCCTGAATCTAATGATGTGATGGCAGTGCTACTTTTCATACCGGACCAAAACGTTGCGTTGGTGCAGCGCGTCGAGCATGTTCGCCGAGGCGAGGGTCCCTGACTTCTTCTGTGTCATCAGGACACGTATCGCGTCTTTCCGGGAGAGACTGCGAGCGTCAGACTACGCCATTCTCCAGGCTGTGGTAGAGGGGGTGTCCAGTCCTAGTTTTGGCTACTGGCTCTCTGTGCACCGGGATGCAAACCGGAAATGATGTAGACCTATAGACTAGACTAGGTATTTTCTAGTTATAATATTTAGTTTTATTTTATTATTATTATTTGTATCGCTTTATATTTTTTGTTTTTTTTTTATGCCTTTTTAATAAATTTATTATTATTATAAAACAATGATATTAATGCACATCCACTGTTATTACTATGTATCTCTTGAAATTGTTTGAGTTTCTTTTTCAAGAATGGCTAGCTCTTCTTCTTTTTAAAGAACGGAAAGCATTAGGTCCTCCAAACCCAGGCCTATTGTACGGTTCATGACCGAGATTGGCCTTGGGGAGGTGATATGATCCATAGGGCACTGTCACAATAGATCTATACAGGTCGCAGTGACACGCAGGATGATAGGACTGCACCCCTCATGCCCAAATAAAAAAAAATGGTTAGCTCTTTTAGATCGCTTGCACGGGGACACATGTCCAACATGTAGAGGCCCCATTTGTTGTGGGTAGACCTAAGATAATAATATTGTGTGTGGGTAAACTGTAAATAAAGCCAGCAGTTGTCTGACACTCGTGGTTTCACTACATGGTGACAGCGGTGGGATCCGAACCCACATCCTTTCGGACTGGTGGCTACCGAAACAGTTGTTATTTAATTTGTGTTGGAGATGATGTAAAGCACAAGCCAAGTGATGATGATGTAAGTACGGGCAATGATACACGGGTGGAGGTAGAAAGTGAGTCTGTAGTGGACACAGACATTAAAACATTCAATGTTGAGGATGAGGGACCGCACGGCGATGTAGCACCTGCTTTGCCTGCACTTTCAGGATTTACATGTATCGCAGGTAGATTAGTTAGAAGACAGTTTGGTAATTCAGACACTGATGAAGAGTAATCTGTTTTTTTTTTTTTGAGGGAATAGGTTTGATATTAGTTGAGTATATTTAGATAAGTTATCTACTACCAAACTTTTGGGGAAGATGTTGTGGGTAAGACAATAATATTGTGTGTAGGTAAAATGTAAATTATTGCCTGACACTTGTGGTTTCACTATACCATTGAGACTTTAATCCAAAGAGGGATAGGACTCATCTATCTGGATTTCTCTGTGAACGTATCAACAGTGAGACATGCTCAGAGACAGTCCCGGTGAGGTACGAAGACTTTTTCGATTGATAACTAATATTTGTGCTATAGAGATGGGTGTTAGGTCGATCCTTAGACAGGACTTTGAGGAGGGAATGCACATCTGTCTAGACAACTAGTCTTGGATTGTATTGAATATGTTGGCAGACAGTGGCTTGCCGCCCACTGAATGGGTCCACCGAAATAGTCATGAATACTGGCAACACTGGGGAAAATATTGTCATGGGCGACTAGAAGGTGCGCAGTGCTGCAGCACCCACTTCACACGCAGTTTCCCCGTTATTATGCCATTAGACACTTCCACCCCGAGCACACAGCTCAAACATCCACTCTGATCCACTCGCCACAAGCTGCCCTGTAGGCTTATTGTTGTTATTAAAGATGTGTGTCCTCAGAAAGCGTCGCCGCAACAAAACGCCCCGTGAGCCTCACACTTGCGACGAATGCGGGAAGCAGTTCAAGACTGGCTACGAACTGAAGAAGCACACGAGAACGCACACAGGCGAGCGACCATACATGTGTGTCGAATGTGGCAAGACTTACACGCAGCCCGGACATCTGGCAACACACATGCTCATGCACGAGGGAATCAAGAAGTTCTACTGTCCAGAGTGTACCATGTCTTTTTACAGGTAACCGATCATTGTTACTAATACTTGGCCTTCATCTTACCTAATGGTAAATAACGATGGGACCATTGGATGGGGCGTGCTCATCCAGAAGGCTAATTAAAGATAACTGACCATAATCTCAAGAGATTTTAAGGTTATTTACCATAATCTTTTAAAATAGGATAGCTGGCTTTCTTCAGTAGTTATCGAAAAATAGTACATCAGATTGTGATGTCTCGAAATGAGTATCATTAACATACAACTTCACAGTGAATCACAGTTTACATTTACATTTTTTGTATTGTAGCTGGTAATAAAGTTGTATGTTAATGTTATTCATTTCGCGACATTATAATACGATCTTCTATTTTTAGTCATTACCTATCAAAGCTAGCTATTCTATTTTAAAAGATTATGCAAAAAAATTGTATGTTCGCTTACCGAATGGATTTCCGTGAAGTGACGATGAGGTCGTCGATTTACGCGTTGGTCTAGCTAGAAGGTGGCTATAGTCTCTTCTTTTGAAGATTACTAAATTGTAGTTTTCTATTATATCATTTAATATTAATAAATCATAGCAAAAACGCTGTTATGTGATAATGAAATTTTAAAACAGACAGCAGAACGGCAGACCTTCACCCGTACACTGTAGATATTCCTACAGCTCGCAACAAGCGTTTCGCTTCCACATTTATCGTGCGTACAGCAAAAATATGGAATACACTACCGGTTTCCGTGTTCCCAACTACAACTTGGGAATCTTCAAAAGAAGAGTAAATAGGCACCTTCTAGCTAGACCAACGCGTAACATCGTCGACCTCATCGTCACTTACCATCAGGTGAGATTGAGGTCAACTGCTGGTCTATCTTCAATAAAAAATAAGAATATTTAGAATAATATTAGAAGTATATTTTATTTTAAGAAAATCATGTCCAAAAATACCAGCAGTTTATAATAAGGAAACTATTACTTGTTTACAGAAAAGCCGACTTAGATAGACATGAAAAGGTCCACAGCGGCATAAAGCCGTTCCAATGTGAGATTTGCTCAAAATCCTTCACGCAGAAGAATAACTTAGTGATGCATGTGAAGATGCATATCGGTGATAAACCACACGAATGTGTCGTCTGCCTGAAGAGGTTCATAACGAAGAGCAAAATGAATCTACACATGAAGAAGCACGAGAAAAATGAGAAAAAGAAACAATTGCCGTTCTAGAGTTGTGAATAGGTCGTGTGTTGTTAAATGGATTCTAAATTTAGTCGTGTGCTGTTAAAATGTTGCGTATAAAAGTTTTGGTGTTTCATTAAATCGGTATGTGAAGAAACTTGTGAAGTGTGAGAAGAGTTTTGATGGACATGCAGTGATTGGAATAGATCGGTTTGTATCACAGAAATTTAAGTCCTTAAAATAAATAGGCATTATAAAACTTAGCAGTGATATTAGTATTATTACGAGTTTTGCACTAGTTTTTGCATTTCGATGTGGAGTATATATGTACCATGAATACCTTGAATAATTGAGAGAGTTGTCGTCTATATACTATATTTATTAGCAATAAAATTTTACATTAAGATAATTTGCTCAATAAAAGTGTCATACTGAATTCCCTTTGCCATAATCTTTTAAAATGGGAAAGCTGACTTTGTGCAGTAATTATCTAAAAATATGACATCGGACTGTGATGTCGCGAAATGAGTATCATTAACATACAACTTCACAGCAAATCATAATTTACATTTTAAACACTGTTATTTGAGTATTCGAGTTCGAAACTCCATTTTGCGACCATTAGCTGCGTAACGGCTATTGTAGTTTAATATACATTATGATCCTTTCTTTTTTGATTGATTAAGGCAATAGAAATTTAGCATGGAATCATTTTTAGCGGATTTCTGTTAAAATCATCACAATTTGACATAAATATTCTCGGACTTATCTCTCAATATAGATCTCTTCCAGTCAACTAGTTTGAGTACTGAAATTCACCTATTTATTTCTTTACTATGATAATGCCTATTTATTTCGATTTCTGCTGTTTGTATATACTGTTGTGGATTATAAAAGTTGTGGGTCGGGTATGAAAATAAGTCGTGGGTTGTTAATCGTAACGTTTTGGGGTTTAATGATTCAAAATAGAAAATTTAACAATGCAGCAGGTATGGCCAGGGGTAAAAACATTTAGAGACTTTTGTACCATGTCAAATTATTTTCAATTTACATTTCTTTCACCACACTGTCTAGGAACAAGTAAGATTGAATATGACAAGGTACACTCCGAGTACAAAAATATGTGTCCACTTTTGAACCATGTCACAGTCACTTTAAATTATTATTGTGAATTCTTTCAAACGTGAAAGTGACATGGTACCAAAGTGGATACATATTTTTGTACTTGACTGTACACTCGGGTGTACATTAATTATTGCACTTGACTGTACCTACCTCTGTATAAAAAACTATGCTCAACTGTATGATTTTGAAAAATGAATTTCAATATATTTTAATAGAATGTACGATTTTTTTGCAAAGTTGCGTTTTGGGTGAAAACGGTTTACAACTACTAAAGTATAACCCCTTGGATTTAGGTGTCTATCAATTTCAGCGCAGATTATATTATATATCAAGAGATATTTTTACTTTTTTTTTCGAGAATGTTCTTTCTCATCTCAAATACAGACTGAAAGTTATGAACCAAAAAATTCTAGGTTTGAGCTACTCGGAAGTGTAACTTTAAAAAAAGAAAACTCTTTGATTAATTGACATTAGTGCCAACTTTCAAAAACTATTGTTAGTATTTCATTTAAAATGCGTTCATAATTGAACTGCCAGTAATAGTGTGAGGGAATGATTTATTTTTGTGGGACACATATAAATATTGGAATTTTTAACGCGTTTTTTTTACTTTATGACGCTAATTTCGATAATAAATTTATAATATTTTTAAAAAATCCAACCTACTTGAATATGCTGTTTTGGTAAATTAAAGTAAACAAAATTGGTCCAAGGGACGCAGTGGAAACACTAAATCTGTAGTTTTCTATTACATCAATAGCATACTGAAATGTTGCTGAAATTTAATAAAATGTAGGGGTAACAAAATGTTTTCTCCATTACCACCCGGTAGTCGATAAGTCTATAAGTTTATTTTGCCGACAAAGATTTCATACAAAATTTCTTTTACCATATTCTTATAAAATACAACAGCTGGATTTGTGCAGTAACTATCTAAAAGTGGTACATCAATTGTGATGTCGCGAAATGAGTATCATTAACATACAACTTCACAGTGAATCACAATTTAAATTATTAAAAACTGTTATTATTTATGTAACTGAATTTAGGTAATTGATAGATTATGGTTAAAGAAATTTTGTATGGCAACATTCTTATAGAATTTATGATAAGTTTATGAATAATATTTTAATTTTGAAAATATTAGAAAGGAGACGTCAAGATGTCTATTTTCCTCGTAGGCTATATAGTATAAAGCTAGGGAGGAAGTGCGATCACCAACTCGTGTATATTGAGGCCCTCGGCTGCGCCTCGTTGGCAGTCGGTAGCTTTTTTCACTTGGTGAATAATTTTCTATTATGAACTGGTCAGTATACCGTGGGATATGTAAGGTTCAACAATGGACGATGAATGAGATATTCGTTTTATTTTATACAAACATTTATCAATGGGCTGATTAATGTACTAAATAATGGTTGATTTTAATCTTTCTCATCGATGTAAATAATATTAATGCATTTTAAATTTGTTTAAATGAATGATATTTTCAATAAAAATATGCACTTGACTTGTTTTGTTTTTCTTCAGTATTTCATCATCAACAGCCTATACACGTCCCCACTGCAGGTCTCAGTCCTGCTCTCCTACAGAGAGTGTATGGGACATAGTACACACGCGGGACCAGTGCGGATCGGTAGACTTCACATGCCTGTTCAAGACATGCAGGTTTCCTCACGATGTTTTCCTTCACCGTTAAGCAATCGGATAATGTACTTGAATTGAAAAACAATTCATAGGTACACGGCTGGATTCGAACCCGGAACCCTCAGATTGAGAGTCCGCGCCTTATCCACTGCGCCACCGACGCTTCAGTATTTACCTTACTAAATTAACAATTCTTGTATATGTTGTAGTTGGCATGCTCAATAAGCTGTTTTACCTAACAGCTAGCTGTTTTACATAATTGCTAGCTGTTTTACTAAATACCTCCCTTATGTAAAACAGCAGACGTTAAGCAATTTTTCATAATATTTTCACAACCTTTCAAAATAGTTGCAGATTTGTTTATAATATACACTTAAAATAATATCATTTCATTTACAAAATGACAATAATTAATATTAATCTAATAATCAAATGTATAATTAAAATATAATATGGGAGATATCTGAGGTTTTTTATTTAAATGATTTTATCGTCAAAGAACTCATTAATACTATAATATGATTTACTGTGTAAGAGTGTTTTTAGTTTTTGATGATAAACTGTATCCTTTACTTCATTTTTTAAATAGGTAGGAAGTTTATTGAATTTTTTTACACACATTGCTTGGGGTCCTGATCTGGATAGTTCCATCTTTGACTTTGGCATGCAAAGTCTATCTTTGTGTCGTAAGTTAAGATGGACATTGTACATATTTTTCTGTTGTGTAAAAGAACTAAGATATTTTCGTACGAATTTACTGGCTTCTAAAATATAAATATTTGTGAGAGTTAAAATGTTGTGTTCTTTAAAATACGGCCTACAACTTTCATGCCGGAACACAATAGTGCTACTGTTTGGCGGCAGACTTAGGTAACATGTATTGGTGGTAGCTAACTAGGCGGACGTAGAAACCTACCACCAACCAGCCGAGTACTGACATTGTGAATCGAACCCGGGACCTTCGGATTGTTAATCGAAGCGTGTAGATAGGACGCGGAGAGAGCTACGACGACATAAACATCACCCCCTCTTTTTGCGTGAGGGGTTAAAAATAAAGTTACTGCAAACACGTTGTATATTTGCTACCGTTTGTCTTATATCTTGTTACTGACGCCGCGAGGGAGGAAATGTCAAGAGTAGTTGTAAAGAAAAGTGGTGCGCAGGGACGGATTTATCTTATACGCTTATTGCCCCTAGGGGCGCAAAGTCTTGGCGTGTAGCTACACAGGGGGCGCAAGGTCTTAAGTGAGATGTGCGCTAAGGCTCGCAGAGCCTTCGGAGATATCGGTTCCAATGGGGTGCAGGATGCCATATGGGCATCTCAAATCACAGGATTGCCCAGAGTACGCACCAATACCAAAAATCAACCCCCCCTCCCTAAAAATCTGGGGCCAGCATTGAGTGTAAAGTCTTAAGAGGCTCAATAATCAATTACGGATCCGAACTAGATCAACCGAGGTACTGAGTTAGATTCGGTTTGGTTGGGGGTAGGGCATTTTCTTTGAAGTCTATCTGCCATGTTACCTAAGTCTGCCGCCAAACAGCTGTGTATGTTCCAGTAGCAGCAGAGCCAGCGCCACTTGAAGGTTGTTGGTGAATTCGTACTCCATCCAACGCCCTTATCATCACTTGCCATCAGGTGAGGTGGAGATCCAGCGTAATTTCACAACAATGAAATGAAATGAAAAATTTATTTGCAGTTATTAATAGTTCTCACATTTAACCCGAGTAGGGCATGCAAATATTGCGTATTGTTTAAACTATAACTAATACTATTTTGTCACAACGTATTTATTTACAATGTCAAAAGTAATGTCCAAAATAAAAAGTCAAAAAATAATAAGTCAAAAAGTGACAGATATTTTATAAAAATTATTTTCTTTTAACCCTGTCATTAATTTTCGTTTAAATAATACAAATGGTAATAATTTGATGTCATGATGTCAATTGTTTTCAATAAACAATTATATAAAATAAAACCTCCGAGGCGATAATTTTCCTAAGTTCGGCCCTGAGCACGAAAGGCATAGTGTTTGTTAAAGAGCAAACAAAGTGACTGTAATTGTGTGTGAATCATTTTCTTGTTTATTTATTCTTCTGTTTTTGTGTCTTTCAGTCTATGGTGGACAGTCACCTGCCTAGACCGACGCACACCTGCTTAGGTCACATCGTCGCACCTCAGGTGACGTCATGACCAACAGTCCATCGATCGTAAGTAAAAGAGCCAAGTGTGTGTCGGGATACGCGCAGTGTAAGGTTTCGTAGTTGCCCAGAACAATACGTTCACGGTTGAACGTTAATTACGTCTAAAAACCCACACAGGAAGATGTAATGTAATTTTGAATGGAATTTGTAGGCAATTTAAATTTTGGCATCTCTAAGTAAAATTTTTAGTTTGGTCGAGATAGTTACTTTTAACTTCAGTATACATACTACTGCTGTGAATTTTACAGATTTTCATAAGCCCAAAACTACTTTTAATATTTCGTAAACGGATCGACAAGTAAATGCGTCCGAAAAGAACTGGAAACCGAGTTCAGTTGCCCTAAAAGTCTTTTACTAAGGCAAATTTAAGATGTATATCGTTTTCTCATGGATGCCGTTGTCAGAACTGGACCAAATTCAAATGGGACCACACGGGAAGCATCAGCTTTCAAATAAAAAAAAGAATCATCCAAATCGGTTCACCCAGTCAAAAGTTCTGAGGTAACAAACATAAAATAAATAAAAAACATATCCGTCGAATTGATAGCCTCCTACTTTTTTGAAGTCGGTTAAAAAGTAGTGTAAGTGTAAGTACTTAATATTTTTGAAAGGCTTATTAAACTATATTTAATATAATGGAGTAGACGTGAAACAATATTTAATTCCCAAGTTACGTGTATGGTAGCATGATCTGTATATATCGTTTGTGATGGGTGCCACCGAAAAAAAATATTTTTCAAGATTTTATTCTACCACTTTGTTGACGTGATTAATATGTATACCCGTACTAAATTATAGCTTTCTAGTAGTAAGTGTCTCTGAGCTAAGCCGCGGACGGACAGAGCGAAACTATAAGGGTTCATTGTTTGACTACGGAACCATAAAAGATCTGTCCAAAAACCGTGCAATTACGTAAAACAGCTATTTAAGCAACCCAACTGCGACATATTTCAATCGAGATTTTTCAATCTATTTGTACCCATTTTCCTCTTAACTGTTTACTGGTTTATTGAGTGATCTGAATTCCTCACACGTCCCCAGAGTTTCCTCACGATAGCTGTTTACATTTTTATGGGAAAACTTTTCAAAATGATATTAATTTTAATCATTTTGTAGGGCCACCATGTTTCCTTGTCATCCTTCTTTATTCGTCAGTCATGAACGTCCACTTTTGGGCTGCGAAATATCTACAAAAGATCTGAAGCGATAGTGAGTCTGTCTGATCAAAATGACTTGGTTTTTTGGATAGGGATAGTTGGATTGGAAAAGGGTATAGGCTTCTTTTTATCTGACAAGCTAGTAGTTTCCGTGGTTATTGCTGAATTCCACGCAGACAAGGCCACGGATATTGCTAATTGGTTACACACAGGAACATTTACACAGATTTTCTAGAAGCATTTATTTCAGAAATTATCCTCCAGAAAACATCTTTTTTCTCCACGTTTGTCAGATAAGGGCACGGCGTAAATATATCACGATAAAACTAAGTCCTATGTCTCTTTCCATGCGTGCTATGAGCGTTCTATCATCAACATTGAGCTGTTTTTAGGGTTCCAAATATTCCATGAGAAAATTGAACCCTTTTAAACTTACTCTGGTGTATGTCTGTTCGTCTGTCTGTCACAGCTCCACAACAGGTGGTACAAGTTAAATAGTTGATTAATTTTAATTTGAGAAGGGTCAAAAATAGAATGCGGGAGTTCTTTTCGATGTAGAGTTACTAGGTCAAATGAGTTTTTACAAAATATGAAATGAATCATCCTATATATGTCCCCATAGCAGGGTCTCAGGCCTACTCTCCTACAGAGAGTGTATGGGACAGACTTCACACACACCTTTGAATTTCTTCTCAGGAGCATGCAGGAGTGTGCAGGTTTCCTCAAGCAACTAGCCTAAGGTCGCCCGCTTCCACTCAACCGCTTAAGAGGCTATGTTGGTAAGACCACGTGGTCTGTTTCAAGGTTAAATTGTTTTGTAGCTGTCCCTCTCCGAGCCCTATCCTACCCGAGCGCGTACGGTGAGACAGCATACATTACGCGATGTTATCCACCCGTTATTTGGATGTTTCGTAGTCCAGGGATCATTTGAAGGATACAGTATATTATGTAACCATTTTTTTAATACAGTATACTAATGAAATTTCAGATTTCGGTGGTTTTTCCAAATTGTTCTAAATTGATTCATACTCTTGTAAAACAGGTTCAAAGTTGGGGCTTTTTATTACCAAAAAATACAATACTTTGACGCCCTGTAACTCTGGAAGTATATATTTAAACGAAAATCTGACTCACCACCGACACAGATATTTGTTTCTAGATTGTGTCTTGAAAATTTCATAGATTTTCATAGCTTAATACTCAAAATATGACTGGACTACGTTTGTATGGGCGCTTTGACACCAGCATACCCTCTTAAAGATGTTTCTTTGAGGTCAAATAATCGGAGTGAATCGGAAATTCCCTCGTTGACATACCCGATGACCTTGAATCTATTATTAGACTCCGAATCTTGCCATAAATTTTATCATAAAAACGATATTACAATGTAAAAGGCGTGGGCTGAAAAGCAGGTCTGCCGGCGGCTTCCCAACGGTAGACCTGAGCCCATCGGCCGTTTTGTTCCATTAGCTATTTAGCTAGCTAGCTAGATTTACCTATAGATATAGATATATAGATACCGTGTAATAAGGAGAAACAAATAAAAGTATTTTTATTTATTTAATAATCATCAAACTTCGTTATCACGACGAGTTCTCTCGAGAAATTCCTCCAAAATTTTCCTAAAGACACCCTAATCATGTCCACCCTTCGATAAAGATAAAATAACTCTTTCCAGCATCCAACCCCATAGCGGAGCGTCATTTTTATTACGTCTCAAGTGCTGCCTACGCTTTGAGAGGGTAAACTTTGATTTCATATAAATAGGGGATGAACCGCTAAGTCTGTCATTCTATCGGAGACTCGCCTAGCGCCATCTAGTTGGCGGAGCGGGTACTGCACACTGACATATAGGAAAAATGTTTAAATTCACTTGTATCGTTTCCTTGATGTTGATTGGTAAGTATTTGATTATTTTATTGATTTAAAATGAAAATGATATTTAATAAGGTGTAAATTTAATTATTTTAAACAGTGTTTCAATCAGATTAGGGAACATACACATCGTGACCCATTTTTTTTATACATTTATAACTGCCTCCCTCCCCTCACGACCCGCCCCTCCAATCCTTAAACTTGTCACGTAATATGGGTACATTCCCTATAGCTAATTTAAAAAAAAATCTTTATCAATACTCATATATTAATAAATTCATTGAATAATGAAATCATATGGTAACAGTTCTCAAATAAATATCCGATTGCAAGTCCACACATAATTTAATTTTATAGGTAACTTTATTTACTTGTTTAAAAATATTAATTGTTTTTTAAATTTCTATTCATATAGAGCCATTCTTGTTATCAATTTAATTATAATTGGAAACATAATCTATGTGCACAGTAGTGTACCGAGCCAAGTCTTAACAAAGAAAGAAAAAAATTATTTGCCAAGTACATAGTTTTTATACACGGTGTTTAGATAGTAATTTCAATTAGTTCCATGTACTTAACCTGTCCACAGGTGTGCAAATATTATAAACAAATATCTAATAAGGAATTTAATTGTTAAAAAATTAGTTTACATCGCATGTCAATTAGTACAATGTTAATAATTTTGACATTAAATAAGTCACAAGTCATCTCATTAATTTATGTCAAACTATAATTACAGGTTAAAATGATTAATGTTTATGATTCAAATATTCAGGAAAGGTATAAAAGCAGTTTCCAAGAAGCCAATCCGTAATTTTTTTGTTAAAATCTATGCCGTTTTCTAATTGTAAAACCCTTGGGAGATGATTGTAAGCAATGATGCATGTGTTAAATACATTTTTCTTATAAACAACGTCACACTAGCGTCATAATTTTAGAAACTACGATTTTATTATTAATCTTGTTAATTCTACCAGCGACATGGTCGCAAGCAGACTCGAAGCGACAGAAAAAGGAGGCAACTGCTTCTGATAATTTTGAGACAGGTCAGAGGACAACGCATGATGATTTGCATGACCTAGTCGTGGACCTAGTAGTGCGTGTAGCTGTCATCTAGAAACAAACCAGTGCACCGATTGACTCAGTTGACATTTCACTTCAAATTTTCATCTGTAGTTGTTGAATTATTTCTATTTAACACATGTCTTGGCATATTTTTAGGGGTTTTAAAAGTGGAACCCTCATTGCATCACTTTGTTGTCCGTCTTTCTGTCTGTCAATACCCTTTTTCTAAGGAACGCGTAAAGGTATCAACTTGAAATTAATATCGAATACGCAAGTCTGCAGTTTTTTGGGTCTGTGAAAAAACTAGGTCAACGTAATAAAAATATACGTCTGGTTAAGACGCACTTTGCGACGAAGAAGTAATTAAAACCTATAGGATATTTCCCAATAATAAAATTTGTCAAGAAGCAAGGTCTTACAGCACAATAATAAATTTGAAAAGTGTAATTTTTCAAATTATATCTCATTACAATTTTACGAATATAAACCGTTCCAGCGACTGTCGTTGATTCTATTTCGATGTGTAAAATAAAAACAATTGCTCGTATTTTTCGTCAGGCACAACTTATTCTTATAACATATGATTTTTAGTATGTTTTTATTCATATTCTGTACGGAACCTTCGGTGCGCGAGACCTACTCGCACTTGGCTGTATTTCGTTCCTCCGTTTAGCTTACACTTTGACAAGCCTAGTTTCTAGAAGTTCTAGTGGTCTATATGCAAACATTTTTCACACTGTTCTCCACAATGCTGACACTTACGGTTGTTCTTCCACGTTTAGCTGTTTTACTAAATTAAGTTATCATTAACTTTTTTTAGATAATGCAAGCTTTGTGTGTGCCAAAGCTTTTCGTTTCGTTTCTATTTTCATCTGAAATTAGTAGAGTTGCACACTGCATTATAAAATCAGGGCCAAGTATAAATTTACCGCAGTTTTCTGGTAAAAATTGCCAAGTTCGTTTAGTGCCTCAGTCATTAGTTTATAACAAATGAACTATCTATCGCATGTTTCAACTGACAATCGATTTTATATTCTTTAATTACATGTTTCGATTTCGACCTGTTTGATATGAGTAGAAAATTGTTAGGTTTTAAATACTTAATTACAACAGTAGACGTGCTCTTACATGCATGTAGTTTATTTATTTACATTTTTTAATGTTCTGGTCTAGTTTATTTTTGCAAAAACTTTAAAAACGCACGAAACAGGCAACACTTAAAAACAAAGATGGCGTTAATGAAATGATATTTGACAAAATACAAACAATAATGTAATTCTATCATAATAGGTGATAGTAATGTTTCTAGATAACTTCTTCCTTTTTATTTATCTACTTCTATTCCTTGATTTTTTAAATAATTTAATATTTAATATAACAGTCGAATCGTTTCTTGTAGTAGTTGGAGTTTTCATGTTTATAAGATAATCTTACAACTTACTTAACTATTCTAATCTAGTCTCGTAGTAGTCTAATCTTATACAATCTCACAATAATGAGTGGGAGTCAAGGGAAAATTGCAGACAGGCGAAACAGGCCATGCCGACCTGTAACCGTCGCCTCACCAAACAAGTATTACAACTACGTAGATGTCAACTTCGCCTGATTGTAGGAGCAATTACAGGTCATGGACTCTACAACAAGCACCTGTTTACTCTAGGTATCACTGACAGCCCTCTGTGCAGAGCATGCATGGGGGCCGAGGAGACAGCTGCTCACGTCCTTTTGGACTGCGGAGGAGTAGCAAAACTACGGGCAAAAACCTAGAAACATCGAGGTCGCTCTCAGAGGCTTTCAACAACACAAATAAGTTGTTGGGCTTTCTGCTGGAGCTGGGGTGGCATGAATAAGGCACACCCTATCACGTAAAATAGGCGGTTCTGACGTCGAGTTGCGGAAACCTGACAGCTAACGAATAGTCTAATGTTAAAACTAATCTCAAATCTTTCAGAGGTTTAACTGAACACTGATATATGTAGTGTTTCTGTCAGGGAGCACGCTTTGGGCTGCCAGCCTGTCGTGCGACTCGTGCGGGAGCGAGTGCGCGGCGGCGTGCGGCACCAGACACTTCAGGTCCTGCTGCTTCAACTACCTGAGAAGGAAACGGGACCCCGACGCTGGCAAGGTATGACAACAGGACATGTGTAAGTGAAGCGAGTAATGCATTACGCGTGATATTATTCGACCGCGTAATGTTGCATTACACATCACTAGAGCAACTCAAACATTACACATCACTCATGGCATTCCGCGCGCATGTCTCCATTGTACACCGTTGAAATGCAATCCTATTACTAGGATGATAAAGCTTACAATACGTATTTTAAATCCGAGCACGTGATGTTTAGAGAACATGGCGTTACAAATATCAGACTATAAATAGAGATGTCGCATGCCACGGCGTAAGGTGCGTGTGATGTTTAGAGTGATGCGTAATGGTGTAATGTAATATTACGCGATACGAAATGTAATGACATATCCCATTACTTTAAGAAGCACTGTTTTAACTCATCTCACCTGAGGAAGTCTCTAGCTAATGAGGCTCTGGCTCTGCTACCTTTCATACCGGAACACAACAGTGCTATTAACACTTTTGTTTGATAGCTGACTTAGGTAACAAGCTAGCCTAGAGGGCATAGAATATGCCCTACCCCAACAAAAACCAGTACTGAAAGGTACTCCCTCTGGCAACCGAACCCGGGACCTCTAGATTTTTAGTTCAAGCTTGTACCTGATATTGCGCACTGTGCGTAAATACTTGCAGAGTTGGTCCCGCTGTGGTACTTTTAGCCGGCAGGTTTTTCCTTCTCGTGGACAACCTCAGCTCTCTGTCTGATGCAGTCTCCACTCTGACATAATGTCTAACCAAGCCACACATCAGTACCACGGTGTAGAGACAAGGGACAGTCAGAACTCAGAGTTGTATGATTTTTTTTACAAGAGTCCATCTGACATAGTCGGAAAATGATTCTTATAGCTCTTTTTTGCAGTACGAACGCCTTTCTCACATTGTACTGTTTCCCCACAACATGATGGCCACCATTAGGCCACGGAGGCGGTTGAATTCCGTTCCGAAATTTTATATACTTTCTTTCTTATATTCACGTAAAGCGCACTCACTGCGTCTGCGTAGATTAAAAGTGGAGATACCTATAGGTATACTAAGTTTGTTTGGTGGTAGCGAATTTTCATCTAGCTAGCTAGTAGCTACCACCATGTTACCTAAGTCTGCAATTAAATATTAGTGTTAATAGCACTATTGTGTTCCGGTATGAAAGGAAGCAGAGCCAGAGTCTCGTTAGCTTAGGCTTCTGGGTGAGCTCGCATCCAACGGATTTATCGTCACGAACTATAAGTTCTGCTTCAGATGACATGAAGGCCAAGTGCAAATCCATTATACAAAAAAAACGTCGGGTGAGGCGACTAAAGAAGGTTTAGATGATAGTCAGCTACCTATATCTTGCGACGCCTGCCAATCCAGTTGTATTTTTCCAGTTCTGGCCACAAAGTCCTCACAACCGTAAACCAGAAGACCAGAGAACTCAGAAAATGCCGGTGTATTTTTTTGATAACCCAGAGCCGTGGGTCACCAACTTCGTTCCAAGCGACTTCAAGCCTTACCCCCTCGAGGATGTGTTCGAAAATCGACTACAAGTTGTTTATGACGTCTAAAAAGCTATTAAAAGTTTATTTACAGGTTGCAATACTGTATTCCTAGTCAATTTGGTGTGAATATGTATGTAAAGATAATACTGGATTCGTTACAATACCACTAAAAGCTATTTTTATGCAAATCTAATGTTTAAATAATAAATATTGAACGTTGTGACTTTCTGACTATGAAGGCTGGATAGTCAAAAAGTCACGGTTAAAAGTATTGCTAGCCTAAAAAATATGTTAGAACAATTTAAATAAAACTATACACAACCAGATTATTTCGTTTTATTCGTCGTTTTTCAATTCGTTTTTCAACAATAAATACATTTGATTAGACTTAGTATAAATGACTAGATTCTTTTACAAATATAGCTCTTACACTAACATACGCATTTTGTAATGGTATAAAGCTTGACCAGGAATGTACAGGTCTGCCAAGAGGAAGCTACTGTCCAAGACATATGTCCAAAGCTTTCACTACCAGAAACTCAAAAAAAATAATCAAAAATGTTTATTTCGTTTACAACCTTTGTATGTATACAGTACGTGGAGGCTCTCCTTTTAAGTGTAGATAATACTTGTATTAGGAGGCGCCACTCTTCCCCGCGTAAAATAATTGCAGCAGAAGGCTGATTAATAAACTACATAAAACAATATTTGACCTTAAGAATAATTTATGGAAAAAACATTAGAACTACTAGTATTATATCTATAAACATCTTAAAACTAAAGTGTGTGGGAATGTGTGATAGAAGAATGTGGGGGTGTGTGTGAGAAGTGTGTGTGTGTGTAAGTTGTTGGGATCTCTGGCTATGGGATGGCTATGGCTATGGGAACTATGGCAACTCAGTACAGTATTCCTGATCAGGCCTTAATTAAAACTTTAATTACTTCGCCAAGTTTTTCAATTCGGTCGAATAGTCACATTTTCGACGAAACATTTAAGTTTTTAGATAAAACGACCATTCGACCAAACGTATCCGTCGAAACGATTTAACGATCAGATTATAACCTAAAACCGAAATCAGTACCTTTACACGGAAATAACAACATTAAATCAAGTGGTATGCCTTTTTAGTTACGTAAATTTCGACAGTTATAATAAAAATAGCTAACTGTAGAAGTTTATATATGGCGCACAGATTTACTATTTGAAAACTCTTCGAAAAACTGAAGTGAACTTTATACTAATTTGTATTATTTCCTAATCATATGCTAAAAAAATCAAGAGATCCATTACTGTTTTCAGAATGAGGGTAATATTTTTGGACTATCTATTTTAAGGTGTCCTTGTTATAAACTTTACAAGTGATATTGATAAAGTTTGAAACCTACAGTGCTACAGTTCAAAGCACAGTGGTTCAAATCCATGTAAAATTATCTACTCCAAGATTGTGGAATGTCCTTCAACGAAAGTTTAGTAATCGATTCATATAGATCTCAAAACTCTCTAACTTTTTGAGGTTAGCTTTAGAAGAAAAGTAAAAACTAATTGTGTCTTATCACAAAACTCTAATTAACATTGGCATCTCTTTCCTATTAGGTACCAATTTCGGCAATTGAATAATCATATCGTTTTCCAAGAAGTAAAATCAATTAATAATTACACGGAGTCTGCACCTCTATGCATCTCACTCTTACAAATAACGTATTTGAAAAACGTTTTACTTTTAATATTTTTAAACTACTTATGTAATCGTACATTAGGTCACCTCCTAGATTCTAAACTTAAAAATTATTAATCACAAAAGAATACATATTTATACAGAATATATATGTTTAAAGTAACTAGCTTGAAGTTAAAGTTCTTCAAAGTGGGACACTACACAAATGTCGAGTAATTTTTAAGAATTACCTTCAACTTAATCAATTATAAATGAAAATATAGAGTTCGGACTTACGTATGGATTTTTAGCTTATTTTTTAAATATGGTATTTTTTAATGTATTGTTTCGATATCAAGCTATACAGCAGATGACACAAGTTTGGTGAAACTGAAATGCCGCCATTTTAAATCAAATAATGGCCGACGTTACAAAATGGCGACGTATTTGTTTTCTTTATGTCATAGTTAGTTTCAATCAATAAATTAATTAAAACGAGGGAACGAACTTCCTAAATGTCCAATGAGATAAAATTACAAATATTAGTTGCAGTAATTATGCACGGAAAAATGCCCGTCCAAAATCAACGAGTAATTCTTAAGAGAATTGTAAGATATTCCGACAGGCGCTGGAACTTTCAGATTTCTATTGAAATACTGAAAAGAACCAAAATCACACTGAATAACGTTTATTTAAACAAGCTGGTTAACCAGATTTAATATCGAAAACTGATTTTAAATATTTCCCACGTGTCGCGTCTTTCTCTATATTTTCAAATAATTCACAGATTACTTCTCTCGACAGAAACGCTACGGCAATCATGAAGTCAGCCAGCCAGTCGTTATTTTTAAAATTTAGAATATTGATTAAATCCACCTTACAAGTATTAATTGTAGATCTCTCTTTGTTTTCGTCTGGCTATCTCGGCGCTGGCGTCCTGGATCGCCTCCCAGAGCTTCGCTTCAGACAGGATCTGGCGGGAAAGCTCTTCGATGGCGTCAGAATCCATCAGGGGAAGGGTGTCATCGTCCATGAACTGGAAACCAAGTGTTGTAATGTATGCTGAGTTTTAACTAAGTCTTCGTTTCAGCTAATGCTACAAACATAAGGCAATTGGATGGTAAGTGTGCCGACCCTGAAGCCGCAAGCTAATGACGAGCTGGCTCTGCTACCTTTTAATACCGGATCAAAAAGCTGTAGCTAGCCAGGCGCTCATAGAAAATGTCCTACCACCAACCGAACCTACCACCGCGAGGTACTCCCACTGGGAATGTAACTCGGGACCTCAGGAGTGTTGGTACAAGCGTTTAGAAATTATAACACTGAGGCGGTTAAACTTATAGTCAAATAGCCTTACAATTACCACGAAGGCCAAGTGCAAGCCCATCATACATATAAACGCAACTATACCTGTCTTTGTCTGAGTATCTCTTGCACGGGCATCCCCGGCGGGTTTTGAGACCTCTTGCGTCCGCAACCTGAAACATTTTAATTATTCTTTCGTTGATGATTTATTGATTTAAGTGCTGCAGATATTCTTCTCACTTCTTCCCCTTAGCCATTACTATCATATATATAACAATGCATTATTGAAAACAAAAGAGATACGTCTATAAGAGTCAGTATGGACCGAATAACGCGCAGATTTGACGACTGACAACCTCCCGAACAAGTCGGGTTCCCAAAAGGCTTCAGCACCGTAGACCACATACATACACTCCGGCAGATTATACAGAAGACCGAGGAGTAGCCTTTGATTCAATCGAGACTTGGGCAGTGCTTCAGTCTCTCCAAAGGTGCCACATTGACTATCGCTATATCGAAGTGTTGTAATTTTTTACAATTAAACCATTTTCTCCATATTTTCAGAAAATTCTAAGCGAATCACAATTTTAATTTACTTTTCTACTAAAGCAAAACTACACATTACCCGTAAATGCATTGCAGAACGGCCGCTTCTTCGGGGTTAAAACCATTTCTTCGCTGCTGAGTCGAGGATCAAAGTTGCGAGGAATCTGGTCATAAACAAACATCAATATAATGGCGTGGCCCTCACGGATCACCACGAATGGCTCACGTTCGACCAACCCCTCATGGTCTAGTATGACACAACTGCCAGTGATTCTGAGCGTTTGTTTGGGAAATGCTTCTTGCGTAGTTTTGTAATATTACGTGCAAGAAGCTTCTCTGAGGAATCAGGCGCTGTAAGCTTAACAAAAAGTTTTTCAAACTTCTTGCAGCTATACATAGTTGCTTTTGGATGTAACTGAACACCGTGGCTAGCCGAGGTAGATTTTAATTATAGTAGATCAGTTGTGTAGAGCGTCAGTGCTTGAACAATCGAGGTCTGGGTTCGATCCTGGCTCGTACCAATGAGTTACAATTTGTACGAATGATAAAAATCATTACCTTTGGCTGATCGATAAAGGAAAACATCGTGAACAAACCTGCACACTCCTGAGCAGAAATTCACAGGTGTGTGTGAAGTCTACCAATGCGCACTGGTCCCGCGTGGTGTACTATGTCCCATACACTCTGTAGGAGAGTAGGACTGAGACCTGCAGTGGGGACATGTATAGGCTGGTGATGATGATGAGGTGTCTATGGTGTGTTGTGATACTCACCGATGCCGTGTAGCAGCAGTCCATGTAAAGGAGAACCAGAGCGATCATCAGAGAAGCGCGAGGTGGCAGCATCTTGGATGAGGTCGGTGCACGGATCTGAAACTAAATAAAACAAGAGTTAAAAGATAAAATTAGGAATGAGGAGATCCGCAGATGAGGCTTCGACGAGTCAGTGAGCTGAAGTGTGAATGGACAGACATCGCTTCAAGAACGGATAACCGATAGGGACAGTTCTCGAGTTAGAATACTCGACAATACCGGGAAACGTGTACCGTTCCGTCCCCCAACTAGATGTACCGACTGACGACCTCGGAGTCGCTGTATGCAAGTCTCTCGGGACCGATCAATGTGTTATACTATGGAGGAGTATGGCCAGCAGTGGACGTTTCCCGGATGATGATGTAATCACAAATATAGTATGTCATAGACATATTATATGAATCAGTATCAAAATAACTATATAACAACCTTTCTAACATCATTGAATTTGACATAAGACAGAATGAGATAAATATACATTATCTGTCGCGTCAAAATGAAGCAAATGGCGCCGTTTGTGTTAATACTTGTGTCAGTTGTCAAAAACAGGGACGCTGTGTTACATGACGTGCAAATGTCGCTATTGTCATCTCTGTCACACGAAATGCTGAAGTGTGAAAAATTGATAGAATTGTTCAATTTGAATTATAAACTGGTCAAGTGTGAGTCGAACTCGTGCACCGTGGGTTCCGTACAGAACATGAATAATTAACATGTTTGATAGTGACAGTCCGCCATTGTTGTTTTGTGTTGCAATTGTTTGAAGGAAAACATATATTGTAGACGGCATTCGGTTAGATTTGTTGAAAATACATGATCAACAAAGGTTGATTTTCAAAAACACCATTACTATATTCGGTGTACATTGACCTGGCCCAGGGTACATACATTTTTGAAATCACCTTCACGTAGCATAATCTACAGATAATGAGGAACCGCATTAAGAAAATCCGTCCGGTTTAATTTGACTTTGAAATTAAAGTTGCACGTTGATTCTACATTGTAGTATGTTATGTTCATTAACGCGAAAGTGTTTGTTTGATCTTACTTCACGTCGTAATGGAGTGTCAGAATGACTTGAATTTTTGTTGCGGGACAATTGAAGAGACGGAAAATGACAGGCTACTTTTTTGGTGGGATTATTTCTGAAGTCCACGCATTGTAAGGTAAAACATGAGGAGGTTATCGATTCAACGTTTTGTGTAAATGTTTGTTACCTCAGAACTTTTGACTGGGTGAACCGATTTGGATGATTTTTTTATTATTTGAAAGCTGGTGCTTCCCGTGTGGTCCCATTACAATTTGGTCCAGTTCTGACAACGGCATCCATGAGAAAACGATATAAATATTAAATTTGCCTTTGTAAAAGTAGACTTTTAGGGCAATTGAAGTCGGTTTCCAGTTCTTTTTCATTTACTTGTATTTGCAGCACGTATGTTCTGGCAGTCCTCGCTCAGTTGCGGACTTCAGTAGCGGTCTTCTTTCTAAAAAGCGTACTCAAAGACATTTAATAGTAATAGACCGGACAAAGCAAACAAAAATTTTGATCCTAAACTTATTACCAATTGGTAATAAGTTGCTCAATCTAGTGTCACATCACGTCACGCGGCCGTACAAGACATTTGACATACCGTTGACTTTTGAGATCAAAATGTTTATATGAAACGTTTCCCAATGGCCGCTCTATAACCTATTACTATATTTAAATCTCTCTGACTAAAACAAACAGGAGAAAACTGACACGAGACATAGTTAAGTTACTGGAGGGATTACAACTTGATATTGTTGCAATGAATAAAATTAGAGAGAGTATAAACAAATAAATTATATTTGAAACTAGAAGTTGACGTTTACGATTTTGATTATTCAAATATATGACATTTTAGATTAATAATTACAATGTGCCAGTATGAATTTAGAACATAAAATGAGTTTAAAATAATACAATCTCCGTATATAAACCATAAAAGAGCAGACATTGATGTAGAATGATGACAGGATGACGCAATAACAATGAAAACGTAATGTCATAACAAATATCAACAAAGGAAAATATAAAATGTACAATCGTTTATAAAGAAGAATGCTAATGATTAAATAATGAAAGATGAAGGAAGATCAGAAAATCGTGAGTATTTTCTGATATGACACCTCATGAAGGCCAAGTGCAAACCCGTCATACTTAAGAGGGTATGCTGTTGTCAAAGCGCCCATACAAACGTAGTCCAGTCACATTTTGAGTATTAAGCTATGAAAATCTATGAAATTTTCAAGACACAATCTAGAAACAAATATCTGTGTTGGTGGTGAGTCAGATTTTCGTTTAAATATATACTTCCAGAGTTACAGGGCGTCAAAGAATTGTATTTTACGGTAGTAAAAAGCCCCAACCTAGAACCTGATTTACAAGAGTATGAATCAATTTAGAACAATTTGGAAAAACCACCGACATCTGAAATTTCATTAGTATACTGTATTAAAAAAATGGTTACATAATATACAGTATCCTTCAAATGATCCCTGGACTACGAAACATCCAAATAACGGGTGGATAACTTCGTAGGATAGGGCTCGGATAGGGACAGCTACAAAACAATCCAAATTTGAACGCGGCCACGTGGTCTAACCAACAAAGTCTCTTAAGAAATCACAAATAAAATGTAATAGAGGAAATTGAAGTTATACAGTCAGCAGTATGGTAATTTAACTATGTAACTACATATGTATAAAATGGTCAGATTTTAAGCGCGTCGACTAGAATCTGGTGTCGCGGTTTGGCCATTTAAAAACTGCAATATTTTATGACAAAGTGTACTAATCAATGAATGCAATATAGTGCAGTAAAGTGCATTAAGACGCCGCTCTCCGCCGCATCGCCCCCGCTGTGCTCGGCGGGAACAAAATATACAAGATTTTTCAATTTCATTGTACCACCCGACGCTCTGGACTGTTTGCCGGACTGTGATGGAAGTTCCCTATGCCCCTGTCCGTGATGTGTAGACGATATTATGCCAAATGACATCTCATTGACGTCATCTTAATTATTGGTTAAATATTGGTTATGCAAAAAAAGTTATCAAAGAAATACAACGACTCATGAAACGAAAAGCGTTTTTTACAACCGACTTCAAAAAAAGGAGGTTCTGAATACGACTGTATGTTATGTTTGTTATTTTTCGCGATGCCTCCGCCAATTATGAATCGATTTTGATGATTCTTTTTTAGTTTGGTAGAGCATACTTCCGAGGTGCTCATGTAAATTTTATCGAAATTGATTGAGCGCTTTTTGAGAAAATCAACAAAAACAACTATGTACCCCAGACAACCATACCTCTATGGAACATTTTTAAGGCACTTGGAGTAGGTTTTTAGTTCTTTTTGTACGTGTTCATTATTTTAATTTACGATCCGATATTTTTGAGGTCGTCATACTAGAACATACATGCTACGGCTATACACTACACACTGTTTCGTTTCCTTTTACCCCAAGCTTGAGTATAAATTATTGCAAACAAACAAACAAAACACACATACACACACCCTAAAAACCTATAACAATCGATAACAATCACCTTTTATAAATGATTATGTTTTGTATTTGAAAATTCAGAACAAAAATTCCATTATTTGTTAGTTTATTTCTAGCCTAGTATATCTTATACCTTTAAACGAGCAATTCTTGTATATATAATTCGGATCTCGGAAACGGCTCCAGCGATTTCGCTGAAATTTGGTATTTAGGGGTATTCGGGGGCGAAAAATCGATCTAGATTAGTCTCATGTCTGGGAAAACGCGCGTTTTCGTGTTTTCATGCGCTTTTTCTTTCGCATTATTCGACGCTAAATATGATGGGAAATTTCACGCTGTCAAACATAATCACTTAAGCCGAGTGGTTCACACGTGTCCTTCCGTCCGAGATATCCGCGTTCAAATCCCGGTTGGAAAATTGCTTCATTTGTGTGTGTTTACGGTCAAAAATAAAGATTTTGTTTGTTTTTAAAGAACTACGAGCAAAGCTCGGTCACCCAGATATTATAATTATAACATAAAAAGTAGACCGAAATAATAAAAAGTGTTAGTTAAAACTCAGTAGAGAATGACGTATTTAAATTAGAACGAAATAAAGGACGAGTCATCTTCACCAGCCTATACATGTCCCCACTGTAGGTCTCAGTCCTACTCTCCTACAGAGAGTGTATGGGACATAGTGCACCACGCGGGACCAGTGTGCATTGGTAGACTTCACACACACCTGTGAATTTCCTCTCAGGAGTGCGCAGGTTTGTTCACGATGTTTTCCTTCACCGAAAAGCCAATGGTAATGATTTTTATCATTCGTACATAAATAACAAATTGTAACTCATTGGTACGAGCCAGGATCGAACGCAGACCTCGGTTGTTCAAGGACTGACGCTCTACACAACTGAAGTGCCATGGCTTCGCATATTGCGGTAATACATATATACTCGTACGTGTGATTCTTCTTCAAAGGTAAATATGACAATTCGTACGCGAGTAATTAAGTACCCAGCGTATTGTATTCCCTAGGGTTTCCGAACGGACCCTAATTAGCAACTTGCCTACAACTTCGACGTACCCTAAACTACGAATCCAATTAAAAAACTTCACTAAACTATTTGGCTAATAGTTAACTGTTGCTTTTACTAAGTTAGTTAAAAAAGTTAGCCAAAATTGACTAACTCAATTTATTAATAAAGTAAATTATTGTTAGTTTAATCCTCTAACTGATATTTTTATTAATGAGTACTTTTGTAATTATAAAATAAAAGAAATACTGTAGAAACAGACTAAAATTAAGACTATCCACCTCCATCAAAGTTTCATACAAAATTTCTGTTGCCATAATCATTTAAGATACAACAGCTGTATTTGTGCAGTAACTATCCAAAAATAGTACATCAGGTTGTGATATAGCGAAATGAGTATCATTAACATACAACTTCACAGTGAATCACAATTTACATTTTAAACACTTTTTTTCGATTATTGTTCAAAGCGCCATCTATGAACTAAGTGCGTAACTGCTATTGTAGCTAACTATAAAGTTGTAAATTAATGATATTTATTTCGCGACACTATAATTTCGTCTCCTATTTTTAGGTAATTACTTATCAAAGCCAGCTGTTCTGTTTTAAAAGATTATGGCAACAGAAATTTAGTATGGAAGCGTTAGGAGAGGGATAACGTTAAGATAAGTCGACAGACTGTACTGCGTAGAGCAGCCAATTTGCAATCAAAATTAACTGAAATCTCATCAAGAGAAATAAAAACTTGTGCTAACATTCGATTGCTAGTGGGAGTAACTATCAGTATTCGGGTTGGTTGGTGGTAGGGCATTTCCTGTCTGGTTGGCTAGCTGCCACCACGTTACCTAAGTCTGCCGCCAAACATCAGCTGTTGTCTCTCGTTATGAAAGGTAGCAGAGGCGGAGTTAGCTTGAAGCGTCTATGTTCGCAAGCTATCAATCCAACAGCGTCACTTGAAGGCCAAATGCAAACTCTTAGACATTTAAAAAATATAATAATAAGTGTATATTAAAAAAAAATTGAGAGGTGTCAAGGGACACCCGGATGGAACGAAGTTCCTTTCGATTAATTAGTGAAGGAATTGTAATAAAATTTTACAAATTTTCAATAAGGTTTGAACGGATTTTTAACATTATATTTTAAATATGGTTTTGTAGGTTTTTTCATTAGATTTTTTATGTACGTGATACGTTTTGTTTTTAGCGACATCTGTCATTGAGTAGCGGCAACTAATCAGAGCCATCTGTCGTCACATAGCTGTACTGTTGGTATCGTCTTACTACTACGTACGTCGTACTAACAGATGACGCTAACTTACTATAGCAAAAAGTGTCGGTGACAACTTTTCGTAAGAATTTTTTCCGTCTAGACCCCTTTCACAACGCGCGATAAGGAACTTCGTATGTGGAGCAATAACTTTGTGCCCCTTTCTACGAAAATTGTGAATATTTTTTAACATTTTAAATTAATTATGGTCGAATTTTGACCATTGGGCGACCGCTACCAAATAATTAATGCTAAAGGCATGATACTTCAATGTAGCTTTTTAACTAAGCTAACTTTTAACTAATCTAATTAACAGTAATTGTTTTTATGATATAGAACATCAATTCATGTTATTGGAACGCAATTTTGGGCGCGTCTAGTTGTACGGCGTACTCGCTTCTTTGAATTGCTTTGTTTTACGATGTTGTGTTAAGGTTGACCACTCCCAGACGTAATAAGCCGCCCAGAATTACAGCCTTTTATTGTACACATGTCGTTCATTATAATTTGGCCCACTCGTTTTTACCCACGCGAAACCAAAGGCAGGGTAACTTTTCCCGTTATATATGTATGTACACTTTATCTTGGACAAGTTCATAAAAATAGGTCAAGTGCGAGTCGAACTTGCACATTTGCAGGGTTCCGTAGCACCGACATAAAAAAACGAAGAGGTTATCAATTCGTCTGTTTATTTTACGCGATAACTCCGCCAGTTGTGAGTCGATTTTGATGATTCTTTTTTATTTGGTAGAGCATATTTTAGAGGTGGTCCCATATAAATTTTATCGAAATTGATTTAGTAGTTTTTGAGAAAACTAACAAAAACAAAATATATACCCCTACAATTCTACCTCTAAGGGGTTGAATGCCGACTTTTAGGGCATTTGAAGTCGGTTTCTCAGTTCTTTATGAACAAAGCGTAAATTATATTATTTATTTTATTTATAAAGCAACTGGCATTTAACAAGTATTATCAAGCTGAAGAGGCAGTGGGCTGTTCAAGTGGTGATATTTGACGAGGCACCGACAACCGCTGGAGCTGACGATTCCTCGAGCTACCAGCATGGCTGTCCTCTCTACTGTTATCATGAATTATTGCTAATTAATAATAACTACACTTTTGAGAGGTATAGTGTGGATTCAGGTATCTCTCTACGGAACCCTCATTGAGCGCGTCTGACACGCACTTGGCGGGTTTTATCTCTCTGTAATCGACTATTTCTAAAAATATATTTGTCTCCAGTGAAAAACGCGCGTTCAGTTTTCTAGGTCAAATCTTTATCTAGAAAACATAGGTCATGAATTATATAGTGTTTTTCTCCTTTGAAGTCACAGAACAGATTCAAAGGAGTTTTGATTAGAATTTTATATCAGGTTTCGAACAGACATGCTATCTAAGTCAGATGACAAACAGAAGTGTTACTAGCACTTTTGTGTACCGTTATTGAAAGATAACGCCTTATGAACTAAAGGCTTGTGGGCAATCACGCTTCCATCCTTATCGACACTTATCAGGACATCAGGTAAGATAAAGGCCAAGTGAAAAAAAATGGCGAAAAATAACAGAATTTCTGTTTCTAGGGGGACACCATTCCAGCCGAGGTAAGTGACTATAAGGCTGTATGTACCGTGGTTTTGCTCCTCTTGCATCGCAAAGGAAATGTTCTATGAGGCATAAACAGCCTTATCTTTTTATTTAAGAACTAGAAACCGACTTCAGCTGCCCTAAATGTCTACAGCATTCAAACACTAAAATGTTCACACTTAGAGATAGAATTATCTGGGTATGCTTTGTTTTTGTTGATTTCCACAAAAAGCGTTAAATCAATTTCGATAAAATTTATACGGGACCACCTCTGAAGTATGTTCTAACAAACAAAAAAAGAATCATCAAAATCGATTCATTATTGGCGGAGTTATCACGTTATCAGCCTATACATGTCCCCACTGCAGGAGCTCAGTCCTACTCTCCTACAGAGAGTGTATGGGACATAGTACACCACGCGGGACCAGTGCGCATTGGTAGACTTCACACACACCTGTGAATTTCTGCTCAGGAGTGTGCAGGTTTCCTCACGATGTTTTCCTTCTACATGAATTGAAAAACAACTCATAGGTACACGTCTGGATTCGAACCCGGAACCCTCAGATTGAAAGCCCGCGCCTTATCCACTGCGCCACCGACGCTTCATCGCGTAACATAAATAAATAAAAACAAGGAAAAATACATCAAAATGAGCCCTTTCTTCCTTTTTTGAAGTCGTTTCAAAAGAGTATTGACTGACAGACAGACGGTTAATAAAGTTTACCTTTTTTTTTCCTATTGTACCTCAATACCTCGTACGGAACCAAAAAAAAAGCTTTTAAAAAGTTTTTCCCGATAATAATAATTAACAAACATAGTTAACAATAAAATAAAGTAATGAAATAAGTATCATTTGATAACAGAGAGATTTAAATATAGTAATAGGTTATAGAGCGGTCATTGGGAAACGTTTCATATAAACATTTTGATCTCAAAAGTCAACGGTATGTCAAATGTCTTGTACGGCCGCGTGACGTTGGTAATAAGTTTAGGATCAAAATGTTTGTTTGCTTTTTCCGGTCTATTAATATTAAATGTCTTTCTTTGATAATAATTCAAGATTATATCCGGAAAGACAAGACTGCGGCTAAATATAAATCTCTGAAAGCAAATCCTTTAAGACAACATACCCTCCAATAAATCCAAGCTAGAAATTCTTAAACAAAAAATGTTATAGTCTGAAACAAAACTGGTAAGAATTCTTATATATAAGGTATTATTTTTCAATTTCTAAAGACGCTCTGTGGGTTTTTAATTTGCTTCCAAGTTAGAGGCATGTTTAGAATACTAAAGTGGTTGAGATTAATATAAATATGTATCTTACTGTAGTTGAGATTCTTAGACATATTAACTACCATATTACGTTTTAAGTTTGTTCCAATAACATGATCGTGAATGTAGACATCTTTAATTTTAATTTTAAATTTGAATTTAAAAATCGCATTTCGATTGTTTAAGTGGTTTTACAAAACTGCTAGCTGTTTTGGCGACCAAGATTAAATAAAATTAAATGAATATAAATATCTATTTTATAGTTAAATAGAGGTCATTTTCAATCGTTAATTTTGACGTTTATCCAAATAATTTTTTTTTTACAATTCAACTTTTTATGTGACGCTGTTTTACTAAACCGTTAATCATTGATGCGTTGGGTTGTAATGAAAATACCAAAACCGTCTGTTAAATATAAGCTATAATGAAAAATTGTTTACGTTGTTTAGTTGTTTTACATGCTGAGCTGTTTTGTAAAACAGCTGGCGGTAATATAAAACTGCGATGACGACGGAAACGGCTATGATGATTTTGATGAAAATCACACATGAACATGAATGAACTGAGGAGGCTTTGGGGAAAAGTAATCGATCGGTCAAAGTATCATATTGGGAAAAATTTGAGTTTTCATTTTGTAAGGCGTAGCTGAACAAATATCCTATAGATTTTGTTTATCTCAGACTTCCATAAGATAGATTACAGCCTTCAGTTTCATCTTTAACGGAATGCCAGGTCCGACTCACACTTGACCGTTTTTTATGCAATTCATGCTACTATTATAAATGCTGTAGTGAATTTAGAGGCTTAGATATAGATATAGGCTTATTTTTAGCTGCCGACGCGAAACAGAGGTATTATAAGTTTAAAGCCAATGTCTGTCTGTAGCATCGTAGCTCTCGAACGGATGGACCGATATTGATGCGGTTTTTTAACGTGAAAGCAAGTTTCCTTGCGGTGGTTTTTAGCTGTATTTGGTAAAAATCAGCAATTTAAAAATATATAAATTTAAAACCTGTATATTAATAAAAAATATATAACTAAAGATATCAACACAAACATTGTACTAAACAAACAAACTTACAACCATAACCTACGAAACAAAATCTATTTACAACTGCGAGGACCGAGAACCAACTACGGAAAGAGGAGTATTTTGTTTGAAGGTGTTAAACTGTTCAATGGTCTTCCGAGGGAACTACAAGAACGGGAACTGTTAGAATTCAAGTCGAAACCACATTCAAGGATAAATATTAGTTTTTTTTAAATATAAAACCTTTAAACGAGCAATCCGGATCTCCAAAACGGCTCCAGCGATTTCGCTGAAATTTGGCATTTGGGGGTATTCGGGGGAGAAAAATCTATCTAGATTAGTCTCATGTCTGGGAAAATGCGCGTGCGTTCATGCGTTTTTTCCTTCGCATTATTCGACGCAAAATATGATGGGAAATTTCACGCTGTCAAACATAATCACTTTAGCCGAGTGGTTCACACGTGTCATTCCGTCCGAGATATCCGCGTTCAAATACCGGTTGGAAATTGCTTTTTTTTGTGTGTTTTTATTTATTTATTCAAGTTTGTAATATTTTTTTTAGTGGCAAATTGTTCCACTCTTTATGGCTAACCAGGGGCAGAAATAAAGTTTTTGAATAAATAATAAATAAAAATAAATAAAGTCTGAATTTCTCTATAAGTGAAATGTTAATTTCTTTTGCATAATAAATTATTTTTAATTATTTACGTATGACTTGTTATCTTGATCGAACAAGTGAACCACCATGAGAACAGGTTATATATATCATTGATTTTCCTGTACGTTAACTTAACTAGCAACGGGGGTAGTTAATTAATTCGCTTAACTTCTGTAATGTAGTTAACTACTTCTGCTTACAAACTAACTGTATAACCTATTGGCTTTATCGCGTCCTCTTCAAAAAGCGCGGCCTTGGATTGTACATGTCTCAGTTAGACGCTTTACATAACAGCTAGCTGTTTTACGAAGCAGCTAGCGGTTATGTAAAACATCTATCTGAACATTGTCTAGCTGGATTGTAATAGAGTTGCAACAAAATAGCTAGCTGTTTAGACGTTTTGTAGAATGGATTGTCTGCAATCACAAAAAGCATTGGGTATACGGCGACCTTGATAAATACGGAATGAGGAAATCTGTAGACTAGTAGACTTAGGGTCACTGAGATAGCTCGGCGAGTCAGTAAGCTCGAAGAACCGACGACGTTTTATTTTATAATATTTGAGTTGTTTTGTATTTGATTATTATTTTTATATTTTGCATGACTCTTGTGGTAAAATATGAGTACTGATTTAGAATGTAATTTATGTAACATATATTTTAAGCAAAATAAAGATTACGAAATAAAAAAATATATACACATGACAGAGCATAAAATTAAACACAAAACATTATCTACACATGCCAAATGCCAAATTCATCTGCGGGTGTACGCCGCAGCCGGCTTGCTTTGAGCTCATGTCGGCACAGTTTGGTAGAGGCGTCTTGTGCCGGAGATGTATGCGAACCCACTACTATACAACTTGATTGCCTGGATGATGACGATAATACCTTGAGTTTATGAAACCCTGGTACTTCGAAAGTTGTAATCTGTAGAGCTCAGCCCGCACGGGTGCGCGGCTGTGGTTTTCGTGAATATTGAATGAACCACACGAAGGCCCGTGCGTGGGGAATTGGCCCACAGTGTGGCCCCAAGTGTGGCCACAACTTTGACTTTACAAATATACTGAGTGATTCTTTTAATGAATACATTCCGGCTACAGGATTATTTGCCTGCAGAATACTATCGATTGATTACGTGTAACCCATGCACTTGTCCTACATCTCACCTGATTAAGTGACGATAAGGCGGATGGTACGCGAGTGCCTGAAGCCTTAAGAGGGAACAGCAGATAAAAAATTTCATATGAAATTAAGGGTTTGGGATATAGCTGTTTTCTCAACGAAACGTTAGCCAAATTCAATCATTTTGATCTTATTCTCTTTATCAAAGAATAATCTAGGCCCGTTGGTTTTGCTTTTTTCAATATTTTGTCTACAATTAGAATTATGGGCATCTCAAAACTCAAAATTTCAGAAAAAATTTCTTTCAACTTATGGTACTCATTATTTAGAGTAAACGTAACATTTTCAGAAAAAGCAAAACCAACGGGCCTAGATTATTCTTTGATAAAGAGAATAAGATCAAAATGATTGAATTTGGCTAACGTTTCGTTGAGAAAACAGCTATATCCCAAACCCTTAATTTCACGGCAAAACTAGGCAAATACCAAAAAAAGCTTCAACTGTCCTTCTCGCACAGTTCGGTTCGGGAGGCAGGGTACACTATATCACAACTATATACTGTGTATTATATGTATAAAAATAAAGTAAGCATGCATTAGTGATGTCAATAAGCTTTATCGATTTTTTCGACTAATAGTGGTGGGAAAAATATATCGATAGATACCCTTTCTCGAGCTATAATGGTTTTACCTGTTAGTTTTAATGTTTAGATTGATCTAAATAAACAAATATAAAGACAAATAATTCTAAGGAAATTTATTTTATCTCTAGAACAGAACATTTTCCCTGAAATTCTTAGTTGTTGTTACGTTTTGTTACGTGTAAATAATTAAATATGATTTATGAATAAGTGACTTATGTTTCAAATATTTTTTTAATGTTAAAGTTCGAGTCGGACTCGCATACAAAGGGTTCCGTACCACTGTAAAATATCTAAACAGAAAAAAAACACAGAAAAAACATAACATTTATTGCATGGACATCCGTTTATTTATAACTTTTTTAAAAGCTTTTTTATATTATTTTTTGTTATTTATTATTATTGAAAGTCTTGAGAGAGAACGAGAAGTTATATGGACATCGCATGTACAAATCGCTACGGAGACTATATGACCCGACACAGATATCCCGGAGATCAGCCAGCAAGAGCTTGAAATGGCTCTCCAACAACTCAAAAACCGGTCAAGAGCAAGTCGGACTCGTGCACCGAGGATTCCGTACAGAATATGAATTAATGACATACTGAAAATCATAAATAATAGGTATGGTAATATGCACCCAACAATGCTCTACCGAAAATGAAATTCTAAGCTAAATTACATATTACGAAGTTAAGTTTGTAAACATTAAAAAATCAATTTTACTGTGTTACAATTAAAAAATTCAGATTTATTCCTATGGTTGTGCTGTAAAACCTTTCTTCTTGCCAAATTTCAAGACATTAGGTCAACGGGAAATACCGTATAGATTTTGGGTTCATTGCATTTTGTACGGAAATGGTCTAAAATACAGCTATATCTTTTTATTGCGTTGACCTATAAGTTTCATTATTTGACAGATCTAAGGGACAGCAGACTGGAGTATTCGATATCACAGTGATCCTATAAGGATTCCTTTTTTCCTTTTGAGGTACTTAAAATATAATAGTATAATATGAAGTATGACAGTAGGAAATACGATAGATTTCGACGATATTATTATTCATGTCGACAAATAAAAACTTGAAATATTTTTTCCCAGTTATACATCTCATACACTTAAGACGGGATTTTTAACTCGTCTATTCTATTGTGTGAGGTGTCGTGAAATTACAGTTTTTTAACCGACTTCAAAAAAAGAGGTTATCAATGCGACCTGTATGTATGTAATATTTCCAGAACTGCCCAGTTTTCATATATGTTAGTCTATACCAGCTTCTAAAGAAGTGTGCCAAATTTCTAAAGTGTATGTTTGTTTGTCCTCGCATATATCCGGAACACACACACAAAAGAAAAACACACATAGGGTTCGTGGATTTCAACAAAGCATTCGACACACTCGAACATAGATTTATCTGGGACGCACTGGAAAAACAAGGCGTACATGCAAAATACATAAGAATACTGAAAAACATATACACAAAAAGCACCGCACAAGTGAAGCTAGAATCTACAGGCGAAGAATTTTCGATTGAGAGAGGGGTACGCCAGGGAGACCCAATTTTACCAAAAATATTTTCAGCTATCCTGGAAATGATATTCACAAATCTGGATTGGACGAATAAAGGACTAAATATAAATGGCAAAAAGCTGAGTCACCTACGCTTTGCAGACAACCTGATCTTAGTTTCGGAAAACCCGAAAACCCTACAGACAATGTTCCAACAGTTAGCGGAAGAGAGCGAGAAAGCAGGCCTGTCAACGAACTTAACGAAAACAAAAGTAATGTCAAATTCCTCACAAACAGAGCCCATAACAGTAAATAATGGAGAAATAGAGTATGTAGAAATGGACAAGACTAATAACTGAATGGCAACCACGAGATAGCAAAAGAAAAAGAGGCAGACAGACTAGAAGATGGGAGGACGACATCAGACAAGTGGCGGGTCCAACATGGACCCGCATAGCGAAAGATAGAATAGAGTGGAAATCCTTAGAGGAGGCCTATGTCGAAAGACAAGCTGAAATGTAGGAACGACCGGTTACTGATACTTAATATAAAAAGATAAGTAACGTATAAAGTAAGCATATTTTTAAGAAAATTAAAACAAAAAATTAGTTCAGCAATAAAGGCTATTTTATTTAATTTATTTTTTATATATCCGGAACTACAAGTTCGATTTAAATAATCCCTTTTTTGTTTACCTAGGTATTGTAAAACTTAGGGAAGACTGCAAGTTTCATCAAAATCGGTTCAGTAGTTTTTGAGACTGGGAATGTTAAGTGTGTATTTCGGCGTTGCAGTGCAGCAGAGCAAATTTAAAATTAATGTTTTAACTGTACTGTAATCTGTATGCCGAATAAATTATTTCTATTCTATTCTATTAGTTAAATGTTTGTTACCTCAGAGCTTTTCACTGGGTGAACCGATTTGGATGATTCTTTATTATTTGAAAGCTGATGCTTTCCATGTGGTCCCATTTCAATTTGGTCCGGTTCTTAGAATGGAATCCATGAGAAAACAATATACATCTTAAATTTTCCTTAATAAAAGTAGACTTTTAGGGCAGTTGAAGTCGGTTTCTAGTTCTTTTTGAACGCTTTAACTTGTTAGTCCTTAGACTCTAGCACTCTAGGTACTAAAACACCTCTAGGTCACCTAAAGTATCGTTGGAAGACGAACGTTCGGATATGGTGAAACTAAAAGGTTTCTTTGTTGACCGTAGAACCCTAAAATAGCAACGCCATAATTTATATTGTATTTATATGTGATAGGTACTTACTAGTCAATTATATCAAATACAACCACAGTATGTCGAGACTAAACCAATATGCGAACAATAATTTCTCAAAACGTAAAACAAGGGTTGACGCACGCTCACGTCAAGTTTATTATAATTTTGAAAAATACACTCTAGCCCAGGCGGAGGGGTAGCGACTATGCGCGGCTCGCAGGGGCCTCTTTGGGATGTTATGCAGCGTTATTTGTGTGAGTGAAAGCATGTGAAAGGCTGTATGTGTGCGTACCGAATCGCGACAGCAATAACATATTCAAATACCTACTATTCTACGGAGACTTTGCTTCATTGGCGTCTTAAGAGGGTATGCTGATTTCAAAGCGCCCATACAAACGTAGTCCAGTCATATTTTGAGTATAAAGCTATGAAAATCCATGAAATTTTCAAGACACAATCTAGAAACAAATATCTGTGTCGGTGGTGAGTCAGATTTTCGTTTAAATATATACTTCCAGAGTTACAGGGCGTCAAAGTATTGTATTTTACGGTAATAAAAAGCCCCAACTTTGAACCTGATGTACAAGAGTATGAATCAATTTAGAATAATTTGGAAAAACCACCGACATCTGAAATTTTATTAGTATACTGTATTTACATTGTACATGTTACATAATATACTGTATCCTTCAAATGATCCCTGGACTACGAAACATCCAAATAACGGGTGGATAACTTCGCGTAGTGTATGCTGTCTCACCGTACGCGCTCGGGTAGGATAGGGCTCGGGTAGGGACAGCTACAAAACAATGCAACCTTGAACGCGACCACGTGATCTAACCAACATAGCCTCTTAACGTAATGAGGCGTTGGCTCTGCTGCCTTTCATACCGGAACACAACAGTGCTATTAACATTGCTGTTTATCGGCAGACAGGTAACATGGTGGCAGCTAGCCAGACGGACATAGAAGCTACCACCAACCAAACCTAGCACTTAAACTAATCTAATCTAAAAAAAGATTAACGTTAAAATTCGAACAGCTTCCGGAATCATGAAAATTATTAACAAAACTTCTTAATGCAGTTATTTAAGTTTTCTTTGAACAATTTTAAGAAAACCAATTATTTATGACATTGTTTCTCGGTCAATTTTCTCGGCAATATCTTTTTATACGACTACGGCATAGCCTAAAAGGAGGGTTTGACCTATGTTGCCTCTTACCTACTAAACGGTTAAAGCGATTTTAATACATTATATGTTGTTAGGTTTGTCTTAACCACTAGAGTGTCATAGGCTGTATTAAAGTTATTGGAAATCAAAATAACGGATTTTGGCGCCAAATTGAGCGGAGTGAAAAATATTTTCTTTTAAAAACTTATCGAGTTAGGTATCAAAATAAATTGAATTTACGTTGTCATTTTTAGGGTTCCGTACCCAAAGGGTAAAACTCTCAGAAACGCTTAAGAGGATTGTCTGTTTAGAGCACGTGGCCGCGTTCAAGTTTGCATTGTTTTGTAGCTGTCCCTATCCTACCCGAGCGCGTATGGTGAGACAGCATACACTACGCGAAGTTATTCACTCGTTATTTGGATGTTTCGTAGTCCAGTGATCATTTGAAGGATACAGTATATTATGTAGCCATTTTTTCAATACAGTATATTAATAAAATTTCAGATGTCGGTGGTTTTTCCAAATTGTTCTAAATTGATTCATACTCTTGTAAATCAGGTTCAAAGTTGGGGCTTTTTATAACCGAAAAATACAATACTTTGACGCCCTGTAACTCTGGAAGTACATATTTAAACGAAAATCTGACTCACCACCGACACAGATATTTGTTTCTAGATTGTGTCTTGAAAATTTCATAGATTTTCATAGCTTAATACTCAAAATATGAATGGACTACGTTTGTATGGGCGCTTTGACACCAGCATACCCTCTTAACGGTATGAAGTTGAAATTAATAACAAATACTCAAGTATGCAGTTTTTTTGAATGAATTTGCAAATTGAAATTGAAAATGAAGCTTCTACTCATAAGTCAACGCAATAAAAATATACGCGCAATAATAATAAAAAATATATAGAAGCGGATCGAAACCTACAGGTACTTCCCGTTGACCTAGAAACCTGAAACTTGTCAAGAAGCAAGGTCTTACAGCACAACCATAGGAACTAATCTGAAAACCAGGATTTTATATTATAATAAATTAAAATTGCTTTTCTACAATTCAATCGGACTTCGTTAGAGCATTGTTCCGTACCTATTATTTATGATTTTCAGTATGTTAGCTCATATTCTGTACTGAACCCTCGGTGTACGAGCCCGACTCACACTTGACCGGGATTTTCAAATCATCCTTCCGTGCGGTACACATTATAATAGGGGATGATTTTAAGAACTTTATTTTTATCTTGTATACGAGTAGCCTATATGCAATATCTGCTAGCAGGTTTGATAGTAAAACCCGGGACTGCTTCGTCGATGCCCTAGGCTAGATTTATGCCGAATTTTATCACGTTTGGTAGTGCATCTGAAGCACTTACTTCCGCATTTTATTTAGTAATATCTGGGCGACCGAGCTTTGCTCGTAGTTCTTTAAAAACAAACAAAAACTATATTTTTGCCCCTAAACACACAAAAAAACAAAAATAAAAGCAATTTTCCAACCGGGATTTGAACGCGGATATCTCGGACGGAATGACACGTGTGAACCACTCGGCTAAAGTGATTATGTTTGACAGCGTGAAATTTCCCATCATATTTTGCGTCCAATAATGCGAAGGAAAAAACGCATGAAAACTCGGAAACGCTAAATACCAAATTTCAGCGAAATCGCTGGAGCCTTTCGGAGATCCGAAATATATATATATACAAGAATTGCTCGTTTAAAGGATGATGTCGTGGAATTAAATAATCAGTTGTAACACTAATTAGAGTCACGTAAATAACTATATTAAGAGGCAAGTTACAAGTGAGTTTGTAAGTTAAGTTTCAAGTGGACTTACCTGTCGGGAGCAAAGCTTGAATGCAGGGAGATGGTCGCGGGGACCCCTTATATACTCCCGGCATGACCGAGCTGCGGAGAACAGAGGCGGCGTGGAGAATGTTTGCACGACAAAAATAAATGTAGTTAAAAAACTATTTAGCACATAGCTCTCGCTTGCTAGAACGCTCGATTTCTACCGATTCTCGTTCGAATTCTAAAGTTTGTTATTTTTGAATCGCTCTCAGCAACGAGTGTTCGCAACGACTATTTTCTGGAGGCGAGCGATAGACTTACGTCTTACATTGATTGACGTTGACAGTGTTTCGTTAACTATCGCTCTGTCCTTGTCACGCGCATCTCGAGTGAGCAGCATTTCCGATAGTATTCGATATACGTTACCGCCTGCGTGAACTCATGGTAGACGCACAGAGAACTTTGCGTTCCGTTTTCGCTGCGTGAATTATTTCTGCTGCTGGTTTTATTAATTCATGCGAATGATTAAAATAGAGTTGATTTTAATTCATATTTTACTATTTTGTAACAAAAGGCTCACGCAGCCTCAAAGTTAAAGGTTTATTTGTAAAAATAATTTGTGTTAGCAGTAACAGTTATAGAGCTGCTATGTTTCTTCCATAAAGGACATACGAAATTATGCTACGAGTATAATATACTTACTAACTAAAAAGCCGTTGAAGTTCAGTTGTGTAGAGCGTCAGTCCTTGAACAATCGAGGTCTGGGTTCGATCCTGGCTCGTACCAATGAGTTACACTTTGTTATTTATGTACGAATGATAGGATCATTACCATTGGCTTGTCGGTGAAGGAAAACATCGTGAGGAAACCTGCACACTCCTGAGAAGAAATTCACAGGAGTGTGTGAAGTCTACCAATGCGCACTGGTCCCGCGTGGTGCACTATGTCCCTATTATTATGAATATACGAATTAAGAATATAATTTATAAATTTTAAAGTCCCTTTTTTCACTTACGTCATTTTTATTTCTGGTTAAGTGTAGCCTGTTTTATGCATATTTAATATTTTTGTCGGCACACAAAACTAGACCAAATATTCAAAATTTTTAATTAAAACTAACTAAACTAATTTTTATTTGATAATGACGTCTAAAAATGAGACTTGTCGATGTAACAAAGTCTATACCTCGACTCCATACATTCGCAGAAAATATCTTTTTGTAGAAATCCTTTTAGTTCTGTATGTTTGGTCAGTTAGTCACAAAAATTCAATCACTTTTATATTTATGCGTATGGCATTTTTGTCGTCACTATTAATCTATGCTAAGTTATTTGGCACATTGTGCCGCGTCTCTTGGGAGGGATAACAGGTCACCTGGACCACCCCAGTATCAGGAGATGAAGTTACATCTGCAGGAGAAAACCACCGATACCCCGCACGTGTCCCCCGGGGGGTGCTATCCGAGTAGCAACATATTGGCTGCTGTACCTGTCACATACGACCTCACAGCACAATCGTTTTCACGCATCCATGCATGCCAACCAAATTTAATAACACAAAGGACATTTACACACTCACACACAAACTTTTCATTTCATTTACGTAATACTTCACTTAACTTCTCACTCACACACAAACACACACACACACTCCTGCCGCCTTAGAAATATTTAAATAACATTTCTCTCATAATCATAATTATCTTTTGTTTTGTTTATATATTAGACTAGCTTCCGCCCGCGACTTTGTCCGCGTGTACTTCAGGATTTATTCTACTTGTTCGATAGGCATAGAAGGCATCTATCTCCATTTCCAGCATAAGGTACAAAATAGTGTTTATTCTGTTACGTAGGCTAATAGTTTAAAGAAACAAAAGAAATTTCAATATATGACGTAGTACATTCAAATAGTCTTCACGCTAATATTATAAACGCGAAAGTTTGTATATACGAATTACATATTCTATGGTCGGTTGCTAGGCAACGCGTTTTGTTATGCCAAAATTGTCCATGTAATCTCACTAATATTATAAGTGTGATTTTGTACAATTTACACAATATGTCTTTATAAATTATAGACTATATGTTATTCTGATGTATAAGCTATATTATTGTAAAGTTTCATTCAAATCCATTCAGTAGTTTTTCCGTGAAAGCGTCACAAACATCCAAACATCTAAACATCCAAACTTTCACACTCATAATATTAGTAGGATTTGTCTGCAGGAACATTTATAACAATTATTTGTGCAACAGGAAGGCAGACCTCTGTGACACAGGCTGCGCCTACAACAGAGGTCGTTGAATATTTAGTGATGTACAAATTAGTTTGGTTCGATCTAAGTTGAAATATGTATAAGATGATTAATGAATAAACTTATTATTGTTATTAACATTAAATTGTCGGATAACTGAAATAAATGTAGGACAGCGAACGACTCCATGCCTCCCTTGTTGTCAGACCCCCTGTAGTTCCCCTACACTCCCTCCAAATGATCCTTCTACTTAGTTTATGTTCCTTGAATAGCTTTCATTCATTGAATGCAATCTTAGGCGCCCGTTTAGCCTACGCACCGTCCCCTAAACTGCATCCCATATCGGAGTGGTTTATGTACCTCATCACCAGCCTATACACGTCCCCACTGCAGCTCAGTCCTACTCTCCTACAGAGAGTGTATGGGACATAGTGCATTACGCAGGACCAGCTCTGATCGGAAATAGAGCGGGTGGGTCAGATGCCATGTGGTCATTTTTTACCCGACTACAGCGAAGCCAAAGCTACCTTTGTATGTGTATCTGTTCTCTCATATCTCCTAAATAAATCGTGTGTGAAGTGTCATTGAAAGCGTCGTGTTTGTCTGGGTTACAGGCTATTTACGTCACATAAAATTCAAAATGGCGGCATACATTGATTTACAAAGTGGTGGCAAAACATAAAGATAAAAATTAGTTTATTTACATATGATATGGTAAAATGTTAATAAGGGTTGACAATAAGATTCCGAGGTATATAAGAGAACTGACTTTCTCGAGCTGTTAGAATAAAGTTTATATTCAGGCGATCCACCTGCATCAAAGTTTCATACTAAATTTCTGTTGCCATAATCTTTTAAAATACAACAGCTGGATTTGTGCAGTAACTATCTAAAAACAGTACATCGGATTGTGATGATGTCACAGTGAATCACAATTTACATTTTAAACACTTTCGATTATTGTTCAAAGCGCCATCTATGAACCATTAGCTGCGTAACTGCTATTGTAGCTAACTATAAAGTTGTAAATTAATGATATTTATTTCGCGACACTATAATTTCATCTCCTATTTTTTGGTAATTACTTATCAAAACCAGCTGTTCTATTTGAAAAGGTTATAGCAACAGAAAGTTAGTGTGGAAGCATTAGGAGAGGAATAACATTAAAGGAAAAACTATCACGACTAAGGTGTCTTCACAGGTTAACGAGTAATGGGCGACCAAATTGTAAAAGTTTCTTGGAGTGGTCGAAATGTAAATTTCGTAAAACTTTCACTCAAAATTACTTTTTGTAAAACCAGTTCCGCGGAACCCTACACTGCGTGTTCCGACACGCACTTGACCGGCTTTTTCTTTTGCGGTACGGAACTCTGAAAGTAATGGATACATTTATCAACGAGATGACATATTATGTTTTGGGAACACAATTTCATGCGTGATTTAGCTTCGTGCCTTTAGATAGAATGTGTTATATTATTCTATCAGTCAAACAGTTAGTGTTAATAAGTGTTAGGAATTATTTTAATACATTTTTTTTATTGAAGATAGACCAACACTTGACCTCAATCTCACCTGATGGTAAGTGACGATGAGGTCGACGATGTTACGTGTTGGTCTAGAAGGTGACTATTTACTCTTCTTTTGAAGATTCCCAAGTTGTAGCTTTCTGGGAACACGGAAACCGGTAGTGTATTCCATATTTATGCTGTACGCATGATAAATGTGGAAGCGAAACGCTTGGTGCGAGCTGTAGGAATATCTACAGTGTACGGGTGAAGGTCTGCCGTTCTTCTGTTTGACCGGTACTTGAACGGCGAAGGTGGAATCAACAAAAATAGCTCCTGCGCACGATCTCCAAAATGTACATGAGGGTGTGCTGTCACTATGCAGTAACATCGTAATGTCTCGAAGATGTGTTTGGTGACGTCATTCGATATTGATCACTGTCTCGTGTTGGGATGCTAAACGTCACTGTCACAATGTCAAGGATATATTTTTTCAGATTTTTAAAAGCAATAGTTTAGAAGAAGGGGTTGAGGGGGACGCTCTTGTACAATTATAATTTTATAAAGATATTATTAAAGAAAAGTGATTTATTTACCGTTTTTGTATATTTTGGTTTAGTTTATTTGTACAAAAACATATAAAACGCACGAAACAGGTAAGACTTGACGTTGAAAACAAAGATGGCGTCAATAAAATGACATTTGACGCTGTCACTCAGTACAAAAAGAATGATTTTGTACAATTAAAATATATGCATAAATGTAATTATAATATTTTTCTATACATATGGAGATTGTTACTCTCAGACTATGTGAAGACATCGCACCACATCTTCAAGAGCAGCAGGACGATACAGCCGATGCAATGTGGCGAGATTTCCAATTATACTGCAATGAAAAAGCTAAACAATATTTAGGAGTATCTAAAGGCGCCATCAATGATAACAAGGATACTAGCTGGTGGAATGAAGAAGTGAGAGAAAAACTAGAAACTAAGAAAACACTCTTCAAATTATGGCAACAGACAAAAGACGATGCTGATAACCAGGCCTATAAAATTGCTAAGAAAGTCGCAAAGAGAGCCGTAGCACAAGCCAGGGCAATCGCCAGGGATGATTTTTATGCTAAACTTGAAACCGCATCAAACGATAAAGAAATATTCAAGTTGGCAAAACGCAAACACCAAAGTAGTAGGGATACTTCCACAAACAAATTTATCAAAAATGAACAAGGAAAACTACTAACATCAAATGAAGACATCAGAGACCGCTGGAAAGCATACTACACAGAATTGCTAAATGAGGTATTCCCTAGTGAGGCACTACAAGATATCCCAGCTACAGAAGGCCCTATCCCATGTATAAGGCCTGAAGAGGTAGCGCAGGCAATAAAACGAATGGCAAACAACAAAGCCTCTGGCCCTGACGATATCCCTGCTGAACTCTGGAAGCGAATAGGAGACATCGGTGTGCTGTTCCTGACAAAACTTTTCAACAAGTTCCTGGACGATGGGATTCCCAACGAATGGCGAAAGAGCTTTCTCATCCCTTTTTATAAAAATAAAGGTGATATAAGACTCTGCGGCAACTGCAGAGCTATAAAGCTAATCTCACATTCCTTCAAAATTTGGAAAAGAGTCATCAACAAAAGGCTTCTTGAAATAACTAGCGTCACTGAAAACCAATGCGGATTCTTCGCCGGTAGATCCACAACTGATGCCATACATTCGGTCAGAACACTGATGGAAAAGTACAGAGACAACAAAACAGACTTGCACATGATATTCATCGACCTAGAAAAAGCTTTCGACAGGGTACCAAGAGAATTAATTTGGCACGCTCTAAGGGCCCAGAGTGTCCCCGAGCATTACATAATGATAGTCAAAGATATGTACCACCAAGTATCAACCAAAGTGCGAAGCCCGGCCGGAACAAGCGATGAATTTGATGTAAAGGTTGGTGTGCACCAAGGTTCCGCACTCAGTCCTCTGCTATTCAATATTGTAATGAACCATCTCACCGCAAATCTGCAACGAGCGCCACCATGGGACATCCTATATGCCGACGACGTTGTCATCATCTGTGAAGATGTGAACAACTTACAGCAGACTTTAGAAAAGTGGAGGGAAGCTCTGGAAACATCAGGTTTGCGAATAAGCAGAGAGAAGACCGAGTACATGCATTGCAATTTTAGTGGCGTCAACAGCAAACACACTATCTCTCTGCAGAACACCCAGATAAAAGAAGTGGACCATTTCAAGTACCTAGGGTCAATCATCAGCAAAGATGGGTCAATAGACACGGATGTCACCCATCGCATAAATACCGGGTGGATGAAATGGAAAGAACTATCTGGCGTGCTATGCGACACCCGAATGCCTGTTCGGATAAAGGGACGAGTATACAGAGCAGCCGTCCGCCCGGCGATGACATACGGAGCCGAATGCTGGCCACTCAAAAAGCAGCACGAAAATCAACTACACTGTGCAGAGATGAAGATGCTCAGGTGGGCAGGTGGTGTAACTAGGCTGGATCATGTCAGAAACACACACATAAGAGGCACCTTCAAAGTGAGACCTATCCCCGATAAACTAGAGGAGAGCCGTCTGCGGTGGTACGGACATGTTATGAGGCGCCCATCCGACCACATGACCAGGAAAGTGCTAGACATCCAAACTAAACCCAGAGGACGAGGAAGACCCCGAATCACATGGATGTCCGTAGTAAATAAGAACCTTAAGGAAGCCCAACTTAATATAGAGACGACCCAGGACCGCGCTGCCTGGAGACGCATGATACGGAGGGCCGACCCCAAATAAAATGGGAAAGGGCCAGGCAAAGAAGATATGGAGATTGTTACTAGATTTTTGTAAATAGTGTACAAGTGCAGGACGAATTTGAAACAACTATTTTGCCAAATATCTTGTTCCATTGCTCGTTGAGTGACTTTGAGCTTGTTTATTCGGACCACGTGTGGCCACCTGGACATAGTAGCTTGAAAACAAAGTAATTTGTACCTTATCTTGGAACATAAAAAGAAAGTTTTAAACCAAGATTAACTTATGTAGCCGTTATCTTCAGCTTCAAGTGCACAAACAAACCTATCAAAACAATGTTACTTGATTCGCTTATCTGAATCTGATTTTTATATTAGACTAGCTTTGTGACTTCAGACAATATACCACGGGAATTACTTGTTCGATCAGGACCAATGGTGACCTATGTTCTTCTCCAACCTTTCAACTATGTCTATACAAAAAAGCGTATTTTTATGGATGAAGGGTTTGCAGAGCCTCTGTTAACTTTCATACAAATTTCAATGATTTTTATCATTCGTATGTATATAAATTCCAAACAACAAATTGTAACTCATTGGTACGAGACAGGATCGAACCCAGACCTCGATTGTCCAAGGACTGACGCTCTACACAACTGAGGTACCGCGGCTCTTATACATGTGTCAATACCGGCAGAAATCTCTCTTTAGGGATCAATTTGAACATTTTAATTTAATTTCTTTTTAATACTACTATACTACTACAGTGTCTAAAGACAAAAGTCTGTAATCAGTGCGTGTTGCCAGTGATGACATACGGAACCGAAACGTGGTCCTTTACTGTGGGACGAATAAACAAGCTCAAAGTCACTCAGCGTGCCATGGAACGAGCTATTCTCGGAATTTCTCTACGTGATAAGGTCCGGAATGAGGAAATCCGTAGACGAACGAAGGTCACCGACATAGCTCGACGAGTCAGTGAGCTGAAGTGGCAATGGGCAGGCCACATCGCTCGAAGAACCGATAACCGGTGGGGAGTAAAGGTTCTCGAGTGGCGACCACGTACCGGGAAACGTCTACCAGGACGTCCCCCTACTAGATGGACCGACGACCTGGTTAGAGTCGCAGGGAGTCGCTGGATGCAGGTGGCTCGGGACCGGTCGATGTGGCGTGCCATGAGGGAGGCCTATGTCCAGTGGACGTTTCCCGACTGATGATGATGATATGTGCAATAAACAATACACAAAACAATAAATATTGAAACGATTATCGTATCCTAGTGGCTACACAAATAAACTCTCAATCCGGAACTAGCAGCTTCGATTCCCGGATTGATTAGTGGTAGGGCATTTTCTATGTCTACCTGGCTAGCTACCACCTGTTGCCTAAGCCTGGCGCCAAACAGCAGTGTTAATAGCACTGTTATGCGCCTCATCATTAGCTAGAGCTGTCTGGGTCAGCAGGCTTACTATCTACCGTCAGTGGCCAAGTACAACCCTCTTTTTTGTACAGGGAGTTTAAACTAACAGGCGATACGTTTTAGAACTTGTTCTAAGCCTTGTTCTAAACAAGAGGGGTTTAGTTTTATAAACCTTTTAGACAATTACCCGCCCCATGTTTATTATAACAAAGTAAACAAGATGATATTTACCTGTCCTCAATTAGATTAATGTTTTAACTACGCAAACATATTATAATGGTCATTGATATACAAACTATATATGTCCCATTTAACCCAGCACGCTAACCCATCCCTCAGTGTAGACGCGAAAAAATCCATCCCCAAGTTACGTGTATGGGAGCCACCATAAAAATATTTTTCAAGATTTTATTCTACCACTTTGTCAAGTTAAAATGTATGTCAAATTTAAAATAGTATGTCAAATTTAATGAAAAACCGAAATCTAATAAACATTTTACTATTCGAGGAACTCTATTATTATTAATTTAATTAAATTAATTACTAATATAGAACGACATTAAGATGTTGCAAAATCCAAATAAATAATTACAAATTTGCAAATAATTTTTATTATTTATTAATTACAAACTAATCAAGTACCCAATTGTAACTTTAATATTTCATTAGTGATGAGATAGGTTTTTGACGTTTCCAGAACCTTCGCAGTACTTACTTAGTTCGGGAATTTTCTACGTATGCCGCGAGTTCTAGTAACCTCGCTACTCAACACGAATGAGATAGATTGATTGGCCTCTCTCTTACACACTCGTCGGTTACGTGATATTCGAGATCTTTCCACGCTAGTCAGTTCTTGCTATTCGACACAAAGAAGATAGAAGATCCGACTCTCTCTTTTCATTCTTTCTAGAATGTTCAAGAAGCTCCGTCACTATGTATTTCTTTTTTTAAGTTTCTTTCCAGAGACAAAGTGGCATATCTAAAGCTTTCACTTATCACTGAAGATACCTTGAAGGCAAATGTCCACGCAGATTTTATAATGTCACCCGCTTACAACAATGCTGAGTTGTCGCGCGGGGCCCCGGGCTCCGGGCCCCGGGCTCCGGGCTCCATCACCGCGGTGCCACAGGAGGGAACATGTGGAACTGGGTGAAAGAAGCTGCTGTTCCCATGTCACATATTTAACATTTTGTTAATTTTCTGAAACATTACGTAATGATTTTAGACACATAATATAATTTAGTTTTAGCTAAACATTACAGGAAAACCTGAGCTAGGTCTACTTAGTCAGTTATACAATATAATAGAAATACTTTATTCGGCATACATACATTTATTACAGTACAGTTCATACATATATTTTCAATTTGCTCTGCTGCACTGTAACACCGAAATGCACCTGTCTCAGCATATGCGGCAGCAGTAGCTGCAGCGCTGATTTTCAGACAGGCCCAGAGATATTCAGTAACACTGTCATACTAATTAAATATAAACTAATTTTTAGTTGATGCATGAGTGATGATGAATGAGATGCAGTTAGATAAATTGTATTTATTAATATTAATGTAAGTAAAAGAGTAATGTAATGTTTGTAAACGTGTTAGAGGTTGGTATCTTTGCTAGAGCTTCAACTTCAGCTAAACAAACTTAGTTATGCCGTTGGTAAATTGATGATGTGTGGAACCCCTTGTTAGTAAAATTACAAGGGTTCAGCTTTTTTTCATAGGTGGCAACTTTTTTAGGGTTCCGCAGTCAAACAAGGAACCCTTATAGTGTCGATCTGTCCGTCCGCGGCTCAGCTCAGAGACCCTTACTACTAGAAAGCTGTAATTTGGTACGGCTATACATATTAATCACGTCAACAAAGTGGTAGGATAAAATTTCGAAAAATAAGGTTTAATCTATTGGTCTCGCTTTAATCTATGTCAGGCTTAATTGTGGTATTTCAATTTTGTTTTATCTACAAAACACGACGCCACACATGGACGTAGAAAGATCGGAACAGACTCGATTGCTCTATTTATAATTAGCGGTAGAGTATATTCACCAGAGTAGAGTAGAGCATTGTCATGGAAACTTCTCGAACAGTCTAGAGATAATGAAAAGAGAGGTGGATCTCCTATCTCCTTCTTGTGAGTAGCACGGAAACTTCTCGAACGAGTGTGAAAAAGAGAGGCGTATATATAGGCACGAGCCGAGCTGTTGCAGTTGAGTTCACTTCTAAGTAAACAACGATTTGAAGTGAAGAAACGGAAGCCAGAAGAAAGTGTAGAGCGAAAGTACAGTCGAGGTGGAAAAGTGTTAGTGCACTAGTGTGTCACGTGGTGTCAGTATCGACAAATCGGCGTCAGTAGTGCCAGAGGACTCTGTACGTGGAATCCAGGGACGAGGTGAGACAGGGACGTACTCTGTCGGGGGACCCGTGATTTTGAAGATTATTTTGTGGACCTGTGCTACCAATAAACTCCGGAACTTTTGGACTCGTATTTTTCTTCAATCCCTCGAACCCTGTAGCTCGCAACAATGAATAATATAATACTATTGATCGAATAAACTAGCGAGTAGCACAAATTAGCCATTGGTAATTCTGTAACTTTTGCAATGATAAAGGTTTTGAATTCGCGATGTTGACAGAGTTTCGAGATCTAATGAAGTATAAATAAGTTATAGCAATCGACGTTGATTTTAAATTGATTGATACAGTGCACTAGTCCCTACCAACGTATCCCCCCTGGTGGGTAAGAATGGAATTTTCTTCCAGCTATCTATACTGGGAGTGATGCTTGGAAATTGACTGACGTTTATCGCTACCAAGTGGTTTTGTGTGGGGTTTTTACCACACTTTCAGTTAATTTTGATTTGAAAGAAGTGTTGAATCATCATCATCAGCCGGGAAACGTCCACATCGACCAGTCCCGAGCCACCTGCATCCAGCGACTCCCTGCGACTCTAACCGTCGTCGGTCCATCTAGTAGGGGGACTCCCTGGTACGTGGTCGCCACTCGAGAACCTTTACCGCACCGGTTATCGGTTCTTCGAGCGATGTGTCCTGCCCATTGCCACTTCAGCTCACTGACTCGTCGAGCTATGTCGGCGGCTTTCGTTCGTCTACGAGTTTCCACATTCCGGACCTTATCACGTAGAGAAATTCCGAGCATAGTTCATTCAGCTCAGTGTCGAATACAGATAAAGATTTTTTTTAAATAATTCCGCCCGCTGGTAAATGCATTCTAAAATCAAATTAACGGCGGTCATTAAATCAGGTTAGTCTACAGACAGTTCGAACGAGGCACAGTTTATCACTAATTACTGGGAGAGTAATGGATGCCGAACTCAAAGAAACCACCAAAACAATAAAACAAAAGAACAAGAAAAACTTTCGCTTTTCAAGTCCCGGGTCGTACGGCTTTTGTTTAGGCTTTTTGATCATTGAAGTGATTTGATACCGTCGGAGAATATCCGATTAAAAATGTAATGCGTCATCATGTACGCCTATTTTACAAGCCATAATCTTTTAAAACAGAACAGCTGGCTTTGATAAGTAATTACCTAAAAATAGGAGATGAAATTATAGTGTCGCGAAATAGTTTATAACCTCAAAATTTGTTCACCTAATTTTACTCGTCATTGGCTAGATAACCACTGGTTAAAGATATTATTTTAAAAAATGGTTCACGCTGCGAACATTATACAGTAACTGTCTGAGAATAAACTTTGTGGTTTGGTACAGTTTCTTGAGCAGACGTGCGGGAAATTGCTTCTTTAAATATTTACACAAGAAATTGTAAATTGGTGTTACCCGACTCTGCGAAAGAAGGACGATAATTTGTTTGTGGTAATCATAATAGGCCAGCTTTAGAATAAATACCAGCACCCAGTGGGTGGTAACGGCGACTAAAAGAAAACAAATTGATGGGCAGCAGGATATAGTTTTTTAATGTACGATGGGTTTACACTTGTCCTTCATCTTCCCTGAGGGTAAGTGACAACAAAGCCGTTGGATGGTAAGCGGGCGCACCCAGAAGCCTCATCCTAATGAGATAGCTCTGCTCTCTCCGGAACACAACAGTGCTATTAACACTGCTGTTTTAGCGGCAGACTTAGGTAACAAAGGCGGTAGCCCAACCGATTCCCAGCGAGGGCATCATGGTACTAGTTTGTTTTGATACAAGAACAGACACTTACCATCAGGTGAGATGAAGGCCAAACGTAAAATTCATTATACGTAAGATTAAGTACTATTCAATTGAGGCTAATAAATGAAGTATCACTTTATTCAACCCTATATTTGAAGTCCTTGGGATTGAAATATTTGATATAATATTATGAAAATCAAATACAAAACAAGAGAGAGATAACCTCTTCAAGAAACCTAATTGGAAAAGCATATTAGACAATACAGGAATCTACGGAAAATAAACATGTGTAAAGTTTGATTATCTGTGTTTTATTTAGATTATGGTATAAAATTTGACATTAAACTATTATAGTATAAAATTTGACATTGAATTATTATAGTATATAATTTGACATTGAACTATTATAGTATAAAATTTGACATTGACCTGTTATAGTATAAAATTTGACATTGAACTATTATAGTATAAAATTTGACATTGACCTGTTATAGTATAAAATTTGAAATTGAACTATTATTGTATAAAATTTAACTTGTATCTACATACATGACCCCTGTCAGGGTCATGTATGTAGATACAAACACTAATGACTCTATGCACATGAATACAAATAAACCGATTTTATTTGAAATATACCATCAAAATCGGTTCATAATTGACGAAGTGGAGAAGCAACTTACGCAGTCAAATTTTATTGAGAACACAAATGAAGTTTTGAAATATTCTGAGTCCTCAATGGGGCCCGCGCAGTCCCCGCATATTCTTGGATTCCTCATCAGTATAATCAGCAAATCGGTTTATCGCGAACGTCGTATCGGGATTCCCCTTGTTCAGCTTGTTTATCGTCTCCAAGTTCTTAACGAACGCTTCGTAATGTACTTCTCTGTCTTGATCGTTCTTGTAATGACGGTTGTAGTCCTTTATGAACTTCTCGAATAGTTCAGGGGCTTTCGATAGGTCATAGTATACCTTATCATTATCTGCTATAACTGTGGCTGCCAAACTGCCCAAGTAACACAAGGAGCATTATAAATAACTACTCGTGAAGTTATGTAGAACTTAAGGTCTATATAAGCTCTTATAAAAGTTCACCTAACAGTCTATAGCCCTATATAGGCATCTCAAATCCATTATAATACTTTTCGCTGTATAAAGGTTGGATAATGGTATAGCAAAATGCTTGTATAATGTATTTAGCTTGAGTGCAGCATACCAAAACGCTTTTGTATAGCTTTCAGCTGTTTTTAGTGCCTTTGGATCTTCAATAGCATTTGTAAGTAGTATTTAAATGCCTAATGCTCCTTAGTAGCATAAACTTTAACCATTATAATGCATCACCAATTCGCTGTACAGCTGTTAGATAGTTTCAGTGCCTTTGGTTGTATTATAGCATTTTAAGTAGTAAGTAAAAGCTTAGTGCTGCTGAACAGCATAAACTTGAATTATTGTAATGCTTGTATTTTAAAAGTGAACCTGAGTGCTGTTATACACCCAACAGCTATTTAACCACATACGTGTGAGTTATTGAAATGCGTAAAGCTGTAAATACATTCATATTACGTGTTCTTAATTGTCATCATTTGTCCACCATACATTCCATCACGACAACATCATTTTTTAGGGTTCCGTATCTCAAAAGAAAAAAAGAAACCCCTTTCGGATCGGATTTGTTTTCCGTCCATCTGTTTGTCTGTCTGTCAAGACCATTTTTCTCAGGGACGCGTGGTGGTATCAAGTTGAATTATTAATATCGAATAAAAGATCAAACTTCTAGGTCAACGCAACAAAAAGATGTAGTTGTTTAAGGTGTATCTTTAGACCATTTCATAGAAAATTCAAAGGACCAAAACCTATAGGGTACTTCCCGTTGACCTAGAACCCTGAAATTTGGCAAGAAGCAGAATCTTGTTATGTTCACAAACTTAACTTTGCAGCTGAAAGTTATACATCAGGTATATCATTTAGTTGCAAAGTAAAGTTGGTTTTTCAATAGAATTTTCATTTTCGGCACAGCATTGTTGGGTACATTAAAATGAAAATCATAAATTATCGAAGCGGTATTTTCAGTATATTAATTATTTGTATTCTGGACGGAACCCTCGGTGCGCGAGTCCGACTTGCATTTGAGCGGTTTTTTAATGTTGAATGACTTATTTAATAAAGCTGTATATAAATGTTGTTCAGATTAAATGAAATGGGTTTTGTCGTTTTGATCAAGGATCACTAAAGCTAAGTAACGGAACTAAATCAGTTCACATGAAATCTACTTGACTACATGTGAACACATAGAAAACCACAATACAGACGATGGCATTATAGTAGTTTATCAAAAGTCTTCTCTCTGACTGCTGGCATCCTAATTGTTCACGTGTGAGTGTTTACACAGCTTACGGTATTAAAAAGGCATTTTAATTATTCACCAAACTGTTATAGACTGACGCCATTTTGTTAATACACCTTAACCAAAAAAATATTCTAATTTCGGGCCTTTGATAGAAACTAATAGACCTATAATAAAGTAATAGCTAAATTTAATACTGTTATACCATAATTGTTAAGTTTATCATGCAATAATTTCGTTCTACACCAAAAAAATTCATTTTTGTATTATGTACCACATAACTTTTATAACATTTTATTACAAAAACTCTATAAATTGAAAGCGCCTGAAAATTTTGAATGAAACCAATATAGACATTGACAGTAAACTACATCTCGCAGCAAAATTTGGAGGCACGACATCGAAAAACAGTAGACTTAAGTTGAAAATAATATGAAACGCCAAGTTGAACTCATATCATACTTGACTTTGTCGTCGTCGCCATCGTTCATATCGCGAGACGATGAAATAAATTACAACGTTTATTATTTTAAAACTAGGGCCGCGGCATTAAGGATGTTTTTTCAATAATATAAGATTCATTTAAGTTCTAAATGTAAACACTTAAAGGACTCTAAAAATGCTTTTATTTTCATGTTAATACTAATATAATGCTTCTGTAATGCGATTAGCCGCTTCATTAGCAAAAACATTGCTAGTATAATGCTTCTAGTCCATAATGATGCTCGTATAATGCTTTTGTGATGCTATCAACAACTGTATGGACCATACTAATGCTGGTGTAATGCTATTAAATGCTTATGTAATGCTATTAAACAGCCGATTAACAACCTAAAGCTGGTTAATTTGTGCCCAAATTAGCATTACAGTAGTCGTATAAACTTTTATAAAACTGATATAAAGCCTAGCTGTAATGCTAAAACGATACATGAAAGCCGTAAGTCAGCCATTATACTGCTTCACTGTGTTACTTGGGTGACAAGTAGTATAGCGCGCACGTAAATCATTTCGTGTGTTGCTATTTGATGATGTGTGTCAACTATGGAGGTGGTTATGACAGCTCTATATTTATACTCGCGTCTGGTACGGTTTTTAGGGTTCCACGCCCAAAGCCCCGACACTCAGAAAGGTACAGAATAAACACTTTTTTAAGGAATGGAATCTTCTAAAGCTAGGATCACTTACAAAATCGAAGCCAAATACTGTCCGCGTGAATGTATACCTATACAAATACATCTGTTTAGGAACGAACCGAAACAAAAGTTTTAAAACAGTTTTCTGTTTAACCTAAGTGCAACCATAGCGCGTAGTTAATAAAGACACAACTGTCTCAAATATAATCTCATACTTACGATCATTCATCACAATAACTTAGCGAAGCTGGAACAAAGAAATAAACTACATCTGTCTCTTACAAATGAAAAGACGCAGGTCAAAACATTTATTGTAAAACTAACCTTCCGATCCATGCTGTAGAGTGACTTTCCTCTTTAATGCCTCGCAAGTTACATCGTTTTGTTTCGGTTCTTTTTTCGTTCATCATGGGTCTTCGAGTTCTACTATGGGAGGTATAGAGTCGCATTGAACTTTAAAATAAAGTAAATATGTACTCGTGAAATTTTAGTTCTTTAGTTAAGATTATTAAGCTATTGCATAGCTTCTATCGCGGGCCTTGAGCGCGGGGACCGAATCGAGAAATTCCGTAACGAAAAAACCTCACGCTCCCCACTCCGACGGGCACGGAGGTGTGGCTTGAAGGCCGTGCATCGTCTAACGTCGTTTCAGTTCGGCAGTCTTCGACACGGCGTTGTGTGCGTGCGATTAGACGTATTACTGTTTTATAAAATTTATTAAGTATAATAGTATGTAATTTGATATAGCAAAGCAAATCCGTTATGTTAGCTAAATATTGATTTAATTTTGTTTTCCTGTTTGTAATTTGATTTCCATTTTTGTGGTGGGGATATTTATGTTCGTGACATAAAAACTTTTCTTATTAAAACTTTCTTAAATAATTATAATTGCATAAGTTGATACAAAATGCTATGCAATAGCTTTACCGCGGCAGTCCCCGAGTGACACACGTCTTTTTTTATTTTATAAACAAGTATGTTTCTTAGTAAACATTTATTTATTATTTTTTGACATTGTGATTTTGTGTATTATGATTTAATTATTTTAATAGTATGAAATAATGTCAAAATAAATAAATAAGTATGGAAATAAATGAAATAATAAAACAAAAAACGCACTTACAACTTTTTAAATTAACGTACAATAAATGGTATACATACATATGGTACATATTTGGTATAAAATCAATGGTGACAAAATCACTTTTTCAATACACTTGCTCGTAAATTGATCACATTTAGGTGAAAATATATGGGAAATATGATGGGAAATTTCACGCTGACAATCATAATAAACCATGGCGGAGTGGTTCTTTCTCTTGCGACAATCGAGATCCATTCTGCACACGTAAATGGATTGCCAGGAAATCTAAAACGTAAATATTAATGAGTATCCATCAAACAAGAAACAAAAGTAGTTCCATAGTATTTTTGAAATGTTTGGTAACAAATCAACAATAAATTCTTACTTTAAAAATCTACTCCATGCATCTACTGTTCTATTAAACACATGTTGGCGCGTGTATTGGCCCAACCTTGGCCAACCACGCGCGTAAGTTTCGTAAAATGGGCAATTTTGATCAAAATTTGACATTATTTGTTAATTACAAGAGATATCCTACTAATATTATAAGTGTGAAAGTTTGGATGTTTAGATGTTTGGATGTTTAGATGTTTGGATGTTTGTGACGCTTTCACGGAAAAACTACTGAATAGATTTGAATGAAACTTTACAATAATGTAGATACATCAGAATAACATTTAGGCTATAATTTCTAAAGACATATTGTGTAAATTGTCCAAAATCACATTTATAATATTAGTGGGATTACACGGGCAATTTTGGCATAACAAAAACGCGTTGCCTAGCAACCGACCATAGCGTATGTAAATTCGTATATACAAACTTTCGCGTTTATAATATTGGTGTGAAGACTATTTGAATGTAATACGTCAGATATTGAAATTTATTTTGTTTCTTTAAATTATTAGACTACGTAACAGAATAAACACTATTTTGTACCTTATGCTGTACAATAATTTGTCATAAACGTCACCTGTGCCTATCGAACAAGTAGAATACATCCTGAAGTACACGCGGACAAAGTCGCGGGCGGAAGCTAGTACGAACTAAAATATAAGTTATTCTACATGTACTTACCGAAAGTAAGACACACCGACTGTTACATTCCTTTTTGGGTAATTATTTTTGCAACTTTTGAATGCACACTGCGGCATTGTGAAACGTGTTTACATTGGCTGTGTTTGGACCTAACTTGAACCGAACTAAACAAAATAAGAGCTCACGCGACAAGTGAGGCGTTATTTACGGAGACGAATTTTTGGCGCTGACCTGACATCTAGTAGAGAATTGTCTGTTTAGAGCACGTGGCCGCGTTCAAGGTTGCATTGTTTTGTAGCTGTCCCTATCTGAGCCCTATCCTACCCGAGTGCGTACGGTGAGACAGCATACACTACGCGAAGTTATCCACCCGTTATTTGGATGTTTCGTAGTCCCGTGATCATTTGAAGGATACAGTATATTATGTAACCATTTTTTCAATACAGTATACTAATAAATTTTCAGATGTCGGTGGTTTTTCCAAATTGTTCTAAATTGATTCGTACTCTTGTAAAACTTACACTTACACAAACTCTTTCTTTACTTTTACGTAATATACATATACAGCGATGTACTCTAGATGTGTGAGTGGTCAAGAAACATATTGTTAGGGATAGTTGTGATTATTCTTGCAACTTGTAAATCAAAAATTGTTCGAATTTCTTGAAAAGCCTACAGCTCTAAATATGTCTGTGAAACAGGGCGCTGCCTACAAAATTTCACTCAGAGGAAAGATGTGCAAACAGTATTTAAAACGTGATATATGCAGTTATCGTATTTGCATCTTGTTTGCACACCATTTTTACATCCTGTCTGCTGGTGAGCAACGTCATGTTTACCATAAATATTTAGAGGTAAGGGTTTTTTATTTGCAGCGTGGACCCGGCTTTATTATAGGACCTTCCAGGCGTAAAATGCGACTAAGAACTAAATCTGCCCATGTATCTCCACCTGCAATGTGTCATCATCAGCCGGGACACGTCCACTGCTGGACATAGTCCTTCTCCATGGTATGCCACATCGACCGGTCCTGAGACACCTGCATCCAGCGACCTTAAGAGGGTATGCTGGTGTCAAAGCGCCCATACAAACGTAGTCCAGTCATATTTTGAGTATTAAGCTATGAAAATCTATGAAATTTTCAAGACACAATCTAGAAACAAATATCTGTGTCGGTGGTGAGTCAGATTTTTGTTTAAATATATACTTCCAGAGTTACAGGGCGTCAAAGAATTGTATTTTACGGTAGTAAAAAGCCCTAACTTTGAACCTGATTTACAAGAGTATGAATCAATTTAGAACAATTTAGAAAAACCACCGACATCTGAAATTTCATACATACTGTATTTAAAAAATGGTTACATAATATACTGTATCCTTCAAATGATCCCTGGACTACGAAACATCCAAATAACGGGTGAATAACTTCGCGTAGTGTATGTTGTCTCACCGTACGCGCTCGGGTAGGATAAGGCTCGGATAGGGACAGCTACAAAACAATCCACATTTGAACGCGGCCACGTGGTCTTACCAATATAGCCTCTTAACTAGGTCGTAGGTCCCTAGGAAGACGGCCCGGTAGACGTTTTCCGTTACGTGATCGCCACTCGAGAAGTATTACTCCCCATCAGTCATAGATCAAGTAGCCGACTTCAAAAAATGAGGTTCTCAATTCGACGGGTATTTTTTTTCTCTTAATTGCAGATACTAAAAAGGTATTAAAATATGACAAGAGGCAAGGCAAGGGTCAACTAGACATCCAGTCCTCGGATAGAAGAGGATACACGATGGTCCGTGCCCCGGTGTTGAGACGCATCTCGGTATGCCCCTCGTACTCACATGTAGATCACATCACCAATACTCGGATATCTTCAGAACAGTTCGTTGGTTGGAAATGTGCTGTCACACCATGGATTATAGAACTATCGTTTTACCTAAACCAAGGACTATTTTATAACATCATCATCATCAGCCTATACATGTCCGCACTGCAGGTCTCAGTCCTACTCTCCTACAGAGAGTGTATGGGACATAGTACACCACGCGGGACCAGTGCGCATTGGTAGACTTCACACACACCTGTGAATTTCTTCTCAGGAGTGCGCAGGTTTGTTCACGATGTTTTCCTTCACCGAAAAGCCAATGGTAATGATTTTTTGAGGCTTTTTTGAGGCTCCCATACAATAAACGTGATTTTTTTTGCTCGTTTTTGCTCAATATTGATAACGGCAACAGGTAGATGCTTGAAATATTCACAGAATATTTAGTTATTATAGATAACGGTACGGAACCCTTCGTACGCGAGTCCGACACGCACTTGGCCGGTTTTTTATTTACTAAAATAACAAAATGATTTTGCTTTTTGATTCAAGTCGAATTTGAACATTTTTGTTTCCTGAATGATATACCAGTAGCGCCCCCGTGCCGCCCACCAACAGCTGACCTTAGAACACCACTACGGAACAAGGTATAGTGGCACAAGCGTAATGACCGTCAACCTTAGTGTTAAGCGAGCCTAATGGACCACAACGACGCATGTCGTTACATCGATGGCCTGCTAATGCACGAGCTGTGTTTGTCGAGCCTTATAGACTATTAGCTATAAATGGTAAGCCATGAAGTTATACAGCTTACAGTATAGGCTTTGATACTTGGAAATAAATGTCTTAGAGTCACTAATGTTTCTCCGATTTATTTATGCAAGATGCCATCTAAATGGATAATAATAATAATATAGCCTTTTATTCAGATCACTTTTCACATTTGATTCTTATGTAACGAACTAACATTGAAATCTTATATTGAATAAACAATTTAATCTAATATTAGTTGCTTCGTTATCTTACCTAAATCTGTTTGCCATTTGGCATAGGCCTCCTCCAACCTCTTCCATCCCTTTCTTTCTTGAGCCACTCTGTTCCACGTGACTCCTGCCACTTGTCTAACATCATCGTCCCACCTTTTCTGTGGTCGACCTCTCTTTCTCTTGCCTTCCCTTGGGTACCACCATGTCACCTTTTTGCTCCATTTTTCGTGTCCTCTTGCCATGTGGCCAGCCCATCGCCATTTGAGTCTTTTGATTTTGTTTATTACATCGGTAGTTTTTGTTTTTACTCTGTCAAACTTTCTAATATTTAGCATACTCCTTTCCATGGCATACTGGCAAGTTGCTAGTTTGTTTAAGTCTAAATGGATGCTCTCCATAAACATATGAAGTCCCTGTCTGGACTTCGCATGCAACTAATTTAAAACAGATGTTTCAAATTCGTCCTGCACTTGTACACTATTTAAAAACTTGAATATTAACATGCGTAGAAAAATACTAGAATTACATTGTTGCATTTACTGTAATTGTACAAAATCATTCTGTTTGTACTGAGTGACAGCGTCAAATGTCATTTTATTGACGCCATCTTTGTTTTCAACGTCAAGTCTTACCTGTTCCGTGCGTTTTATATGTTTTTGTACAAATAAACTAAACCGAAATAAACAGGTATGGTAACTAAATAACTTTTATTTGATAATGGCTTTTTAAAATTATAAGTGTACAAGACCAGGCTTTGGCGGATACATTCGCGGAAAGTGTCATTTTAATTTTCATTAGATTGTTTACTGAGACACATTTTAATATGTTACTATAAGTAAAAAATAGTGAGGGGACAATGTAAACTAGAGATGTGGTTTCTTTTTGTAATCTTCTGTGACTTCTAATTGCCTTGGTCGGGGGTGAACGCTAGAACCCTACGACTTAACAAGTTTGGTGTAAAGAATTTTTAATACTCAAATTACTTTTTATTTATTTAAAAAAATACAAAAAAGATTAACTTAGGTACATATTATTTACTAGCCTATCACGTTGACATTACAAACATGGTTTTCTTAATATTTACGGCAACTACCAACTTCGTGGTAATTCTGTCTAAATCTGGTGTCCAAAGAGGCAACTTGCAAAAGAAAATCGTTTTGACAGACAAAAGCCTTGCGTTTCTGTAACACAGTGGCGCCGTCGTCCATCAAAATGGCGACGTTACTTAAGTCATCTTAAGTAACGTCGACGCAATAATTCCACGGACTACTTTGACAGGACATCGTACACTAATTCTGCCACAGTCCACACAGCGTGCTTCGGATTTAGAAACGATTGTACAGTGTGAACTCTATGTAACGTCACTCGATTTAACGACAAACTCCCTAAAGCGTCGAAATCACTCGGCTTTGGTTGGTTTGGCTTGTCTATACAATGATACACTCTATATAGCATTACACCCATTCTCAATAACGACAACAATTAAATACAGTGTAGTAAAAAGTACTGTTTAATTTGCTAAAATTAGTAGAAACTGTGCAGATGTGTCCGTTCTTTTGTCGCTGTATTATCCTGGTCCGTAATAAACTCGACTGTCGGCGTCATACACACCCAACATTCTAAGAAATCCGTTGTTTTGTTTACAAACTGTGATTGCTGCACGCGTGTACTGTTGTTAGTTTCTACATTACATACAGATTGTTCTTCTATACATTTAACGACAACTCTCTGTAACGTCAAATGCACAGTCCCCTGAGTGTCGTTATATAGAGTTTACACTGTATTTTCTAAACCTAAATTGAATGAATTTAACAATTTTGTCCACGCTTTCGTACATACGTTATGTATAGTCCGTGAAATTATGGCGTTGACTTTATAATAGAAACTCTTATACAATAATATGCACATCGTTGTTTGAGTTTACTTCGCCTCAGAACCGTGAGTTGTGTTTGCAACAAAACCGTGCCGATGAGTTCTTCACTAGCTAGCTAAGGAAGTCATTTATCATACTGAAAACGTCCCGAGCTGAACATATTCCTCCACCATCACACTTCGGACACTTCGAACAAATGTCGTGGTATCGGCACACACTGAACGGATGACGATTGAATACACGCGCATGTGTGAGTAGACTACACAGCGTGCCAAATAAATATGAAAGAAACGAGTATTGTACATCGTTTTCAACTGACTTCAAAAAGTAGTAGGTTGTCATTGGGTATGTAAATATTTTTATAAGGCATGAAAATAAAAAATCCGCTTGGAGATATTTTTATTTTACATCATATTTTCTCATTCACTTTTCGAATTATTTAAAGTTTATGTTATAATTTCTTAAAAACCACAATGACATTCATTTGACCCCACATTCATACATTTCGTAATGAAACAGATTTCTAAACACTCAAAACTTGCAAAATAGTATTGACATTGATAGTTGACACTTGTTGACATACTAAGGACACCGTATTCATTTCATGGTTGTTATTATTTTTAATCAAACTAACACGTGGGTGGTTCGCTTCATAGCGTATGAACTTATGACGTCATAAGTTCACGCGGTGCCGTGATCAAGATAGATCTAAAACCAATGAATAGATCATATATATCTTCAGTTTCTTAGATTTGTGTTTTCATCCAAAATATGTCATAATATAAACGCGAATAATTTTTTTGGCATACCCAATTCGATTTTAGTTTTTGTTGTATGTGTTTTACGCGATAACTCCGCCAATTGTTAATCGATTTTGTTGATTCTTTGTTTGTTTTGTAGAGCATACTTCACAAGTGGTCCCATGTAAATTTTATCAAAATTGATTGAGCGCTTTTTGAGAAAATATGCAAACAATAATTATACCTCTAAGGGTGAACATTTTAGAGGACGAAAGCTGTAGACTTTTGTTACACTTGTTAGTGTCGTTGCCTTCTCTTTAACATGTTAAATTGAAGGCTCGATTTTTTGTTAAATTGTATCGGCCTCAGCAAACAACTGGACTCCTTGGTTTTTCAAATGTATGTCTTTGCTTCAGCCCCGTTAAGGCCACACCACACTTTCGATCCACGGCACGAAGGCCGCCACCCGGGTATAGATGCCCGGCTCCTTGAACCCGCACGCCTTGCCGAATGACGTCACTCCTATGATGACGTACATGCAGAAGATTCTGCGACTCTTGATTTGCAGGGGCCCACCGCTGTCACCCTGCCGAGAAAAATCGTCTTCAGTTTGACCATAATCTCACCTGATATTCAGCGACGATATGGTCTAAGATGGTGCAAGGTTGCCTAGAAATAATCTATTCAACCTGGACTTGATTATCAGGTTGTAGCGCTAGGGTAACACAGAAGCCGGCGGGGTATTTCACTCCTCAGCTGTACGTATAATAAATGAAGAAACAACACGCTTAGTGCAAAATGGTGTAATATCTACCACGTAGGGTTTGCCAGCCGCTGACTATTTCCTCCGATGTGCCAGGCTTTGCAGCTTACTGACTGAGCTGTCACCAACTAGTATTTTTCAATTCGGTCCACTTCTGAGCATGGCATCCATGAGAAAACTATATGAATCTTAAATTTGCTTGAGTAAAAGTAGACTTTTATTCTATTTTAAAAGATTATGTCAACAGAAATTTAGAATGGAAGCTTTAGGAGAGGGATAACGTTATGCAGTCCAACTGCGACTTGTATATAAATACCTGACAGGTGTCCTTCTTCTCATCTTTGTCTCCGTAGCAGATCTGCGTGTTGGAGTCGAACCCGCGCTCCATGTTCCTGGACTTACCGAAGTAGTTCTGGCACTCCGTAGTCGAGAACTTGTTGAGGATCACCTGGGAATTAAGCTACGAATGAAATTCAATGGCACTGCGATATGTTTAGTTTAGGGTGTAGAAAGCAAGCTGAAGCCGTGGTAGCTCAGTTGTGTAGAGCGTCAGTCCTTGAACAATCGAGGTCTGGGTTCGATCCTGGCTCGTACAATTTGTTATTTGGAATTTATGTACGAATGATAAAAGCCTTTACCTTTCGCTGTTCTGTGAAGGAAAACATCGTGAGGAAACCTGCACACTGCTGAAAAGAAATTCAAAGGTGTGTGTGAAGTCTACCAATCCGCACTGGGCGCGCGAGAGAGAGGAGAGTAGAAGAGAGAGAGGGACATATTTGTGCTGTTGATGAACTAAACAGTGTACGACTTACCTTCTGCAAGTTGTCTGACACGGAGCCACGGTTGGTGGTGGTCCCCCATCCCGTGGCAGACGCTCTGCCGTCATTCCCTTCATCTCCCACTTGAAGACATGCCGGCAACACGAACTGGTTCAGCTCCATCCTGTAGAACGTAACCACTTCAGAAACGAAAACAAGTTGTCATTTTTTGTGTGTGTGTTTCTGCTTATAAGCCACTTCTTTGTTTGATTTCTCAGCGTATGTTTTCCTCAAGAGCCATACTTGTATAAAAGTTCTTATCACACGACTCTCTTTATGTCAAGTGGCCTTCTCCACTCAGAGCGTATGCCAGTTTGTTTACATGGATGGTCAGTTTCACCTGGTATTTCAGGCTGCTTTGAGCTATTTCCTGCCGAACTGTTTTTAGGCCAAGGTCAAGGTATATGTATTTATTACTTATACAATGAGGGATGCCAAACATTATTCTCAGAGCTATATTGTCATAATGACAACTTATATCACTGTTGTTTTTCGGAATGGGTTACATGATTGTAGAGAGAACCCTACCGCTGTCGTGAGCCTTCAGATTGTGAGTACAACCTGTAGCCGCTAAGCAACGGATATGGCCTAGGATAGCCTAGATAGGACAGTTCAGTAGCAAAGTAAGGAATATATAAGCAGTATCAGAAGCAATACATCCAGTACATAACTTTGATAATTAACGGGTTCAAAGAGAACTAAAGACTTCAATTGCCTTAAAAACTTGGTTTTTGTTGATTTGATTTTCTCAAAGAGTGATCAATCAATTTCGACAAAATTTATATGGGACCACCGCTGAAGTATGTTCTAACAAACGAAAAAGAATCATCAAAAGCGGTTCACTACTGGCGGAGTTATCGCGTAACATATGTACATAGAAAAGAAAATTAAAAAAACGTACGTGTGGACAGAATAATTAATTTTAAACAGAGGTGTACGTACCTATGACCACCGAGGTTCACTTAATGAGATGCTAAATATTTCCTATTTTCGTAAAAACTTTTTGTTGTAAAAAAAACCTGTCGCTGACTGAGAAGAACGTTTCCATCCTGAAAGAGCTTCGCATCAAACAAAAGCTTTCGTGGATTGTTCAAGTGCGAATCCTAAAGATGTTTGGACACATCACTAGCAACGAAATCTCACTGGAACGTTTAGGAACAAGGAAGAGAACGTTGGAGAAGGAAGGAAGGACGTCGTTCACGAAGTGTTCCCTTACTGAGTGCACACGGAATGCCACAAATAGAGAGAGACGGAGAACTCTCGCAACAGCCGCGACCAATATAGCAGACGACCACTTCGACAGGATTGTACCACTCAGAAGAAGTACCTATGACTATATTTGATTTTATGAAGGCTAAGTAAATAAAGTTGTAATGTTTTTTTCCGAGCTTGTCCACCATCTCACCTGATGGTAAGCGACGATGTAGCCTACGATGTGGCATACGAAAGTGACTGTTCACCCTAGACTTGAAGACACACAAATTTAAGTTTTAATATAGACGCCGGCAGTGCATTCCACTCCCTGGCTGTACGCATGATAAAATTAGAAGCAAAACGCTTAGTCCGAGCCACAGGAATGTCAATTATGAACCGGTGGAGCCCTGCTGTTCGTCTGTGTCCTATGTCTATCAGGACCAGACTGGTGGTAGAGCATTTTATATTTCCGCCTAGATACCACCATGATTCCTAAGTCTGCCGACAAACAGCAGTTTTAATAGCACTGAATAGTAGAGCCAGGGCCTTATTAGCTTTAGGCCTCTATGTGCGCAAGCTTACCATACAACGATCTTATCTTCACTTACCATCAGGTGATATGAAGGCCAAGTGCAAACCCATCATACATAAAAAATTCAGTGTCCGTGAAATTATTGCGTGTTAAAGGTGAAAGGTCTCGCTGTGATGACATTTCTGATGACAGCTGTCAAAAACAATGACGGCCATCTTGGAAACGTGTGGCCATCTTGGAAACTCATGGGCGGTGTGTACTCACTCTCGCTCAGTCTGCAGCAGAGCGATGTCGTAGTACTTGGAGGGAGATTTGTACTGGGGATGCTTCTTGATGTCTACGATGCGGTACAGCTTGGAGCTGTCGATCTGGTCGGAGCGGCGCAGCACTCCGATCGCGGCGAATGTTATGTCTCCGCTGGAAACCAAAGTCAAAAGTCAGAGTACTTTATTTGTAGAAATAGGTAATTTACTTATTTTTACCGTTGCACAGATAGCTATTGCTTCCTATTTGCCATATAAATCCTACTAATATTATAAGTGTGAAAGTTTGGATGTTTGGATGTTTGAATGTTTGGATCACGGAAAAACTACTGAATGGATTTGAATGAAACTTTACAATAACATAGCTTATACATCAGAATAACATATAGGCTATAATTTATAAAGACATATTGTGTAAATTGTACAAAATCACACTTATAATATTAGTGGGATTACATGGGCAATTTTGGCATAACAAAAACGCGTTGCCTAGCAACCGACCATAGAATATGTAATTCGTATATACAAACTTTCGCGTTTATAATATTAGTGTGAAGACTATTTGAATGTACTACGTCAGATATTGAAATTTATTTTGTTTTTAAACTATTAGACTACGTAACAGAATAAACACTATTTTGTACCTTATGCTGTATAATAATTTGTCATATACGTCATCTGTGCCTATCGAACAAGTAGAATACATCCTGAATTACACGCGGACAAAGTCGCGGGCGGAAGCTAGTATTACATATATACAATACAAAATGTCAAACTAATGATTTTTCATTAAGGAAATCTGAAATTCTGTAATAACATTTCTCTAATAATAATCTTCGCAGTTTGCTTTTGAAAACAGGTAGGTCTGCGTTGTTTTAGATACATCGGTAATTTATTAAAAAATTTTGTTGCCATACAATAGATGCTCCCAAGTTTGAATGCTGTGTGAGACCTTACTTGACACAGGTCATTGTTATTTCGGAGAATTCTTGTTCTCATGTCAAAAATGTATGTAAATAGTTTAGGATTATTTTTTACCTCTACAAAAACTTCTACAAAGAGGTTAAACGAAGAATCCAACTCGGCTGGGCAGCGGTCGATGTTGCATACCACGAGGGAGGCATATGTCCAGCTGTGGACGTTTCCCGGCTGATAATGATGATTTTACAAAAAACAGCCAACTAATACATGGGGAAGATTATCATATTATGTAGGTATTTCTTTATCTCGGGTGACTCTTTTTCAAGAAGTACCCGGTTTTTTAGCAGGTTTGCATGGAGACAGGTCCAACACGTACAGGCCCCTTCGAAACTAGGACCTATCCAGATTTCTCTGTGAACGTATCAACAGCGAGACAAGCTCAGAGATAACCCCGGGGAGGTGCGAGGACTGTTGCGATAGTCAACTAATTTAATTGGGATGGGAGAGAGAAAGGAATACATTGTGAGGAATCCTGCACACTCCTGAGAATAGATTCAAAGGTATGTGTGAAGTCTACCAATGCGCACTGGTCCCGCGTGGTGCACTATGTCCCATACACTCTCTGTAGGAGAGTAGGACTGAGACCTGCAGTGGGGACGTGTATAGGCTGGTGATGACGATGATGGAAGGTTTGCCTGGACAACTCCCTTGGATTGAATATGAAGGCAGACGGTGGCTTGCCGCCCACTGTCTGGGCCGTCCAAAATAGTCACCAATACTGGCTACAAAGGGAATTGGGGCACCGGATTAATTCGCAGTTTCCCGTATTATGCCATTGGACACTTCCACCTCAAGCGCACAGCTTTGACGTGCTCATATTCTTTATTGCAACAATAATTGAATGTCTTACAATTCCCTGTGCGGCGTGCAGTGGCCCGCAGTCAGGATGAACTTCTCACTGATGATGGACCCTCCACACAGCCATTGAGCTGATGATGGGTTGTCTCCGTAGCCCAGCAGTGCCTGTGACATGAACGGCTATGTTATTGCATAGCTAAATCTTAATTTCCAAGCTAAACCGCTCTTTTAAACTTATGGCCGCTTCAACAAAGACTCCTAGAGCGACAGTGGCGTCCTGATTCGCACTTTCTACATTGCTTCAGCTTTCGACAATAACTTAGGGTAAAGATGACTGAACGCGCTGAATTTGTTTTATCGCGATTTAAATCCTGTCGTCAATAAAACTATAAATGTGGTCGGGAAAGGAGGAGACACAGGACTCATCTGATGACACACTGCTTCTTGGTCTGAAGGGTCTGAGTGGACACTCTCAGAGGATCTTCCAAACGATAGGATGATGAACTCACTCGATTATAATACGTGGTAGGCACTAGTTGGTCGAAACAGTTTAGCACTTGCAACATTTAGAAGTTATGTCGGCGGTGTGAAGAAACGGATTGGCGTGGACTAACCTCTCAGGTAAGACAAGGATTCCCTGTTTTCACCTGATCCCAAAGTCACCCTGACTTTGGAATCAGGTGTTAGAAAGAGACAATGTGAATTTTAGAAAGGAAATCGGTTTATCTGGTGACAATATTATCTGTTTGACGAATAAAGAAGCTCAAAGCAAGCGAGCTATGATCGGAATTCCTCTACATGATAAAATCTGAAATGAGGAAATCGGTAAGGCTAAGGACACCGAAATAGCTCGACGAGTCAGTGAGCTGAAGCGACAATGGGCAGGTCACATCGCTTGAATAACGGAGAACCGATGGGGAGTAAGACGTATACCGGGCCGTCTCCTTACTAGATGTACCGACGACTGGTAAAGGTCGCTGGTACTCGCTGTATGCAAGTTTCTCAATACCAAGAAGGAAGACTATGTCGTAAACATGATGATGCTAAGTTCTAGATACCATGTGTGGAAACTCCTGCCTGCCTGCGTCGTCCCCGCCCACGATGAGCTCGTCTGCGTTGTGCCCGCAGCGGTTGACCCTGGTCAGGTCTCCGATCAGATCTACGCCCTTCACACACGGGTACACATACTTCTCCTGGTACTCCAGACATTCTGCAAGGTAAACAGGACATCATCATCAACACTAGAACATCATCCAGAATGAGGATCCAGTTCCATCATCATCACCATCCTATTTATATCCCCACTGCAGGTCTCAGTCCTACTCTCCTACAGAGAGTGTATGGGACATAGTACACCACGCGGGACCAGTGCGGATTGGTAGACTTCACACACACCTGTGAATATCTTCTCAGGAGTGTGCAGGTTTCCTCACGATGTTTTCCTTCACCGAAAAGCGCAACATATGGTGTATAAAACTTATAAAATTGAGATGAAAATCACTGACTGTTCCAAGCTTTGGATTCTGTCCTGGGTGCTGTCATGTTTGGCAAGATGGGAGGGCACCCGGCGCTGCTGGTGTTGGGGACGTCGTACTCATATACCGGCGGCACATACTCCGTCGTAGATTGCGGCCTGAACAATACAAACATGGGGCTCACATGACGTGTGCGAGAGAGAGGCGATAGACGTTGAGCAAGGAGAAAGCAGGATAGCATAGGAGAAAAGCGTTATGTGGAGAAATACTATCGTAATTCAAATTTTAGAGCATTTTCATCAGTATGGCATGGCGTCTCTATTGCTGATATATCATTGGCGCGAGAGGTCATTGCACGAAATTCTCTCTGCTGCGCGACCACATTGTACAAATATGTATGTATATTAGTTTATGTGTGTAGGTGCACTTGGCCTTCATATCACTTGATGGTAAGTGACGAAAGGGGTTGTATTGTAGAAGCCTCAACCTAATGAGGCGCTATCTCTGCTACCTTTCATACCGGTGCTAGTAACACTGCTGTTTGTCAGCAGATGGTGGTAGCTAGCCAGACGGACACAGAAAATGCCCTACCACCAACCCAGCCGAGTACGGACATGTAGCTCCACTGTGAATCGAACGCGGGTCTTTCAGATGGTAAGTTTAGACTTTTAGGACACGGAGTCAGCTAAATGAGCTTGGACATACTTAGTTCTGTGTGTGGTAGCGGCTGGTCTCCTGGTGGTCGTGGGGGGAGGTCGCTGCTGCTGTGACAGGGGGGAAACCCCCACGCAGCACACGATAGAATCCGAGCCACTGAATCCGCATATCTGAAACACAAACAAAATGAAACTCTTTTTTGGCCAATTTGCGTGAATGGAAGTGTTGTCGGCTAGTCTAGCCAGTTGATCTCCTCTCAGAAGTGCGCGAGAGAGTTGATGTCCATGAACGCCTGGAGTGATCCTTTATAGTCTATGATCGTGTGGCCACGCTGCTGCAGATCGGTAGTTTCCTTGTCGGCCATGCAACCACGACACAGGGGACTGTCTGTAATATTCATGTTAAACATGTGTTTGTTGAGTGGACAGTGGCCTGTCAGCACCCCTATCATTCTACTTAGGGTTTTCCTATTTAGACTGAGAAGGGTGCGTGACAGGCACTTTGAGAGAGACGGAGTGATCTCTCTCGTTTGGCGACAGTCTTTTAGTTCGGTCCAGTAAGTCGCGTGTTGTTTAGTAGTCCTTTGCTTAATCCAGGATGTTAGTTGGTTGAAGGGTATAGGGATCATTGGTTCGGGTCCAAACACTTTTGTCCCGGAGCCCCTCCTTGCTAGTTCGTCTGCAGCGTCATTTCCTAGTGAGCCACTGTGTCCCTTTATCCACTGCAGTGTGACCCGATGCACTGCAACTGCTTCAAGGGCTACATGACACTCGAGGATGAAGTTGGAGTTTATGTTGTTGCTCCCCAGTGCTTGTATGCTATATTTGGTAATTGCAAAGGTTTTGAACCGACTTCACAAAAGGATGAGGTTATCAATTCGACGCGGTTTTGTTTGTTTGTTACAGAACTTTCGACTGGGTGAACCGATTTTGATGATCCTTTTTTTATTTTAAAGATGATGGTGTGGTCCAGTTCTGACAATGGCACCCATACGAAAACTATATAAGTCCTAAATTAGCAGTTTTCTAGTTCTAGTTCTTTTTAATTAAAATAATTGTATTAATAATAATTAACGCAGGTACCATAGCAATATAAATTAAAAAGGTACTTGTTAAAATACCCTCATCTTACAATACTAAAACACTGCATTAGAATGCGATAGAATGTGAGTATTGTAAAATGGACGAGTCACGTGGTGTACAGACAAACCTTGTAATAGGATTAAGTACACTTTAAGCAAATATTGTAAAAAATTATGTTTGATTAATAAATTAAATAAAAAAAGCTTACAGGAAAACAGAAATGCTATTAAATTTAAATATTCTGCGTTTATTCCAAGGAGCTCACAGACAAGTCTAGTTTCCTCCGAGGAGACCGGTTCCATCAGACCATTTCGCAGTCTCCTGACGTTTTTCGAAAAAAGAAACCTCGTGTAACCAGTTCAAGTTGAGTTTTAAACAAGTCACAAACAGCTACAAACAAGACAAAGCCATGTGCTGTGGGCTGTAGACCTCGCGAGTCTGTATTGTGTTCGTTTGTCTTTATTTTCCACCCCCTCACCCCCTTGAATTTTATGCGTTGTAACAATACTAACAAAAGAAGGTACACTTTTTCGTACATATTCAAAATGGCCGAAATATGAATGTTTTTACATTTTCAACTACCATATCTCTGCCAAAGCGTCGCCAAGTCGCGGACTCTCAATCTGAGGGTTCCGGGTTCGAATCCAGCCGTGTACCTATGAGTTGTTTTTCAATTCAAGTACATTATCCGATTGCTTAACGGTGAAGGAAAAAATCGTGAGGAAACCTGCACACTCCTGAGAAGAAATTCACAGGTGTGTGTGAAGTCTACCAATGCGCACTGGTCCCGCGTGGTGCACTATGTCCCATACACTCTCTGTAGGAGAGTAGGACTGAGACCTGCAGTGGGGACATGTATAGGCTGTTGATCTCTGCCATTTATAAAAGAAGAAAAAACATAAAATTACAGAACCTGCTCACAAAATGTCACGAGAATCGCTTGAAAGTCTTTTTGCCTGAGCTGTTTATAAATAGCACGTTGTATTCCGGTATGAAAGGTAGCAGAGTCAGCGCCGCTTTAGCTTTAGCACTTACCTTCAGTCGAGATGAAGGCCAAGTGCAAACATATCAAAGCCGACTGCTTGCTGGACATATCATTAACATCTTTAAAGATTGCCACGTAGGTCAATAATTTACGTAGATGGGGAGGTTGACATTATAAATGCTCATACTTGTGGACCCTTCCTCCTCTTCAGATCCTCGATGGCTGGCTGGCATCGGTCCAGCAGAGTACAGACTCCTGGAGCTCCGTTCTTGACACAGCTCTCGCCTGCAAACATCAGAAGAATTAGGGTTAGATTCATGTAACTAAACTGATCTTGGGTGACTCTCGAATTTTATCTGCTAAGATTTACTCGTGCGAGAGTCTGCGCTGGATTTCTTTCGTTCTACACCCTACGGCACCCTTTGGTAGCTGTCGCTGGTGGTGACAGTCAGGGCAGACCTCTGACTGCTCTGATCCATAGATGATAGTAAGGGGGCGTAGCGGAACAAGAACATTGTTGCGGACGGCAGCGCGGAAACGGGACGGGTGATTCGTCTCGCTCCCGCATTGATAGATCGGGAGGGGTTATACCTCTCGCTTTCGCACGCTCGCAAACACTATAGCTAGTAGCGATAGTAAAAATAGTACTTAAACTCGGAAAATATAATGAATGTCGTCTTCTGGAACTGTCCCTACGTGATATACTGTGTAAAATAGTCAACCAAAACTAAAAACTGAGCAATGTTTCATTCGACGACTGATATCCTGTTGCTGTAAGATCTAAATATACAGTCCGCTGCTCTGAGAGACACAAACATCATTCTTCATCATTCGTATGTGTATTATGTTGATAATGTCAAACTATTGTCGCTTTTAGAATTATTTTACAAGCAACTTAAATACTACCTGTTGTATATAGTTTTAAAAGTAGATCTGCTGAATCAAATAGAATGGTAGTTCCAAATAAAGATGTGTTTATACATACGAGTATTACAAAAAAAAAAACTTGAGAGGTGTCACGGGACACCCGGATGGAACGAAGTTCCTTTCGATTAATTAGTGAAGGAATTGTAATAAAATTTTATTTTTAAGTTATAATAATATTTTTTATTATTATTAACAATTATAATGTTATAAAGGTTTTGTAGGTTTTTTCATTAGATTTTTTATGTACGTGATACGTTTTGTTTTTAGCGACATCTGTCATTGAGTAGCGGCAACTAATCAGAGCCATCTGTCGTCACATAGCTGTACTGTTGGTATCGTCCATGTAGATAATACTAACAGATGACGCTAACTTACTATAGCAAAAAGTGTCAGTGACAACTTTTCGTAAGAATTTTTTCCGTCTAGCCCCCTTTCACAACGCGCGATAAGGAACTTCGTTCCTTCCTTCGTTAAATGACGAGAGTTTTACTGCCAACAGACAACTGCTGTAATTTGGCAGTGTTTGTGAAAATTGTTGTAAAATTGTTTTTCATGAATAAAATGCTTTTATTTTATGTTATCGTGTAGGTTCTAAGCTTGATAACGGACCTCACACACCCTTGTGTCACTATTGTTGATCCCACAGGAGTTTCTTCTACTATTTTCAGAAAGCTGTACTTGTAACTTAGTGGTACAATGGGAATCGAACCCGTAATCTCCGGATTGTGATTCCAACTGAGCCAGACGGGTACGTCAGGAGGCTGGACGTTCAATAGTGGACATTGTGTTGTGGGTGTCACTTACCTTCATACTGAGCTCTTGAGCAATGAAGCAGAAACATTAACCCCAATCCGTGTAACAGCATCTTCAATACACTGTCAAAGTAAGAAATATAGGTTATTTTTACACAAGTTGGGCGTGCCTTGTTTTCGCTTAGAATAAGTTTTTCATTCTTATATGAGTCAAGGTATTCGCTTTTATAATAGTCAAATATCTGAACGAAATAGCTTTGCTCGAATTTTTTGGCCAAAAGTACAATTTTCTTTTAAATTTGGCTTGAAAACCAAACAAAAACTAAACACTAAAAAGAAAACTTTGTATCCGACGGGGAATCGAACCCGGACACCTGTGAATGACCATGCGTATACACCGCTTGACTACGACGCTTATGTGAGATTAGGGACCATATTTTGCGTCGAATAATGCGAAAGTAACGACAAGGCCGTTGGATGGTACGCGGCGCACCCAGAAGCCTCGCGCGACCTGTCATATCGGAAAACAACAGGTGCTGTTACCACTGCTGTATGGGAACATACAGGCGGACATAGAAAATACCCAACCACCAACTAAACGAGAATTTATTCAATCAGTATTTGCAAGTAACACCATAGAATGTTTCTCGTGGCACCATATGGTCCACAGTCTAGATTAAAACGTAGAATATAGAATAGAATAGAAATAGTTTATTCGGCATACATACAGATTACAGTACAGTTCATACATATATTTTCAATTTGCTCTGCTGCACTGTAACACCGAAATGCACCTGTCTCAGCATATGCGGCAGCAGTAGCTGCAGCGCTGGTTTTCAGACAGGCCCAGAGATATTCAGTAACACTGTCATACTAATTAAATATAAACTAATTTTTGGTTGATAAATGAGAGGCAGTTAAATAAATTGTAAATATTTATGAATATTAATGTAAGTATATGCAATGTAAGTAAATATAATGTAAGTGAATACAATGTAAGTAAACGATTAATGTAATGTTGTGATTAATTGCTCAGTGATCTAGATATTAATTCATAATTATGACGCTTCGTGTCTATTAAAGCTAATCGAGAAATAATGTGAGCCACTTACGAACGTCAAACGTGTTTAGGGAAACATGTTTTCGAAAATGTTTTTTGCCGTCTAAAGGTCATTGGAATGCAAAAACACTTTGTAAATCAGCGGGTCTCACACAGGTTGTAAAAATACTGTTTTCCTCGTCTGGGAACGACTCCCCGCCCCCACCCATCCGCGATACCTCTCCTCTACGCGCAAGAAAGTGACCCGTTGGTTTTTTCATATTTGGTACCAATTTGCGAGCGATGCTCGGAATTTCACTACGTGATAAGGTCCGGAATGAAGAAATCCGTAGACGAACTAAGGTCATCGACATAGCTCGACGAGTCAGTGATCTGAAGTGGCAATGGGCAGGCCACATCGCTAGAAGAACCGATAACCGATGGGAGTAAAGGTTCTCGAGTGGCGACCACGTACCAGGGAGTCCCCCTACTAGATAGACCGACGACCTGGTTAGAGTCGCAGGGAGTCGCTGGATGTAGGTGGCCTATGTCCAGCAGTGGACGTTTCCCGGTTGATAATGTGGTACCCACGGTGCGCGAGTCGGACTCGTTCTTGACCTGTTTTCTGTAGTCTATGTCACAGCAAAGTTTATCGTCCTTTAGAATAACCGGTTCCAGAACCACTACGCAAACAGTGGCAGAACCTGTACCAGCAAGGTTCATGACCCAACGAGGATTGCTATAAAAACAAAACTGCATTTTCGCATTCTACATATCTCTCGGCAGGCGCTGTTGTTCGCAATAATTATAAGACATCAGCGGTATTAATAAAACTAGCTTTTGTCCGTGACTTTTCCTAGACTTGGGAAACGGGAACTACAGGTAGCTGAGTTTGGTAAAGCGTCAGTCCTTGAACAATCGAGGTCTGGGTTCGATCCTGGCTCGTACCAATGAGTTATAATGTGTTATTTATGTACGAATGATAAAAGTTATTACATTGGATTTTCGGTGAAGGAAAACATCGTGAGGAAACCTGCACACTCCTGAGAAGAAATTCACAGGTGTGTGTGAAGTCTACCAATGCGCACTGGTCCCGCGTGGTGCACTATGTCCCATACACTCTCTGTAGGAGAGTAGGCCTGAGCTGCAGGGGGGACGTGTATAGGCTGTTGTATGTGAGTTAAATACTAATTAAAACTAAGATGGTACTAATTAAAACTGAGGTGGTACTAAGAATGAACTCACTAGTGTTTGATATTTCAGATAAAACTACATCAATGCTTATGAATTCAATAAATTAAGAACGGTATTTACTAAGGCCAATGTTGTGTCAAACAAAACCCCACAATGAATGAACTTTGGATGTTTGTTTTGATCAGAAGATGCGATCGGTAATATTCCACAGCGAACTTCACTTACCATCAGGTAAGATGGAGGCCAAATGCAATAAAAACCTAGGTGTGGTACTAAAATAATTAATGCGTTTAAAAAGAACTGGAAACCGACTTCAACTGCCATAAAATATGCCTAAAAGTCACATTCATCACCTAAAACGTTCACTTTACAGGTATAATTTCCATACGTTGTTTTTGTTGATTTTCTCGGAAATCGCTTATTCAATTTCGATAAAATTTATACGGGACCACCTCTGAAGTGTGCTCTACCAAACAAAAAAAGATTCATCAAAATCGATTCATAATTGGGGGAGTTATCGCGTAAAATACATACAAAAAAAAACACAAGACAAAAACACATCATTTTTTGAAGTTGGTTGCAAATCAAATTTTGAAGATGTATCTACATAAAAAAGTCATTAAAAACCTTTCAAAAACAGTGTTAAATCACCCCTTATCATTCCTATAACTTGTTATAAATTATCCCCCGAAAACTTATCGTATGTAAGATTGCTTATGAAGTCCCCTACTACTAGAAGTAAGTGTTTTCTTTGAACCTTCAACTATTCCACAAAACGCTCCCGTTTTTACGTAAAGGAATGACACTTCCCAATGTATAATAGTTATTTATTTACATCCTAAGTCCTTTAAACATATCTACTTACGAGATAAATCCTTAATAGAATCGCTTTAACGTCACCAGTGTATATGAATCATATACGTTATAAACAAAAACATTAAACAATAATTACAAAAAAACAATCGCACGAGTTGTATTGTGGGCTGTTCGTCCACGCACTGAACCGGCGCGGGCGCTCGCGAGATATAACTGGACAGCGTAAAGCATCGCACAGGGAGGTACTTAGTTAAGGCCTTTTGTGGCCACCGTTTATAATAGATTGAGGCGTGTTCATATAATAATAAATAAATAATAATAAAGCATATTTATTTTTCTCAACAAAGTTTGTACATATTAATGATAAATCACTTAACTCTATGGTCTCGTAACTTTGTGAAGACTGGCTCCTGAACTAGGATCCCCTGTGCTACAGGAACCGTCTCCACCACCGGACATGTGTTATTTAATGTTATATATATAGTAAAAGAAGTGAGTGAGTGAGTGAGTTCTCAAGTTGAGTATAAGGCGTGGAAGAGGTAGAAATTAATCTGTCTTAAAACATCACGGCAGTCCCAATACAATAAAGTGGCCAGTGTTCAACAAAATGTCTGCCGCGGCATATTGTTGTAGAAATTAAACTATCCGAGGTTTTCTCATACAGTTAAAGAGGGACGGAAGAAAAACGATACGTCTGCAAATCACGCCTGTTTGTAGGATTTTCGACTGTTGCGAAGACTTTAGATGCTTGATTAAACAGGCTCACTTTAAACATTAAATATATTTTGTTCGTTATAATTACGTTTGTTATTTATTAATACACAAAAATTAAAAATTGATTATTATTTTATGTTGTTCATTTAATCGCCTCCGTGCCCTAATGGCTACACGCTTGGACCTTGGATTTAAAATTCCGGGTTCGATGCCCAGAGGGAGTACCTATTGGTACTCGTTTAGATTGGTGGTACATTTTCTATGTCCACTTAACTAGCTACCACCGTGTTACCTAAGTGTGCTGCCAAAAATCTGTGTCAATAGCACTGTTGTGTTCCGGTATGAAAGGTAGCAGAGCCAGCGCCTCATTAGGTTGATGCTACCGGGTGCGCACGCGCACCATGCGTGAAGGTCAAGTGCGAACCCATCATCCATAAAATAAAATAATACTTGAAAATTAGATTAATTCCCGATTTCTTTTCCTTTTCTACTCATTCACGGTTCATGCAGCCAGATTGTGGAACTCGTTGCACACACTGTACGCGGCAGTAAAACTGTTTCTATTTTTAAGAAAAACATCAAGGATCATTTTCTGTCTCTTACTAGTAGTTCTTAAGTTAATATATTATTGTATGTATTTATTTATACTAACCAATTAAAACCTATTACACACACACACATTATATTACACACCCTCTCACACCACACTCACAGTCTCACCTCACACACAGAGAGCACTCACTTCCACAGTTGTTAACTTAGAATAAGTGGTATTGCTTATGCATATGCATGTAAATTGATCTATTTTATAATGGCGGCTAGACGTTCCGTCTGCTTCTCTAAGGGGTGAGGCACTGTATGATAAAATACAAGTTTTTTATAACTTAGTTTAGCTGCAGACGCTTTAGAATGTAACTAGATCAGATATTCTAGCCCAGTTAGATTTAAGAAAAACATTTGTACACTGTTATAAATAAATTTATTCTTATTTATGTAATCGTATATTGTATTTAGACATGTTAAATGTACACGCCTGACTGCCCTCCTCTCTTCACTATTTCTCTCTTGACTCAGGACTGCTGTAAAAAATTTATTATAGAAATTAGCTGTTCCTTTTGTGTATATTTTCTCTGTTTTTTTGTGTGTTTTGTATTTTTCTATATAAAATAAATTGTTAAATAAATATCCTAGCCTGAGGCCACGTCGGCCCTAACTCCATCCCTGCGTTATAAATTATTCGACGGCATCTTCCTTTAGCGAGCAGTTTTCCTCCTCGTGATCTCACGCTCCGTGTTATAAACTATTTAATTAATTATTGTAAATTACATACTTTAGTCGAAAAAAACTGACCCCGTCTACAGGTCCCAGATTAATCATATTTCAGACCGACCGCTGGGATCTTGTTATAATGGCTATTAAAACCAAGCCACTCTGGCTCAATAAATTATTATTATTTGGTTGATACACTAGCAGCTCTTGGAGCTGATGCGTGTATATCACTGCACTTGTTTTAATGTTTCTAAATACTTATCTAGTCTGTTTTTAAAACAATTCACTGAAGTAGAACTTGTTACGCATTCAGGGAGAGCGTTCCAAGAATTCACTACACGGTTAGGCAAGTGTTTCCTAGGGTTGCTCCTGCATAGAGGCTTGGTGAGCTTCATTGAGTGCCCTCTCAATCGACTGTTCTGTCTCACAGTGAACAAGGTTCTGATGTTGCTCACATTGTAGTCTGCATGCATCAGCGATCAACTTCGAATCTCAGTGTTATTAGACTATTTAACACGTTCAACGTCCAGTGCCCCATATATGGGTCACTATGAACTAGCTCCATACGTCCGTGCCCCCACATATGGGTCACTACGAAACGGCCAGGTATGCACTTAGGGTAATTTAGCAAAGGATAATAGTGAGTTGGTAGTGAATTTATCTGCTTGCTGCTTCTGCTGAAAGTAAAAAACTGTTTTTTTTTGGCAAAAATTATTTATTTGTTTCTATTTATTTAAAAAAACCGTTAAAAATTAAAGAGATATGATGTACTTGCTATTGCACTCTATAGGCATAGAAGTGTTTCGATTACATTTCTTATTATTTACGTTTTTAACAAGACCTATTAACAACATTGAAGCAACATGTGAGACGTACAAGGAAATGAAAACATTTTGTATGGGGACGTTTAACGTGTTAAAATGACGGTTTTAGCGCTAAATACATACGTATTAAAATCGTTAAAATATAATAAAACGATATAACAAACGAGAGTAAATCAAATCATTATTCATTTAACACACATACATCACCAGCCCCACTGCAGGTCTCAGTCCTACTCTCCTACAGAGAGTGTATGGGACATAGTACACCACGCGGGACCAGTGCCCATTGGTAGACTTCACACACACCTTTGAATTTCTGCTCAGGAGTGTGCAGGTTTGTTCACGATGTTTTCTTTCACCGAAAAGTCAATGGTAATGATTGTTATCATCCGTATATAAATTCCAATGGTTCCTGCGGTAAGGTAGCGGCACGGGGGGTGTGAACCTGTAGTAGAACCGTTTCGCAGCAACTTAGAAAACACGGTGGTAGGTAGATAGGCGGCCATAGACAAAGGCCCTACCACCAAATCAACAGAGTATTAGATACTCCGCGGAATCGAACCCGTGAAAATATAGAAACGGAATAAATCGCTTATGATTGCACCTATAGCTAGCCCTCCGTTTTGTTTTGTCATTAGTGAAGTTTCAGAAAAACCCTGTCAGGCTTTTCCGATGTCTCAGACAAAGAGAAAATTAACGTAAGCGCGGGTTTTTTTGAATCACAACTGGTTTATCAGCTATATTATTTAATGTTGGGTATTTTGTTAGTTCAAGCTCAACAAGCTCAAAGTCACTCAGCGAGCAGTGGAACGAGCGGTGCTCGGAATTTCTCTATGTGATAAAATTCGGAATAACGAAATCTTTACACGGACGGTCACAGACATATCAGTCAAGTCAGTGAGCTGCCTCTTAGGCTATGTTGGTAAGACCACGTGGTCGGTTTCAAGGTTGCATTGTTTTGTAGCTGTCCCTCTCCGAGCCCTATCCTACCCAAGCGCGTACGGTGAGACAGCATACATTACGCGATGTTATCCACCCGTTATTTGGATGTTTCGTAGTCCAGGGATCATTTGAAGGATACAGTATATTATGTAACCATTTTTTAAATACAGTATACTAATGAAATTTCAGATGTCGGTGGTTTTCCAAATTGTTCTAAATCGATTCATACTCTTGTAAATCAGGTTCAAAGTTGGGGCTTTTTACTACCGTAAAATACAATACTTTGACGCCCTGTAACTCTGGAAGTATATATTTAAACGAAAATCTGACTCACCACCGACACAGATATTTGTTTCTAGATTGTGTCTTGAAAATTTCATAGATTTTCATAGCTTAATACTCAAAATATGACTGGACTACGTTTGTATGGGCGCTTTGACAACAGCATACCCTCTTAAATATCAATGAGCCACATCGGATAACCGATGGGGAATAAAAGTTCTCAAGTGGTCACCATACGTAACGAGATACGTGTACCGGGCCGTCCCCCTTATAGACGGACCGACGAATAAAGTGGTTGAATAAAATCTAGAAAACTAATTTTTTTACAGTGGCTCCCATACACGTAACTTGGGAAAGAATATTTTTCGCGTCTACCCCATTGTGTGGGGTATCGTTGAATAGGTATTTTAAAAATATTGAGAGTCTGGGAACACCACTTTTCGATTTAGGGAACCGCTTGCGAAATATTAAGCTTTAAAGTGGCAGTTTTTGTCCGATTCGGGCGTCGCCGTACCCCTTCTATTCTATTAACGAATTCATAGAATTACGTCTGACCAATGAAATATTCATTTCTAGTTAAACGTTCAGGTTAATATAATTAGGCTAATTAAGTATAGTTTTAATATGCATATATGTAATATTGTGACGTGCCGAGTGTAATGTTCATATTACTAGGTCAATAAAGTGAATCTTGAATCAATCAAAAATCCCTGAGGGCTAAAAAAAACTAACAATTAATTTTACCTATACACCAAGTTTCGTCCAGATCGGTTGAGGTATGCGACCTGTAGAGGAAAACATACAAACACACAGAATGTAGATTTTTGTCCTTGTAGTCGAAGGGGAGAACTCTGTTCGCTTCGCGCACTCGGCCAATAAAACAAAACATTTCATTCATTCGCTTTTTTTATTTATCCTTATATCAACATATACAAAATCAAAATGTATGATAAGATTTCAAAAAACAATGAATACACCATTATATTTAATAAAACAAATCACACATATACACAAAATTGTATTATACACAAAATACACAGATGCAATCAAAACTAAGTTTGACATTTGACAAATTTGTAGGGAAGATTTTTTGTACCTAATGTTTGAGCGTCAGTCCTTGAACAATCGAGGTCTGGGTTCGATCCTGGCTCGTACCAATGAGTTACAATTTGGTATTTACGTATTATAAAAATCATTATCATTGGCTTTACTGTGAAGGAAAACATCGTGAACAAACCTGCACACTCCTGAGCAGAAATTCACAGGTGTGTGTGAAGTCTACCAATGCGCACTGGTCCCGCATGGTGGACAATGTCCCATACACTCTCTGTAGGAGAGTAGGACTGAGCTGCAGTGGGGACATGTATAGGCTGGTGATGATGATGACAGATGGTAGAAATATGACTATTTGTACTGGCAATAATTACATAAGCTCTAATTAAAAACTATGAAGCTTGATTCAGGAGAAAATTGATTTTAAAGTGACGATAAGGCGATTGTATGGCAGCGAGCTCACACAGAAATCTCAAGATGTTGAACAGCGTGAATAGCTTTCTTTATAGAGGTATATGATGGATTTGCACTGGGCCTTGATATCATCTGATGGTAAGTGACGATACGGCCATCCTCTCTGCTCATCCAAAAGCCCTCAATGAGGCTCTGATACCTATTAGCACTGGTGTTTGTCGTCAGACGGTGACGTGGTGGTAGCTAGCCAGGCAGACATGTAAAATGCCCTACCACCAAACAAATACGGCTCATTCCAATACCACCCCTCTGCAACTATAATCTATAATTTAAACTATAAAGTCTTTAATTGATAATTACACGTTTACAGATGTTGTGTTCTAGAGCTTGCATTGCGCCCCTTTTCTTGGTATATTGGTGAAAGGCGCCGGGTGAGGGTACAGTCTTCTAGCAACCTTGAATTCCACCAAATCCGTAATTCTTATTGGCTGAAATAAAAACAACAATATCATTTCTTGTTCAAATTCATTTGTAGAAAACATAAGGTTAGGTGCATTTTCATTTTGCGAGTCAAATACATTATGCGTTTTGTACATTTTGCTAGAAAACATAAGGTTAGGTACATTTTCATTTTGCTAGTCAAGTACATTTTGCTAGAAAACTTAAGGTTAGGTGCATTTTCATTTTGCGAGTCAAGTACATTTTGCTAGAAAACATAACGTTATGTGCATTTTCATTTTGCGAGTCAAATACATTTTGCTAGAAAACATAAGGTTAGGTGCATTTTCATTTTGCGAGTCAAATACATTATGCGTTTTGTACATTTTGCTAGAAAACATAAGGTTAGGTACATTTTCATTTTGCGAGTCAAATACATTATGCGTTTTGTACATTTTGCTAGAAAACATAAGGTTAGGTACATTTTCATTTTGCGAGTCAAATACATTATGCTTTTTGAACATTTTACGAGTCAAGTACATTTTGCGTTTTGTAGATTCTGCTTCGAAGGTACTTAAACTATTATGCACAAAATTAGATACGTCAGACCCTAAGGGGAGCTGAATGGACATTACAGGGCGACGGACCGAGCAGTCACGCTTCGAAAATGATACGTTCCGCGAATGTATGACCCCAAGGCCTGGTCACTTGTAATTTTAAAACGCCATTATCAAATAAAAGTGATTTAGTTACCATTTTTGAATATTTCGGTTTAGTTTGTTTGTACAAAAACATATAAAACGCACGAAATAGACAAGACTTAACGTTGGAAACAAAGATGGCGTCAATAAAATGACATTTGACGCTGTCACTCAGTACAAACAGAATGATTTTGTACAATTACAATAAATGCAACAATGTAATTTTGGTATTTTTCTATACATATTAATATTAGATTTTTTAAATAGTGTACAAGTGCAGGCCGAATTAGGAGCATCGGTTTTAACTGACAAATTAATATTTTTTCGTATGAATTCAAAGCAAAGAGTTTATATACTGAATTGATGCAAAGCCATTAAAGCCTACTGTCGTACATCCACCAAAGAGAATATAACTGCTGCTTAAGTAAATCTGTCAAAGTTGTTAACCAGACTTTTTGGAGGTTAACTGCCATGATGATTTATGACAGATGGATTTAGAGCTTTTCAGCGCCATCTATCGAGGCCTTCAAGTACTCAACTGACAGAAAGGGACAACATGAAAATACATCAACGCGCTTGTCTGAGAAATTTAAAATAAGAACATTTTGTGTAACTTAAACGTTTTAGTACACATTCCACGACAGAAAATTTTTTATTTTGTTTTTAATAATAATGCTACCACTACAGTAGTAGTATGTACCTCTGATCCGGTCGGTGCGGCGTTCTCCTTGGGGTCCTCGGCACCGTCGGCGCTGACGTCCGGGTGTCCGGCTCCGCCCTCAGCCACCGACACTATGTGCACCGACATCTTCTGACGATCGCCGGACTCTGAGCTCACGTGCTTCTGTTATCATCAATAAGTATCATATACAAAAATTAATATTCTATTACTTGATGTACTCATATTAATTTTAAAAATTTGGCATTTGAAGAAAAAAAATGAAAAAATATTTATTTCCTTTCACATTAACATTAGATTAAAGTTTTTGGGACACTCCTTTTAAGTTAAAAAAAAACTTGTATTAGGAGGGCCCGCTCTTCCGCTAGTTATTTAGGAATACAAATACATACAGTAAAAATTAATAGTATAAGTTATAAACTAATTATACATATTTAAAAGAAATTAGTTGTGTGTAAGTGTATATGTGTAAGGTGAGTGTGTGTGAGTGTGCGTGTGTGAGTGTGTGTGTGTATGGGGGGGGGGGGGGGGGGGGGGGGTGATTGTATTGAGAGGGAGGATACGTGCGTCTGCTAGCTCAATATGTTCAATAAAGATTCCGTGTTATCGTAGGTTAACGTTTTTAACCACTTTGTTAATGATTCTTTACACTCGTGTGACTTTAAGGCATAAATTGCAATTTTGCGATTAATTACATTATACAGGTGCGAAGATTGTCTTGCGTATTGGCGGCCGGCGAATGCTGATTTGAAGGATTTAGAAAATGCTACTATGTCTCTTCTACGTTTGTTTAACAGCTCTGGGTCGTAGGGCAAAGACTTGTGCAGCTTTAGTATGACTTTTAAGACGTACAATTTTCTCACAGTCAGCAAATCACTAATCATATAAAGGTTATCAGTGGGGTACCTGTATGGTTTGGAGTACATTACCTTTAATAAAGACCTTTGTGCTCTTTCAACATCTATTAACTTCGTTTTAGTAGCTCCACCCCATACAGGGATGCAGTAGACTATTATTGACTGTACCAAAGCAACATATATTTTGTTCAGGAGTTCTGATGAGGTACGTGCCTAAGAGTTTTAAATATCCAAATAAGTTTTCTTATTCGGGATATAATCAGATCAATATGTGCATGCCAAGATAATTTACACATATACTTACACACAATAAACATTTATAATTGTAAACTGAAATATGAACTGATACAGTCTGGAATAAACTATTTCATTTCATTCATTTCATTCATTTCATTCATTTCATTCATTTCATTCATTTCATTCATTTCATTCATTTCATTCATTTCATTCATTTCATTCATTTCATTCATTTCATTCATTTCATTCATTTCATTCATTTCATTCATTTCATTCATTTCATTCATTTCATTCATTTCATTCATTTCATTCATTTCATTCATTTCATTCATTTCATTCATTTCATTCATTTCATTCATTTCATTCATTTCATTCATTTCATTCATTTCATTCATTTCATTCATTTTTGTTTTATAATGACTATAAAATATGAGTGTGCACAAAAGAATATATAGTTATTGAAGTGACCTTGTAGAAGTGCATGAGTTCCTCTCTGGTGATGGTGTTGAGATGTTCCACCTCCACCCGCGCTCGGTCGAAGTTGTACACCTGCAACATGACACGTGCAGTTTCATGTGCAGGCACGAATACAGCGACTGCACAAACATGACGTTTCCATGTCATGGATTTAAAACTAGGTTAAAGAGTTCCGCATAATAAGATTAAATCAGTCAGATTACGTAATGCTTCCATACAAAATGTCTTATGCCGTAATCTTTTGAAATAGAATAGCTGGCTGTGATAAGTAAACCTAACAAGGAAATGCGTTCAAAAATAACTGGATACCGACTTCAATTGCGCTAAAAGTCTACTTTTATTAAGACAAATTTAAGATTTATATAGTTTTCTCATGGATGCCGTTGTCAGAACTGGACCAAATTGAAATGGGACCACACGGGAAGCACCAGCTTTCAAATAAAAAAGAATCATCCAAATCGATTCACCCAGTCAACAGTTCTGAGGTAACAAACATTTAAAAAAATATCCGTCGGATTGAGAACCAACTCCTTTTTTGAAGTCGATTAAAAATAGGAGATGATATTATAGTGTCGCGAAATAAATATCATTAATTTACAACTTTATAGTTAGCTACAATAGCAGTTACGCAGCTACGTTCATAGATGGCGCTTTGAACAATAATAATAAAAAGTGTTTAAAATGTAAATTGTGATTCACTGTGCAGTTGTATGTTAATGATACTCATTTCGCGACATCACAATCCGATGTACTATTTCTAGATAGTTACTGCACAAAGCTATCCAAATTTCCCCACCGGGATTTGAACCCCGACACGGAAGTCGTAATACATTGGCATGGACACTCGAACGAGAGCATTACTTTTTTGGATTAACTGCCCAATTGTATTTTATACCATAACTGACATTAAAAGAAAGCCACAATAAAAATAAGTTATATATTTCATACTAGCTTCTGCCCGCGGCTTCGCCCGCGTGGACTTTAGGTTTTATCCCGTGAGAACTACGTCATAACAAACCCTTAAAACCCTTTTTTCGCATTAAAAAGTAGCATATGTCCTTTCTCAGGGTCTAAAGATTGTCTGTGCCAAATTTCATCAAAATCGATTGAGAGGTTTAAGCGGGAAAGCGTAACAGACAGACAGAGTTACTTTCGCATATATATATATTTGCAAAAGCAAAATGCTTAATAGATTTTGTTTTCTCATTGCATTTTACCAGTTTATTATAGGGGTACATTGAAACTTTAAATATTTAACAGTATCTCACCTGACAAGTGATTTCATTCCACAGCTGGGACGCCTTGCTCGACAACCGCTTCGGTTTCTCGAGCTTCTGAGCCGCTAGCGCCGCTCTGTGCTTCAAGAACTCTTCATCCGTCATCTTCGTCAAATAATCCTGGGAAAAACAGTAATTGTATATTCCCATTACACACGCGCGAAAAGAAACAATAGTGCTTCTTCCAGTAATGTGATATGTCATTACAATTCGGTCCGCGTAATATTACATTACGCATGGTAGCTCAGTTGTGTAGAGCGTCAGTGCTTGAACAATCGAAGTCTGGGTTCGATTTGTAATTTATGTATGAGTGATAAAAATCATTACCATTGTCTTTACTGTGAAGGAAAACATCGTGAACAAACCTGCACACTCCTGAGCAGAAATTCACAGGTGTGTGCGAAGTCTACCAATGCGCACTGGTCCCGCGTGGTGGACTATAGGCAAGGAGTATGTCTGGAGAGATCGTGAACGCGGTTTCGTTCTGAACAAAATGTGCCGATTTACGTTGGGAGGCGAGGTAAGCTGAGACAGCACTAATGTTCATGTCAGTGTATCAGAAAGAGACAACAAGACATCAACGCGCGTGTGTGAGAAATTTAAAATTAGAATATGTTGTTTTATTACATATACATGTGAAATATTATTCCGCCTTTTGTGTAACTTACTTGTAGTAAACATTCCACGACATTAAATTTTATAACCTGTTTTCAATAAAAACGCATAATTGGTCTTCGAGTATAAAATTCCTCGCGTATGCCCAAATCGAGCATACGGTTGGTAACTGCGGGGACTCCCGCACGCACATTCGGTCTAATAAAAAAGTTTTCAAGATGGCGGCCACTTTTTCTTCTTCAATTTTTACCACAGATTCATTTTAGTAGACCCCTTGGATCTTCAAATATCGATTTTGAACGCGATCGGACTAAAACTAAAATATTTCAAGATGGCGGCCACTGTTCAATTACGTACTTCAATTGATTCATTTTCATAGGCCCCCTTGGACCGCTAAATAAATAATAATAGAAGTGAAGAAGAGATAAGTAGATATCAAATTCGTAACGATGGAGTAGCGTTTATTAATAAAGCTAACACTTAAGCAGCTGCTCAACGCTAAGGAGATATCTAGCTGGATGGTCTTAAGAGGGTATGCTGTTGTCAAAGCGCCCATACAAACGTAGTCCAGTCATATTTTGAGTATTAAGCTATGAAAATCTATGAAATTTTCAAGACACAATCTAGAAACAATTATCTGTGTCGGTGGTGAGTCAAATTTTCGTTTAAATATATACTTCCAGAGTTACAGGGCGTCAAAGAAGTGTATTTTACGGTAATAAAAAGCCCCAACTTTGAACCTGTTTTACAAGAGTATGAATCAATTTAGAACAATTTGGAAAAACCACCGACATCTGAAATTTCATTAGTATACTGTATTAAAAAAATGGTTACATAATATACTGTATCCTTCAAATGACCCTGGACTACGAAACATCCAAATAACGGGTGGATAACTTCGCGTAGTGGATGCTGTCTCACCGTACGCGCTCGGATAGGATAGGGCTCGGAGAGGGACAGCTACAAAACAATGCAAACTTGAATGCGGCCACGTGATCTTACCAACATAGCCTCTTAAGTTCGATTTATTTATGTTATTGTTTTTGGGTGGCTTACAGCTATCAATAGTGAGAAAAATAAACGACTAATAGCCATTGATAAACCTCCACATATGGCTTTAGTGACAGTTACATATTTACAATTATAGTGTATACTTACTAATAAATAATATAAATACTTACAGAAACTAGATTCAAGTAAATAATAGCATCGAAGAATTTTTTTAAAGAATAACATAAACAGGACAGCAAAAGAGAATAATAATAGCTGAGTATGACAATATATTTACACAATAGACATGAAGTACTCGCAGTTCCGGTAGTTCTTAGTCAGATACGTTTTGACCGTGCTTACATTACTACGGAAGAGGTCTACATTTGAATAAATTTCAGATATTACATTGAACGAGTTGCATGGTCGCTTTATAAAAATGTTTCTTTTTAAATTTAATCGGCTGCGTGGTGTGGTTCTAGCTTAAGCAGCGTTTATTAATACGAGCCTAAGTTTCAAAGTTCTTTTTGAACGCGTTAATTATAAAAATCTGGGCGACCGAGCTTTGCTCGTAGCTCTTTAAAAACAAACAAAAACTTTATTTCTGCCCCTGGTTAGCCATAAAGAGTGGAACAATTTGCCACAAAAATAAAAGCAATTTTCCAACTGGGATTTGAACGCGGATATCTCGGACGGAAGGACACGTGTGAACAACTCGGCTAAAGTGATTATGTTTGACAGCGTGAAATTTTCCATCATATTTTGCGTCGAATAATGCGAAGGAAAAAACGCATGAACACTCGAAAACGCGCATTTTCCCAGACATGAGACTAATGTAGATTGATTTTTCGCCCCCGAATACCCCCAAATTTCAGCGAAATCGCTGGAGCCGTTTCGGAGATCCGAATTAAATATATATACAAGAATTGCTCGTTTAAAGGTATAAGATTTATTAATGTGAACCTTGTGTAAGTCGTGGATACCTAAACTTAAGTTAACATTTTTACTAATAAGTTATGTGTGTATTTTGTATGTATTAAGAATGTAACTTGTTGATCTCTCCAAATAAATAAATGTAAAACCCTAAAAGTAAGTAAACATTATCGAAACATTTATTTCTTATATACATGGTACATGTTATTATATTTTGTTTCGTCTCTCCATTTTAAGCCTGATCCCGCCCACAACGAACCTGCCGCGGTTCGTACGGTCATACACCAGCCTGCTCCCGGTCATGCCTGTAGGAGACACCTGGAATTTGAAGACCAACGCAGCTAGTCCAACCATGGCAACCATCTTTCCTATCCTCTGTCCTGAAATACGTTCGCAAATATTACAAAAAACGGTCAAGTGCGAGTCGGGCTCGCGCACCGAGGATTTCGTACAGAATATGAATAATTAACACGCTGGAAATCATAAACAATATCATCATCAACAGCCTATATATGTCCCCACTGGAGGGGCTCAGGCCTACTCTCCTACAGAGAGTGTATGGGCCATAGTCCACCACGCGGGCCCAGTGCGGATCGGCGGACTTCACATGCCTGTTCAAGACATGCAGGTTTCCTCTCGATGTTTTCCTTCACCGTTAAGCAATCGGATAATGTACTTGAATTGAAAAACAACTCATAGGTACACGGCTGGATTCGAACCCGGTACCCTCAGATTGAGAGTCCGCGCCTTATCCACTGCGCCACCGACGCCTTAAACAATATGTAAGGTAGCAACCATCGAACAAAAACTTTGCGCTTATATCCACAAAATAGTTGTTTCAAAATCGGCCTGCACTTGTATACTATTTAAAAATCAAGTAATAATCTAAATATGTATAGAAACATAATAGACTTGCATTGTTGCATTTATTTTAATAGTACAAAATCATTCTGTTTGTACTAAGTGACAGCGTTAAATGTCATTTTATTGACGCCATCTTTGTTTTCAACGTCAAGTCTTACCTGTTTCGTGCGTTTTATATGAATATTGAATTATATAAATGGCTAGTAACTAAAAGCTTTTATAGTTTGGATCAATTCTTAAATAACCCTAATTGACATACTTAACCCAAATTGTCATTTTATTATTAGTATATTAAATTGACTGTAATTAATTATTAAGTAAACATTTGTATGTGGTGTCGACGGAAAACGCTGTACTATTTATTACCACTGTTACCACCTCAAGGTCCGTTTTTCAAGCAAATAAATAATATTTCATTTCATTTGAACAAATAAACTAAACCAAAATATACAAAAATGTTAACTAAATCACTGTTATTTGATAATGGCTTTTTAAAATTATAAGTGTACAAGACCAGGCTTTGGCTCCATACATTCGCGGAACCTGTCATTAAATAATACCTCTAATATTCACATTGTCATGGGCTCATAATAACGAAATGTTAAATTGAAATGAACGAAATTTATTGAAATTCGTCTGTAATAAGATTTCTGTGTTTAAGGGAAAAAATTCGGCATGCTGCAATATAGGTATTTTGAGACCAAGAAGTTTTGAGATCTGGGAATATTGATAGAGAGGTCAAATGCAATTGAGTAGTTATAAGCCCAAAGCAAAAAAAAAACAACTAATGAAAATGTATCTATGACTGTAGATCCAACTTAACCTTGCAGTTGAAAAAATGATACCCCATACATTCGTCTGTATCACGATTAATTTTTAACTGCAAATGTAAGTTTGTAATTTTAAAGAAGCCTTTTTACTGTGCCAAATTTCTTGGTCAACGGGAAGTACCTAATAGGTTTTGATTCCTTTGCATCGCAAAAGAAATGGTCTATACCGCCGTATCTTTTTACTGTGTTGAAGTTTGATTTTTTTCATAGACGGCTATCACAACATTTATATGCCGTGGCCGGGGTGTGATACTAACCTATACATTGCCGAGCTCCAATCCCAAATGGGAAATAAACGGATTGCGGAAATTTGACTCCATTTTCTAATGAAAACCTCTCAGGGTCATAAGTGTCTGGGTCACGAAAATATTTCGGATCATTGTGCAAGGAATGCGTCGAAATGTAAACACAGGTTCCCTTGTCGATTACAACATCCGATCCTGGTATTCTATACCGGGACGTGCACAGCCTGTCAACCACAGGCAAGGAATACTTCCTCAAAGTCTCGCTTAAAACCATTTCCAGATACTTCATCTGGGATACAGGATCAGAACTGAACTCTCCGGTTCTCTCCAGTACCCTACAGATCTCTTCGTAGCATTTATCTTGGATTTGTCGGTTGTTGGCTAACTCGAACAGAGTGAACGAGATGACGCCCGAAACCGATTCTATGCCGGCCATACAAAACGTTGCGGCTTGCTGCTGCATATCCTCATCATCAATGCTGAATTCAACAAACTCTCCTTTAACTATCTTCTCTATTTTACCATTCTCCTTCTGTTTCAGTAGATTATCCATTAGCGTCACATCTTCATTCTTACCAACCTCAAATCTTTCAAGATGCGGCAACATATACTGGCGAATGCGCCTGTATATTTGATAGCTGAATATCTTTGACACATAGCCGAAGACAGGGCAAATCATTTCAAGAGTCCTTACAGTGGTTTGCAGCTCCAAACTCACCATTTTACAGACGAAAGACCTAAAAATACTGTCTCCGCCAAATGCGTCAATCTTCACTCCCAAAGCTACATCAAACATGGCTTCCATTGCGTAATTCATTGCGACTTGTCTAGTCTCAAAATCGATTTCCTTTTCCACCATATCATCAACGAAATTCGTGTATCTCTCCACAGCGGAGCAGACTTTCGGCACCATATCTGCCACCTTAAACTTGGTGAAGGACGGCAGAAAAGTTTGCCTCAGCACCTTCCAGCGCGCGTCTCCGTTCATGATAAACAGACTCTTCTGGAAGCTTATATTAGCAGATGATATGAATCTGTCTTGAAAGCGGTCGAAGTCTGTGTTCAGGACTGACTTTATCAGTTCGGGGTCTCTTATAAGTAGCACCGGTCTGAGACCTTGGTATATGCCCACAAACTTCTCATCGGGATACGATTTGTAGATTCCTTGGAGATGTTGTGTTTCATTTACAATACCGAATAAAACTGGCCCATAGTTACCGACAATTGGCCAAGGTTTAGGCCCTGTGACTCCTCTTCGATGCCAATACCCATATCGATTATATAAGAAATATATAAACACAGAAATAAAGACAATTACCAAGGTAACCATATTCGATCGACTTTACAACGCGATATAAAAAGGGCAATTGCTAACGCCGGCTTATAACACGTCAATTAACGAGCGCACGTGTGTAAACATACAATAATAAATCATAGAGGAAATTATAAAATAAATTCCAATATTTACAATATCTGTGGGCCACGACAATGACGTAATACTTACAGAGTTGTTACAGCTCAGATAAAACTGTAAAACTACAAATGAGTTTTCCAATAAATTGTATAAATATTTAATATGTAGACTTTTTGACGTGACAACGTCTTATAAATTGGTTTGCCGGGTGACACTTCAAGAAACTGCGTTACGCTCCGCTCACGTTATGCGCTCACAATGAGAGCGAGTGAGAGGCACGCGTCCCTTCCACTCAGGCATGGTTAGCCCGCCTAAAATTATTTTACCACTCAAAGTCGTTGTCACGTAAAACTTTCGCCCGTATACCGACTTTACAGGCAACCAATTTTTTTTTTATGACATAAAACAGTTTTTTTCTGTAAATTGTTTGACTCTGTCTCTAGTTATTAGGATTAGTTTTTAGTATTATTGTCCTTTATGTTTTGTATATACTTTTTGCACAGTTTATGTAACTATAATGGCACTGCTTTTATTTTCCTGAATATTTGAATCATAAGCATTATTCGTTTTAAATATACTTGTAATTATAGTTTGACATAAATTAATGAGATGACTTGTGAATTATTTAATGACAAAATTATTAACACTGTACTGATTGACATGTTATATAAACTAATTTTGTAACAATTAAATTCCTTATTAGATATGTTTATAATATTTGCACACCTGTGCACAGGTTAAGTACATCAAATCAAATCAAATATTTATTTATTTCCACAAAAATAATAATATAAAATTTTTGACTTAAATGTAGTTATATAAAATAAACACAAATATACCTATTCGTTCGAACTAATTGAAGTTACTTTCTAAACACCGTGTAAAAAACTATGTATTTGGCAAATAAAGATAATGGTAAAAAAATAGTTACGTAACTGTAATCGTGCGAGGAATCGCCGTATGCTACATTGCTGCCTAGCACCCGCCATTAAATATTTTGCGATCTCCGTGTCTTCACGATCAGGTATTAAATACAAACTTGCACGAAGTGGACTTTGTGAACATTCATCATCATCACCAGCCTATATACGTCCCCAGTGCAGCTCAGTCCTACTCTCCTACAGAGAGTGTATGGGACACAGTACACCACGCGGGACCAGTGCGCATTGGTAGACTTCACATGCCTGTTCAAGACATGCAGGTCTCCTCACGATGTTTTCCTTCACCGTTAAGCAATCGGATAATGTACTTGAATTGTAAAACAACTCATAGGTACACGGCTGGATTCGAACACGGAACTCTCAGATTGAGAGTCCGCGCCTTATCCACTGCGCCACCGACGCTTCCTTTTCTATATAAAACATACAAATTATAAATATATTTTTTTATTGCCATATTTGGTTCCCTTTTCAGTAAGAGAGCTTTTTTAGGCAGCAACACTTTATAAATGTCAGAATTCTACGCAATTAAAAATGGAGCTTTATTATAGGTAGGTAATATTGTATTTCACCTGTCAGTCAGTCTACTAGCAATCAACTGTCAAGTGACAACTTTTTTCTCGCAAGGATAACTTGCAAGGCAACGATATATTCGCTATGGAGCTACATACGTCATATAAACTGCCGAGTTTTTACAATAGCAAGGTTTTGGGCAAAATAAAAAGCGAGAAAATCCTGAAATATTTTTCAGGTCGCTTAGAGTCAAGTCTCGAAATTGTTTTCGAATGAGATCAATTTAAAAATTTGCTACGTAACATTTGAATAAACATTCCGATTAGCTACTGGTTTGTTTAATCAGCTCTGCATATATCAGTTTATAGCTGAAGCGCATACATCACTGGAGTTTTAAATATGTATTTTAAATGTACGTCAAGGTTGTTTTTTTAAATGGACTTAGAATTGTCCACGTCATATAGAGGTCCACCATTTTGGAGCGGTATGGAGTCATTTCATGATGCCCAACCAGTACTGGCCATATCGTTTAATCGTCAACGTTTGACGATTTGTTTATCCACGTTTGACCGGATCACAACCCGATCATTATTGTAGGGTGCTTTTGAGGACATGTAAAAAGTCATGACTTTCAAAGTCATGTCTTTAAGAAAATAGTTTGACATTCATGGATAGATGGCACCGTCGTAGCAAAATTTAATTGTCAAATGTATATTTTTCATATTAATTAAGAGCAAGGAGTTTTTATAATGAATTCCTTTATGCAAAGCCATGAAGTCTACTGTCGTACACCTACCAAAAAGGACAGAAATCTCGTTAAATTAAAACGATGAAACAAACAATTTGTGGGATTTTGCAAGAATTTAAAGTCTCAAAAAATGCGAAAAAATATAGTTCTTCGAATAGTAAAGTTTTTATTAGATTTAGTTTTAGCATTACATTTTGAACGTTTTCTTATAAGGGTATATATCACATAAAATCATTATTTTACGAGATAACTCAAAATATCGAACAAGCTTCATACATTTAACGCTCCAATACAAGCAGATGACATCACAAATCTTACGCAATTTATACAATTTTTAGCACCGCGTGACTAGGATTACTTTTCAGCGAGTTGTGATAAAAGTATAAGCTGCTGAGTATTAGAAGTATAAGAGCTGTTTACCTTTTGACATGATCTGTAGAATACTCGAAGCAGACAAAAAGGTTGTCCATGAAGTCGATTTACAGACTATAGCTTTACGTGATTACGTCATAAGAAAACATTAGAACAGAAGTTCCTTATCGCGCGTTGTGAAAGGGGGCTAGACGGAAAAAAATCTTACGAAAAGTTGTCACCGACACTTTTTGCTATAGTAAGTTAGCGTCATCTGTTAGTACGACGTACGTAGTAGTAAGACGATACCAACAGTACAGCTATGTGACGACAGATGGCTCTGATTAGTTGCCGCTACTCAATGACAGATGTCGCTAAAAACAAAACGTATCACGTACATAAAAAATCTAATGAAAAACCTACAAAACCATATTTAAAATATAATGTTAAAAATCCGTTCAAACCTTATTGAAAATTTGTAAAATTTTATTACAATTCCTTCACTAATTAATCGAAAGGAACTTCGTTCCATCCGGGTGTCCCTTGACACCTCTCAAGTTTTTGCATATTTTACTATTACCACTAAACTATCATTATTTTGTATAATACAAATGATTTACTTGAATTTTTTTTCTCGATAAGTTCACGTGTAGGATTTGTGCTGCCGCTGTCTCTTTTCTACTCGGACGCATCGGATGGAGTGGAAGAGAGATAGATAGAGAGCTTACGCCGATCGGCTCAGGCGGAACGTGACACTTTTTCGTGCGTGCATCCGTCGTTCATAAATTTATAAGACGTCATCACGTAATTATTTTGTCAAATTCGCAATTTATTTGTTGTTGTATGTATGTAGACATGAGTATAAACGATTTCAAGAAAAATCTTAAAACTTATGTAATGGAGAAATGTTATTATGATTTAAAGACTTAAATTATTTGTAAATCTAGACATATTTTGGACATTTATATTTAATGCTTGATTAGATAAACTCACCTTTAATTTTAATACTTTATTGTGACATTTAATTATTATTATTTTTTGACATTGTTTCTAATTTTGTATTTGTATGTTACGAACTATGAACCATCTGTAATATTTACCAATATTCACAAATAAATGATTGATTGTACTCACGTGAGCGCCAGTCAAGAAGGCCTCTATCCTAGAGTCCAGGTACTGGGGGTGTCGGTCACTCTGCACTATCACTCGGAGCCCCTGCACTCCGTTGGAGCGTCGCACCCCGCTGAACACGATGTAGCCCAGTTGTTCCTGCGAGTAATAACAAACATTACAATGTATGTGCGCTTGCTTGTTGATATGTTTTGTACGACATTAATATGGCCAAGTGAATGTACTTTCATAATGACGTAACATCTTTGCCTGCAAACAAACCACCTCATTTACTGCAATAAACAACTTCTATTTTAGTAAACAATTAGATAAAAAAATGATTTATTGGTGTAAAGTCATACATTTTTACAATGAGTAGTAGTAGACTAAACTAATAAATTATTGAAATTACTATCTAAACACCGTGTAAAAAACTAAGCACTTGGAAAATATATTTTTTTCTTTCTTTCTTTCTAAGGCTGGGTAGAATTGTTTTGGGAAATACTTTCCGTCTAGTTGTCAGTCGATTTGTCCTTACCGTTTCTATATCTGGATATCTGAGACACTGTGTAAGTGGAATACCTTTTTAAAGCAGACAAACTATCGGAACATTTAAAATCAACTCAAGGAGCACTATTTATCCCTCATTTAAATAATAGGCAGTTTATATGTATGTATGTATGTATATATTTATTTATAATTTATATATGTATTTTTATATATGTAGTATTATATATGTATGTAATACAGTAGTGTAAATCGTGTTTTTATTTATTGTTATGTTTTATTATTATTATTTTCTACATTATCTTCTCTAATATATACTTTTTTGTTTGTTTATGTACATGTATGTAGGTCTACTTACAGTATGTTTATTTTTTGAAAGCTCCAGTGTGAGTGCCGGCAGAAATCTCTCGTTAGGGATAGGCAGCTCTAATTGTACAATTTAAGGTATAATTGACTTTTTAATTATTATTTAGGCAGCTCTAATTGTACAATTTAAGTTATAATTGACTTTTTAATTATTATTTAGGCAGCTCTAAGTGTACAATTTAAGTTATAATTGACTTTGTAATTATTATTTAGGCAGCTCTAAATGTACAATTTAAGTTATAATTGACTTTGTAATTATTATTTAGGCAGCTCTAAATGTACAATTTAAGTTATAATTGACTTTGTAATTATTATTTAGGCAGCTCTAATTGTACAATTTAAGTTATAATTGACTTTTTAATTATTATTTAGGCAGCTCTAAGTGTACAATTTAAGTTATAATTGACTTTGTAATTATTATTTAGGCAGCTCTAAGTGTACAATTTAAGTTATAATTGACTTTTTAATTATTATTTAGGCAGCTCTAATTGTACAATTTAAGTTATAATTGACTTTTTAATTATTATTTAGGCAGCTCTAAGTGTACAATTTAAGTTATAATTGACTTTGTAATTATTATTTAGGCAGCTCTAAATGTACAATTTAAGTTATAATTGACTTTGTAATTATTATTTAGGCAGCTCTAAATGTACAATTTAAGTTATAATTGACTTTTTAATTATTATTTAGGCAGCTCTAAATGTACAATTTAAGTTATAATTGACTTTGTAATTATTATTTAGGCAGCTCTAAATGTACAATTTAAGTTATAATTGACTTTTTAATTATTATTTAGGCAGCTCTAAGTGTACAATTTAAGTTATAATTGACTTTGTAATTATTATTTAGGCAGCTCTAAATGTACAATTTAAGTTATAATTGACTTTGTAATTATTATTTAGGCAGCTCTAAATGTACAATTTAAGTTATAATTGACTTTTTAATTATTATTTAGGCAGCTCTAAATGTATAATTTAAGTTATAATTGACTTTGTAATTATTATTTAGGCAGCTCTAAATGTACAATTTAAGTTATAATTGACTTTGTAATTATTATTTAGGCAGCTCTAATTGTACAATTTAAGTTATAATTGACTTTTTAATTATTATTTAGGCAGCTCTAAATGTACAATTTAAGTTATAATTGACTTTGTAATTATTATTTAGGCAGCTCTAAGTGTACAATTTAAGTTATAATTGATTTTTTAATTATTATTTAGGCAGCTCTAATTGTACAATTTAAGTTATAATTGACTTTGTAATTATTATTTAGGCAGCTCTAAGTGTACAATTTAAGTTATAATTGACTTTGTAATTATTATTTAGGCAGCTCTAATTGTACAATTTAAGTTATAATTGACTTTGTAATTATTATTTAGGCAGCTCTAAATGTACAATTTAAGTTATAATTGACTTTGTAATTATTATTTAGGCAGCTCTAAATGTACAATTTATGTTATAATTGACTTTGTAATTATTATTTAGGCAGCTCTAATTGTACAATTTAAGTTATAATTGACTTTTTAATTATTATTTAGGCAGCTCTAAATGTACAATTTAAGTTATAATTGACTTTGTAATTATTATTTAGGCAGCTCTAAATGTACAATTTAAGTTATAATTAACTTTGTAATTATTATTTAGGCAGCTCTAATTGTACAATTTAAGTTATAATTGACTTTTTAATTATTATTTAGGCAGCTCTAAGTGTACAATTTAAGTTATAATTGACTTTGTAATTATTATTTAGGCAGCTCTAAGTACAAATACAAATACAAATAATTTATTTCTCATTAAAAAAGTCATTTTTAAATACACTGCGGTCTCCACACTAGGCTGAGCCTGTGTCGTGGAGACCAGATACAATATACAGTTAAGTATTAAGAATTACAATTACAATTTCAATTAAATTATATTATATACAATACCAATTAAACAGAAATAAGAAATTTAAATATAAAATAGAATAGAAGATAACGTGTTTGGATTTTTGGAATTAAGAATAGGAAAGGGGGGGAGGGGTTTAAGGGAAAGTTGGTGGGTTTACGATCTGATGATTTAAAAAATAAAAATGTTCAGATTAATACCTTTAGAATGTGTTCAGTCTCAGAGTAGGATAAGGTCAGGAGCTTTTTTTTTACTAATAATTTAGTTTCACTTGAACTTTGCTCCTTTATGCCACACTTTTTAACCATCTTGTTATAAATTCTTGAATTAAGAAAATCATAAAAACGTTTGGCAAAGCAGGTCCTTACCACTGTGCATGGAATCTTGTATACTCTTTTTGACAGCAGGTCTGGATAAATCTTTGAGTGTCTGATTTTATTGTGTACTGACGTTACGGATTTGAGTATATACAATTTGCGTACACTTAGTAATCCACTTTCACTGTACAAAGTCGACGTTGGGTATCTGTAAGGCTTACGGAGCATCACTTTCAGCACCGACCGCTGTGCTCTCTCTAAGACAAGCATAAATGTTTTTGCACAACCACCCCAGGCAAGAATGCAGTAGTATAAGATGGATTGACATGTGGCATAATAAACAAGCCGAAGAGTTTCAACATTGGCGGAACTACGCAGCAATTTCATAATGTGAACGACTCGTCTGATTCGGGAGGACAACCCTACAACCTGGGCTCTGAAGGACATAGTTTGGTCTATTACGACTCCCAGGTATCTTGCAGAGTCAACTTGAGAGATAGATTCACAAGAGCAAGTGTCCCGATCGTCAAAATTACAGGAATGACTTCTTAGTTTGTAATTTATGGTCGGTTTAGAAGACCGCGTCTTGTAGAATGTAATAAAATTAGATTTCTTGGCATTCAATGTTAGCAGGTTTGAATTAAGCCAGGCGGCAGCGGAGGACATTCCTTTCTCTGCTAGTTTAAAGGCTTCGTTCCAGTTCTCCCCATTGACGATTAAGACTGTGTCATCCGCATAACACAAAATGTCAACACCCTCTAGATCTAGTTCCAGCAGATCATTAATATAGATTAAAAATAATGTAAGGCCCAGTATACTACCCTGTGGGACTCCAAACGACACAGTCATCTCTCTGCTAGTAGTCTGACCAATCTTGACACACTGCACTCTGTTTGTCAAATAGTTAGTAAACCAGTCCAAGGCAATGCCTCTAATTCCAAGGCTCTCCAACTTTTTTAACAGAATGTTTGAGGACACCGTGTCAAATGCCTTAGCGAGATCCAAAAAGACTCCAACACACGACCGACCGCAATCCAAGCTGGAGGAGATAAGTGTGGACAAGCGAATAACCGCATCTTCTGTAGATCTACCTCGCCTGAAACCATACTGATTGTCAGAAAGTAGGTTATTCTTTTCTAAATACATGTTTAGACGGTGGTTTACCAACTTCTCTAAAAGCTTGGAGAATACGCTAAGAAGTGATATAGGCCTATAGTTACTAACGGAGTCTTTATGGCCGCTCTTGTAAACTGGTATAATAACAGCTAGCTTCCATGAGTCCGGAAAGACTCCGGATGACATACTTAGATTAAATAAATGAGTCAACGGTTTCAGAATTTCATTCCTAATTTCTTTAACCAGAAGTGGAGAGCACCTGTCTAAACCAGGAGCACTGTCATTCTTTAGTTTACTGATGAGCTTGTCGATTTCATGTGGGTCAGTCGGAGACATGAAAAAAGAATCCTTTATGTGATTCTTCAGAGTCATTTTCGATGCCAACGTACTTTGCGTGGTACCAAGGTTGTCCAGGATCTTGTCAGACAGGTTTTTTCCTACGGATGTGAAAAACTTGTTACAATGGTCTAAAGATTCTTTGACTGTTGCCTTTGTTTTTGTAAGTTCAACAGGTTCCATTTTGGGTGTGTTTAAGTGGCAAATGTTCTTAATAGTTTTCCATAACTTTTTGGGGTTATCTTTGTTAGCTCTTGGTTCTTCGCTTTCATACTCTTTTTTTAATCGATGTAACAAGTCCACAAAGAAGTTTCTGTAGCGTTTAAATTCAATGTTCTCTATAGAATCGGCGGGACTCAACCTAGCCCGTATGTGTAGCCTGTCTTTATGTTTCATGCATCTTATCAATCCCGGTGTAATCCATGGTTTTAAATTAAATTTTGATCGGCTTATTTTGACTTCCCGGGTGTGCTTATTTATGCTACTAGAAAGGATGTTTGTGAAATGTGATACTGCGTCGTTTACATTGGTGTGGGTCAGAATTTGTGACCAGTCCACGTCGCGTAGTTCTGTTGCAACAGCCGAATAATCAGTTTTGATTCTCAATCGAGAACGATTGGAATCCCCGACTTTAGCTGACACTACACCTAGCATAGTAATGTTGTGGTCGGTTATATCCACCCTACAAGAGATACCAAGCGCTTCCTTTTTGGTTTTGATAAATATATGATCGAGACACGCGTCACCTCTTGTGGGTACTGTTATCACTGGTAAAAGCCCGTACTCTGCCAATAGACACAAGTATTCAATGCAACGGCCGTTTAATTGTTCATTACAAAGGTCAAGGTTGATGTCACCAGTAACAATAATTTGTTCTTTAGATTCTAGGTCCGTCAGATTTGAATCTAGGCTGTTTATGAATGGTTCGACGTTTTTAAAGGATGGGGAACGGTATATACCAAGTATTGACAATTTCGGGTTAAGATCTACCCTCAGGCAATTAGCGTCTTCAAAATTTGGTTCCAAGACAGTGGCGCTCCAGGTATCTCTAATATAGACAACTACTCCTCCATTTTTGTTTATTTGTTTCGTTGTACAATAAGAATTGTAGCCTGGTATTTGTGGGATCAGTGGATTTTCTTTTAACCAGCATTCGGTAAGTACGATAACGTCAAAGGAGACCTTTAGGCGTTTGAGTGCAACATAAAAGGAGTCAAAGTTACGCGACAAGCTTCTTATGTTAAAATTTAGCAATTTGAGACTGAACTCATTTGTCAGATAATTGTCGCAAACTTCCAAAGAGTCGAGCAGATGACAGTTTATCGACACTGTTTCTTCAAGTTCCGTGCAGGGCTCTATGGTGGATTAAATATTCGATTTGTAATGGAGGTAAATAAGTATAGGTAGATTAGGTCTCTGCTCGACCCTTTGATACTTAGGTAGGGCTTGATGAACTCAATTAAATACACGTATTTAGTATGTTCTGTAAGGAGGCATCTGGATATGGGTGTTGAAGATTGTGGGGGGGATGATGGGGGGAAATAGGAGGTATAATTTAGCTGCGAAATGACCAAAAGAGAGATTATACAATAAATACATGCAATGTTAAAAAACAGTTGGGAATCTAACTTATATAACAACTTATGTGTTAGTGAATGTTTTATCGGGAAGGAATCTCTGGAGGTCTGTCCAATTTCGAACCTGGATAGCTGGAGAACCTTCACGCTTTCTAATCTGCACCAGGCCGTTCTTGATCCAACAGTATTTGTAATCGGATGTCTTTGCTCGCTCTCTTGACTCTCGAAAAAGCTGACGATTTTCTTTAGTAAGACGTTCATTGAAGTAAAGTTTCGCTTTAGGTCCGCAGAGATCAATATCCACTGTACTTAAAGTTTTTCTTGTTCTGGCAGACTCGAGAAAACGATTGCGCAACTGGCGTCTTAGAAAGCGAGCTACAATCGGTCTAGAATAATGGCTGCCTCCTATTTCTTCGGGTCTAATATTTTTATTGCGTGGTCCAACTCTTGACACATAGTCGATGTCGGCTGGCAGCAGATCTACTCCAATTTTACTTGCCGTGACTAGGACCGTGTGCAAAAGGTTCTCATTTTCTTGCTCGGGGATGCCTACGATTTCAATTTCGTTTTGTAACGAGTGTTGAGATTGGTTATTTAATTGCTCTCGGAGTTGGATAATCGTTTCTTTAAGGGAAGTTACATCTTCTTCGCGTTTCTCAAGACTTTTTATTCTAGCGTCTGTTTCAGCGAATCTGTTGTCAAGAGCTTCCATTCGGTTTTGACATTGTGTAATACTCGTTACTATTGTCTTTACTTGTTTGTCGCTGGCAGGCTGGCCAGCTATGTAGTAGGTCGAAATTCAAATTTATTTTTATTTGACAGTTTTGTGTATTGTTTTGTTTTATAATCGGTAGAGCGAATATAGATGTAAAGAACGAACGTTTGTTTTCTTTACCGACAGTTTTTTGGTCCTTATCGAGCCGGATTTTGTAGAGATTTTTTCAGGATGGTTCGCACACGGAGTGGTAGAGATGGCAGCGAGGCTGCGCACGGTGAACAGCCGGCCGAACGAGCCGATGATCGTGTCGTAGCGCCCTCGCGCACTCCGTTTGCGCCCGTTTCACCACGAATAGTTGGATCTAGTGCGTCTCTAGTGACCGTGCGGCCGGCCGAGGCCGATGTTGGAGCACGAGGGGAGGGAGCGCAAGATGACCGAGCGAGAGGCTCACAGGTATCTCTGATCAGTCACGTGAGTAAACTGAGCAATGGAAGTGAACGTGCACGTCGACGTCAAGCTGCCACAATGAAAGCGCAGGCCGAGCTGGACCGCCTGCAGATGCAGCGGATCCAGATGGAGGAGGCCGCGGTCCGCCGGCAGCTGCAGTTTGACTTGGCCGAGCTCTCCGATAGCGAGACGGAACATGAAGGGGTGACGTGTACACGGAATGTGAGTGATTTTGGCGTGAATGTCGATGAAAATGTGTGTGTCAGATCACAGGCTGATAATGATATGGAGGAGGCCAGGTTTGTGGTGTGTGAAGAGGATCGGTGTGAGAGAGAGCCGCGGCCACACGTCACTGGATCAATGGCAATGCCAACAGTGGGTTCGACAACGCAACCGATGACGTCGATGGGGTCTGACATCGAAAAACTGGCGCTGGCTATTGCAAGATGCGTACGTCAGCCTAGAATAAGTGACCTTCCCAAATTCGACGGCAATGCTTTGGACTTTCTGTGTTTCAGGTCGGCTTACAGGGATTCGGAAAATGCTTTTTCAGACATAGAAAATTTACAGAGATTGAGGTTAGCTGTACAGGGAGAAGCTAGAGAGTCCGTCAGTGCCCTGCTCTACACGTCTACGGATCCAGACGTAATAATTTCATCTCTGGAAAGAAGGTTTGGCCGCCCTGAAATATTGATTACGGAACAGATTTCAGTCATTCGATCATTACCGAAATTAAACGACAGTAAGCTACGTGAGTTGTCAATTTTCGCGTCAAAGGTAAATAATGCGGTTTGTTCTCTGGTTTCTCTCAACTGTTCAGGATACTTACATAGTCCGGAAGTCATTGGGTGCATTATAGAGAAGATGACTTGTATTCAAAGATCAAGGTGGGCGGATTACGTGGCATCTGAGCACAGAGCGGGTGAGCCAGAGCTTGTGTTGTTATCGCGATTTTTAAACGAAGAGGCAGACAAAATCGGATTGATCGCGCATTACTTGCCTGAAACACATAAGTACGCAGCGCCGCCGCCGCCGTCGCATGGTAAGATTATTAAACCACGCTCAGTTTTTCACGCAGCTACGACGACGTCCAAACAGAGTCCTTACAAAGAAGCCAAAGCAACGTCGAAGCGGATCTGTCCTTGTGATGACCGGTGTCATGTATCCGTCACAAAATGTCCACAGTTTGTAGCAATGGATTACAATGACAAATGGAACTTTGTTACACAGAACAAACTTTGTTTTCTTTGCTTAGGTGGTGATCACCGACGGCGGGATTGTAGAGCTTCTCGTTGTGATGTTGATGATTGCAACCGACCACACCATAACTTGCTACATAGGAAGGCTTCAGTAGCTGCCACTGTTATGAAAGTCACTGATGAAAAGAAGGCTTTCTTAAAGGTGTTACCGGTGACTGTGAAGGGACCGAAGGGTGAAGTGCAGACCTACGCCCTTCTCGACGATGGCTCCACGGTGACACTAGTTGACGAGCAGCTGGCGCGTCAGATCGGCGCGGACGGTGATGTAGAAGAGTTACAGGTGAGCGGTATACATGGCAGTACTACGGAAAGGTCTCGTAATGTTCAATTCAGTCTCCGTGGTACAGAATCGATTGAATATACTGTAAAGGGGAAAACTATCAACAGATTGTCTATTAGTCCACAATCTATGACAAAGAGAATAACTGAGTATGAACATCTGCGAGACCTACCGATAGCTACCTTCGACGAAGCACGTCCGACTATATTAATTGGACAGGATAATGTTGGACTACTATTACCTCAGCTGATAAAGACAGGAAACCACGACGAGCCTGTTGCTACGTTAACTTTATTAGGGTGGGTTTTACACGGTAACTCGAAGTTAGCTATTAATGTAGGCCACAGAGGCCATGTTCACCACGTTAGTACGGCCGATGCAGAGCTTTCCAGTTTAGTGAGGCAGAGTTACGACCTCGAGGCGATCGGAGTCTCTAGTCTATCAAGAGTGCACTGCGATGATCGGCGAGCTGTGCACATTTTAGAAAATACGGCTAAAAAGGTAGACGGACGTTGGGAAGTGGGCTTGCCGTGGAAAAATGACGATGTATGTTTTCCTAATAATCGCTCTGACGCACTGAGAAGACTAAAATGTATCGAACGAAAGAGTGAACGTGACTCAGCCTTTGCTAGTGCCTATGAGGCGCAAGTGGAAAACTTATTACAGCAAGGTTATGCTGAGAAGTGTTTGACACCTGGTCAGTATGGTAAGACGTGGTTTCTGCCTCACTTTGGAGTAGTAAATCCTAATAAAGCTGGAAAATTGCGTATGGTGTTTGATGCAGCGGCTCGCACGCAAGGAGTAAGCCTTAATGATAAATTACTTACAGGGCCCGTGTTGTTGCAGTCTTTATTAGGCGTCTTATTTAGATTCCGTCAAGGTGATATCGCAGTTACAGCTGATATAAAGGAGATGTTTTTGAGGGTTAAAATTCGAGAAGAAGACAGAGATAGTCAGCGCTTCTTATGGAGAAGCGTATTAACCAAGGAAGAAAAGGTGTCTGAATACCGCATGTCTTCTATGATATTCGGCGCAGCGAGTTCTCCTTTCACAGCTATCTATGTCATCAATAAGAATGCCGAGCACCTTAAAGAGGACTGTCCACGAGCCTATAAGGCTGTAACAAAAAATCATTACGTCGACGATTATGTTGACAGTTTTACATCTTTACAGAAGGCTAAGGAAGTTATTCGTCTTGTCGCAGAGACTCACATGTCCGGAGGTTTTGAACTACGTGGTTGGGCTTCTAATTGTAAGGAAATTGAAGAGCAGTTTCCACAGGAACTTCGAGCGAAAGGAGCGGTAAGCTTATTCGATGAAAGCTCTCACTCGGAGAAGATTCTTGGAGTAATGTGGAAACCCCGTGAAGACAGTTTAGGATTTAATACTAAAGCTCCTAGACTATCAAGCGACGTTATGAAGGGCATTCAGCGGCCGACGAAGCGGCACTTACTGACTGCTGTGATGTCCATTTTTGATCCTCTAGGGTTGGTTAGTCCACTTACGATTCGAGGAAAGATTTTGTTACAGGATGTTTGGCGCAATAACATAGACTGGGACTCTTGTCTTACAGACCAACAGGCTGCGCGGTGGCTTACGTGGCTTCAGAGTATCCGCATGATAAGCGAATTGTACATTCCTCGTTGCTACAATCTAGGGACCGTATGGGAAGCTGTGGAGCTACATACATTCTGTGACGCTAGTGAGCAAGCCTACGCAGCAGCGTGTTATTGGCGTTTTGTATCTTCCTCTAGATTTGGTTGCCAACTGATTGCTTCGAAAAGCAGAGTATGTCCACTGAGGCCAGTAAGTATACCCAGGCTGGAGCTGCAAGCTGCCGTCCTCGGGGCAAGGTTGACTGCGACAGTAATGCGGGAACATGACTACATTCCAGTCCGGTCGTTTTACTGGACAGACTCAACCACCGTCATTGCTTGGATCAATTCAGATGCGAGAATTTTTAAAACGTATGAAGCAAACAGACTAGGTGAGCTAGATGAGTTGACTGAATCCAAGCAATGGCGATGGGTTCCGACGGGATCTAATCCAGCTGACCTTGCTACGAGAGAGGGCATGACGCAGCTCGAGCACGAGAGTGAGTGGTTTATGGGCCCGGTTTTTCTGTATTCGAGCGAATGTGAGTGGCCTAACTTACCCACTTTAGTGACGAATACGCCCGAATGCGAATTAAAGCCTAAAATAGAAAACGTTTTGGCAGTGGAAGTAGAGCCACTCACTCTGCCCAACATTAGTAGATTTTCAAAATGGACTAAGCTCATAAACGCAACGGCTTACATGCTCTTGTTTGTTCAAAAGCTGAAAAAGGTGAAACAAGAGCGTCAAAATCTGAGATTGTCTTGCGAGCTGTTACAATCAGCCGAGCGTTTATGGGTGAAAAAGATTCAGAGAGAATGCTACCCTAAGGAATACGACTATTTGTCACAAGGTAAACCTATTCCTTCGAATAGCAAGCTGCTTGAAGAGAGCCCTTTTATCGATGAGGACGGTGTAATGCGCGCCCGGGGACGTATTGATGCCGCGAGAGCCGTCACATACGATACTAAGAGGCCAATTGTACTAGGGAAACATTGCTACACTGATTTGTTTCTAGATGAATACCACCGGCGCTACCAGCACAGCAGCACTGAGACCGTGCTCAACGAAGTAAGGCAGCGGTACTGGGTACCGAAACTACGCGCCCGTTTGCGCCACGTAGCACACAGATGTGTGATGTGCCGTGTGCGCCGGGCGCGCCCCTTGCCACCGCCCGTGGGCGACTTACCACCTGAGCGCCTCGCCCACCATGAGCGACCGTTCACGTACGTTGGGCTGGATTACTTTGGCCCAATGTACGTTACCGTAGGACGAAAGCGCGAAAAGAGATATGGGGCTCTTTTCACTTGCTTAACTTGTAGGGCAGTACATATGGAAATAGCCGCCAGTCTGTCAAGCGACTCTGTACTCATGGCCCTGCGCAGAATGTCAGCACGTCGAGGGAAGCCAAAGGTCATATACTCTGACAACGGCACTAATTTCAAAGGTGCCGAGAGAGAATTGAAAGAAGCGCTCAATGAGCTGGATGAAGAAGAGGTTGCCAAAAGAGCCACGGTCACGCACAACATCACTTGGAAGTTCATCCCGGCAGCCGCTCCACACATGGGAGGAGCGTGGGAGCGCTTAGTACAAGCGATCAAGCGATCTGTGTCTGCTGCCCTGAATCAACGAGCTCCTAAGGAAGAAGTCCTCACTACTGTAATCGTGGAAGCTGAAAATATAGTCAACAGCCGGCCGCTGACCCACGTGAGCGACAACCTGGCCGACAGGGAGGCACTGACACCTAATCATTTCTTAGTTGGGTCATCATCGGGGCTGCCGCCACCTGGACGATTCTGTGATGCAGACCTGAGCCGGCGAAGAGATTGGAGGGTGGCACAACGGTTGGCTGACTTCTTCTGGACTCGGTGGGTCCGCGAGTATCTGCCTCTCCTTCTTCGACGAGACAAAAACACATCATCGCTGCCTGCGACGGATTTGCATGAAGGCGACGTCGTGGTGATTGCTGATGGACGGCTGCCGAGGAATGCGTGGCCGATGGGAAGAATATCAGCAGTGTTCCCTGGGCACGATGGACGAGTGCGAGTAGTGGAAGTGCGCACACATCAAGGAACATATCGGAGGCCTTCTAGAATGATCGGAAGAATTGAGTGATGTGGAGGGCCACATGGAGGAGGAATTGTCGCTGGCAGGCTGGCCAGCTATGTAGTAGGTCGAAATTCAAATTTATTTTTATTTGACAGTTTTGTGTATTGTTTTGTTTTATAATCGGTAGAGCGAATATAGATGTAAAGAACGAACGTTTGTTTTCTTTACCGACATGTTCCTTAAACGCACAAATCTCTTTTTGCTGTGCTCGGAGTTGCACGTTTAACACACTCATTTCTTCGCGATGTTGTTTAATTTCATATATTAAGGCTGGAATATCTGAAGCTAAGGATGATGACATAACATCATTAGGCGAGTTACAAATGAATTTGGACTGATTGCGGATCGTTATGTTGTTGCGATCCGTTTTAGTAAGGTCCATTCGAACTGGAGTACTGTCGCCTTTTGGTGGTATTTTATTGCAGACTGGGCAGAGCCAGTTAATGACGTCAATTTGGGTAAAATTTTTGAAGTCGGCTTCTGTTATACCAAGACATTCTGGATGATATTTATCCCTACATTTCATGCAATCCAACTTTTGTAAACCACTTTCCATCTCGGGGTCGCGGCACGCATTGCAAAGCAGAGACATATTTGAAAAATTCTGAACGCACTTTAACAAAATTGAGCGTTAGTGTATCCGAATGATGATTTTGTGGTTGTTTGGATAAGGTTGGTACTGCTAATGTCAGACGAAGTGTCAAAATGATGTTATGACAGCTGATTTGTTTTCACTCTGGTGACGCGAGTCTTGAATGGTTTTATTAATTTAGTTCCAAAATGTTGAAGGTATTCTTAAATGTATGTCAAAGGCCTACCTAAGATTTCAAAAATTACTCCAAAAAACTAAATAAAAATATCTTCAGCGCATTCAGCAGCACAGACACCTCCAAAAATATTACATACTACCTTACTAGTAATTACAATGACCTACCATCACACAATCATTCTCTAAAAATATTCTACGCAAATGTAAGAAGCATCCGTAAATCAGGAAAATTCGACGAATTGAAATGTATTCTCAGAGCGATTCAAGTAGACGTACATGTAATAATCCTTACAGAAACATGGCTAACATCACAAGCAGACTCAAAAACATACCACATTCCCAATTATACTCATGTATATAACTACAGAGAAAAAAGCAAAGGCGGAGGACTATCAATGTTTATACACAACAGTGTAAACTTTACTGTAACCAAGAACGTATGCGAAAATAATATACATTACCTATGGCTTTACCTAGAAAAACTATCACTTAACATTGGCGCAATTTACAGACCCCCTGAAAGAGCAAATCTAAAGAAATTCCTAGAAGAGTTTTCCCTACAGCTAGAAAAAAGGAAAAGATCATATGTATTCGGCGACTTTAACGTTGATCTTCTGAGTGATAACAAAGAAACTGACTCATACATCTCTATACTACAAGAGGCTGGATATGAAGTTCTAAATAAAATAGACAAAAACCATTGTACACGAGAAACTGCCTCATCACACACTATACTAGATCACGTTATCACCAACCTTAATAACAATAATTTGCATATGTCGATAATAGATTCCACCATGAGTGACCACAAGCAAATATACTTTGAATCTGAAAAACATAAAGTATTGACCAGAAAGCGGACACCATACGAATGTATTGACTATACTAAACTCTACGAAAAAGTCAAAAACAATGATTACAAAAATGAAATCAATGATTATCAAAACCTAGAAAACTATATATCCGAAGAAATAGGCAGAAGTAAACTAAGGAAATATAAAATTCAAAATTTACCTCAAAAGGACTGGATCAACAAAAGTGTGATTGATGGAATAAATCATCGAAATACATTGTGGCACGATTTCAAGCAAGACAGTAAAAACAAGCTACTAGAAAATAAAGCTACATCAGAAAGACAAAGAATACAAAAATTAATATACAAAACAAAGAAGGAATATTACTACAAAATGTTCAATGACTGTAAAAACAAACCAAAAATCCTTTGGAAGACTATAAACAGTTTGGCCAGCAATAAAATATCACAAGATATTACTCCTCCTAAATTATTAACTGAAACCAAAACAATCACTGATAACAATGAAATTTGTGAATACTTTAATCATTTTTTTGCCACAATTGGTACAACATTAGCTAACAAAATCCCTAAACAATTTCACAACAACACAACCAACACTCTACAATTCAGAAACTCACACACACACTCGCACACACTCACTGAAATTACACCGTGTACCACCGAAGAAATTGGTAAGATCATTGATAACTTAGATCCGAACACAAGCACTGGGATAGATGGAATTAGTACAAAAAGTATAAAATGCATTAAATCACTAATTTTGGAACCACTAACCAGTTGCATTAATGAATGTCTTGCGAAAGGACTCTTCCCGGATAGTTTAAAAATCGCAAAGGTTAGTCCCATTCATAAATCAGGCTCAAAATCAGACGCTGGCAACTATCGACCAATATCAGTCCTGCCCGTGATGTCCAAAATATTTGAGAGAATCTTATATAAAAGACTGAATAACCACCTATCGAACCTGAACTTTCTCTACAAGCAACAGTATGGTTTCCGTCATCAATCAAGTACCTTGTCAGCTACAATTGATCTCATTACTAAAATCAAAATAAACATAGACGAGAAACATCATGTTCTAGGGATATTTATCGACCTTAAGAAGGCATTTGACACAGTTAGTCATTCCCTCTTGTTACTAAAACTAAAAAATATTGGCCTATCAGGATCAGCGTATTGTATATTTGAATCCTACCTTACAAATAGAGTACAGATTGTCAAACTTGGAGCTTATCAAAGCAAGCCAGCCTATGTAAGATGTGGAATTCCGCAAGGATCCGTAATAGGACCACTGCTTTATTTAATTTATGTAAATAGCATTAGCAATGTTGGCCTGCATGGTGACATCACTTTATACGCCGATGATACCTGTCTTTTTTATTTCGGTCACTCATTTCCAGAACTCATTGCTAAAGCTCAAACTGATTTAAATGCACTTAACTTATGGTTTAAATACAATCTTCTGACCATTAACGCGACTAAAACATCATATATGATATTTTCAGCAAAAAATAAAAAAATTCCCAATTTTCCCCCCTTAACAATTGACAAAAGCATTATACACAGGTCTCACCAAGAAAAATACTTGGGTCTAATATTGGATGACAAATTATCCTGGCGAGCCCACATTCACCATGTGCGGTCTAAAATTCTACCTCTCATAGGAGCTTTCTATAAAATGGTACACTGTATTCCTTATAATCTACGAACACAAATCTACAATGCGTTGGTAAAGTCTAACTTAGAGTACTTAATTGAAATCTGGGGCTGTGCAGCCAAAACAAATCTGTCCGAATTACAGAGAGCACAAAACAAACTGATTAAAATATTATATAATTACGATTACCTAACACCAACACAAACACTCTATGAAAAAACTAAGATTCTCAATATAACACAAACATATAAATTTAAAACCTGTATATTAATTAAAAAAATTCTAACAAAAGACATCCACACAAACACTGTACTAAACAAACAAACTTACCACCATAACCTACGAAACAAAAACTATTTACAACTGCGAGGACCGAGAACCAACTACGGAAAGAGGAGTATTTTGTTTGAAGGTGTTAAACTGTTTAACGGTCTTCCAAGGGAACTACAAGAACGTAAACTATCTGAATTCAAAACAAAACTGTTAAAACACATTTAAGAATAAATATTAGTTGTTATTTTGTTAAATATAAATACTTAGTCTATAAAATGTATAAATCTAAATTTCTGCATGCCTTTTTACTGTTGGTTTTTTTTTTACACATTAATTATTAGTCTTAATTTCTCTATAAGTGAAATGTCAATTTCTTTTGAGAAAATAAATATTCTTTAAACCGAAATAGCTCACCAGAATTAGAGTGTCTTCGGTGTTTAGTACAATCAAACTTGCCTTCGATCTTCTGTTTAAAGTGAAGTGCTGTGTTTGTTGAGGTTCTTCATGGAGTGAAATTTCATTTAACACAACTTTGATCGATTTACGTAAGTTTATAATATTATTTAGGCTTTAGAAACTCGGAGCTCTTGCAAACACCAACTGACAGCTTCAATTCAATTCAAATTCTAAGTGTACAATTTAAGTTATAATTGACTTTTTAATTATTATTTAGGCAGCTCTAATTGTACAATTTAAGTTATAATTGACTTTTTAATTATTATTTAGGCAGCTCTAAATGTACAATTTAAGTTATAATTGACTTTGTAATTATTATTTAGGCAGCTCTAATTGTACAATTTAAGTTATAATTGACTTTGTAATTATTATTTAGGCAGCTCTAATTGTACAATTTAAGTTATAATTGACTTTTTAATTATTATTTAGGCAGCTCTAAGTGTACAATTTAAGTAATAATTGACTTTGTAATTATTATTTAGGCAGCTCTAATTGTACAATTTAAGTTATAATTGACTTTTTAATTATTATTTAGGCAGCTCTAAATGTACAATTTAAGTTATAATTGACTTTGTAATTGTTATTTAGGCAGCTCTAAATGTACAATTTAAGTTATAACTGATTTTGTAATTATTATTATGTGCAATGAAGCGTCGGTGGCGCAGTGGATAAGGCGCGGACTCTCAATCTGAGGGTACCGGGTTCGAATCCAGCCGTGTACCTATGAGTTGTTTTTCAATTCAAGTACATTATCCGATTGCTTAGCGGTGAAGGAAAACATCGTGAGGAAACCTGCATGTCTTGAACAGGCATGTGAAGTCCGCCGATCCGCACTGGGCCCGCGTGGTGGACTATGGCCCATACACTCTCAGTAGGAGAGTAGGCCTGAGCCCCTCCGGTGGGGACATATATAGGCTGTTGTTGATGATTATGTGCAATAAACAAACAAAAAACAAATTTGCAGATGCTTCAATGTCGCAGGTATCCAGGTGTCCTGAGCCTGCCTTACCTTTGTCCTGAGCACGTTGAAGCACGGCTCGTGCAGCGTCTGCGCGAGCAGCTCCAGCGCGACGTTGCTGCGCGCCGCGCGCACCCCGCACGCGTAGTACACGGACGCGCACGACGACTTGTGCACCGTGTTCACCGACTCGCGGACGTAACAACAGCCTGAGCACAACACAACACGATAGTTGATCAAAAGATATGTTGCAAATTCGGCCTGCACTTGTACACTATTTTAAAAAATCAAGTAATAATCTAAATATGTATAGAAAAATATCAGAATTACATTTTTGTATTAATTTGAATTGTACAAATCTATTCTTTTTGTACCAAGTGACAGCGTCAAATGTCATTTTATTGACGCCATCTTTGTTTTCAACGTCAAGTCTTACCTGTTTCGTGCGTTTTATATGTTTTTATACAAATAAACTAAACCGAAGTATACAAAAATGGTAACTAAATCACTTTTATTTGATAATGGCCTTTTAAACTTATAAGTGTACAAGACCAGTCCTTGGCGCCATACATTCGCGGTACGTGGCATTTGAATTGGTGAATTATATACTTTAATATCTATTTTATCCCAAAAAAACTATACTTTAAAATAAAATCCATATTTACATTACGTATTTTGTATTTTAAAAAGACATTTATATTTCCCTCGACAACGCTGCACAGTGTGACGTCGTCTTGCATGACGTCACAGCTCGCGCAGTAACCTGCGCTGTGATATGACGTCACACGTCAACAACAACAGTGATGTGTTGCGAGGCGTGACGTCACACGCGCTGATTGGTGGTCGCTGGCACGTGACTTGATGAATATTTTTTCGAATTTACTTTCTAAAATATTGAAAATCACGCGACAGGAGTAGCTGTAGTTAGATGTAATGAAGGAGTGCAGGAACTCACTATTTTCACTGTTTATTTGTATAAGTTCAGTTTACAAAGTTCGCAGAGCTAGCACTAATGGAGTGCAGCAGTCGGCACCGCAAAATGCTGACTCTAGCTAGAAAATAAATGTACGTGGATCGTACATATTTATTTGTATAAAACTTCAAGAAGAGCGTACCCTTGTTTATGTTCACATAAATACATTAAAATTGATTCCACAGCTGGTAATGAAGTGTCACCTTTCTCTAATTCCACTTCTCTGTACAACAGCAGCTGCTGGGCGAGCAGCGGCGTCGCGTCCTTCGGTAACCTGTATTATACATTACTTGTTTACAATACTAACAATAAACATACTAGACATGCGTAAGTGATGCGAGTGATGCATTACGCGTGATATTACCCGGCCGCGTAATGTTGCATTACACATCACTACACCTCAAACATTACGCATCACTCATGGCATGCAGCGCGCATGTCTTCGCTCTGCACCGCTCATTCGCACCTAGCGCGGTGTGTGCTAGAGAGAGAGCGGCGCGATAGGCGCATAGCACGCGCATATGTTACTGAAATGCAATAGATGGGGAGTAAGAGTTCTCAAGTGGCGATTATGTTCAAAAACACAACTACCGGGCCGTCCTCTTACCGACGACCTGATTAAGGTCGCAGGGAGTCATTCGATGCAAGCGGCTCTAGACAGGTCAATGTAGTATACAATAAAGGAGGTATATGTCCAGCTGTGGACATTTCCTGACTTATGATGACGAACCGTATTACAAGGACGAATAGGGGAACAGAGTGGGGCTCCAATTCCCCATAATTGACTATGTGTAAAACTTATAATGCAATTCTTTGTTTACATTTCAAAAAACATCGTTATAAGTAGTTCTCGAACTGAATGTTCTCATGTAGATTTATAAGTATTTTTAAATTACGCGGTACGTAATGTAATGACATATCACATTACTTTAAGAGCACTGTTTTACGCATGTAAACACGCGTGATAGCGTACACGTACTTGTTCTCTATGGTGTCTGCTATCCTGAGTGCCCGCTCCCTCGTCAAGTTACCGAACATGAGCCCCTCAATGTGCACCTTGCGGACCATACGCTTGGCGTACTCGTCCAGAAGTTCTGGTGTCATTTCTGCAACACAGCGTATCACGCATATTGAATTGATGCTGGACATTCGGGACAACATATTTTCAACTATGATACAACATACATAATAAAGGATTCTTGGCGCGAACTTGAAAAATGGTGGTTCATTGCAATTTTTAGTAATTCGTTAATAATACTGTTATGTGTGTTTTTTGTTATAATGGTGTGATATAGTGCAAACAGTGTCACGGACGGTGTTATAGTATCAATTACGCAAAATTGCGAGGGTTTCGACGCGATCGAAAGGGTTTACCATGTCGAGTACATTCGGCATATGGATTCTTTCGAATAATGTTGAAACCAAGCCAGCCTTTGAAATTCTCGTCAAGAATCCAAAATAAGCGATAAAATGTACACAAACATTTTATTGAGAAAGCTGAAGAAATGGCTTCGGCATAGTTTATAACCTCAAAATTTGTTCACCTAATTTTACTCGTCATTGGCTAGATAACCACTGGTTAAAGCCATTATTTATATATATAAAAAAAACATACCTAAAAAAGTCTATATAAATGTCCACATCACCAGCCTATACACGTCTCCACTGCAGGTCTCAGTCCTACTCTCCTACAGAGAGTGTATGGGACATAGTACACCACGCGGGACCAGTGCGCATTGGTAGACTTCACATGCCTGTTCAAGACATGCAGGTTTCCTCACGATGTTTTCCTTCACCGTTAAGCAATCGGATAATGTACTTGAATTGAACAACTCATAGGTGCACGGCTGGATTCGAACCCGGAACCCTCAGATTGAGAGTCCGCGCCTTATACACTGCGCCACCGCTATAAATGTCCGCATATTATATATGCTTGATTTAAATGAATGCACAAACCGTTCGCAGCATCCATGAGCTGACATCTTGTCCACACAACATCTGAGAGGCAGAGAGCTTGTTGATACACCGCGTGCTGCAACACAGTCCCAAAATTACAAGATTGTAGGGTTCCGAATATAATCAGCTGTGACATACGACGAACAGACACCAGAGCGAGATTATAAGGGTTTCGTGTATTATAATTATATGAATGAATAAAAAATTATAAAAAGATCTAAATACCGACTTCAATTGCCTTAGAAATTAGATTTTTGTTGATTTTTTCAAAGAGCGATCAATCAATTTGGATAAAATTTATATGGCACCACCTCTGAAGTATGTTCTACCAAACAAAACATGAATTATCAAAATCGGTTCAATATTAGCGGAGTTATCGCGTAACATACATAAACGCATCGAATTTAGAAGCTCCTCCTTTTTTGAAGTCGGTTGAAAAGGTGCTAAGGAATTATGATAACTGTTTAAGGAAATCAGTTTTTAGGTTAGTTTTGAAGGATTGTTAATAAACTATTCAAATATTTGGTCAGATTTCAGTCCTGGAGTTGATGAAGACATTATTTCGAATGATATATAGCGTAAATTACTCTTTAGTCAATTTAAGAGTTGTAAAATTAGACAATTAAACAATTTTCTTGTAATCTTTTTTTAAAAATACGAACAGGAACACCTCTGTAAATCCTACTATTATTATAAGTGTGAAAGTTTGGATGTTTAGATGTTTGGATGTTTGTGACGCTTTCACGGAAAAACTACTGAATGGATTTGAATGAAACTTTACAATAATATAGCTTATACATCAGAATAACATATAGGCTATAATTTATAAAGACATATTGTGTAAATTGTCCAAAATCTTACTTATAATATTAGTTGGATTACATGGGAAATTTTGGCATAACAAAAACGCGTTGCCTAGCAACCGACCATAGAATATGTAATTCGTATATACAAACTTTCGCGTTTATAATATTAGTGTGAAGACTATTTGAATGTACTACGTCAGATATTAATTTTTTTTCTTTAAGTTATTAGACTACGTAACAGAATAAACACTATTTTGTACCTTATGCTGGAAATGGAGATAGATGCCTTCTATGCCTATCGAACAAGGAGAATAAATCCTGAAGTACACGCGGACAAAGTCGCGGGCGGAAGCTAGTATCCAATATGTAGAAATAAATTTACTTCAATTGTAAGGAAGGGACTCGTCTGATGGTTTCATGGATAGAGTTCCACAGCCGAAAAAGTCCTTCAGTTCCTATGACTTCACCCATCTCACCTGGTACGGCTGCTCCGCCTCGAAATTCCTGATGGCTCGTATGTGGTTCTCCTTCATGATCTCGAAGCGGTGAGGGTCGACCCTGAAGTTGACGATGTGGTCCATCACCTTCTCCAGCAGCACGTGCTGCTTGTCGTCGTAGCCGTCTATCGTCACCTGAACACAAACAAATTCAAATTCAAAGACTTTATTCGTCACAAAATATAAATAAACACAACAACAACACAAACAAAGCACACATAAAATAGAAAAAAGGAAATACAACATTTGTTGCCGAAAAGGTGACCAGCTCAGCATGTGCTGCAGCTAGAGCCACAGCGCTGGTTTTCACCTGGACCTGGGTCCTACTCATTGACACATACATAAAACAACACAAAAAACAACACAAGAAACAACACAAGAAACAAAACAAAAAACAAACTGTTTAAGGGTCAATTCATACTAGCGCAGAGTCGAAGCGCATCGAAGCGTCAAATTCCTCACAATCAAAGCGAAGCACCAATCAGAGTTACTCGCGCGCAGGCGCGCGAATTCCCTCGAATGTGGGTGAATTCGCGCGTCTTTTTTTTTCCTTGGAAGAAATATGTGCATTACATTGTGGAAATAAGGGTGAATTTGCTATATTAAGTTTAGGATTGACGCTTCGATGCGCTTCGACTCTGCGCTAGTATGAATTGACCCCAAACATTTATTAAAAGCTTTTATTTCTCAATACTGTTGTTAAACATGGCGTACTTTCAGAGGCTATAGTTGTAATTCAAAAATTAAATCTTTCGCACACTAAGGAATTTTTTTTACGCGGTCGCGGCTTTCTTTTACGAGCTCGATCATAACTTTTGCAGTAAAGTTTTAAAGGTGATTTCAAAAATGTATGGAGCCTGGGCCAGGTCAATGTACACCGAATATAGTAATGTTTTTTTTTTTAAATTAACATTTTTTGATCATGTATTTTCAACAAATCTAACCGAATGCCGTGTACAATATATGTTTTCCCTCAAACAATTGCAACACAAAACAACAATGGCGGACTGTCACAATCAAACATGTACATACATATATAATATATAATATAGGTATTTGTTTTATGTTTTGTTAAAGTCATGCCCGCCATTTTGATTGTCAATGTCAACATCGCAGTCTGCGTTCAGAAGCTGAGCCACTTTGATCCATACCATAGATAAGATTTATAAAGACCCAATTTTTTATACATAGTTCTAAATCATAAATATAATAGTAATTAATTATCTACCTCTGCTTTAGAAATAACGGCGGCGGACATGACTTTAACAAAAAAATACTTATGTTAATCTTATCTATGGTATGGATCAAAGTGGCTCAGTTTCTGAACGCGATAGCGATTTTGACATTGACAACTGAAATGGCGGGTATGACTGTAACAAAACATAGAACTAGGTATATGCACATGTTTGATTGTGACAGTCCGCCATTGTTGTATTGTGTTGCAATTGTTTGAAGGAAAACATATTTTGCACACGGCATTCGGTTAGATTTGTTGAAAATAGATGATCAACAAAGGTTGATTTTCAAAAACACCATTACTATATTCGTTGTACATTGACCTGGCGCAGGCTCCATACATTTTTGAAATCACCTTTATGTATTGTATGGTAGCTTTATGCGGGGATTCCCGGTAAGTTTAATATACCACTCACACTGAGCCCGTACTTGGCGTTGCCGATGTTCCACCGGAGTCCTGCCAGCTCGGCGGCGTACGCGAACTGCTGGAGGCTGTCCCTCAGCAGCAGAACCCACACGCTCGTCAGGTTGCAGTTCAGGGGGTCAGAATACGCCATAGGGCTATAAATATACACATTAAAAATATAAAAAGTGTAAATGTATTTAAAAATAAACTGAAACTCTTATCATTAGAGAAAAATTTGTACACCATTAAGAGGGTATGCTGTTGTCAAAGCGCCCATACAAACGTAGTCCAGTCATATTTTGAGTATTAAGCTATGAAAATCTATGAAATTTTCAAGACACAATCTAGAAACAAATATCTGTGTCGGTGGTGAGTCAGATTTTCGTTTAAATATATACTTCCAGAGTTACAGGGCGTCAAAGAATTGTATTTTACGGTAGTAAAAAGCCCCAACTTTGAACCTGTTTTACAAGAGTATGAATCAATTTAGAACAATTTGGAAAAACCACCGACATCTGAAATTTCATTAGTATACTGTATTAAAAAAATGGTTACATAATATACTGTATCCTTCAAATGATCCCTGGACTACGAAACATCCAAATAACGGGTGGATAACTTCGCGTAGTGTATGCTGTCTCACCGTACGCGCTCGGGTAGGATAGGGGTCGGAGAGGGACAGCTACAAAACAATGCGACCTTGAAACCGACCACGTGGTCTAACCAACATAGCCTCTTAAGGATTTCTGACATGTAATAACCTGACATGAGGCACTGGATGTTATGTAATGACTTTGTTATATATTCTTAGTAATGTTATTTATAAATTATTGTACTTTTAAGCTATTTTATTAGTTGTAACTTTTTAGTTTCTTTCGCACACAGTTATACTGTTTATTGAAATAAACGATTGAATAAATGAATTACAATGGGGTGCCTTAAAAATAGAAATTAGTTATTCACGCATGGATATATGTATATTTTATCGTATGAAAGCAATTTTTGTTGATTCACTGGTCTGTTGACACATTAATTAATCTGAGGCTGAACGCATCAAATAAAAAAATATTTCCCCCCTAGGGATGGAAATGATATTTTCTTCCCGCAAGGTAGAAAATATTTTATTATTCACCAATATCGGCTATATCGGCTCATGGCTGCCAGGCTAGTTACCACCTTATTATCTGTCGTAAAACATAAGTGTTAAAAGCACTATTGTGTTGCGATAACAAAAAACACAATAAGCGACTCATGTTATCAAGGCTATTCTACGGCATTATAGTCACTTACTATCAGGTGAGATGAAGGCCAAGTACAAACCCTTCGTGAATAAAACAAAAATATCCTTACCTAACCAAATCGAAAGTGATAAACGCTTTAGGCAACATGAACTCCTTGTCTTGTTTGAACCATAACCTCATTAGTGGTGAATCCTGCAACAAAAAAACCAGTCAAGTGTGAGTCGGACTCGCGCAGCGAGGGTTCCGTACAGAATATGAATAATTACCCGAAAAAATAAGTCCGATTGAAGAACCAACTTAACTTTGCAGCTAAATTACATACCCGATGTATGGCTTTCAACTGCAATGTTAAGTTTGTCAACATACAATAGCTAGTTTCACTGTGTTATAATTTAAAGTTTGCGATTTTTAGATGTATTCCTATGGTTGTGCTGTAAGACCTTGCTTCTTGACAAGTTTCAGGTTTCTAGGTCAACGGGAAGTACCCTATAGGTTTTGTTTCGCTTGCATTTTGTATGACAATGGTCTTAAATACAGCTATATCTTTTTATTGCGTTGACCTATAAGTTTGATTTTTTCACAGATTCAAGGGACATCAGACTGGAGTGTTCGATATTAATTTCAACTTGATATCTCCACGCGTTCCCGAGAAAAAGGGTCTTGACAGACAGACAGACGGACAACAAAGAAAAGAAATGAAATATTTATTTGCCAGGATGCATGTTGATACATTGGTGTTACATATAGTTGTAGTCCATATTACATCCTACCTATCTCAGGTGTGCAAATGTTTAACATACATAATAATAATATTACCTAGTTATTTACACGATATAAAATTACTTAAAACTAATTATTTTATATTGTTACCAAAAATGTCAGTATTGATATATACATAATCTGAGTCATTTATAAATTCATTAACCTTATAATAGCATTTCTGTAGCGGGTAGTCAAACAATTGTTTTTTAAATGTGTAAATGTCATGTGATTTAAATTTGTGTAAAGTGTGTGAGTAAAGTGTGTAAAGTGATCCTATAAGGGTTCCTTTTGAGGTACTGAACGGAAGTTTCCCTAACACACTACATACGAACAAGCACTAGTAATTGTGACATGGTTCAAAAGTGGATACATATTTTCGTGTTCGAGTGTACCTGTATATACTTACTTTAACTATGACGGGAGCTATAGCGTCCGTGGTCACGTCCAATGTGGACTCTATCTCCAGACGCGAAGGTATAAACTCGTTCGGAGGGGGTAAATGCAAATCTTTCGTAGGCGTCACCATTTCCCAATCCTGCAAACGAAACAATTAAAGGAATATAAAAAAGTTGTCGAATGGCCGTACGTACCGGGAAGCGACTACCGGGCCGTCCCACTACTACACGTACCGACGACCTGGTTAAGGTAGCGGATAGTCGCTGTATGCAAGTGTCTCGGGACCGTTCGATGTGGCATACCAAGAAGGAGGCCTATATCCAGCAGTGGACTTTTCCAGGCTGATAATTATGTCTCTTTGGTAGGACGCGCGCAGGAATGTCATTTCGAACGCATTCCGTCCCCCCTTGCGTCCCTCTGTCACCGCGATGCCCAAACTCAGCCCCACTATGCCCATTATGTTATAAGGTAAAATCTTACCCTGAGCGTGTCTTCGCTTATATCTTCTTGTAGGTATTTGGATCCGTACCATGGTTCGACTTGCGTGCATTTGTCAGCTAACTTCCTGTTAACGATATTTATATCCTGTTAATTGATTTTTGAAGCCGTGGTAGCTCAGTTGTGTAGAGCGTCAGTCCTTGAACAATCGAGGTCTGGGTTCGATCCTGGCTCGTACAAATGAGTTACAATTTGTTATTTATGTACGAATGATACAAATCATTACCATTGGCTTTTCTGTGAAGGAACACATCGTGAACAAACCTGCACACTCCTGAGAAGAAATTCACAGGTGTGTGTGAAGTCTACCAATGCGCACTGGTCCCGCGTGGTGCACTATGTCCCATACACTCTCTGTAGGAGAGTAGGACTGAGCTCCTGCACTGGGGAGCTCAAAGTCACTCCGCGAGCAATGGAACGAGCTATGCTCGGAATTTCTCCTGAATGAGGAAATCCGCGAACGAACTAAGATCACCGACATAGCTCGACGAGTCAGTGCGCTGAAGAGTCAATGGGCAGACTACATCGCTAAAACGGATAACTCTACTAGAAACATGTTTTCATGATTACAAACTTAACTTTGCAGTTGAAAGCCATACATCGGATATGGAATGTAACTGCAAAGTAAAGTTTGTTTTGCTTGTTAAAGCGAAAATGTTTGATTTTAGGCATGCTTTTCAGTATGTTAACTATGCATATTCTGTAAGAGGCCCTCGGTGCGCGAGTCCGGCTCGCTCTTGGCTGGGTTTTTACTCACTTTGCCACGACACCTATCCTCACGTTTTGCGGCACCAGCAAAGCGAGCAGTTCGTCTATCAGCTCTGGTTTCCACTCCGACATTATATAGTAAGCGCTGAGGACGTCCTCCATCGGAAACTCCTGGAACACCACCAGAGAACCATCACCTCTAGCCATATTTCCCAACCCTCCTACCGATAGGTACCCATTTCCGTACCGCGTGATATCACTTCGAACCATTACGCATCACTCGAAACATTACATCACTTTTGCTATAATAATAGCAATAGTAGAATGTAATAATAATAAAGAGGTTTATTCATCACAAATCCTTAAAACTAACAATTGAACATCGTATATTACATATGTATGATGAATGGGCTAATAGCTCAGCATATGTCTAAGAGGTTCAATACCTCGAAGACGCTGTTATTCTGCTATTGCCTAAAAATTACTAAGTTACAAAATATTGTGAACATTCAAATTTAAACTTTGACACACGAAAACTATTTATTTATTTATTATACTAAGATTACCTACGAGTACCGTCTAGCCTACAATCTAACACAAATGTAATGTAATAATGTAAGCCTTATCTTCTTAGCAACACAGTTGCATTTCAGTAACATACACGTGTAGTATGCGTCTTTATGGTTTTGTCGGAGGATCCGAGCCCGCGCAGCGCGCTCTTTCGCTCGCGCCGCGTTAGGTGCGAGTGAGAGGTGCAGAACGTATACCTGCTATGAGTGATGCGGAGGTAATGTGTAATGTTTGAGATGGTCAGGTAATATTATAAAAGTGTAGGTACCTGTAATAGGTGGACATGCCCCACGACCAGACTCCTCGGCTCCTGTGCATCCTTGAATCTGAACTCCATGGCCATGAGGTCGCGCTGCTCCTCCCACACCCAGCGCTGGGGGCCGCTCGCTCGCAACATAGATATGTACTGTATACGATACAATACATCATTAACATATACGGACATACAAAACATAATTAACGATTGAAGATTCATGAATAAATCCAGTAATATGAGTGAAAATTACTCCAATTTAGATGAAAACAGTGATTTTAAGGATTTTTAGCCCCCTACGTAAAAAAGGCGTGTAATAAAAGATACTTTCCGCGAATGTATGGAGGCAAGGCCTGGTCTTGTACACTTATAATTTAAAAACGAAATTATCAAATAAAAGTGATTTAGTTAACATTTCTGTATATTTTGGTTTAGTTTATTTGTACAAAAACATATAAAACGCACGAAACAGGCAAGACTTGACGTTGAAAACAAAGATGGCGTCGATAAAATGACATTTGACGCTGTCACTTAGTACAAACAGAATGATTTTGTACAATTACACTACATGCAACAATGTAATTCTAATATTTTTCTATACATATTTAGATTATTACTGGATTTTTTAAAAGTGTACAAGTGCAGGACGAATTTGAAACAAGTCTTTTGACGCCAATGTCTGTCTGTCTGTCTGTGGCATCGTATCTCTCGAACGGACGGACAGATTTTGATGCGGTTTCTTTTACGTGAAAGCAAGTTTCCTTGCGGTGGTTCTTAGCTATATTTGGTACAAATCGATTCAGCAGTTTGAAGAGTATCAGCTGATGATAGGCATTTAATTTAATTCTTGTTTAAATCATAAATGAAATCATCAAAAAAGATAGGAAGCCTAGGGTGCATAGTATATGATACCTCACCTGGAACACGAGTTTCACGATGTCTTCGATGTGGTCTAGACCTTCCTCCGTCAGATCCACGTGGACTCCGAAGAAGCCGAACCCCCGCGCACCTATTCGCGTCCCGCCAACCAGGCTGAGTGAATAACACACCCGTTCAATCATAGTTACCTCATAAACAACCATATAACACCTTATCATAGTGCTTTGGATTTGGCACTTGGCCTTCGTCCCAGCTGATGGTAAGTGACGGTAAGGCCGTAGGATGGTAAGCGTACGCTAATAGAAGCCTCAGCCTCAGCGCTGACTCGGCTACCTTTCATACCGGAACACAAACGTGCTATTAACACTGTTGTGTGGCATCAGACTGACGTAACATGGCGGTAGCTAGACACGGAAATGTCAATCAATCAATCATTTATTTGTGAATATTGGTAAATATTACAGATGGTTCATAGTTCGTAACATACAAATACAAAATTAGAAACAATGTCAAAAAATAATAATAATTAAATGTCACAATAAAGTATTAAAATTAAAGGTAAGTTTATCTAATCAACCATTAAATATGTCCAGATTTACAAATAATTAAAGTCTTTATATCATAATAACATTTCTCCATTAATGTAGTTTTAAGGTTTTTCTTGAAATCGTTTATACTCATGTCTCTTTATGTTTCTAGGTATCTTGTTGTATATGTTTGGCGCCATACAAAGCACACTTGTATGCATTACAGCTGTATTAGCTTTTGGTGTTTGTACATAGTTCTGTTTATTAATTCTGACCTCTTTTGAAATATACTGGGATTCATTTTTACAAATGTGGCTGATTCTAATATAAATAAAGAATATCAATAGAATGTCAACATGTTATACTTCTGAAACAATGGTTTACAACTGTCTGTTGATTTCAACTTAAACCACCACGTGTCCTACCACCAACTAGACACGCGCAAAACAATGCTTTTTAAAGAACATACATAATTTTTTGCCGGTCTTATAGATAATGGTACGGAACCCTTCGAACCCTTGGACGTTTTTTTTTAATTTATTGAAGTTTTTTTTTGTTTTTAAGCCAAAATAAATACAAAATTGTACTTTTGGCCAAAAACTCCGAGAAAAACTCGGTCGCTAAGTTCCCCCTTCTTATTTATATGATTCTTCTGTCCCAAAGTTGCCTGGAAGAGATCGCTCTTAGCGATAAGGCGGCCTCTATTGTGCCTTTTATGTTCTTTTCTGTTCTGTTTTGTGTGTGCGCGCAATAAAGTTTATTTGAATTGATTTGATTGATTTGTAAAAGTCTTTATTGATTATAAAATATACACAATCACTGAGCACCCGACACAGTCAGGCACCAGGCACTTATTTGAATTGAATAAGTTTCGTAGATATTACATTTACCTGTTACACCATCCCTTCGCTTTCAACGCTGATAGCAAACTCCCGGGGCCCTCGTGCCCCAGCAAGTGAGATAGATAATGTCCCGGCTGTAATAAACGATACACGCAGGTTAATTACAAGATCTATTAAAATGACACGCTCCGCGAATGTATGCAGCCAAGGCTTGGTCTTGTACACTTGTAATTTTAAAAGGCCATTATCAAATAAAAGTGATATAGTTAACATTTTTGTTTAATTCGGTTTAGTTTATTTGTACAAAAACATATAAAACGCACGAAACAGATAAGACTTGACGTTGAAAACAAAGATGGCGTCAATAAAATGACATTTGACGCTGTCACTTAGTACAAACAGAATTCGTACAATTAAAATAAATGCAAATATGTAATTCTAGTATTTTTCTATACATATTTAGATTATTACTAGATTTTTAAGTAGTATACAAGTGCAGGCCGATTTTAAAACATCTCTTTTGCAATGTGTAAGGAAACCTGCACACTCCTGAGCAGAAATTCACAGGTGTGTGTGTGAAGTCTACCAATGCGCACTGGTCCCGCGTGGTGTACTATGTCCCATACACTCTCTGTAGGAGAGTAGGACTGAGACCTGCAGTGGGGACATGTATAGGTTGTTGATGATGATGATGAATCCGTCGTGTTGCAAGGAATAAGCTATGTAATAATTATGGCACATCATCATAAAAGTTCCCGCGTGGCGGTGTATGCGAGAGGCCCATGTCCAACAGTGGGCATACAGCTGTTGATCAGATAAACCAACTCACCCCACTTTTGTAATGCTGTCTGGTGTCAGGTACTGGGAAGTCGATAGAGAGAGACCGCAGATCCTTGACGGGGAGATAGCTGACTCGCTTCCTCCTCAGCTCGGGGGGATACGGGTGCTCTGGCCAGGTTGGTGCGAGCACCGACCTGTCCTGCACCTCCGCGAACAATGGCACCACCAGAGCTTCGAGGTCGTCCAGCGATTCTGGGGACATTCAGGTAAATTGATGTTCCAGAAGAAACAAGCTGCCACAGCTAATTGTCTGAGGAACTACAAATGTTATCGACTTGAAACTGGGTCGGGTCGGAAGACTAATCTGACAGACGTACCTCGACGAGTCAATGACATTCAATGAGCTGAGCTGAATGCGTATATTATACATATGTACTTATGACCTGGTAAAAGTCGCTGGTAGTCCAGCAGTGGACGTCTCTCGGCGGACGATGATGACACAGCTGAGATATAACTAGTCACTTAAAAGATATACTGTATCTCGTAAAATATATCGTAATATATTTACCTTTCCCCATTACGACGAGGGTCATTATATTCGCAGAGTACCACTGTTCGTGGAACTTCAGTAATTCCTTTCTCACGTCGATTCCTTGCTGCTTGGGTATAGTATCCAGTGTATCTTTATTACCTGAAGAACATACAAAATATATAAATAACAGTGGTTCATCAGTGACCTAAGGTGGTTCAGAAGTGACCTAAATTGATTCAGAATTGACCTAGATAGATTCAGAAGTAATTTTGGTTCAGAAATGACCTAAGTACGTTTAAAGTGACCTAGATAGATCTATAAGGGATGACCTTAGTAGGATCCGATTTCCGAAGTGTCACCTAAGCAAGTTTAGAAGAGCTCAGGTGTGACCTAAGTACATTCATAACTTATCTATGTATACTTAAAAATGACCTTAGCAGGTTTAGAAAAAACATAACTTTGTGCATAAGTGATCTAAAAAGGTTCAGAGGAGACCTAACTATGTTGCAGTGACCTATTCAGACTGACCTAAACCGGTTCAGAAGTGACCTACATGGGTTCAGAAATGACTTAACCTCACACATGAAATATTACTGTAATTTTGAACATCACTTAATTAATTTGGATTATTTGATTTAAATAGTGTATACGGTAAATATTTCTTCATATAAGTAGTATAAGTGTTTTACTATGTATATTTTTCATGAACCAGCACTGTATAAAGCGGAGGAGCGGGTCTTCCTACTACAGATATTTGCACGCCTAACAGTAAGCTCCAGCGGTAAAAATAATTTGTTACTTATAGGTTTATAAAATAAAATAATTTCGTTTCCAAAAGATATGTTTCAAATTCGGCCTGCACTTGTACACTATGTACAAAATCAAGTAATAATCTAAATATGTGTAAAAAATACTAGAATTACATTTTTCCATTTATTTTAATTATACAAAATCATTCTGTTTGTACTGATTGACAGCGTCAAATGTCATTTTATTGACGCCATCTTTGTTTTCAACGTCAAGTCTTACCTGTTTCGTGCGTTTTATATGTTTTTGTACAAACAAACTAAAACGAAAAATACAAAAAAGGTTACTAAATCACTTTTATTTGATAATGAACTTTTAAAATTACAAGTGTACAAGACCAGGCCTTGGCTCCGTACATTCGCGGAATGTGTCATTTTCATTTACAGAAATGATTCTGTTAGGTTCAGAAGTGACATACTGACAGAGATTACTTAATCAGATTTATAGGTGCGTAAGTTCGTTAGTAATCACCAGCTCGTCCCACACTTCACTTACCGGTGCCGAACTTGTGATACGGGTGTGTGTGTAGTGCGGTGCTCTTATTGAGCTGGTCCAGCCTCCAGTTGTCGCTGGATGTGTTCTTCTCGTGTTCAGAGTTCACAGCGCTCAGCTCCCGGCCTGTCGCTGTCTCCGTGAACAGGGGCGATATGAAGAACTGCGCGAAACTATATAGTCGAACAGACACTTAGACATTTTGTATCGTTATCAGATCGATAAGTCCATCAAAGGACTTTTCATGACCTATAGCCAGAGAGATTTAAATATAGTAATATAGCGGTCATTGGGAAACGTTTCATATAAACATTTTGATCTCAAAAGTCAACGGTATGTCAAATGTCTTGTACGGCCGCGTGACGTGATGTGACACTAGATTGAGTAACTTATTACCAATTGGTAATAAGTTTAGGATCAAAATGTTTGTTTGCTTTGTCCGGTCTATTAATATTAATGTTAAATGTATTTGCCTATAGCATAAGATACAATTAAGACTGTATTTATAATGGTAAACCAGGTGACATATATATATTTTATTAATTCTTCAACAAATTTATTATTTTATTGTATTAATTTCTTTTGACATTTCAAATATTGCACGCCTTCGGGTAAGAATTGGAGAAACTCTGTAATAGTTAGTTATACACCAGAGAGATTTAAATATAGTAATAGGTTATAGAGCGGTCATTGGGAAACGTTTCATATAAACATTTTGATCTCAAAAGTCAACGGTATGTCAAATGTCTTGTACGGCTGCGTGACGTAATGTGACACTAGATTGAGCAACTTATTACCAATTGGTAATAAGTTTAGGAAAAAAAAGGTTTGTTTGCTTTGTCCGGTCTATTAATATTAAATGTCTTTGTTATACACTAAGATCTCTGTACCACACAGTTCTGCAATAAATTATTCTGATTCTATCCATGAGACTTTTTAAATGTATGATGAGTTTTCTCTTGGCCTTCATGTCATCTGATGGTAAGTCAAGTGCGAGTCGGACTCGCGCACGAAGGGTTCCGTACAGAATATGAACAAGTCATTCTATGTAGATCAGCAGCAAAGACAGGTGTCTCCCTCCCTCTCTTATTCAACTCACATGTCCAGCGCTTTCCCGAGATGAGCTGGCAACACATCGAAGTAGTACGTGGTGTGGTCGGAGGACGTCGAGGCGTTGGAGGACCCCCCGTGCTCGGACAGGAACTTGTTGTATTCGTTCTCCTCGGGGTACTTCTGAGTGCCGAGGAACAGCATGTGCTCGCAGAAGTGAGCCAGGCCGGGGAGGGACTCCGGGTCACTCAGGTAGCCTGGTCACAGATCATATTATTTACCGGTCAATTTGGGTGTTACATGTCAGCAGCAGCTGGGACACGTCCACTGCTGGACATAGGCCTCCTCCATGTAGAAGGGGGAAGAACTGGTAGACGTTTCCCGGTCGGTTACGAGGATGTGGCCTGCCCATTGCCACTTCAGCTCACTCACACACACAGTCGAGCTTTGTCCGTGACCTTAGTTCGTCTACAGATAATAAACATTAAGTGTAACTGTTTGGCGAATCTGTCAGTGCCTCTCCTGCAGGCGCAGGAATTCGACCAGAAAAAATTTGGGCGCAATTTTTATACAAATTATATTTTAACATTTTTACGACTGTATAAAATGTGTTTATTATACCATTTTGCTATCGACCTCATATTATTATATTTATTTGTCTAAATAGTTTATAGAAACTGGACAAAATAATTTAAAAACACAAAACAGTGCGTTGCAAAACGTGACACTCTCGTTTCCATTACGTACTCTCCTACGGCTCGGTCTGCAATCCCGCCTAGATTGTAATGACCGAATTATATCACCTGTATCATAATGTGTTTACTTACCTACGTTGACATCGAGTGCTGCAGCTGACTTGTCCGTGGTGGGGTCACTTACTAGCAGTACCTTCAAACGGTTCGGTAGCTCCAGGCCTCTGAAACATCACAATACATCAATACAATCACATGAAGAGAGGCTTCTATATGTCCCCACTGCAGGATCCACTTGATCTGATATTTGATTTTTGGCCCCTTTTTAAATAAAAATATCTTATCGATTACTTCACTTGAAAAGCACCTATGGGTAACGATTTTCCATTACTATTCAGAAATTTCAAGTCAATAGACGGAGTTAGATAATAAAGGATCCATCTTTTCATCAGCTTTTCTGAACCCTAAAAATGACATTACCTGTACTCCCGTTTGTCTTCTTGAGACTTGATGATCTGATCGTTCCTCTTGAGCACCGATGGAGCCTCCAGTGGAGGCACTAGGACGGGACTACGGCCCCCAGGGCTCCGCGGCGCCTGCTGCGGCGTCGGCGTAGTCGACATGCTGCTTTTGTATCGACGCGAGAGCAGAAGGCTGGAAGTGTTTAGTTATTTATATTATTATATCTGTTAATTTTGGAGGAATACAAAATAGGTATTACATATAAAACAAATTAGGCAACTTCACTCTGAATATGTATAACAATAGTAACAACACATGGTCATATCTGATGACATTGCACGACTATATCTTAAACACTTTCATTTATCCAATTAATGCTAGTTTCCATTCGTAATTTCAGTTCTTTCATACAGTACTCGCACAATAAGGTTACCCCTCTGAAGTTAGCTCTACGCAATTTCAATATACAGACGGAATGTGTGTGTATTATTTTCTATAATAACTATTCCTAGATGACATACAACACTAGGACATTTCTTTGCACCCACTAACTTGCCTTGCCTCACATTTATACGTTAATAATTGATGCTTCGCAGCCTTTTGTGGCTAACTTCAAGGGGGAAATTTTCTGTGTCCATTTGGCTAGCTACTTCCACATTACCTATGTCTGCTTTCAAACAGAAGCATGTTTTCTCTCCAACATCCTTATTCTCACTTACCATCAGGTGAGATGAAGGCCTAGTACAAACCCATTATATTATATATCGGAGAAAATGACATATGTCGAAATAAAATTATACATATATATATTAATTGTGCTCACATCCTAGTTATGTATATGTACAGCGATAGCAAAGCTTGTAACTTTATATTTATTTAACAACAACGAGCAAATGCATGTTTTATTCAATTGACTATTTCACACTGACTGAACTTTGCAAGATTGCAAATTCAGTCTAGTAATCTTGAATTCAATAAATGTAATCAAATTCACCTAGGAAGAGGAAGAAAAATGACACTATTCGGTCACGTAGTGTGCATAGAAGGATTATAATCACTAAGTCACTATTTTTAAGTAAAAAAAACACTTATCAAGGGCAAAACTCACCTTAGGTTAGAACACACAAAAGTTTTAGAATACAAACAACGTTTATGGGAAATATGTTAAGCTATTTACTCTACGGTGCGCACTAAAGGTTCTACAGTCGATGACGAAGCGAAAAAATGACAAATTAATATAGAAAAATAAGATTTTTATTGGAATTTCGTCTACTACTTAAATAGAACGAAACTTAACCTATTGAAAGTTGTTCGGTAGGGAAGAGTCGGTGAAAACCCGTGGATGCTTATGAAAAACAATTTTCGAGATGCCAGCTTGACCGATTTTATTCCAAAACGTTGAATTTATTAGAAAATTCAATTTCCCATACGATGACGAAAAGTCCAAATTGATTATGACACTGACATACCTTTTATGTTAAGTTGACAGTGACAGTTACAGTTTTTAATTTATTTATTTAACGCATCGGCTACGGTGCTATTAGCATAACTTAATTATTTGTTTAAACGTACTTTAACGTGAAATGTACTTTTACCATAAACAGTTTTTAAATAACATAAATTTTATAATGATGAGGAAAAACAAGCAAGTACTGTTACTTTGGAATATTTTCACCCAACTTCAAAAAAGGTTCTCAATTCGACGCAAATATTTTTTAATGTGTCATACGCCATAACTTCGCCAATAGTGAACCGATTTTGATAATTCTTTTTTGTTTGGTAGAAAAAGACTTCAGAGGTGATCCCATATACATTTTACCGAAATTGTTTGAGCGCTCTTTGAAAAAATCAACAAAAACCAAATGCTTAAGGCAATTGATGTCGGTTTTTAGTTCTTTTTAAACGTATATGTAACGTTAATATGTAATTAATTACAGACACAAATTAGCCAGATATACACATATTTATAGTTCGACAAGTCAGTGAGCTGAAGCGGCAAAGGACAGCCCACGTCGCTCGAATTAAGTAAGAGTTCTTGAGTTGTGACCATGTACCGGGAAACGTGTACCGGGCCGTCTTCTACTAGATGGACCGATGACCTAGTAAAGATCGTGGGTAGTCGCTGGATGCAAGCGACTTCAGAGTGGTCAGTGTCATACCATGGAGGAGGCATATGTCCAGCTGTGGATGTTTGAAGTCCCGGCTAATCATGTCAATAAAAAATCCTAATAATATTAATGAAATGAGGAAATACCTCTGACACAAAGAGGAACATCTGCAAAGACATCTCGACGAGTCAATAAAGCTGAAGTGCCCGTAGGTATAAATCGCTCGTAGAAAGCAACTGCTTATCACGAAAAACGTGTGCCAGGCCTAATCCCAAATATAAGGACCGATGGCTTGGTGAAGGCGCAGGGAGCCACAGAGTACCTTGAATGTAAGCGGCTAAATCCCGGTCATTATGAATTACTTACGCTGTCAATGATTTTGAAGTCACACACACTGGCCTCGGCAGAATATCAGTGCTGTGGCCTCACTGCTCGACATATTGAGACAAGTATATTTTGACAGCACACTACAAGACAAAGGGGTTCGAAGATTTTGGTCTGAGTGACCGGCCGCCATCTTGTTTTCTTATAAGTTGGCAGCACACAGGTCGGCTGATGTATATCCATAGAGGATTATTGTATGAACCAAAGTTTAAAAGAATATACTGTCGTAAAGCGGCACACTTTGCACTTTGCTTCTTCTTTTCGCATCGATTTGTCTTTACATACAGCATCCAATTATTAAATTTACTTACTACTTATATTTTTGGTAATTTACCAAGTATTGGGAACTATATTTAAAGACAAATCGAACAAATGAAAAAAGAATCTTCGAAGCCCTTTTATACTTCATTATTTAAGCCAGTGCCTATGCTACAGGACTTACAGTCCTATTTTAAGCACTGGCTGATCAATAATTTTGTATGACTGTTGTTGTTTTGTATGATAATGCATTAATCACTGGTGTAGTTTTGGACAATAAATCATTTTTTACTTTACTTTTTACTTTATTTTGTCAATAGTTTATATTGTTGTGCATTTTTATGTGTATTGCGTTGTGAGCATTGGTTGTGTTTTTTGAAATAAAGCTACATATGTCTATGGCTATGAAGTAACCAATAGTCTATTAAAGTAGAGATGAGCGCCAAAAAAGCATTGCGCCATTTTATTGTGCCAATAAATTCTTACAAAATGGCCGCCATCCATCAGCTGTCACGTGCAGATTATTAAATTGCGGTACTCCAATGTTATCGAAAGCACAAAACTAACGCTGAAATCACATGCGAGCTAGTTTTATGAAATTTCTTATGCGCAGTAAACCCTTTAGATTTATCTAAAAGATGTGATACTTATAAGTTGCTTATAAGTATATTTTAATGTATGATGGGTTTGCGCTTGGCCTTCATCTCACCTGATGGTAAGTGACGATAAGGCCGTTGGATGGTAAACATATACTCCCAGACGAATCAAAGCGCTGTCTTAGCTACCGTTCATATCGGAAATTTACTCGCACGCTATGTTTGCCGCTCTGAAGTTAACTCTCTAAACTCTAGTAAAATATTTAAGCTTGTTAGATTTGCAGAGTGAGATGACGTTGTCAACTAATTTGAAAATCGATTAAACAACCAAAGCTAGGGTGTTCTATTATACCAAACCATGAAGGTTTCAACACCTCCCTGTAATAGTTACACCCTGTAGCTATTTTAAAACAGACTATCAAAAAATTAAATGTTTATTTGTTTGTTTTTAACTCATGAAATGTACACTACACTAATATTATAACAACATAACAACATTACAACATCCTGTACATACACAACACCCTGTATATACAATTATACACCTTACTTCTCACTCCAATGTTATTAACAACTAAATATGTCCAAAAAATTAGAAAACTTTTGTACCTAGGTTAAGCCTAACATATTAACAAACTTACAATGCTTTAATCTAGGTAAAGGCTTTGTCAAAATGTCAGCAACCATGTTGTTAGTTGGAATGTACTCAAGGTTGAGCTCCTGCTGTGTCAGTGAGTCTCGTATGAAGTGGTGTCTGATGTCGATGTGCTTAGTGCGAGCATGGTACATGTTATTGGTAGTCAATTTCAATGCACTTTGGCTGTCAGAATGAATTGTGATAGGATGAGTGATGTCGAAAACTTCTTTTAATAGAGCTTTCAAGTAAATAGCTTCTTTACATGCTTCTCCCAGAGCCATATATTCTGCCTCAGTAGTTGAGAGAGCTACCGTTCTTTGTTTTCTTGCTTCCCAGGATATGGGAGCACTACTCATTCTAAATATATATCCCGTATAGGAACGTCTATCAATACAGTTGCTACCATAGTCTGCATCTGCGTATCCTATGGGATAGTCTTCACCTTTCCTGTAGGTAAGCTTGAGGTGTTTAGAGGCTTTTAGGTACCTCAGTACTCTTTTAGCAGCTTTCCAGTGTGCCTCCCCGTGATGGTTATTGTATTGACTCAGGTAAGAGACAGCATATGAGATGTCTGGTCTAGTACCGATTGCAATATACATCAGAGATCCGATAAGCTGCTGATACGGTAAATTAAACTTCTCAGCATCCATTTCAGGAAGTGTAAGTTTCACACCAGGTTCCATAGGTGTTGAAACTGGAATAGCATCCTTCATGCCGAATTTATCAATAAGTTTCTCGATGTATTTTGTTTGATCGAGAGTGATATTGTCATTGTTCTGAACAACTCTCATTCCTAAACAGTCCTTTAGAAGACCAAGATCCTTCACAATAAACAAGCGTTTTAATTCACTTTTAAACTTCTGTTTCATACAGTCGTTGTTGCAAAGTAAGAAAAAATCATCAACGAATACTGCTACTACGAGGATATTATTTCCATCTCGTTTATAGTAGAGACAGTGTTCTGCTGCCGCTTGTGTGAGGGAAAGACTATTCATAGCCTCACAAACTTTTTTATTCCATTGTCGCGGTGCTTGCTTTAAGCCATAGAGCGATTTCTTAAGTAAACACACTTTGCGATCAGGATCAGTAGAAAAACCTTCGGGTTGTTCCATGTATATTTCTTCCTCTAGGACACCGTTGAGGAATGCTGTTTCCACGTCTAAGTGGTCTAGTTGCAGGCCTAATTTGGCTGCATATGCTATCAATAGTCGTATGGAAGAAAGTCTAGCTACTGGAGAGAAAGTTTCTCCATAATCAATGCCATAAACTTGTGTAAAGCCTTTGGCTACAAGTCTAGCTTTGTATTTGACAATTTCTCCATTGGTGTTCGTTTTTATTTTATACACCCATTTACTTTTGACAGTTTTTCTATCAGTCGGTCTATCGACTAGTGTCCAAGTTCCATGTTTCATTAGTGATTCATACTCAGCGTTCATAGCATCTAGCCAATCCTTTTTATGGTAATCGTCTAGTGCTTGTTTATAAGTCTCAGGCTCACAGTCAGTAGCAATAAGATTTGCATTTTCTGGAAATCTTACAGGCGGGTGCCGATCTCGTAGAGGATATCTTCGGTCCTCATCAGTATCTTCAGCACTTTGTTCAGAATAACCCGGAGGTGATGCTTCAGTAACATCTTGAGCATCAATAAAAACCTCTTGTGTTTCCACTTCAGGATACTCGATTGCTTGTGAATCTGAAACATCTTCGTCATTCTGTTCTTGGGAGGATGACGGTTCAGGCTGAGAACACTGTGGTACAGGAACATGAACTTCAATTTGTCCGAATGTATCGGTAGAATTCGTTGTGTTGGGTTCACAGAATTCGTTAACCACTTGCGGTTTATTTTCAATGAAAACGACGTCCCTTGCAATTATAATTGCTTTTGGGTTCCGTACATCGACAAGACGATAACCTTTAGACTCTGTAGAATAGCCTACAAAAGTGCAGACTTGGGTCTTAGGTTCAAGTTTTGTGCGTTTTTCCTTAGGAACAAGCACATGAGCTTCACAACCAAAAACTCGTAAGTGAGATAGGTTCACCTTTTTACCAGTCCATAGCTCTTCTGGGATTTTATTATTTAACGCCTGCGTGGGCGAAATATTTTTCAAGTATATAGCTGTATTTACAGCTTCACCCCAGTAGGCCTTAGGCAGTTGAGCGTCATGAAGCAAGGCTCCTGCTTTTTCAATAACGGTTAGATTGACCCTTTCAGCAATTCCGTTTTGCTGAGGATTGTACGGAACTGACGTTTGATGAACAATTCCGTTCTCCTTAAGAAAGGTGGTCATATCGCGGTTTACAAACTCGCGACCGTTATCGGTACGTAGGGTTTTTATTTTACAATCAGTTTGATTTTCGACAAGGTGTTTGAATTCTACAAACTTTGAAAAAACTTCACTTTTTGACTTCAGTAAGTACCCAAACGTTTTACGAGTGAAGTCATCTGTGAAAGTTAGTAGGTATAGTGCTCCACCCCATGAATGGACACTCATAGGTCCACATAAGTCCGCATGGATCAATTCTAATTTATTATTAGACCTACTAGTAGAATTAACAAACGGCTTTTTTGCTAATTTACCTTTAAGGCAAGGAATGCAAACTTCTTCAAGTTTATCTGTGTAACATACTCGTATTCCCGTATTTTTATTTTTCAATATGTTCATGGCTTTGCCGTTAAGGTGACCTAGGCGTTTATGCCATAGCAATGCGGACTCTTTGCAATTCGTTAAAAGAGCTTGAGTCTCAGTTTCAGCACAGTCGAGCTTATACATGCCTTTATAGTTAGAGGCAGTTGCTACAATGTCTCCTGAAACCTTGCATCCTTTCTGTTGTATTATTGAGGCACCTTTCTTAGAAAATAAAACAACAAAACCTTTTTGAACTAAATTACTAACTGATAGTAGATTTACAGCTAGTTTGGGAACATGTAGCACATCTGTGACTTTACTAATATTATGAGTAACATTAAGTCTCACAGTACCTTTACCTTCACTTAAAATCTGCTCATTATTCGCAACAGTAACAGGCTTGATTAAAGGGGTTAAATCCTGAAACCATTCGCTTCTGTTAGACATATGAGTAGTTGCGCCAGAATCTATGAACCAGTCATTGCTTGCACCTGTGGGAGAAACATGGAAACAAGATGAAAGTGTAATGTCTGAAGTGTAATTCGTACTTGTGCTGTCAACCTTGACTACATTCTTAACATTCTTATTTTTACCTTTGTTTACACGTCTACATTGATCTACTACGTGACCTTTCTTTTTACAAAAAACACAGAACCGACACGATTTGTTTGATAATGAAACTAAAGCACTGCTAGTGTCACTATTCGGTGCGCGACGCAAGTCTTCTTTCAGAAGCACTGAGGCGACGGAGTCTGTCGAGATTGCTGCTCCTGAGTTTTCAAGTGCCATCACCATAGGGTTATAGTCTTCTGTTAAACCGGCGAGCATTATCACACCAACAAATTCGTCGTCAACAGCTGCATTTATTTCCACAAGTTTCTGCTGTGTGTCTCTGATGTCACTTAGGTAGAGTTCCATGGATTTGTGCATTGACAGATTCGTACTAAACAGTTTTTTAAGTAGGTTAAGTCTTCTTAGTAAGCCACAATCTGCGTATGTCTTCTGAAGTCGCGTCCACGTCTCGGCTGCTGATTTCGCTGACACGATGACGGGGTAAATATGTTCCTTGACTGATAGCGAAATTTTTGACTGAGCTCTTTCGTCTCGACGTTTGAAATCGGAGACTTCTCGCGAATACTCGTCGGGACGCTCAACACAATCCCACAACTCACAGTCTATCAGGAACATTTTCATTGCGAATTTCCATGAAGTGTAGGTGATAGCCCCTTCTAGTTTTGTAATGGGCATTCCGCCCGTAGACACAGCCATTGTAGTCAGTTCGCTTGTAGCTCCCGTGATCAGCTGCTGGTCTCCTTCCATATTTTAATATATTTAAATTATGGAGCGCAAAACTTAGGATAATAATTACATAATAATTATGGATTTTTAAAATCTGGGCCCATAACCTGTTAGATTTGCAGAGTGAGATGACGTTGTCAACTAATTTGAAAATCGATTAAACAACCAAAGCTAGGGTGTTCTATTATACCAAACCATGAAGGTTTCAACAAAGCTGATGGTAACTTTGCCAATGCTTCTAATAAAAAATAAAACAATTTATAAAGGTTGACTGCCGGTGTCAAATAAATCGCACCGAAAAACATTGGGAAATAGTTTTTATTAAATGGTTTTATTATACGAACCACCTCGGTTTTCCCACGGGCCTTTCGTTTGATAGCTCGCCGTATGTCAACGTCGGGAGCAGAAGGCATTATTTAAATTTATAGTCGGTTGAATGGGATCGTCTATCTGCAGATAATATAATAATAGTAAGGGATAGGTACTGAAGTTTGAATTTAGACAATTTGTAGACTGTAAACAGAGTATGTTAGTCACCTCTAGTCCACTGGCTGCATGCTTGGTCTAGCAATCCTCAGGTCCTGGGTTAGCTTCCCAGCGGGGGTGCCTATCAGTACTAGGTTTGGTTGGAGGTAAGCAAAGACATCAGACCGGACAAAGCAAACAAAAATTTTAATCCTAAACTTATTACCAATTGGTAATAAGTTACTCAATCTAGTGTCACATCACGTCACGCGGCCGTACAAGACATTTGACATACCGTTGACTTTTGAGATCAAAATGTTTATATGAAACGTTTCCCAATGACCGCTCTATAACCTATTACTATATTTAAATCTCTATGGTGGTAAGGCATTTTATATGTCCTCCTGCCTAGCTACCAGCTACCACCCTCCCTAAAGTCTTTCACAGAATTTGTACTGGAATGGAGGGGAACTATTTAGCGATAGACTTATGTCATCTGGTGGTAGCTAGCCAGATGGACATAGAAATACTCTACTACACTATATATATTTAAATCTCATTGCCTACCACCAAACGAACCGAGTACCAATAGGAACCGTCACTGGGAATCAAAACCGGGACATCCAGATTGTAAATCTAATATTTAGCCATTGGGCCATGAGAGGCATATACATATACTAGCTCCCGACCGCGACTTTGTCCGCGTGTACTTCAGGATGTATTCTACTTGTTCGATAGGCACAGGTGACGTTTATGACAAATTATTATACAGCATAAGGTACAAAATAGTGTTTATTCTGTTACGTAGTCTAATAATTTAAAGAAACAAAATAAATTTCAATATCTGACGTAGTACATTCAAATAGTCTTCACACCAATATTATAAACGCGAAAGTTTGTATATACGAATTTACATATTCTATGGTCGGTTGCTAGGCAACGCGTTTTTGTTATGCCCAAATTGCCCATGTAATCCAACTAATATTATAAGTGTGATTTTGTACAATTTACACAATATGTCTTTAGAATTTATAGCCTTTATGTTATTCTGATATATAAGCTATATTAAATTATTGTAAAGTTTCATTAAAATTCATTCAGTAGTTTTTCCGTGAAAGCGTCACAAACATCTAAACATCCAAACATCTAAACCAATCTAAACATCCAAACTTTCACACTTATAATATTAGTAGAAGTAGATTAGTAGGAAGTAGGATTGTGTTTTGTTGATTTTGTCAGAAAGCTCTAAATGATTATAGATAAAATTTCACCGGGACCTTTGAAAGTATAATCTGCCAAAAAAAACATCTAAATCGATTCATAATTGTCTGAATGCTCGCATAGCACATAGAAAGACCATAGTTGAATTGAAACCCTCCTTTTTTCAAGTCAGTTGAAAATAGAGCTCGTTCAGTCATGCAAGTAACTGCAGCACTCAAAAGCTCAAAGCTTGTGCGAACGGCTTCCATCCACCACAACCAGTGACTTGAGGCACGCTGCGCTTGTGTGCGAGCCCTTTCACGTCCCACACAGGCCCTGTGAACGAGGGGAGTTTGTGTGGGTACAGGTATTACACGGTGGGTGAACGACTTCGAAAATTACCCTGTATTATGGGAGATTTGGTTCCGTTCCGCATATGTATGGACCCTCGGCCAAGGGCTCTATTTTTGATTCGCTCGTGTGACATAGCTTCGTCGCACACGACTTAAGTCACGATCGACTGCAAGTCGCATGAAAACGGGGTTTGATCGTATTTTTGAATCATTCGTCTCAGGTGCTGCCAATATAACTTAAAATGTGTAATTTTATCTGTTTTACGCAGAAAAATAAAACCGGTAATTCGTGCAAGGAAAACGGAATACAAAGTTCATAGAACAGTTCCTACTGCCAATATCAAAAACTGGTAATTAAAACATTTGTAGTTTTTTAAAATCAATTATTTATTACAATCTAGTCTGCATAAGCTAATAAGTAATTTAACTTAAACTTCTATCGATAATTATTTCTAAGTCATCAGTACATTGATGACTCTTAGTAGAATTCATATATTCATATATATTTTACGACAGGAGATGACATCGAGGAATGGGGCGCTTTCAGTGACGTCTGTCAGTTGAGTAGGACTTGATAGACGATGCGGAAGAGCTAGAATTTAATACGTCATAAATAATCATGTCTTGTCAACAACATATATTTATACAGCAGTAATATTCTCTTTATTAGGTGTGTGGCAGTATGCTTTGACAGCTTTAAATTTTAGAATAAAAACTCTACACGAACTTTGCGTCAAGGAATTTAATATATAAACTCCTTGTTTCTATTCGTACAAAAAATAATACATTTGACAATTAAATTTTGCAACGACGGTGCCATTCATCCATGAATGAAGAATCACTTTTATTTTTAAAAGACGTCTCATTGTATTCTAACGCCCGGCCAACACGGATACCCTAAACTAGGGAAAATATTATTTAGGGTAAATCGAACATCCCACCTTGCAACCCAGAAATAGTGAGGCGGGTCTGACAAAACAAAATTCTTGCCCCCAGCCAGTATCGTGTTCCGACCGATCGTAACTGGTTGTCAGTGTGTCAGTGTTCGAGCGACCAAATATCGTGTATCTAGTGTTTTTGACAGTGAATTTTAACATTATCCAGTGTCACAGTGATATTTTGACAGTTCCACAAGTGATATCGATTGTTACATCGTTTGCGGTAAGTGATTGGTTGTAGTTTTTAACGATTTTCGTGCGATTTGAAATCGGATTCGAAGCTCATTTTCTCGTACGGGGTACGTTTGTTTTGGAATCCGGTTTTTATTTTACTGTTTATTGTCATTTCGTAATGTTACTGAGGTTTTGGATATTGTTGTCAATGATTTGGAAAGCTTTGTTTTATTAGAAAGGTAAATAAGTATTCTAAATTACGTACATGTTATTTAATTATTGAGATAGAGCGAGAGAGAGTTATATTAACATGGTTATTTTTAAGTACACGATTTTATTCAGAGAATGTCACAAAAGAACACACCAATTACATTATATTTAGCGCTTTTTTCATATTTTAGCAGCTTTGTTAACGAGTTCATCCACTTGAAGCCTTCGTAGCAATTCATCCCTTTAGGGGGTGAAATTTGAACTGCTTGTTTCTCCCTCAGCGTCCTTATTTCTAAAATGAAAGTACATATGCATAAAATAATGTTTATTTCTTTTACAAAAGCTTTTGGTTTACGTATAAGGTTAGGTGACAGTTTTAGGGTTCAGTACCTCAAAAGAAACTCTTATAGGATCACTTTGTTGTCCGTCTGTCAAGACCCTTTTTCTCAGGAACATATAGAGGTATCCAGTTGAAATTAATATCGAATACTCAAGTCTGCTGTCCCTTGGATCTGTAAAAAAATCAACCTTATATACCGATGCAATAGAAAGATATAGCTGTTTAAGCTGTATTTTTGGACCATTTCCTTAAATAATGCAAGGGAACCAAAACCTATAGGGCTCTTCCTATTGACTCAGAATCCTGAAATTTGTCAAGAAGCAAGGTCTTACAGCACAACCATAGGAATACATCTGAAAACCAGATTTGTTAATAATAACACAGTAAAAATTACTTTTTAATGTTTACAAACTTAACTTTGCAGTTGAAAGCCATACGTAGGGTATGTAATTTATCTGCAAAGTTAAGTTGGTTCTTCAATCTGTTCAATGTCAAGTCAATGAACAAGTCTTCCACCAGTGCGTCCTATCCGTGATGACTTACGGAGACGAAACGTGGACACTCACGGCACGACTGATCCACAAGTCTATCAGCGGGCTATGCTCGGAGTCTCTCTGATGGACCGCATTCGGAACGAAGTGATCCGTCAGAGAAACAAAATGGCCGACATAGCTCACCGTATTAGCAAACTGAGGTGAGGTGGCAGTGGGCCGGTCATGTATGACGAAGGACCGACAGTCGCTGGAGCAGACGAGTTCTCGAGTGGAGACCACGCCTAGGCAAACGCAGTGTAGGACGTCCCCCGACAGCCGGGTGCGGAGAGCAGAGGACCGAATTGAGTGGCCTGTGTCCAGCAGTGTCACAGCACACATACGAAGTCGCGAAAGTGCCACTAAAATAATAATTTACTTGTAGACAGTGTTCGAAATGGACTGTATATTTATTATAGAAAATGGTTTAAATGAAACGATGCGTACGGACAAGATTCTAAAACCAGTCGGGTTATGTTCACTAAAGGATTCCCAATAGTCAGCTGATTTAGGCTCTCTCTATGGCTCGGGTTCAATGCCCTTCGTCAGCTGGTCCGAGTCGATGTACTTCGGGTCAATGACCTCTCACAGCTGATCGGGTAGGACTTCGTCTTCAGGTGAATGACCTCTTCAACGGTCAGATGTTCCCAGGAGCGCTTGTTTCTTCTTCAGGAGACTTCTTCTTTCTTGAGCGGCGAACTGACTTGCGAGGAACTTTTGAGGAACGTTTCGAGCCTATATTTATACTCTGGTGCACACTCGCTGTCGTTCATGGACGAGGCGAGGTGACCAGCTATCTCTTTCTATTCTCTTTCTAGCGCGCGGGGGTGCGCGGGTCGGGGAAACACCCCCCCTAACGAAGCAATACGTGAAAGAGAGCCTGGTTTTTGATTCCCTTTTGGGAGTTATTTCAGCTATGACTGGGGAACCTTTTCAGTGAAACCAAGCCTCATAGTATCTTTATTCACATAACTTAGGTACTATTACATAGCCTGGCAGGTATATTCTATACTATAACTATTACAACTGTATGCCGTGTACTATGGCTACGCTATACTCAATATCAGTACTTTATTTCTAAGTTTACGAAGATTTGTTACACAAATACATGTTTTTTATTGCGTGTTGCGAACATAAACTCCCGCCGCAGCTCTTATGAGCTGAAAACGTCTTTTTCGCGTTCGCTGTCCGTCGGCAGGATGACTAGCTTCTTAGTCGGTCTTCGGAGTATTCCCTTGTTGGTGCGTACGTCGGCAGCGCGTACTTCTCCGTCGGGTCCCGGGAACGTAGCGATGACTTCCCCTCGAGGCCAGTTGTTGCGTGGAAGAGTGCCATCCGCGATGAACACGAGGTCGCCGAGTCGGAGCAGGCCATTGCTGGCTCGTGGCTCCCGCCGGTTTTGCAGTTCTGGTAGGTACTCTCGTATCCACCGTTTCCAGAACATTTCGGCGAGCGCTTGACTCGCTCGCCATTCTTTTCTGCCGGCCGCGTCTGACTCGTCGAAAGCACCGGGTTGTGGCACTCTCGACGGTCCCCCCAACAGGTAGTGATTAGGGGTGAGCGCTTCTTCGTCTTCAGGTGACGTCGACACGTGAGTGAGAGGGCGACTGTTCACCGTATGTTCTACTTCGACGAGAAGCGTGTTCAACGTTTCCTCTCTCGGCGCTCGTTCATGTAGCACGACGTGAAGTGCAGTCTTGACGCTTCTGACGAGGCGTTCCCACGCACCGCCCATGAATGGGGCGCTAGGTGGGATGTAGCGCCATCTGATGGCACGTGCAGTGGCGTCTTCATGCAGCGCCTCTTCAGCGGCGCGGCGTAACTCGGAGTCGGCGCCTTTGAGGTTGGAGCCTTGATCCGACCACAGTTCGGTCGGGCACCCGCGCCTGTCGATGAACCGCCGCAGCGCCATCACCGCGGAGTCGGTGCTCAGGCTGCCGGCGAGCTCGAGGTGCACGGCCCGAGTGGTCAGGCACGTGAACAGCACCCCGTACCTCTTTTCTTTGCTTCTTCTGACCGTCACCATGAGTGGACCGAAGTAGTCCACCCCGGTGAAGGTGAAGGCGCGCTGGTGGTGTGCTAGACGTCCTCTCGGCAGGTTCCCGGTGGACGGCTGTGGTGGTGTTGCCCGCCTCATCCGGCAGGGCAAGCAGTGGCTCAGCTCAGCGCGCACGGCGTGGCGAAGGCGCAGCACCCAAAAGTGCTGCCGCACTTCGGCCATGGTGATGTTGCAGCCGCCGTGATGCAGCTGTACGTGGCTCCACGCGATGTACAGCCGCGTCCACCGGTGACCGCTGTCGAGGAGGGCTGGCTCTCGCTGCGCTGGTGTGAGGTCGTCCGCTGCTGCTATTCTAGAACGAAGCCTAATAATGTCGTCGTTGTCGATGATGAGCGACAAGGAAGACAGTCGACTGGAGGTTGCAAGCGGTTTCCCGGCTTGCAAAGCTATTTTCTCCTCCCGGAAGACGTCTTCCTGTTGCGATTTCACCCAAATGTCCACGGCGCGAGTGACGTGGCGCGCCTCCAGCGGCACCAACTTCAACTGCGCCCGACTTCTCGGTCTCGCGTCGATCTTCCTTTTCTGGGTCGCACTCGTCCGCTTCCACTCGGGGTCTCGCTCTGCGTTGGCGCGTGTCCTCTTGTAGGCTGTGTTGCAGTGTTCCCGCTTCTTCAACCTGTCTATGAATTGTAATACACGTGCCGTAGCACGAATTAAGCGGGGATATTTTGAAAATCGATTAATGTCCGGTAGACCCTCGGCCAGACGCACGGCGCTGACGACGACACTGACACGCTCTTCCCCGGTTAAGGCGGCCGCGGCGACCTCTTCTTGTGGCCAGTGTTCCTCGTCCAAATTGAGGAACTCGGGGCCGCGGAACCAGCGATGAGTGGAACCGAAATTAGAAGGCGTGTCTCGCGTTGCATCGTCAGCGACGTTCTCCCCGGTCGGGACCCATCGCCACTCAGCCGTCTTGGTCTCGTCCATGAGCTCCGCCACTCGGTGCGCGACAAAGGGCTTGTAAACGCGTGGGCCGTTCCGCAGCCAAGCTAACACGGTTCGCGAGTCCGTCCAAAATATGCGTTTGTTTGGCCTTATGTCGTGCTCCTCGATGGCGGAGCGCGCCAGACGACACCCCAGAACAGCGGCTTGCAGCTCGAGTCTCGGAATTGACGTGAGCTTGTTTAGTTGTGCTACTCTACCCTTCCCTGCTATAAGGGACACTCTTACACTGCCGTCTTCGTTTACGATACGCCAGTACACAGCGCTGGCGTAGGCGTGGCTGCTCGCGTCGACGAAGGTGTGTAGCTCTGTTCTCGCGGCGGTGGAGAGATGCGGGTGGCAGCGTGGCACGGAGAGCTGTTCGAGTTTGAGTATATTACCTACCCATTTTCTCCAGTTAGTCGCTTCCGTCTCTAACAGCTCGGCGTCCCAGTCGATCCCGCTGCGCCATGTCTCCTGCAGGATCTTCTTCGCCTGTATGGTGACTGGAGTACCTAAACCTAATGGGTCAAACAGGGACATAACAGTGCTAAGGGCTTCACGTTTAGTGGGTGTTTTATCACCCTTCAAAATAGTATCTTGGATTTTGAATCTATTGATGTTGAAGGATAGTGTATCCGTGCTTGGTTGCCAGACCATACCGAGTATCTTTTCTCTGTCTAGCTCAACTATTTGTTCTCGTCGTCCGGGCGATAGTTCCGATACGACGGAGTTGGAGTTTGAGGCCCACTTCTGTAGGAAGTAGTTGGCTCGGCTATGTATGAAGGCTACCTGTGAAGCCACCTTTATAGCTTCCTCCTTGCTGTCGTAGCTAGCCAAATAATCGTCTACGTAGTGATTCCGTATTATGGCTGCTGCGGCTGCAGGATACCTATCCTTGAAGTCCTCTGCATTCCTATTTTTCACAAAAATCGCGGTGCATGGTGAAGACGTAGCTCCGAAGATGACACTCTTCATCCTATACTCACACGGCGGTCCCTCTCTTCTATCATCGCGCCACAGAAAACGTTGCATGTCGCGGTCCTCAGGTCGTATTGCCACACGGAGGAACATGTCTTTTATGTCCGCCGTCACCGCTACAGGCCGCTGTCGGAACCTCATGAGGACTCCCGGCAGCGACTGCAGAAGGTCAGGACCGGGCAACAACATGTCGTTGAGGCATGTTCCCTGTGTTCTCGCGGCCGCGTCGTGAACGATGCGAAGCTTATCTGGTTTCTGTGGGTTCAGGACCGGGAAATGAGGCAGATACCAGACCTTACTAGACTTGGTTGCAGGCGCGGGCTCGGCGTAGTCATTCTCCAGCAGGACCTCCATCTGACGTCTGTACCTCTGCTTGATCTCGGGACTTTTGTCGAGCTTTCTTTCTATCGCGGTCAACCTCTTGAACGCGGCGTCGTAGCTCTCTGGTGGCTGCCGGTGATCGTCGCGCCACAAAAGCCCGGATTCGAATCCTCCCGCCGGTAGGAGCCTAGTGGTGTCCTCCAGGATTGTCAGGGCCCGTTGCTCTGCTTCCGTGTGGGAACGCTTCGGTGTCACGCACAGCGAGTCCAACGCGAAGTGTTCTTTCATCATCTGTTCCATACTGTCCTGTTGCTCACCCGAGGTGGTTACGACGTGATGGACCCGCTGTGCGCGTCCTCCCATGTCTCGCACGCCGTGTAGTACCCAGCCGAGGTCCGTCAGTGAGGCGACAGGCTGATCTCTCTCTCCTCTGCGGACACTGTGCGTCAGCAACAGGTGCCAGTTGTCCTGGCCTATCAGGACGGTCGGTGCTCCCATCTCGTACGTTATATCCTCCAGGTCTTGCAGGTGAGTGTAGCGTTGCAGCGTCTCCGCTGGTACGGATTGAGCGGACAGGTCGAGATCTTTCATCGTTCTAGCACTTACTTTGAAGGTGTCGCTATGGCGGCCGCTTACATTGAAGCAAACCCGCTGCGAATTGGTCGCATCTATCTTGGCTCCGGCGACGCCTTCGATGAAGAAAGCTTCGGTGGGACCTGTTGCTCCTATCTTCTCTGCTACAGCTGCATCTATGAGGGTACACGTAGAACCGTCGTCCAATAATGCGTACGTGTCGTGTGTTCCCAGTGGTCCGGACACGCGTACGGGTAACACCTTTAATAAAGCTGTGGTGTTCTGCTTCTCTCTAGTCGAGGTGACTATGGCGGTGGCTGGCTTGTCGTCCTGCTGCGGTCTCGTCGATGGCCGTGGCGAGGCACTATGCAACATTGGATGATGCGAATATGTACATCCACTTACCTCGCACGGCTTCAGTTTGCAATTGTGACGGAATCTCCTTACTTGCAAGCAGCGAAAGCACAGCCGGTGCTTCTTGGCTAGTTCCCACCTCGACTGTACATCTGCCTTCTTCATGGCGGCACACGATGTCGGTTGGTGATTGCCCTCATGACATATCAAACATGATGGCTTGGGCGTTACTGGTGACGGTCGCTGGTCGTCGACGTGATAGCTGCGCACCGCTTGCGTGCGCCTAGGTCGAGCGATCGGCTCCCGCCTAGCGAATGGCTCCCGCCGATCTTCAGTTGTGATCGTCTCAGCCGGAGCAAAATTGCCGCATCTATCAGCTGTGCGTTGTAAAAACCTCGTTAATTTTATTAAGTCCGGTTCATCGTCGATCTGCTCAGCTGCGTAATCGTAGAACCGGTACTTCAACGTTGTTGGCAATTTATCTATAACGATCCTTACAACCTCCGGGTTGTATAAATAGTGCACTTTATTTAACGCCTTAACCGTGGCGGTAATATTGGACACTTGCGATGAAAACATACAAACTTCCTTGGGGTTATCACTCAGCTTCGGCAGTCCTCGAAGTTTGTTCATCTCGGCCATCACCAAGGCCTCCGGTCGACCAAACCTTGTGCTCAGCAGTTGTAGAACCTCAGCAGCACTCGTCGACCCGATGAAAAGGCACTGTACTGCTTCTCGTGCGGCTCCCTTTAGACTGCGACGCAGACGGGCCAGGTTCTCCTGTTCTCCTAGATGGCGCGCAGAGTCCTCATAGGCGGCCTTGAAGGGCAACCAATCGTTGGAGGCTCCGCTGAAGATCGGCAACTCTGGAGCTGGGCGTGGTGCTATGGCAGGTTGCACGGCTCGGGCAGCTTGCGTGATGGCCGTGGCTAACTCTTTATAATTAAAGTGATCTATGGGAGGTGAGCACGCATCCATCCTTCTCAGCTGGTTGTGTTCCGCGGCTGTGGGAACATGCTGTGTTCGTGCTTCCTCCTCTCTATAACTAAAACTATCTATGGGAGGTGAGCACGCATCTATTCTTCTTGGCAGGTTGTGTTCCGCGGCTGTGGGAACATGCTGCCTTCGTGCTTCCTCTCGTCTATATGCATCGTCCTGCTGCTGCATGGGCGATGATGATGCGTGTGCGTGATACGGCACACGGTCTATGGCACGCTTCGAATCTATTACGTGCTGGTCACTGAGTACACACCTTCTATATGTCTGCGGCTGACGATAGATGGGCATTTGGACAGGGGTCACTGCAGTGAGGCGCTCGTGGAGGTCGCGGCAGCACGGCACTGGCTGCGACGCGAGGGTAGCCCCCTCCACTGGCCTATCACTATTATTACTCACTGTTAGGTGATCCCACTGACCTGCTATCTGTTCCATCTCTATCGCCATGGCTGTCCTCTGTGTGTCGACCCAGGACCTGGTGCGGTTCCTCTGCTCAGTCGTTGCTTCGCTCCCATTTTCTGATTCCGCTTCGAGACGAGCGACGCGCATCGATTGAAGCTCGATCTGTTGTTGCAACAATTCTTCCCGGGCCATTTGTAGTTCACGCCGATGCCGACTGCTCTTTGTAGTCGCGGTGCGTTTCGACGATCGCACGGAGAGAGCGGCGCGTGTAGGCGGCGCTACGAACGCGGATGGCTCTCCGAACGGCACTCTCAACGCTGAGTGGTTACGCGACGCACGCGGCGAAAGCGGAGCGGTATCTACAAACGGCACTGATAACGCGGGCTGCTCGTACGATGTACGTAGCGCGGAATTTACGAACGGCACTGTTGACGCGAACTGTTCACTCGATATACACGGCACTGTTGACGCGGGCTGCTCGTACGATGTACGTAGCGCGGGGTTTCCAAAGGGCACTGTTGACGCGAACTGTTCACTCGATATACACGGCACGGGCTGCACGCACGCGGGCGGCGCGGGCAACACGGGTCGCCTGATCGGAGCAGGCGTCGACGGTCGTACGCGCGGCGAGGGCAGCGTAGTCTGGCTTGTCGACGTCGTGGCTTCAGTTGCGTCCGTCGTGGTCCATCCCGTGGCAGAATGCGTCGTGGATACTCCCACTGTCGTCGTCGTTCCTGTCTCGGTTCTCGATGTGTTTGTGCATGTTGTGGAATCCTCAGCACTTTCTGTCCCCAACTGGCTTCTCGTACGCACCATTTTCTATAAAGCTGGCAAATTCGGCTCCGAATGGACCAAAAATGTTCGAAATGGACTGTATATTTATTATAGAAAATGGTTTAAATGAAACGATGCGTACGGACAAGATTCTAAAACCAGTCGGGTTATGTTCACTAAAGGATTCCCAATAGTCAGCTGATTTAGGCTCTCTCTATGGCTCGGGTTCAATGCCCTTCGTCAGCTGGTCCGAGTCGATGTACTTCGGGTCAATGACCTCTCACAGCTGATCGGGTAGGACTTCGTCTTCAGGTGAATGACCTCTTCAACGGTCAGATGTTCCCAGGAGCGCTTGTTTCTTCTTCAGGAGACTTCTTCTTTCTTGAGCGGCGAACTGACTTGCGAGGAACTTTTGAGGAACGTTTCGAGCCTATATTTATACTCTGGTGCACACTCGCTGTCGTTCATGGACGAGGCGAGGTGACCAGCTATCTCTTTCTATTCTCTTTCTAGCGCGCGGGGGTGCGCGGGTCGGGGAAACACCCCCCCTAACGAAGCAATACGTGAAAGAGAGCCTGGTTTTTGATTCCCTTTTGGGAGTTATTTCAGCTATGACTGGGGAACCTTTTCAGTGAAACCAAGCCTCATAGTATCTTTATTCACATAACTTAGGTACTATTACATAGCCTGGCAGGTATATTCTATACTATAACTATTACAACTGTATGCCGTGTACTATGGCTACGCTATACTCAATATCAGTACTTTATTTCTAAGTTTACGAAGATTTGTTACACAAATACATGTTTTTTATTGCGTGTTGCGAACAGACAGAGAAGCCATACTTGACAGAAGTAAGGAGCTTAAATATTATCCAATTCATAATCATCAACAGCCTATACATGTCCCCACTGGAGGGGCTCAGGCCTACTCTCCTACAGAGAGTGTATGGGCCATAGTCCACCACGCGGGCCCAGTGCGGATCGGCGGACTTCACATGCCTGTTCAAGACATGCAGGTTTCCTCACGATGTTTTCCTTCACCGTTAAGCAATCGGATAATGTACTTGAATTGAAAAAACAACTCATAGGTACACGGCTGGATTCGAACCCGGTACCCTCAGATTGAGAGTCCGCGCCTTATCCATTGCGCCACCGACGCTACCAATTCATAATACCATCTATAATTTAGAAGACCCTGTGTGAAATTCATTGGCGCTGCAGTCTTGACCACTTGGCGGAAGAGTTGTGAGTCTTCCTCGCGCCCCGAGGGTTCCGTACAGAATATGAATAATTAACATACCAAGAGCCAAGGCCTGGTCTTGTACACTTATAATTTTAGAAGGCCATTATTAAATAAAAGTGATTTAGTTAACATTTTTGTATATTTCGGTTTAGTTTGTTTGTACAAAAACATATAAAACGCACGAAACAGGTAAGACTTGACGTTGAAAACAAAGATGGCGTCAATAAAATGACATTTGACGCTGTCACTTAGTACAAAAGCATTATTACGAGTAATTAAAGTAGATTCAAAAATGTAATTCTAGTATTTATACTACATACATACATACTGGAATTATTGCTCGATTTTTTAAATAGTGTACAAGTTCAGGCCGAGTTTGAAACATATCTTTTACCGTCTGCAGTTATCTAGCTTTTAGGTGAATAGTAACACTAAGAAGTAGTATGTAGTACGATGGAGGTATAGCTGTAGGATAGTACTTCCCGTCTAGACGCGTCAGCTGGTTCAAATTGCATTTCGTTGCACTTTTCGTTGGATTATTGCAGACGTATGCACTAGTGGATCTCCCGCGGCATTGTCCGCGTCGAAACACATTGCTTAGAGATCGTAATCTCATGACTTTCTACATATTCAGGGTTCCGTACCTAAAAAGGAAGAAACGAACCCTTATAGGATCACTTTGTTGTCCGTCTGTCTGTCTGTCAAGACCCTTTTTCTTGGGAACGCGTGGAGATATCAAGTTGAAATTAATATCGAACGCTTCAGTCTGATGTCCCTTGGATCTGTAAAAATCAAATTTATAGTTCAACGCAATAAAAAGATATAGCTGTATTTAAGACCATTGCCATACAAAATGCAAGCGAACCAAAACATATAGGGTACTTCCCGTTGACCTAGAGTCCTGAAATTTGTCAAGAAGTAAATTCTTACACAGCACAACCATAGGAATACATCTGAAAACCAGGAGTTTTTGATTATAACACAGTAAAAATAGCTATTTCATTCAAACTTAACTTTGCAGTTGAAAGCCATACATCGGGTATGTAATGTAACCGCAAAGTAAAGTTGGTTCTTCAATCGAACTTATATTTTCGGCACAGCATGATTTTCAGCATGTTAATTATTCATATTCTGCACGGAACCCTCGGTGCACGAGCCCGACTCGCACTTGACCGGTTTTTTGTTATTACAAATCACTGCCACATGCTCTTTAACTTTTATTACTAGTCATGACTAGTAAATCATCATCAAAGATGCAAGTTAACCCTACATCATCACCAGCCTATACACGCCCCACTGCAGCTCAGTCCTACTCTCCTACAGAGAGTGTATGGGACATAGTGCACCACGCGGGACCAGTGCGCATTGGTAGACTTCACACACACCTGTGAATTTTTTCACAGGAGTGCGCAGGTTTCCTCACGATGTTACTTCACCGAAAAGCCAATGGTAATGATTTCTATCATTCGTACATAAATAACAAATTGTAACTCATTGGTACGAGCCAGGATCGAACGCAGGCCTCGATGGTTCAAGGACTGACGCTCTACACAACTGAGCTACTATTGCTTTTTTTCTGGGTTACAACGCTTATTCCCGCTAACCTGAAACTATGCGTCATTAAACCTACCACCAGTTGCAAGCTGGATCAGTTACAACTTGAAATGTTATGAGTGTGTCAACATGAAACTGCTTGTTCGTATAGCTATGCTGACACTCACATACATCTCCAGCCGTAACTGTCGTGGGAAAGCAAACATTATAGAGATATCTACAGTATGCTGTTGGAGTATTTGAACAGCGATTGATAACACCGATTTTAAGGTCAAAACGATTTCTTGAACTTTAGCGGACTACAACCACAGAATGACAGTTTCCGAGAGCTACCAATCAACGAATGTGTGGGTCGTCAGCTTCCTCATAGAGCTAGGGGAATTCTACGCATGCCAAATTTTAAGGCATTTTAGGAGCAATCAAACTTTAGCATTCATAATTTAGCAGCAACCATGACTCAGTTACGGCGAGTTGTAGGAAGGCAAACCAGTGAGGTTAGGGCTTTAGACTACAGTCAGGCATTTAAAGGACAATTACAGCAATGTGAGCCCAAAAAATTAACAATCACATTGATAAACTGTTGGATTTACGAACGAAATACCGTGTGTAAGCTGGCGACCCGTGTCACCAGCTTACACATCTGTATCTTCGTAATTATTCAAGTTACGATTATGTATTGTACCTCATATTTTAAGGCAAAATTGGAGCTTTAAAATTTTCGAATCTCTAGTGCTAAAACTGTTTGAGCTACGAGCCAAAATGTTAAATTATGAATGCTAAAGTTTGATTGCTCCTAAATTGCCTTAAAATTTGGCATGCGTAGAATTCTCCTAGCTCTATGAGGAAGCTGACGACCCACTCATAATCAACGATCTAGATGGCGTTGATAGTTGATGGAAGACTAACTGTCAAACGAATTGAGGCAAAGGGCTGCAGTTGTTCTGCCTGAGTCTAATGTTGAAAAAATTTCTAAGATTATTACGTGTTGTAACTTACCTAAGTGTGACCAGGACGTGTTTACAACAATGAGTTTTACTAAAGAGACGCAAATAATTCGATTTTCATACACGGAGAGCGTAGCCACTTATTGGACATCAAGACGTAACTATGAAAAAGACACAATTAGAAAGAATTAATATGTTTGTCTCAGTTGCACTTCAGTATGTCATACGATTAATTGGCTGATTAGAAAAAGACAGACTGTGACTTCGAAAAGACAGTATGTGTGTTGCTAGTTGTGGAATTGATTTCCCCATCTTATGGAATAAATTGAAAGAGTTGTAAAAAAATGCAATACCATTTTTTTAAAAATTTCGATTTATGTGTCACTGTCTTCTATTAGGACGGTATTTCCTTTAACATCCATCTTACTGCAAATTTTAAAATGGTACATACATTGTGATACGAGTGCGGTATATATAAGTTGGCTTTGAGTTCCGTACTAAAAGCGTGCCCACGGGACCCTACTACAACGGCGCCGTTGTCCGTCCGTTCCTCAGTTCATTGTTTTGAAATATAAACCCCGTTTGTATTTGCCGCCATTTTGCCTGCCGGTCTCCGAATGTGAATCCTTAGTCATATTTGCAAAAAGTGACCGCCATCTTGAACTTCCTTGCTTTTGGTCCGATTCCGTTCAAAATCGATATTTGGTAGTCCGCGGAGTCTCCGAATGTGAATCCGTAGTCATATTTGCAAAAAGTGACCGCCATCTTGAACTTCCTAGATTTTGGTCCGATTCCGTTCAAAATCGATATATGGCAGTCCGCGGGGTCTCCGAATGTGAATCCGTAGTCATATTTGCAAAAAGTGACCGCCATCTTGAACTTCCTTGCTTTTAGTCCGATTCCGTTCAAAATCGATATGTGGGGGTCCGCGGGGTCACCAAATGTGAATCCGTAGTCATATTTGCAAAAAGTGACCGCCATCTTGAACTTCCTTGCTTTTAGTCCGATTCCGTTCAAAATCGATATTTGGGGGTCCGCGGGGTCTCCAAATGTGAATCCACCCGCCCCGCCGACGACTAAATATCTATTTTGAACGCAATCAAACCAAAATCAAGGAATTTCAAGATGGCGGCCACTTTTTTCAAATTTGACTCCGGATTAATATTCGGAGACCCCGTGGACCCCCAAATATCAATTTTGAACGGAATCGGACCAAAAGCAAGGAAGTTCAAGATGGCGGTCACTTTTTGAAAATATGACTACGGATTCACATTCGGAGACCCCGCGGACTGCCATATATCGATTTTGAACGGAATCGGACCAAAATCTAGGAAGTTCAAGATGGCGGTCACTTTTTGCAAATATGACTACGGATTCACATTCGGAGACTCCGCGGACTACTAAATATCGATTTAGAACGGAATCGGACCAAAATCAAGAAAGTTCAATATGGCGGTCACTTTTTGCTAATATGACTACGGATTCAGATTTGGAGACCCCGCGGACTACCAAATATCGATTTTGAACGGAATCGGACCAAAAGCAAGGAATTTCAAGATGGCGGCCACTTTTTTCAAATTTGACTACGGATGCGCAATTGGAGAATTCACTAACTGTACAAATTGGCGGCCAACTTTGAAATGGCAGACATTACTTTAATTACTATCATTGGAACTGCAGACTTTGACTATCAAACATTGCAGTTATCGTGCTTCGGTTTTCAATTAGGAGAATTCACAATAATTTTTCATGCTAAATTTTCCATAAATCAACTAATTCCAATATTACAACTAAACTACTCTCTCTTGAAAGAAACGGGCACCATACAGTCTCCATTGACTCCTTTATCAAAACTCCCATGCATATGGGAAAATTGAAAGGAAATAAATAGCAACACTGGAAGCTACAATAATGCGTACGAAAATGGTAAGAAATAAATGATGTTTTTAATTATTATTTGATGTCATTTAATGAAATAACGACAGATTCATGTGTAAAAAGTGATACCATTTGTCTTACAATGTGTATCCGATCGAAAATAGTAGGATTTAACATGCATTTTCCCATTTTTATTTCTGCAATGGTTTGACGTGTTGTCCTTGCGCGGCAAAGTCGACAACTGGTCAGAATTATGTTGGTCCCACTAAGTACTACATACTGCGCCTCTGTTAGTAAAACTCTTTGGTTTACAAAGTCATATTTTGTGAAATGAGCCGAACATATCATTGTGCGTTCACACAAACGGCGGCCAATTTTGTAAAGTATCTAGTCTTGCAGCTTTTATCCACTGAAGTTTGACTGTGTCCGCTTTTGGAAACGATGTACCCTTATATGTTCACAACTATACACAATGCATTTACTGGGCATAATTATCAAATTATATCCGCAAATTATTATCGATTTCACAGAAACGTCAGGAGTTTCCTTTTATATTCCCCAAAGAGGATATAAATATTTAGCTGTAAAGCCCAAAGACGACGGAAAAATGTGCCAAATGTCATTTAGCAAATAACTTTGCCGTAGTATACACAAAGAAGGTCCGCTTTAGAGATTGTCTTTGACGTAGCTTCTAAAGAGTTTATAGTCGGGAATGTGGTCTGTAGCCATCTATAATAAAAGGTGAATTTAAAAAGTAATCATTTTTCAGAAAAACAATTTTTTTAGATTATTAACTTTTTGACATTATATTTAGAGCTATATATTTATATTTATAATGTCGCGAAATGAATATCGTTATTATTAGAGATGACACGGATGATTTGGCCAGATACCGGATACCCGTTCCAATGGATAATCCAGCAGGACAGTGCATTTTTTTTTCTAAAAAATTGAAAAATGACATAAACACAGAACTTGTGAAATCAGGGACCACGGAACCTCTGGGCTGTGGAGACGATAGACCACGGAGGCGATAAACTAAGAAATGTAATACAAAATCAGCACATAAAATTAAATACATTACAAAATATCATTACAATACAAGCTACAAACATACGAGGGGCATACCGAAAAGATCGGTAATCGAGTACTTTCGATTTAATTAGATTAAAAACTCTTTTTGATGAATAAACACTGGTTAGTTGAAAATCGAATACAATTGACAGAATTAAAAAAAAATTTTTTTTAAAGAACAATATCAGTTTGAAATTGATAGGTCGATAAAAAAATGGAGCTTACAAGAGAAAGTTTCCGTGCCATAATTTTTTACAACTTTCGACGAGGATTATCTCAGGGACAATGTCTCGCTGAGCTTATATCTATATTCAAGAGTGAAGCGCCTAGCCAGACGACAATATATCGCTGGTATTCTGAATTCCGGCGTGGACGTGCTTCTCTTGGCACCGTACCTTCCACAGGCCGGCCAAAAACAGCGGTTACACCAGAAAATGTCGCTGTTGTGCGCCGAATGATACAGGATGACCGACATATTACATATGAGCAGATTCGGGCTACTTTAGGGATAGGTATGACTGCGATACAAACTGTTTTACATGGTGAACTGGGAGTGAGAAAGCTAGTTTCCCGCTGGGTGCCCCATAATTTGTCCGAAGAGCAAAAGGCGGCTCGTGTCAATTGGTGCCGGTCTACTCTGCAACGCTTCAACGGAGGAAAGTCAAAAGCAGTTTATAACATTGTCTCTGGTGATGAATCATGGATCTATTCATATGAGCCAGAAAGAAAGCATCAGTCGGCTGTCTGGGTCTTCGCAGGTGAGATCAAGCCAACAAAAGTTGTCCGCTCTCGCAGCGTATCGAAGAAAATGGTCGCTTCGTTTGTCGCGAAAACAGGACATGTAGTCACAGTTCCCTTAGAGGAACGGAGAACGGTTACCGCTGATTGGTATACAACGGTTTGTTTGCCACAGATGATATCCGAACTCCGTAGAGGTAACCCGAAACGACGCATAATCCTCCATCACGATAATGCGAGCTCTCACACCGCTCAGAAAACAAGCGAGTTTTTGAAGCAGGAAAACGTTGAATTAATGGATCATCCTCCATACAGCCCTGATCTGAGTCCCAATGATTACTTTACATTCCCTAGAATCAAAGATTTATTGCGTGGTCAGCGGTTTCAAGGTCCAGAAGAAGCAGTGGAAGCATACAAATCGACGATTTTGACCATGTCAACTTCGGACTGGAATTGCTGCTATAATAATTGGTTCGAACGAATGCAAAAGTGCATTAACTGCAACGGAGAATACTTCGAAAAGCAATAAAAATAAATTTAGTTATTTCCTGTATGTATTGTTTTATATTCCCGATCATTTCGGTATGCCCCTCGTATGTACGTATGTTAATGTATTCAAACATTACACAACTCGGTCGGTACTCTCTCTCTCGATAATGTATTCAGATTGCAGGCGCATCTCTATTTGTACAGGTTATCTTCGCCGCGCAGCGAATAATTTGGGTGATTTAGGGAGGGGATGTGGCATATCGATAACGAGATCTTTGGAACTCATCTGTTACGCAACTCAGGTGCGTAGTGATGGTCATTAAACGCGGTTTAACATGATATATTGCAGGGGTTTTCAAATGAGAAATTAAAAAGGTTTTCAAGGTAGTCTACCTAAGATCTCTAAAAACGATTTATTCTTTTTATTAGGGTTCCGTAGTCAAACTAGGAACCCTTATAGTTTCGCTCTGTCCGTCCGCAGCTTAGCTCAGAAACCCTTACTACTAGAAAACTGTAATTTGGTACGGTTATACATATTAATCACGCCGACAAAGTGGTAGAATAAAATTTGGAAAAATATTTTTAACGGTCATACCAGTAACTTGGGGCGCGCGCGTGGGGGAAGCGTCGGTGTCGCAGTGGATAAGGCGCGGAGTTTCAATCTGAGGGTTCCGGGTTCGAATCCAGCCGTGTACCTATGAGTTGTTTTTCAATTCAAGTACATTATCCGATTGCTTAACGGTGAAGGAAAACATCGTGAGGAAACCTGCATGTCTTGAACAGGCATATGAAGTCTACCAATGCGCACTGGTCCCGCGTGGTAGACTATGTCCCATACACTCTCTGTAGGAGAGTAGGACTGAGCCCCTGCAGTGGGGACATGTATAGGCTGTTTATGATGATGATGAGGAAGTAACTTGGGGATGAAATATTTTATAAGAACACCAATGCTATTCAAATTACAACATCTTATGAATACATTTTATTAACGAATTTCAAAGAAACGGATGAAATTGAATTAACTATATGCCAGAGATGTGAAAAATTGATATATTTTGATAGAATTGTATACTTACGTTATTAAGAATTTTTGAGTAAAAACGTTAAAATTTGCGACACGGGTCACAGAGCGTGTTGTGTTTTAAAGTGTAGAAGCAATGGGGAAAAGAGTTGCAAGTTTATTCATTTCCAACATCAAAATAGAAATTGTAGCACATAAGTAAATGGATAGCTGCTGTGTAGAGAAAAAAGCGGCCAAGCGCGAGTCGTACTCGCCCATGAAGGGTTCCGCAGCAGCAAGTAACATAATATAAAAGTACTTGTAGTTTGTTGTAACTTTGATCGATGTTTTAATAATAGAGTTTTTTTTTAAATTTGATTTGATTGAATGAAAGGTAAATTGCGGTTTCCGATTTATGGCGTATTAAAAAAAACTACTTACTCTCGTTCAAACCAATTTTCGGTGGAAGTTTGCATGGTAATGTACATCATATTTTTAAGTTTTATAAGTATCTTATTTCAGAAGCACACATTTTGGAAGTCCCTCTCGCATAAAACTATTCAGTTTCAGTATTCACGGACCGACAGAGACACATGACGAATCCATAAGGGTTCCGTTTTTGTCATTTGGCTACGGAACCCTAAAAACCCTAAACAACTTAACGTAGTATTATATTAATGAATATATTTTATTTTTATTAATACGGCGTGCAAAAATTACAACCCCTTTGAAAGTTGTTTTAAAGTCAAAATTTTAATAATCGTGTGTCTTGGGCTATCATCGCGCAGACAAATGAAATGTGAATTTAACAAACATTTTTCTAAAACATCGATAGAATCTATCGACGCTTGCGCAACACTGCTGAAGTGCTTTCAGAGTGTATAATTAGTCTCTACATAGGCATGTGTTTGTTGTTTGCATGAGTTTAGTGCAATCGGAGCTCTGTTTACAAAAGCACAGTAGCTGATGGAGTACAATCTCAACAATCGAGGTCTGGGTTCGATCCTGGCTCGTACCAATGAGTTACAATTTGTTATTTATGTACGAATGATAAAAAAACATTACCTGGATGGAAACCTGCACACTCCTGAGCAGAAATTCAAAGGTGTGTGTGAAGTCTACCAATGCGCACTGGTCCCGCGTGGTGTACTATGTCCCATACACTCTCTGTAGGAGAGTAGGACTGAGACCTGCAGTGGGGACGTGTATAGGCTGGTGATATGATATAATGCTTAATAAGTACTGTTTTTATTTACTTCAATTATTGTATACAATTTTAAGAGTCATAATTTCTTTCGAAGAGAAATTATCTTAACGGAATTCCTTTTGATCTCTATACCGATCGGTTGGCGCCTATAGTTGATACGAACAGTTGGAAAGCAATAAAAACAAACAGATTTCCCTACAAATTGTATGTTTATGCTTATTGACATGAATTTAGTTAAATGACATTTTTATTATACTGGAAGACAAGTTCTGGTTTACTATACAAACATACAAAATGTTTGAATTTTAACTTGGATTACACTTAAGAGGCTATGTTGGTTAGACCACGTGGCCGCGTTCAAATTTGGATTGTTTTGTAGCTGTCCCTATCCGAGCCCTATCCTACCCGAGCGCGTACGGTGAGACAGCATACACTACGCGAAGTTATCCTCCCGTTATTTGGATGTTTCGTAGTCCCGTGATCATTTGAAGGATACAGTATATTATGTAACCATTTTTTCAATACAGTATATTAATAAAATTTCAGATGTCGGTGGTTTCTTCAAATTGTTCTAAATTGATTCATACTCTTGTAAATCAGGTTCAAAGTTGGGGCTTTTTATTACCGAAAAATACAATACTTTGACGCCCTGTAACTCTGGAAGTATATATCTAAACGAAAATCTGACTCACCACCGACACATATATTTGTTTCTAGATTGTGTCTTGAAAATTTCATAGATTTTCATAGCTTAATACTCAAAATATGACTGGACTACGTTTGTATGGGCGCTTTGACACCAGCATACCCTCTTAAACCGACTCCGTTCCCGATGTCTACACACTAACAACCAGTCGGTCCTAGGATTCCCCCGCGCTGCCCCCGCGCTGCCCCCGCACTCCCCCGCAGATTGCGTCAGCTGTTTGCAAGGAGAGCTCGTGTTTTGTCTGTCTAGCCTTTGATATAATTAAATTATACCGAATTATAGTGGTGTTTACAGCCGTAGACGAACGAAGGTCACCGACATAGCTCAACGAGTCAGTGAGCTGAAGTGGCAATGGGCAGGCCACATCGCTCGAAGAACCGATAACCGGTGGGGAGTAAAGGTTCTCGAGTGGCGACCACGTACCGGGAAACGTCTACCAGGCCTGTACTGTTAGAGTCGCAGGGATTCGCTGGATGCAGGTGGCTCGGGACCGGTCGATGTGGCATACCGCCTATGTCCAGCAGTGGACGTTTCCCGGCTACTGCTGCTGCTGATGATGATTACAGTACATATGTATTAATATTATAAAATAATGCCAAAATCTATAGATTTCCATAGTAATCTACTCAACCACAACAAAACGCCCCTGTGCTGACATTTATTATAAAATACGTCGGATTTACCACGTCGAGGCGTGGGTGACGACCTCTGGACGAGGATTAAGCCATAAAATACTTGAATCGCTCTCGATTTCAATAAAAGGAAACTTATAACAATAAAATTGTTGAGACGATACCAACGATACTCCCGCTGTATGCACGGAGGTAGCTTTTGAGGTAATTCACTCGAAAACCACTTTCTACGTTTACTACAAGAGTTCTTTTGGAATAAGTTAGCTAGCTGGCTTTGTGTAGTAATTATCTACGAACAGAACATCAAATTAACATGTTATGAAATAAATACTAACCTAGTTTCATTTTAAATTGTAATGAAGGTTTTTAGGGTGCAAAATCAGAACCCTTATGGATTCGTCATGTCTGTCTGTCCGTCCGTGTGTATGTCACAGCCACTTTTTTCCGAAACTATAAGAACTATACTGTTGAAACTTGGTAAGTATATGTATTCTGTGAACCGCATTAAGATTTTCACACAAAAATAGATTGAACGAGATCTAGTAAGTAGTTCGTCATACGTCATAAATCGTAAACCGCAATTTACTTTACATTCAATCAACTCAAATATTTTAAATACACTATTATTAAAACATCGATTAAAGTTACAACGAACTACAAGAACTTTTATATTATATAACTTGCTGCTAGGGAACCCTTCATGGGCGAGTCCGACTCGCACTTGGCCGCTTTTTTTACAAATACAAATAATTTATTATCTCATAAAAATTATTATTAAAATGAGCTTTTTTATTTCATCATCATCATTATCAGTCAGGAAACGTCCACTGCTGGACATAGGTCTGCCTCACGGCCTGTCCCGAGCCACTTGCATCTAGCTTGACGGTCCATCTAACTATATAGTTGAGGGACGGCCCGGTAGAAGCTTCCCGGTACGTGGTCGCCACTCGAGAACTTTTACTTCCCACCGGTTATCGGATCTTCGAGCGATGTGTCCTGCCCATTTCCACTTCAGCTCACTGACTCGTCGAGCTATGTCGGTGACGCTTGTTCGTCTTCGGATTCCGGATTTTATCACGTACAGAAATTCCGAGCATAGGTCGTTCCATCGCAATACCTATATTAATTATATTTACTGCGGTAAATACTGTCATTTCTAAGTAGAAGGGCTTGTAGCTGTTTAACCGACTTCAAAAAAGGAGGCTGTCATTTCGACCTGTATGTATGTAATATTTCCAGAACTGCTCAGTTTTCGTATATTTTAGTCTATATCAGCTTCTAAACAAGTGTGACAAATTACAAAAGTGTATGTATGTATATTTGTATGTTTGTCCTCGCATATCTCCGGAACTACAAGTTCGATTTAAATAATCCTTTTTTTGGTTGAACAGGTATTGTTCAACTTAGGGAAGACTGCAAGTTTCATCAAAATCGGTTCAGTAGTTTTTGAGATAGGGAATGTTAAGTGTGTACTACTTAAATGTTTGTTACCTCAGAACTTTTGACTGGGTGAACCGATTTGGATGATTCTTTTTTTATTTGAAAGCTGGTGCTTTCCGTGTGGTCCCATTTCAATTTGGTCCAGTTCTGACAACGGCATCCATGAGAAAACGATATATACATCTTAAATTTGCCTTAGTAAAAGTAGACTTTTAGAGCAATTGAAGTCGGTTTCCAGTTCTTTTTGAACGCATTTACTTGTTAATTTCCTATATTTATATAATTCATGCACAAAGCCATCTTTTTTCAGAATATTTTGGTAAAACAACTTCACAGAGAAATCTGTTTTAGAAGTGTCAAAAACATTTAAAAGCCTAAAAGTACTAAAATTAGAATCAATCGAAAGCAATAAAGTGTGTTGAGGTTAGTTTTGTTTGTTGATTCGTAAATGAGAGACAAACAAACAACGGAGCGCTTTACGACACCCCCCGCGGATCGAAATCAAGCCTTATATATTTTTATGGAGCAATTATGGACTCGAAGACAACATTGACTATAAAATTTTGGGTTACGTCCATATTTCAAAGAAAAATGGAGGTCCTAATTGCAACACTATCGCCTTCTCGATAGTTTTAAACATTTTCGGGTCGATATTTTTATGTAACAAAAAAGCTTTCCACAGCTTTAACCCCCTCCGTGGCCAAGTGGTATACCTATCGCGAATAGGTTTGGTTTTTATACCGGTATGAAAGGTATATTATCTTGGTCCTGGGTGCGCAGGCTTGTCCCACGGCCTTACCGTGACTTACCATCAGGTGAGATAGAAGCCTGGCGTTCTATTCATACTTATTAATGCGAAAGTGATCTTTGTTTGTCCTTAAAGTTACGGCATATCTTCTCGTCCAAAATACCTCAGCGTCTAAAGACAAAAGTCTGTAATAAGTGCGTGTTGCCAGTGATGACATACGGAACCGAAACGTGGTCCTTAACTGTGGGCTCAAAAACAAGCTCAAAGTCACTCAGCGAGCAATGGAACGAGCTATGCTCGGAGTTTATCTACGTGATTAAGGTCCGGAATGAGGAAATCCGTAGACGAACGAAGGTCACCAACATAGCTCGACAAGTCAGTGAGCTGAAGTGGCAATGGGCAGGCCACATCGCTCGAAGAACCGATAACCGATGGAGAGTGAAGGTTCTCGAGTGGCGACCACGTACCAGGGAGTCCCCCTACTAGATGTACCGACGACCTGGTTAGAGTCGCAGGGAGTCGCTGGATGCAGGTGGCTCGGGACCGGTCGATGTGGCGTGCCATGAGGGAGGCCTGTGTCCAGCAGTGGACGTTTCCCGGCTGATGATGAGCTTTGTTTGTACTTCATTTACGTCGTAACGGTAGGTCAGAATGATTTGAATTTATGTACAGGGATAGTTGAAGGAACGTAAAAGGACGTAGTCTACTTTTCATCCCGATCAAGCATGTAGTTCCCGAGGGATACTCTCCGAAGTCCACGCGGGTGAACTCACAGGCTAAAGCTATTTTTTTATTTTATTTTATAAAACATAGATCAACACTTGACCTCAATCTCACCTGATGGTAAGTGACGATGAGGTCGACGATGTTACGTGTTGGTCTAGAAGGTGACTATTTACTCGTCGTTTGAAGAGTCCCAAGTTGTACTTTTCATGGAATACGCAAGCCGGTAGTGCGTTCCATGTTTTAGCTGTACGCAGGGTAAATGTGGAAGCGAAACTTTTACTCTTTTACTAGCATTCGCAAGCGAGAGGTATGCGAATGGACCCCCGGCGCTTGCTTCGTTTGTCGTCGACAGGGTCGTAACTTTTAATTGCTTTTTTACAATTTTTCCGCTGTTTGTAATTTGAAATATTTGATTTTTAAATTCATTATGAAAGTTATATAGGATTGAGTTTGAACGTTCTAACAATCTATTTCCACCACAAAAAAACATTATGTAATTTTGAAACTTATTACGTTATTGTCTATTTTAACATGGGTTTGCACTTGGCCTCAATAAGCCGCTATATCTATGTTATATTTTCTTACAGGAACACAACAGTGCTAGATGGGTTTTCAAAATGGAATAGAAAACTTTTCTGAGAAAAACTCCAAAGTCAAATGTCCCACTAGATAGAACTTATTACCAATTGGTAACAAGTATAGTAAATATTTTAATGTATGATGGGTTTGCACTTGGCCTTCATTTCACCTGGTCTTTCTATGGTGCGCGTGCGCACTCAGTCTCAGGCTAATGAAGCGCTCGCTCTGCTACATTTCATACCGGAACACAAAGGTGCTATTAACGCTGCTGTTTTTCGGCAGACTATGTCCGGTCGCTCGCTAGTAATGTCAAATATATTTGTAGATACCGCACTGGGACGGACGGAGGCGGTTAATAGAGCTGGCATTAATGCCTTGGGTTCTATAAGGTGGAATTCCACAACGTTCCAGTTCAAAACTATTCCACAAACTGTAACAGAATATCGTCTATCTCTCTCTGTTCTATAGAGATGTCGCATCGCGTTAATGCCTCTGTCACGACGGAGTTATTGGCTCTTGACAGTAGGGATGGGACGCGGACACTGTCGATATAGCTCAATAAAAACATTTAAAATGAAACTTAAAAAATATCTAACTGATTATCAGAAGCAGTTCCCTCCCGGTCGCCGTGTTGTTCCAACATACCTGCAAGGTCTCTAACTGCCGCCACGTCACCTACACTGCACACTTGCTCAATACTTTCACTGTACATACAAACACACGTATCTATATGTTAACACGTCCATATACACTTACACATACACTTCTTTTACACATATATTTAATGCCTTACATATTATAGGGCTTATCTGAAAACCAGCGCTATGGCTACTGCCATAGCAGATGCTGAGATCAGTCCTTTTTGACGACACATTACAACACAATGCCTATATTTGTAATTGTACGTAATGTATGTATTAATTGTATTTTGTATTGTGTTGTGTGTGTTTTAGTCAAATAAATATTTTTCTGGTTCTGTTTCTGTTTATATATCGATTAAAAAGGCTAGCGGATCTTTTTGTGGAGAATATTTACTATCAGCTGTCACTGTCCAACTGTCCCTCATTTAAATATAGATACCCTGTTTGTTTCCTCCCCATCAAATATTTCAGCTTGATGAAATTTGGGGTCTTTATTAGCTCTATGTTTAATAATTCAAATTGTAACAGGATTATTTTTAACAATACACAGCCAATATTGATTTAGCTGTTTATAGAGTAAATTATATTTGTCGAAATGTTAATTATGGTTGATTAATTCGATCAATTCATGCAAATGGAGCATCATTTTTCTTTATTTGTATTTATTTTCATATTGGTCGAGGTATTTACTATGAATCATTTAATTTAAAATATACATGAATAGTAGGAGTTATTATTTTATTTTTACTGATAGGAACAGCATTTATAGGCTATGTTCTTCCTTGAGGGCAAATATCTTTTTGAGGAGCAACAGTTATTACAAATCTTTTATCTGCAATCCCCTATTTAGGAACTACATTAGTAAATTGAATTTGAGGAGGATTTGCAGTAGATAACGCCACTTTAACCCGATTTTATACTTTTCATTTCCTTTTTCCTTTTATTATTATTATAATAACTATAATCCACTTATTATTTTTACACCAAACAGGATCAAATAATGACCTGATGATAAGTGACGATAAAACCGTTGGATGCTAATTGCTAATCAGAGGCTTCTGCTATCTTTACCATGGGAACACACCCATGCTATTAACACCGTTGTTTAGCTACTGACTGAAATAACATGGTGGTAGATGAAATTTTTTTTATAAATATATTTGAAATGTTTATTTCAAATATAAAGATCTTTTTCCTTCACCGTTAAGCAATCGGATAATGTACTTGAATTTAAAAACAACTCATAGGTACACGGCTGGATTCGAACCCGGAACCCTCAGATTGAGAGTCCGCGCCTTATCCACTACGCCACCGACGCTTTTATCGTATTGTTATAAAATATGCTATTTCAAAATTGTTGATCGTAGATTCATTATATTTGTACGATCCACGTACATTTAGTTCCTAGCTTAAGTCAGCATTCTCCGGTGCCGCGCTGGTCTCCACCAGTGCACACTCAACCGCCACGCGGTAAACAGAGAAAATCACCAAAACTAACGGTGTAAACTAAACTTAACAATAAACAGTTAAATAGTGAACTTAGTGAACTCCTGCACTCATTCATCACCTAAACATCAACTTCTAACTACAGCTACATACTTATCGTTTTTATCGATATTATCGACACTGTTTCTATCGCATCCCTACATCGACAAATATTGTACTATCGACCGGGTGAAGCCCACTCGCGTTGGGTCAACACTACGATACAGTTTGAGCACAAGATATTTGTAAGGGCAACTCGATTCTAAGGATCTGCGGACGGGAAATGGGTGATGTTTCAATGGAAGGCATTCATCATCTACGGAAGATTTGATTGCCCACTGATGTGGCATCTTTTTCATCAGCCGGGAAACGTCCACTGCTGGACATAGGCCTCCCTCATGGGACGCAACATCGACCGGTCCCGAGCTACCTGCATCCAGCGAATCCCTGCGACTGTAACCAGCTCGTCCGTTCATCTAGTAGGGGGGACGGCATCTTTTTAAGATTAGTAAAACATTTTACCACTTTGAAAGTGTCTCTCGCGTAAACTATTTAGTTTAGGAAAAAATTATATTAGGGGTAGAAACGTAAATATCATTTTTGAAGACCTATCCATAGATACCACCCCACATATGGGTTCGAAGAGTTTTTAGGAATAATTTTAGTTTTTTATATATTGATGATAGACCAACACTTGACCTCAATCTCACCTGATGGTAAGTGACGATGAGGTCGACGATGTTACGTGTTGGTCTAGAAGGTGACTATTTACTCTTCTTTTGAAGATTCAATTCTAGGTACGGATGACTCAAAAATTTATTGTTTTCCTTCTTCTATATTTTTTTAATCTTTTACTTTAACAGCATAGTTCTTATAGTTTCGGAAAAAAGTGGCTGTGTCATACGGACGGACGGACAGACAGACATGACGAATCCATAGGGGTTCCGTTTTTTGCCATTTGGCTACGGAACCCTAAAAATGTTCATACTTGTATAGAAGTTTATTCATGAAGTCTTACAGTTAAAAATACTCTTAAAAGCGAAACTGGGCGTGTCCAGCCGCTGGATGATTACATCGAGCATGAAGGTACGAGTAAAAAGGTTGGCGGCAAAGTAACTTATTGATCCCAATTCGTCTGATTTTTTAATGCACCTGTGTTACGCAATAACTCCGCCAATAGTGAACCGATTTTGATAATTCTTTTTTTGTTTGGTAGAGCATACTTCAGAGGAGGTCCCGTATGAATTTTATCGAAATCGGTTGATCGCTTTTTGAGGAAATCTACAAAAACAAAATATGTGTATGTATATCCCGTTGATTCTCCCTCTAAAGGTCAGCTAGTCTTCAATATATTAAAATTAAAAGTCAAGTATTATTACTGACTTAAATTACTGTATCCAATGTAAACATGGATTCGTAAATTGAATTCGTGTTTCGTATTTTGTTTGAAGAGTCTTAGATTTTTCCTAACAAATAGCTTAGTTCTAATATGGAGGGGGCAGTCTGTAAAAGGTAGCAGTGGACTTCCTATAATCGATCACTTTTTGACGCACGATCTAATCGATCGAATAACACGCGAGTTTTAAATAAAAACAACACTTCAACAAGTACTTTTCAGTATTCTAAATATTATCTTGTTTTCGTGAAACGTATTCCGGATTCATTTCAGGTTATCGGCTTCAGTTGATGAGTCATTCGGAGTAACTCTAAAAACCGGGCGGTTGTGAGTTGCACTCGCGCCCCGAGGGTTCCGTACAGAATATGATTAATTAACATTACAAGAAAAGGCGTTTGGCAAAATATAACAGCTTGTAATCGTAAAATTATCATCATCATCAGACAGGAAACGTCCTGGACATCCTGCATCCAGCGACTCCCCGCAACCTTAACCAGGTCGTCGGTACATCTAAGCGTCGGTGGCACAGTGGATGAGGCGCGTACTTTCAATCTGAGGGTTCCGGGTTCGAATTCAGCCGTGTACCTTTGAGTTGTTTATCAATTCAAGTACTTTATCCGATTGCTTAACGGTGAAGGAAGTAGAAAGTCGTGAGGAAACCTGCACACTCCTGAGCAGAAATTCACAGGTGTGTGTGAAGTCTACCAATGCGCACTGGTCCCGCGTGGTGGACTATGTCCCATACACTCTCTGTAGGAGAGTAGGACTGAGCCCCTGCAGTGGGGACATATATAGGCTGGTGATGATGAGAGAAATTCCGAGTATAGCTCGTTCCGTTGCTCGCTGAGTGACTTTGAGCTTGTTTATTCGGCCCACAGTAAAGGATCACGTTTCGGTTCCGTATGTCATCACTGGCAACACGCACTGATTAAAGACTTTTGTCTTCAGTTAAAAGTATACTTTCAGATTTATTCCAATACTTCCTTGGCAAGTTTCATGATTCTAGATCAATTAGAAGGTTTTGATTCCTTCTTCGTCGAAATATAGCTATCCGTATTGCTACCGCTACCGTATCTTTTTAATACCTTGACTTAGAAGTTTGATTTTTTCACAGATCCGAGGGACGGCAGACTTGATTATTCGATATTAATTTCAACTTGATATCTCCACGCGTTCCTGAGAAGAAGGGTCATGACAGACAGACAGACGGACAACAAAGTGATCCGATAAGGGTTCATTTTTTACGAACTGAACCCAAAATATGATACAAAGTATTTTTTTGCGTTGTCGATCAATTCATGTAAAGTAATATTCGAATTGTTCATCGATTATCGCTCAGTACTATTTGTTATCGATAACATCCCACCATCGATACATGTCAACAGCTGTCACAACACTATACCAATATTGACTATCTGTCGACTGCTAGAATAGATTAAACATTTTTTAGGGGAGAGTTCAAGGCATGTTAACAAATTGTTGTGGTAAGAGGCAGGTTGTTGAACACGGTTTGGAACCAGTTGGTAAGACCACGTGGTCGGTTTCAAGCTTGCATTGTTTTGTAGCTGTCCCTCTCCGAGCCCTATCCTACCCGAGCGCGTACGGTGAGACAGCATACATTACGCGATGTTATCCACCCGTTATTTGTATGTTTCGTAGTCCAGGGATCATTTGAAGGATACAGTATATTATGTAACCATTTTTTTAATACAGTATACTAATGAAATTTCAGATGTCGGTGGTTTTTCCAAATTCTTCTAAATCGATTCATACTCTTGTAAATCAGGTTCAAAGTTGGGGCTTTTTATTACCGAAAAATACAATACTTTGACGCCCTGTAACTCTGGAAGTATATATTTAAACGAAAATCTGACTCACCACCGACACAGATATTTGTTTCTAGATTGTGCCTTGAAAATTTCATAGATTTTCATAGCTTAATACTCAAAATATGACTGGACTACGTTTGTATGGGCGCTTTGACATCAGCATACCCTCTTAATTAAAAGTAGCTACAAACGGCAAATTAACGGCAACATTATTAATTACGCGGCAGTGGTATTTGAGGAAGTAACCAATATTGCTGTGGGAATGTAACACTGGCAACACACAATTATAGTCAGTATTAAACATGTAAAAGGGTTAGTTTGGCTCTCATTCACACATCAATTGATCGACGTGTTTTATCGTTCGTTGTCTCAAATGGAACTCTTTTAGCATCGCTTTGTTGTATGGCCGTCGAGACCGTTTTTCTCATGAACGCGTCAATACTCAAGTCTACTGTATAACGGCATTACAAAGTGTCGGGTTGATGTCTTCGAGAGATGTCGCTGTGGTCATCTTCCGCGTTTCCTAAATGGCGATGATGACGTGTTCAGTGCGGGACATGATATCTCAGCCTGCATTTTTGTAATTTGGGTTTTTTATACAAGAGAACCACAATAAATCCGCTGTCTTGGAATAACGAGAAGTTTCATTTCCAAGCACCTTGCTCAGGAACCATTGGGGGTTGTTCATGCTCTAGGTCCGCACCTGGTCGTGCACCTGGAGTCCCTTGGCTCTGAAAAATCAAATTTTTAAGTCGACCCAATAAAAAGATTTGTTTATTGTTTATTGCACATAATAACAATTACACAGTCTATTATAATTTAAATTGTACAAATTAGAGTGGCCTATCCCTAATAAGAGATTTCTCCCGGCACTCACACTGGAGCTTTCAAAAAATAAATATACTGTATGTAGACCTACATACATGTACATAAACAAAACAAAAAAGTATATATTAGAGAAGATAATGTAGAAGAAAGAAAAGAAAAAAAATTTGTCTGTTTATACCGCGTGTATTGTATATGTATGTATATGTATAATATATATATTATACTAGCTTCCGCCCGCGACTTTGTCCGCGTGTAATTCAGGATGTTCGATAGGCACAGGTGACGTATATGACAAAATATTATACAGCATAAGGTACAAAATAGTGTTTATTCTGTTACGTAGTCTAATAATTCAAAGAAACAAAATAAATTGCAATATCTGACGTAGTACATTCAAATAGTCTTCACACCAATATTATAAACGCGAAAGTTTGTATATACGAATATACATATTCTATGGTCGGTTGCTAGGCAACACGTTTTTGTTATGCCAAAATTGCCCATGTAATCCCACTAATATTATAAGTGTGATTTTGTACAATTTACACAATATGTCTTTAGAAATTATATAGCCTATATGTTATTCTGATGTATAAGCTATATTATTGTAAAGTTTCATTCAAATCCATTCAGTAGTTTTTCCGTGAAAGCGTCACAAACATCTAAACATCCAAACTGTCACACTTATAATTGCTCTTTAGTAAAACTCATTGACTTATAATATTAGTAGGATTTTGGCAGTTTCCCTTGCGAGCCCAAGGACTCAGAACATGTTGAGTACTTCCCATTAACCTAGAATCTTAGAATTTAGCAAACAGCAAGGTCTTACAGTGCAATTATGGAAATAAATAAAGAAAAATATATATAAATCCGCCAATTATGAACCGATTTTGATGATTCTTTGATACTTCAGAGGTGGTCCCGTATAAATTTTATCGAAATTGATTTAGCGCTTTTTGTGGAAATCAACAATAACCAAATTCCCAAATAATTCTACCACTACAGGTGAACATTTTAGTGTTTGAATACTGTAGACATTTAGGGAAGCTGAAGTCGATTTCTGGTTCTTTTTGAACGCGTAAATTATTTTATTACATACGTTATATACACGCGCATGTGTGAATACGAATACGCGTGCGCTATACTACCGATCCATGAGCGGGTCATTTTCTTGCGAGAGAAGTGAGTGTTGTAGAATGTCTGGTCCACTCAAAGAACTAGTTTGAAATGAAGCCGTCTTCGATTGAGTTTATGAGCAAGAATAGGCTCAATGATAAAATCGACATGTATTCGCTACAAAAGCAAACAATGTTATGACGAAAGCTCAATATAAACAGTGTATAAAAAGCTGTTGCTCAGCTATAAAAGCTTGATAACATTCTCACTTGGCGTCAGACTAACATACAGTTAGACGGAGCGCAGCCCAAGACAGCAAAGGACGGCGCACAGCTTCAGAAATAAGATTCAACTCATTACATTTAATCTTAAGAGGCTATGTTGGTAAGACCACGTGGTCGGTTTCAAGGTTAAATTGTTTTGTAGCTGTCCCTCTCCCAGCCCTATCCTACCCAAGCGCGTACGGTGAGACAGCATACATTATGCGATGTTATCCACCCGTTATTTGGATGTTTCGTAGTCCAGGGATCATTTGAAGGATACAGTATATTATGTAACCATTTTTTTAATACAGTATACTAATGAAATTTCAGATGTCGGTGGTTTTTCCAAATTGTTCTAAATTGATTCATACTCTTGTAAATCAGGTTCAAAGTTGGGGCTTTTTATTACCGAAAAATACAATACTTTGACGCCCTGTAACTCTGGAAGTATATATTTAAACGAAAATCTGACTCACCACCGACACAGATATTTGTTTCTAGATTGTGTCTTGAAAATTTCATAGATTTTCATAGCTTAATACTCAAAATATGACTGGACTACGTTTGTATGAGCGCTTTGACAACAGCATAGCCTCTTAAAGGTGGGTATATATCCCTTGTATAGAATACACTGTGAAAGTAGCAGCGCTGTAAAGGTTAGTTTACATTTCCATACATTTTTATTTCATAGGTGTAACGTCGTAATTTTTGACAACCCGAAATGTTTGTTTACCAACGCGAGCACTGGGGTCAATGATGAACGATCTTATCTTTGGTTTTAGGGGTTAATGACACATGTAGAACTAGGATAGGGATGAAATTCAAAAATTTTAGTCAATATTTAAAATTCGTTTTTCTCCAGATTCGTACGGTTTACAGATGTCTACTACCGCTCCAAAGGTAAAACCTTACCTAACATATACCGCACTCAAGTTTTATCACTCCTTTTTTGTACACGTTGTATAAGAGAACTGACGATAATCTTTCTCGAGCGTAGATCGTGTGATTGGCTGTTAGAAAACAGTTTCTATTCCGTTAAATAATTCCTGGATACCAGTTGTGAACATTTATTTATTTATTTTCTAGGAAGACATACGGTGTTAATATAAGCAATAGATATGCAAAATAAATATTACACATATACCAACCAAGTCTCCACTGATATACACTCACTTTACTCACTAAAATTTAAACTAAACTACCTAAAACAATACAACTAATTTACCAAACAACTGACTTTTTTAACATTATAAGGTACCTAATAATCTATACATAAACATTTAAATCTATACAGCACTTAGAGAATTTTTTTGAATATCTGATTTAAAAGCACTAATTTGAAGATAGTTGAAGAGTCATATTTATAGCATATAGAAAATAATTTAATTCTTCATAAAGTAATAGTTGTGTTGAAATAACATGCACAGCTCTGTAAATAGTCACGTAAATTCAAATTTAAAATGTTTGCATGCCTTTGGAATGTAGGAAACTACAATTTTCTGACTGTCCTTTCGATGCAAATAAACTAATCTGTATAGCATTATAAATTAAAATTATAGATTGTTCTGTAAAACCATACCATTAACCATTTACAATCATATTGTTTTAAGTTTTAAAGTGACATAGCTTATAGCCCGCGGGGCGTTTTCATAGACGTCGGTCAAATGAGATCTCACTGGTGTCAATAGATGGCGTGGAAGAGGTAGAAATTAATCCGTCATAAATCAACACGGCTGTCCGTACACCTCCAAAATGTATTGTTAACAACTTTGACAGATTTATTTACACAGCGGTTATATTCTCTTTGGTAGGTGTAGGACATGGGTTTGCATTAAGTATATGTATAAACTCCTCCATTTGAAATTATGAAGAAAAAAAATATTTTTGACAGTTAAATTTTGCTACCACGATGTCCATCCATAAATTAACTCAAAAAACACGTTTCGTTTCGATCTCTTCCGCGCCATCTGTTGAGTCCTTAAGTATTTAACTGATAGACGTCGCTGAAAGTCTATTCCATTTCATCTCATTACATTTAATCTTAAGTAGTCTGAGTATTTAGCTGGCTGGTCGCTCTGTAAGCGCGGACACGGCAACAAACTGTTTAAAGAGATGCGTAGGAGTCGATATAAACGCATTGCGGTTAAGGGGGAGCGTTTTAAAACACGCAAGTGAATTTTTATAAAAGTCTGTGTACGAATTTTTATAGTCTGTGGCATAGTGCTAAAAAGAACCAAAATTTCATCTAGAAGAGAAACCAATTAAAGAATTATTTGTAAATAGTGGTCGCCCATTGGTCTAAATTTGACATAATATAAAATTTTAAATACATATATATTAGCATTCTGCACTCTTTCTCTTTATTATAAGCGTGCGAAATTTCATACTCCTCCGTCCGCGCAATTCTCGTAGAATGGGGTTCAAAAATAGGGTGTTTTTTTCGAATTTTTATTTATTAAAAGGTCAAATTAACAATATTATAATTATAAATATTTGAGTATTGAATAATTAAGAAGGATTCGTATTATTTTCATTAAAAATAATTTAATAAATTTACTTATTTTTAGATTATTATTTATAGATGTTCAACGCAGTCTATCGTACGCGCACACCAAGTTTGACCCTCTGAAGTTAGCTCTCCGCAATTTCAAACGTGTACAGACGGAATGTGTGTGTATTATTTTCTATAATAACTATCCCTAGATGACATACAACACTAGGACATTTCTTTGCACCCGCTAACTTGCCTTGCCTCCCATTTATACGTTAATAATTGATGCTTCGCGGCCTTTTGTGGCTAACTTCAGGGGGGAAAGTTATTGTGAGAGTAATATATCTGTATTATTAGCAAAATTATTATTTTTATCTTCTTGTATGTTGTCAATTTTGCGTGATGTTTTATTGTATTTTTATTTTAGTTTGCTGTTCTTTTGATGTATGTTTAACGTGTCGGAATGGTTTTGAACATTCTTTCCTATTATTTTGGTACAATTCGGTCGAAAGTCTCAGAGGCAATCTATTGAAGAGTAAGACACGCTGCTCCTTAAGTAACTGCAAGCGAATACAACAGATTTGTTTATGGCTTCATACAGCGATGCACGGGTGTTACTGCTATGTTATATGAAGTATATGATACAGCAGTAAACCCGGCCGGAGTGACGGACCGCATAGTGGAAAGTTGGCTTTATAAAAGTGTGCAATGGATCAGACAAATGACCGCGTGACTTAATTTTATACAGTTCACCGTCAGCCGGGAAACGTCCACTGCTGGACAAAGTTCTCCGTGTTATGACACAAGCACCATTGCACCCAGCGATTCGAGAACCTTTACTCCCTAGTTCCCTACCGGCTATCGGTTCTTCGAGCGATGTGGCCTGCCCATTGCCACTTCAGCTCACTGACTTTCCGAGCTATGTCGGTGACCTTAGTTCGTCTACGGATTTCTTCATTCCGGATTTTATCACGTAGAGAAGTTCCGAGCATACCTCGTTCCATTGCTCGCTGAATGACTTTGAGCTTGTTGGTTAATTTTATGTGAATCCTCATAATTTGTTTAAAGGTTAAACTACATGGATATGCGCTTGGATTAACAATACAGAGGTCCCTGTTTCAATTTCCGTTGGTACCTATCAGTACTCTGGTGGTAGGGCATTGTGTATATCCGCCTGGCTTCTACCACTATGTTACCTAAGTGTGACAAACAGCAGTGTTAATAGCACTGTTGTGTTCCGGTGTGAAAGGTAGCAGAGCCAGCTCCTCATTAGCTTGCGACTTCAGGCCTCAGGATGTACTCGCTTGCCATTGTTGTCCATGTGCAAAACAAACTAAATTTTCTTTTAAAAAGGTTTCACTAACAGAGAGTAGAAACACATGTTATATCTATCCTACTTGTACTTCTAAATAATTACTAATAAACACAACTTATTTACAAATTATAAAAGGAAATAAATCCTCGGTTCATTAAATTATTATTAAATTAAACTGGATCAGTTATGCTTTCTATTGCACGAATCTAGCATAGTGGGTCCAAAAACTGCTCAATTAAGCTTTCCAAAAAGCACAACAATGGCATTCTTTGTAATTTAAATCCGTCAAATCTCCAGTTTTAGTATTAACAACACAGTGGACTTTAATAAAGCATCAGATAGCATCTATCACTGGTATTTATCAGAAATTACAATCTTAACTTATTAGTTGGGACACGACCACAACGTTTATGGTTAAATTTATGGCTAGCCTTTTATCTTTCAAGCTATTTAAGTTACATAAGTTATACCACGAACTTTTTTCTATGATTTATTTGTGGGGTGCGTCAAGGTTACGCTTTTGGGCCGATACTTTTCTAATTATACAGTTTTGATTATTTATTGTGTTTAGGCGTTTTTTTATTGTATCTTCGGGTGGTTTTTAACTGGATGTATTTTTAATGAGCTATTAATTTATGTGTGAAGGATCTTTGAAATACGAATACTTTTTTATTTACACTAAGTGTTTTGTAATTCATTGAGTTGTTTTTAGTGATCATTGTCCACTGCCGAATACCAATAAATTACTACAATTAAGGGCTTTCCAAAGGCGGGTAGGTGATCGTAATGAGATGTCAGTAGTACTTAGACATCCATGTAAATACATGGATTGGTCTCATATTAAAGCTTTTTCAAGGTAAGTCTAATTGGTTATCCTTCAATTTGTCTCTACTAGTATCTGACTAGTGTTAGTGGTCTCTCTCACCTGATAGTTAGTGACGATGGAACCGCTGGATGTAAAGGTTGCTCACCCAGAAGCCTAGACCTAATGACGAGCTGGCTCTGTCATCTTTTATACCCAAACACAACAGTGTGTGCTATTAACACTGCTATCAACCAGTCAGATTCTATAAACAGATATTTTTTAAACCAACTGCGTAATTTTAAACCATATTTATTTGTCTATACTGATTTCTCAACACTCCGTCCCTTCGATCGCATGCTGGCTTAATTCTGTCAACTGAAGGGACGTCTGAAATAGCTCCCCGCTGACAGACGGACGGATGGACAGTTCCCGTGGATGAGCTGGTGTTTTTGTTGGCTCTGGCTCCGTGACTATTTTGAGGAGACTCTTGTACAAGATCTTAGATCTATACGAAAATAAAACTTTAATAAAATACTATTGAAATTGGCTTTAAAAACCGGCCAAAAATTAATAAATAATTGGAGAGGATTAATTGGACAATGGCCCTTTCTAAAGTAATTTAAAAGTTACAGATGATATAGCCGATAAAAGTGTTAAGTTAATTAAATTCGAATTGCCGAAATGCCTAACATCAGCTTAAATCGGTACATCGGATTGTATCGTCATACAACTTCACAGTGAACCACAATTTACATTTTCACACACTATTTTTAACCGACTTCAAAAAAGGAGGTTATCAATTCGACCTGTATGTATGTAATATTTACAGAACTGCCCAATTTTCGTATATTTTAGTCTATATCAGCTTCTAAACAAGTGTACGAAATTTCAAAAGTGTATGTATGTATATTTGTCCTCGCATATCTCGGGAACTATAAGTTAGATTTAAATAATTCTTTTTTGTTGAACAAGTATTGTTCCATTTAGGGAAGACTGCAAATTTCATCAAAATCGGTTCAGTAGTTTTTGAGATAGGGAATGTTATGTGTGTACTAGTTAAATGTTTGTTAGCTCAGAACTTTTGACTGGGTGAACCGATTTGGATGATTCTTTTTTAATTTGAGAGGTGGTGCTAGGACACAATTTGGCCCAGTTCTGAGAATGGCATCCATGAGAAAACGATTTACATCTTAAATTTGCCTTAATAAAGTAGTTGAAGTCGGTTTCTTTCTTTTTGAACGCATTAACATATTAATTATTATTACTGTTCAAAACGCCATCTAGTGACCATTAGCTGCGTAACTGCTATTGTATCTGACAATAACGTTGTACGTTAATGATATTCATTTCGCGACACTATAATTTCATCTCCTATTTTAGGTAATTACTAATCATAGTGTACCGGGAAACGTCTACCAGGCCGTCCCCCTACTAGATGCACCGACGACCTGGTTAAAGTCGCGGGGAGTCGCTGGATGTAGGTGACTCGGGACCGGTTGAAGTGGCGTACCATGAGGGAGGCCTATGTCCAGCAGTGGACGTTTCCCGGCTGGTGATGATGAATCATAGCCAGCTATTTTAATTTATATTTTAAATGTTAATGCCAAAAGAAATTTTGTATGGAAGCATTATGTTTTTCTGTTTACCATATATATGTAGTTAAGAAAGTTTTTACGCTCGCAGTTGAACCCCACTCAACCTAAATCCGGAACTTGTGTAAAAAAGTCTCGCCTGCCGTGTTTAGTGACTCATTATGGCATCATTAGTGTTCCTGCATTGTGGCGGGATATGGGAGGCGGCTTTCATTATATATATATATATTTATTGCGTTGCGAGAAACTTTACATCATCATTTCATTTATTTCAAAAAAACAGTACAACTGTGTGCGAAAAAAAAATATATTACAACTAACTTAGAAAATAATATTAAAAATTTAACATTAATAAAAACATATAACAAGTCATTTCATAATATCTAGTGCCTCATGTAAGGTTATTACAAGTCAAAAATACATTTTTCAACCGACTTCAAAAAAGGAGCAGGTTCTTTTTTCCCTCCTCCAACTGTGAATCGATTTTTATGATCCTTTTTTTTCCTAGAGAATACATCAGAGAACTGCCATATAAATTCTATCGAAATGGATTGAGCGCTTTTTGAGAAAATCAACAAAAACCAATTTTTAAGTCTAATGAAATCGGTGTTAGTTCTTTTTGAACGCGTTAATTATGTAATCTACAATGTGGCCTTCATCTCAACTAATGGTATGATATAATAATAATAATTAATGCAGAAGAAAAATTCTGAATGGCATTGAATTTTAATTGCGTTGTTAACATCGCAAGCGTGCTCAACCAGACGACTTAAGATGATGAGGTGCTGGTTATGTCATATTTCATTTCAGGTCATCATTTAAAAATATTTTTTAGCAGAATTAAACTTAACAAGGTCAAAAATTATGAAATAAATATTTAAAATAAAAACTTGAGAGGTGTCAAGGGACACCCGGATGGAACGAAGTTCCTTTCGATTAATTAGTGAAGGAATTGTAATAAAATTTTACAACTTTTCAATAAGGTTTGAACGGATTTTTAACATTATATTTTAAATATGGTTTTGTAGGTTTTTTCATTAGATTTTTTATGTACGTGATACGTTTTGTTTTTAGCGACATCTGTCATTGAGTAGCGGCAACTAATCAGAGCCATCTGTCGTCACATAGCTGTACTGTTGGTATCGTCTTACTACTACGTACGTCGTACTAACAGATGACGCTAACTTACTATAGCAAAAAGTGTCGGTGACAACTTTTCGTAAGAATTTTTCCCGTCTAGCCCCCTTTCACAACGCGCGATAAGGAACTTCGTTCCAGTAATTTAAAAATATTGTTTAAAAAAAATCAAAGAATAGATCTCCTGCTGGTTAAGACACCGTTTGATCAGCAGCCTTAATCACAGTCTTGCACTTAGACAAGCGGCCATGTTAGTGTCTGTCATAGCTGTTTATTTGAGCAACTAATGCTTTCGACCATGCGAAAGAAAAATTAGTTTTCATTTTATTTTTGGCTCCATAATATCGCCGTAACACATTTTAGGGCTCTACAATCTGCTCTAAAACCTCAATTATTTTTGTATTATTTTATTTATAAGGTCCAAAATTGGCTCAGAAACCCTTACTACTAGAAAGCTGTAATTTGGTACGGTTATACATATTAATCACGCCGACAAAGTGGTAGAATAAAATTAGGAAAAATATTTTTAACGGTCATACCAGTAACTTGGGGCGCGCGCGTGGGGGAAGCGTCGGTGTCGCAGTGGATAAGGCGCGGAGTTTCAATCTGAGGGTTCCGGGTTCGAATCCAGCCGTGTACCTATGAGTTGTTTTTCAATTCAAGTACATTATCCGATTGCTTAACGGTGAAGGAAAACATCGTGAGGAAACCTGCATGTCTCGAACAGGCATGTGAAGTCCGCCGATCCGCACTGGGCCCGCGTGGTGGACTATGGCCCATACACTCTCTGTAGGAGAGTAGGCCTGAGCCCCTCCAGTGGGGACATATATAGGCTGTTGATGATGATGAAAATTGGCAACTTATAATTTTTAAAATACAAAACTTGACGCATACGAACTCGCGGGCGTCAATGACAAATTTAACACCAGGCTCTAAAGCTGCGTCCTTTAACAGTAATTTTTCAGCTCCATGTATCCACACCCCCGCACGTAGTGTGATGAAGCAGTTGTGTGTTTGTTTGTATCCAGTCACATACATACATAACATACAGTAACGATGAAACTCCACATTAAACATCTTTTCATTCTCAAACAATTTAATGTTATTTTTGGAGACTGTTTCATATAATAATATTGATTCACTCGGTGAATGTGCCCACTGTTGAACATGAGCCCCACAGGTCGCCACGACATACTTACCATGAGAGGGGCAATAATCTCGCTTGGCAATCAGATTGGTGGTCGCAGTAAGATGTAATAATATTAGATGCTGCTGACATCTCTTTTTCCAAATTGTTCTAAATCGATTCATACTCTTGTAAATCAGGTTCAAAGTTGGGGCTTTTTATTACCGTAAAATACAATTCTTTGACGCCCTGTAACTCTGGAAGTATATATTTAAACGAAAATCTGACTCACCACCGACACAGATATTTGTTTCTAGATTGTGTCTTGAAAATTTCATAGATTTTCATAGCTTAATAATGAAAATATGACTGGAATACGTTTGTATGGGCGCTTTGACACCAGCATACCCTCTTAACGACATTCACAGGATGTCATTTTGTCCATACTTTTCTATAAAAACGTCAAAATAGTCATTGAAATTCTGGCGTCGACTGTAGAAGCATGTTAACATGGACTTGATTGATTTGTTTACACACATGTGCGCGTTCAATAAGAACTGGAAACCGACTTCAGCTGCCCTACAAGTCTACAGCATTTATCCCCTAAAACGTTCACCCTTAGAGGTAGAATTATCTTACGGGTACATATTTTGTTTTTGTGGATTTTCTCAAGAAGTGCTCAATCAATTTGGATAAAATTTATACGGGACCACCTCTGAAGTATGCTCTAGCAAACAAAAAAAGAATCATCAAAATAGATTCACAATTGGTGGAGTTATCGCGTAACATACATAAATAACATACAGCCGAAATGAGAACCTCCTCCTTTGTAGATGTTGAATAGAGAAAGGAGTTTTTTCATGAAATTTGATTGTGTGGTCTTTCAGCTTTGTTTTGGTCCAATCAGAATATTTTTAGGTGACGTAGTTTTTTTTAAATAATTTTAAATCCCTGCGCTCGAGTCGAAACTCGTAGCGACACAAAAATTCGAACGCGATTTTTACTCGAAATTATTTCCCCTTGAAGTTATAGTAAGCTACATTATTTTTAAAATTTATAAGTAACATACTAAGCTCAAATATAACCAAGCTCAAAGTTACTCACCGAGCAATGGAACGAGCTATGCTCGGAATTTCTCCCCGTGATAAGGTCCGGAATGAGGAAATCCGTAGACGAACGAAGGTCACCGACATAGCTCGACGAGTCAGTGAGCTGAAGTGGCAACGGGCAGGCCACATCGCTCGAAGAACCGATAACCGGTGGGGAGTAAAGGTTCTCGAGTGGCGACCACGTACCAGGGAGTCCCCCTACTAGATGGACCGACGACCTGGTTAGAGTCGCAGGGAGTCGCTGGATGTAGATGGCCTATGTCCAGCAGTGGACGTTTCCCGGCTGATGACGAACATACAAAGATACTAGTTTACATAGTATAAAGCTTGTACAAAAGACAAAGGGAAAAGAAGAGAAAATGCTCAACGGCCCAGCTAGTGGCCATGTTTTCTTGTACTTCGTCTAACCAAAGTTCCCAAAGCAACAAGATTTTAACATAAACACGGGGCTTTCCCAAGGAAATTAGCATCTTCACAAGAGTTAATTATTAAGGCACCTCTAATCAAGTTAGCGCGTTGGAAACAAGCTCGTTTTGAACAAAGAGATTGTCTTCCGAAGTGCATGGCTCTGGAATTGAGTTTGCAGACAAATTACGGAGAATTCGGTTCAATTCTACGTTTTGACCGTTATTTTTAAGAATGGACAGGTTCTTAATTTTATTAAATTAGGTAATTCGTTGACGATGCATCGATTTTAATAAAAAGAAATGGGAATTAGTGGACTGCCTGAGATTTTTATACGAATATCTATAATTATAGTATGTCATAGGTAGATTATATGAAGCAGGACCCAAATAACTATATTCTTGCCTTTCTAACATCATTGGGTTGACATAAGAGAGAATGAGATAAATTCTCTGTCGCAAATTGTGTCAAAATTAAGCGAATGGCGTCCTTTGAGTTAATACTTTTCGAGAACAAGTAAATGCGTTCAAACAGAACTGGAAACCGACTTCAGTTGTCCTAAAAGTCTACTTTTACTAAGGCAAATTTAAGATTTATATAGTTTTCTCATGGATGCCGTTGTCAGAACTGGACCAAATTGAAATGGGACCACACGGGAAGTACCAGCTTTCAAATAAAAAAAGAATCATCCAAATCGGTTCACCCAGTCAAAAGTTCTGAGGTAACAAACATTAAATAAAAGAAAAAAAAGTCTGTTGAATTGATAACCTCCTCTTTTTTTGAAGTCGGTTAAAAATGGTATTCTTTAATACTACATTAGTTAACCTTCAGGACAAGTAACAAAATTTCAGTTTTCAAAAACCGGCGTTATGTTACAATTCAACCGACTTCACAAAAGGAACACGTTCTCAGTTCGACTGTTGTTTTTTTTATCTTCCTTTTTCATATGTGTGTTACGCGATAAATCCGCCAATTGTGAACCGATTTTGATGATTCTTTTTTTTGTTTGTTAGAGCATACTTCAGAGGTGGTCCCATATAAATTATATCGAAACTGATTGAGCGCTTTTTGAGAAAATCAACTAAAACAAAGCCCAGATAATTCTACCTCTAAGGGTGAACATTTTTAAGACAGTTGCAGTTGATTTTTAGTTCTTATTTTTTTTAATTATTAAAGCAGAGGGTATGCTGATGTCAAAGCGCCCATACAAACGTAGTCCAGTCATATTTTGAGTATTAAGCTATGAAAATCTATGAAATTTTCAAGACACAATCTAGAAACAAATATCTGTGTCGGTGGTGAGTCAGATTTTCGTTTAAATATATACTTCCAGAGTTACAGGGCGTCAAAGTATTGTATTTTACGGTAATAAAAAGCCCCAACTTTGAACCTGTTTTACAAGAGTATGAATCAATTTAGAACAATTTGGAAAAACCACCGACATCTGAAATTTCATTAGTATACTGTATTTAAAAAATGGTTACATAATATACTGTATCCTTCAAATGATCACTGGACTACGAAACATCCAAATAACGGGTTGATAACTTCGCGTAGTGTATGCTGTCTCACCGTACGCGCTCGGGTAGGATAGGGCTCGGATAGGGACAGCTACAAAACAATGCAACCTTGAGCGCGGCCACGTGGTCTAACCAACATAGCCTCTTAAAGTGACGTGTATCCAGCGTCGATATAATATATAAAGGTATTTGTACCACAGATTATATTATATCTTATCAAATTCTTACGGAGGTTTGATCACGATTGATTTTGGTGTATTTTAGCTGGATCAAAGTATGGATGGATGGATGGATGGATCAAAAGTAAGCTACGTCCTTTACGTAGCTTACTTTTGATCCCGAGCGATAATTCCTGATGTGATCTAAAGTACATAAGGACGACATCGCGGACCAAATCGCTCATATCACCTCACACGTTTGTATCACCAGACATAGCTATTCACTTTGGAGCTCGTGCTCCCTTTTACCGAATGTGTCACAGCTTTAATAGTAGCTTTTATGATGTGGACATCTTCCACGAAGAAAGTTCTCGTGGAAGTTTTCATCGGAACGTGCTCAACATACTTGTCAGTTCTTAATCTCATTAACTTCTTTATAATGTTGTATCTATACATTGCCACATGCTCTTTAACTTTTATTATTATTCATGTTTCATATATAAACCTACTCTAGACTTCTGCACAACCGTATCCACTTATCTATGTATATTTATAATCATTATTCAAACTGTATTTCTCTTTATGTATCTCTCTATATGTATCTTTATTTAAACGTGCTGCTTGCTTTGTTATTATCGTAAAACCTTTCTCTTGCCCTTCCATAATTATAATTTACGTAAACCTTAGCGAGAATGTTTATGGCGGCAGATTGATTTATTATTGTATAATTATTATTATTTAAGTCTAAAATGTCTCTAAAACTTAATAAAATAATTGTTCATGAATAATATAATATTAAAACAGATAAAAACGTAAAAATTTCAACGGCATACACCTTAAGTCCACGGCCGGGCACGTGCATAGGGGCCTTAAGACAAACAAGGATCAATGAGAAGACGTCTCACTTTAGGGTCCCTCAATTCGGATGCTGCGAGGTCAGCGAACCCATTTTAATAAATTTAATCAGCGGCAGGGAGGCCACAATAGAGTCTCAAGGGACGAGCGACGCCGGGGCACATGCCTTGTGCAATTATATAATTGTCATGGTGATTGTTTATTAACGGGGTACCTTTGGGAGTCCGAGGTATTGGAAAGGGATATAACAATGCTAAGTGTGTTATATTACGTCAATGAGGAGAGTAGTTCTTCGTTCACGGATAGATGGCGCCGTTGTATCAAAATTTAACTGTCAAATGTTTATTTTTTCGTAGTAGTAGTAGTTTAATTCTACCGAATGGGAAGGCAATGGAACAAAGCCATACAGCCTACTCTGAATATATATTTTCTTCAGTTTTCTCAATAATATGTATGATGTGTACATTTTATCGCTTGTTTTGACGATTCTTGACGAGAACTTCAAAGGCCAGCCTTGGTTTCAACATAATTCGAAAGAATCCATATGCCGAATGTACTCGACATGATAAACTCTTCCGATCGCGTCGAAACCCTCGCAATTTTGCGTATGTAATTGATACTATAACACCGTCCGTGACACTGTTTGCACTATATCACACCATTATAACACACAACACAAATAACAGTATTATTAACCAATGAACAAAATTGCAATGAACCACCATTATTCAAGTTCGCGCCATCTTATTTTTTTTCGTATTAATTGAAAGCAAGGAGTTTATATACTGAATTCCTTAAGACCAAAGAGAATATAACTGCTGCGTAAATCTATCAAAGTTGTTAACAAGACTTTTTAGAGTACGGACTGCCATGTTGATTTATGTCAGATTAATTTCGAACTCTTCCGCGCCCTCTATTGAGTCCTTGAAGTACTCGACTGACAGATGTAGAATCTTTCTCGAGCGTAAATTTCGTGATTGGCTATTAGAAAAAAGTTTCTGTTCAGTTATCCACAGTTAAACAAAAGTCCACTGCTGGCCATAGTACTCTTCCAGAGACACTTGCATACAGCGACTATCCGCGTCCTTTACTAGGACGTCGGTACATCTACTAGGGGGCCGGGCCGGTACGTGGTTGCCACTCGAGAACCCTTACTCCCCATCGGTTCTTTGAGCGATGTGGCCTGCACATTTCCACTTCATCTCACTGATTCGTCGAGCTACGTCCCTACATGCTTACTTACAACCTGTTAATCAATCAAAATTACCAGCTGTCAATGTTTAAAACAACACAACGGTCCCCGGGCGTCATGTTTGACAGCTCTGACAATCGTCTACCATCTGACAGCTTATCTCGAACGTCATCGTGACAGATTGACAGGTTACCTATTGACTTGTAAAGTTAAATAATGAATGGAGATGTGATGATAAATCAATGAGAAAACCGGTTCAGTAGCATAGAAAGCATAGGAAAGCCTCAAGTCAAATCAAACACTGATTTTGAGGGGTCGTGAAAATCTATTTTTCTCACTAACGGTAGCAGATAGAGACTTGATATTATATCAATGATATCAAGGACATCTGCAAGGAATAGCACAACCAGAAACACGACCTGTGAAAATTTTCTCGATAGATTTATTTCAAAGTTTGCTCTTCTAAAGCACTTAAATTGTTTGTTTTAGGAATCTACTTAAGATTATCAACGTATTTTTATACAATTATGAAGGAAATTATGGTTCCTAAGTTTAGCACAAATGATTTTTCTTCTTCTAGTTTTCAAGCAATGAATGAATTGTCGCTTACGTTGATTTTCTTGAGACAATGTGATGCTATGCATGTCTCTTTCTGCCGCCAAGGAAGTATCGCTATTGCTCTCTCGCGAGACAACGAGAAAATAATCAACGAGTGGTCTTACAGTCTTACTGAGGCGCTGGCTTTCCTTTCATGCCCGAACACAACTGCTAATAAAACTGCTGTTTGGCGGCAGACTTAGATAACACGGTGGTAGACAGATAGACATAGCCCTACCACTAACCAAACCTAGTACCCCACCGGGAATCGAACCCCGGTACCTGCGGATTGTAAATCTAACATTTAGCCATTAGGCCACAGAGGTTGTTAAATGGGAACTGATAATACTAGTAGAATAATAGGAACTGATATCACGACATTTGTTTGAATTGTCGCAAGTGTGCCTTAGCTGTCCGTCCGTCCGTCACGAGCTACTTTTAAACCGTAATAGGCATTTGAAATTTTCGGAGTACATATTACTATGGCCACCATAACAACAAATAGCTAAACATTAATGGAGGTCACCCATACGAGAAACTTTATTCTTCCATCCAAACATTCTACGGAGCAACGCAAACCTTCGATCTGCAATCGGTATTTTTTCAAAACACCGCAAAAAGCTTTTAATTTTTTCTAAAAGACAATCTACTCGTATGTGGTCACTAATTAATTCCATAATTCCACGACGGTTCTGCAAAAAAATATGTTCGACCCTCATCCCTGTCACTCGGCATGAGTCAGAAAGGGACGGACGTACGACCCCTTCGAACCCTATGGGAGATCTGTTGCATGATATGGGATATCAGGTAGCATGTGTCATATTTCAACATTTCATCCTTTTGGGTTTAATAGTTTATGGTTTCTAATTTTACGAAGGGGCTAGCTTAGCGCCATGTTTTATACATAAAGTCAATTTTAACCTACTTCTAATTGTCGTATCGATTTAAAACTTTGTGATTGTATGTAAGTCGGATGATAATGCAATAATTTGTCATCATCGTTCTGATCTGACCCTGGAGTCAGGAGTTGTATGCAGGAACTCTGCAATGGGCCCTGGAATTCGGGCTGGTCTCAATCCAGAATACCAGGCTGACATAAATGCAAAGGAGCTTGTAATATCGTTCGCTTCGTTAGCTCAGGTTATGTCGCGGGTGTCATATTTACCCGACTGCGGCAAAGCCCAAAAGGATGGTTATGTGTATATATGTTCGACTCAATGTTCCGTCGCGATCGATTTTAAGAGGGTATGCTGTTGTCAAAGCGCCCATACAAACGTAGTCCAGTCATATTTTGAGTATTAAGCTATGAAAATCTATGAAATTTTCAAGACACAATCTAAAAACAAATATCTGTGTCGGTGGTGAGTCAGATTTTCGTTTAAATATATACTTCCAGAGTTACAGAGCGTCAAAGTATTGTATTTTTCGGTAATAAAAAGCCCCAACTTCGAACCTGTTTTACAAGAGTATTAATCAATTTAGAACAATTTGGAAAAACCACTGACATCTGAAATTTTATTAATATACTGTATTGAAAAAATGGCTAAATAATATACTGTACCCTTCAAATGATCACTGGACTACGAAACATCGAAATAACGGGTGGATAACTTCGCGTAGTGTATGCTGTCACACCGTACGCGCTCGGGTAGGATAGGGCTCGGATAGGGAAAGCTACAAAACAAGGCAACCTTGAACGCGGCCACGTGGTCTTACCAACATAGCCTCTTAATAAATTATTCGTGACACCAGAGTGTCATGGGATGTTATTAAAGTTATTGGAAAACAAAATGGCGGATTTTTGGCACCAAAAACAGTTTGAAATCAAAGCAAAATTGTTAAACCACACCCAAAGATAATTATTAGTTTTAAAAAAAAATATATAAATTGTTATAATGTAAATTTCTAAATTTATGCATGCCCTTTTACTGTTTGTTTTTACACGCTCTAATTATAATACTTATAGTCTGAATTTCTCTATGGGTGAAATGTTAATTTCTTTTGAGAAATAAATTATTCTTTAAACCGAAATTGCGCGGCATATTTTTTTCTTCTTCAAAACCTATCGAGTGGGATATCAAAATGAAGTGTTTTATAAATGGTTTACAAAAATTAGACACAGGAGACAATTTTTCTTGCAGTTTCTACTATAATTATTGTCTTGATCTTTAGCGCTTGCCCGGAATACCTACAGAAGCATAGATCATAAACGTATGTTTGGCTAGTAAAATGTAGTGTAAAAACATTTCAGAACATTAGGTTTGCTATAAAGTTTTGAAGATTCAATATATCTATGTTAAACCACTCCCGGAGATTCTCGGTTTTGGTGGTTGAATGAATGCCCGCTTGGCTGACTACAACCATGATACCCAATCCTTCAAATTTCCAGTATGAAAGGTATTAAGGGTAAAGGTATCGAGGGTTTTACAATTAGAAAACGGCATAGATTTTAAGAAAAAAATTACGGATTGGCTTCTTGGAAACTACTTTTATAGTTTTCCTGAATATTTAAATCATAAGCATTAATCATTTTAAATGTACCTGTAATTATAGTTTGACATGACTTGTGGATTATTTAGAGACAAAATTATTAACATTGTACTAATTGACATGCGATGTAAACTAATTTTGTAACAATTAAATTCCTTATTAGATATGTTCATAATATTTGCACACCTGTGGACAGGTTAAGTACATCGAACAAAATAAAAATTACTAACTAAACACCGTGTAAAAAACTATGTACTTGGCAAAGAAATTTTTTCTTTCTTTCTTTCTATACCAAGCGCCAAGCTTGAGGCTTGTGGCGCAGACTGATAAAAGTAGCTGTAGCTCTCAGTTTTAAACCTTTATTTGTGATCAGCTTATCCCTTTAATTGAAGAGCAGTGGAATTAAAAGTGACACGTGTTTCCACTCGGTGCTTCTATCGCGAATTCCATCAGACGACGTGTTCAATAACGCCCTTTGTTTGGGTTAGGGATGTGCGATTAGTGGGTTTATCCGAAAGGTCTACATTATATCCGAAAGGTTGCGGGATTGTTTTGTAAGTTTCGGATGTGTCGGAATGTGTCTGTAAATTAAGCACGATTTTTATAACTTTATAAAGGTCATTACATAACTAATTATTTTATGTATGAATCGTTTACACTGGTCATATATATCACCTAATGGTATGTGACAAAACTGCCATTATGTGGTAATTGTCTGTATCCAGAAGTCTCAAGGTAATAAAGAGGCACTGGCTCTGCTATATAGTGCTGTTTGACGGTAGACTGAGGTAACATACGGATGTTGAAAAATAAGTTCATTTTTAAAAATAGCTTTAAAAGTCACTTACTCGCACATACAATCCAAAAGAATTTTTCTTAAGAGGCCTATTAGTTATTCATTTATCTCCTATTAATCTTAGTACTGTCCTATAAATGTCCATGTTCATGTTTATTTTCTTCCTTTGCATGTTATATAATTTGATCCCTACTAAATATTCTATTTCTTTTCCTTTCACACCTTCTAGGCTCTAGCAGAATTATCAGCGTTGTGGGCTCGTAGTTATGCTGAGTTCGGGCTTTGTTGCTGGCATGATACATTGCAATAAAACGATGCTTATATTTCTGTCTGACTTGTATTGTGTGTTCTTCTTCTTGTGTGTGTATTTTTTCTTTCTTTGTATTATGCTGGCAAATAAAACGATTATCTATCGAACTAGCCAGGCGCACATATAAAATATCCACCGCCAACCAAACAGCGTCTTGACAGGACAGGAATCGAATCCGGTGCTTCCGTATTGTTATTACAAGCGTAGAGCCATTTGGCTACTGTGAAGAAAGGGACGCAGCTCAGGGCGTAAGAGGTACTCGTGTAGGATTCGAGCCAAGAAAAAGGCGAGAGGCGTAGAGTAAACGTATATGAGATATAATGTAGTGTACAATAAATTGGTTGATACAGCTTACAGACACGCAGACTTGATGGCGACAGGGAATATTCTAATAAAATATATTCTTTTCCTTAAAATTTGATGCGCCCTACACGGCTTGACATTTAGAACTGGACTTTGTTTTATCAATTTAAATAGATGTCATCGCGATGTGTTCTATATTTTTTTTAATAAGAGGGTCCCGTCAGCCATAGCACGTATGCAAGAAGTGTGGAACTATGTAAAGCAACTAACTACTCTACACTATACAGGGGGTTAAGATTGGTTAGAGGACACTCCGCGTTTCCTGGGATCTCGATGGGTCACTGGAAATTTATTTCACATTCCTGGTTAGGAATTTGAAGGCATGTTCATATCATTTGCAGGAGTTGAATTGATTACACATAAAAAGTAAGTCGTGGAGCACTAGAGTAAGAAATAGCGCTCTATCAACGCATTTACCACTTCTATTTGTACTACTGTATTATCCCCTATGTATTTGTATTCCTAAATAACTAGCGGCAGAGCGGGGCCTCCTAATACAAGTTTTTTTTTAACTTAAAAGGAGTGTCCCAAAAACTTTAATTTAATATAAATGTGAATGGAAATAAATATTTTTTCATTTTTCATATTTTTTTCATTTTCATTTGTTTGTTTTTTACCTACTTCGACTGTTTATACTTCGGCATTACCACTTTTTTTACGAGGTTTCGTTTTTATGTTGTCAAGAATTGACATTTATCTTTTAACTTTTACAAATCGTCGAAAATATCAAATATCCGAAAACTATTACTCATTTTATCCGATGTGTGCCAACACTATCCACCCTACGTAATCTGCATGCAGTAGGGAGGTCCCGGGGCGTGCATATATCCCCGCGATAAGGTCAGGTGTTCCATTCCCGGGGAGGGTAACTTTTGTTTCCCGGACATTTCGGATATTGCTTATTTTTCTATACTACCACCGTATTATCTAAGTCTATTGCCAAACACTATTAATAGCAATTTTGTTCCAGTAATAAAAGGTGCACAGTGCAATTTTAAGACTTCTGTGTGAGCCCACTTCTATTAAACAGCCTTACCATCGGCTACCAACAAGTGAGATGAAGGCCAAAGTCCCTATTGTGTATTCAAAAAGTGTTACCTAATTTACCTAATCTCTGAACTAAAGGGACGACCAAAGAAACAACTAAAAGACTCAAGTTACACAGACTCTTTCATCTCACAACGCAATGACAGAAAGAGACAAAAGGAGGATTTAAAATTGGAATGTCACGACGCATTCCTTGCGCCCGCGCATTACATATATCACTGCTAGTGATGTCCGTGAGTCGATATAAATTTGTCGATGTTATGATTCCGTGCCTTAAAAGTCACAATGAAGCTTTTTCTGTCCAGTTTTGGTTGTATGTCCTAAAAATTATTTGAAAATGGTAACCGTCTCCGTGGCCTCATTGCCACACGTTTGGAATTACAACCCGGAAGTCCTGGGTTAGATTACCTGTGGTGGTACCTCTCAGTTTGGTTGGTGGTAGAGCATTTTCTATATCCGCCCTAGCTATCGCCATTTTATCGTTTTCTGCCGACAAACACCAGTGTCTACTAGCATAGCACTGTTGTGTTCTGGTATGAAAGGTACCAGAGCCCGCGCGGCATTAGCTTGAAGCTTCCTTTGCATTTATAGTCATATGTCCCCTCATCATCAGACAGGAGACGTCCACTGCTGGAATATAGCCTATAGAGCCTCCTTTATATAGTACTAGCTTCTGCCCGCGGCTTCGCCCGCGTGGACTTTATTTTTCGCATTAAAAAGTAGCCTATGTCCTTTCTCAGGGTCTAAAGATTGTCTGTGCCAAATTTCATCAAAATCGGTTGAGAGGTTTAAGCGGGAAAGCGTAACAGACAGACAGAGTTACTTTCGCATTTATAATATTATATAGTAGTCGGCGTAGTAGTCGTAATAAGCGTCGGTGGCGCAGTGGATAAGGCGCGGACTCTCAATCTGAGGGTACCGGGTTCGAATCCAGCCGTGTACCTATGAGTTGTTTTTCAATTCAAGTACATTATCCGATTGCTTAACGGTGAAGGAAAACATCGTGAGGAAACCTGCATGTCTTGAACAGGCATGTGAAGTCCGCCGATCCGCACTGGGCCCGCGTGGTGGACTATGGCCCATACACTCTCTGTAGGAGAGTAGGCCTGAGCCCCTCCAGTGGGGACATATATAGGCTGTTGATGATGATAGTAGGGATGCTACGTCTTCTTCTAAACTACTAATCGAGGTATCAATGAGAGCATCGCGTCGGTTGCTAGCAATATCATGTCAAATAAGTGCTACCAAATATAAAAAACCGGCCAAGTGCGAGTCGAACTCGCGCACGAAGGGTTCCGTACAGAATTTGGATTTTTAAAATACGGAAAACCATAAATAATAATATGCACCGAACAATCCTCTAACGAATGCGCCGCGATTTTCGTTATCGATTTAGTTTTGCAGTAGCAGTAGTACACGAGTACGACACTAGATGACGTTAGTTGTATATTACATGGCACGTCTAAAAAATATCACGTTTGTTGTATGGGAGCCCCCTTACATATTTATTTTATTATGTTTTTTAGTATTTGTTGCTATAGCGTCAACAGAAATACATCATCTGAAAATGTCAACTATCTAACTATCACGGTTCATGAGATACAGCCTGGTGACAGACGGACAGCGGAGTCTTAGTGATAGGGGCTCGTTTTTACCCTTTGGGTATGGAACCCTAAAAAGTACTAGACAATTTGGTAAGAAGCAATGCCTTACATCACAACTATAGGAACAAATCTTAAATCCAGGATTTTTAAATTATAACAATAAAAATAGCTTTTTCATGACAAACTTAACGTCGCAGTTAAAATCCATACAACGGGTATGTAATACAAACGCAAAGTAATGTTGGTTCTTCGATTAGAATTACATTTTCGGTAGAGCAGGTTTATGATTTTCAGTATGTTAATTATTCATGTCCCTCGGTGCGCGAGTCCATCTCACACTTGACAGTTTTTTCCCAAAAATTCCACGTTACTCTCATTGAAAACTATCCCTTTTATCGCGTCATTAAAAATAAACACTTTAGAAGTTATCGCTTTTAAAGTGTGTTTCTAAAAAGTAATTTTACGGCGCGTTAGTGAAGCACGTAAGATATCTGTCACGGTTATTAGGCCGCATGGGTATTAACTCCAGATAGCTTTGTGTGGAGAGAAGAGACAAATGTGTCCGTCACATATAGCGGCAGCAGGACCAAAGACACCGGGCCCAACCACTCCCTGCGACCTTGATAGATCTGTTGTGACCCCTATGTGGTTACAGCACTTCCCGAAGCCCACTCCGATCATATATCGGGATATCTCTAGGGATGGAGACCTTAATATCTCTCTGGTGTGACGATATGCGTATCCCTCACGCGTGGCACGTATCCAAGATACTTTTGTCTACTGTGATGGAGTGCATCGCAATGACAGAGGATGTGGATAGGTGTCTCCTCTGCCTCTTTACAGAATATGCAAAGCTTACCTTACCTTACTTCATAGGATAATTTCTATAGTAAGCTTTTACACCATGTGATGGGCTGGTATGCCTTATTCATGCCACCCCAGCTCCAGAAAGCCCAAAACTTATTCATGTCTTTGAATGCCTCTGGGAGCCTCGATGTTCCGAGGTAAATACCCTTAGTATTGCTACTCCGTGTACCTATGAGTTGTTTTTCAATTCAAGTACATTATCCGATTGCTTAACGGTGAAGGAAAACATCGTGAGGAAACCTGCATGTCTTGAACAGGCATGTGAAGTCTACCAATGCGCACTGGTCCCGCGTGGTGTACTATGTCCCATACACTCTCTGTAGGAGAGTAGGACTGAGACCTGCAGTGGGGACGTATATAGGCTGGTGATGATAATGTTGTTGCTACTCCTCCTTACTCCAGCAGGACGTGAGCAGGCGTCTCCTCGGCCTCCATGCATGCTCTGCACAGAGTGCTGTGATACCTAGAGTGAAACCCCCACTGCAGGGGCTCAGTCCTACTCTCCTACAGAGAGTGTATGGGACATAGTACACCACGCGGGACCAGTGCGCATTTGTAGACTTCACACACACCTGTGAATTTCTTCTCAGGAGTGCGCAGGTTTCCTCACGATGTTTTCTTTCACCGACAAGCCAATGGTTATGATTTTTATCATTCGTACATAACTTCCAAATAGCAAATTGCATCTCATTGGAACGAGCCAGGATCAAACCAGGACCTCGATTGTTCAAGGGCTGTATATGTAATTTATATTCAATAGTATGCAATATAATTTAATGTCTGTCAAAATTTTGATGCTTTACCATCCATCCGTCTTGTAGGGGGACAGTCCGGTAAAAGTTTACCGATACATGCCGCACTAGAACTCTTACTGTCCATCGGTTATCTCTTCTTCGAGCGATGTGGCCTGCTCATTGCCACTTCAGATCACTAACTCGTCGAGCTATGTCGGTGAGCTTAATTCGTGTACGGATTTCGTCATTCCAGATTTTATTACATAGATAAATTCCAAATAAAGCTCTTAAAGCTCACTGACTGTGTCATAGCTAATGTGTCATTCAAGTGGTCATAGCAAAAGTACAGCTGTTCTTTCTGTCTCGTTTTCAAAACGCCCTTTTCCTACCCTTATCCCACTCGGCGCGTGGTCGTCACACCGTCATCTCGGTACCGTACACCTTTTCCACCTATATTCCTCACACAATCCATCCACACCTTCTTCGGTCTTCCTCTACCTCTATCCATCAACCTTCATGCTCATCAGCGTTCTTGTTTAAACTTTTATTTTCACACTGTTATTTTACATATTTCTCGCAATTCTTACATACGTCTTTCGTTCGTCGTTCTCTCTTGTTTTTCCTGTCATTCGTCTTCTCTTTCACTCTTATTATTTCAATCACATCATGTTCTCTTTCACTCAGTTTCTTCTAAAATATGTCATGCTTTCATCTTCTTTTATACATCTATCCATCCCACATATTTCGTCCCTCCTCAGTTCCATGTCCCATATATTGCTAAGGATCATAAATCTGGTCAGTGTCCTCAGGACTCCTCGCTAACAAGATAGTTTGTGACGGCGATGATGGATCACTATCTGCGCAGACGCAGCGTGTGTGCAATGTGTGCGCAGTGGAGATAAATGAGGTATCAGCGCTAGACAGAACATCATTGATGCGGTCGACAAGAAGAAAGCTAATTAAGACCTGATTCCAAAAAAACTTTTAATACTTGTGCTCAAAAAGCGATACGTTTCGTTGCTGTTTGGCGTGCTCAAAGTTCGTGATTTCAGAAGGTTGTCTGAAAAACACAAGGCAAGCGTGCGTTTTTCTTATTAACTAGTTATAAAGCGAAAAGCACTAGTGATTTTTTCTTATTAACTGTAACTGTAAAATGAATGTTTTTCATGTATATCCTTCTAAAATCGTTCGTAGTCTTTTTGTCTGTTCACTGGGCAGTACAGTATTTGAAACACACTCTTGGCCACAATCTCGATAATAGACTACCAGGTTGACATAAGTGTCAGAGAGCGTGTAAGACAACTGTTCCGCACTAACCTCTGTACAAAGATCTCGGTCTGTTTAATTAGATACTTTTTGCTGCATTGATATGTTACAAGAGGATTGGCTTCAGTTCGAGTATTTTTGAAATAAGAACGCGGGCCTTCGCTTTTCAAATGTACATATGTAAATTCGAATGTTGATAATGATTTCATTTAATTTTACGGGAATGACAGAGACCTTATGACAAGACTATATCTATCTCTTTTTCTCTCTTTGAAGTTGTAGTTAGACCCCACCTTAGGTATGAGGTCCTGGTACTTTCATCTTCATATCATCCGATGTTAAGTGATTAAAATGGAAGCGTGCTCACCTAGAAACGTTACTTAGGTTGCTAGCTATGCTTTCTGTGCTAACCGGAACACAATCATCTTCATCATAATTTTAATATTTGTTATATTTTTAGCAAATGTATTAAAAATGGTCGTTCAAATCTCGTGCGAAAATGTACTATTTTCTGGGGTTATATGGTATAGGTCTATATTTTCATAAAGTTTTCGTCTTGAACATTACTACTTTGAAAAAGTTTTGTGTATTTATTATTATCAAGCCATATTGGACTCCAAACACGATATTTCGTAGGTTATAATGCCGCCATTTTCTATATTATACCGCCATAGAATCTTCCGATTATATGTCATATTAACCCCAATATTTCAACCCTAGGGGCGAAAGTGTGTTTTGTCGTAGAGTCAGAATGACATTTGTATAGATATAGTTGAATGGTCCAAAAAGGATACAAGCTGCTTGTTATCCATACCAAACTCGAAGTGATTTTAGCGGACAAATGCGCGGGCAAACGCTAGTGTTTAAACAGTTAAGTTATCCAGTGACGTGACGGCTTAACTATTCACCTGTGAACGTTTACCTCAGCGTGGCTTAACCCAATTCTAAGTTCAATATTAGCTGAGATGCTGTCATGTCTTGAATTGCGCGGAACTAGCTCAACCAGCTCGCTCCGATCATTCGGAGTATTTCTGTTTCATTTACAACAATATGTCATCCTAGGTGACGCCATTTTGTTTTCCGTTGGGATTAATTTCTGACTATTTTAAATGATTTGTTAGACATCTTTACTGAAATTGTTACTTCCTTGTTTTATAATACATGTCACTTTTTGCTTAAGCTGTTATAAATAACCGTTATCTGTTTCACTAAACAGTTCAACGACGTTAAGTAAATTTCCATAACAGCTGAACTTTAACACGCGAAATTGAATATAGTGTATTTAAATGTATAAATTAAACAAGTTTTGGTTTGGAGATCCGAATAACTACCGTCTTTGTTATAAACCTTACACAAACGCGTCCAATTTAAACAAAACCAAATGGAAAAGCACATAAACTTTTGTCTCGTTCCTATTTATAAGACAAAAAGTTTGTGTCTCTTTTCTGTCTATTAGACAAAAGCTTTGTCCGCTTTGTCCTAACAAGTTGCTCCATTGTCCTCTCGGTACAGTCGCGTACAGTACATTGTTCGCTGTTTCAAACAGTAGTCACTTTATTGCCAAATCTGTCTTTTTTATGTAAAATGGACTCGCACTTGAATTTCATTTCTATCATGAGGTCGCTAGTTCGATACCCCGTGCGAGATATATATCCGCCTGAGTAGCTATAACCGTGTTATCTAAGCATCCTGACAAACAACTGTGCTAAGCAGCATCGAATCAGTGCCTCATAAATTTGAGGCACTATTCATTTTTTTAATGTGCACTTGGCCTTCATCTTTACCTGATGGTAAGTGATGATAAAGCCTTTGGATTGTAGGCGTGCGCACCAAGAAGCCTCAGCCTAATGAATAAAATGAGTTATGGGCAATGGTGACCGCACAGGTGTTGCGAGTGCCATAATTGGTAAAGTTTTGTTTATTTAAAAGTTGCAAAAATATAGGGGGGCGATATTTCGAAGTAGAGTCACTAGGTGAAATGGGGTATCATATGAAAGGGCTTTGTTAGTACATTCAAAAACATATTTTTGTTATTTTCTGTGCATCATAGTTTTCGACTTATCGTGAAAAATGTGTGTAAAAATAGCTTCCCTTTTCGGATTTCCGATTTTTGAAAATTCCATTTTGAAAAATCTTAAATAACTGACATGAATTTGCGATAATATCTATAATTTTGTATAATTTGTGTACAACCTAAGATGAGTTTAGTAGGTAATCGATAGTTCGAGAAATCATCAAAAACCTTGGCAAACAAACTTAGCTAAACTCTGTGCGTTTTTCGGAACCCTCGGTGCGAGAGTCCGACTCGAACTTGTTCGTTTTTTATTTCATTTAAATAAAAAATCTTGAATGCTCTCTCTCTTTACTATTCTGTGGTCTCATTGTGTGGTACAGTGGCGCGCACAAGTGTCCAATTAGCCGCGTATCAGTCCATCGGCCAATCAGTGTCTGTTCGCTGGCAATCGAGTTAGCAGTACAGGCGGAGAGGAAAGTGATTCGCGTGATATCAGGTTGTGATATTGAGGTGCTGATTACATGAACAAAGCAAACACGTGCGAATGATAAATCAAATAAAAAGAAACTAAACTGAATCATCATCAGCCAGGAAACGTCCACTGCTTGACGTGTAGGCCTCCTTCATGGTACGCGACATTTACTGGATCCGAGCCACCTGCATCCAGCAACTACATGCGATCTTAACTAGGTCCACCTAGTAGGGGGACGGCCCGGTAGACGTTTTCCTGTACATGGTCACCACTCGAGAACTCTCACCCCCCATCGGTTATCAGTTCTTCAAGCGATGTGGCCTGCACACTCAGAGCAATCAGAGCCTGCATTAACACTTCAGCTCTGACTCGTATTATTAATTGTTTTCTAAATAGAATAGAAAACAAATAATGCATTTGATAGGAAATGTATTTTCACCTCACTAGCTCAGAAAAGCTATCTTGTTTATTCGAAACCTGCGTGGAAAAGCTATTTTTCCACGCTAGCGTGGAAAGAGTTTTTGAGTTTCGAACATGACGATGATGAACATAACTTGAGTATTTCATTCGATTTAAAAAAAATTAATGCATCCTCAATGAAGAGTAAATAAAAACTTAATAAGCCCAGCTACATTAGGTGTGACGTAATCTGACACAACGTTTTGCCCGACTGTACCGCGGAGAGCGCGTGTCATGTGTCCGTCTCCGTTAGCGCGCCCTCTCTCTCCAATTACCGACCGAGCATGGCGGCTCTACGACATGAAAGTTGCTAGCTCTAGTCCGTTTCAGGCCCTTTCCCGAACGGCCGGTGAATAAGTTCTGAATTTGGGAACACATATCATTAATTTGAATGAAAGAAAAAAAATATTTGCCAAGTACTTAGTTTTTTACACGGTGTTTCGATAGTAATTTCAATTAGTTCGATGTACTTAACCTGTCCACAGGTGTGCGAATATTGTAAACATATCTAATAAGGAATGTAATTTGTTAAATTTTTATATAACATGTCAATTAGTACAATGTTAATAATTTTGACATTAAATAATTCACTAATTCAAAATAATTGGCTACTTTCAGTCTTTCTTCTATTAGAAAATTTTTTTCATACTTATCAAAGAATTTCGTAACAAAAAGCCACCCATTCATGTTAACCCTAAAAAATTTCTAATCCATTAAAAATCTATAAACCTTTTTGTTATCAAGTGTACTTGTCGACGCCATTTTAAAAAATTTCAAAGGAATTTTGACACTTCGAATTTTGAACGGCTCTCGGGCGATACTTGTTTAAATTGAACTTTTAGATGGAATTATTTTTTCCCCTTTGCCCTTTCGAGAGAAACCGAAATGGCGGGTTGTGTTATTTATTTTAAACTGAGTATTCACATCACTAAGATTATATGTATCTATCGAGTATTAATCTTAGGAAAATTCATTGCCAAAGTATCTGTGTATTAAGAGGCTATGTTGGTTAGACCACGTGGTCGCGTTCAAGGTTGCATTGTTTTGTAGCTGTCCCTATCCGAGCCCTATCCTACCCGAGCGCGTACGGTGAGACAGCATACACTACGCGAAGTTATCCACCCGCTATTTGGATGTATCGTAGTCCAGGGATCATTTGAAGGATACAGTATATTATGTAACCATTTTTTAATACAGTATACTAATGAAATTTCAGATGTCGGTGGTTTTTCCAAATTGTTCTAAATTGATTCATACTCTTGTAAATCAGGTTTAAAGTTGGGGCTTTTTATTACCGTAAAATACAATTCTTGGACGCCCTGTAACTCTGGAAGTATATATTTAAACGAAAATCTGACTCACTACCGACACAGATATTTGTTTCTAGATTGTGTCTTGAAAATTTCATAGATTTTCATAGATTAATACTCAAAATATGACTTGACTACGTTTGTATGGGCGCTTTGACATCAGCATACATCTTAAAGGTGATTTGACCCTGAGTCTATACATGGCGAACTCTGATTGAAGATTAGCCTGTCATGGTTTTACTAAAGAGATTAAAACATTCAATCTTTGTAATGCATCCCTACACAATAACACAAAATATTCTGGAAGTAACCCAACTCCGTTTACACAAAAGCTTAATTTATTTCAGTGCGTAGCTTCCAAAAAAAACTTGACCCATTTCATTTGTTCCTTATTTGTTGTCCAAACAAACAGAAACGCAGAAAATCACTTTAAAAACTAAATTGAAACGTCAATTTTGGCTTTTGGCTTTGTCATCTCGACCAAAGAGATCCCACTGCGCGGCCACCGGTTTTTAAAAGAGAAATAATACAAAAAAATAAAGTCACAAAAGCGCGCGAGGTGTGAATTCGAGTTTGAATTTCGAACAAAGGCGTTTGACAGCTCAATAGTTCTTTTTTCTTTAGGCAAAGGAAGCTGGTTGGAAAGCTTTCTTTTATTTTTAATTTGAACGTGAAGATTTGATTTATGGGCGCGTTTGGTTTAATTATGGGTAATGAAATTTGTTTTTTGATAATAAAGAATCATTATTAACGTGGGAATTCGTTGTAATAAAAAGAAAAGCACATACATTAATAGCTTTATTTAAATTTTTTCATGATATTTGTATTACATATTATTATCTTGTGTGATTTATTGCGGATATCATCCCATATTTTGCATGCCGTGAATGTAATCGAAGAGCCTTAGGCTATATAAATATATATTAACGCTTTATCGTGCGCTACATGGCACAGCAAAACAACTTGGTGGAAGAAATTGTAGCTAGCTCATTGCGAGGTCTGCTGGTCAAGGTACAAGGGCCTAGGGACCCCGGTGCAAAGCACATTATAGACATCTAAGGGTTAACACGATCATAGGGATTCTAGCTCAAGCAGTGTGGGTTATCAGACAAGGAAGTTTTTTATTGCATTCAGATTAAATATAGTAGCCGTGCAGCAGTAAAGCGGTCGCAGCCATTACGTTGCGAGATAAGCTAAGTGCGGATTGGTCCCGGGCGGGGCGGGGCGTGCGCGTGAGTGGACCGTGCGGCTCTGGTTTACTTCACACACGTCATACTTTAAGTAGATGCATTAGTTTTAATTATAATTGCTCAGAACATTCGGTTGTTCGATCTTAAAGATTTGCGTGATGACTTGTTTTTTATTATTATTTTAAATAATGGCTTTAACCAGTGGTTATCTAGCCAATGACGAGTAAAATTAGGTGAACAAATTTTGAGGTTATAAACTATGCCAAAGCCATTTCTTCAGCTTTTTCAATAAAATGTATAATGTGTACATTGTATCGCTTGTTTTGGATTCTTGTCGAGAATTTCAAAGGCCAGCCTTGGTTTCAACATTATTCGAAAGAATCCATATGCCGAATATACTCGACATGATAAACTCTTCGGATCGCGTCGAAACCCTCGCAATTTTGCGTAATTGATACTATAACACCGTCCGTGACACTTTTGCACTATATCACACCATTATAACACAAAACACACATAACAGTATTATTAACGAATTACTAAAATTGCAATGAACCACCATTTTTCAAGTTCGCGACAAGAATCTGCTGGACTGGTTTGCTGACTGGCTTGACGATGCGGGGTAGACAAGTGTCTCGATCGGCACATTTTGTATGGGCCATATCTAGCCATGCGAACTCAGGATGATCTGGGTAAATCACAACAGCAAGGACAGATGTGTAACCACGCTAAATGGCATCACTGGCAATAAAATGGCTATTTACATAGAGTCGTTTATTGCAGCATGGCCTGGGTAGACTTTATACTGCGTGTCGTTCTCGGAAATGTTATACACAGTTGAAGTTACAGCTACGTCAGTACCGGGTTCAATTCCCAACGATAGATTAGCCACAAATAAATACAATATAGCCACTTTACCCGACCTGTATTTGCACGAAAATGTTTTTGATATTGTGCACCTCACGCTCTACTATTGGCCCGCTCCGCTATGAAACCCAATACGTTCTCGTAGCACATTGATGTCAAGTGAGGTCACGTGATCAGGGTCTAATTTACAGGTTCAATACCCGTCACGGTAATTGGACCAGTATACGCTGTCCTGCTCGCACTACGAGAGTGAGACAAGGGTAGAAACTGAAAGCTTCAGGTCTTTGTATATGTTCAAGGGGGTATATTTAAATCATAATGGACTTAGCTTGTGTGAGAATCTGGCACGCTAATTTTAGCGTCATGGGGTCGGGAATGAGATTCACTCCGTATGAGTCCTCAGAACGCGAAAAAACACATTTAATTCTTTAAAAAAATACCCGTGACAATTAGAAAGAAAACGCTTCTGTATGATTGTGAATATTGTAGTTATCTATTTGTTAAAGTAATTTCGACTCGCTTACCTGTTTTAAATAATGAACAATATCTGGACACAGGAAACTAGGGAATTACACGGAAATAAAAGTGCGTCCGTTCCACACGATCGTATATTTGAGATGACAAACTACCCACATAAAACATAAATAATAATTAATGTTACACTTAAATACCCACACTACATTATACCTATACTTTATATTTATATATATAATTTCTAAGGGGTCATTTCGTAATTAAAATTTATCCAGGCAACAAAAATAATTTTATGGTTAAGAAATTGACAACGTCCTCAAAATCTGCCAGTTTACCAGTTGTGTATTCCATTCTGACGATTTAACATTTCAGACGTTTTACTTGAATGTCGTTTAATCCACTAGAGCATTATACCAGCATGTCCCTCGGCTACGGAGGGAAATCATCAAATTACGTTTCTGGTTCTTGACGAGTCAAGGTACCGCCGTCACGATACAAAATTGTTCCTGAACAATCTGAAACTGAAGGAATGCTCTCCTCCCCCAGCTCCCGCAATGACCTGATCCTGCCATCATGTCGTGGTGGCTGGTGGCGGGGCTGGTGCTGGTGACCCTCGGCGGGGGCTCCGCGGCCTGCCCCTGGTCGTGCGCGTGCAGGCCCGGCGCCGTGGACTGCGCGCACAGGGCTCTGCTGCATGCCCCGAAACGAGCGCCCAGCGATGCGCAAAGACTGTGAGTATATACAACTAGATTTGAAATTGAATATAGTAATTAGTACATCCAATACAACACAATAATATGTAATGCAACATATCACAACACAACACAACTTAGTGCATTGCAACATAATTCAGCGCATTTTCGCCCTGCAAAGGATTCCCTGCTCCACTCTCACACGTCTGATTGGCACTCCCTCCGGTACCGCGGTCTAATCAGTACGCACTGTTTTTATTTCTAGTTCATTATTAAGAAATATACAGTCAAATCCACCACATATTTATTCATGATTAGCGTTATAAACAGTTTTGCAACCCCATTTTCACAAATTGAACTATTCAAAAAAAATTGGTTTCACCCTCATAAAATTTGAGTACGACATTCAGCAGAAAGTAACTTGCTCGGTTCAGTAGCCCATTGTGTTCTATAAAAGGGCCGGGGAAGCCCCTCGGAGTGGAAGCAAGTGTCAGAAATTGTGCGGAATTTAGTATTTGATCTATCTTCGGTGGATTGGTGGTTAGGTACTTGTTAATGGTTTTAAAAGTAAATAAAAACAGTGAAGCATTATATCATATCAACAGCTATATGTCCCCACTGCAGGTCTCAGTCCTACTCTCCTACAGAGTGTATGGGACATAGTACACCACGCGGGACCAGTGCGCATTGGTAGACTTCACACACTCCTGTGAATTTCTTCTCAGCAGTGTGCAGGTTTGTTCACGATGTTTTCCTTCACCGAAAAGCCAATGGTAGTGATGTTTAGCATTCGTACATAAATAACAAATTGTAACTCATTGGTACGAGCCAGGAACACAGACCTCGACTGTTCAAGTACTGACGCTCTGACTATGATCACTGGTAATGAACCTGCTGGATTCCTGGATGGAGAAAATGTTCACTGCGGATATATCTCTGGAGTCGAGGACATCAACAAGTCTTACAGACCCTCATCTGAACACACATCATTTATACTGCGTTATACGTGTACGATAACGTGTGAAAACCCATAAGAATACGAGTATATCAATATTTGCGCGGGCGCGCGCGCTATTTTCTATTTTCCACGGACATGAGCTTCTGAGACATTATTGTGAATTCTTAGGGGAACTCGCACAGGGTAGAAAATAATACAGAGCGATATTAAGAGACTTTGTTGGTTAGAGCACGTGGCCGCGTTCAAATTTGGATTGTTTTGTAGCTGTCCCTATCCGAGCCCTATCCTACCCGAGCGCGTACGGTGAGACAGCATACACTACGCGAAGTTATTCACCCGTTATTTGGATGTTTCGTAGTCCAGGGATCATTTGAAGGATACAGTATATTATGTAACCATTTTTTTAATACAGTATACTAATGAAATTTCAGATGTCGGTGGTTTTTCCAAATTGTTCTAAATTGATTCATACTCTTGTAAAACAGTTTCAAAGTTGGGGCTTTTTATTACCGTAAAATACAATTCTTTGACGCCCTGTAACTCTGGAAGTATATATTTTAACAAAAATCTGACTCACCACCGACACAGATATTTGTTTCTAGATTGTGTCTTGAAAATTTCATAGATTTTCATAGGTTAATACTCAAAATATGACTGGACTACGTTTGTATGGGCGCTTTGACACCAGCATACCCTCTAAAAACGTTCCAAACTTCCGATGAAACAACGGGACGTTTAAAATACAATAACGCGTTCAGGATGCTATTGGGGCTGCCGCGCTACTGCAGTGCGTCAACTATGTTCGCGGAGGCGCGCACAGACAGCTTGCATGCTGTCCTCAGGAAAAAGTACGCGTCTTTATCCAGTCGAGTGCGCACCAGCTCCACTCGCATCCTGAACACCATAGCCTGGAAATTTGACTGTCCCATTATCATCATCATCAACATCAGCCGGGAAACGTCCACTGCTAGACATAGGCCTCCCTCATGGTACGCCACATCGACCGGTCCCGAGCCACCTGCATCCAGCGACTCCCCGCGACTCTAACCAGGTCGTCGGTCCATCTAGTAGGGGGACGGCCTGGTACGTGGTCGCCACTCGAGAACCCTTACTCCCCAATATCTGTCCCATTATGCGACATGTAAATAGTCTGACTAACTCAGTTATGACATATACTTACTAACATAGTTATAAGCAGTACTAACAATGATATGGATCCTTGACATCTGATAATAACATTATTTTTTTATATAATATCACTCTAGTGTCTCTCCGTCTGTCGCAGCAACGACTTTTGCTATTGACTTAAGATTTTGAGCACTCAGAGAACCAAAATGGCCGACACATATTAGCAAGCTGAAGTGTAAGAGGGCTGGTCATGTATGACGAAGGACCGACAACCGCTGGAGCAGACGAGTCCTCGAGAGGAGACCACGTCTAGGCAAAAGTAGTGTAGGACGTCCCCCGGCTGGGTAGAAAGACGTCTTACGCAGGGTAGCCGGACGTGAATGAATGCGAAAAGCAGAGAACTGAATTGAGTATCGAATTCTGACAGAGGCCTATGTTGAGGAGGGTTGTCATTGTTTTAGTTCAGACTTGACCGCAAATAAAATGAAACCGACTAGAAAACCAAACTAACAACCCTTGTATACCTAACTATATCAGTGCGTGTACCATGAGTTTACGTAATCGATAACGTATATCGAATACTATCGGAAATGCTGAGACAAGATGCGCGTGACAAGGATAGAGCGATAGTTAACGATACACGTTATCGCCTGCGTAAACTCATGGTAGATGAACAGTGTGTCTACCATGAGTTTACGCAGGCGGTAACGTATCGAATACTATCGGAAATGCTGCTCAGTCGAGATGCGGGTGACAAGAACAGAGCGATAGCTAACGATACACGTTATCGACTGCGTAAACTCATGGTAGATGCACAGTGTGTCTACCATGAGTTTACGCAGGCGGTAACGTATATCGAATGCTATCGGAAATGCTGCTCAGACGAGATGCGCGTGACAAGGACAGAGCGATAGTTAACGATACACGTTATCGCCTGCGTAAACTCATGGTAGATTCACTGGAGTCGATTGAAATGTAATGTAAGCGACACTTATTTCTCAAATACGAGGAAACTGTTTTAAAACACACGCGTTCTTTGTTTGGCTTCTGACTATAGTTAATGCGTTCAGGCAATTGTTGGAATTAACAGCTTTGTATGAATTGTTTGATGATACAATTACCTTTTATTGACCGAGCGAGCGCGAGCGAAGTGTCCTCGTTCAGCTTTGCTAAAAATGCTTGCGTATGTCCAACGGCAGAGGTCCAGCTGTTCTATTGTTGTTAAAATTTATTCAAAATGGTAGAGATGTAATGGTTGAAAACGTATAAAATCAGATTGCAGCCATTTTGAAAAATGACACCAAACTGTTTTGCTACCCTTCAACATCAGGGGGTCGGGGTGAGGGGGTGGCACAATAATGGAAACATTTATTCAGTTTTCAGCTATTCAAAGCCTAAAAGTATACTTTTAGGGCAAATGAAGTCGGTTTGCAGTTCTTTTTGAACGCATTTACTTGTTCAACTGAACTGTACTGCTATCCACACACCTTACTCCAGTGTGGCTTTAGTTCTTACCAGTATTTGAACAAGTACTTGCTGTGAACGTTCTCGTCAATCGGTAATATACATACATATGTCAGTGGTTGACTGAAAATGATTTTATTATATAATCATTCTGTCCCTACACTACTCTGTGTCGTTTCTATACTATCGGAGCCGGTTCCACCGAGGTACAGTCCCGGGCAGAAGTGCGTTCTAGTGGAAATTTATCTACGATATGCTTCAACAAAGGATGAAAGGTTTCCTTACAAGGAAGTATTGGAAGCTTGTGGCTCACGAAAAGAAAGGTATTTCGGTGGACGACTTACAAATTTCACAATCTTTATATGGGATGGGATATCATTTTTTCATTCATGGATAGATGGCACCATCGTAGCAAAATTTCATTTTCAAATGTATATTTTTTCGTATGAATTGAGAGCAAGGAGTTTACATACTGAATTCTGTGATGCAAATCGTACATCCACCAAAGAGAATATAACTAACTGCTGCGTAAACAAATCTGTCAAAGTAGTTAACAATACGATTCTTGGCGCGAACTTGAAAAATGGTGGTTCATTGCAATTTTAGTAATTCATTAATAATACTGTTATGTGTGTTTTTTGTGTTATAATGGTGTGATATAGTGCAAGAAGTGTCAAGAATCGTCAAAACAAGCGATAGAATGTACATATTATATTTTATTGAGAAAACTGAAGAAGAAAATGAGAAAGAACAGATATATTTGCTCTAATTTGTTGTTATGTTTAGTATGTATCTCTCACATTTTATTCACTTATCTATATTACTTTCTGTTTAACTATGCTACTTTATATATACACATATATTACTATTATATTGTATTATATATATAATTACATATATACATATATTACTATATTATGTACGATTTACCGTATCGAGGAGTGAATCAATTCCCTTTTGGTTCTGACGGAAGATCAGCGCTGCAGCTCTGTCTGCAGCATATGCTGAGTGAGGACCAGTTCGTCAGAAACACAGATCACAGGATACGGCACTTACGTGACCAATGTCGGCTGATGATGTATTGTTTATGTGTGTGTTTGTGTCTATTTCTGTTTATGTTTCTTCTCTGTATCTGTGTTTTCTGTTGAATAAATGTTATATCTATCTATCTATATTCAGAGTAGTCTGTATGGCTTTGTTCCATTGCCTTCCCATTCGGGAGAATTAAAGTACAACTACTTCACAATACTTTTTTTGGTGCGAAGACAGTCATGATGATTTATGACAGATTAATTTATACTTCCTCCACGCCATCTATTGACACCTTTAAGAACTCAATTTAGTCTTTGAACTCTTCTCAGTTAAATTTGTTTTTCAATATATTTTTACGTTATACCATTCTTGGGTGCATATTACCGTACCTATTATTTGTGATTTCCAGTATGTTTATTATTTATATTCTGACCCTCTTGGACGTTTTTTTAACGCGCTTTTATTAGCTTCACCTGTATGTTTGTGGGCTTGTGAGTTTATAATTCTCCTTCGCGCGCCTGCTGCCTTCCTTGTCAACCACCCGTAATTAATAATTGGTGCAAATAGGACAGATATAGTTCTGAGTGTTCGACTGGAGAGAGATCCTCGTTATCTGGATGGAAAGCGAAATTGCTCACGATCGTCGATAGCCGGCCAACGAACAAGACCCGTCACCGTCCATAGAAATTATATCGAGTGTCTTCGTTTTTAACACGCGCGCCTGCTGCCTTCTCAGCCCTAGTAGCTGATTTTTTATGGCTCACTTTCCGGAATAAAACCGGTCGGTAAAGAAACTACCATCAAATAGTTGATAATCTATAGTAAATAAAAAATTAGAAACAAAACTAAAGAACACGCTTTGATAGCATATTAAACTAAAAAGTGAAAAATAAATATGTATAGTTTAATAAAACTAAAAAAACACGCTTTTAAAGAATATCGAACTAAAAAGTTGTAAATAATTTTTAAAATAAAATAAGCTTAAAACAATAATGAACGAACAATAAATACTAGTATTATTGTGAAAAAAGCGTGGGCGCTTTGTGCCACATTTTTCGTATATCGAGCGCCCAACGCTTTTTTCACAATAATACTAGTATTTATTGTTCGTTCATTATTGTTTTAAGCTTATTTTATTTTAAAAATTATTTACAACTTTTTAGTTCGATATTCTTTAAAAGCGTGTTTTTTTAGTTTTATTAAACTATATTTATTATATATAAAAAACCTGTACAATTTTCCCTGCGCCTGTACCATAAGGGTGCGCACATATTAGCATTATATTGGCGACACAGGGCACGTGGCGCCCCCCGAATGTATCAATATTTCTCCAATGAGCGATTACCTTTACATATATATATTATATATTATATATATATATATATATATATATTGTTGCTTATAAACACAACGGGATGAGAAAATAAGTCTGTCGCAAAATAGCACTGCTGTGCTCAATCTGAGGTAATATTTAAAAGTGTTCAATGTTTCGTATGGGTTTTCTATATTACTGGAACTCAATAGTGCTATAAACATTGCTGTTTGGCGGCAGATTTTGATATGATTGTCGCGAGTTTCAGAGTTATACGATAACCGGTGGGGAGTGAAGGTTCTCGAGTGGCGACCACGTATCAGGGAGTCCCCCTAATAGATTACCGACGACCTGGTTAGAGTCGCAGGGAGTCGCTGGATGCAGGTGGCTCGGGACCGGTCGATGTGGCGTACCATGAGGGAGGCCTATGTCCAGCAGTGGACGTTTCCCGGATGATGATGATGACAGAGGTAGATTTGCAATATTGAAAACGGTTCTAACGATTGTGATAAAATTCACAGACTAGGAAACTTTGTAATCTTGTGTTCTATACAAGTAAATGCGTTCAAAAAGAACTGGAAACCGACTTCAATTGCCCTAAAAGTCTACTTTTACTAAGGCACAGATTTATATCGTTTTCTCATGGATGCCGTTGTCAGAACTGGACCAAATTGAAATGGGACCACACGGGAAGCACCAGCTTTCAAATAAAAAAAGAATCATCCAAATCGGTTCACCCAGTCCAAAGTTCTGAGGTAACAAACATTTTAAAAAAACATACCCGTAGAATTGTTAACCTCCTCCTTGTTTGAAGTCGGTTAAAAAATCGGCATTTTTACGTATAATGGGTACGCACTTGGCCTTCATCTCACCTGATGGTAAGTGACGAAAAGGTCGTTGGATGGTACCGTGTGCACCCAAAAGCCTCAAAGTAATGAGGCGCTGGCTCTGCTACCGTTCATACCGGAACACAACAGTGCTATTAACACTGTTGTTTGTCGGATGACTTAGGTAACATGGTGGTAGCTAGCCAGGCAGACACAGTGTCTACCCCAACTGGAAATAAAAGGGAACTTACACATTTTAATTTCATAATGTAATCTTTTTGTGTTGTTTCTAATTCATAACTAAAACCTCTTTAATTATACAAATAAATAACAAAAGCAATTCAATTCAAAGAACGAAAAGAAAATTAGAATTTCGGAAAAGTTCTATTCAAATTCATTCCATTTTCAAACGTCGCGTCGTCCTCGGAAACGGAAGTCCCTTGGCGCCCTCTACCGCCGCGGCGGTGATAACACATGTACCTGCTTGGCTGTTTTATTCTTCAAAGGCTACTCCAGTCACAGATAATCTTCAGTCTCTAGAAATAGGTTAAACATACTGCCTTATATTCATTTACATATCTTTACGATGAGGGTTTTGAAGGCAGCTATCAAAAAAAACTTATGGCGATCAAGAGATGGCGCTGTTTTACAAAATTCATTTCTAACCGTCTACCGGACATATAAAATGCCCTACCACCAAACTATTTCTAACGCAAGTGTGGATAAAAATGGGGCAGTTTTCCTCATTTTCCCAATTTCTCCCGATAAACTGGGCGACGGCGTTTGTTCTCAGTCTTTATGAAAGCTCGGGGCTCAATTGCTCCCTTTATAGGGTGTCACTGCTTCATAATGTATTTAGGACTATCCGGAACTATCAAAACATTACTAAAACCGGCTAAGTGCGAGTCGGACTCGCGCACGGAAGAGTTTTGTAATCGTAAAATGGCTATTTTAAGAGGCTATGTTGGTAAGACCACGTGGCCGCGTTCAAGGTTGCATTGTTTTGTAGCTGTCCCTATCCGAGCCCTATCCTACCCGAGCGCGTACGGTGAGACAGCATACACTACGCGAAGTTATCCACCCGTTATTTGGATGTTTCGTAGTCCAGGGATCATTTGAAGGATACAGTATATTATGTAACCATTTTTTAATACAGTATACTAATGAAATTTCAGATGTCGGTGGTTTTTCCAAATTGTTCTAAATCGATTCATACTCTTGTAAATCAGGTTCAAAGTTGGGGCTTTTTACTACCGTAAAATACAATTCTTTGACGCCCTGTAACTCTGGAAGTATATATTTAAACGAAAATCTGACTCACCACCGACACAGATATTTGTTTCTAGATTGTGTCTTGAAAATTTCATAGATTTTCATAGCTTAATACTCAAAATATGACTGGACTACGTTTGTATGGGCGCTTTGACAACAGCATACCCTCTTAATGAGATAATTTAAAAATTATACTTTAGAGAGTTATTCCTATACTTGTGCCTGACCTTGCTTCTTGCCATTCAGGATTCTAGGTCAATCGAAAAAATAAGCTACATCTACGGCCGAATCTTTTTATTGCAGTAACTGAGAACTTCGTACATTATAGTTCTATGACTAAGAAGTTTAATTTTTTTCGCAAATCAAACTTTTATATATCACGTGTTTCTGAGAAAAATGGCCTTGACAGACAGACAGACGGACAGCCAAGTGATGCTATAAGGGTTTCTTTTTTCTTTTTGAGGTACTGAATCCTAAAAATCGTCTGGCTCAACGGCAGACACTGCCTTCAACTGCCTACGTTTAAGTTTTATATTCTTCATCTTCATCATCATCAGCCGGGAAACGTCCACTGCTGGACATAGGCCTCCCTCATGGTACGCCACATCGACCGGTCCCGAGACACCTGCATCCAGCGACTCCCTGCGACTCTAACCAGTCCATCGGTCCATCTAGTAGGGGGACTCCCCGGTACGTGGTCGCCACTCGAGAACTCTCACTCCCCACCGGTTATCGGTTCTTCGAGCGATGTGGCCTGCCCATTGCCACTTCAGCTCACTGACTCGTATTCATCAGTGTTTTGATATTATTGCTTTTGTATCATATATTTTTGACTATTTTCTTTTATATTATCTCTGCCCTACGAAAGTCTCACTGAGAATAACCAATCATCGAATCGAAATCTGAAGTTCCCTATTGTCCTGTAATTTTATTCAAGATGGCCGCCTCACCGGAAGTATCCGCGGGTATATACACTTCATTTGCTATGGTAGCGACATCCGGTCCCCGGTTTCTGCGCCAAATACCCGGCCCCCGAGGCCAGCAAACGTAATATCTTGGTTCTGGACCAAGAGGGCCGATTTAAATCACATCTTCATCGTTTACGGATCGATGCAGGTTGTGATATTTCATTCAGTATTGTTTACATATTGGTTGTGGAAGGTAGTTATTTAACTCCGTCCCGTTGGTTACAGAACCCTAAAAATGATCACAAATAATGGTATTTGCAAAAGCACTTTAGACAGGTACTGGTTCAAATTAAATCATCATATGTACACATTATTATTTAGCCTGCAACGCCCTTCGCGTTCAATACAACAATGTGTTTAGGGCTCTGCTGCGGCTGCCTCGCTTCTGCAGCGCTTCGGGGATGTTTGTCGAGGCACGTGTATACTGCTTCTCCAGCACGATGCGCAAGAGTGCGTCCTCCAGCGCGCGCGGGGTGCGGGGTGCGGGGCCGCAGCAGTCTGCTCGCTGTCGTCGCACGCACCGACGGACCGGTGCTGGGACACTGGCTATCATCACATGCACCGGTGGCACAGTAGCATGTCTCACGATATAGTTAACTTACTAACATAGCACTAAGTTTACTAACACTATGGATGTGTCTGATTTAAATGAACAATAATAATAATAGCCTTGTCGCCGTCAAATTTAAATGAATATTTTAGAAGTTATAGTGAATCATGCAAAATTCAAAACACCAGCACCACGCTGCGGACGGTGCAGCACTTCGGAACTGAGTATACCTCTGCACGTAGATCTGAGCAGTTAGATTGTTCTAGTGTTATCTATATCGAAGTAGTGTGTGGTGGTACTCGTACAAAGCTGGATCTTTGCAAACTTGCAGCGCTCCGGGCGCGCGGGTACTGTCGTCCGCGTAAACATAAAACTTTGCTTATTATTTTCTCCGATTTATTCTGCTTTTAAATCCTGTAACAGAACAATATTGGGCTTCAAAATTACCAAAATATTAATACAAATAATAAATGCGAAAGTGAGTATTTTGCTACTTAATTTTCGCCGCAACGGAGAGTCCGAACGACTTGTTTTAGGTACGAGTATATAAATAGTTGAAGACTAAAAACTAGACAACTGCGTGTTTGAACGTGAACTGGGTCTTATAAAAAGTAATTTTGAATGAAGTTTTTACGTAATTTAAATTTTTACCACTCCAAGTATATTTTATACTTCGGTCGACTGCTACTCGTTAATCTGTGGCTTGTTTATTCGTCCCACAGTAAAGGACCACGTTTCGGTGGCGTATGTCATACGCCATCATGTCACGACGCGTATAGCTTAGTCTACTTTAATATTTTTCTATCAACTGCCACTTGGGAATCTTCAAAAGTAGAGTAAATAGTCACCATCTAGACCAACACGTAACATCGTCGACCTCATCGTCACTTACCATCAGGTGAGATTGAGGTCAAGCGTTGATCTATCGTCTATTAAACAAGTAAATGCGTTTAAAAAGAACTGGAAACTGACTTCAATTGCCCTAAAAGTCTACTTTTATTAAGGCAAATTTAAGATTTATATTGTTTTCTCATGGACGCCGTTGTCAGAACTGGACCAAATTGAAATGGGACCACACGGAAAGCACCAGCTTTCAAATAAAAAAAGAATCATCAAATCATCAAAATCGATTCACCCAGTCAAAAATTCTGAGGTAACAAACATTAAAAAAACATACTCGTCGAATTGATAACCTCCTCATTAACCGACTTCAAAAAAGGATTTAAAAATGTCATAGTAAAGTTTTCAGAGCGCGACTGTACCAATCTAGACAGAAATTAATCAACGCCGCGCTTGGGTCTGGCTCTGAGCTTGACTCTAATGCTTGGAAGCTTGGAAGTTACCAACCTAACAACCGAAAAAAGAAAATTATAAGGTGCCTCTTTTAAAAGCTTTTATTTTTCTTCTATCTGTTGTACAATATATTAAAATCTGACATCGACGGATAATAACTTTAAATTATTGCGAAATTAAAATCAAAATAATAACGTATTTTTATTTTTGGTGCTTTCTTTTAATGTCCGTTACAGTATAAAATACAATTCAACCTACTAATTAGGTGTCAAGTACCCGATTGCCGTGCTGTTATTGCCTAGGGATCATCTGTGCTATTAACATTGTCATTTGGCGACGTACCGTGTGAAAGTGTTCAAACGTATGCCTACATATCGTCCACTACACCAACTGCGTGCTTTAATACAATTTGCAGGAGTTCTCGTTGTGCTAGTGAAATATATCTTTGATAGCCGCACTGGCGGTATCCACTGCAGCAAACCGCCTGGCATCACGCCAGGCCTAGCCATTTTGCGGCACTGGATACTGTGCTTAAGAGGTTATGCTGTTGTCAAAGCGCCCATACAAACGTAGTCCAGTCATATTTTGAGTATTAAGCTATGAAAATATATGAAATTTTCAAGACACAGTCTAGAAACAAATATCTGTGTCGGTGGTGAGTCAGATTTTCGTTTAAATATATACTTCCAGAGTTACAGGGCGTCAAAGAATTGTATTTTTCGGTAATAAAAAGCCCCAACTTTGAACCTGATTTACAAGAGTATGAATCAATTTAGAACAATTTGGAAATACCACCGACATCTGAAATTTCATTAGTATACTGTATTAAAAAAATGGTTACATAATATACTGTATCCTTCAAATGATCCCTGGACTACGAAACATCCAAATAACGGGTGGATAACTTCGCGTAGTGTATGCTGTCTCACCGTACGCGCTTGGGTAGGATAGGGCTCGGAGAGGGACAGCTACAAAACAATTTTACCTTGAAACCGTCCACGTGGTCTTACCAACATAGCCTCTTAAAGTTTCATAGGTCCAGCGTATTTTAAAAGAAAACCTTACGCATTCCATTTTATGCCGAAAATGCCTAACATCACCTGATATTCTTTCTCAACTGCTGAATTGATTTTTACCAAATATGCTCGTGGCTAACAAACCGCATCAAAATCTGTCCATCCGTTCGAGAGTTGCAATGCCACAAACAGACAGATACTGGTGTCAAACTTATAACGCACCTCTTTTGGCGTCGGGGGCTAGATCCACGCACCTTTCATACCGGAACACAACTGTGCTATTAACACTGCTGTTACACGACAGACTTAGGTAACATGGTTGCTAGCGAGGCGGACATAGAATATGCCACCAACCGATTCGAGAACCGGTAGGTACCTCTGGGAATCGAACCCTGGACCTCCGGGTTGTGACTCCAACATTTAGACCGTAGGCCACGGAGGCGGTCAAGAATTAAAAACCATTCTGAGGTTTATTTTCGGAATGTACTCATCAATACCTTTCATTTGATACCAAACACGATATTTTTTGAATAACACTTCATGTCCTTTATAGGCCGCCATTTTGAATTTTATGTGATGTCATATAACCTAAAAACCACGGGATTACAGTGCGCTTCCAATGATATATCAATTGCCATAATCAGAGAAATAGTTTAGGAGATATGAGAGAACAGATTCATATAGTTGGTACATATGCATAACACATACAATGGTTGCTAAAATTGCAACCCTCCTTTTGTCTCTGCCGTAGTCGGGCAAAAATGAACGATATTGACCAAAGACTTGAATATAATTACAGAAATGTTTACATTAAACTATTCACATTGCAAGTGTTGCTTACTACGATAATAGCTTCAATAATAAAACATTCTGGCGATTCTGTTACCATTGATTTAAGATAACCTAAGCGTAGCGCTGTCCTTGTCTGTCCCGTGAAACATTTATATTAAAACAAGATAAACGTAACCTTATAAATCCATAAATATAACAATGCGTAAGGATTTATCGGTGCCACCACGTACAGGGAAATGTGTACCGGACCGTCCTCCTACTAGGTGTGCGGACGACGCCAAAGGTATCTAGTAGTCGACGTATGCGCGAGTCTGTGTCGTACCATGCGGGAGGTATATGTTCAGCAGTGATCTTATGGCTAATGATGATGAGTGACATTTTCTTATTGCCTCAACTCCTTGACCTAGTAGCTACACTATTGCACTTACAATCTGGAGGGAACGGGCTCGATTCTCAGTGAGAGGTATCTACGTTAGGTTCGGTTGATGGATTGGGGTGGATGTTAGCTGTGGTTAGTGTGCCGCTTAACAATGTTAAGCTTCTAGGTGAGCATGCTTTCGATCCAACTGGCCTTTTTACTTACCATTATCAACAGCCTATATATGTCCCTACTGCAGGAGCTCAGTCCTACTCTCCTACAGAGAGTGTACGGGACATAGTACACACGCGGGACCAGTGCGCATTGGTAGACTTCACACACACCTTTGAATTTCTGCTCAGGATTGTGCAGGTTTCCTTACGATATTTTCCTTCACCGAAAAGCCAATAGTAATGATTTTTATCAGTCGTACATAAATAACTAATTGTAACTCATTGGTACGAGCCAGGATCGAACCCAGACCTCGATTGTTCAAGAACTGACGCTCAACACAACTGAGGTACCACTAAGTGAGTTGCAAACCCCAAGACTCCTTTTTGTCGTAATATCATGTTCCATCCTATTCTGTAGCAATTATTATTGAATATTATTATTTGTTATCATTTAGATATTTTAAATTAAATTTGTACAGAATTGCGACCAGTTCGTCTTTATTATGATTGCACTTTAATAATAACAAGCCCACAGTTGTGGGTTTGCGGAGTTCACTCCCGGTGCAGTGTAAGGGAAATCGCATATCTCAGATCTAAATGTGTCTCACTCACACTTGAGATATTGTGTTGCGGGGACATAGAGCTTGCGACATGTGGAATTCACTCTTTCTAGGGTCTTTGGTCGGGGTAGGCCAAGCGCGAGTCGGAATCGCGCACCGGGGATTCCGTACAGAATATGAAGGAACTGAGGCTCTCTTATCAAGAGTGACATAAATATGGCTAGATTAGGTACCAAACTGCTACACTCATATGTGGCCACACTAAACCGATCCCAAGGAACTTCAGTATCCGTAGGGCATAGGAGTGTGCAATTCTTCTCGCAACTCACACACAAACACACACACACAAACACACACACACACACACATGAGCATAGCAAACTTAAAATAGGAACTAAGATTAAAAGAAAACCATAACATTTAAAACAGGTTAATTTTTACTAACATAATAATAAGTCTTTTCCTTAAATAATACTGTGTAAATCCGTCTGGTGCGACGCGGTGCACTTCCAACACAAGTGTCGAAAGACTACTTTCTGGAAGGCCCCTGCTTAACACCGTAAAAGTTATTTAAGAAATAAACACTTTTTACTTTTTTAAATATGTATAATTATCATACTGAAAATCATATTTTATTGTTTTTTGTTCATTGTACACATAAAAAATATTACAAAGACCTAAAATAAAATTGTACAATTTGAGTTGGCTATCCCTAAAGAGAGATTTCTGCCGGCACCCGCGATGGAGCTGTCAAAAAATAAATAAACTGAAAGTAAAAAATGATTTCATCTCCTTGTACGTCCCACATATTGCTTCAATCTTAATAGGTAATAATTAAAACGCAAATAATAAGAAAACACTTCAAAATGCCTATAGAGTTCAATAGGAAGTAAATAATATCTCTTTAATATTTTAACGATTTTTTTAAAAATAAATGGTAATACATAAATAATTTTTGCCAAAAAAAATCAACAGTTTTTTTACTTCCAGTAGGTGCTTTACCAGAGACCCTTGCAAGCAGATAATTCACCACTAACTCACTACTGACCTTTGCTAAATTACCCTAAGTGCATACCTGGTCGCTTCGTAGTGACCCATATGTGGGGGCACGGACGTATGGAGCTACTTCATAGTGACCCACATATGTGGCACTGGACGTATGGAGCTAGTTCATAGTGACCCATATATGTGGCACTGGACGTATGGAGCTAGTTCATAGTGACCCATATATGTGGCACTGGACGTATGGAGCTAGTTCATAGTGACCCATATATGTGGCACTGGACGTATGGAGCTAGTTCATAGTGACCCATATATGTGGCACTGGACGTATGGAGCTAGTTCATAGTGACCCATATATGTGGCACTGGATGTTGAACGTGTTAAACGTACTTGGCCGGGTTTTTCTGTTAACCAACCTATTTTATGAAAGCGATACGAAGGTCAACACAAGTGGGTTGTGAATAATAGCAAATAATTGATGTCAATTGTCGTGTATTAGTTAATTATAAGTTTAAAAAGTAGGCTAGGTGTAGTCAGTACGTTTAGAGGGTGGTGGTCACCCGAACGGTAATATAACGCATTCAAAAAGAACTAAAACCCGACTTCAATAGCCTTAAAAATTTGTTTTTTGTTGATTTTCTTTAAAAAGCCATCAATCAATTTCGATAAAATTTATACGGGACCACCTATGAAATATGCTCTACCTAACAAAAAAAGAATCATCAAAATCGGTTCACTATTAACGGAGTTATCGCGTAACACATAAAAAAACATACGCGTCGAATTGAGAACCTTCTCCTTTTTTAAAGTCGGTTGAAAAACAACCTGTTCCGTAGTTGTCTGTCACAATAAGTTCACGGTTTGACGCTTATAAGGGGTGTATGTACATCATAGCGCAGTTCACTACTGCGACGTACGTTACTGCGAAAGTTCACCATCGCGACGTACTTTGTTGCGTTCTCTAGTTCGAACTAGCTGCACGTTTGTATAATATGTGTGTTTGTATAACACGATGTCTCACAATACATAGATTTAAGATTTATATTGTACAAGTCAGCCCTGCTACAGGCTTGGCTTATTGGGGCTGCTATAGCCGTAAAACCTCGTTTTTATCATCAATTTTGTTCGCTTTAACTGTTTTGGTGTACGTACGTCGCGATGGTGAACTTTCGCAACAACGTACTTCGCGATGATAAACTTTTGCAGTAACGTACATCGCAGTAGAGAATTTTAGCAACAACGTACTTCGCGATGGTAAACTCTCGCAGTAACGTACATCGCAGTAGAGAACTTTCTCATCAACGGACTTCGCGATGATAAACTCTCGCAGTAACGTACATCGCAGTAGAAAACATTCTCAACAACGTACTTCGCGATGATAAACTCTCGCAGTAACGTACATCGCAGTAGAGAATTTTAGCATCAACGTACTTCGCGATGGTAAACTCTCGCAGTAACGTACATCGCAGTAGAGAACTTTCGCAATGATAAACTCTCGCATTACCGTACATCGCAGTAGAGAACTTTCGCGACAAGTTAAGTCGCCATTACACCCATTCCATCAGTTCAGTAGCAGCTCTGTGGACTGTATGAGCCAATTACGTTCGCTGTGAAATAATTAATTTACAGCCGGATTCACTTAGCTTTTGGCATGGCCCCGTATTTTCAATTCATCTGCAAGATTGCGGATATTATGCGCCAAGTATTTCTGATGGCTACGATTCCATTAAAAAGTCATAAGCTAATTCGAGTACAAGCTACGAGTGATTGACGTAATATTACAACGAAATACGATGCGACATCCAAAGAATGCTCTCTTTAGCTAAAGTTCGAATGCCGTCCAGAAAAACCGTCTAAACAGCGCCGCTAATGTCACGTTTGACAGTTAACGTTTAACACTACGTTTATAAAGCTTTCCATGGCGTGTAACCACCGCACCGTCTAACATATACGTACCTCACTAGTAGAGCAATTAAAAATAGTAATTATATTATGACATTGCTCTGGTGTCGTAAGCGGCGAATAAGGGAATGTTTCGTTTCGGTGTTTCAAACGTCAAAAAATTATGTTTCAGCCGTTCACAACTATTTTTTAGCCTATTTGAGAAGCATACACTTCAAGGGGCGAAGGGAAGAAACATAATGTGTGAACATTTATGAGACAGACTGGCGAGAGACACTAGTTATAACAATATCGACTATCGATGCTTCGGTAGTGGCGTCACATCACTACCTGCGCAGGAGTTTGAGCGCCGCGTCGCCCGCCATGATTCAGCTGCGGGGTAAACGTGTTGGCTAGCATGAAATACAGATAATGTGTACATACATATACATATATATATAAAATAAATTGCCGTGCGTTTGTCTCGCAAAAAAATATATCTTAAAAAGTACTATTTGTTTACTTTAAAATGTTCGTGATAGATGTCAATAATTCGGATGAAATTTTGGTGTAGGGAACAGTAGAGAAAAAATTCCCAAAAAATATTTACAAGAGATATTTCAAATTTGGCCTGCACTTGTACACTATTTAAAAAATGAAGGAGTAATCTAAAGATATATAGAAAATACTAGAATTACATTTTTGTTTGTTCCCTGCTTGTACAAAAACTTTATTTTTTGTACTACGTGATAACGTCAAATGTCATGATTTTCGCCATCTTTGTTTTTAGCTTCCGGTACAAAAAGATGGGTGCTATAAGTTTGACGCCAATATGTAATGCCGAATGGATGGACCGATTTTGATGCGGTTTCTTTACGTGAAAGCAAGTTTCCTTGCAGTGGTTCTTAACTATATTTGGCAAAAAATCGATTCAGCATTTTGAAGGGTATCAACTGATGTTAGGCATTTTCGACATAAAATTGTAGTTTTTTTTAATTTATTGCTTAGGGTGCTCATTGCTTAAAATTTAATTCTATGTTTAAGTTAAGTCTTACTGATTTGTGCGTTTGTAATTGTAATGTATTTATAAGCTAGCCAGGTGGACGTAAAAAATACCCTAGCACCGACCTATGCTGCTTTACTGAACTACCTTGCATTGTATAAAATCTTATTTGTAACTATAGTCTTCCAGCTAAATAACAAGGGCAGCGGTTGCATCATATTGCAGTGTCAGTTTGTTGGTATTACTCGTACGGTTGCCGGCGGCGCTGCGCTGCGCCTGCGCCGTAACTTGTGATGAAACTGAGATGACGTTCCTTTCCTTAGACATCAAAAGTTCTCGATAACTAAAATATAGTTTCCGAGAATTTATGTAGACCCGGCCTGGATTTGTGTATACACATCTAATTTTAAAAGGTTATTATCAAACACAAGTTATTTTTTTAGGGTTTCGTATCTCAAAAAGAAAAAGGAACCACTTTGTTGTCCGTCTGTCTGTAAATACCCTTTTTTCTCGGACGCATGAAGGTTGAAAATAATATTGAACTACGCAAGTCTGCAGTCCCTTCTACTCGTAGCTGTGAAAAATGAAGCTTCTAGTACACTGCAATTTCGACGAAGAAAGCATCTGAACCTATAGGGTATTTCCCATTGATCTATAATCATGAAATTTGGCAAGTAGCAAGGACTTTCCCCACAAGCATAGAAATAAATCGGAAAAGCTACTGAAATCTCATTCAAATTTTACGATTAAAGTGTAAAAATCGCTAGTGATTTTTAGGCAGGTGCTTATTCCTATACCATATGATTTTCAGTATGTTAATTATTCATATTCTGTACAGAACCCTCGGAGCGCGAGGCCGACTCGCACTTGACAGATTTTTGAATATTTGGCTTAGTTTATTTGTACATAAACATCACAAACCCACACAACAGGCTACATTTCACTTAAAAAAAACAAAGATGGCGTCAATTGAATGACATTTGTCGTTTAAACTTAATACATAAAAGAATGATTTTTTACAAACACGATACAAACACAAATTTAATGTATTCAACTATTCATAGTATATATCTTTAGGTTATTCCTTGATTTATTAAATGGTGTACCAGCACAGGCCGGATTTGAAACACCTCTTTTAACAAAGTTCTTGACAGAATAATTGTAACGTCAAATAGCCAGTAGCGACTGTGAGCTTTCTTAAATCCATTGCGAACAGGATTATCTGGAAACACAACATGCGACAAATAAATAAAATAAATCATTGAGTAATAACATAAATACGTGTCCAGCCAATGCTCCGGCGGAATTAAAAAAGAATCGGTAGCCATTTTGAATCGTGCGCGCGCAAAAAGAGTACAGATTAAAATTTGTTATATTGAATAGAATTAGTGACGTGATCAATGTCGATAAGGAACGAGTATAGCTATCGATAAATTTTCATTTCTGTTATTTTAATGTTGTACTTTTTAATTCAGAATATTAAAAAAAAACATTTTATGTTAGTAGATTGCTAGCCTATGTTAGTAAATACGAAATAAAGAATTAACAAATCAAAAACAATAACAAAAATATTAATAAAAGAAAATTATATTGTTGCTTTTGACCTTTGATTTTGATCAACACTCTCTTCTAGTTGCTTTAATTCAGCTGCATATTTCGATGTTTAATGAATAATAGATGTATATCTGAAATAAAGAATTTATTATTATTAATGTATCGGAAATATGTCAGTGCTAAACCTCAACCTTATTTGATAAGTGACTATGTTTTAACAGTAAAATGATTGTGAAGTTGTAAAGTTAAACTGGCTAAAATGCGTAAGACATAATTATGTCATATTCGTCTAAAATTTATATCTTTCTTCTTGCTTTATTGATATCTTAAAAAGTAATGATGTCAAAAAATGACATCCCAGACTTTACTTGCGTAGAAATTCCTTGTATTGTACTCTACAACTGAATCTATGTTTGGACGCGTTATAATCAAGCGATTTGCGCTGGGCAATGATATTTGTTTTATCGTGAACTTCAGAAACTATTCAACGAGAATTTCATGTTAGATAGATTTATTTTTACATTGGCAACACATATTTTCTTATTACTAGATTTACAGGTGTTAGTTAATCTACGATTCTATGATTCTATATAAACATATGTTGCAGCTGCAAAAACAGGCCGCAAACTCATGTGCTTGCTCCCGGGGAACAAGCGCTGGTTTTCAGTTTGTAAGCCTAACCGCTAGAGGGTTCGATTGGGATAAAAAAGGCCCTTTTCCGACCCTTCAAATATCACTATACAAAAATCATTCTGTCTCTCCTTTGTGACATGAATATGACAAAAAACAAATAAACAGGCAACTTATGCAATCATATTATTATTATCAATATGTATGAAGCAAATATAAACTAAAACATCGTTTTAGTGTAATTTACGAAGAAATACCGGAAATCCGCCGCTATCCCGTTTGTATGGTATTTGAAATTTTATCTAATCTTAATTAATTTTTAACGGCAATAATTTTGAATGTAAACTTAGCGATGCGTCCAGACCCGGAATCGATATCGTCGCTATCTACTTAATCGTTGACATTGGCGTCATTTTTCATCGATATCGTCGAGTACATCGCCATGTTCACAACACTATCTGTCAAAAGCAACGGTCAGCGAATGGGACTGGCCAGTGATAAATTAAGTTCAGTAATGGCAGCGCGCGGGAAAATTTAAATTGACTTTCGACATTTCGAATGCAGTTCTGGGAATTATGATTTTAAATCAATGATCGCATGCTCAGACGAAAAGAAATCGGCACCCAATGCAGGCAACGTATCTTTTGGACGTAATGAAAAAAAACCGGTCAAGTGTGAGTCGGACTCGCGCACCGAGGGTTCCGTGCAGAATATGAATATTTAACATACTGAAAATCATGCTGTACCGAAAATGAAAGACCGATTCAAGGACCAACTTTACTTTGCGGTTACATTACATACCCGATGTATGGCTTCCAAATGCAAAGTTAAGTTTGTCAACATAAAAAAAGTTATTTTTCGTCATCATAATCATGAGGCGGGAAAAATCCACTGCTGAAATTCACACGCCACATCGACAGGTCCCGAGCCACCTGCATCCAGCGACTCCCTGCGACTCTAACCAGGTCGTCAGTCTAGTAGGGGGACTCCCTGGTACGTGGTCGCCACTCGAGAACCTTTACTCCCCATCGGTTATCGGTTCTTCGAGCGATATGGCCTGCCCATTGCCACTACAGCTCACTGACTCGTCGAGCTATTTCGGTGACCCTTGTTCTTCTACCCATTTCCTCATTCGGGATTTTATCACGTAGAAAAATTCCGAGCAAAGCTCGTTCCATTGCTCGCTGAGCGACTTTGCGCTTGTTTAGGTCCTTTACTATTTTTACTGTGTTATAATAATAAAAAATATTGGTATTCAAATTTATTCATATGTTTGAGCTGTAAGACCTTGCTTCTTGCCAAATTTAAAAGGACATAGGATTCTTTTTATCTCGTTCCAAAAAAAAGGTCACAAGGGATAAATTCAGAAGTCCACGCGAATGAAATCGCAGGCTAAACGCTAGTCTCACACACCAGCTACGTAATAAAACGATTGGTTTATAGGTACGCAGATGAAATCGCGGGCATCAACTAGTATAACATCTAGAATGATGACGATCTCGAATTCCAGTAACACAATACCGACAACGAAAATAAAATCAAAGAAAAAACTCGTTGTATCGAATCGAGGAGCAATCACATCGAATTACGTGAGATTGTATCCACGCACGGCCGGTCGACCCAGCTACTGCCGCGAGGGATGGACACACGCGAATGTCGACTCCGTGATTCTGTAAGGGGCGTTTGACATCACTAGTGTCACCTTTCTCCCTTAGGAGGTGTAGAACTCCTAAGGGGAAAGGACCAGTTGAAGTAAAGAAGTAAAAAATAGAAAAGTCAGTGTATTAGTTCTTTTTATTTAAAGGAAGATGTCTTCACCTACGAGTATATACAATGTTATTATAAAAGCTGTATGATATATGCAAAAAACTGAACTTAAAAATTACGGGTATACTGAGCAATTTTTAACACGGTAGGTTTACGTAGTTGGTTCACGTGTCATATCAGAAAATACTCACGATTTTCTGATATGACACTAGCTAGGACCCAGTCGACTGAATTACTGAGATGATTGGTGTGGGATTGACCAGTCGATATCTACAGCAACATCGATATATGGATTGACTTTGACACTTGACTTTTCTAGGTAGGACTAAATCGACCGAGTTGCTGTCGCGAGCGATGGACCCACGCGATTGTTACAAGAGTAGCGAGTCCAAGATTCTGTAAAGGGTGTTTTACCTCACTAGTTAGGACCCATTCGACCAAATTACTGCCGCGAGGGATGGCTCCAGTCGATTTTTAAAGAATATCGATTACGGGATTACGTAAGAGGTGTTACAAATTACTAGTTAGGATCCAGTCGACCAAATTACTGCTGCTTGGAATGGACCCACTCCATTATTACAGAAGTCCGACAAGCGGTAACAAAAATACACATTTTGTGGAAACTTCAACTGTCTACCTACGTACACGGACAGCGGAGTTTAGTAATAGGATCATATTGCTTACCCTTTGGGACCAGAACCCTAACGAGATTCAAGATGAGTGTGAATTGTTTCAATTCAAAGTTATTGTGTCACAAATGGTCCATCTTCGAAATTTTATCGATAACGGGATTTTTCCCGGGACATCTCTAGTTTGGATCCAGTTGACTGAGTTGACTGTCTGGAATGAGATTGATAGAGACGTGACCTCGCGATGTTTATAGTATTATCGATCATGGTATTCTTTAATCAAGTTTCGGACATCGGGGAAGGAGTTGTTACACAGTTCCCTTAGGTATGTTTCATTAATCAACTTTTTTGATGTGAAACATCTATAGCCGCACGTAAAACAAATTTCTGGCGTGGCGACGCATCGCTGTATGATGGTGTATATATACAGTATATTTATTATTGATATGTATAATTTACGATCTTTAGTAATATATTACTATAACTAACTAAATTCTTAAGTTTACTAGTATATTAAAGCCAATTAAAATTTTCTGTATATTTTAATAACATATTTTTTTATAAATATTTCAGTACCCAACAATCATCACAGGGGTCACAAAATATTATTATTGAAACTGGACATCACCAAGATCAGTTAAATACAAGACATACTATTAATGTTATGTAAGATTTTATTAATCTAATAGTACCAGAATATACTAATTTTTTATTTTAACTTCTTTTAACACTTAAAAAATCGTAATATTTTATTTTATCATTATGCCATATTTAGTTTATATCGCAATCTGTTCTTTTCAATCATATTTACAAAATAATGTCGATGTTTCACATCTGCCAGGCGTCCCGGGACGGCTCACATTTTTTGTAGGATGTCTGTTAGATGCTAGGCGTCCGCACCCAGTAGCTTCAAGCTATTGAGGCGCTGTCTGTGCTACTTTTTATACCGGAACACAACAGTGCTATTAACACTGCTGTTTAGCGTATACACATGGAGATAGCTAACCAGGAAGAGCGTGGAGTCTATAAAATACACAAACACGTGTAATTGACAATGACGTGAGATGCATATTGACAACCGAGTGTCTGATTTTCAAATTACATTTACTTACATTATATTTACTTAAATTACATTTACTTACATTATATTTACTTAAATTACATTTACTTACATTATATTTACTTAAATTACATTTACTTACATTATATTTACTTAAATTACATTTACTTACATTATATTTACTTAAATTACATTTACTTACATTATATTTACTTAAATTACATTTACTTACATTATATTTACTTAAATTACATTTACTTACATTATATTTACTTAAATTACATTTACTTACATTATATTTACTTAAATTACATTTACTTACATTATATTTACTTAAATTACATTTACTTACATTATATTTACTTAAATTACATTTACTTACATTAATATTTATAAATATATAAAATTTATCTAACTGCATCTCATCCATCATCACTCGTGCATCAACTAAAAATTAGTTTATATTTAATTAGTATAACAGTGTTACTGAATATCTCTGGGCCTGTCTGAAAACCAGCGCTGCAGCTACTGCTGCCGCATATGCTGAGACAGGTGCATTTCGGTGTTACAGTGCAGCGGAGCAAATTGAAAATATATGTATGAACTGTACTGTAATAACTGTATGTATGCCGAATAAACTATTTCTATTCTATTCTAAATCAAATCGGTTTATTTGCATTTGTTTGGTGTACTTTGTGTATAACGAATGAAAGTGTCTGACCTAGTTGCTTGAAGCTTTTGACATATTAATAATTTATTTTGTAATTTGATCATATATTAATTCAATGTCTAGATTATATTATCTATATTAAGCTTTTGAATACCATATCCTGGTAAAACACGCTGTGCCACACAAAATATTTTTACAACCTGTATACCGTGTTTTATGCAAATAAACAACCATTTCATTTCACGGCCTCTGAGTGTTCTAATCTCTGTGACGCGGACAAAAATCGTTTTTTAAATTATCCCGCAACATCGATACATTCCGTCGACACGTTCCCATCCCTGAACGTCGCCATGTTTGTTAATTAAATAATCAAGTGCCAATTAACTCGAACGTTTATCGCTCGATCGAGTTCAACGTGAGAACCTCTAGTAATCGATGTCCGTTCACATTAATGATTATGGCGATGGTTACTGCCTTACAATTTATTGTTATTGGACGAAAGGTTTGACTTGGAGCTGTTTTGTGACTCCAGTGTGGTCCCGGCTTTAGAATAACTCAATATGTAAGTTATCATTGTATGTTGGCAATATTACCTTTGATTTTTTTAGGGCTCCGTATATCCAATGTAAAAACGGGGCCCTTGCAATCTAACCCAAGTGTCTGTCTGTACATTCGTCCTTCTGTCACACCTGATTATCTCCGCCGTTCAGGAGGACAGTTTTGGGTCGCAACTCCACTGTCTCGCGGGTTTGTGGGTTGGTCAACGTAAACAATAACACCACAGATATTTTCTTCGAGAAAATTTTATTTTACCACTTTGTTGGCGTGATTAATATGTAAACCCGGATCAAATTATAGTTTTCTAGTAGTAAGAGTTAAGCCGCGGACGGACAGAGCGAAACTATAAGGCTCATAACGCCTATTATCCAGAGCCGTGCAGACATACTCTGTGGCGTGTCACTCACATTGTCTACTGCATCCTATATAACGTGATTTTATGTGAATGTAATGTAGGAGGTAATAAATAATCCGAAATAAAGGATAATCAGTGTTTTATTCATAATAGGTTCCTTGTTTAACTACGGAACCCTAAAAAATGAGTCGAAGATAAAAACCGAACGATTCCTTCAATTGTAGACGAAAATAATCGCGTTTATGTTTATACTGAATTGAATTTTTTTACGATCACGATGTCAATGGTCATATTTTATGAGGTATAATGGAGGGCTGGGGTGCGTGCTGCGTGCGCCGCCGAGTTGAAACAAAATGGCGGCAACGGCAAAGAATACAAGACAGTTTGAATGTTTGTATTTTGTAGGGATCGACTAGAATCTATCCATGAATACTTCACGTTTATTCAAGTTGACATAATATTACAACGGTAGGTATAATTCCTGGCAAACAATTTGAACCAAAATGGGCATAGTGGGGTCGATTTCTTGCCCTGGAAACAACAACAAAACAACTTGAAAAAGTCATTGACTGCGCAGTAAACGGTTTTCGGGTCTCTTTGGCGGGGCGCGGGAGGGGAATGTCATTTCGAACGCGTTGAGACGCCCCGGGATGCGCAAAATCATCCCCACTATGCCCATTATTGTTGAACATATGCTGACGGTCAGAATATTTTCGTTACACACATACCTTTAGAGGCATGCAAAGATTTGAAATTGTTAAACATTTCTGTCTAGGCTTCTTCAACTAAACAAAAGGTTTTTGATTCTTACAACTTTTAATTATTTTAGGTTTACAGATTAACCTTAATTATATATGCGGATGGTCGACCAGTCAGTCCTTTTTTTACAAATTAGAAGAGAATCAATATGGCCGCCAACTCGGCATCGGTGGGGCACATATCGACGCGTTCACGAACGCATCAAGTCGCGTTCCATATTCCATGTCATATGAGGTATGCCGTGGCGCAGACATCATTATGGTATAAAATATGACCCTTAAAATATTATCTCAACTGCTATCCAGTAATTCTTTATCTGAAGAAGCTGCAGCCAAACAGCACTGTTGTGTCCTGTTAACGAAATGTAGACTAGACGTCTTCACAGTTCACTTGGCGTCTTCTAGGTAGAGCAGCGAGAACGCTTTCCATACAACAGCAATCCGTTCCCATCAGGCGAGATCATGGCCAAACTTTGTTCTTTCTTTTTCGGCCTCGTCTTTACCCGTCAGCTTTCCCAATCATGTGGACCCACCTCTTTCATGTCTTCTTAGACCTTGTACAACCATGTAGTCTGAGGTCTTACTCTTTTTTTACAGAGTATATATCAACGCTTGGCCACGATCTCACCTGATGGTAAGCGACGATGTGGCCTACGATGGTGCGCGTTGTTCTAGAAGGTGCCTGTTTACCCTCGACTTGAAGACACCCAAGTTATAGTTTTCAGGGAATACAGACGTCGGCAGCGCGTTCCACTCCCTGGCTGTACGCATGATGCTCCCCTCGTCGTTGTTCTATTTCAAATAAATTACAACTCCTCCTCATCCACTCTCTTGTAGACCCTCATCTTACTTGACCAGTTTTATGTAATTCATTCTGTTTTACAACTATTTACTCAGACTTGCTTCATGTTTCTTGTTCTCTTCGAAGGTTTACTTAGTTCTATTTTATAGGTTTACCCTTTCGTCCCCCCACAATAAACCGCGTACGGCTGGCTGTAGGGTTATTACGGCTCGTAAAAATGTTTATTAGGGACAATCGTCAGCCTGGCTTAATGTAGTGTGTCACAAGCCTAACATAAGAAGATTCATGTCATGCTAGTGTTTCATGTCTTCTTGATTCATCATCATCACCATCATCCTGTAAACGTATGCTACTGAACATATTCCTTCCGCAAGGTACGACTCAATGACATTGACCAGAGGTTCTATTTTTTATTCGCTCGTATGACATAGCTTCGTCGCACACGACTTAAGTCACGATCGACTACAAGTCGCATGAAAACAGGTTTGACCGTATTTTTGAATCATTCGCCTAAGGTGCTACCAATATAACTTAAAATGTTTAATTTTATCCGTTTCACGCAGAAAAATAAAACCGGTAATTCATGCAAGGAAAACGGAACGCAAAGTTCATAGAACAGTTCCTACTGTCAATGTCAATAAGTGGTAATGTCAGTGTTCGACGATGACGTTTAGTCTATCGCTCGACTTCGCAAAGAGTGGTCCCGACCACTCGTTGCAGAAGAGCGATTCAAAAATATCAAATTTCATGAGTCGAACGAAAATTAGTAGAAATCGAGCGCTCGCGGCGTGTAGAGCGAATCAAAAATAGAGCAACATGTCGCTTGCATCCAGCGACTTCCAGCTACTTCTATTAGGTCGTCGATACTCGTTGCCCGGTATATGGTCGCCACTCGAGACCTCTTACTCCCCATTGGCCGTTCTTTGAGCGACATGGTCTGCAAGTGACACTTCATCTGACTTCTTGAGCTATGTCAGTGAATGTTCACAATGTGGACCAGAAATATATTTTCTGTTTTCGTTTGTTCCAGCGACCTGCAGGGCAACAACATCACCATCATCTTTCAAAGCGACTTCCTGAACTTGAAGGATTTAAAGATATTGTAAGTACTATTTATATTTGAAATTTAAATGGATTTTCAGTACAGTTATGTCTCGTATCGTTTGCTATTCCATTATAAAGATACACAATAACGATACAACTCGATGTTTAATTTAAATATTAATCTTAATGAAGGTTTTAATTGAAGAAAAAAAACATACTGATAATAGATTAGCGCTGGCCACGATCTAACCTGATGGTAAGTAATGTGGCTTACGATGGTGCGAGTTGGTCTTGCTAGAAGGCTTATCTCAACTGTTCACCATCTTCCAAAACATGGGATTCTGTATCAGAAAACTATTGGACACCTACGTATGTATTCGATGATATATAGATCGAAATCATTTTAACGTTTATCCATATTTGACTGAATTACATTTTTCATTACAACCTATTTTATGCTTTCTTTTTTTACAGACAGCTATCCGAAAACCAAATTCATACGATCGAACGTGATGCTTTTTTGGAGCTCAACGGCTTAGAAAGATTGTAAGTAATATTTTTTTAAACTTCACTTTAACGAAAACACACACCGCTCTATCAAGTTCACATCCTTTGCATAATGGGATGTGAAATTTGCATTCCATTTTCAAATACGACCAACCGGAGCGCTGCCTTGAAAGCTTCCGAGCGCTGTGACTTTGCAGAGGCGGCTGCGATTATTTTGTGTTGTTGCTTTTTTTATAGCGATTTTGTACGATTTGTGATGTAGTGTGTAATATTTGCAGGAAACTGAATAATAACCGCCTCGGGCAGATACCGGACGGACTATTTGTTAGATTGAGGCATCTACAGAGATTGTGAGTACGGGCTTACCCTCCCAACGGTGTGGTCCCCGCTACTCGTTCCCTGGTACAATATACTGGTATTTGTACCCTGGTCACACCGGGAACTGTCAGAGTATTACGTTAGCAACTTCAAACAATAAACCGTATTATAAAAAAAAACTCGTTTCAATTAGACAAAATGTGAACACGAAAATTTATAATAGACAGATGACTTTGTTTCTCATTCACTTGATAAACATCTTGCATTTAAAGCAAGCTTTCAAGATACTTTGACAGTTCTTCTGGTCTCATGGTGCCTTGGTGCTTAGTTCATTCCACATAATACCCTGTCAGCTTGCCAATAAACTCCATTATTATAACCTTCATGACAACAAAACAACTTCTTCACTCAGTTGTCCACGCGTTTGATAGCGATTTTCCTGTTTCGCCAAAGGTTTTGAGTTCAGTGCGTGTTTTTTTTAAATATGCGAACCACGATTGATTTGAACTCTGATATATTTTTTAGAATTTTTAAGTTTTTGTTGTTTAAAGTAAAGTTTTAATAATTAAATAAAATAATAATTGACTTAAGATATGTTTTTTGAATTTGAATTTTTAAAATTAATAAGTTTTTATTGTGATAAATGTAAATCAGAAATAGTGATGTTAATTAATGTGAGTAAATATTTTTACCTATAATTAAATTTAATCTGTTCTGTATCTGATAAATATCGTATAGTACACAGATTTTAGTCCTTTTCTGCTATTACATAAAACAAGTACTATTTTATTTTATCATGTTTAATAGGTACATTTTTCTCAATCCTGTTATAACGATATCAGGCGCCTGAACTCTTACCGATTCGAAATTTCTTCTAACAACAATTTCCCCTCCCACCCTTAGGTCGCATTGTTCTCCCCCCATTCACTGGGCTCTCCACTCGCCATCATGGTTATGGTATGGTAACCCTCAGTAATTGTGCTAATTTTTTACCCTGGTAACATTCCAGCTTTTCGTGTTAATTTAAATTAAGCTAGAGTAGCATAAAGCTAGACATAATGACTTAGATTAAGCATATTTAATTGTGTCCTGTTGCTGTTATTTATCGTGTGAGTTTTTCATCTGATGTTTTTTTAGGAATTATCAAAGTCTAGACATGTTGCGTTGACGTCCACTACAGAAATAACACGTTCCGGGAATGTATGGATGGAGCCCCAGCCTGGGGCCTGGTTCATAAAAATACAATTCGTAATAAACTGACAAATCTCATGTCGTTTTCGCCCATAGTGCCCGTTGATTTGTCGAAAGTGGCTGATATTTGTCAGTTTATTACGAATTGTATTTTTATGAAACAGGCCCCTGGCATGGCAATGGAACAAAGCCATACATCCTACTCTGAATATATCTCTTCTTTCTCATTTTCTTCTGCTGTTTTCTCAATAAAATGTATAATCTGTACATTCTATCGCTTTTTTGACGATTCTTGACGAGAATTTCAAAGGCCAGCCTTGGTTTCAACATAATTCGAAAGAATCCATATGCCGAATGTACTCGACATGGTAAACTCTTCCGATCGCGTCGAAACCCTCGCAATTTTGCGTAATTGATACTATAACACCGTCCGTGACACTCTTTGCACTATATCACACCATTATAACACAAAAAAAACACATAACAGTATTTTTAACGAATTACTAAAATTGCAATGAACCACCATTTTTCAAGTTCGAGCCAAGAATTACTCGTATATATCAGGAACCATAGACTAAAAAAGTTCTGTCGCTACGTTCATAGACAACTTGTAGCAAACTTTCACGCGTCTTCATTATGCAAGGCTGTATCCAGGCAACCACTGCCGTCAATTTATCGAACAATTCCGATAACTAAACAGCATAAGCGTCTACTCATCAATCAATAATTGACATCAGTAGCCAGTAGCTATAAATATTATAAAGCGCGTAGACAGTAAAAAGATAGTTAAACCTTGTCTATATAGAAATAAAGCTGTCTCCTTTTAACAAAGGGCACGAGTATAGCTTTATGTTGTTAACTTCAACGTCAATTCATTCTACACCTAATGGACAAAGCTTACATTCGTGCTAAATGCACTCACACACAAGTCTTTGGTACATGTTGCTTTTAAGACGCTTCTTAGATTTACATGCAGGGGCTATATTCAATACAGTGAAACTTGGTTAAGTTGGGCCTGGAGAAGTGAGTGACCTCCACAGCTGGAGCTCATGCTGAGGTCCCGACACTTCACCACTGAACTACCTCTGTTAGAGGGACAAAGCAAACCTCTACATCTGCGTTTCGCTCTTTTCATTTTATCGTCAGAGTTACCTCTTTATTCAGACAGCGAGTGTATTTTATAGTAAAGTTTTAAAAGCTAACTATAAAAGTCACTTATTTACAATCCAAAAGCATTTTTCCCAGAGGCTTCTTACTTATTTATCTCCTAGTAACCCTAGTACTGTCCCATATATGTCCAGGTTCATGTTTATTTTCTTTCTTTGCATGTTATATAATTTGATTCCCAACTAAATATTCTATTTCTTTTCCTTTCACACCTTCCAGGCTCTAGCAGAATTACCAGCGTTGTGGGCTCGTAGTCCACAACATTATGCTGAGTTCGGGCCTTATTGCTGGCATGATACATTGCAGTAAACGATGCTGTTATTTCTGTCTCACTTGTATTGTGTGTTCTTCTTCTTTTAGTTAGTCTAGTTTTAGTTATTATCGATCTATCTATTTTACCTGACCAATGATTAAAGAAAAGGCACAACATTTCTCACGCTCAGTATTAACAATTTTTGTCACCTCAATTAAATCGTGTAACTGGAATTCCTCTTTAACTGAGACAAAACAGATGTTTCAAATTCGGCCTGCACTTGTACACTATTTAAAAATCCAGTAATAATCTAAATGTGTATAGAAAAATACTAGAATTACATTGTTGCATTTATTAATTGTACAAAATCATTCTGTTTGTACTAAGTGACAGCGTCAAATGTCATTTAATTGACGCCATCTTTGTTTTCAACGTCAAGTCTTACCTGTTTCGTGCGTTGTATATGTTTTTGTACAAATAAACTAAACCGAATTAAACAAAAATGTTAACTAAATCCCTTTTATTTGATAATGGCCTTTTAAAATTATACGTGTACAAGACCAGCCCGCGGCTCCATACATTCGCGGAACGTGGCATTTGCAAGTCCTTTAATACCCCAGTTATCCAGGTTTCCCTGTACTACGCAAACCCACAGGAAGACGTGGGAAGTATCTAAAATAATCAGGTATTATCAATCCGACACTTAGATATCCGCTCTATTTCGTAATAACGTGTTCACATGGACATATATCATAGTGCTGTCACCGCAGAGGTGCAGGGCCGAGTTTCGGACAAGCAATGATAGTGTTGTCACCGTATGCTATCGATACATTCAGATCATATTCTGTAAGGTGAATTTTTATTATCTTATTGAAGTGAAACCCGTTTAGAAGAACTGAGAGGCGTATGCATGAATAACGAAGGTAGGCAACAAAACCTATACACGTCCCCACTGCAGGAGCTCAGTCCTACTCTCCTACAGAGTGTATGGGACATAGTACACCACGCGGGACTAGTGCGCATTGATAGACTTCACACACACCTTTGAATTTCTTCTCAGGAGTGTGCAGGTTTGTTCACGATGTTTACCTTCACCGTTAAGCAATCGAATAGTGTACTTGAATTGAAAAACAACTCATAGGTAACCCTCAAATTGAAAGTCCGCACCTTATCCACTGCGCCACCGACGCTTTTCCATTCCCCAATATACATAATCAATTATAGTAGACCTTTTATACTGCGAGGTGAGAACCTGGTGCCCTGACACACGGGGCAACCTTCTCAGGCACCAGTTCACGCACTTCTTGATGGTTCAGATATACTTTAAGTATGAATTTGTATCATATAAATTATAAACCGTAACCATGTGTATGGAATAATAAACATTTATCTTATCACTAAATTAACTTTTCTCGACCCGACACTTGAACAAACCTACCAACTGCGACAGTGAGTTGTATTAGACTACATAAATTAGTCCTTCCTCCTCAAACATTACCGGGATCCCTCCCCGAATGCTTCCATACTAAATTTCTATTGCCACAATCTTTTGAAATAGTTTACCTGACTTTGATATGTAATTACCTAAAAATAGGACATGAAATTACAGTCTCGCGAAATAAATATCATTAATTTACAACTATATAGTTAGCTACAATAACAGTTACGCAGCTAATGGTTCATAGATTCATAGATGGCGCTTTGAACAAGAATAATAAGAAGTGTGTAAAAATGTAAATTGTGATTCACTGTGAAGTTGTATGTTAATGATACTCATTTCGCGACATCACAATCCGATGTACTATTGTTAGATAGTTACTACACAAAGCCAGCTGTTCTACTGATCTCCTTGAAGGACCCTCACAATATCCAACCATTCCCAACACCCCTTCCTACAAGTCATCTATGAGTAGCACAAAGAGAACAAGAACACACGACTCCACGTCACGTCTCAAAGCTGAGTCCATTCATCGCGCTCCTTTCATCGATACATTTCCATCGACATAATCCACTCCCTGTCGTCCGAAGCACGTAGCAGCTACCAATAAAAGTGCTCGTACATTGTCGGGCTCGTTGATTCAAATATGGCGTCTGTGTACGCATCCGGGACGGATTATTTAACGTTGACCAAGCTACAACTACTTAGGGACCTTAGAGGTACATTTGGTAAGTTTACATCTAATATAATAATAATAATAAATATTATTAAAAAGGCATAAAAAACAAAAAATATAAAACGATACAAATAATAATAACAAAATAAAACTAAATATTACAACTAGAAAAAAACCTAGTCTAGTCTATAGGTCTACATTATTTCCGGTTTGCATCCCTAATGCATGATAGGTTTGCACTTGGCCTTCCTCTCATCTGATAAGGACGTGTATATTAAGCGTGTGCACTTAAAATCAAATCAAATCAGTTTATTTGCATTCATGTACTACCGACAAAGTTCCCGACCGACCACCATTAGGGCCAGTTTCGCATACAGTCGTGGCTCGGGTTGCTCCGCCTTGATAGTTTTTTTGGGATAGATCATAAAATTATAAAAAACCAGAAAGCATTTTGTATTTGTAAAAGTCCCGAAGTTGGACGCCACCAATGATGCATTATAAAATAACTATAACTACTACAATGAACCCTAAAAAGTCTCCTAAACAAACGCGGTTTCATCTCTCCTTGTTGAACAAAAGAAAAGGCGGGCCTAGCTGAGATCGACACATGCAAGCAACTTGGATTTGAAACTGAGCAGAGCAGCTTTGTCGATATTGCATAGATTCATTCGATTTTAAATAGTATTTCGATTTACATACATGAACCCTGTCAGGGCACAGAAAAATTTATAAGTCAAATTTTATAAAATAATAATAATCAAATGTCAAATTTTATACAATCCTCAAGCTAATAACGCGCTGGCTCTGCTACCTTTCATACCGGAACACAACTGTGCTAGAAAATGCCCTACCACCAACCAAATCTTGTACCGCTAGGTACCTTCACTGGTAATTAGGACACGGAGGCGGTTACAGCATCACCAGTAAATTAACTCTTAGTAGTAGTAACCTATCACAATGTTGAAATGAAAAGTCATATTTACTCGAAGAAGAGACCTTGAACTGTCTAGCCCCCTAGCTCCGCTACCGATTCTTTTCTGGAGCTCTATTTTTGATTCGCTCGTGTGACAGCTTCGTAGCATACGACGTACGTCACGGTCGACTACAAGTCGCATGAAAACAGGTTTCAGAGTATTTTTGAATCATTCACCTCAGGTGTTAAGGTCGATAAGGTCCGGAATGAGGAAATCCGTAAACGAACGAAGGTCACCGACATAGCTCGACGAGTGAGTGAGCTGAAGTGGCAATGGGCAGGCCACATCGCTCGAAGAACCGATAACCGGTGGGGAGTAAAGGTTCTCGAGTGGCGACCACGTACCAGGGAGTCCCCCTACTAGATGGACCGACGACCTGGTTAGAGTCGCGGGGAGTCGCTGGATGCTAGGCTCGGGACCGGTCGATGTGGCGTGCCAGAGGGAGGCCTATGTCCAGCAGTGGACGTTTCCCGGCTGATGATGATGAAAGTTTCCTTTTGTGTACATTTAAATGTAAATAAAATATTTAAATAAAACAAATGATACATCCGGTTCCCGTAGTACCTTGTCTTCTTCTGATGTTACATTGCTACCAACGGAACCTCTCCCCGGGGACTCCGCCGCGACAGACAAACGCAATGAACGACGTTCTTTTATACATAATTTAAGAAGAGCATTTACGAATTAAATGCGAAAAAAAAGCGGAGGGTGAAGTAGGAATACACTTTTTTTTATTTTCCTTCAGGGTTGTCACTTAAGTCTATACATACTATCTTATACCTTTAAACGAGCAATTCTTGTATATATATAATCCGGATCTCCAAAACGGCACCAACGATTTCGCTGAAATTTGGTATTTATGGGTTTCAGGGGAGAAAAATCGATCTATATTAGTCTCATGTCTGGGAAAATGCGCGTTTTCGAGTTTTCATGCGTTTTTTTCCTTCGCATTATTCGACGCAAAATATGATGGGAAATTTCACGCTGTCAAACATAATCACTTTAGCCGAGTGGTTCACACGTGTCATTCCGTCCGAGATATCCGTGTTCAAATCCCGGTTGGAAAATTGCTTTTATTTTTGTTTTTTGTGTGTTTAGGGGCAGAAATAAAGTTTATGTTTGTTTTTAAAGAACTACGAGCAAAGCTCGGTCGCCTAGATATTATATTATAAAGTTAATTGGCTCGCTTGTCTGTTCATTACGTCGTAACGGAGTCTGAATGACTAGATTTTTTTTTATTGGGATTGTTGAAGGTCCAGCAAAGGTTTCAAAAAGGAGGAAGCTCTCAATTCGACTGTATGTTTGTTACGCGATAACTCCGACAGTTATGAATCGATTTTGATGATTCTTTTTTTGTTTAATAAATCATACTTCAGAGGTGGTCCCATATAAATTTTATCGAAATCGATTGAGCGCTTTTAGAGAAAATCAACAAAGACAAAATATTTACCCAGATAATTCTCCCCTAAGGGTGAACATTTTAGGGGATGAATGCTGTAGACTTTTATGGCAGTTGAAGTTCTTTATGAACGCATAAATGATTGTATTAGTCTCTATTAGTTTATATTCTATAATTTCAGTCAATCCGAGCGACTTGTGGACATGGAAAATCCAGTCCGAAGTCGGCAAAGGTGCTAGAGTTCAATATTAGTAAGTTTACATTTGACAACCCTAGGCAGCATATTGTATGCACGAGGCGATCCCTAAGGAACTCCAGCAGCCTCTCTAGCTCCTCTGGATAGAGCGACAGACATAGAGTGATCTGGACGAGTGAAAGGGACACCAGACAAAGAATCTACCGGGGGCCGTATTTTGCATATCAATGCGAGGAAATAGTTTGAATTTCGCACGTTTTCTATTTGAAATTTGCAGATCTATTGAATGGTCTAGACAAATAAATTTTAACGTGTTTGAAAAGTGCGCGAAAATATCTACTGGGTGTACACAAAAAAAAGAAGATTTTCAACTGACTTTGAAAAATTAGGGGGTTCTCAATTCGATGCTGTATATTTTGGAGTGTGTGTGCCTTCGTGTCCGAATGTCTACACGCTTGCACTAACAATCCTGAGGTCCCGGGTTACGTTCCCAGTGGTGGTGTCTATCGACACTAGGTGTGGTTGGTGGTAGGACATTTTCTATGATCGCCTGCCTAGCTACCACCATGTTACCTAAGTCTGCCGCGAAATAGCAACGTTAACAGCTTTTCGTTCCGGTATGAAAGGTAGCAAAGCCAGCTCATTTGATTGAGGTTTTTGGGTGCAAACGCTTGGTAATATGAAGGCCAAATACAAACTCATCATACATTAAGTAATACCTCGTTACCATCATCCGAAAAACGTCCACTGCTGGTGCTGGACCGATGTATCTAAAAAACCCAGACCTACCTGTTTTCAAAAGCAAACTGCGAAGATTATTATTAGAGAAATGTTATTACAGAATTTCAGATTTCCTTAATGAAAAATCATTAGTTTGACATTTATATTGTTTTATCGTAATTGTGACATTTAATAATAATAAATTTGTTAATTTCTCTACACAGAAAGTTCCTAAACAATATACATTTTTCACTTGTTACGGTGCTAATACTGTCTGTGAGAGACTGGTGCCTGAGATAGGTGTGACCCTGTGTTACAGGTCGCCAGGCTCTCACCCTGAATTTGAATTGTATATTGTAATATGTTGACATTTAACTTAATTTTTAACATTTAATTTAACTTCATTATTTTGACATTTTGTATTGTATAAATGTAATATTTCAAATTCAATTCAAAATTCAAAATTGTTTATTGCATTGAACAAAGTTGTTTACAGACACAAGGTTGAGACCCTCTTGTAAGTATAAAAATACCTGTAACAGAGGGTCCCACTCTTCCATAACAAAAATAAATTTATATTTAAGGAAATATTTGCTTAGGCTAACATGCTAATACATATTTCATATTATAACAATAATTGTAATTTAATTTATGTAGGGATTAAGGGAAATAATTTAAGATAGGGATAGAGAAAGGGAGCGTGGGCGTGTTTGTGGGCGTGTTGTGTGTGTGTGTGTGTGTGTGTGTGTGTGTGTGTGTGTGTGTGTGTGTGTGTGTGTGTGTGTGTGTGTGTGTTATTAGCTTATTTTAGAAATTGTAATAATTCTTCTGTCTCGTCATATTTTAAGCCAATTATCCAACTGATAAGTGTTTTCTTACAATCATAATATTTCATATTATAAATGTTAAGATATTTGTTACTTTTATTATATAAGTGAGTAGACAGTTTGTTCAGTTGTCGTCTAGCAAAATTTGTATTTATTGGATTGATGTGAGGAACAGTGTAGTGTCTTCTGGTTCCTGTACATGCAGCGTCAAAAGGTAATTGCCGGTGTAGTCTCAGAATGATGTGAACAATATAGAGCTTTCTCACAGTGAGAACGTTACTGATTGAGTAAAGGAGGTCAGTAGGGAATCTGGATGGTTTAAAAAGCATTACTTTTATCAAGAATCTTTGGGCTCTCTCCACTTCTAAGAATGCTGTTTTATTAGCTCCACCCCAGATGGGAATACAATACGCTATGACAGACTGGGCCAAACAAATATAAATTTTGGTCAGTAGGTCAATAGGGGCTACATGTCTCAGAGTTTTAAAGATCCACGTCAACTTCCTGACTCTATTGGCTACTATTTCCACCTGCTGATGCCAAGACAAGCGCTGATCCAGTATAACACCAAGATATTTAGTAGAGGACACCTTATCAATGTTGGGGCATATACAATTAACATTAGCTCTGTCGTCACACCTATGGATTTTAATACTGAATTGGTTATCCGGCTGTGAGTTGTTATAGATGGAGAAACAAATGTAATTTGTCTTGTTGGTATTTAGTGTGAGTAAATTAGTCTCAAGCCAATCAGCCACTTTAACCAAACCCAATTCAGTTGCCTTTCTAACTTCCTGCCATGAGGCACCAGTGAAAACGAGAGCAGTATCATCAGCATATGAAAATATTTGGCAATTCCCAACGTTCAAGTTACATAGATCGTTTATGTACACTAAGAATAATGTAGGACCTAGAACACTCCCCTGAGGTACGCCGTAACTTATGTTTGCGTTACTACTCAGGAGGTTTCCAATTTTAACGCGCTGGCTCCTTTCACTTAAATAATCTTTCAGCAAATCGAGGGATTTACCTCTAATGCCAGTTGCTTCTAATTTTTGTATAAGAATGGGAACGGAGACGGTGTCAAATGCTTTTTTGAGATCTAGAAAAACGGTGAGGCATTTCTGTCCTTGATCAAGTGTATCTACAATTAGCGAACTTAGAGCTGCTACCGCATCCTCAGTTGATTTGCCCTGTCTAAATCCGTATTGGTAATTGGATAATATATTGTATTTATCAAAATATTTTATTAATCTTTTGTTTATAAGTTTTTCAATTATTTTAGAGATGACCGGAAGCACTGATATAGGTCTGTAGTTGTTGACATCGTTTCCGTCCCCGCCCTTATGCACTGGAGTGATGATGGCTCGTTTTAGGGGAAGCGGAAAGACACCGTTTTGGAAGCATAGATTAGCTGCATGACAGACAATAGGAACAATTTCGTTTTTAGCCAGTTTAAGAAATCTTGCTGTTATATTATCCCAACCTGGAGAACTATCCGACTTCAGGCTCAGAAGCACGCTATGAACTTCTTTAGGATCGGTATCCAGCAAAACGAAAGACGAGGTGTGAGAGGACGTTTTCTCCATATTGATGTTCAGATTTTGGTTATTTTTGTTGACGTGTATATTCTCAGCAAGAGTTTTACCTATATTAGCAAAAAAACTATTAACGTAGTTGATTGAATCTGGAGACGAAGTTTTAATATTAAGCAATTTACAGTTATCAGTTTTATTTTGTGTTAAATTAGTTATACTTTTGATATTTTTCCATAAAGTTTTCGAGTTCGTTGATGATTTAAGTAGTTGATCTCGTTCATATTTCCTTTTCAGTTTTTTGATGAGTTTATTGCAAAAGTTTCTATAACGCTTGTACTCAATTTTCAAAATTTCGTTATGTGGGTTAGATCTTAACCTTTTTTGCATCCGGTTTCTATTTTTGATGCAACGCAGAATACCTACTGTTACCCACGGCTTAATCGTTCGTTTACTTTTAGGAATATTTACTGTCGTAGTGTTGTCGTTAATAGATTCTCTAATTTTTGTAGTTAACTCCTCAATTATAAAATGAGGGTCGTTACTAAATAGCAGTTTATGAATTTCTTTTTTTGACAGACTTACTACTGCTTGACTAAAGTCAGTAATCGTTTTGGTCTTCTGTTTAGTTTGTATAGGTTTAAGGTTTCTTAGGCTAAGGAAAATCATACAATGGTCTGTTATTGTGGTATTTAGGATAGCTATACTTGCGGAAGTAGTTTTCTTGTCTAATTTAAGAATGAAATGATCTAAGCAATGGTCTCCTCTTGTTGGCAATATGTGTCCTGGCAACAACCCATACAAACAAAGCATGTTTAAGTAGTTACACTTATTCGATCGCTCTTGGTTTTGTTCTGCCATTTTGGGAGTTAGATTTATGTTGATATCACCGGTTATGGTTATGTTTTTGTGTGTTTTTATGGTTTCCAAGTGCTCATTTAGCGAGTTAATGAATAAGTCAGCATTAGACTTAGAGGGAGAACGGTATATACCAAGTATTGTGTTGTTCTGGGTTTCAATTTGTAGACACGATGCATGAACTAGTTTTATTTCTTTTGCGTTTACTTTGATTGATTTTTTTACATAAATCACAACACCATCATTTTGATTTAAATGATGGTTGGTTGAAAAAGAAGAATAGTTATCTAGGTAAGGAATAGTTTTGTTTGGGTGTATGCGGCATTCTGTTAAGACCAGTACATCTATGTCAGTACTTAAACCAGTGAGAGTCAGTTGTAGGTCGTCAATGTTACTGTAAATACTTCTAATATTTTGACAAATTATTGTCAGGTCAGGTTTTTTGGTTGGGATTAATTTTTGCAGGTCCTCTACATCACAACAGATAGCACTCGCTATTTCAGAATGGTCTATCGCGTTCAAATTGTTTAGTGTGTCACTCATGAAAGGATATCAGTGATCTGCCTGTGTGCATCATGTACGGGTGATACGAGTGGTATGAGAGTTCTGAGTTTTTATTTCGAAATTTATAGGCGCTATCTGTCCTACTTTTTGTGTTAGTCTGAGACAAGAATTGTGAGTACGGATATAGCCGATGTTTGTTTATGTGTGAATACTGTGTGTATGTATGTGTTGAGTCAATGATTTGTAATTGTGGACAGGGGTGTGTTTCGAGTGGGAATGTGTTTTTAATATAATTAGGGTTAAACTTACAAATACATTGGTACATTATCCATAATATTATAGACATTGCTTCTTTGTGGTTTAGTATTGAGTTGTATTTTCGATTTGAGTTGCACCGCCTGATGTAAATAACAGAATATAGTCATTTTTCTTGCATTAGTTGTTGTATTTGAGGTTCACTTCCGATAGCCACTATAGGGGAGTTCTCGCTTTTTCTCACGTAAACTTTGCCGTATGCCGTCCAGCAGAATTTATATGCCTTCGATTTAGCCAGGTCTCGAGCTAGAAAATAGAGTCTGGAACCTTTTGGAGTGAGCTGCTCGGATATGAAGATTGGTGTGTCCTCAGAAGTGCGCAGGCCCAAGTGCTTGGCGCATAATTTTGCTTTGTGCTTGACATTAAACTCCTTACTTAATTTCAGCACATTTGTCTTCAGTATAGTGGAGGTAGTCTCCACTATAATGGGAGTGCGCTCTGATCCTTCTTTCTTCCCTCGTACTCTGTATATATCTTTAATGTCAGCGATGGTAATGTCGCAGCCTATCGACTTTGAGAAGCATTCAACCATGGAAATTAAATCTTCTTTGGTCTCAGTTTTACTTTTTGGTACATTCTTTAGTTCAAAGTTGGCTTTTCGAGTTGTCTTCTGCATGTCTTCGATTTTATCTTCTAGTATAGTTATATATTTACGATCTTCCTTAGCCTGATTCTCTAACTGGATAACTTTCTTGTTTAACTCCTCATTCTGAGCTGTCAGTGTAGCAACAGATTTTTCAATACTAAGGTTAGTCTGCTGTATATCAATTTGGGAATTAAGAATAGATGTTAATTTATTTCCATGTTCAGAGAGTAGACCACATATCATCTTTTGCATTTCAGTTTTAAAATTTGAGAATTCCACAGTGTAATCCACGTCATCTCTCTGTTTCTTTCTTCGAAGTGCTACAAAGTTGGGGGAAGTAGCGTTTTCCAGTCCCACTGAACTCAGATTTGTCTCCGTGTCTGATTTGTTCATTGACATGTCCATTTTTGTTACACAAATCTTCCGAGGAGCGCTCTGTACAGTTCACTATTTTAGCTAGTCTTGGGCGTCGCATGCGCACCGCGCACTGCTATTGGTCGATTACTCTAATGAGCGATAATGAGCAGTAATGAGGGGGCGTGTCGATCCAATCAGCGTAGATGTGAGCGGCACTGAAGTACCAGGGTGTCAGAGCGTGCGTTTCGTAAAGTGTTGTTGTTACTCACTCCTCAATCTCTTGGCGTTTCTGCACTCCTATTTTTTCTTCACGAATTAATTCACAAAATTGTACTTTATTTCACTTAAATACGAATTAGTATAGAGTCAGATACGTTCACACCTTGTGGCGGTCCGGGGGGAAGAGGACATATTTGTATGTCTAATAGATAAGAAATAGCGATCTATACCTCTATTCTACATCTTACTGTAATTTACCTATTTCTACAAATAAAGTACTTTGACTTTGGACATAGTTCTCCTCCGCTCCCGAGATGCTTGTAGCTTACATTAAAAGTAATTTATTTATCTACAATACCTTTTCTATTTCAAAAGCTTTGTATGGAAATTTTGTATGGAAGCATTCTGAAAGAATTCCTGTTAAATATGTACTCCGGGCTATGTACTCCTAAAAGCGTCGGTGGCGCAGTGGATAAGGCGCGGGCTTTCAATCTGAGAGTACCGAGTTCGAATCCAGCCGTGTACCTATGAGTTTTTCAATTCAAGTACATTATCCGATTGCTTAACGGTGAAGGAAAACATCGTGAGGAAACCTGCGCACTCCTGAGAAATTCAAAGGTGTGTGTGAAGTCTACCAATGCGCACTGTTCCCGCGTGGTGTACTATGTCCCATACACTCTTTGTAGGAGAGTAGGACTGAGCTCCTGCAGTGGGGACGTGTATAGGCTGGTGATGATAATGTACTCCGAGAGTAATAATTCTTTTACTGATGGTCGTATTAGTTATGTTCTGGGGAACCCCTGAACAAAACCTTTATAAAACATAATTTCTGCAAAAAACAACGAGTTTCTTTTCCCCCTTAGTTCCCCCTCCACGACTGTTTGTGTTTACGTTCCCAAGTACATGAAAAACCTCTTCGTTAAACGTTCTCGCAGGCGCTTTCAGGGTGACATTGCAGCGGCAAAGGGCGAAATTATGACCTTTGCTATGACATTTTTGTTTTTATTGCATTTTATTAGGTTAGGTAGAAGCCATTGTATCTCAGTTGTGTGGAGCGTCAGTCCTTGAACAATCGAGGTCTGGGTTCGATCCTGGCTCGTACCAATCAGTTACAATTTGTTATTTATGTACGAATGATACATATCATTACCATTGGCTTTTGTGAAGGAAAACATCGTGAGGAAACCTGCACACTCGGAGCGGAGTCTCCTGGCACAGGTGTTGTTATACTTACAAGGAGATTACAACCTTGTACGCTGTTTTAAACAATTTTTCGTTTTCACTTGACAGATTACGCCCTGTATTCACTGACTTCACGGGAGTCTTCCGCACCTGGCTAGCTATCACCCATTATTTAAGTCCGCCGCCAATCAACAGCGTTAACTGTACATACAAACACACGTATCTATATGTTAACACGTCAATATACACTTACACATACACTTCTTTTACACATATATTTAATGCCTTACATACTATAAGGCTTATCTGAAAACCAGCGCCATGTCTACTGCCACAGCAGATGCTGAGATCAGTCCTGTTTGACGACACATTACAACACAATGCCTATGTACATCAATAATGTACTATTTGTAATTGTACGTAATGTATGTATTAATTGTATTTTGTATTGTGTTGTGTGTTTTAGTTAAATAAATATTTTTCTGTTTCTTAATAGCACTATTTTGTTCCGTTATGGATAGCAACGCTTATCATCCAACGTCTCGAAAGTCACTTACCATCAGGTGAGACGAAGGCCAAGTGCAAACCCATCATGTATTTTTCAACTCTCGCGGCTAGGCTCCAGAGCCGTCAATTTAAAAAAAGCTGGTAATCGAATCACCATAGTTTAAATAACTACCTCCAAGGTTATCACGAAAATATACCCGAAAGCCACTTGTAGTCGACCGAAATAGACCCGAAACCGTAATTTAGGGCACAAATTACCTCAAAGGTTCCTCTTACCGCTAATTTTAGTACGCCCCAGTTCCTCCCGGCGGAGGGGTAATAGCAGCGAGTGTCAATTTAGTTTAATTGTTCGGTAGAGGGCGGTAGAGTGCTTCACTAATTGACGAGGGAAGAGAGCTTCGATATTGAAACTAGCTAGCTCAATATTAACACCCCTCCCTGACTCACAAGGAATTCAATTTTTGCCTCACTTGCCCACAAATCGTAACACGTAAGAGTGCAAGGGTAAAAAACAGTGCGACATTTCGACTCTCATCTCGATTTATTGTCATAAGATATCATCATCATTAACAGCCTATATACGTCCCCACTCAGTCCTGCTCTCCTACGGAGAGTGTATGGGCCATAGTACACCACGCGGGACCAGTGCGCATTGGTAGACTTCACATGCCTGTTCAAGACATGCAGGTTTCCTCACGATGTTTTCCTTCACCGTTAAGCAATCGGATCATGTACTTGAATTGAACAACTCATAGCTACACGGTTGGATTCGAACCCGGAACCCTCAGATAGAGACTCCGCGCCTTATCCAATGCGCCACCGACGCTTTTTTATATACGTATAAGATATTGAGGGTCAAGCGAGCAACAACCTCTGCCGGCCTTTAATAAATTTCCATGCGATGAAATAAATAATTGTCTGAAGTATGTGTCGTTCAATTATTTTTTTAATTTCAAATTTGCAGGTTGCATAGGTTGGTTGTAGGTCGTTTTTGAATGGTGTGTGGTCTCAGCATTAGAATAGGTTCACCCCATATATCATCCCTACCCAGGCAGCCTACCCGATCTAGCATCTCATGAACTTGAGGCTTTGCGGCCTTAGCGTCACTTACCATTTATTTTTTATATCTTATTGTGATCAGAAACGTCTGTACCGAAACAAAACGTATTTTCTTCGACTTAATGAATCACTGAATTGTCAATAAATTCGATTAGCCTACTAATAACAATATTTAATAAATCTTAAGGTAATTCGTAATCATTAAAAAACAAATCAACTCTACTCAGAAGTGCGTAATAATTGGGACAAAAATCGTCGCCAAAGATGTACGTAGACGTCCGCACCGGATGGCAGTCAGACACTGACTGATCAAGTAGTAAATATAAATCGGAACTACCCTCACTTTGAGGGTAAAGTCGCCGCTGCAGACGGAAGCGAAGTCGCGTCGGTAATGAGGGCTCGTTACTAGAAATGCTTTGTGGAGAGTTGGTAGCGGTGGAGAAAGTTAATAAAAGGATTTCCTAGTTTAGTCCTGTCGTCCGTAACTAACATTATCCAGCTGACGCGGGATTAGAAAAAGGTCATTACATGGAAAATTATTCAGGATAGCAGCACCAACAAAAATGTAACATAAATATCATCATGATCAGCCGGGAAACATCCACTGTTGGACATAGGCCTCCTCCATGGTATGACACATTGGTCCCGAGACACTCGTCCGTCTTTCTAGTAGGGGGACGGCCAGGTAGACGTTTCCCGGTACGTGGTCGCCACTCTAGAACTCTGACTGTTCATCGGTTATCGGTTCTTCGAGCGATGTGGCCTGCGCATTGCCACTTCAGCTAACTAACTCGTCGAGCTATATCGGTGACCTTAATTCGTCTACGGATTTTATCACGTAGAGAAATTCCGAGCATAGCTCTTTCCATTGCTCGCTGAGTGACTTTGAACTTTTTTATTCGTCTCACAGTAAAGGACCACGTTTCGGTTCCGTATGTCATCACTGGCAACAAACATGAGGTATTTTAGATGAGAAGATATGCCGTAACTTCCAGAATGCTGCCCAGATGAGTTGGATAATTTATTCGGTTGACGTCTTCGTCGAAGTTGGCCTAGGAATTTGACATGATTTTCTTTTTGTCCATGGTCATTTTTATACAGAATATTCTCAGTAGTAACTATACTACTTTCATCCTATCAGTCCATTCCTGTGGAACAACTTCTGAGTTCCGCTCAGAGTCGGTGTAAACACACGGGTGTAAATTGTGAGGGATAATTTATCACTTCCTAGCGTCCATTTAACGATCAATGTGTCGCCCCATCCTTGACACAATTACACGCAGTATTTTATTATTATTTCAAATATAGTACACAGGTCCGGACTGGCCCCAGGGCAGATCGGTAAAATGCCCGATGGTCTGGTCCCCCGGCAGACCGGTAGGCTGGTCGGTCGCCGTGTCATGTCGAGGTCTGTGATGATGAATCGGGCATCGTCTTTGTTCGATCGTGTATAGAGTACGAGTACCTCTATCACCTTTGGGTTAGCTCTGCTATATATCCTTGTTGGGTGCTCTGAGCTAGTAAAATGTCGCAAAAAAACTTCAACACAGCTGGAAAGTGGCTTGCCTTTTATCTGTTGCATAAAGGATGCATTTCGATGATGAGAAGCTTCGATTTGACACTCATGAATGTTGGGTTGCACAAAGTAATTTGTGTTATCCTACTTCTGAGGCAGCAGTAGCTCTCTACAAGTTGGTCGACGCTTCTCGATCGATTGGTCCCGACCACTCGTTGCAGAAGAGCGATTCAAAAATACTAAATTTCTTAATTTGAACGAAAATTAGTAGAAATCGAGCGCTCGCGGCGCGTAGAGCGAATCAAAAATAGAGCCCCGGTCCGATTTTCGGTCGCAGTCCGGTCCTGCGTGCACTACAAGCTCCGATCGTTAGCACTTTACGCATGGCTACATATATAATACGCTACGATATAATGTTACAGTTGAATTGCTAGTAGCTGTTTTAACCCCCGACCCAAGACAGGGATGTTATTGACGCCAATGTATGTCTGTGTGTCTGTCTGTGTGTCTGTCTGTGTGTCTGTGGCATCGTAGCTCTCGAACGGACGGACAGGTTTCGATGCGGGTTTCACGTATGAAAGCTACGAGGGTAGAGTGATAAAGTCTGGTAGAAATCGACTTATGAATAAAGTTATCGCAAATTGCATAAAACCTTTTTCTTGAAAACTTTAAATAAAAATTAAAAATACTAAATTATAATTTTCAGCCAGTTCTTCCGATTTTTTCAACGGCCATAAAAGAAAAACAAGAGAATGGATTTACGCAAACATGGAGAAAAGCAGAGAGAAGTGAATAATAACTTTTAATTTTTTTTCATACCTTGTTTACTTTTTACCAGACTTAACACTCTGCCCTTGTAGATTCCTAGCGGTGGTTCTTTGATATATTTTGTAAAAATTGATTCAGCTGTTTGAAGGGTATCAGCTGGTAATAGAGATTGTCGGCATATTTTTGGAACGAAGTTCCTTATCGCGCGTTGTGAAAGGGGGCTAGACGGAAAAAATTCTTACGAAAAGTTGTCACCGACACTTTTTGCTATAGTAAGTTAGCGTCATCTGTTAGTACGACGTACGTAGTAGTATGACGATACCAACAGTACAGCTATGTGACGACAGATGGCTCTGATTAGTTGCCGCTACTCAATTACAGATGTCGCTAAAAACAAAACGTATCACGTACATAAAAAATCTAATGAAAAAACCTACAAAACCATATTTAAAATATAATGTTAAAAATCCGTTCAAACCTTATTGAAAATTTGTAAAATTTTATTACAATTCCTTCACTAATTAATCGAAAGGAACTTCGTTCCATCCGGGTGTCCCTTGACACCTCTCAAGTTTTTTTTATTTGCGAATGGCCATTGCATAGCTTTTTTAAAAAAATATTGAAGTCGCTTGTACGCCTAGCTGCTTTACTCAGCAGCACCGGTATATAAATCAGCTGTACAATGTGCAGCTGGATTGTCATTGCGGTACGTTTAACTAAACAGCGTACCGTGTTTAGACGGTTTGCAGAATGAATTATCTGCAGCCACAAGAAAAATAAATGAATAAAAATCCTTAAAATCACTAATTACTATTTTAATTCTGTTCATTTTTCATTACTGAGTTTATTTTTACGAACAACATTCTGCTTTGGACGCCATTGCTGTTTTTATGCCGTACAGAGCTACAAAGACAAAATTTAGCATGAAGTAAAATTTTACAATCTGACATTTCATATCATTGAAAAATGAAAATGAATTTTTTTTTGCAATAAATATGTTGGTTACAAGGTGGCATGGCAGGTGCTTATTAATAGTTCTCACATTTAACCCGAGTAGGGCATGCAAATATTGCGTATTGTTTAAACTATAACTAATACTATTTTATCACAACGTATTTATTTAAAATGTCAAAAGAAAAGTCCAAATTAAAAAGTCTATAAATAATATATCAAAAAATGTCAGATATTTTATTAATTTAATTGAAGATAGACCAACACTTGACCTCAATCTCACCTGATGGTAAGTGACGATGAGGTCGACGATGTTACGTGTTGGTCTAGAAGGTGCCTATTTACTATTCTTTTGAAGATTCCCAAGTTGTAGCTGTCGGGGAACACGGAAACCGGTAGTGTATTCCATATTTTTGCTGTACGCACGATAAATGTGGAAGCGAAACGCTTGGTGCGAGCTGTAGGAATATCTACAGTGTACGGGTGAAGGTCTGCTGTTCTTCTGTTTGACAGGTACTTGAAAGGCGAAGGCGGAATCAACAAAAATAGCTCCTGCGCACACTCTCCAAAATGTATCCTATAAAATACCGAAAGGCATTAATTCTTCTGTTTTACAAAAGCGTTAAAGGTGGCAACTTCATGAATACAGAATTTTTCAAAATTGTCGGCGATTTCAGCAAAAATACCAAAGCTTTCTCTATAGCCCACAGTTTTCCAGCGTTTTTTTTCTTCATTCTGCAGAGCCGAGCTTTTTGGCGGTAAGCTGTTTTGAAACACTTCCCGTGCCGGCTCCGAATGTGACCATTAGGCTTCATTGTTTTCCTCGCTAGGGGGCGATGACTGCTAAAACAGACATGTCACCCGCGCTCTGTTTATGTGCAGTTAGAAGTAGTTGTGTGGAACCTCAACTCAATTCAATATTACTTTATTGTACCAATACAAAAAGCATCGGTGGCGCAGTGGATGGCGCGGACTCTCAATCTGAGGGTTCCGAGTTCGAATCCAGCCGTGTACCTATGAGTTGTTTTCAATTCAAGCACATTATCCGATTGCTTAACGGTGAAGGAAAACATCGTGAGGAAACTCTCTGTAGGAGTATAGGCCTGAGCCTCTGCAGTGGGGACGTATATAGGCTGTTGATGATGACACCAATAGCTTAAGATATAACATTAAACTTAAATAAAAATTGTACAACAGGCGGTCTTATCGCTGACAGCGATCTCTACCAGACAACCATTGGGTAGAGGAAATAAGTAACAATATTTGGGTTTGGGAATGGGAACCTCATAGTATACTTTAATCCCAAATCAATCTTTAATTTCTTAGATATTTTTGATGTGAAACATCTATAGCCGCACGTAAAACAAATTTCTGGCGTGGCGACGCATGCCGTGGCGACGCGCCGCCACGCTATATGATGGTGTATATATACAGAACGAATGAAGTTGTATAAATTGTTTTTATATTTAATGAAAATAAATGTTTATTAAATAAACAGTCATCATTTTCTGGAAAAAATCGTAATATTTTATTTTATCATTATGCCATATTTAGTTTATATCGCAATCTGTTCTTTTCAATCATATTACTTTTACAAAATAATGTCGATGTTTCACATCTGCCAGGCGTCCCGTGACGGCTCACATTTTTTTTTAGAAAGCGATGCCTCGGCGCTCGATAGCATCTGTTTTCGCACCTATCAAAACTCTGTAAGCGAAACGAAAGGCAAGTTTCAAGAATATGTTAAAAACAGAACTAAATTATTAGTAACACTCAATTAATTTGTCTTGTTTAACGATATTGATCGGGCATATTCTATGTTCGCCTAGCGTGCTACCACCATGTTACATACAAGTAAGTCTGCCGCCAAACAGCACTGTTAATAGCACTGTTGTGTTCCGTCTGAAAGGCGAAATCTTGAGGCTTTTGTATTACTTTTGACATATTAATAATTTATATTGTAATTTGATCATACTTTAATTCAATGTGGTAAAACACGCTGTGCCACACAAAATATTTTTACAACCTGTATACCGTGTTTTATGTAAATAAATAACCATTTTATTTCATTTTAAATGCAAACCCACCGTGTATATAATGGAATATTTTAGTTGTCTTATTTTAAACAATCATCGGAGCGTGTCTAGTTTCTTATGTCAGTGACAGCCTCCATTGTTTTTCTCGTTCAGCGGCCATTTTAGTTTCACGAAAAGCGCGGGAAATGTCGGGAACGAACGAGGAAATGTGGGAATACCGACAAATTGTGGATTAGCTGGTAAGCCACGTCTGGTAAAAGGGCTTTCGCGAGACAAATGATGAGTTCTTAACGAAGAACGCCTCATTTGCTTGGTTCAGGATGGCATGAAGGAGTTTCCGAACAAGGAGGTTGGGTTTAAAATTAGAACGGTTTTGAGATGCCGTTTGGTGTCCGGTTTAAAATGACGGGTTTTTAGGGTTCACTAGCTAACAAGGAACCCTTTTAGTTTCGCCCTAACTGCATGTCTGTGTGTGGTTTAGCTCAGAGACTCTCAGTGCATCAGTAATTTGGCCTGGGTATATACACTGGTCACGTCAATCGACTTTTTATGAAATGAAAATCATTTAATCCAGACCATCAGTCCATTTTTTTAAATTACAATTATGAATGATGTCAAATTTGGTTGCTCCCTCGCGGGTTTCGTTAATTATTCATTCAAGTGATGTTATAGATTAAGAGGCTTTGTTGGTTAGACCACGTGGCCAAGTTCAAGGTTGCATTGTTTTGTAGCTGTCCCTATCCGAGCCCTATCCTACCCGAGCGCGTACGGTGAGACAGCATACACTACGAGAAGTTATCCACCCGTTATTTGGATGTTTCGTAGTCCAGGGATCATTTGAAGGATACAGTATATTATGTAGCCATTTTTTAATACAGTATAATAATGAAATTTCAGATGTCGGTGGTTTTTCCAAATTGTTCTAAATTGATTGATACTCTTGTAAATCAGGTTCAAAGTTGGGGCTTTTTACTACCGTAAAATACAATTCTTTGACGCCCTGTAACTCTGGAAGTATATATTTAAACGAAAATCTGACTCACCACCGACACAGATATTTGTTTCTAGATTGTGTCTTGAAAATTTCATAGATTTTCATAGCTTAATACTCAAAATATGACTGGACTACGTTTGTATGGGCGCTTTGACAATAGCATACCCTCTTAACTGGGAATTTCAACGGCATCCGTGGCCTAATGTTTAGAGATTAGGACACGCAATCCGGAGGTCCCGGGTTACATTACCAGTGGGGCTATAGCTCAGTTGTGTAGAACGTCAGTCCTTGAACGATCGAGGTCTGGGTTAGATCCTGACTCGTACCTATGAGTTACAATTTGTTATTTTGAATCTATGTACGTATGACATAAATCATTATCATTGGCTTTCCGTTGAAGGAAAACATCGTGAACAAACCTGCACACTCCTGAGAAGAAATTCAAAGGTGTGTGTGAAGTCTACCAATGCGCACTGGTCCCGCGTGGTGCACTATGTCCCATACACTCTCTGTAGGAGAGTAGGACTGAGACATGTGTGGGTCGTCAGCTTCCTCATAGAGCTATGAGAATTCTACGCATGCCAAATTTTAAAGCAATTTAGGTGCAATCAAACTTTAGCATTCATAATTTAGCAGCAATCATGACTCAGTTACAGCGAGTTGTTTTTAGTGTGTCAGCTGGAGACATGGGTCTCCAGCTGACACATGCCAGGAAGGCAAACCAGTGAGGTTAGGGCTTTAGACTATAGTCAGGCATTTAAAGCACAATGAGAGCAATGAGAGCCAAAAAAATTAACGATCACATTGATAAACTGTTGGATCTACGAACGAAATACCGTGTGTAAGCTGGCGACCCGTGTCACCAGCTTACACATCTGGATCTTCGTAATTATTCAAGTTACGATTATGTATTGTACCTCATATTTTAGAGCAAAATAGAAGCGCCAGGCTTCAAAATTTTCGAATCTCTAGTGCTAAAACTGTTTGAGCTACGAGCCGATATGTGTGTGTAAGCTGGTGACATGGGTCGCCAGCTGACACATGTTGTATCTCTGAAACTACATAAGTGAGAACTTCGTTTTAAAGATCAGATGAGACCATACAATAGAAGCGTTCACGAGTCAAAATTTCAAATCTCCTGGCTGTCTAGATTCAAAGTTATAAGCAAAAAACTATTTTCCCGCCAAAAAATTCAAAATAATCGCACGGACGCCGCTGAGCGGGCCGTTGCCGTTCCGTGCGCTACGCTATTACAATAGAGTTTCAACTTAGCCGTCATTGTTTTAAAATTCATTTTAACCTGCACTTTCGTATCGATTCAATTGGTATATTGAGCGTGTTAGACCAGGAGCCGACAGAAATAAGCAATGGTATACTACCGATTAACTTTATAGAGAGACTACGAACGACCTTCACCAAATTTGAGGTCAAGTGATAATATAACCCTTCATCGTTGGTGCATAATTCAAATCTACTAATTTAACTAATAGGAAGTCAAGATTTAGTTTAGTAATGAATCAACTTATCAGAAATAACAATTTACGGTGTGATATAACATAGTATAAGAGGTATATGTTCAACATATACAGTTTATATCACTATGATCAATAATTGTTGAGCTCGGTATTTAGTGTATTTTCAATAGCAATCCATACTAATATTATTTATAAAATAATATTATGAATGCAAAAGTGATTTTGTTTGTTTGTCCTTTATTATCGTCGTAACGTAGAGTCAGAATGATGATTTTTTGTATAGGGGTAGTTTGGAAAAGGATGGAAAATGACATAGGCTGTATTTCTTAAACTTTTATTCATAGCTATTTTCATGGAAATTGCAAACAATATTGGCACATTTTAATAAAAATTATTGCTTATACACAGAAATTTAGAAAATGTGTGTGTGTGTGTGTGTGTGTATGTGTTTGTGTACATTCATATTTATTATGTACATAAACGGTTAATTTTGTGACTAAATAATATATTTAGGCGAACCCTAGATTGGATCTCTTTGTTGTTCTTCGGTCTGTCAAGACCCCTTTTTTAAGGAATGCGTGAATGCATCAAGTTGAAATTGATATCAAATACTCAGGTGTGCAATCCCTTATATCAAAGCCGTGCATGACGCATATTTTTGATTGATCTATAATCCTAAAATTTGGCAAAAAACAAAGTCTTATGGGACAAATATAGGAACCCTCGGTGCGCAAGTCTGACTCGCACATGTCCCGTTTTTGATATTATGAAAATCAGACAAAGCAATGTTAGTCGACTTTTATAATAAAAATATATCAAATCATAAGATTTTTATTCATTTGCAAATCTAAATTTCTGTGTATAAGCAATAATTTTTATTAAAATGTGCCAATATTGTTTGCAATTTCCATGAAAATAGCTATGAATAAAAGTTTAAGAAATACAGCCTATGTCATTTTCCATCCTTTTCCAAACTACCCCTATACAAAAAATCATCATTCTGACTCTACGTTACGACGATAATAAAGGACAAACAAACAAAATCACTTTTGCATTCATAATATTATTTTATAAATAATATTAGTATGGATTGCTATTGAAAATACACTAAATACCGAGCTCAACAATTATTGATCATAGTGATATAAACTGTATATGTTGAACATATACCTCTTATACTATGTTATATCACACCGTAAATTGTTATTTCTGATAAGTTGATTCATTACTAAACTAAATCTTGACTTCCTATTAGTTAAATTAGTAGATTTGAATTATGCACCAACGATGAAGGGTTATATTATCACTTGACCTCAAATTTGGTGAAGGTCGTTCGTAGTCTCTCTATAAAGTTAATCGGTAGTATACCATTGCTTATTTCTGTCGGCTCCTGGTCTAACACGCTCAATATACCAATTGAATCGATACGAAAGTGCAGGTTAAAATGAATTTTAAAACAATGACGGCTAAGTTGAAACTCTATTGTAATAGCGTAGCGCACGGAACGGCAACGGCCCGCTCAGCGGCGTCCGTGCGATTATTTTGAATTTTTTGGCGGGAAAATAGTTTTTTGCTTATAACTTTGAATCTAGACAGCCAGGAGATTTGAAATTTTGACTCGTGAACGCTTCTATTGTATGGTCTCATCTGATCTTTAAAACGAAGTTCTCACTTATGTAGTTTCAGAGATACAACATGTGTCAGCTGGCGACCCATGTCACCAGCTTACACACACATATCGGCTCGTAGCTCAAACAGTTTTAGCACTAGAGATTCGAAAATTTTGAAGCCTGGCGCTTCTATTTTGCTCTAAAATATGAGGTACAATACATAATCGTAACTTGAATAATTACGAAGATCCAGATGTGTAAGCTGGTGACACGGGTCGCCAGCTTACACACGGTATTTCGTTCGTAGATCCAACAGTTTATCAATGTGATCGTTAATTTTTTTGGCTCTCATTGCTCTCATTGTGCTTTAAATGCCTGACTATAGTCTAAAGCCCTAACCTCACTGGTTTGCCTTCCTGGCATGTGTCAGCTGGAGACCCATGTCTCCAGCTGACACACTAAAAACAACTCGCTGTAACTGAGTCATGATTGCTGCTAAATTATGAATGCTAAAGTTTGATTGCACCTAAATTGCTTTAAAATTTGGCATGCGTAGAATTCTCATAGCTCTATGAGGAAGCTGACGACCCACACATGACTGAGACCTGCAGTGGAGACATGTATAACTAACAAAATAAAAGTCGGGGCCGGCTTAGTGAGAAAATTTTAATATGGGATTTAAATTTATAATAAATATTTGATTAATAAAAAATATATTTGATATTTTGAAGAAAAAACGTATAATTCTTATTAAGAATGAATGTATAAACAAATAAAATATTCATAAATTTTCTCTAATTAATAACGTAGATTTAACCTAAGATTCAACCTAAGTTATTAATTGAAGAGAATGCCATTAATTTACGTAATGAGGTTTGATTTAACCGGATTTAAATGTAATTTAATACAGTTTTATAAAATGATTAAAAATAAAAATATGTACATATTGGCCATCGCTTTCATTAAAGATACCACTTGCAAGCAACTTGGTTTTAAAACTGATCAGGTGGGAGCTTTGTCGAGTGTACACAGAGAAACACCATCAACCAAACCAAGCATCCATAGACATTTTTTTGTAAGATTCTTTCCTACCAGGAAAAGCAAAGGCAAAACACTATACAGCCATGTCTTTGATAATGATATTCTTGACGAGAATTTCAAAGGCCAGCCTTGGTTTCAACATTATTCTAAAGAACCCATATGCCGAATGTACTCGACATGGTAAACTCTTCGGATCGCGTCGAAACCCTCGCAATTTTGCGTAATTGATACTATAACACCGTCCGTGACACTGTTTGCACTATATCACACCATTATAACACAAAACACACATAACAGTATTATTAACCAATTAACAAAATTGCAATGAACTACCATTTTTCAAGTTTGCGCTAATAATCGCATCCATAGACAGCTAGGAATCTAATCGACACAAAGGCGATTAAAAATTGAAACAAAATGAGAAGAAAAAACCGATTTCCTCTTCTAAATTCCCTTATCTCGGAGTTGCCATATCCTTCCGTCTATATAGTCTGCAGTATAGGGGTGCAGCGAACAATTTTGAGAAAAGCATCTATTATTCAAGTGAAACGGATAGCAGGCAATTTGGCCAGCCCTAGTCTCAGTGAGGGACAGAATAGGGCGGACATGCCTCCTAAAAGACACATTAAAAAGCAAATCAACAGCCTATACATGTCCCCACTGCAGGAGCTCAGGCCTACTCTCCTACAGAGAGTGTATGGGACATAGTACACCACGCGGGACCAGTGCGCATTGGCGGACTTCACATGCCTGTTCAAGACATGCAGGTTTCCTCACGATGTTTTCCTTCACCGTTAAGCAATCGGATAATGTACTTGAATTGAAAAACAACTCATAGGTACACGGCTTCACACGCACACGCACATTATACAGCCATTATAAAATCGAGCAAAAATATAATCATCATCATTCCCCTCCCCTATCCTTATCCCTTTTCATGATCATAATGGTCTACATAAACCCACGGTGTTGTCGTGGGTACCAGTTTATACTGATACTGATGACATACAAACATACTACACAGAAGGGGAAATACAACAAAGCAAGCATATAATGATTACTTTATAGTATATTTAAATTACATGCCATTATACACTCTAATTTTTAAATGATTTTTATTCCCGCGGCAGTACATTTTGGTTTCTACTGAAGTAACGAATTGAAGTCATATAGTCAACTGTAAAAATAAGCACACGTTTAGGCTTCGATTCAATACATTCGTGAAACTTATCTTCTGCTACACAATGAAATTTTTCCAATGAAAAATTCCAAAATTTAAAAAATATCTGATTAACTCAAGTCAGCCCACCGTAGATTTCCCATAATAATCATGCTTAGCAGTGCGCGTGACAAGGACAGAGCGATAGTTAACGATATACGTTATCGCCTGCGTAAACTCATGGTACTCGTAGATGCACTTACGACGACATCATCCACGGGATTGCTATTTCTTACGTAGCGTTAGCGTACACCATTTATGGGTAAAGTGTTGTCTTATCCATATTATGCAAACATCTTGAGGGAGGGGCGGCCGTGTTAAAAATTAATATTTAATAAAGAGCGGGATCGCGTGCCGAACGCGAGCCGGTGCCTGTTGTGATGACGCGACGCTACCGGAGCGCCTGCGGAGGTGGCCTTAATTACACGACGAATAAATATAGGATTGTGTCTTTTAGATAAATTATAATGTACTATTTGCATTATGCGATGGCAAAATCCGCCAAGTGTGAGTCGGGCTCGCTCTCGACCGATGGTATTTATATTTTACGCATTACGCATCCGTAACATAGATGAGATTGAGGTCAAGGTGGGTCGGTTGGGTCGGTATCTTCTATAAAAATATATATAAATCTGCACGCTGACGTTTCAGGGACCTCTCTCGCAACGAGCTGACGGCCATCAGCCGGCGCACCTTTCGGGGGCTGACTGCTCTGAAGAGCCTCCACCTGGACGGCAACCAGCTCAAGTGCATCGACGAGAAGGCGCTGGAACATCTCAAGAGCTTGGAAGTGCTGTAAGTTATCTTAGATAAACAATAATAACCACACAAAGGGGTAGATGCGAAACAAATAATTCTTCCCCAAGGCAAGTATAGGAGCCGTCCTAAAAAAATTGGGGTCTAGATTTTATTCTACCACTTTGCCGGCGTGATTAATATGTATACCCGTACCAAATTACAGCTTTCTAGTAGTAAGTGTCTCTGAGTAAGCCGCGGACGGACAGAGCGAAACTATAAGTTGCTGGTTTGACTACGGAACTCTAAAGAGGATAGGTGGCTTAGTAATTTAAACCATTTGTTTGCCATAGACAAATTAAACATTCAAACACACATATATATATATATAACATTACGATTAATACACATTAAAATGAGAAGGTTCTGTGTGAGGAGCTGTTTCAGAACCCGTCATGCAGCATGCTGCACAACACTGATTTTCAGCCAGACCCTCATCATCATCAGCCGGGAAACGTCCACTCTGACCAGGTCGTCGGTCCATCTAGTAGGGGGACTCCCTGGTACGTGGTCGCCACTCGAGAACTCTCACTCCCCACCGGTTATCGGTTCTCCAAGCGATGTGGCCTGCCCATTGCCATTTCAGCTCACTGAGTCGTCGAGCTATGTCGGTGACCTTAGTTCGTCTACGGATTTCCTCATTCCGGACTTTATCACGTAGAGAAATTCCGAGCATAGCTCGTTCCATTGCTCGCTGAGTGAGCCCCTATTCTAACAATATTTTAACAAACTTGCACGCAGCGCTACATACATATAACTAATATACAGATACGTATACACACAACACTAATTAATAATATATTTAGAAACATATAAACATAATGAACAATATTAAATGAAGACGAAATTTAAAATAACATAAAACTATTTCTACTGGTAGACCGAAACTGAAACATCCTAATTGACCTGGAGGCGGTTAACCTGTGAGTGACTCTGATGTTCCAGGACCCTGAACAACAACAACCTGACGTACCTATCGCTGGAGCCGGCGGCGGTGACGCGCCTGCACAAGCTCCGGCTCACCGACAACCCGGTCGTGTGCGACTGTCGCGTCGCGAGGCTCTCCGCTGCAGTCAGAGCCGCTCAGATACTGGGAGTAGGTGCCAGGTCAGTGACGTATCTGCCACGACTCAGAAATATCTAACTGTAAGCCACATGTGCAAGACAGTGATAGCACTTCATTCATAATCACTGCGGAAGTGGAACAGGTGTAATGCAATGCCCGGAGTAAAATAACGTAAGCGGCAAGACATAAACTGTTTCGTGTAGAAGAAAATCATTCTAAGCTTCACTAGACACTGAGTTTACCTACAAATCAATATAAAATGTAAACGTAAATCTCTTTACAGTGCGGTGATGTCACGAAACAATTGTTTTAGATGATGTGATTACAGTTACCGAGAAAATTTGTACCAATCATGTTTTCATTATAAAGTTTACTCGACAGTTTACAGGTAGCTTCCATAAAAGATGAGAAAACACATTCCAAAGTTACTCGGTTCTTCCTTTTAAAGTAATGTGATATGTCATTACATTTCGTACCGCGTAATATTACATTACACCATTACACATCACTCTTAACATCACCAGACATACGTGCCGTACGCTGCCATGCGAAAGTTCAACTATCGCTTTTGATGTTGTATTGCAATCGTAATTAAAATACGTGTAATGTAACCCTTATCGTACTAATATATAAATATCGTATTAATACGGTTGATGGTGCACGTTATGTTTAGAGATCATAGCATTACAATTATTACAATATCAAAAGAGCTGTCGCACGGCGGGCATCTCAGGTCAAGTTTAGAGTAATATGTAATGGTGTAATGTAATATTACGCGATACGAAATGTAATGACACATCACATTTTGCGAATGTGTACACACGAGAAACGCTGAGCAATACATCTGCTTATAGTTTACTGTCTGATCATAATAATGGTATATTTTTAAGATGTCAAGCACCTGCCGCTCTTCGAGGAGCTCTGCTGACGGACTTGGAGGCCCACGAGTTGATATGCAGTGGTGAGTTGAGCAGTATTGTTCTAGTATGTTATGATATCCTAACGACTCTTATACAAATATATTTAAAGAAGCAAAAACAGGTTGCTTGTGCCTCGTTTTCAACTTTTAAATGTTCGTAATTCTTTTTTGGGTCAACGTATTCGTTTTTTAAGCCATGGTAGCTCAGTTGTGTAGAGCGTCAGTCCTTGAACAATCGAGGTCTGGGTTCGATCCTGGCTCGTACCAATGATTTTTAATTTGTTATTTTGAATTCATATACGAATGATAAAAATCATTACCATTGGCTTTTGTGAAAGAAAACATCGTGAGGGAACCTGCACACTCCTGAGTAGAAATTCACAGGTGTGTGTGAAGTCCACCAATGCGCACTGGTCCCGCGTGGTGCACTATGTCCCATACACACTCTGTAGGAGAGTAGGACTGAGCTCCTACAGTTGGATGCTGACTGAATATTACTTCAGCTCATTCGAATGTTTATAACCTTTATAAACATTTTGTGTTGTGTTAATGGTGGTGAATGTGTTCAGGTCCTACGACTGCTCTCCCCGTGGAGTGCTCGGCGGAGCCCCGGTGCCCGCCGCCCTGCCGGTGCACGCCGGAAGGCACCGTCGACTGTCGAGAGAAGCTGCTCACCGAGCTGCCCTCCACCATCCCACATCGAGCCACGGAGATGTACGTACGAGTACGATACATACGCGCAAATAAAATTAAAGATATTATGATCGTTTATTGTTTCACACTCGATTATAAAAGGTGATAAATGTAGTTTGAAGGACAAGCTTGATGCGCCAGAATATGGCATAATAGTTAACAATGCAGTAAAATATCAGTTAAACTATAAATATCTGGGCGACCGAGCTTTGCTCGTAGTTCTTTAAAAACAAACAAAAACTTTATTCTGCCCCTAAACACACACACACACCAAAAAAAGCAATTTTCCAACCGGGATTTGAACGCGGATATCTCGGACGGAATGACACGTGTGAACCACTCGGCTAAAGTGACTATGTTTGACAGCGTGTATAGAAAAATACTAGAACTATATTTTTGCATTTATTTTAATTGTACATTTTTTTTTGTAATGAGTGTCAGCGTCAAATGTCATTTCATTGACGCCATCTTTGTTTTCAACGTTAAGTCCTACCTGTTTCGTGCGTTTTATATGTTTTTGTGCAAATAAACTAAACCAAAATATACAAAAATGTTAACTAAATCACTTTTATTTGATAATGGACTTGTAAAATTATAAGTGTACAAGACCAGGCCTTGGCGCCATACTTTCGCGGAACGTGTCATTTGAATTTTATAAAGTAATATTTACTGTAAAAGCTGACTTTCAGTCGAGTACTTAAAGGACTCGACAGAGGGCGCGGAAGATTCGAAATTAATCTGTCATAAAACATGGCAGTCTGTACACCTCCCAAAAGTCTTGTTAATAACTTTGACAGATTTATTTACGCAGCAGTTATATTCTCTTCGGTAGGTGTACGCCAGTACGCTAACCTCCTTGCTTTCAATTCATACGAAAAAGTAAACATTTGACAGTTAAATTTTGCTACGACGGCGCCATCTATCCATGAATAAAGAAATTTAAAAAAATACGACTTAATATGAACAAAAACTTTGGATTCTTAAATCTACACTAATATTATAATCTACACTAATATTATAAAGAGGAAAGATTTGTAACTATTTTTGTATGTTTGTAATGAATAGGCTCAAAAAGTACTGGGCCGATTTAAAAATTCTTTCACCAATAGAATGCTACATTCTTCCAATTTGACATAGGTTACATTTCATTTTGAAAAAAATTAGGGATCCTTGGTAAAATTTGAACAATGTAACCGAAGGTGTAGAAAAATGAGTCTTAAAATGTCTTTCGTCGAATGCGCTGCCGAAACTATTAGCGATAGAACAAAATAATGTACAACAATATTGAAGAACATCATAATGTCTACAAAAAACTCCGCGGTAGCATATGTCCAACTATTGTAGTTATGTCACTACAACAACTTTTTTCATTTTAAACATTAATGAAAATGCTAACCAAATTCAAACCATGCTATTTATGTGTTTATATTAATCCTTATCCAAATAAATTATTTTATGGTCAAGACCATTTAACTACCTATAAAATTATTTAAATTGGACTTTCCATTCAAAAGATATTACGAATTAAAAAATTCAAACAGTAAACAAAACCGCCATAGCGCCGTGGCCGTTGTTTGCGATGCAGTCTGAAAAGCGCGCCGGGCATCGCGGCGGGCGGGGTGGAGGGGGCACTGAAATAATATTTTTTTAATATATAATTAATAAATAAGAAATAATAATTTTTTAATAAATAAAAATATTTGTGAAAAAAAGTGTTTTATATCCAAATTTCCAAAAATAAATAATTGTCTACCCCGTGCGAAGCCGGGACGGGCTGCTAGTACTTTTTAAAACGGTATAATGGTAAGTTACTTACATCTACCGGTAAGAAAGTAAACAATTTAATTGACGTTTTATAACCATTGTTTGCGAAAGAGATTGTTTTCACAGAAAAAGCACGACCACCTATACAATTTACAATAAAAATAATAGGAACAGTTAATGTTTTTGTAACATTTGTACCTGAATCTAATCACAATCAGGAACTAATTAAGTGAAGTGAATAACAAATACATGGATTCTTGGCGCGAACTTGTAAAATGGTGGTTCATTGCAATTTTGTTAATTGAATAATAATACTGTTATGTGTGTTTTTTGTGTTATAATGGTGTGATATAGTGCAAACAGTGTCACGGACGGTGTTATAGTATCAATTACGCAAAAGGGTTTCGACGCGATCGGAAGAGTTTATCATGTCGAGTACATTCGGCATATGGATTCTTTCGGATAATGTTGAAACCAAGGCTGGCCTTTGAAATTCTCGTCAATAATCGTCAAAACAAGCGATAAAATGTACACATTATACATTTTATTGAGAAAGCTGAAGAAATGGCTTCGGCATAGTTTATAACCTCAAAATTTGTTCACCTAATTTTACTCGTCATTGGCTAGATAACCACTGGTTAAAGCCATTATTTAAAAAAAATACATGTAACTGTCACAGCCGCTTGGAGCAGAACGAGATCGCTGAGGTGCCGGCCGGAGCGTTCTCACAGGTGAAGCGCGTGGCTCGCGTCGACCTCTCCAACAACAAGATCACGAAGCTAGCGGCGGACGCGTTTGCTGGACTCACCCACCTCACTTCACTGTGAGTAAATCCTTCAAGCGTCGGTGTCGCAGTGGATAAGGCGCGGACTCTCTATCTGAGGGTTCTGGGTTCGAATCCAGCCGTGTACCTATGAGCTGTTCAATTCAAGTACATTATCCGATTGCTGGGTGAAGGAAAACATCGTGAGGAAACCTGCATGTCTTGAACAGGCATGTGAAGTCTACCAATGCGCACTGGTCCCGCGTGGTGTCTCTCTGTAGGAGAGTAGGACTGAGACCCAGCAGTGGGGACGTGTATAGGCTGGTGATGATGAAATTCTTCATGATACGACAAAATGCATGGGACAGTGCGCGCGCATACAGCGACTACCAGCTACCTTTATCAGTTGGACGGTAAATCTAGGCGTTGGTCATTTCAGCTCACTGCCTCGTCGAGCTGGGACCTTACTTCTACGGATAGCGGACAATGGATCGAGCACTTGTTACTAAACACGAAATGATAACCTAATTATAAAATTTTGTCAACATTTTACGTTCCGTAAAAGCCGCCATTTTGGATGTTATGTGACGTCATACAGACCCGCGGATAAATACAACGCTTCCATTGACACCTCATTTGTCAAAACGATGAGTTTTGGAGATTTGAGGGAATAGATAAACATACAAAGGTTGCTAAAATCATAACTCTCCTTTGGTTTCGCTGTAGTCGGGTAAAAAACAAACTTTTACGTATCTATTTCAGGGTGCTGTACGGAAACAAGATCAAAGACCTGCCTTCTGGAATATTCCACGGGTTATCATCACTACAGCTTCTGTGAGTTCTTCATCAAATCTCTTTACTTTAATCTCATCCATTTATTTAATGGTAATGATAATGATGTTCGGCAGTATTCCGAAACCATCGGAACAATACATGTAGTTTACTAATGACATTTTAAACGATGTACATTGCTGGTTTTCATAGAGCATGTAGCGCCACCTGTCAGTCAAAAGACGCAACTGACATCGTGTAATACGATAACTACGTCACAACCGGATATTAGTCAAATATCGTAGTACGGGGTCAATTACACGGATGTATAAACGAAGTGCGCCGACTAGAAACGACAACTTCTGTTTAACTTGTATTTGAATGGCGGAGGTGGAATTTTTCGTATGTGAACTGGATTTGTTCTTGGCCTTCATCTTACCTTATGGTAAGTGATGTTTATTACATGGAAAGGCTTTTTTTTTCGAGGAGGAAATCTTCCAAATATATGAAATTTTTATTCACAAAAAAACCCTCCGTGGTCATCTTCCGCGCAAGTCGAAGAAAGAAAGAAAGAAAAAATGTATTTGCCAAGTACATAGTTTGTTTACACGATGTTTAGATAGTAATTTCAATTAGTTCGATGTACTTAACCTGTCCACAGGTGTGCGAATATTATAAACATATATAATAAGGAATGTAATTGTTAAAACATTAGTTTATGTAACATGTCAATCAGTACAATGTTAATAATTTTGTCATTAAATAATTCACAAGTCATCTTATTAATTTATGTTAAACTATAATTATAGGTATATTTAAAATGATTAATGTTTATGATTCAAATATTCAGGGAAACTATAACCAACTACCGCCCGAAGCGAATGTAAACATGACTTTCCTATATTTTATTACTGTAATGCTTTCTAATTCCACCAGGTTATTGAATTCAAACGAAATCACCTGCGTGAGGAAGGACACATTCCGGGATCTGCAGAATCTCAAGTTATTGTAAGTAACGATTTTATGCATATTACATTTTATGCATATTACATTTTATGCATATTACATTTTATGCATATTACATTTTATGCATATTACATTTTATGCTTATTATTCAAGCAGTTATGTATAACGGCTTATTAAGCAATCCAACTGCGACATGTATATTTACAAGCACCAAGCACTAAAGCACTGAAATGTACTATATCAGACGCTGGAAAGGAAACTGACGATTTTATTTTGCTTCCATTCGATTGTCGCCATTTTGGCGCTGACAGCTGCAGTGAGCGGACTCGGAACTAATTTATAATACAAATAATTTATTATCTCATTTAAAAAAATGACATTTTGATACACTGCGGCCTCCACACTAGGCTGAGCCTGTGTCGTGAAGAGCACATACAATATACAGTTTACTATTAAGAATTAAAAATTACAATTAAATTACATTATATGATATTATATACAATACCAATTAAACAGAAATAAGAAATTTAAATATAAAATAGAATAGAAAATAATGTGTTTGGATTTTTGGAATAGGAAAGGGGGGAGGGGTTTAAGGGAAAGTTGGGGTTTACGATTCGATGCTTTAAAAAATAAAAGAGTTCAGATTATAATACCTTTAGAATGTGTGTATAAAACAACTAACAAGCCATCATCATCATCATCATCAGCCGGGAAACGTCCACTGCTGGACATAGGCCTCCCTCATGGTACGCCACATCGACCGGTCCCGAGCCACCTGCATCCAGCGACTCCCCGCGACTCTAACCAGGTCATCGGTCCATCTAGTAAGGGGACGGCCTGGTAGACGTTTCCCGGTACGTGGTCGCCACTCGAGAAGCTTTACTCCCCACCGGTTATCGGTTCTTCGAGCGATGTGGCCTGCCCATTGCCACTTCAGCTCACTGACTCGTCGAGCTATGTCGGTGACCTTCGTTCGTCTACGGATTTCCTCATTGCGGACCTTATCACGTAGAGAAATTCTGAGCATAGCTCGTTCCATTGCTCGCTGAGTGACTTTGAGCTTGTTTATTCGTCCCACAGTAAAGGACCACGTTTCGGTTCCGTATGTCATCACTGGCAACACGCGCTGATTAAAGACTTTTGTCTTTAGACGCTGAGGTATTTTGGACGAGAAACAAGCCAATAGCAACCCTATTCGTTTGATGAAGTGTCCATTTTAGTTCCCGTACTAGCTGTCATTGGCTGGAATATCCCGTCCATTATTCTAAAATCAGTGCAACAAAAGTTGATAATACTTTAAGAAGGTCTTAAGACAGCACCAAGTGTATTATAAAACGGTTGTTAAGGCGATCCACCTTCATCCAAGTTTCATACTAAATTTCTGTTGCCATAATCTTTTAAAATACAACAGCTGGATTTGTGCAGTAACTATCCAAAAATATTACATCAGATTGTGATGTCGCGAAGTGAGTATCATTAATATACAACTTCACAGTGAATCACAATTTACATCACTATTTTTCAATTATTGTTCAAAGCGCCATCTATGAACCATTAGCTGCGTAACTGCTATTGTAGCTAACTATAAAGTTGTAAATTAATGATATTTATTTCACGACACTATAATTTCATCTCCTATTTTTAGGTAATTACTTATCAAAGCTTACTTATCAAATTTATTTTTCAGATCCCTTTACGATAACAATATAAGGTCACTACCGAACGGGACTTTCGACGCTTTAACTGGAATACAGACGTTGTGAGTATATTTAGTTATTTTGAGTAATTTAAAGTAAACCATGGTAGCTCAGTTGTGTAGAGCGTCAGTCCTTGAACAATCGAGGTCTGGGTTCGATCGTGGCTCGTAACAATGAGTTACAATTTGTTATTTATGTACGAACTATAAAAATCATTACCATTGGCTGTTCGATGAAGGAAAACATCGTGAACAAACCTGCACACTCCTGAGAAGAAATTCAAAGGTGTGTGTGAAGTCTACCAATGCGCACTGGTCCCGCGTGGTGCACTATGTCCCATACACTCTCTGTAGGAGAGTAGGACTGAGACCTGCAGTGGGGACGTGTATAGGCTGGTGATAATGATAGTAAACTTTAACAGCTTTGTTAAACGGTTAAATTTTGCTCCGACGGCGCCATCTGTCAATGAATGAAGAACTATTCTAAAGTTCTTGCCTGTAATGTATACAACATTGTTGTTGTTGTGACGTCAGACACTTGGGCCGTAACCCGTTCACGTGCGACTGCTCTCTGCGCTGGCTGGCCGCGTACCTGCGCAAGAACCCCATCGAGACGTCGGGCGCCAAGTGCGACGCGCCCAAGCGAATGAGCCGCAAGCGTATCGACGCACTGCGGGAGGACAACTTCAAGTGTAAACGTAAGTGATATGCAGCATCATCGTGCTCGTGTAAACTAAAGCTGAGCATTAACTGTAACTAAAATATAACATTAACTGTAACTAAAATACAACATTAACTGTAACTAAAATATAACATTAACTGTAACTAAAATATAACATTAACTGTAACTAAAACATAACATTAACTGTAACTAAAATATAACATTAACTGTAACTAAAATACAACATTAACTGTAACTAAAATATAACATTAACTGTAACTAAAATATAACATTAACTGTAACTAAAACATAACATTAACTGTAACTAAAATATAACATTAACTGTAACAAATATAACATTAACTGTAACAAATATAACATTAACAGTAACTAAAATATAACATTAACTGTAACTAAAATATAACATTAACTGTAACTAAAATATAACATTAACAGTAACAAAAATATAACATTAACAGTAACTAAAATATAACATTAACAGTAACAAAAATATAACATTAACAGTAACTAAAATATAACATTAACTGTAACTAAAATACAACATTAACTGTAACTAAAATATAACATTAACTGTAACTAAAATATAACATTAACTGTAACTAAAATATAACATTAACTGTAACTAAAACATAACATTAACTGTAACTAAAATATAACATTAACAGTAACTAAAATATAACATTAACTGTAACTAAAATATAACATTAACTGTAACTAAAATATAACATTAACTGTAACTAAAACATAACATTAACTGTAACTAAAATATAACATTAACTGTAACAAATATAACATTAACAGTAACTAAAATATAACATTAACTGTAACTAAAATATAACATTAACTGTAACTAAAATATAACATTAACAGTAACAAAAATATAACATTAACAGTAACTAAAATATAACATTAACAGTAACTAAAATATAACATTAACAGTAACTAAAATATAACATTAACAGTAACTAAAATATAACATTAACAGTAACTAAAATATAACATTAACAGTAACTAAAATAAAACATGGAGCGAGCAATGGAACGAGCTATGCTCGGAATTTCTCTCCGTGATAAGGTCCGGAATGAGGAAATCCGTAGACGAACGTGTTCGAAATGGACTGTATATTTATTATAGAAAATGGTTTAAATGAAACGATGCGTACGGACAAGATTCTAAAACCAGTCGGGTTATGTTCACTAAAGGATTCCCAATAGTCAGCTGATTTAGGCTCTCTCTATGGCTCGGGTTCAATGCCCTTCGTCAGCTGGTCCGAGTCGATGTACTTCGGGTCAATGACCTCTCACAGCTGATCGGGTAGGACTTCGTCTTCAGGTGAATGACCTCTTCACCGGTCAGATGTTCCCAGGAGCGCTTGTTTCTTCTTCAGGAGACTTCTTCTTTCTTGAGCGGCGAACTGACTTGCGAGGAACTTTTGAGGAACGTTTCGAGCCTATATTTATACTCTGGTGCACACTCGCTGTCGTTCATGGACGAGGCGAGGTGACCAGCTATCTCTTTCTATTCTCTTTCTAGCGCGCGGGGGTGCGCGGGTCGGGGAAACACCCCCCCTAACGAAGCAATACGTGAAAGAGAGCCTGGTTTTTGATTCCCTTTTGGGAGTTATTTCAGCTATGACTGGGGAACCTTTTCAGTGAAACCAAGCCTCATAGTATCTTTATTCACATAACTTAGGTACTATTACATAGCCTGGCAGGTATATTCTATACTATAACTATTACAACTGTATGCCGTGTACTATGGCTACGCTATACTCAATATCAGTACTTTATTTCTAAGTTTACGAAGATTTGTTACACAAATACATGTTTTATTGCGTGTTGCGAACATAAACTCCCGCCGCAGCTCTTATGAGCTGAAAACGTCTTTTTCGCGTTCGCTGTCCGTCGGCAGGATGACTAGCTTCTTAGTCGGTCTTCGGAGTATTCCCTTGTTGGTGCGTACGTCGGCAGCGCGTACTTCTCCGTCGGGTCCCGGGAACGTAGCGATGACTTCCCCTCGAGGCCAGTTGTTGCGTGGAAGAGTGCCATCCGCGATGAACACGAGGTCGCCGAGTCGGAGCAGGCCATTGCTGGCTCGTGGCTCCCGCCGGTTTTGCAGTTCTGGTAGGTACTCTCGTATCCACCGTTTCCAGAACATTTCGGCGAGCGCTTGACTCGCTCGCCATTCTTTTCTGCCGGCCGCGTCTGACTCGTCGAAAGCACCGGGTTGTGGCACTCTCGACGGTCCCCCCAACAGGTAGTGATTAGGGGTGAGCGCTTCTTCGTCTTCAGGTGACGTCGACACGTGAGTGAGAGGGCGACTGTTCACCGTATGTTCTACTTCGACGAGAAGCGTGTTCAACGTTTCCTCTCTCGGCGCTCGTTCATGTAGCACGACGTGAAGTGCAGTCTTGACGCTTCTGACGAGGCGTTCCCACGCACCGCCCATGAATGGGGCGCTAGGTGGGATGTAGCGCCATCTGATGGCACGTGCAGTGGCGTCTTCATGCAGCGCCTCTTCAGCGGCGCGGCGTAACTCGGAGTCGGCGCCTTTGAGGTTGGAGCCTTGATCCGACCACAGTTCGGTCGGGCACCCGCGCCTGGCGATGAACCGCCGCAGCGCCATTACCGCGGAGTCGGTGCTCAGGCTGCCGGCGAGCTCGAGGTGCACGGCCCGAGTGGTCAGGCACGTGAACAGCACCCCGTACCTCTTTTCTTTGCTTCTTCTGACCGTCACCATGAGTGGACCGAAGTAGTCCACCCCGGTGAAGGTGAAGGCGCGCTGGTGGTGTGCTAGACGTCCTCTCGGCAGGTTCCCGGTGGACGGCTGTGGTGGAGTTGCCCGCCTCATCCGGCAGGGCAAGCAGTGGCTCAGCTCAGCGCGCACGGCGTGGCGAAGGCGCAGCACCCAAAAGTGCTGCCGCACTTCGGCCATGGTGATGTTGCAGCCGCCGTGATGCAGCTGTACGTGGCTCCACGCGATGTACAGCCGCGTCCACCGGTGACCGCTGTCGAGGAGGGCTGGCTCTCGCTGCGCTGGTGTGAGGTCGTCCGCTGCTGCTATTCTAGAACGAAGCCTAATAATGTCGTCGTTGTCGATGATGAGCGACAAGGAAGACAGTCGACTGGAGGTTGCAAGCGGTTTCCCGGCTTGCAAAGCTATTTTCTCCTCCCGGAAGACGTCTTCCTGTTGCGATTTCACCCAAATGTCCACGGCGCGAGTGACGTGGCGCGCCTCCAGCGGCACCAACTTCAACTGCGTCCGACTTCTCGGTCTCGCGTCGATCTTCTTTTTCTGGGTCGCACTCGTCCGCTTCCACTCGGGGTCTCGCTCTGCGTTGGCGCGTGTCCTCTTGTAGGCTGTGTTGCAGTGTTCCCGCCTCTTCAACCTGTCTATGAATTGTAATACACGTGCCGTAGCACGAATTAAGCGGGGATATTTTGAAAATCGATTAATGTCCGGTAGACCCTCGGCCAGACGCACGGCGCTGACGACGACACTGACACGCTCTTCCCCGGTTAAGGCGGCCGCGGCGACCTCTTCTTGTGGCCAGTGTTCCTCGTCCAAATTGAGGAACTCGGGGCCGCGGAACCAGCGATGAGTGGAACCGAAATTAGAAGGCGTGTCTCGCGTTGCATCGTCAGCGACGTTCTCCCCGGTCGGGACCCATCGCCACTCAGCCGTCTTGGTCTCGTCCATGAGCTCCGCCACTCGGTGCGCGACAAAGGGCTTGTAAACGCGTGGGCCGTTCCGCAGCCAAGCTAACACGGTTCGCGAGTCCGTCCAAAATATGCGTTTGTTTGGCCCTATGTCGTGTTCCTCGATGGCGGAGCGCGCCAGACGACACCCCAGAACAGCGGCTTGCAGCTCGAGTCTCGGAATTGACGTTAGCTTGTTTAGTTGTGCTACTCTACCCTTCCCTGCTATAAGGGACACTCTTACACTGCCGTCTTCGTTTACGATACGCCAGTACACAGCGCTGGCGTAGGCGTGGCTGCTCGCGTCGACGAAGGTGTGTAGCTCTGTTCTCGCGGCGGTGGAGAGATGCGGGTGGCAGCGTGGCACGGAGAGCTGTTCGAGTTTGAGTATATTACCTACCCATTTTCTCCAGTTAGTCGCTTCCGTCTCTAACAGCTCGGCGTCCCAGTCGATCCCGCTGCGCCATGTCTCCTGCAGGATCTTCTTCGCCTGTATGGTGACTGGAGTAGCTAAACCTAATGGGTCAAACAGGGACATAACAGTGCTAAGGGCTTCACGTTTAGTGGGTGTTTTATCACCCTTCAAAATAGTATCTTGGATTTTGAATCTATTGATGTTGAAGGATAGTGTATCCGTGCTTGGTTGCCAGACCATACCGAGTATCTTTTCTCTGTCTAGCTCAACTATTTGTTCTCGTCGTCCGGGCGATAGTTCCGATACGACGGAGTTGGAGTTTGAGGCCCACTTCTGTAGGAAGTAGTTGGCTCGGCTATGTATGAAGGCTACCTGTGAAGCCACCTTTATAGCTTCCTCCTTGCTGTCGTAGCTAGCCAAATAATCGTCTACGTAGTGATTCCGTATTATGGCTGCTGCGGCTGCAGGATACCTATCCTTGAAGTCCTCTGCATTCCTATTTTTCACAAAAATCGCGGTGCATGGTGAAGACGTAGCTCCGAAGATGACACTCTTCATCCTATACTCACACGGCGGTCCCTCTCTTCTATCATCGCGCCACAGAAAACGTTGCATGTCGCGGTCCTCAGGTCGTATTGCCACACGGAGGAACATGTCTTTTATGTCCGCCGTCACCGCTACAGGCCGCTGTCGGAACCTCATGAGGACTCCCGGCAGCGACTGCAGAAGGTCAGGACCGGGCAACAACATGTCGTTGAGGCATGTTCCCTGTGTTCTCGCGGCCGCGTCGTGAACGATGCGAAGCTTATCTGGTTTCTGTGGGTTCAGGACCGGGAAATGAGGCAGATACCAGACCTTACTAGACTTGGTTGCAGGCGCGGGCTCGGCGTAGTCATTCTCCAGCAGGACCTCCATCTGACGTCTGTACCTCTGCTTGATCTCGGGACTTTTGTCGAGCTTTCTTTCTATCGCGGTCAACCTCTTGAACGCGGCGTCGTAGCTCTCTGGTGGCTGCCGGTGATCGTCGCGCCACAAAAGCCCGGATTCGAATCCTCCCGCCGGTAGGAGCCTAGTGGTGTCCTCCAGGATTGTCAGGGCCCGTTGCTCTGCTTCCGTGTGGGAACGCTTCGGTGTCACGCACAGCGAGTCCAACGCGAAGTGTTCTTTCATCATCTGTTCCATACTGTCCTGTTGCTCACCCGAGGTGGTTACGACGTGATGGACCCGCTGTGCGCGTCCTCCCATGTCTCGCACGCCGTGTAGTACCCAGCCGAGGTCCGTCAGTGAGGCGACAGGCTGATCTCTCTCTCCTCTGCGGACACTGTGCGTCAGCAACAGGTGCCAGTTGTCCTGGCCTATCAGGACGGTCGGTGCTCCCATCTCGTACGTTATATCCTCCAGGTCTTGCAGGTGAGTGTAGCGTTGCAGCGTCTCCGCTGGTACGGATTGAGCGGACAGGTCGAGATCTTTCATCGTTCTAGCACTTACTTTGAAGGTGTCGCTATGGCGGCCGCTTACATTGAAGCAAACCCGCTGCGAATTGGTCGCATCTATCTTGGCTCCGGCGACGCCTTCGATGAAGAAAGCTTCGGTGGGACCTGTTGCTCCTATCTTCTCTGCTACAGCTGCATCTATGAGGGTACACGTAGAACCGTCGTCCAATAATGCGTACGTGTCGTGTGTTCCCAGTGGTCCGGACACGCGTACGGGTAACACCTTTAATAAAGCTGTGGTGTTCTGCTTCTCTCTAGTCGAGGTGACTATGGCGGTGGCTGGCTTGTCGTCCTGCTGCGGTCTCGTCGATGGCCGTGGCGAGGCACTATGCAACATTGGATGATGCGAATATGTACATCCACTTACCTCGCACGGCTTCAGTTTGCAGTTGTGACGGAATCTCCTTACTTGCAAGCAGCGAAAGCACAGCCGGTGCTTCTTGGCTAGTTCCCACCTCGACTGTACATCTGCCTTCTTCATGGCGGCACACGATGTCGGTTGGTGATTGCCTTCATGACATATCAAACATGATGGCTTGGGCGTTACTGGTGACGGTCGCTGGTCGTCGACGTGATAGCTGCGCACCGCTTGCGTGCGCCTAGGTCGAGCGATCGGCTCCCGCCTAGCGAATGGCTCCCGCCGATCTTCAGTTGTGATCGTCTCAGCCGGAGCAAAATTGCCGCATCTATCAGCTGTGCGTTGTAAAAACCTCGTTAATTTTATTAAGTCCGGTTCATCGTCGATCTGCTCAGCTGCGTAATCGTAGAACCGGTACTTCAACGTTGTTGGCAATTTATCTATAACGATCCTTACAACCTCCGGGTTGTATAAATAGTGCACTTTATTTAACGCCTTAACCGTGGCGGTAATATTGGACACTTGCGATGAAAACATACAAACTTCCTTGGGGCTATCACTCAGCTTCGGCAGTCCTCGAAGTTTGTTCATCTCGGCCATCACTAAGGCCTCCGGTCGACCAAACCTTGTGCTCAGCAGTTGTAGAACCTCAGCAGCACTCGTCGACCCGATGAAAAGGCACTGTACTGCTTCTCGTGCGGCTCCCTTTAGACTGCGACGCAGACGGGCCAGGTTCTCCTGTTCTCCTAGATGGCGCGCAGAGTCCTCATAGGCGGCCTTGAAGGGCAACCAATCGTTGGAGGCTCCGCTGAAGATCGGCAACTCTGGAGCTGGGCGTGGTGCTATGGCAGGTTGCACGGCTCGGGCAGCTTGCGTGATGGCCGTGGCTAACTCTTTATAATTAAAGTGATCTATGGGAGGTGAGCACGCATCCATCCTTCTCAGCTGGTTGTGTTCCGCGGCTGTGGGAACATGCTGTGTTCGTGCTTCCTCCTCTCTATAACTAAAACTATCTATGGGAGGTGAGCACGCATCTATTCTTCTTGGCAGGTTGTGCTCCGCGGCTGTGGGAACATGCTGCCTTCGTGCTTCCTCTCGTCTATATGCATCGTCCTGCTGCTGCATGGGCGATGATGATGCGTGTGCGTGATACGGCACACGGTCTATGGCACGCTTCGAATCTATTACGTGCTGGTCACTGAGTACACACCTTCTATATGTCTGCGGCTGACGATAGATGGGCATTTGGACAGGGGTCACTGCAGTGAGGCGCTCGTGGAGGTCGCGGCAGCACGGCACTGGCTGCGACGCGAGGGTAGCCCCCTCCACTGGCCTATCACTATTATTACTCACTGTTAGGTGATCCCACTGACCTGCTATCTGTTCCATCTCTATCGCCATGGCTGTCCTCTGTGTGTCGACCCAGGACCTGGTGCGGTTCCTCTGCTCAGTCGTTGCTTCACTCCCATTTTCTGATTCCGCTTCGAGACGAGCGACGCGCATCGATTGAAGCTCGATCTGTTGTTGCAACAATTCTTCCCGGGCCATTTGTAGTTCACGCCGATGCCGACTGCTCTTTGTAGTCGCGGTGCGTTTCGACGATCGCACGGAGAGAGCGGCGCGTGTAGGCGGCGCTACGAGCGCAGGCGCTGTCGCGACGAACGCGGATGGCTCTCCGAACGGCACTCTCAACGCGGAGTGGTCACGCGACGCACGCGGCGAAAGCGAAGCGGTATCTACAAACGGCACTGTTAACGCGGGCTGCTCGTACGATGTACGTAGCGCGGAATTTACGAACGGCACTGTTGACGCGAACTGTTCACTCGATATACACGGCACTGTTGACGCGAACTGTTCACTCGATATACACGGCACGGGCTGCACGCACGCGGGCGGCGCGGGCAACACGGGTCGCCTGATCGGAGCGGGCGTCGACGGTCGTACGCGCGGCGAGGGCAGCGTAGTCTGGCTTGTCGACGTCGTGGCTTCAGTTGCGTCCGTCGTGGTCCATCCCGTGGCAGAATGCGTCGTGGATACTCCCACTGTCGTCGTCGTTCCTGTCCCGGTTCTCGATGTGTTTGTGCATGTTGTGGAATCCTCAGCACTTTCTGTCCCCAACTGGCTTCTCGTACGCACCATTTTCTATAAAGCTGGCAAATTCGGCTCCGAATGGACCAAAAATGTTCGAAATGGACTTTATATTTATTATAGAAAATGGTTTAAATGAAACGATGCGTACGGACAAGATTCTAAAACCAGTCGGGTTATGTTCACTAAAGGATTCCCAATAGTCAGCTGATTTAGGCTCTCTCTATGGCTCGGGTTCAATGCCCTTCGTCAGCTGGTCCGAGTCGATGTACTTCGGGTCAATGACCTCTCACAGCTGATCGGGTAGGACTTCGTCTTCAGGTGAATGACCTCTTCACCGGTCAGATGTTCCCAGGAGCGCTTGTTTCTTCTTCAGGAGACTTCTTCTTTCTTGAGCGGCGAACTGACTTGCGAGGAACTTTTGAGGAACGTTTCGAGCCTATATTTATACTCTGGTGCACACTCGCTGTCGTTCATGGACGAGGCGAGGTGACCAGCTATCTCTTTCTATTCTCTTTCTAGCGCGCGGGGGTGCGCGGGTCGGGGAAACACCCCCCCTAACGAAGCAATACGTGAAAGAGAGCCTGGTTTTTGATTCCCTTTTGGGAGTTATTTCAGCTATGACTGGGGAACCTTTTCAGTGAAACCAAGCCTCATAGTATCTTTATTCACATAACTTAGGTACTATTACATAGCCTGGCAGGTATATTCTATACTATAACTATTACAACTGTATGCCGTGTACTATGGCTACGCTATACTCAATATCAGTACTTTATTTCTAAGTTTACGAAGATTTGTTACACAAATACATGTTTTATTGCGTGTTGCGAACAGAACGAAGGTCACCGACATATTTGCTACACCATTTGATTGTATGTTTTTTTTTTATGTGATAACGTCTTCTAAATGGATGAACGCACGAAAAAGTGTCACGTTCTGCCTGAGCCGAGCGTGCGAGCGAGAGCGCGGAACAAGAGGTAGAGAGGCACGATCGGGCATTTTCTTATGACGTCATCATGTAAAATTATCGTTCGCAAACCGACATTACAAATAACCAATTTCTTTGTATTGAGAAAACTGAAGAAATTGCTTCTGCCTAATAATATATTCCAGACTTGGCTGTATAGTGTTTTACCTTTGCATTTCCCTAGTGGGAAAAAATTTTACAACCTCTATAGCCAACGCTAGACCACATTTTTAAATATAGTTTTTGCTTAACACGTTTACCCAAATAATTTACCTCGCTGGAATGTGAGACCTCTTCCGCTTCCCCGCTCACCTCCCCGAGTTCGTCCTGTCGCCTCAGTACTCAGACGTCGCAGTGACGTCATCGCCGCCAGTTCCAAACTTATAGTAAACTAGCTTCTGCCCGCGGCTTCGCCCGCGTGGACTTTAGGTTTTATCCCAGGAGAACTACGTCATAACAAAATAACAAACTGAATCAACAGCCTAAAAATAAGTTTCAAGCTTCTAGCTCTAAAAAAACGATACCTCTATACGACTTTTCATCCCCCCCTTTAAACCCTTTAAAACCCTTTTTTCGCATTAAAAAGTAGCCTATGTCCTTTCTCAGGGTCTAAAGATTGTCTGTGCCAAATTTCATCAAAATCGGTTGAGAGGTTTAAGCGGGAAAGCGTAACAGACAGACAGACAGAGTTACTTTCGCATTTATAATATTATATATATTATAATATATAATAAGTAGGGATTAAGTAGGGATGGGTTGTAGTTTTTTGTGTGTGTTGTGTTTCAGCGGGGGAGGAGTCTGTGGACGCGTGCGGTGCGTCCTCGTCGTGTCCCGCGGCGTGCGTGTGCGAGTACGGAGCGCGCACGGTGCGCGTGACCTGCGTGCGCGCAGGACTGAGCGAGGTGCCGCGCGACCTGCCCCTCAACACACACGCACTGTCAGTAGATACTTCTTTATGTACGATGTGTATGCCTTGGTCTTTATCTCATCTGATGGTAAGTGACGATAAGGTCTTTGGATGGTAAGCGTGCTTACCGATAAGCCTCAATGAGGCGCTGTCTCTGACAGCTTTCATTTAACACAACAGCTTTTAACACTAATGTTATTTTTTTATTTTACAATTTTTAGGAAGACTAACAGCATATAGTATATAAATAAATCTTATTTTATAAGTATCTATAAACTAATAATAAGTCCCCACATGTATAAATCTAGATAATTTCTATAGGGTCTAATAAAAATACTACAGTAATAAATAATCTAAAAAAGAAACAGAAATATAAGTTTAAGTTATATAAGTTGTATTGTTGAACTTAAGTTTCTGATCGCAGGGAAATGTCTGACAACGCTCTGGGCCGCATCAGATCCGACGGTCTGTTCGGGAGGCTCCCTGACCTGACGAAGCTGGACTTCCGCAACACCGGAGTCTCCGCCATCGAGGATAACGCCTTCGACGGCGCCGCGGGCGTGCTAGAGCTCCTCCTCGATGGAAACCAGCTCACCACCGTCACCGACAAGATGTTCTTCGGGTTGCATAGCCTCAGCGTGCTGTGAGTGATGTGTTATTAAAAACGGCCAAGTGCGAGTCGGACTCGCGCACCGAGGGTTCCGGGAAAATCATAAATAATATGCACCGAACAATCCTCTAACGAATGCGCCTCAATACTATTTTCGATGTAGTTTTGCTACGCGCCACTAGATGGCGTTATTAATACTTTAAAACTTACGTTTCACAAAAATCACGTTTGTTGTATGGGATCCCAATTAAATATTTATTTTATTCTGTTATTTAGTATTTGTTGTTATATCGTCAACAGAAATACATCATCTGTGAGAATGTCAACTGTCTAACTATCACGGTTCATGAGATACAGCCTGGTGACAGACGGACAGCGGAGTCTTAGTAATAGGGTCCCGTTGTTACCCTTTGGGGTGCGGAACCATAAATAAGTTAAATTTTATATATAATTGTATTTGTAATTATTATTTATATATGTGCAATAAACAAAGTACAATGTTTCAAGATAAGATAAACCTTTATTTGCAATAAATGTGGTACATTTCAGATGTTCAAGTAAATTATTCTAGATCACACATTTAGCCAATGTTCTGACATGCAAACAGTAATTAAAAGTAATAATATCGAGCATTTAAATTATACAATTATATGATGTCAAGACACGTGCCTAATTGATATCTATACCTATGTCAAATAATATCAGTCAAATGTTATACATAATAAAATTATATTCGTAAACCAAATTAAAATTAAATCCTATCTATTTTATCCTAGCGCGAAAAATTCATTTACAGAATAAAAGTTGTTAAGAATCCACTCATGTAACGCCGTTTTGAATTTGTTCAGCTATCTGTTTTCTTATATATTGCCAGGCTTGATGAAAATATGTTAACACTACACAACCTTTTGCGCAGGCGCATCTCATAAATGTATTAATGTGTCAAATTTGATCATCAGATCGCTAACCAACAACAAGATATCCTGCATCACTCCGGGAGCCTTCGACCACCTCACCATGCTGGCAACACTGTGAGTCAATGTTGATACTACACATTGTATTTATTTATTTGTATTTCCAACAAAAAACACTATAAGTAATCACACAATAACAACAACTTAAAATAACAACAAGTGCTCTCTCAACGACAGGAAACCACCGCAGGCAAACAATAAATGAAACAAAAAACAACAACAACAAATTAATAGAAAATATAGCTAAAACAAGTGACTGCTACAACTAAGTGGAGGCAATGGCGGAGCTGTGACTCACAATATATAATCAAGGCAGCTTTAAAAGCTGACATAGAAATAGACAGTATGACATGTGTAAGTGATGTGTAATGCATTACGCGTGATATTACACGACCGCGTAATGTTGCATTACACATCACTCGACCATCAAGCATTACCTCCGCATCACTCATAGCAGGTATACGTTCTGCACCGCTCACTCGTACCTAACGCAGCGCGAGCGAAAGAGCGCTCTGCGCGGGCTCGGATCCTCCGACAAAACCACAAAGACGTATAGAACGCACTTATGTTACTGACATGCAACCTTATTACTAGGTTGATAAGGTTTACATTGTACGTATTCCGAGGAAATGATGTTTAGAGATATAAAAAAATTTATTGCATCATCTACTAAAATTAATATACAGGTTTTGGGGTACTCCTTTTTAGCTAAATATAATATCATTCATTACAAATATTACTATACAGCAAAAGCAATGTTTGCGATGTCGCATGTCAGCGCGCGGCGCGCATTTCAGGTGATGTTTCGAGTGATGCGTAATGGTTCGAAGTGATATCACGCGGTACAAAAAGTAATGACATATAACATTACTTTAAAGAGCACTGTTTTGCGCATGTCTAGTTGATACCACTTACATCATAACAACCAACTCGCATGAAGGAATCAAACACTTTCGTTGTTTTACACAAGGTTCACACAACAAAACAAACCTGCAGTAGATGCTTGTGTATTGTCAGGGGCCTGGAGTCCAACCCGCTGGAGTGCACGTGCCATATCTCGTGGCTGTCGGGCTGGCTGCGCGCGCGCCGCCTCGCCCCCGCCGCCGCCTGCGCCGCGCCCCCCGCGCTGCAGGGAGCAGCACTCACACATCTAGAGGTCGCAGACTTCAAGTGCACGCGTCAGTACATTTGTACAGTACAGTACATTTGATTTTTTATAGATCCACTATATTATATATTTATAAATAATTGACATCAGTTCCGCTCATGCTCAAAGTCACTCAGCGAGAGATGGAACGAGCTATGCTCGGAATTTCTCTATGCGGAATGAGGAAATCCATAGACGAACTAGGGTCATGCCTAGCTCATATATTTATTTGGATTTTGGAAGAATTTAAAGTCTCAAAAATTGCGAAAAATATAGTTCCTCAAATAGTAAAATGCTGTAGTGTGTAGTAAAATAGAGATTTAGTTTTTTCATTGCATTTTGAACGTTTTCTTATGGGAGAGGGGTATAATAAAATATAACACATAAAAACATTATTTTACGAGATAACTCAAAATTATATATCGAACAAGCTTCATACATTTAACGCTACAATACTAGCAGATGACGTCACAAAACTAACTCGATTTATATGGAGCGTTTTAGCACCGCGTGACTAGAATTACTTTTCGTCGCGTTGTCCTAAAAAGTATTAGTCGTGTCTATTCTTTTTTTATATATAGAACCAATTATTTTTTTCAAATACCCAATACCCGTTACTGTTTTCAGCGGATTCGGTGGGCTGCCTGTCGTCTGACTACTGCCCCGAGCAGTGCTCGTGCGCAGGCACCGTGGTGCGGTGCGCCCGCGCACACCTCACCGACGTCCCGGACAACATACCCAGACAGACCACCGAGCTGTGAGTACACTACACACACATGCATAAGAGGGGAGGTAGCTTATTTGTGTAGAGCAGTGTTTTCCAATCTTTTTGATTTCGCGACCTATTTTACAGTTTGAAAAATTCTGGTGACCCCCTTACAATGTACAAAAAATGTGTTAAATTTGAAGACTATATGCGTTACAGATTTTACATATTTTGATACATTTATTCATTATTAGGACCTTGCACTCTGCAAGAAGCCGCGAGTTTTGAAAGTAAGTACGGGGTAAGTTGGTCGAGAAGAAGAGAAATACACTTCAGTTAGAAAATGATTTGATTACTGTCATATTATTTAAACGCGGTTGCCATGCGACGGGTGGGTCTTTCGTAATAAATGACCTTATAGTAAAAAGCATGAATTTTCATTGCTATTTTAAATATCCAATAATTATTTAACATTTCAAAAATATCACCACGATTTGACAAACTTTTGAAAAATAAACAAGCTCATCCTTCTGACTAACATTGTGATTTTATTATAGTGTAGAACCTTGCCTTTTGCTTCTTGCCGCGACTCGTAGGGGTCGCGACCCACAGATTGAAAAACACTGGTGTAGAGCGTCAGTCCTTGAACAATCGAGGTCTGGGTTCGATCCTGGCTCGTGCCAATGAGTTACAATTTGTTATTTATGTACGAATGAGAAAAATCATTATCATTGGCTTTTCTGTGAAGGGAAACATCGTGAACAAACCTGCACACTGCTGAGCAGAAATTCAAAGGTGTGTGTGAAGTCTACCAATGCGCACTGGGCCCGCGTGGTGTACTATGTCCCATACACTCTCTGTAGGAGAGTAGGACTGAGACCTGCAGTGGGGACGTGTATAGGTTGTTGATGATGTACGTGTCTGTAGATACCTGGAGTCCAACGAGATCACGAGCATCTCCCCGGCGCAGCTCCGCCACCTGACGCAGCTCACGCGGCTCGACCTCTCCAACAACAAGATCGTGGTGCTGTCCAACGACACGTTCGCGGGACTCGACAAACTCTCCACCCTCATCGTCAGCTACAATCGCCTGAGATGTGTGCAGGTATGTGCTGCAGGCAGGACTTCCCATGGCTTCCCATGGGTGAAACAGTCGAAAGCATTTTAAAACAAAGATGCTTAAAAGTGACGCTTCAAACCCGGCCTGAACTTCGTAAGTTTTCAAAAAACTGGTCAAGCACGAATTGGACTCGCACACCGCGGGTTCCGTTTTCGATTTAATTTTGCTACGCGTCACTAGATGGCGTTACTAATACTTTGTTTGTTGTATGGGAGCCCCCTTAAATATTTATTTTATTGTGTTTTTTATTATTTGTTGTTATAGCGTCAACAGAAATACATCATCTGTGAAAATGTCAACTGTCTAACTATCACGGTTCATGAGATACAGCCTGGTGACAGACGGACAGCGGAGTCTTAGTAATAGGGGCCCGTTGGTTACCCTTTGGGTGTGGAACCTAAAAACTGGTCAAGTGTGAGTTAGGCTGAGCTTTGAATCATGAAGAGAAACATACAGATACTAGATATCCTTTGAAATAAGGTCCATTTTACCGACCGCATAACTAATTTTGTTAGTCAAGGTTTTTGATATGATTTCTTAAAAACTACATTAAATAGACCTGGCTTAGGTTTTACTGTAATATCCTGTAATATACATATACAGAAGGGCATGTCTACTGTAATTTTTATAGAGGGGGCAAGGTCTATTTTTTAACCCTGACGCAAAAAGAGGTGGTTGAAAGCAAAGGTTTGAAATAGAGAGATTTAAATATAGTAATAGGTTATAGAGCGGTCATTGAGAAACTTTTCATATAAACATTTTGATCTCAAAAGTCAACGGTATGTCAAATGTCTTGTACGGCTGCGTGACGTGATGTGACTCTAGATTGAGTAACTTATTACCAATTGGTAATAAGTTTAGGATCAAAATGTTTGTTTGCTTTGTCCGGTTTATTAATATTAAATGTCTTTGGGTTGAATGTGTCTGTCTGTGGCATCGTAGCTCTCGAACGGATGCATCGATTTTGATGAGGTTTCTTTTAAGTGAAAGCAAGTTTCCTTGCGGTGGTTCTTAGCTATGTTTGGTACAAATCGATTCAGCAGTTTGAAGAATATCAGCTGATGGTAGACATTTTCGGCAAAAAATCGAGAGTTAGGCAGCGGTGGAGTAGAAGCGTAAGGTTTTATTAACCGACTTCAAAAAAGCAGGAGAACTTTCGACTGGGTGAACCGATTTGGATGATTCATTTTTTATTTGAAAGCTGGTGCTTCTCGTGTGGTCCCATTTCAATTTGGTCCAGTTCTGACAACGGCATCCATGAGAGAAAAAATCTTAAATTTGCCTTAGTAAAAGTAGACTTTTAGCATCTTTTAGCGCAACTGAAGTCGTTTTCCAGTTCTTTTTAAACGCATTTACATGTTTTATAAATGTGTGATGTTTTAGTAAAACTTTCTCAGAGTACCCGCATTTACAAACGCTACAAAGTCATTACGCAACAGTCATATTTGTAGCTCTAGTGTTGTATGTGATGGTGTTGCAGCGTGACGCGTTACGCGGCCTGACGCAGCTCCGCGTCCTGTCCCTGCACGGCAACAACATCTCCACGCTGGCGGACGGAGTGTTCAGAGATCTGGAGTCCATATCCCATGTGTAAGTAGCTGATGATGGCATAGCCATGGAATATCGACAAGCTCCCGCCTGATCAGTTTCAAAACCAAGTTGCTTGCATGTGGCGATCTTAGCCGCGACCCGCCTTTTCTTTTGTTCAATAAGGAGACACGAAAACGCTTTTGTTTATGAATTTTTATGACTTTTAAGGGTCCATTGTAGTAGTTAGCAGTGGCGAAGGGTCCATACAACCCGATTCCCACCGGCTTACCTTTCAAAAATCCTTTCCACATATCATTAATGTAATGTACTATTAACTGTTATACGCTCAAAACATTACTACAAAAAACGCCTGCGAGCAATTAAAAAGCAATACAAAAAACGCCTGCGCGCAATTAAAAAGCAATATCTATCAGTGGCGAAGGGTCCATACAAGCCGATTCCCACCGGGTTACAGATATTATCTATAAATTGTCAAAGCCCGCCAAAACTATACCACAGTTCCCGTGTCAACTAATGCTCTGTCTCTTACGCTCTCGTAGTAAACGTCGCTTTTTATTTCACGAAATAAGCCGGCGAATTTCGGGTTACTCGATTTCTTCTCTTTCGAACGCCTTATGCGGAGCGAGATAGAGAGTTATAATGCTAGTAATTTCAAAACTATAATTTTAAGGAGAAAATACATCGCCAATGAGACATTTTTTCTAGCAAGTTAATAGTGTTATAACAATGCAAAATTTAAAAAGTAGTATTTTGATAGTAAGTTTCATCGCGAGTCACATTGTTTTATTTAGGCGTATTTGCGTGTGATTTGTTCCGTTTGGATATCGATTTGGAAGTTTGGAAGTAAACAAACATTACTTGTCCGCCATTTTTTGCGTGAGTGCTTGTTAGTATCGATGTTTTTTATGTGACGGATTAGAAAGTATTTCACTTAGTTCGAAGTTCATGTGCTGTTTTTTGTGTTTATAAGGTGATTTACTTGCATATTTCGTTCAATACGGTGAGTTTTGTGTGCCATTATGGCTTTAATTCGTATGGAATGCTGTCTAACTGACTACTTGCTCATCATCTTCCCATTTGAAGAAATACTGAGAATTTCTGAAGCCGAATTTCAATCACGCGGTAAGCATTTTTTTTTGGATCGGCTTCCCTTCGCCAAAATTCCACCCTTCGCCACTGGTAGTTAGTTATAGTTTAGGGTCATTTTATCATGCATTATTGTGGCGTCACGGGACAAAAAGTCATAAAAACTCATAAACAAAAGCGTTTTCGTGTCTCCTTATTGGACAAAAGAAAAGGCGGGTCTAGCTAAGATCGACACATGCAAGCAACTTGGTTTTGAAACTGATCAGGCGGCAGCTTCGTCGATGGTACGGTTTATACCCACCGAAATTTTTTTACAGCAGTACCTTTCTTCTTGTGTGCAAGAAATTGTTTGTTGATTCAAGCTAGTGCTCTTTTGTCAGTGCCCTGGGCTCGAACCCGCTGTACTGCGACTGCAGCACCCGCTGGCTGTCCGAGTGGGTGAAGAGCGCCGGCGAGTACGTGGAGCCGGGGATCGCGCGCTGCGCCGAGCCGCCCGCCATGAGGGACAAGCTCATACTCAGCACACAGACCAGCGCGTTCCTGTGTAAAGGTCAGTAACATAGGCGAAACAGTGACCTGTCATCTGGGGCCAGCTCCTTGTACACTGTTTTAAAATAAAGCCGCCGCGACAACTTACGTCGCGATAATAAACTTTCTCAGTAACGTACATCACAGTAGAGAACTTTCGCGACAACTTACGCTTACTAATAAACTTTCGCAGTAACGTACATCGCAGTAGAAAACTTTCGCAACAACATACTTCGCAATGATAAACTTTCGCAGTAACGTACATCGCAGTAGAAAACTTTCGCGACAACTTACGTCGCGATGGTAAACTTTTGCAGTAACGTACATCGCGGTAATAAACTTCGATGCTATAATTCACACACGCTGGCTATTTCTCATTATCGTACAACGGCACAATGAAATCAAGTTCTGAAGATTTCTCCATATTTATGTGTAGTTTATTCTAGTATTGTATGAACCAAACAATATATGTAATCCTCAGGCTCGCCGCCGCCAGACATCGTATCTAAATGCGACCGGTGCTACAACAACCCCTGCCTGAACAACGGCGCGTGCGCATCGACCAGCTCCGGAGGGTTCATGTGCGTGTGCGCGCGCGGCTTCCACGGCGACACGTGCCAGCACGAGATCGACGCGTGCTACGGCTCCCCGTGCGCCAACGGCGTCTGCAGGGTGCTGGAGGAGGGCAGGTTTCAGTACGTAGACTGTTTGATCATAACTACATTCTGCCAGTGATGACATACGGAACCGAAACGTGGTTTACTGTGGGACGAATAAACAAGCTCCAATTCACTCAGCGAGCAATGGAACGAGATATGCTGGGAATTTCTCTACGTGATAAAGTCCGGAATGAGGAATTCCATAGACGAACCAAGGTCTTGTGAGCTGAAGTGGCAATGGACTGGCCACATCGCTGAAAGAACCGATAACCGGTGGGGAGTAAAGGTTCTCGAGTGGCGACCACGTACCAGGGAGTCCCCCTACTAGATGTACCGACGACCTGGTTAGAGTCGCTGGTAGTCTGTATGTCTCGGGATCAGTCAATGTGGCATACCATGATGGAGGCCTATGTCCAGCAGTGGACGTTTCCTATCCTATGATGACCGTCTGCCCGCGACTTAGTCTGCGTGGACTTTATGATTGATTCAAATTCAAAAGACTTTATTCGGCACAGAATATAAGTATACATAAACAGGAAAGGAATACAAATTCCATGGGAACTAATTGTTCAATCAGGATCAAAAGTAGTCTATGACCGTTTCCGAACGTTAAGTCATTCTGACCCTTCTTTACAACGGGAAGGTAGGACGATCAGACAAAAATTATAAATTCTAATTAAATTATAATCATTAATTATTAAATATATTAATAAACGAATAGTATAAAATATTGTTAAACCAGTAGAAACATAATAAAAAAATATATAAATTAAAATTTCTTAAACTTACAAGCTCTAAAATCAAATCCTTAGAATAAAACCTTACCTTACCTTTTGGCTATTACGAACTATAACCTCAATACCTAACTAAACAAACCTCGATTAGAGCAGATACAAAAACGCTTTCTAAAATACATATACCGAATCAAAGACACTTATACCTCCACTAAATAAATACATCGAGTTCTTTACACTTGAAGAAAACATAAAATATTGTGATGCCTAAAGGCTGATGACTCATCATGCACTGTCGCAACTAGCGATGGTTTCCAGGAGATAAAATCTTGTTTTGTGTGTGTTGTCAGTTGCTCTTGTCTCGCTGGGTACACTGGCGTACGCTGCGAGGTGAACATCGACGACTGCGCCTCCCACCGCTGCCAGAACAACGCGTCCTGCGTCGACCGCCTCGAGGGGTACACGTGCCACTGCGCGCCAGGGTTCATGGGTAAAGTTACACAAAATAATATACCAGGAATTCACTCAGAATGTTGCCACACAAAATTTCTTTTGCCCATAATCTTTTTCAATAGGCTTTGTGCAGTAACTATCAAAAAATAGGACATCAGATTGTGATGTCGCGAAATGAGTATCATTAACATACAACTTCACAGTGAATCACAATTTACATTTTTACACACTATTTTTTCGATTATTGTTCAAAGCGCCATCTATGAACCATTAGCTGCGTAACTGCTATTGTTGCTTAATATAAAGTTGTACACCCGTGTAGCTGTTGGGTAGAGCGGCAGTCCTTGAACAATCGAGGTCTGGGTTCTTGTATGGTATTTCGAATTTATGTACGAATGATAAAAATCATTACCATTGGCTGATCGGTGAAGGAAAACATCGTGAGGAAACCTGCCCACTCCTGAGAAATTCAAAGGTGTGTGTGAAGTCTACCAATGCGCACTGGTCCCGCGTGGTACAAGGTAATTTGTCAAAGCCAGATATTCTGTTTTAAAAGATTCATCAACAGCCGGGAAACGTCCACTGCTGGACATAGGCCTCCCTCATGGTACGCCGCATCGACCGGTCCCGAGCCACCTGCATCCAGCGACTCCCCGCGACTCTAACCAGGTCGTCGGTCCATCTAGTAGGGGGACTCCCTGGTACGTGGTCGCCACTCGAGAACCTTTACTCCCCACCGGTTATCGGTTCTTCGAGCGATGTGGCCTGCCCATTGCCACTTCAGCTCAGTGACTCGTCGAGCTATGTCGGTGACCTTCGTTCGTCTGCGGATTTCCTCATTCCAGATTTTATCACGTGGAGAAATTCCGAGCATAGCTCGTTCCATTGCTCGCATAGAATTCTGAGCGGAATGATCAATACTAAGCGATGCCTGGTTTCAGGCGAGTTCTGCGAGAAGAAGATCCCGTTCTGCACACCCGAGTTCAACCCGTGCGCGAACGGGGGCGTGTGCAGCGACCTGGGCAGCCACTACTCGTGCGCCTGCCCGCGCGGGTACTCCGGGCAGAACTGCACCCTCAACGCGGACGACTGCATCAACCACATGTGCCAGGTACGAGCGCACGCGGGAGATCCCCCGTCGCAACAAATGTTAACAAACTATTTTTCATTAGATCGCCTGTGGTCGTAAAATCGTCTTATCTTTCATTTTCTAATGCTTTCTCGCTCATGACATGGTACAAATTTGAATTTTTGTGTAAAAACCAACTGAAAAGCTTGTGCCATTCTTCAGGAATTTTAGAAAATGTGAAAAAATATGGTTTTAGTAAAGATTTTTTTTTCTAAAAGGGAGAAACCTAAAATTCTAATCTCTTCAACGCGAATCCTTTACGAGATATCTAGCTATAATTACGTATTTTTTGTTGGCGGTTTGAGTGTATATAGTTCTCTTAATATTTTTCAATATAGGATGCGTGTATAGACTGTCTTAACGCCTTAATATTTGTGATTCTGAATCTACCTACAGTTTTTATTCACTCCACTACTACACTAGCCCGCTAACGATACGCTTTCAACTGCGGCAGATACTTTTAGGTTCTACCCTCAAAAACTACCATTTCTCCGTTGCTTTGGTGCTGCCACGAAACTAAAGTGAAAAAAACTAAAAAGCACTTATTCCAAGCCTTGACGCAGCATAATTTGTGTAACATGTGTTTCCCAGAACGGCGCCACGTGCGTGGACGGACTGGACGAGTACAAGTGCTCGTGCGCGGCGGGGTACGCGGGGAGGTACTGCGAGGCGGCCCCGCACGCCGCACTCGGGACCTCCCCCTGCGCCCACCACGACTGCGTGCACGGGGTGTGCTACCTGCCGGGGGGAGGCGCGCCAGCAGGGGCAGCGGGAGTTTTGCAGGTACGTGGCACGGGCGCAGTGGGCTCAGGGGGTATATCATCTCTTATCATTCAATACGTAAATGCGAATGGAAACTCACGAGCTGGCTTCAAATCAGATCTTACACGAATACCAAAGCCCTGATCATTAAACACAATCTCAAATTACACACATACATCATCTCACTGTGCCCCAGCACACAGCCTCGGCTTTTATGAGATGCATGCTCCTTAGAAATAAATCGATAAAATGGCGATTCTGAAAAAAAATTGCGGGAGACGAGAAGAGTACCCAAAACTCAGATTAGGTCCTTCCTTGGGTATGATTCTCATCATCATCAGCCTCCTCATTGGTCTCCTTTATGGCATGACACACTGACACTTGCATCTAGCGACTATTCGTCGGTACATCTAGTAGGGGGACTCCCTGGTACGTGGTCGCCACTCGAGATCTCTTCCTCCCCACCAGTTATCGGTTCTCCAAGCGATGTGGCCTGCACATTGCCACTTCAGCTCACTGACTCGTCGAGCTATGTCGGTGACCCTTGTTCGTCTGCAGATTTCCTCATTCCGGATTTCATCACGTAGAGAAATTCTGAGCATAGCTCGTTCCATTGCTCGCTGAGTGACTTTGAGCTTGTTTATTTGTCCCACAGTAAAGGACCACGTTTCGGTTCCGTATGTCATCACTGGCAACACGCACTGATTAAAGACTTTTGTCTTTAGACACTGAGGTGTTTGGACGAGAAGATATGCCGTAACTTAGCCCTAATCAAATATTCTAAGAGCACATACATCTCTCACACAGACTCGACAGTTATACAGACACAAAAATACATGACAGTAAAATTTGGAAACTGGGTCATCATAAATTTCTTGAATATTGTTGTCAATAAGAAAAAAAAATTATATTATATAGTTCCCAAATGAATCACTTCATTTTAACTTAGCAATACTTTTTTTGGAATAACTTACATTTTCTTTTTTATTCCCCCAAAACGCAAAGTCTTAATTCTATGCACAATGATGTACGCGACAGCAAAACTGTTTCCGCCTTTAAGAAAAACGTCAAGGAACATTTTCTATCACTATAAGTTAATATATAATTATAGTATGTAAAGTATGTATGTATTATTATTGATATATATTAGTTTGTTTTTGTATATCGTATTTATGTAATCGTCTATTATATTTATTATATCGTACACGCCTAACTGCCCTCCTTTCTTTAATATTTCTCCTTGACCTAGGACTTCTGGAAGAAATTTCTTTTAGAAATAAGCTGTTCCTTTTGTATATATTTTTTCTGTTTCTTGTGTTATGTAATGTTTCCGTGTACAATAAACTGTTTAAATAAATAAATAAATAAATGATATTACAAAAGCGTTTGATAAAGTTAATCTCGGGTTTTCACACCGACTGTACATCCATGTTAGTATATTTGTATCATTTTGGCTCTGATGTAAGATTTATTGACGTAATTGATAACTTTGTGTGTTTACATTCTTGCGTTAATTCTTGTGGTGTACGCCAGGGCTGCCATCTGGGTCCGATCATGTTTAATTTATACATTCAATGTGAGCTATTTAGTGATTAGGAAACCTATGTATTAGGTCTAGAGTACCTTTTCTTGATGATTTTAGACTTTGTAAAGTTGTTGTTTTAACAATTATAACTATAGTTCCAGGACGATATCATGATGGAGCGTCCGCTGCTCAGCGCTGCCAATGACTACATGTGCAAGTGCGCTCCGGGCTACTCGGGTAATAAGAAATACTTCGTTATCAACAATTCAACAAATAAACGCTCTTACAAAATAAAAACTGGTTAAGTGCGAGTCTGACTCGAATCAGAATCATAAATCATCGTGTAATTATCACCGAACAATGCTCTACGAAAATGTCAGTTCGATGTGAAAAACAAACTTAACTATGCAGTTGAAAGCATGCACTATCTAGTATGTAATTTAGCTGCAAAGTTGAGTTGGTTTTTCAATCGGATTTACATTTTCGGTAGAGCTTTGTTGGGTGCATATTACCGTACATATTATTTATGATTTTCAGTGTGTTGATTATTCATATTCTGTACGGATTTTTTAACGAGTTTTTTCTTCTTAAGCAATTTACGCTAGAGAAAGTTTACCGTCAGTCCTCTAATATACATCTATCTTGTTGTGCACCTCAATCGCCTGTATCACAAGCTTATGACGTCGTTTTCCATGATCAGGTCGTCTCTGCGAGTACCTAACTTCGCTGACTTTCAACCACAACGACTCTCTAGTGGAACTGGAGCCGCTGCGCACAGTCCCCCAGGCCAATGTCACGCTAGGTGAGCTATTACACTTGTTAGTTACTCCAATTCAGCTATGGCAGCTCAGTTGTGTAGAGCGTCAGTCCTTGAACAATCGAGGTCTGGGTTCGATCCTGGCTCGTGCCAATGAGTTACAATTTGTTATTTATGTACGAATGATAAACATCATTACCATTGGCTTTTCGGTGAAGTAACATCGTGAACAAACCTGCACACTCCTGAGCAGAAATTCAAAGGTGTGTGTGAAGTCTACCAATGCGCACTGGTCCCGCGTGGTGGACTATGTCCCATACACTCTCTGTAGGAGAGTAGGACTGAGACCTGCAGTGGAGATGTGTGTAGGCTGTTGATGATATTGATGACATATTCAATAAATTGCTCGACTTTTTTATATACATAATAGAAGATAGACCAACGCTTGACCTCAATCTCACCTGATGGTAAGTGACGATGAGGTCGACGATGTTACGTGTTGGTCTAGAAGGTGACTATTTACTCTTCTTTTGAAGATTCACAAGTTGTAGTTTTCGGGGAACACGGAAACCGGTAGTGTATTGTATTCCATATTTATGCTGTACGCATGATAAATGTGGAAGCGAAACGCTTGGTGCGAGCTGCAGGAATATCTACAGTGTACGGGTGAAGGTCTGCCGTTCTTCTGTTTGACCGGTACTTGAACGGCGAAGGCGGAATCAACAAAAATAGCTCCTGCGCACACTCTCCAAAATGTATCCTATAAAATACCGAAAGGCAGGCAACCTGACTATGTTTTTTACAACCGCTTTAAGTAGCGTATCGTTGCCTATCAGTCCCATAGCTCGACGCTCCACCGAGCCCAAGGCAGCTATTTGATGGTGAGCTGAACCATCCCAGAAGCGTCGGTGGCGCAGTGGATAAGGCGCGGACTCTCAATCTGAGGGTACCGGGTTCGAATCCAGCCGTGTACCTTTGAGTTGTTTTTCAATTCAAGTACATTATCCGATTGCTTAACGGTGAAGGAAAACATCGTGAGGAAACCTGCATGTCTTGAACAGGCATGTGAAGTCCGCCGATCCGCACTGGGCCCGCGTGGTGGACTATGGCCCATACACTCTCTGTAGGAGAGTAGGCCTGAGCCCCTCCAGTGGGGACATATATAGGCTGTTGATGATGATGATGAACCATCCCAAACATGGCAGAGGTACTCAATGGATGATCAAGTCCCTTCCTTGTACAGTGTTCAGCACAAGCCAGCACCACGGCGTGCTGATGTACTTCGGGGACCACGAGCACCTGGCCGTGGAGCTGTTCAACGGACGGATACGCATCAGCTACGACGTGGGGAACCATCCAACCTCAACCATGTACAGGTGAGAACGCAGCTCTCTCGCTACCCTCGTACACAGTTACAGCCGACGACATAATGAAGCGTTGCTGATACGTGTAAAGGTCACCCTTACCAGAAATATATATTTGTTCTTGTGATAAACTCTCACTTAAACTCAACAAAATATAAACAAATTTAAAGCGCTATTAAAAGATATAAACTGGGGCTTGATTATAAATAAAACAAAATCACTAAATGAAAACTATTCTATATTTAACGAAATCCTGAAAAATATGCTAGACCTCTGTATCCCAAACAAAAAAATAAAATTAAAAAGTAAATATAGAAGAAAATGGACAACGCGCGGAATTAGAACATCGTGTAAAAACAAAAGACTTTTAAGAATAATAGAAAGATTTTTCAAAAATCAAATTTTAACTAAGTACTACAAACATTATGTTAAATTACTAAAACGCACAATAAGGTCGGCAAAGAAAAAACAATACATCCAAGAAATGAACAGCTCAAATAATATATCAAAAACCATGTGGAAAATAGTAAACGAATGTACTAATAAAGCTCGAAAAACCACAAAACAAAACATTGAATTGCGTATCCAGAACAAACTAACGAAAGAGCCTACGCTAGTCGCCAATGAGTTCAATGAATACTTCGCGAGGGTGGGCGTAGCGAAAGTCGTCACCGACGGGAGTGAGAGGGCCGTCTGCGCCTCCGCGCCCCGCGCGCAGCCCCTGTCAGAACTCGATCTTCTTGAGGCCAGTAGATCCACAGGAAATTAATAAAATAATTCGAAATCTGAAACCTAAAACAAGCTGCGGGATTGATGAGCTACCTCCAGTACTGATTAAAAATTGCGCAGACGAATTAACCATTCCTTTATACTTACTAATTGATCAATCATTCTCAGAAGGAGTTTTTCCAGACCTGTTAAAAAAATCTGTAATTAAACCCGTACACAAAAAGAATAAAAAATCAGAACCGTGTAATTACAGGCCGATCGCACTGCTGCCTACTTTTGCTAAAATATTTGAAAAAGCAATGTGTAACCGTGTTTATTCCTTTTGCGAAAAATATAAAATTTTCGATGACTCTCAAAACGGTTTCCGACGTAATAGATCCACCATATTAGCTGCTTATAAATACGTCACGAAAATTCTAAATACACTGGATGACAAAAAGTATGCAGTCGGTGTTCTCTTAGACATGACTAAGGCTTATGACAAAGTACAATATACAATATTACTAAATAAATTGTACGACATCGGGATACGAGGTACCCCCCACAAATGGTTCGCGAACTACTTACACAATCGTGAACAGTACGTACAGATAGAATACTGCAACCATAAAAAAGGCGAAATACTCAATATCAGATCTTGCTCGCTAACCATGGACAACTCCATACCGCAAGGAAGTGTGCTGGGGTGTCTTTTGTTTCTAATTTATATAAACGACCTCCCCAAAATGTTACACGAAACTTGTATTCTTTTTGCTGATGATATTTCGTTATTAACTCCTTGCTCAAATAATATTGACTTAAACCAAACTTTGACCAGAATATTTAGTACAGTGACCGATTGGATGAACGACCACAACTTAGAAATTAATTTCGCCAAAACCAAACTTATGCAATTTAGGCCGGTCCAAAAACTACCCATTGCTATAAACTATACGTTTGACAATAAGAAAATAGAATGTGTCGACACCTTTAACTTACTCGGATTCGAAATTGATTCACACATGAACTGGAAGGCACATATAAATAAAATTAAATCAAAGTTATCAGGATTCACATATGCTCTAAGAGAATTAAAAAAGACAACCGACCAAAAAACTGCTCTTTCCGCTTACTACGCATATGCATACTCCTGGATGAAATATGGCTTAATCCTTTGGGGAAACAGTACGGACATACAAGATATATTTATCATGCAGAAAAAATGTGTACGTATCATGGTTAACATTAAACAAACCTACAGCTGTAGGCCACACTTCAAAAACTTAAAAATATTGACACTAACTTCAATGTACATTTTAGAAATTTGTAATTTCATAAAAAAATATCCTCATTTATATGAAAAATTAGCAAACCGGCCTCGTCCACTCAGACCACAATACATACATGATATTACACTACCACTTTCTAAACTTCATCTCTGCAGTTCCGGCCCGCACGCAATGACAATTAAAATATATAACGCACTCCCAAACTGGTTGAAGTGTATAGACAGGGATAAGACCTTCCAAACCAAATTAAAAAAATTTCTTATTGACAAATGCTATTACAACATTAATGACTACCTGAACGGAAAATAATTTTACTTAAATTTATATAATTTGACTATTACCATTCTGACATTTTAAATTATAATAAGACTAGTTTATCTCATATGTAATTGCTACGCCCGACAGCGCTCATAAAACTGTATGTGTATCTACATGTATGTTTTTAAAGCAATAAAATGAATGAATGAATGAAACTAAATGTAGTCATGAGAACTGAGATCATTGTTGCTCTTCTTTATTCAGCTTCGAGATGGTATCAGACGGGTCTTACCACAAGGCTGAACTGCTCGCAGTCAAGAAGAACTTCACGCTGAGGGTCGACGATGGACCGGCGAGATCCATCATCAATGAAGGTGAGCAATCAGCCACATCAACTGCAAGAACATTGATCCGTCTTCTGTATAGTATATATCATAATATTGGTTTGCAGGTGGTAAAGAGTACCTTCGTCTGGAGCGACCCATGTACATCGGCGGCGTGCCGGAGGACGTGGCACGGGACGCGTTCACCAGGTGGCATCTACGCAACATCACCAGCTTCAAGGGTGAGCGAGACATAGATAGACACGTAGACAGCCCCTGGTCCAACTGCATTGACAGTAGACAAGCGCAAAACTAAAGTAATGTGATATGTCATTACGTTTCGTATCGCGTAATATTACATTACACATCACTCTAAAAATCACCTATTTGTAATGCAATGCTCTCTATACATCACGTGCTCAGAATTAAAATACTTAGAATGTAAGCCTTATCATCCTAGCAATACGGTTACATTTCAGTAACATATCCGCGTTCTATCTTAGAACGGAGCCATGCGCGCGGAATGTCATGAGTGATGCGTGATGTTTGAGATGGTCGAGTGATGTGTAATGCAACAGTACACTTACAAATTTATTGTATCCTGAATACCAAAAACAATCCACAGACAACAGAACATCCAGACGCCGTATTCCACTGAACACGTATGAAGGAACTACATCAGACACTTTCGTTTGTTACACACAAGGTACACACAAACGTCAAACACTCGGTCGTCAATATGTAGCGCACGTCAGTGTCATTACACACATGTGTGTATCTATTATATATTGTATATGTTGAACTCACGCATTATTAAACAAGGTTCCATCCGTATGTTCTTTAAAAATCTGTGCGGTCATCTTTAACTTGCCCTATAAAAGACCTAAAAGAGCAGAGATTATTAGTCTATAGGATCGTTTTTGTAAGTCACGTGTCATGTGATTATAGTGTGGGAAGTGATTTGACTTATTGACTCGTGATTCCAGGCTGTATAAAGGAAGCGTGGATTAACCACAAGCGAGTAGACTTTGTGAACGCGGCTCGAGTACAGAGGACGAGCGCGGGGTGCGGGGAGGACGAGCCCAACACGCCCGCGTCCGTCAGCGCCGTGCAAGAAGACTCCCGACACAACCAGGTGATTCTTGTTGATATACTCACCCAGATTGTATACGATAGTCGTAGGTATACCCACTAGCGAGTAGATTTTTGTTTATTTTTCATTGTACATATAAAATTGTACAATTAGAGCTGCCTATCCCTAACGAGAGATGTCTGCCGGCGCTCACACTGGAGCTGTCAAACAATAAATAAACTGAAAGTAGACCTACATACATGTACATAAACAAACAAACAAATATTACACAAGAAGATAATATATATAGAAAAAAACAAAACAATAAATAAAAACACGATTTACATAATATATAAATTATAATAAATATATCTGCGGGCAAAACGCTAGTATTCTCTATAAACTTGTAAAATGATCAATCAACGCTTACATATTGTATGAACTCTTTGTATGTGTTCTCAGGACCCGTGCGTGCCCAACCCTTGCGCGCGCGGCGGGCGCTGCGTGCGGGAGGAGGGGTCCGCCTCGGACTACACGTGCCGCTGTCCCCCGGGCACGGGGGGAGCGCAGTGCGAGCGGAGGGCAAGCATTGGTACGACAACCTCGACATCCTATGAACATAGTCCTCCGTTTTTTATATACTGTATTCCTTGATGCAAAGCCATTAAATTCTACTGTCGTACACCTACCAAAGAGAATATAACTGCTGTGTAAATCTGTCAAAGTTGTTAACAAGACTTTTTGTGATTTGTGAACCGCCATGATGATTTATGACAGATTAATTTCGATTGATCCCCGCCTTCTATCGAGTCCTTTTGGATACTAAAGTGACATACGCCACTGAGAGTTGCTCATTAAGTATGGTAAAGTCATTACTTGACGCCACTTTGGTAAGAGGACTCCCGTAACAGAAATATGTATCTTTATTACTTTTGCTATAATACATAGTATACTACTGCGTGCTGAACGTACGTTCCTCGCCTCCCACCGATCCGCGATACCTCACCTATACATTCAAGAAAGTGACCCGCTCAAGGATCGGTAGTATAGCGCGCTCGTACTCAACTTTAAGTTGTTTTTATTCTGTGATTACTTACAGTGTTTCTTTGATGGAAATCCAAAATAAATAAAATAAAAATTTGTTTGAAGTGTCCGGGGCGTGCCCATGGTACGACAGAACGACTGTATAAACGCGCGCATACAGCCGCCATCAGCTAACTCGTTACTCGATGAAATAATTCCAGTAATTAACGCATATCGGCATGTTTCAGGCGGGGCCCCGGTGATACAGAGCAAGAAGCTGCCTCCTCGCAAGCAACCGACCGTCAGTAATGTGCAAGCTTCGCCAGGTCGGTACACAAGAAACTTACTAATCCTGTACTACAGGACAACTTCACTGCTTCTCAAATGCTATTACATTACGTACCGCGTAATATTACATTACACCTTTACGCATCACTCTAAACTTTACGCATCACCTGAGATCGCATTGCTGTTTATATTGCATTATTAAAATACGTAACATATGCGCCTCTCGCTCGCGACGCGCTGGGTACGAGTGAGCGGTGCAGAACGAAGATATGCGCACGGAATGCCATGAGTGATGCATGATGTTTGAGTTGGTCGAGTAATGTGTGCTGCAACAGTACGCTATCGGGTAATCTCGCATCTTGAGTTTTGTTTAAATTGTAGTATTTATTCAAGATATTATTATTTATTAGCCTGCCCCAGTGCATGCTCCTCCATCATACCCCTGCAGTTCTCTCTCCGGACAGTATTTCAGAAACTAGTCGAGTTCATCCCGACATCTCCCTCGCGGTCATCGATTTCCTGTGTCTTGGGACCATTTGGTTGCAGTCTTTGCCCACAGGTCTTCAGATATGGCGCGGTTATGTAAAACAGCTTGGTAAGGAATCCAACTGTGACATGTATAATAATAAAGAATGGTTGTGTCCAGCCGCTCCGGCCAACAAGCAGTACGCAGGCGAGCCTGCGCCGGCGCAGACGACACCCGCAAACTCAGGCTGCAGGAAGGTCAGTGAGCCTTCATAAACTTACAACGATACATCTTCAATTTACTTCAGCGTGGCTTTGACTTGAATAGTTTGGTTAGACGATCAATCGATCAAGCGTCGGTGGCGCAGTGGGTAAGGCGCGGACTCTCAATCTGAGGGTTCTTTGTTCGAATCCAGCCGTGTACCTATGAGTTGTTCAATTCTAGTACATTATCCGATTGCTTAACGGTGAAGGAAAACATCGTGAGGAAACCTGGACACTCCTGAGAAGAAATTCACAGGTGTGTGTGAAGTCTACCAATGCGCACTGGTCCCGCGTGGTGTACTATGTCCCATACACTCTCTGTAGGAGAGTAGGACTGAGACCTGCAGTGGGGACGTATATAGGCTGGTGATGATACCTATTGATACTCGGCATGGCTGGTTGGTCGGCTACCACCATGTTGCCTAAGTCTGCCGACAAACAACAGTGTCAATAGCACTGTTGTGTTCCGGTATGAAAGGTAGCAGAGACAGCGTATCACTAGGTTCAGGCTTCTAGGTGCGTACGCTCACCATCAAGTGAAATGAAGGCCAAGTAAGTGTAAATCTTAGTTCTAACACAAGTATTTCAATGTTTGCTATGAACGTTCTCTTCTATTGGTCTATATATGTGAGTGGTCTGTGTGTGCGCAGGAGGCGACGCGTGAGTTCATCACGGAGGGCACGTGCCGCAGCCGGCGCGCGGTGCGCGGGGCGCGGTGCGTGGCCGGCGCGCGCGCAGCCTGCCCCCGCGCGCACTGCTGCGCGCCCCGCAAGACCAAGAAGAGGAAGGTGAGCCTTCAACAAATATATTTAAAAAAAGCTTTTATTGACATTTCTATGTCTTAACCTATGTTACTCTTTGGATATTAATTATCAAATAAAATCAGTTTATTTGCATTCATGTACATAGAGTCATTAGATTTTAAATAGTATTTGCATCTACTCGTACATACATGAACCCTGTCAGGGCATAGAAAAAATGTATAAATCAAATTTTATACAATAATAATTCAATGTCAAATTTTATATAATAATAATAATCAAACGTCAAATTTTATACAATAATTATTCAATGTCAAATTTTATACAATAATAATCAAACGTCAAATTTTATACAATAATAATTCAAAGTCAAATTTTATACAATAATAATTCAAATTCAAATTTTATACAATAATAATTCAAAGTCAAATTTTAAACAATAATAATTCAAAGTCAAATTTTATAGTACAATCCAAAACAAATATAGTCAAACTTTATACATGTTTATCATCCATAAATTCCTGTATTGTTTAATATGATTTTGTTTACATTATTATGTACATTAGCATACAAACTAGGCCGACCGAGGTGGAATTCGTATATTCTTTACGAATCCGAAGTTTTGGTATCCTTTAGAGCGCCTACGCACGAGGCGGCCAGGCCGCGATATGTCGTTCGGCCAAATTTGCAGTCGACTTCCATGCGTCAAAATGGACGTGCAGTAGATAATGACAGTAACTGTGCTTGTGTATTTACGGAAGATTTCACGTAAAAATAGTTTCGGCGGTTGCATGCTGGTCGCGCGGCTTTATTTTTAACTGACTTCAAAAAAGGATGAGGTTGTCAATTCGTCGAGTATGTGGATTTTTAAATGTTTGTTACCTCAGAACTTTTGACTGGGTGAACCGATTTGGATGATTCTTTTTTTATTTGAAAGCTGGCGCTTCCCGTGTGGATCCTAATAGAAGAATAAGAAGAAAACTATATAAATCTTAAATTTGTTTTAGTAAAAGTAAACTTTTAGGGCAATTGAAATCGGTTTCCAGTTCTTTTTGAACGCATTTACTTGTTACCTGAACGTTCATCCTCTGACATTTTGTTGTGTTTCCAGATCCGCCTGATCTGCGCGGACGGCACCAAGTACACCAAAGATATAGAGATAGTGCGCAAGTGTGCGTGCGGGAAGAAATGTCCCAACTCACGGAACAACCCGTTCTTGAATTGAGACTGAATCATTCATGGTACCGATCACCCCTACAACAACTGAGTATCAATGGTTGTAAGTATACAGTGTTGCCAGTGGTGGGGAAAAATAGTAGTTTTTAATGGTCAGTTGTAAAGAGTAATTATGATTGATGGTACAAATGATTCACTTGTTCGGTGTAATTATGATTAATGATTACAAAAACATAATTGATGATTACATTTAACGTAATCATTGATAATTTGTACTTGTAAGGAGTAATTATGATTGATGATCACTTATAAAAAGTAATCATTATTAATTATTACTTTTATATAAGTAATCATGGTTTCCGAAGCAAATAATGAACATTTACGTATACTTTTATTAGAGAGTTTGTAGTTTATTTATACAGATAAAAACTAAAGTTATCATTACTAGAATACTCGTACAGTAGATATTGTCCCAGTGGCTTTAAGCTGTACAGAAGAACATGAAAGTAAATGTAATCGTTTATCATAAGTACTTTGTTAATCATAAATACTTTCTTAATCATAAAAGTATGTTGCCCAGCGCTGGTCATACTGTTCCAGTTAACCATTTTATTCATGTTTACTTATTTATGATGTCAGTGCATAAATAATAATAGAAATATCGGAAGTTTCTCGAGATGTTTCTGCGAAAAACATTAAATTCAATTAATTGTAACAATCTTGATTTAAAAATGCATAGCAACTTTTATATCCATTCCGTATTTTATTCAAGTGCTGGATTTAGTTGTTTTACATAGTAAGTATTTTAAAAAATACGAATTAACTTCGTTTTTATACAGTCTCGATATTTTTTTGAAAAACAGTATTATGGCTATAGTTTTCCAATGTCATTCCTAAATTTCCTTCAAGGCAGTTTTAACGTCGCTATTGTTTTATTACAACATTTACATGTAAAATTAAATTTGTTAAAAATCCACCGTCAAATAAATGTATGACCCCAAGGCCTGGTCTTGTACACTTATTATTATAATAGGCCATTACCAAATAAATGTGATGTGATTTCGGTTTAGTTTGTTTGTACAAAAACATATAAAACGCTCGAAACAGGTAAGACTTGACGTTGAAAACAAAGATGGCGTCAGTAAAATGACATTTGACGCTGTCACTTACATGACAGACTGAAACAGAATGATTTTGTACAATTACAATAAATACAAAAATGTAATTCTAGTATTTTTCAATACGTATTTAGATTTATTTGATGTTTTAAATAGTGCACAAGTGCAGGCCGAAGTTGAAACATCACTGTTGTGATTAATTTGAATCTCACCAGTTTGAGAAATACCGGAATGGATTTAAAAAGTTAAAACTGATAACTTTTGACAAAACTTAACTATTTTCACTGCCATTACGACAAACTGATTAAAAAAACATTGCCATAGACAATAATCGAGTAGAAAACAAAGAGTTTTTGTATTTTTTCCATAAACATTTGATACGATTTTGTAGATTTACCAATTTTCGATGATCAGTCATAGTCATATTGAATAAATACGTAATTTATGAGGTAGAGTTGGATGTGGCATCGTTTACGATCGAAAAACAAAAATATTTTACGCTTCGCTGCATTTTATACAGAAATAATTCGTTAAAACTCAATAATCAGTCAAATCTAGGAGGCTACGTGTTTTTTGTAATTATTGCCCTACTGAAATTTCAAAAATCTACCAAAACCTGATTTTGTCGGACAACATTGCTTTGAAATCGAATCAAATTGAATGCCTAAAGTAATGTTCACAAATTGTTCACAACTCAAAATACTTAAAATAATGCTCCTAATTTTTTTCCAGCTTCTTTTATAATTACACTACAAGCTTAAAATCAGCAGCAATGCCCCGTGCGATGCCACAATTGATCAGCCATTGCATAAACCTAAATATGAGAACGTTAGATGACCACGAAATAACGAATTTAATCGATCGAAGTTAAGAGAACGCATGTAGTCGCGGCCTAAACCTTGTAGAATGTAGTCGGTAACTATATGTAGTCGGACTGCGTTCTGGCTGAATTTAGGCCTGATGAAAATAAAATCAAATGACTCGTCTTAATTTGGCTTGAACGCGTCCAGACTTATTTGTCACGTAATGTCTAAATGAATGATATTAAAAGTCGTTATTGTAGGGCCATAACCTCACTTTTTATAATAATAAGCTTTAGTATCTAAAATTTGCCATAAAAATCTAAAATAATCATGAAATTTCTTATTATACCAGCAAAGTAGAATAATAACTATATTGTGTTCATTATTTGATGTAATTAAAAAAGTATTTATTATTTTATTGAATAGTTGATTATTATTATTAAATAATAGACGAGTATTATATTTTTAAGTTAGCTCTAATGAATTTACTTTATATATTTATTTCTTTTTTAAATTAATGAATTGGTCAATGTAATAAAGATTGTTTCTTAGCAAACCTTTGCAAAATCAAGTCGAGCATTTTTTAAATATATTTTTTTCTTCAAATTAAAGGTTTCATCACTTCTTGCCAGCTCTCTTTAGATATTAAATTAACTCGAATATAATGTATTTGTGTTTTTTATTATATTACAAACGCGTACATTTTATTTTTGTAGCTTATGTACGGTGAGCCTAATAACCTTATGGTAGATTTAAGATACAATACAAGATAGTTCAGAATTAATTTATTCGTCAAAATCAACAAAAATATATTTACTTGTGATTTAAAAAACATATTCTTAACTATCTTGTATGTAATTAGTTGTAAAACTCATATCCTCAAGACTTTTGTGTATAAAATAAATATTATACAAATTAATATTATTTATTGTCGCCATTACGTTGCTACAGCTTTAGGCTTAAATTTTGTAAATTTTTAGAGTTTAAGATGAATAAGGTATAAGTTTTAATGTAATTTATAATGCATTCCGTATTTATTACCGAAGATATGAAGATCTACCATTTTAGTAGATTTATCTAAGTGTGGTAACACTGAACAACTCATCGACATGTCTACAGTTATGATACAGTATTATTCTAGAGGAAAAGTTTAAAAATCTTGTCTTCTCAGCTCAGTAAATTAAATCGACATTTTAATAAATAAATAAATGAATAAAAATAGCATTTGTACCGAATAACTTTTTAAAATTCGAACTGAACTGAAATTTTCTCAGCCAGTTTGTTTATCATCGCTTTTTAAATTTATTATTAATAATTTATTTCCTTTCTTATTTGTTAAAAGCGTCCTTCACTTTCACAATTTATAAACATTTTGATATTTTTAAGCAATCACAAGACTATTTATTTTAATAGTTAACGTCATAACTGTTTGCTGGTTTTTAAAGCTGATATTGAAGACATATTGTGACAAGATCTTTTAGATTTTTCTGATTACAAACTAAGTATGAAATTGTATAGCTTTAAGTTTACTATAGCTGGATGTTTTCGCTTGTAATGAAGTGAACAACGCCGTGTAAGCGAGCATGCGCTTTTTATTTTATCGTATTATTATTCATAATTAAATAATATAATAATTATTGTCTACATAATTTATTTGACGTAATAAACGAGGATGTTAGATATTTTTATGTTTCATTTTGGGTGGTGATTATACAAGATAGGCTAGATATAGCCTAGCCTAGATATAAAAGCGGCCAATTCCTTCTGTGAATTGCTAAAAATAAAACAGAGTAATGATGATAAGGATCTCGCCGCTCCATTCGGAGCCAAGGCCAGAGCCGTTACGCAGCTAATGGTCCATAGATGGCGCTTTCAACAATAATCGGAAAAAGTGTTTAAAATGTAAATTGTGATTCACTGTGAAGTTGTATGTTAATGATACCAATTTCGCGACATCACAATCCGATGTACTATTTGTAGATCATTACTACACAAAGCCAGCTTAACTGTTTTAAAAGAGTATGGCAACTTGATCGAGCGAATAACCTTGAACTCCACCTTAGGTAAGAGACCCTGGTACTTGTCTTCGCGCATGTATCAGCGCCATCTGTGCCTTTAGATAAGAACTACTAGCAGCATGTGTATATGTCGCAGTTGAATTGCTTAAAAGGCTGTTTTACATAGCCGCTAGCTGTAACACTAAACAGTACTGTTGTGAATGGGTTCAATAGCAGTACAATGGTAATTTTAAAATTGTTGGTCTTCAGTAAGTCATAACTCGTAAACGGTGCGTCCTAGGCCAAAAATAACCAAATTTTCAAGCCCCCCTTGACGAACACCCCCCGTCGCTTAAATTTTTCTGTCGAATGAACCCATAATCATCATCATCAAATATCATCACTAGAAAGTGAATGGGTTCAATAGCAGTACAATGGTGATTTTAAAATTGTTGGTCTTCAGTAAGTCATAACTCGTAAACGGTGCGTCCTAGGCCAAAAATAACCAAATTTTCAAGCCCCCCCCCCCCCCCCCCCCCCTTGACGAACAACCCCCGTCGCTTAAATTTTTCTGTCGAATGAACCCATCATCATCAAATATCATCACTAGAGAGTGAATGGGTTCAATAGCAGTACAATGGTAATTTTAAAATTGTTGGTCTTCAGTAAGTCATAACTCGTAAACGGTGCGTCCTAGGCCAAAAATAACCAAATTTTCAAGCCCCCCCCCCCCCCCCTTGACGAACAACCCCCGTCGCTTAAATTTTTCTGTCGAATGAACCCATCATCATCAAATATCATCACTAGAGAGTGAATGGGTTCAATAGCAGTACAATGGTAATTTTAAAATTGTTGGTCTTCAGTAAGTCATAACTCGTAAACGGTGCGTCCTAGGCCAAAAATAACCAAATTTTCAAGCCCCCCTTGACGAACACCCCCCGTCGCTTAAATTTTTCTGTCGAATGAACCGATCATCATCATCATCAAATATCATCACTAGAAAGTGAATGGGTTCAATGGCAGTACAATGGTAATTTTAAAATAGTTGGTCTTCAGTAAGTCATAACTCGTAAACGGTGCGTCCTAGGCCAAAATTAACCAAATTTTCAAGCCCCCCTTGACGAACACCCCCCGTCGCTTAAATTTTTCTGTCGAATGAACCGATCATCATCATCATCAAATATCATCACTAGAAAGTGAATGGGTTCAATAGCAGTACAATGGTAATTTTAAAATTGTTGGTCTTCAGTAAGTCATAACTCGTAAACGGTGCGTCCTAGGCCAAAAATAACCAAATTTTCAAGCCCCCCTTGACGAACACCCCCCGTCGCTTAAATTTTTCTGTCGAATGAACCGATCATCATCATCATCAAATATCATCACTAGAAAGTGAATGGGTTCAATGGCAGTACAATGGTAATTTTAAAATAGTTGGTCTTCAGTAAGTCATAACTCGTAAACGGTGCGTCCTAGGCCAAAATTAACCAAATTTTCAAGCCCCCCTTGACGAACACCCCCCGTCGCTTAAATTTTTCTGTCGAATGAACCGATCATCATCATCATCAAATATCATCACTAGAAAGTGAATGGGTTCAATAGCAGTACAATGGTAATTTTAAAATTGTTGGTCTTCAGTAAGTCATAACTCGTAAACGGTGCGTCCTAGGCCAAAAATAACCAAATTTTGAACCCCCCGTCGCTTGAATGTTACTGGCGAATGAACTCATAACCATCATCATGGAAAGTGAATGGGGTCAATAGATCATGGCAATCATAGGGACTTGCATGTCATATTTACGGCCAAGCAGGTCAGAGAGGTCGTGAAAGGGATGACCAGAGTCAAGTTACCTGGGCACGATAAAGCAGCAGTAAAACGTACTGTTTAGTGTTACAGCTAGCAGTTATGTAAAACAGCCTTTTACGCAATTCAACTGCGACATATACAGCTGGGTGACTTTTTAGTTTTACCCCACTGCGCCAGAAGGAGGGTCATGTTTTTCGAGAATCATCATCATCATCAACAGCCTATATACGTCCCTACTGCAGGGGCTCAGGCCTACTCTCCTACAGAGAGTGTATGGGCCATATAGTCCACCACGCGGGACCAGTGCGGATCGGCGGACTTCACATGCCTGTTCAAGACATGCAGGTTTCCTCACGATGTTTTCCTTCACCGTTAAGCAATCGGATAATGTACTTGAACTAAAAAACAACTCATAGGTACACGGCTGGATTCGAACCCGGAACCCTCAGATTGAGAGTTCCGCGCCTTATCCATTGCGCCACCGACGCTTTTTTTCGAGAGTATGTATGTAAAATTGTTTGGAACGCTCTGTGGCATCAACGGCTCGATGGATTTTAGATTGAAAGATGTCGTTAGATTCGTATTTACTGTGAGAGTAATTTCAAATCATAAAAAGGTAAAAAAACGTAGACGGGTTTTTTAGAATTTACTTTTCGTTCATTTGTTTCTAACACTACACGTAAAAATTAATAAAACCACAAGATTACTTTAAAATATATTTTTTTTTCTCCAAAGTTTGTACGCTTGGCGCCTACTTGTAATACAATTTTCATACATGTATATATACAGGGTGCTCTGAAACTAGCGATATATCTGAAAACATACACACATATAATACTGGTAGAATTGCTTCAATATTTATATTAAATGCTATACAATGCCTATTTCAATACTCGAAGTCCTTATTATACTTGACATATTTTCAACTGACTTTAATATATGAGGTTCTCAATTCGATGTTTTTTTTATGTTACGCGATAACTTCGTCAATTGTGAACCAATTTTGACGATTCTTTTTTTGTTTGCTAGAGCATACTTCAGAGGTGGTCCCATGTAAATTTTATCGGAATTGATTGAGCATTTTTTGAGAAAATCAACAAAAAACAACTATGTACCCAGATAATTCTACCTCTAAGGGTGAACATTTCTAAGGCAGTTGAAGTCGCTTTTTTTTCCTTTTTGGACGAGTTAATATTTTTTTAATTGCATTTGAATCTTAAACTGCATTTGTATCCAACAAGTAATTGCTATTGAATTTAGATTTCAAATATATTCGTTAAAAATAGTGCACGGATTTTTTAAACGCCTATTTTATGTAAGCCTTTTAATTACAATATAGAATAAAATAATATTCATGTCCGCATCTTAAAATATCAATTTAACAGACATATCGTTAGCTTCAGAGCAATGCTACAATTACATTTTTTAATATACACAACTCTATACAAAATACATACAAATATATAATATCCAACCCTAATTAAGGGCACTAAGATACATAACTGAAAATATCATTTTTTAAAACATAAACAAATTCAGTTAGGCAATTTTCAAATACATTTTGGTAAATTTCTTCCTAGCAGTTGCATTTTCTGTTTATATAGCTCGAAAACTCGACATTTGAAACATCAAGGCATGTGAAGATTTGTAATTAAAATTTCTATCTTAACACCGTGTAAAAAAATGTACTTGGAAAATATTTTTTTCTTTATTTCTTACGCAAAATGAAAATACACGGGAAAAGCCGCGAGAAATAAATATAGCTAATGGAACACGTGGGAATAACCTCCAGTAGACCAATCATGGTACAACTTCAGTGGACCTAATGGGAATAAACTTTTTTTGACCATAGACATTATGGTGTCGAAATATAAAAAAACTTAAGCCTTAAGCCGATACCCTTAAACAGCTTTAGGTGTAGAAGAAAAAAAACGAAGAAATAAATATCAGAATTTAAAAAAAGGAATACAAGTTGATTTACTAATTTATATTTTAAAAATAGCTCGTGTCAGAGGGCGCTACTGTACTAAAGAAATGCAAGATTTGAGAGAATTGCGCTGTCAAAGTATCAACTTATGGCGTAAAATGTTTCGTAAGTAAAAGTATATAATATTGAAGCATGAAAAATTAAACAAAACAAGAATCCAATATATTTATAAAAAGTACATACTGTATATACACTCACACTCGATGTAAATATTTTTATATTTAATTTATACTATAAAATAATTAACATAAACTCTTAATTTACAATAAAATTAATAGTTGTTATATTTAATTACGAATTAAATCGATAGATGGTTGTTTAAAATGTTTTAATGAGATTTTTGTGAAATAAAAAAATATTTATTTTGAAATTTTATTACAAATGTAGAATTAAACACAAAACAAAACATTACTGTTTATTTGTAATTTATAAACTGTAAATATTTCAGTCGTGGTAGCATGAGAGAGAAGTGAGATATGTCATCAAATGTTGATACGATTTGACGTTACAATATGTCTTATACTCGCCGCTCTCATGGGTCTCGTAATACAGCGGCTGCAACAAATAACTGATAAACGTTCTTTTTTTAATTTGAAACAAACAAGTGTATTTAAACGCCATCTATCGATTCAAGCTATCCCTAACCAATATTTACAAACGCGAATACTTTTTTGTAATAATTATTATCAATTTACACATTAAATTGTGATTTTTTTACGCTTAAAAGCGTTTTGTATAAGATCGTCGAACGCACATGTGCTAGCATGCACAAATATCTCTAAAACCACGCTTAGCATGATCAGAGCGATTAAGTAGATAAAACATCTAGCTGATAAACCGTAGCTCTAATATATATATATATATATATATATATATATATATATATATATATATATATATATATATATATATATCCCACAAACAATCTTGCGTCCTCCTATTGCCAAATTCTCATTTAATCCTGCGTCCACCGCGCTATTGCGTCCGTATACGGACGCCAGATTGCAATCGCCCTTATTTTTACTTCAGCGACGGTTCTGACATCTAGGCTATTATTTAAGAAGTTTTTGTTCGGACGTAGTTTTGTTCCGAATGTGAAATTTTAATTCGCAACTCCGCCGCACGCCACTGTGGCGCTGCACGCGGCGACGTATACCTTTCCCCCCGCGCGCTTTTTACCCCTTAAATGTATATTTTAAACCATCCTAACAACTGTTTTGCGCCCTTCGGCACACACTGGTTCTCACCCATTACCCTCTTCTGTACTGCCTATTGCGGTGCGGTGCGGACTCATTTTGCCGCCGGACGCACAATAGTGAGTCAAAATCAAGCAAAAATATTTAATGAAAGCCCACTTCAAAAGCTGTTTAATTCTTTTTTTTTTCAGAGGCGCATTTAATTTCACTTGACAAAGTGGCTGTATGCGCGTATTTCGCATGAAAAATAGCGTGTATGAATTGGTATTTTTTTAATAATGCGCCTCAAAAATATATATAATATAATTAAAATATAATAAAACAGCACTCATAATGAGCTATCATTTGGTAGCCAAAATTGTCCATCTCCTTTAGCAAATGTTATACGTAATACTGACGTTTAAAGTTTCATTGGAGGTTCAGACAAGAACAGCTTCATGAAGCAAAATAATACACACACTCGCAGTGCTCCATACCTACTTACACATGGTGCGCCCTGTGAGTGTGTGTTTTAATAAAAAATCAATGCAATTGGACGTTGTTATGCAAAAACGTTCCAATCATTTTGAAACATTACTGTAAAATGGTGTGCAAATGAAAATCTATTTCGTAAAAACGTTCTAAGCTTTTTGAATCATTATTGCAAAATATTAATCTATGCTAACCTCATTTTTCAAGAGGGTTGGATCATTTTTACCTTAAAAATGTGCTATAGATTATGAAAAGTGTGGGTTGGAACATTTGGAAAATGAGCTATAATTTACATTTTCACAAAAGTATTTTTGTCACATGGTGGGAGGCCATTAATCAAGTACGCTGGTGTGATTAACTCCATTTTGAGCATGTTGTGGATTGGAACGTTTTTGCAAAACTACGTCCAATTAATTTCGATAACTACTTACTCTAGTAACATCAATATTCAGAAGAGAAAAATCTACTTACCATACTATATTCGTGAAAATAATAATACTAATAACATCTTTATTATTGATAAATATAGAATTGATAAAAATAGGTACTATTATTATTATTAGTGTGCTATTTTTATTTTTAGAAATACAGTAGGTAAGTAGTAAGAAATGACAGCACCGAGCTGTTATCATGAGAAATCTTAATGGAAATTCAAATTTTCAAATCCTTCAATGTTTGCAGGCAGACCATTAGGGTCCTTTAAATAAATCTAGCCCAACTGGACAAATTAAACATCCACAATATGTTCAGTATATTATGAAACGCCCAGTAACAGAGTACTGCACAACATCCAAATCTTGTTTAGCATATTTTTGCGGTGGTTGCTCCAAAGCAGAATCTCCAGCGCAGCGTTTGCGTGATCGCAAGTAACACCTATATGATCTCGTGTTTTCATTAGTCATGTCTTCTCTCCTCCTAAGATCCTGCTCACTGAATTTTTTATTTGTACTGTCTTTGCTGTTTCGGTTAGATTTCAATTTGAAACATTTTCTGATCTTGAAACATTTTTCGCAGTAGCTGTATAAAGGATTACTGTTGTCTTTTCCACAAAGAGCGCACTTTAGAAAATAGTGATAATCTATTTCCGAGTCACTACTGTCCGAATACGTCCGCTCAGAATCCGCCAAATTAAATGATTCGTTGATTGCTGTAGAAATCATCTGGTCAAATGTCGATGTGACATCGCTGTGACTGATATCACTAAATGATGATTCACTATCGGTGGTGTCCCGTGCTAATCATGTTTCTTTTGATTGGGGTCATTGGTTGGGGGGTTGATTGAATCATTTGGGGGTCGAAGCTGCTCGCGTCCATAGGTTTTGCCCTAGATGCCTACACATAACCCCTGGGTGGCGCTAAACGAGCAGCATCTTTACCGGTGGTAGGCTTCGGCCGTGGCTGGTTACTGCTGGTTAAGGCTGCCCCGCCACCTTGTGAAAAACCCCGGGGTGCTCCATCGTGCCGGTTGGCGACCGGATGCGAGGACCCGATGGCCACTCCCGGGGGGGTCGGGCGTCCCTGCGCGCTCCAAACTAGCTTACCATCAGTGGGGAACATGGTAAGCACCACTGGGTTAGCAGTGCCGCGTCTCGTCCCACTTCTTTCATCCTGCCTATTTCACTCTTCCAACCAAAAAACCCACATTAAATACAGAAAAGAGAATCCCACAGCGGAAGCACGTCCTCGCGCTCAAAGTGCACCTCAGTAATATTCGAGGTCTGCACTCCAATCTCGTTTCAGTCCATCAACACCTTGAGGCTGAGAGGCCGCACATGCTCTTTCTGACGGAGACTCAGATCAGATGTCCGACAGACACAGCATACCTCAATTACCCTTAATTAGGGTACTTGGTCCTTGGAGCACAAATTTGCCAGCAAAGCTGGAGTTTGTGCGTATGCCCGTGATGACATCTGTTGTCGGCGTCTCCGGAACCTTGAGGACCCAAGCTTCTCTGTAATGTGGTTACTGGTGGATACAGGCACGCACCAGCTAGTCTACGCTGCTGTTTACAGGTCACATGGAACTGATCAGGACACGACGAGGCTATGGCTATCTCGGCAAAGCAGCTGAAGCTGCTCAACAACGGTACCCGTCTGCACAACTCGTTTTTCTGGAGGACTTTAATACTCATCATCAACAATGGTTGTTCCCATACCAGAAGACCGACCACGCTGGGAGAGAGGCGCGGGCATTAGCTCTTTCGCTAGATCTCACCCAGCTGGTAACTTGTGCAACGAGAGTACCGGACGTCGATGATCACACCGCAAACTGCTTGGACCTTCTACTGACAATTGATCCAGACAGATACCTAGTGTCGGTTTCCTCCCCACTAGGTACCTCTGACCACTGTCTGGTGAAATCTGTATCTGTTTACTCACCTGCTGACCCCAGTACCAAGGGAACCAGGCGAGTTTGGCGATACAGGTCAGCAGATTGGGATGAGATACGTCATTTCTTTGCATCTTATCCTTGGCGGCAAACGTGTTTCAGTACAGACGATCCGTCGAGCTGCGCTAATTCAATCTCAGATGTGATTTGTCGAACTATGGAGTATTTCATTCCGTACTTCGACACGTCACTCGAGAGTAAAGCTCGCCCTTGGTTTAATTCGGAGTGCAAGAGAGCTGAAGCACGAAAACACTCCGCTTACCTGGAATGGGCAGATGCTCGTAGTCGTAAAGCTCCGGACACACGTCGATTAAAGAAAGCGTTCAACGCAGCCGCCAAGTCCTGCAAGAAGACTATGCGCAAGGCTCGGTTTGACCATATTGGCCGTATTGGAGCCAGACTAGCTTCTTACCCTTCTGGGAGTAAAGCATTCTGGTCTCTTACCGAATCTGTCGAGGCAAATTTCTGCCGACCGTCCTTGCCTCCACTGGTGAAACCTGACGGATCACTGGCTCACTCCGCGATTGAGAAAGCAAACCTATTTGCATCTCTTTTTGCGAGCAACTCACGTCTAGACACTGTGAACAAAACTCCACCAAATGTACCCCGTTGTGATTCCGAAATGCCGGATATCCATTTACATCAAAAGGAGGTACTTAATATACTTCGCAATCTAGACGTGAATAAAGCCAGTGGTCCAGATGGCATCCCAGCAATAGTCTTGCGGAACTGTGCACCCGAGTTGTGCCCTGTCCTGACACGCCTGTATAAACTGTCCCTGAGCACTGGGAAAGTCCCCGAGTCCTGGAAGTTGGCTAACGTGCAGCCTGTGCCTAAAAAAGGCAGTCGTGCTGACCCTAACAATTACCGACCCATCGCAATCACCTCCATACTCTGCAAGATTATGGAGCGTGCATTAAACAACCGCCTCCTGGCATATCTGGAAGCTAACGATCTCCTCAGTGACCGCCAGTTCGGATTTCGCCGTGGCCGGTCCACTGGGGATCTTCTCATTTATGCCACTCACAAATGGAGCGAAGCCATCGAGAAACACAGTGAGGCTATTGCCGTGTCACTCGACATCTCGAAGGCTTTTGATAGGGTCTGGCATGATAGCCTTATCAGTAAACTTCCAGCTTATAGGGTAACTGCTGGCTTGTGCCTGTGGATATCGGACTTCCTGAGGGGCAGATCGATTCGAGTAGTCATTGACGGCTGCTCGTCTGATCTGCTGAGCATCAATGCTGGTGTCCCTCAGGGATCTGTTCTCTCTGCTACTCTATTTTTGCTGCACATCAACGACCTGCTTATAATGCCCGGTATCTTTGGGTACGCAGATGACAGCACAGTAACAGAGAGCTATGTGTCAACCGCACAGGCCAGTAGTCTGAACACCCGTTCCCTCAGAGAGGAAATGGTAGAACGTGTTGAACTGACGCTGAAGGCCGTGTCCGATTGGGGCGAAGCCAATTCAGTTAAATTCAATGCGTCGAAGACACAGGCGTGTCTGTTCACAGCGAAGCGGAGTCCATTTCACCTTGCTCCATCTTTCCAAAATGTATCCATACCGATAACAAACCGTCTTGAGCTCCTGGGATTGGAAATCTCGTCTGATCTCAATTTCGGGAGCTACATCGAGTCCATAGCAAAAACTGCGGCCAAAAAACTAGGCATCCTATCGAAGGTCAGACGGTACTTCCAGCCATCACAGCTCTTGAGTCTATATTGCGCTCAAGTAAGATCATGTATGGAGTACCTCTGCCATCTTTGGGATGGTTCAGCTCGCTATCAACTAGCTGCTTTGGACTCGGTGGAGCGTCGAGCTATGAGACTGATAGGCAACGATACGCTACTTAAGGCAAAGTACCAAAGCCTGAAACATAGGCGTCAGGTTGCCTACCTTTCGGTATTTTATAGGATACATTTTGGAGAGTGTGCGCAGGAGCTATTTTTGTTGATTCCACCTTCGCCGTTCAAGTACCGGTCAATCAGAAGAACGGCAGACCTTCACCCGTACACTGTTGATATTCCTACAGCTCGCACGAAGCGTTTCGCTTCCACATTTATCGTGCGTACAGCAAAAATATGGAATACACTACCGGTTTCCGTGTTCCCCGAAAATTACAACTTGGGAATCTTCAAAAGAAGAGACCTTCTAGACCAACACGTAACATCGTCGAGCTCATCGTCACTTACCATCAGGTGAGTTTGAGGTCAAGTGTTGGTCTATCTTAACTAATAATAATAAAAAAGATTGCACACTCTCGACGGAAGAACTGCGATTCCTGGATCCCCCGGACTTTTTACTTATCGTTCAAATATTTATGTTCCACTCTAAGTTTAAATTGTAGCAAGAAACTATAGGTAGACAATCCTAATAAAGAAATGTCGACTGCTTTTAGCGCACACAACATGCAACGAAACCATCTAACACAATAATAATAATATACTCCTAAATTGTTTGGTATTCATTTTGTAATTAAAATAAAAGATTTGACCTCGAACGGACTCCACATTCGCCGCAGAATAGTAGGAGTCAGCATGGAGGGTGAAATGAAAAATGTATAGTACATTTCGCATGTTACGATTAAGTAAGTGCTACTATCGCCATCTATGTAATTATTAGGAAAGTATTCACAAAAACTACAAGCGGGATTGACAAAAAAACAGGTGGACGCAGAATTAGCGGATTTTTGGAAAGACGCAGAAATGATACCGGGATTTATATATATATATATATATATATATATAATATAAAAGTAAATAGGTATATAAAGATGATCTTACCCAGAGGGGTCGCATGACACGAGTGAGAGAGAAATATATCACTGATGTGACATATTCCGATCTCAATTCCGGCTTTTATCAATGATAAATTAATTTCAAAATGCATCAATATAGAAGCCACGCTGTAACAGCTAGATATCATATATACTATATAATGTTCATATTTGATAAACAAAGCGTTAATCGGTACGAAAGACACCAAGGTAATTACAATCAGACAATTTTCGACAATTTTTAACTTAAAGTTTTGTGTCTTTAAGTTCACTTTGAATTACAGTAATTTGACTAATTGTGCTAACTTGTGCCGCCGTGTGTACCAAGAATGCTAGAATCACTAAATTCATCAAACATGAATTATTACATATAAGAAAAACACATTCAATGCTTTGCATTATCACTGCAAAACATTTTTACATTAATATTTTGAGAAGTACAATTCATTTGTTATATCGAACGAGAAGACGTTTTATTCAGTATATATGAGCAAATTAATAACAGAACAACAAAGAGCAAAATATTTGCATCATATGTGTAGAACAAATGGAAAGTACTGTGAGATGGATTTTATGTCGCTAGTGCGATAGTCGACATACGCGATAAACAAAAGCACGTGATACGCGAGCTGAAATTTATAAAGGTACCGTTTGCTGTCAGTGTGGACTGTTCAAATATTTTCTGTTTATTCGTTTATCGACATATTTTAATAGAAAAATGTCCACTGCTTAATGTTTAAAACATTCAAAAGTTTTTACGCAAAACTGACTCCAATTTAGTTCTTAATAAGTAAAAAACCGGAGAATAGAAGCGTGCTCACCCATAGGATTCTAATGTTCTTGTTATTGCGACTTGCGAGATCAAGAATCATCACAACTCCTTAATAAATGGGTGTAGATAAATGACAGCGTTAAGATGTAGATTCGTGTCGACTCTGCAATTTGTAATTGACTAGAAACTATAAATGCAAATAGCTGCGGCTGGGCGCCATTTTGTATTTTATCGATCCATTTTCAAATAACATAAAATCAAAATCATACACTTTTCTCTGGCGGGGTAGCGATATGTCGCATGTAGACGTCAAACTTCTAATCGGTTTGACGTTTAGACGTGACATATTTATCTCTCACCCATATCATGCTACCCCCAAAAATTTAACTATGAAAACCTTCGTATGTAATTAAATTATAACCATCATTTAAGTTCAGCAGTGGACATTGAACTATTATTGAATGTGTGCAGTTAACTAGTCCAAAGTTTCGACATTGATCTGGCATCATGTTTGTGCGTGCATTAATAATCCTAATAACATCAAAATGGGCTCCATTAGGGCTGCTTAAGCTGTCTTAATAGACCACAGAGCGACAGTGGTTCAAGAACCAAGTCGGACTTTTTGTAGTCATTACTGATTTACGATTTATCGATACATAATGAAGTGATATATCGATTGTGTGCAGTTACTATCGATAAAACAGTTAAACAGTACCGATGTCACATATTCCACAACCAACTATTATTCTAATCTAAAGTCTCTGATCCCCCATTCTGATGTTAATCGGATTATATCATCGGAATTCCACTGCTACACTTGTTCCACCCCCAAAACCCCCCTTCTCCCCCTAGCTCCCCCTTTATTCCCCCACACTGCACTTTAGTCTCTCTGCATAGCCATCACAATATCTATCCACAGCATTCGGCACCTGAAAATAATTAAATTAGCTTTAAAAATATATTAAGCACTTTGTTCCTTTTAAAGTACTTTAAAATTTCATCACCATCATCATCATCAGGGACTCTTACTGTCCATCAGTTAATCGTTCTTACAGCGATGTGTCCGCTCACTGACTCGTCTAGATATATCGGTGACCCTAGTTTGTTTACGGATTTCGTCACGTCCGAAAGTCCGAGCATAGCTCGTTCTATTGCCCCTTAAAAATTTCCAAACAAATTCCAAAAGATATATGGAGATCCGGCCTGAACTTGTACATGTCAAATTTTAAAACATAATAAAAATTACATTATGATGCAAGTACAAGCTGGCTATTATAGTCGAGGTGTTAATAGCACCGAGGCGAAGCCGAGTGCTCATAATAAACCTAACTCCGGTTTACTTAGTATTAGCATCATACGTTTTTCAATACATTCGCGATTAACATAAAATAAAACAAGAATAATTCCGCCTTGAGTAAATTCAATGAAAATTAGCTACGCATGTAAACAAGTAACATAAAAATAGGCAAAGATTTACATCTTACAGCCAAAATAAAAAAAATAGTATTTAATTTTTAAAAATCATTTATCATCATTAAATAAATGATTTCATTTTCATAAAACAACCCAAAATAATAGTAATTGGATTTTTTCTGTAGTTTTTTTTAAATCACTCATCTTACGTTCAGCATGAAAACTTTTTGCTCGGATTCTATGAAAAAAAAAGTCTCAATTGTGAATCTGTGGCATCGGGCTAATGAACGATTAAGGATCGCATTAATTTAAATAATGATTTAAAAAAAAAGTGATTTCATCACATTTTTCAATGTTTCTCTCTTAATTTATTTGTACAAAACATTAAATACGCATCGCGTCATACAAGACTTAAGGAGGTACTGCGAGAAATTCTGAAAATTGAAGTCACTAATATGCACTGAATTATACGAAACAGAAAAATTTGATTTTCATGATGAGGTGTCATAAACGTTACGTATTGTTTATTGATCATTTTGAGAGGAAATGAAGTGGTTTTTTTATATGCAACCGGAATGGTATTGGACTGCGTCGACGAGTATTGTCATTAAAAGTGAGAGAGGATAGGAGATGTGAGGAGTCTCAAAGGCTCGCAACTGTCAAACCGTTCACCTGTTGGTCTCGCGCTAGCAATGCTGGTGGTAGTGCTCCAGGTCGGGCTCGAGTCGCCGCACGCGCACGCGCTGCCGGTAGTGGTACTCCTTGAGGTAGGCGCGCAGACGAGACGGCAGCGGCAGCTGCTCCACGCCTGAAACATACATACATTACAATCAACATCACGCATTAGTTACAAACACTTATTATTTGGTATTTGAGTGTGTGGGGTATTTATGTGTGTTGTAGGGGGTATTTATGTATGTTGGAGGTATTTGTGTGTGTTGGGGGTATTTGTGTGTGTGTTGGGGGTATTCATGTGTGCTGTTGGGGGTATTCATGTGTGCTGTTGGGGGTATTCATGTGTGCTGTTGGGGGTATTCATGTGTGCTGTTGGGGGTATTTATGTGTATGTTGGGGGTATTTATGTGTGTGTTGGGGTATTTATGTGTGTTGGGGGTATTTATGTGTGTGTTGGGGGTATTTATGTGTGTGTTGGGGGTATTTATGTGTGTGTTGGGGTATTTATGTGTGTAGGGGGTATTTATATGTGTGTAGGGAGTATTTATATGTGTGTAGGGAGTATTTATATGTGTGCAGGGGATATTTATGTGTGTTATTGGGGAGTATTAATGTGTGTTATTGGGGAGTATTAATGTGTTGTAGGGGGTATTTAAGTGTTGTTGGGGGTATTTAAGTGTGTTTTTGTGTGTGTCTCTCACCGTCGTACGACGTGCTGGAGACGATGACAGCGCGCGCGAGCTGCTGCAGGGTGAAGGGCTCGGTGCGCGGGAGCGGCGCCGTCAGCATTGGCTCGAAGAACATCACGCACGCCGGGTCCTGGCACAATGAAACAAAATGCGATGTTAATTAAATATAGCTAGTTTATTTATAATGTTCTGTACGAAAATCATTGCATTGCTGTGTCCAATTCATAATACACAATATGCATCGTTTCTGATCTGGACTCTGATATGTTACTGGTGCTCTTTACAACCTAATTTTAAAAAGGATGTTGTCAATTCGACTGTGTTTTTTGTATGCATGTAAAGCGACAACTCCGTATTTTTTTTAAAATATAGATAGAACTTTTTATCGTAGACGAACTAAGGTCACCGACATAGCTCGACGAGTCAGTGAGCTGAAGTGGCAATGGGCAGGCCACATCTCTCGAAGAACCGATAACCGGTGGGGGTTCTCAAGTGTCGACCACGTACCAGGGAGTCCCCCTACTAGATGGACCGACGACCTGGTTAGAGTCGCAGGGAGTCGCTGGATGCAGGTGGCTCGGGACCGGTCCCCATACTAGATGGACCGACGATCTGGTTAGAGTCGCAGGGAGTCGCTGGATGCAGGTGGCTCGGGACCGTGAGGGGGCGTACCATGAGGGAGGCCTATGTCCAGCAGTGGTTTTTGACGATGATGATCTTTTTACATGTACTTTTACATATCGAATGAGACATAAATATTTTTTTAGTCAAATACCCAATTTCCCTTGAACGTACCTTGTAGTGTTCGATGAGGCCGGTGACTGTGGGCGCCGCGAAGACGGCGGGGTCGTGCGAGTCGAAGCTGAACCTGTGCTGGTAGTGCTCGATGCGCGCGTGCAGGGACCGCCCGTACTTGCGGAACGACACAGAGAACAGGTGCTCTTCTTGTGCCGAGTCTCGCAGAAGGAATGTGCCTGCAATGACATTGGAGAACGTTGCAGACATCAGTGCGGTGCTTCTTCATATTTTTAGTAAGGTTATTCGCTCGATAAAAGTTTCATACCAGAGCCAGAGCGGGACGGGTGATCCTTCTCGCTCGCACAGTTGTCTGAGCGGGACAGACGATGCGTTCGCAGGAACGCGTGGCGGTATCAAGTTGAAATTAATATCGAATACGTAAATCTGCCGTCCCTTGGATTTAAAAAAAATCAAGCTTTTAACTTGACGCAATAAAAAGGTGATATATTATGAAAACCGCATAAAATCCGTTGAGTAGTTTTTGAGTTTATCACGGACAGAACCATAGCGGGACGGGTGATCCTTCTCGCTCGCACAGTTATCTGAGTGGGACAGACGATGCGTCTCGCTCGCACAATTGTTAGAGCGGGAGGGGTTATACCTCTCGCTTGCGCGCGCTCGCCAACACCATAGCTAGTTGCGAGAGTTCAAACCCCAGTTAAGCTCGGAGAAATAAATCGAATTTTTCGTACTGTAATTTTCCTCCACGTAATAAGCTTCAAGATTGTAAATAGTCATCAAATATACTGTTTGGTGATATTTATGCTGGAACAGCTGGTTTCGATAAGTAATTACATAAAAATAGATCGGATTATAGTGTCATACTATATAGTTAGCTACACTAGCAGTTACGCAGCTAATGGTTCATAGATGGCGCTTTGAACATAATCGAGAAAAAGTGTTTAAAATGTAAATTGTGATTCACTGTGAAGTTGTACGTTAATGATACTCATTTCGCGACATCACAATCTGATGTCAATTATTCATATTATGTACGGAGCTCTGTTTCTTGCATGTGTATTGGTGTGGGCAAGCGTGTCACTAGCAGCGCGTGCGCCTCACCTTCGGGCTTGTTGTCCAGCAGCCTCTCCGCCTCGTAGCGGTCCATCTTGCCCCAGTAGAACGAGCACGACGTTATCTCCTGGAGGTCCGGCACCAAACAATGGATGTAGTCCACCTACACACAAACACACACTACAAATAATACTTTTATATGCGGAAGAAACAAAGTTAAACTATTTAACAACATGGTTTAAATATATGTGACTATTCCCAGACGTAAACGAATGAAGGTCACCGACATAGCTCGACGAGTCAGTGAGCTGAAGTGGCAATGGGCAGAGTAAAGGTTCTCGAGTGGCGACCACGTACCAGGGAGTCCCCCTACTAGATGGACCGACGACCTGGTTACCGACCAGGTGGCTCGGGACCGCTCGATGTGGCGTTTCCCCACGAGCCTCGTGTAGGTAGTTTTTGTTTACCTGTGTGTGCACTTTGGTTGGAGGCGTCAGCGATGGTTGTGCGAGCGGCGGGCCGCGCAGCAGCAGCGCGCGGAGCTCCCCCCCGCATACCACCTGTAAACACAAGTATTTGAGTGTGTGTTGGAGGTGTTTGTGTGTGTTTAAGGTATTTGAGTGTGTTGGAGGTGTTTGTGTGTGTGTTGTGGGTATTTGGATGCGTGTTGGAGGTGTTTGTGTGTGTTTAAGGTATTTGATTGTGTGTTGGAGGTGTTGTGTGTGTGTTGTGGGTATTTGATTGTGTGTTGGAGGTGTTTTTGTATGTTTAAGGTATTTGAGATTTGAAACGTCTATTATGTCTAACTAATCTCTTCTTTACGTAGTAATGTATAGTTAGTGTACCTGGAAGTGTGGATGCAGGCGTATTGATCCGTCGTTCTGTTGCGTCAACTCGGTGCGGCTGCCGCCCTGCGAGCCTTCGCCCTCCGTGCTGGAACAACACAAGGTACAGTAATTACACACAGTCACACTCGTTCCCCTCTCTCACTCACTCACACACAGACAGTCTCACTCTTAATTTTAACCTCCTCAAACACACACAAAAACAGACACCTCTCACACATAACCTCCTCTCTGTGAATAATAAATCCCCCCTGCCCCTCACATTTGTCACACACACCAAAACAGACACCTCTCACACTTCACCTCCGTTTATAAAGCCCCCACCACCACCACCAAAACAGACACCTCCCACCACCTGTAAAATAAATCCCCCGCACCTCCACCCTCACGTGTCTCACACACACACACACACACGCACTTTTTTATTCATTCATTAAATTAAAAGGCATTAAAAATGCCAATAAAATAAACTAAGCTAAATACTAAAACCAAGATAACCTACACACTTCACACATCTCTCACTGTCACTCAGAGCTACACATAAGCACACCTACATGAAACTGTATTTAAGATAGTTTTGTCTGTAACATTGGTAATTTGTAAGTTTCAGTAATATTTTTTTATTTTACTTATAAAATACACTCGAGTACAAAAATAAGTATCCACTTTTGAACCATGTCACATTCACCTTTAATTGACAATATCTGGGCGACCGAGCTTTGCTCGTAGTTCTATAAAAACAAACAAACACTTTATTTCTGCCCCTAAACACACAAAAACAAAAATAAAACCAATTTTCCAACCGGGATTTGAACGCGGATATCTCGGACGGAATGACACGTGTGAACCACTCGGCTATAGTGATTATGTTTGACAGCGTGAAATCATATTTAGCGTCGAATAATGCAAAAGAAAAAGCGCATGAAAACTCGAAAACGCGCGTTTTCCCGGACATGAGACTAATCTAGATCGATTTTTCGCCCTCGAATACCCCCAAATGCCAAATTTCAGCGAAGTCGCCGGAGCCGTTTCGGAGATACGAATTATATATATATATATATAATTCGTATCTCCGAAACGGCTATATATACAAGAATTATATATATTTTATATATATACAAGAAGAAGAATTATATATTATATATATACAAGAATTGCTCGTTTAAAGGTATAAGATTAGTAAAGTATAAGATTTCCCTCAACACACTGCATAGGAACAAGCCAATGTGAATGTGACATCATGTCATTGACATGGTACAAAAGTGAATAAATCTCCCGTGCATGCATGTAGTATATAGTACTCGCACATTAAGTCTGCCCCTCTGAAGTTAGCCACAAAAGACCGCGAAGTATCAATTATTAACGTATACATGGTAGGCAAGGCAAGTTAGCGGGTGTAAAGAAATGTCCTAGTGTTGTATGTCATCTAGGGATAGTTATTATAGAAAATAATACACACACATTCCGTCTGTACGTGTAGAGTATACTACACAGTGAAAGATTTTTTTGGTGACAAATAGAAACTTCTGTCTTACTACTGTGCCACCTACTTTTGACATAATTATATTTCAAAAATTTTGCAATATGTAATACTAGTTAATAAGTATATTAAAGTATAACTTCGTATGTCCGCTAAGGACGAGACAGCAGATCTACAACTGTTACCTACTACCATGCACTGTACAAACTATGTTTACTAATAAAGATTTTGACTTTGGAGACCTCAGAGAGGCAAACTTAGGTGCGAGAACTGTGTAATAATAATTAATAATAATTTATTTGCTATAAATAGAAGAAATAGATAGAAAAAGGTGTTACATCCAAAAAAATTACATATCACACATTTATTCGACTGCAAAAGTAAACATAACATCAAAATATACGGTCAATATCAAATTACATCATATATTACCTCAGTTATTTCTATTCGTATTTGTTATGAAAGTCAAAGAATTCCTTAAGAGTATAAAAACATTTATCTATGTAAAGTTTTAGTGAAATCAATTTTTGGTAACTGTCTTACATTAACGGGGATATTATTATATATTTTGACTACGATATAATGACACTTTTACATAACAATATCTAGGTATACTCACTTCCTGGTCGCTACGGATAGCACGTAGACCTCAGCGGTGGGCTCGCCGTGCTCACGGGACGAGTCCACGTCTGGACAATCAAACAAACATATATACAGTGTAAACTCTATATAACGACACTCAAGGGACTGTGCATTTGACGTTTGATGTCAATGTTGTCCTCTCCACTGACCTGCATTGATACATATTGCGTCTATCTCCCTCCTGAGCTCCGAGCCGCCCAGCGCGATGACCGCCGCCAGCCGATCCTCCCTGCACGCGTCGCTCACGCGCCGGTACGCGGTGCAGACGCACGCAGGGCGGCGCCATCGACGCCGGCGGCACGCGCACTCCCGGCTGCTCCATCTACAACATCAATAGTAGCCATGGTAGCTCGGTTGGGTCTGGGTTAGATCCTCGCTCGTACCAATGAGTTACAATTTGTTATTTATGTACGAATGATAAAAAATTACTGTCGGCTGAATAAACAAGCTCAAAGTCCTTCCGCGAGCAATGGAACGAGCTATGCTCGGAATATCTCTACGTGGTAAAGTCCGGAATGAGGAAAGCACGAATGAATGTCACCGACATAGCTCGACCAGTCAGTGAGCTGAAGTGGCAATGGGCAGGCCACATCGCTCGAAGAACCGATAACCGGTGGGGAGTAAAGGTTCTCGAGTGGCGACCACGTACCAGGGAGTTCCCCTACTAGATGTACCAACGACCTGGTTAGAGTCGCAGGGAGTCGCTGGATGCCGGTGGCTCGGGACCGGTCGATGTGGCGTACCATGAGGGAGGCCTGTGTCCAGCAGTGGACGTTTCCCGGCTGACGATGGCTTGGATGCTTGGATGGATGGATACCATTGGCTTTTCGGTGAAGGAATACATTGTCAAACAAAACACCTGAGAAAAAATTCACAGGTGTGTGTGAAGTCTACCAATGCGCACTGGTCCCGCGTGGTGCACTATGTCCCATACACTCTGTAGGAGAGTAGGACTGAGACCAGCAGTGGGGACATGTATAGGCTGGTGATGGAGTTTACCTGTCAGTGACGGCGCTGACGTACCGCTGCACGCTGGAGGGCGTCTCATCGGGGTACCGCCGACGCTCCCACGCACCGCACCCACACGTGCACTCGCCACCTATCACACAAACACACGTTACATAGTGGGGTGCACACTTGACCTTCAACTTACCTGATGGCAAGTAATGACAAGTCCGTTGGATGGTAAAGTGCAGCGATAAATAACAATTTGATGTAACAAAAAAAAAGGTTTTTTTTATTTTCTCTCGCCACATCATACATTTTTTAAATATTTCACCATCAGATGCAATATCCATCATAAATAAAATAAAAGTCATTATGAAACGAGTCAAGTTTATCGTTCCATGTATTTCGTGGTCTGGAAATTTCAATAAGATTAGATATTAAATCAGAATACTCACTTTTCCTGGAAGTCTGCTGCCCCATGACTGTGTCTGGACCTCTATCTTGACAACTGATGGTTCGTCCAGCGAACTACCATCTGATACAAAACAGTACAGTACTGTTAAAAAAATATGTTGCATCTGCAAAAGCAAATCGGTTATGTACGTAAAGTATGTACAAGCGAGACACCTGTACACCGATTGTGACCTATCAATACGGTTGCTAGTCTCTTGCATGTTCCCTTGGCCATTTTCACGACATGCAAGATGACATACGTGTATTTTAATAATGCTGATCTATACAATCATGACATCACAACATGCAGTCCACTTGGCTTAACCAATTGGTCTTAATTGATTACAATTGTTGATCAAAGAACTGGTTAGCTGACTTATATTAGAGATACAGTTTAAACTATATACTCAAAGGACTGTGCACATTTTGAGGTTATAGCGAGTTGTCATTAAATGGAGAGAATTCTGTATTAGAAACTAGCAACCATCTAAAGGCGTAAGCAATCCTAATTTGTGAACAATAGAACAGATTTCTTAGAATGTATAATGCAGAAAGTTTATTACGGGCTAGGATAATAAAGAGACAAAAGAACACAGCTGTGCCATCTTTTACTAATTGTGGAAACATTACATTGTATATAATTATTGTTGTCATTATTGAGAGTGGATGTAATGCTATATAGTGTATCATTGTATAGCAGACAAGCTAAACCAACCAAAGCCGAGTGATTTTGATGCTTTAGGGAATTTGCCGTTAAATTGAGTGACGTTACATAGAGTTCACACTGTATCTCTGTCAATATGCTCCATTAGGATTAAATTAATCAAATTTGGTTTCATATAATGGTCATATCTGATATTCTAAAATTAAACTGTGCTGGCATCACCATATTTAGAGACTTTTGGACAAACGATGTAACTAAAGAATGAAGGTTCTCATGAAATATTTTGCACCACTTCGGCAAGAGGTCAATGATACCAGGAATATGATGGTTAGGGAGTACAAAAGGGGGCGATGAAGAAAAAAAATGTTATAAGTCCCATCAGCGCTATGATGGGACTTATAACATTTTTTTTCTTCAAACACAATTTTAAATTGTTTATGAATAAACCGATGGTGTGGATAATGACACTAACACTCTTTTTTAATAAACCTAACGATACATGATTGGTTAAACTTCCTCCAATCACCAGTGGTACCGACCCCTACTTAAAGATAGGTAGGTGCTTCCATAGTGTTGATGAACCCTGTCAGGCTAACGACAAAAGTATTTTAGACAAACAAAGATAATGAATGTTACTAATTGATTAATTTTATTAAAGGAATGAAATCAGTAATTGGTTTTTAATGTTGTGTGTACCACATGTATGTCCTAGTAGAAAAGACTCATAAAGAGTACTAAACCTCACTCACTTTGTTGGAGAAAATAAAATTGGGACTCCACAGACAGATTTTAGCATCTGTATGGGGACTGTGAAAGAGTCTACGAGTTTTGTTTACAAACCAAGCAAAGACAAAAGCAAAGTGTATGAGTCTACAGAAAAGAAATGATTATAGAACAGGAAAAACTAAGCTTTTTTCTCCTTATACTTTACACTGTATGTAACATTTCCGATTTTCCATGAAACATGTTTCAACAAGTTGCAATAATTTAAACTAAAATTTTCCTTGCAGAAACAAAATACTTCAAATGTTTATTGACGGCAATTGGCAATTAAAGTTACTAAGTTTTAATCCAGTCAGTCATCTGCAAAGTCATCTGGCAGACAAATACAAAGAATCATCACATGAAAAATGTTCTGTCTATCCCTGATTGTCGGCCATCTTGAATTAGAATTGCATTGAAAGTCTCTCATGCACACAAAATTGCATCTAAAAATAATACTTACGTCTTTAATAAATGCAAGGTGTAAATTTGTGATGTTTTCGTTTTCGAATAATTAAATATTAAACAACGGGAAAACAATAATATTCGAGTCGTTCACACTGTCAACTTTTGACAAAGATTTTCACGCGGGCTAGAACCATTTCAATATAATATTTATGCACTAAAATATGTTCCAATATTTACATAAGCAAAAAACACACTGTATTTACACATTTACATACGTAATTTACAAATTTTAGTTAAAATAGCACACCGATCAAATACGCACTTCCTTGTTCGACTGACATTTTGGTCACCATTTTGTTTGACGACGTTCCATTGCGTAACATTCTCCTTAGTAAATAATACAGAAAATAAACGTAGACCATGTAAACAAATTAAAGTTAAAGTACTTTACAAACCTTTCATAGCATGCTCTACTATAGATATTTATTACCAAACTATTAGTTATTTCTTTCTACCTACTAAAAAGTAAACAAAATAGAAAAAAATTTGTGAATATATTTTGCGTAGAATGAACCGAAAAATTGCTTTTTAAAGCACAGACAAATTCCATGATGCCTTAAAAGCAGTAGAAAAACAACCGCTCGTGCAAACGCACACTTAAATTCTATGTTGTTGTAGTGGCAGCTCCGAATGATACCATAAACAAAAACTAATTTTTCTTTCGTTTCGTTCGTTCGTCTCGTACGCCATCTTGTTGGCCGCATTTTGTGGGAAGATTCAGCAAATTTTCTGGTGTTTCTATTCATTTAGCAGTGCTTTATGTGTTGTTTCTGAAATGTCTAAGCGGAGGATTGAGGTGATGGATCCTTTTATCAAAAGGAAAAGGTTAGTAAAACGACCAAGTTAACCATGCTTTCGGAGCTGGCGTCCGTCTCGAAACGTTTTTTCCTTTGTTTTTCCTCGTAGTGAATTAGAAGATATTGATTGAAATTGGACATTAGAACGTCAATGAGAAATTTAATTCTCATATATATATTCGGGAAACATGGTATTTGGTTTTCTTGAAACTTGTAAATCGCCGGCGTGAAAAATGAAAAATGTCTAACACAAATTCATGCAATGGCGTATTATTTAATTATTGCGTATAAATAGCATGTATAATTAGAGATATCAATTTCTAATGATTTAGCTTCATTCCCTGAATCTTTTTCCAACGTTAGCTGGCACAAAACGTTTTAGTCTCTGTTGGAAATGGTCTACTTTGCATTAGGCTTAGGAGTCCCACCTTAACACCCCCTTTTGTGCACCTCAACCAAGCCTCAAGCTAATGAAATGATGGCTATCAATCTGGAACAGAAGTGCTATTAACATTGCTGTTTTGTGGTAGACTTGGGTAACATGGTGGTAGCTACATAGGCGCATATGGAAAATACCACCAACCAAACTGAGTACCAACAGGTCGACAAAGTTCCCGCCAGACCACCATTAGGGCCAGTTTCACATAAAGTCGTGGCTCGGGCTGCTCCGCCTTGATAGTTTTTTGGCATGGGTATTTGTAAAAGTCCCGCAAGTTGGACGCCACAATGATACATTATATAATGACCCTAAACTATAACTAACTACTACAATGAACCCTAAAAAGTCATAAAAAATCACAAACAAATGCGTTTTCATCTCTCCTTATTGAACAAAATAAAAGGCGGGTCTAGCTAAGATCACAACATGCAAGCAAATTGGTTTTGAAACTGAACAGGCGGGAGCTTTGTCGATATTACCACTAGCTTCTTCTTCTATCGTGTAAAGGTGATCAGCAACCCAATTGGTCTTGTCAAATTCTACCTACATAGTGCCTTGCGACCTTTATACCTGGGGGAGTAGCCAGTGCCAGGTCTTCTTGGCTGCATGGAGCTGGACACAGCGAACACTGTAGGAGGTGTGCGGTTGTCTGCCTCTGGCCGCAGACACAGTTCGCGCTAGTTCCCGGAGGCAGAAATCCCCATTTCTCCATGTTGGCTTTCGTTCGCCCGACTCCCACTCTAAGCCGATTTAATGTCTTCCAAACTGCCCATTTCTCCGAACTACCCGCAGACAGATGTTCTTTGGGTGTTATAATGGTGTCGTGTTCCTGTAGCCGCGATTTCCACAGCCGGATTCTGGCCTCTTGTGCCGTACTGCAGTCCAGGACGGGATTTGTGGAGAAACTTTTTCGGGACTTCAAACGACCCGGTAGGGAGTAGCTATTGAACTTGATACCTCCAGATTATGAGTTAAACTAACTTTAAAATATTCTATCACTGACTAAACTGAGTATTAATAGGTCCCCTGGGAGTCAAACACTACCGATGCTAGTCATAACATTTTCTGTCCAGGGAGGAGAAGGCGGCAGCAGCAAAGTTTGTTGCTGGAGAGTCTAGTTCGGATGCAGTGGCCACACTTGGTGCATCCATGCCACCAACTACCACCAGCACTCCCGGTGTGAACACTTTCACTGGTGAGCTTTATTATACAATGTGTCCGACTCATTACGGCGAAGCAATATGATAAATAAGCTATAAAAAAGCTTTCTTCCCCTTTGGTTGATTGTGAGTTTTTTTAATATAACAATTTTCTTCAAAATCACTACCAACAAATTCTAAAACAATTTATTTCAGGCTTGAGAGCTAAATCTCCATTAAATCTATGTGTAAAGTGAGTCAATTTAGGTGTACGGAAGCATTTGAAAGTTTACGTGTTATATTGAATGATAATACCATGTGTTCTATTTGATCAGGGCTCCCTCACTCTCAACGCTACCATGAGCTCCTGCGTCGACGCCTCGGCCTGCCTGTGTGGGAATACAAGAATGACTTTATGCGTCTACTGAACACACACCAGTGTGTGGTGCTGGTGGGTGAGACTGGCTCCGGGAAGACCACACAGATACCGCAGTGGTGCGTGGAGTTTGCAGCCATCACCGCTGGGAAGTCTAAAGGTATGGTATTGTTTTCAGAGTACTGTTACATTGACCTTAACTACTTGACGGTAAGTGATGACTTTGTAGTCATTGGATGGAATATGTGCCTATCCAGTACTGGCTATCTTTCACTACTGGAACACCACAGTGCTATGAACATTGTAGTTTCATTCCAGGCTTAGATAATATAGTGATGGCTAGCTACAGACATAAAAATGCCTGACCATCAATCAAACAGAATATCAGAGAACCTGTACTTGCAATTAAACCAGCTACCTCTAGATTTTTAGACTAAGGTCAGGAAGTAGTTCATTGAGGGGAATGAAATATTTTTTTCACATCTACTCCTTTGTGTGGGGTATCATTGAATAGGCCTTTGAAAAATATTAAGGGTATGTGTTCACAACTTTTTGATTCAGTGAATATTATTGTGTTTACGAAATTTTAAGCTTTGGAGAAATAACTGTTGTCCGAGTTGCTTTTAAAAATATATAAAAAATCACAGTAGTTGGATGTACACTGAACTTAAGAGGAGAACTATCATGACTAAAAATTGGCTGATTGTCTGTCTGTCCCTTTGTATAAAGAACGTGTAAAGGTATCAAGTAAAAATTTATATCAAATACTCAATTCTGCAATCCCTTGGAGCTGTGGAAAAATAAGTTCTAGTTATTTTTCATGTTTGATGTGTATGCAATTGGTCTTCACGTCATCTGATGGTAAGTGACGACAAGGCCTTTACATATGACATACACTTGGAGATTTCATACTATTTCCATCCAAAATTACTTTATTTGACATTTGTACTTATTGTTCCGAGCAACTACGGAACCCTACACTGCGCGCGGCCCGAAACACTCTTGGATGCTTTTTTCTTTCATACTTGGTCCCCATTAGACTTTCCATTAGAGGGTTCACAGTCTAGTCGCTTAATCGTTTATTACAACTCCCATCAGTCACAAATGTGAAGTCATAAATTTGTCTCTTCGCAGGCGTGGCTTGTACACAACCTCGTCGAGTAGCCGCTATGTCGGTGGCCCAACGTGTCGCAGAAGAAATGGACGTGGCTCTAGGACAACAAGTCGGTTACAGTATTCGTTTTGAAGACTGCTCCGGACCCCAGACCGTTTTAAAGTACATGACGGATGGTATGTTGCTCCGTGAGGCCATGTCCGATCCAATGCTGGAGCAGTACAGAGTGATACTCCTCGACGAGGCCCACGAAAGGACACTAGCAACGGACATCCTGATGGGTGTGTTGAAGGAAGTTATCAAGCAACGTAATGATTTGAAGCTGGTTATCATGTCAGCTACGTTAGACGCTGGGAAGTTCCAGCAATACTTTGATAATGCTCCGTTGATGAACGTCCCGGGCCGAACACATCCTGTCGAGATTTTCTACACACCACAACCAGAGAGGGATTATTTAGAAGCCGCTATTAGGACAGTGATACAAATTCATATATGTGAGGAGATCGTTGGAGATATATTGCTGTTTTTGACGGGACAAGAGGAGATAGAAGATGCTTGTAAAAGGATTAAGAGGGAGATAGATAATTTAGGACCGGATGCAGGGGAGTTGAAGTGTATTCCGTTGTATTCTACGCTGCCACCTAACCTGCAGCAGAGGATCTTTGAGGCCGCTCCCCCGAATAGAGCAAACGGAGCGATCGGAAGGAAAGTTGTGGTGTCAACGAATATAGCTGAGACCTCGTTGACTATTGACGGGGTAGTATTTGTAATTGATCCTGGATTTGCTAAGCAAAAGGTGAGTGTAATTTATTTTCCAACCGACTACAAAAAAGCATGACGTTCTCAATTTATGTGTTTTTAGGGGTTCGGACCTCTCTCTCTGTCTCTCATCTGTTCATCTGTCTGTCTGTCCCTTTTTGTAAAGGTGTCAAGTAGAAATTAATATCAAATACGCAAGTCTGCAACCCTTTGGAGCTGTGAAAAAATCTAAGTTCTAGTTATTTTTCATGTATGATGGGTATGCACTTAATCTCATATGTACCGACGATAGAAAGTGTCAAGCTGATGAAGTTTAGCTCTGTTACCTCTTGATTTGAGAACACAACAGTGCTATGAACACTGCTGTTTAGCAACAGTCTTAAATAACAGCTAACTAAACACACATACATGCTACCAACCAAACCGAGTACCCTGAGACATCCAGATTGTTAATCCAAGTGTGTAAGTGGCTACAGAGGCAGTTAATGAACGGTGCTGACATATTAAAGGCAGCTATGCTCCGAATTTCTCTACGTGATAAAGTATGAAAAGAGGAAATCCGTAGACGAAATAAGGTCACTACCCTGACTAGATGGACCGACTACCTAGTTAAGGTAGCGGGTACTCACTGGATGCAAGTGTCCCGGGACGGGTCAATGTTTCATACCATAGAGTGAAAGTTTACTGGATGATGATATGGTAAAGTGTCCTCCTTGTTCAGGTATATAACCCTCGTATCCGAGTGGAGTCTCTTCTTGTGTCTCCGATCAGCAAGGCCTCGGCTCAGCAGCGTGCCGGCCGCGCGGGACGCACGCGCCCAGGGAAGTGCTTCAGACTCTACACGGAGAAGGCGTACAAGAACGAGATGCAGGACAACACATATCCGGAGATATTGAGGTGACTTGACGTCAGGGTATTGTTTATAATACATTACATTTATAATGTTAAAATAACCTAAAATGTGCCTCTCAGGCACAGGCTCTGTTAGTCTTCTGACACCGTGACAGACACTTTAAATTTGAAAAAAGTTGAAAATTAAACTGAGTCCTGTAAAAATTTTCAACACGATTTACATTGTGGTTAAAGATATTTATAGATTCTCCTCTTCTGAGCTCTCACACATACCCCCTCTCACACCACATACGCACACATCTAAGTAGTTTATAAATGAAACGTAACCATTTTTGATAGAAAAAATCCCTCTCGAAAGAAAATTACATTTTCACTTAATTCGAACCTGAATATTGCCTATCTCAGCTATTATCAGATCGTATCAATTGTGATTGACAATCGACATGTCAGTAAATCAATTGAAGTCTTATACGAAGCTCAAATATGAATTGTGTCCAAAATTGTACTGCCCAATGATGAAAACTCATGCCTGAGGGGGGCTGTCACTATTTTGCACTCCGGTAGTGTCATTTTTTAATGTCCAACTGTATCAATCTTGGTAACAGTGTGACCGAGTGTGAATTGGTGACAGAGTGGCCCAATGACCAATGGATTATGAGAGCTGAGGGCTTATACTGATCTTCGCTCTGGAATAGGTATATCGGTTTGAGATTCCTTTAGAAATCCATAGTAGCATTACAAATGACAGTGAGTTTGTTTACCTGGCATCACTTTGTAATGGAGAGATAAATCGACTTTATTTTCTGTACAATATGGGCTATTTTTATCCCAAATAAACTAGTAGTTTCCCGTTTGTTAATTTCTGAAAGCTAGACATGAAGAATGAGCGTAAATATAGTTAAAAAGGACACACACAACAAGCCCCACAAACACTTCCTTATAACAGTAGTTCAGAAGTGGGATAAACTTGACGTGACAAATGTTAACTCATATGAAAGAGACTGGGCACAAGAAAAAAACTCACCAAGAGTAATTGAAGTGAAAAATAGCTGGATGCAGGCAAGATCAGCTGCCTGACTGATTAACAAATAATAATATATTATCAAACGTAAATGCAATTTGTGCTAAAATTGAGTACACATTATCAGTCAGAAATGTCCACCGTTGAACATTGCCTTCACCATGTTACAGTACAATGACTGTCCCTGAGCCACATGCCGACAAATTAGTATTAGATATTGTTGTACAATTTAATCATTTGTGAATATATTTGTGCCGAGAGTACACTCAAAGGTTGTGGCTCGTTAGCCACCCCATGGGACACGTGTAAGTACTGACAAATGTGCTTTTAGCAACACCTACCCTGAACTAAACGAGCCCCAGTGCCTCTGGTACACTTCACAAACACCTTTGAAATTATTTTGTACGTTTTCCTTCACTAAAAAGTGGACCATTGTCATCCTCGTTGCCACTTCTTATAAGATTATATCATGGCCAAATGTCTTAATTAGAAATTACAATTTAGGTGTCTTGAGATTTTAATACACCATCGTTGACCACATGAGATATTGTGGTGATGCGTGGTACAGTTGACAGAAAGGGGTTGGAACCCGGGACCACCCTAGCTAGTGTACGGACAGCACATATCTAATGCCGTGGCGCGTTGCCCCGTTTTACAGATCGAACTTAGGGTCTGTAGTTTTGCAGTTAAAGAAATTGGGCATCGACGATCTGGTGCATTTTGACTTCATGGATCCTCCGGCGCCTGAGACTCTGATGAGGGCTTTGGAACTGCTCAACTATCTCGCTGCGCTGGGTAAGTGAGGCCAATTTAACATTTACACATAACTAAGGCCTACCACATATCATTCGCCCATGAAATCACTAAAACCTACCCTATAACATTCGCTCATGACTAAAGCTTACCACATAACATACACTCTTGACTAAAACCTATCACATAACATTCACTCATGACAAAAGCCTATCACATAACATTCACTCATGACTAAAGCCTACCAAAAGACATTCACTCTTGACTAAAGCCTATCACATAACATTCACTCTTGACTAAAACCTACCAAATGACATTCACTCATGACTAAAGCCTACCAAAAGACATTCATTCACTCTTGACTAAAGCCTATCACATAACATTCACTCATGACTAAAGCCTACCAAAAGACATTCACTCTTGACTAAAGCCTATCACATAACATTCACTCTTGACTAAAACCTACCAAATGACTTTCACTCATGACTAAAGCCTACCAAAAGACATTCATTCACTCTTGACTAAAGCCTATCACATAACATTCACTCATGACTAAAGCCTACCAAAAGACATTCACTCTTGACTAAAGCCTATCACATAACATTCACTCTTGACTAAAGCCTACCAAATGACATTCACTCTTGACTAAAGCCTATCACATAACATTCGCTCTTAACTGTATATATAATATTGTATTAAATGTTATATCAACAAGTTGACGAAGATTATGGTAAAAGAAATGACACGTTCCGCGAATGTATGGAGCCAAGGCCTGGTCTTGTACACTTATAATTTTAAAAGGCCATTATCAAATAAAAGTGATTTAGTTACCATTTTTGTATATTTCGGTTTAGTTTATTTGTACAAAAACATATAAAACGCACGAAACAGGCAAGACTTGACGTTGAAAACAAAGATGGCGTCAATAAAATGACATTTGACGCTGTCACTGCTGTACAAACAGAATGATTTTGTACAATTAAAATAAACGCAGAAATGTAATTCTAGTATTCTTCTATACATATTTAGATTATTAATAGATTTTGTAAATAGTGTACAAGTGCAGGCCGAATTTGAAACAACCCTTTTGTATGAAACTTTTATCGTCGACGTCACTATTGAAGCTTCTTGCACCATATCACGACAAGTTCTTAACCATTTCTCTTTCAGCTACAGCCGTGGTGAGTTGGCTATTGGCACTGAACGCTGTATTCAGCATGTTTGTTTTAAGTGAAGAACTCGTATGTTTCAGACGATGACGGCAACCTGACGGACCTGGGCGCTGTGATGGCGGAGTTCCCCCTCGACCCTCAGCTTGCCAAGATGCTGATCGCCAGCTGCAATCACAACTGCTCCAACGAGATCCTCTCCATCACAGCCATGCTCTCAGGTCAGTGAAATAGCATAATACACATAGACATACGTTTATTCGGCGTTCAAAACACGACACAGAGAAAACTATATATAAAAAACCAATGAAAAATGAAAAAATATTGTTTTCTTTCATATGATTGACTTAACAATATAGTTTTTGGGACACGCTCTTCCGCTAGTTATTTAAGATATACAAATACTATTTTTTTATTACATAGGTGCTACCTCCAATTAACGTGTGTGAGTGTGTGTGTGTGTGATACCTATAATACTACCTCAAGTCTGCCTACAAAGTCTTGTAAGTTACACCATTTATAAATCAAGAACGTCTGAACCAGAGAACCGTTTGGTTCATGCAGTATCAGCTTTTAATTTGCTAGGATAAAAATAAAAACCCTAACTTATGATGAGACTTAATTATTAATAATTTTATCACATAGTTTAACCACACACACACACACTCTGTCTCACACACACACACACACTCTATCACACACACACTCACTCTCTCTCACACACACACGCACGCACACACACACACTCAATCTCACACACACACACTCACTCACACACACACACACATCTTTTTGTGTTTGTTAGTAAATAATCCGTCTTATTATAATTAACCCCTTTATGCTAACGAAAGAGCGGAAACCTCTACTACAAGCTTCAAAGATATTGTCGGCCTCCACTACTGTTGAATTTTTTGGGCTAAAATAAAAACAATTTTTTATATTGTTTGTGTCGCTAGTGCCGCAGTGCTTTGTTCGACCTAACGAGGCGCGCAAGGCGGCCGACGAGGCCAAGATGAGATTCGCTCACATCGACGGCGATCACCTTACCCTCCTGAACGTGTACCACGCGTTCAAACAGAGTGAGTACTGCAACATCATCAACAGCCTATATACGTCCCCACTGCAGCTCAGTCCTACTCTCCTACAGAGAGTGTATGGGACATAGTACACCACGCGGCACCAGTGCGCATTGGTAGACTTCACATGCCTGTTCAAGACATGCAGGTTTCCTCACGATGTTTTCCTTCACAAAAGCTAGAAGTAATGATTTATATTTATTTATCATATTATTATAAAACAACATGTATTCAAAAAAGCCGATCGCAGAATTTGGTCTATCGTAAATTTTTTGGTTTATAAAATATGATTTTTGAAAAAAAAATACTACCAAGAATTAAAAACAAATCGCATGGAAATGCAACTAGTAAAGTTAGCGAATGGTAAAATATACTAGAACCGATAACCGGTGGGGAGTAAAGGTTCTCTAGTGGTGACCACGTACCAGGGAGTCCCCCAACTAGATGGACCGACGACCCGGTTAGAGTCGCAGGGAATCGCTGGATGTACAGAACCCTTCGTGTGCGAGTCTGACTCGCACTTGGCCAATTGTTATTCGTTTGCATAATAACACAATGTAATCCCTTCAATTCCGTTAATTTATAATGAATCCTCCCAAAATCGTCGATGCTTTCGTGCGTCGAGCAGTGTTTCCTAGTCGGTAACCATTTTGTTACTGAGTACTACAAACACGCGATGAAAACGTTGCGTATCTGTCACGTGTGACGTGCTCGCTGTGCAGAAGCTCGCAACACGCATGATAAGGCCCTTACACCTACTGTGTGTGTGTTACAGACATGGAGGACCCGCACTGGTGCTACGACAACTTCATAAACTACAGGTCGCTCAAGTCTGGAGACAACGTGCGGCAGCAGCTCAGTAGGATCATGGACAGGTAACTAAAATCACAGATCATTGTATACTTAGGAGCCAAGAAGTTCCTCGTCTCGTAAATATCAAGTATTTACTAGCTTTAGTTAACACCCCATATGAAAATGAAGAAAAAAAACGAAAAAATATTTATTTTCTTTTATATGATTACCTTAACAATACAGTTTTTGGGACACTCCTTTTAAGTTTAAAAAACTTGTATTATACAAGTATTATAAAAACCCATATGTATATAATCTGTGTAAAAGCGACCGTTCATCTTGGGCCAGCTCTTTGTAGACTGTTTTGAAATAAACTTAAAAATATGAGAAGTACTTTAACAATGGTAATGATCAGATTATATGGATAATTTACGTGTACAAACTTCTTTTTCTAGGACAATTTCACGTTCATTTTTAAATGACAGCTCGAGGACAGCTCCGACTACTTAGCATTTTGCGTTGTCACAGATTCGTTTAGAAATTGTTACTAGCACAAGTAAATATATAAAACATCTGTTGTTTAAACAATGCATTATCAATTATTACATGTTTAGTTTATTTCTAAAGCAGAGGTAGATAATTAATTACTATTATATTTATGATTTAGAACTATGTATAAAAATTGCGTCTTTATAAATCTTATCTATGGTATGGATCAAAGTGGCTCAGTTTCTGAACGCAGACAGCGATGTTGACATTGACAACCAAAATGGCGGGCATGACTTTAACAAAACATTACACTAGGTATATGTGCATGTTTGATTGTGACAGTCCACCATTGTTGTATTGTGTTGCAATTGTTTGAGGGAAAACATATTTTGTAAGTTTTTGGTGGGTGAGTGACAGTGGCGCCTTTATGCGCTCTTTTGCTCGGAATTTCTCTTCGTGATAAAATCTGTAATAAGGAAATCCGTAGACGAACTAGGGTCACCGACATAGCTCGACGAGTCAGCGAATTGAAGTGGCAACGGGCAGGCCACGTCACTCGATGAACGAATAACCAAGGGAGTAAGAGTTCTCGAGTGTCTATATCTAGCAGTGGAATTCTCCTGGCTGTTGATGATAAAATAATTACAAAAACCAAGCCAGACTTTTTGTAGTTACAGTTTATCGATACATCGTGAAGTGATATATAGATTTACTATCGATAAAACGGTTAAAAGTGACCACTTGATTCAACACTCCTAAATAAAGTATTGAAACAAGGTCACCGCATAAAAATAATAATGTATGTATGCAATGTAAAATAAAGCAAATTCAATAAAAAACTAAAATCATTTTTGGAAATGAGTCCCTTCTGTTCTATTAACGAATTCATAGAATTACGTCTGACCAATGAAATGTTCATTTCTAGTTAAACGTTTAGGTTAATATAATTAGGCTAATTAAGTATAGTTTTAATATGCAAATATGTAATATTTTGACGTGCCGAGTGTAATGTTCATATTACTAGGTCAATAAAGTGAATCTTGAAGCGTTTCAATACCTACATACACAAAATCTAAACATGAATCCATAATGTATAGATAAACCGTAAACCAGCAATGACTACAAAAAGTCCGGCTTGGTTTTCGAAATTATTGTATGTTGCCGAGAAATGTACAAAAGAGCGAATGAGGGCTCTAATAAAATCTCGGATCACCCCTTGGTGTCATCTCGTACCACCTCTTGGTGTCATGTCGTACCACCTCTTAGTGTCATCTCGTACCACCTCTTGGTGTCATCTCGTACCACCTCTTGGTGTCATCTCGTACCACCTGTTGGGTCATCTTGTACCACCTCTTGGTGTCATCTCGTACCACCTCTTGGTGTCATCTCGTACCACCTCTTGGTGTCATCTCGTACCACCTCTTGGTGTCATCTCAGACCACCTCTTGGTGTCATCTCGTACCACCTCTTGGTGACATCTCGTACCACCTCTTAGTGTCATCTCGTACCACCTCTTGGTGTCATCTCGTACCATCTCTTGGTGTCATCTCGTACCACCTGTTGGGTCATCTCAGACCACCGCTTGGTGTCATCTCGTACCACCTGTTGGGTCATCTCGTACCACCTCTTGGTGTCATCTCGTACCACCTCTTGGTGTCATCTCGTACCACCTCTTGGTGTCATCTCGTACCACCTCTTGGTGTCATCTCAGACCACCTCTTGGTGTCATCTCGTACCACCTCTTGGTGACATCTCGTACCACCTCTTGGTGTCATCTCGTACCACCTCTTGGTGTCATCTCGTACCATCTCTTGGTGTCATCTCGTACCACCTCTTGGTGTCATCTCGTACCACCTCTTGGTGTCATCTCGTACCACCTCTTGGTGTCATCTCGTACCACCTCTTGGTGTCATCTCGCACCACCTCTTGGTGTCATCTCGCACCGCCTCTTGGTGTCATCTCGGACCACCTCTTGGTGACATCTCGTACCACCTCTTGGTGTCATCTCGCACCACCTCTTGGTGTCATCTCGGACCACCTCTTGGTGTCATCTCGCACCACCTCTTGGTGTCATCTCGCACCACCTCTTGGTGTCATCTCGCACCACCTCTTGGTGTCATCTCGCACCACCTCTTGGTGTCATCTCGCACCACCTCTTGGTGTCATCTCGTACCACCTCTCGAGTCAACTCTGAACACCTCTTAAGCAATTAAGGGCATAATCTACAACCATCTAACAATTTGATTCGCTTTAATTTTAAATTGTAAATTTCAGATTCAACTTGAAGCGGACAAGTACTGAGTTTACAAGTAAAGACTACTACATAAATATAAGAAAAGCTCTCGTCAATGGATTCTTCATGCAGGTATAGATATGTTTTTATAAATACGCAGGTATTATTGTACTGTTAGAAGGAAAGTCGTAATTATCTTTTATTCCGCGCTTTAAGCCACGGATACACTAAAGAACAAAGTTTGTCTACCTCTTCTCTTTCCGCAATTATAAACCAACCATCATAAATCACCAACATAGATCGACGAGTCAGTGAGCTGAAGTTTGTTGTCTGTGTGTCTGTCAAGACCCGTTTTCGCAGGAACGCGTGGCGGGTATCAAGTTGAAATTAATATCGAATACGCAAATCTGCTGTCCCTATTTGTGAAAAAATTAAGCTTCTAACTTGACGCAATGAAAAGATGGTGATATATTATGAAAACCGCACAAAAATCCGTTAAGTAGTTTTTAAGTTTATCACAAACAGACAGACAGACGCGTCGGGGACGTAGTTTTATAATTTGCTATATATATTATTACGAAGGGCAGCTCCAGGGCGGGACGGGTGATCCTTCTCGCTCGCACAATTGTTAGAGCGAGAGGGGTTATACCTCTCGCTCGCGCGCGCTCGCCAACACCATAGCTAGTTGCGAGAGTTCAAATAAGTTGTTAAGCTCGGAAAAATAAATCGGATTTAGTGCTTTGAGATTGTAAATAGTCAACAAATATACTGTTTTTAAACGACTTCAAAAAGGAGGAAATCATCTATTCGACGGGTATGTTTTTTTAAAATGTTTGTTACCTCAGAACTTTTGTCTGGTTGAACCGATTTGTATGATTCTTTTTTATTTGAAAGCTGGTGCTTTCCGTGTGGTCCCATTACAATTTGGTCCACTTCTGACAATGGCATCCATGAGAAAACCATATAAATCCTAAATTTGACTTTTAGGGCAATTGAAGTCGATTTCCAGTTCTTTTTGAACGCATTTACTTATTCTGAACTATGTATATATAGTGATTGTGTGTGTGCGTTAGGTAGCGCACCTGGAGCGCACCGGCCACTACCTGACCGTGAAAGACAACCAGGTGGTGCAGCTGCACCCGTCCACCTGCCTCGACCACAAGCCCGATTGGGTCATATACAACGAGTTCGTGCTCACCACCAAGAACTACATACGAACTGTCACTGACATCAAACGTGAGTCTTTTAAAAACATACTTGAGTTCATACAAAACTGTGAGAATCCCCTTTTATGTTTAGTTTTACGTTGCATATTACATGATATATAATATAGGTGATTAATATATACTAGCGTCCCGCCCCGGCTTCGCACGGATGGACATTTATTTGGCATAAACGTAGATCAAATCTTTCTAGATCATTACAGAAATTTTCAGAACTTTCCACAAGTTCTCATGTGAACCTCTTCACTCATGTGAAGTTCACATGTGTTAGACAAGGACAGATATATATATTTTTCACATTTTTGCCACCCACAACCACCCACTTCCACTCATATCGACCAAACTCCCTCACTTTGATCAGGAGACCAAGGGGTATTCACTACTCCAACGGGAAGTTGTTCGGAGTCGGTGGTGATAGAGAAAACCCTGTCTTAACGTACTAACATTAGCTAAAACTTAATCTAATAAGCATTTTACTATTAGAATTAAAAATCCAAATTATTACATATTTTTATTTTAGTGGGATTTCTTACAATTCAACCAAATCTAATTTGGTTTCATCTTCCCTGTTGATTGAGTATACTTGGGACCAAGATACCTTCTGTTTCGTATCCCATAAGAGTTTTAGTTCCCAACGTATTTTATTCATGTTTTCGATATGATACTTGTTGAAACTGCCATTAACGTTATCCCTCTCCTAATGCTTCCATACTAAATTTCTGTTGCCATAATCTTTTAAAATATAACAGCTGGCTTTGATAAGTAATTACCTAAAAATTATAGTGTCGCGTAATAAATATCATTAATTTACAACTTTATAGTTAGCTACAATAGCAGTTACGCAGCTAATGGTTCATAGATGGCGCTTTGAACAATAATCGAGAAAAGTGTTTAAAATGTAAACTGTGATTCACTGTGAAGTTGTATGTTAATGATACTCATTTCGCGACATCACAATCCGATGTACTATTTTTAGATAGTTACTGCACAAATCCAGCTGTTATATTTTAAAAGATTATGGCAACAGAAATTTAGTATGAAACTTTGATGGAAGTGGATCGCGTTGAGCTATAGTAATTGGTTACAGTCGCAGTCGATAATAAAGAGAGCTCATTCAAGCCTCAATGATATAATAGGCTTGTGTCCACTAATAACAAATGGCTTGGTTTATAGTTGCTAATTATAAATGAAGACACGAAGGTGAGAAAAAACCAGTCTATTTCTCAAAAAAGTTAAAGATTATTAATATTTTTAGAAAATGAATTCGAAAAAAATAGGCATTAGGTCACGTGACAACGAACACGAAGAACGCGGCGCAAGAAAGTGTGACGTCACGCCTCGCAAAACATCATTGTTGTTGTTGACGTTTTCATACCACAGAGCAGGTTATTTCGCGAGCTGTGACGTCATTCAAGACGCCATGACACTATTCAGCGTTTTCGAGGGAAATATAAATGGCTTTTTTAAAATACAAAATACGTAATGTAAATATTGATTTTTCTTTAAAATATAGTTTTTTTGGGATAAAATAGATATTAAAGTATATAATTAGCCAAGTTTTCAAATTTAGTCAACTAGCCTATTGTTTTCAATTGCAGCGGAGTGGCTGTTGAAGATAGCGCCGCAGTACTACGAACTGAACAACTTCCCTCAGTGCGAGGCGCGGCGGCAGCTAGAGCTACTGCAGGCGCGGCTCGAGTCCAAGGCATACCAAGAGGGATTCTAAACTCTCTTATAAATAGTCTTTATATAGGGTCTGTTTTAATGCACTCGGACAACACGCAAGGTCGCCGGACCAAAACTTGTGTGGGGGGCATTTGATCCCAGATAAACATTCTATAGTGTCATTTGGTCCCAGATAAATGTCGATGTTATTTGCACCCATACAAATATTTGGTGTCGTAACAGAAACTTTTGAAGCATGCTTTGGTCCCTAAAACAGTAAAGTGCACCTATACAAATATTTGGTGTCGGTTTGCTTCACTTGAGAGGTAGATACTGATAACAGAAACTTTTGAAGCATGCTTTGGTCCCCAAAACAGTAAGTGCACCTATACAAATATTTGGTGTCGTTTGGTCCCGGACCAGTTTCATGTTTATTCGGTCCTAGGCAAATTTGAGGAGTGTCGTTTGGTCCCAAAAAACATGTGTATTTTGGTTATCCGGTCTGTATTCGTACATCTTTGAGAGTTCATTTTTAAAGTTTGTTAATGTAAAAGACTGCTAAATGATTTTAAGTTGTCTGGCCCCTTTGTTTTAGGACCGCGCTTATCCACTCATTCCTGATTCATTTAAAACGAGTTTTTTTATTGTGCTCGTTTATATGACTTTCCGAATTCAAATCTTCTTATGTTATGTACATGTCCCAAAGCTAAGCTGTATTTTAGAGACCGTAGAGTACTCTATAGCGCTATGATAACATGCCACCAAATTATCTGTAGAATAGAAATATAAAATTAACGGAGTTATATGGAAATAGCTGGTTTTGATAATTACCTAAACATAGGAGATTGGATTATAGTGTCGCGAAATGAATAGAAATACCTTTATTGTCAGCTACAATAGCCGTTACCTAGATATTAAAATTCCCTAGATGGCGTTTTTGAACAATTATAAATATTGAAGGAAAAAATTCCGGCCAAGTCCGAGTCGGACCACAAAACGATACCAAAATTAATTAATTAAACCGAAACCGGATTTAAGCTACGGGACTACGACAAATATGTTTACCTCGTGGTCCCAGTCAGTGGTACTCGTTATTGGGACCACGATAAACGGTATTTTTCTGTTTAAAATGAGATTATTCCACAGAAAATTTGGCGGCACTATATTCTTTATATAATAATGAATTTTATCGGGTTTTGATTGAAAACGAATGAGCGAAGAATTCTGTGAGAGTATTTGTAAATGTTTGGTGTCGCTAGTGAGATCTAAGCACCTATTGTACGTTCAAATGTATTTGAGGCGCGGAACATATACCCACGAGTCGGTTAATATTCATTATGAAAATTATTTTGGTGTCGTGGGTAGGTGATCTGTGGTTTAAGGTTATGGTTTAATTTCTTAATCGTTTTCGTTCGCTTTATGCGACTAGGAAACTTAAAAATGCAAGCAACGTATTTACTAGGCTACTGTTGCCACAATTTGCTTAGAATTAGGAATTATTTTAAAGGAAAGAAATTCATTCTCTTACCAGGCGACTGTTTAGCAACTAGTCTATTTGTTCAGCGAACATTTCAGAGGTCTTGCGATAAGATAAGCAACCTTTTACCTTGAGTAGGTTGCCCGTCATATCTATCAACGTCGCGATGTTGCAGGCAACCTAATGTTGCTTGGTAAATACGTTGATTGCTATATACTTAACCAATTAAATGTATGCATTATGAATGTTTCAAATTACGGTTCTCAAATATTTTGGCTAAACAAATGTCTTACTTTATGTATAGTTAGTAATTAATTATTACAATGTTTGAGTTAGCAAGTGATATGTGGAATAAAATAATTTAATGCTATTATCACTGTCTTTATATTTATAAACTAGTTTCTGCCCGCAGCTTCGCACGCGTGGACTTTAGAGTGTGATCCAACTGCTCGTTCGATCGGGATAAAATGTTCTTTCAACTATCCCTCTACAAAAAAAAATCGAGTGAGCTGAGCTGAGAAAACTGAGCCCACAGTCCACAAGCTCAGTTGACCAATATGATTTTTGTGGGCGACTCGACCCCAAACCCAGCCTGCAAATTGAGTCCATCACTCCGGAGTCCTTTACCGAATCTTTTTTTTTTCAAACGTCAATTTATTCTGCGGTTTCTGGGGACCCATAAACGGTTTACAGTTGTAGACTTTGCCCGTGGGCTGTCTTGTCCGATCCATGGGGTCAAGTCGCCCACAAAAAGGTCAACTGAGCCCGTGGGCTAAGTGTTCTGTGGGCTCAGTTGACCACAAAGTCAAAATTACAGCCAAAGTGACAAACAACAATTCTAGAGATCAATGCTTCTTATTATTTTAACTAATAAATAAAACCACAATTTTTAACAATAAACATTTTATTCTTCTAACAACTACCGCAACAAAATATCTTTCTTTTCATACAAACACGATACTAATTTCTACATACAAAGGAAATGCAACGACACTATATTTACAGCGAAAAAATAATTCTAAAATATTTAAAAAAATCCAAATTAACATATTCGGTACCCTATCCTTCAAATGTTGAGATGAGTATAGCCGATAGTACCTCGTAGGGCGCTTTTATAATCGAGACCCATGGGTAAAGAAAGAAGCAGACGGGGTAGCATGAGAGCGGTGAGCGATATACTGTCAAAACGTACAGAAATTTTAATACGACGTATCACTATCACCGCTATCGCGAATCTCATGCTATCCCGGCGGGATATACCAACGGTAACACTTTCTAATTGTATGGACTTTACCAGAAATTAGTTTCAACGAAATTCATCAAAATTGTCAAAACTATTCCTATCCACTTTCTGTCGCTAACCTTTAAATAAAAAAACAAATATATTTCCCTTCGCTGACATATTTAATTGATTTCTAATTTACAGATGAAAAAAATCTTTGGACCGGGTCATTAAAATTCGTAAAATAAATAAATATAAACTCGTACAATATAAAAAAATTAAAGGTTTCACAACACTATAACAGCCTACTTATTACAAATTCAAATAAATGCACAGATAACAGACGAACACAGCATATTTTTATGCGTACAGCCAGGGAGTGGAACGCACTGCCGGCGTCTGTATTCACACACAGCTACACCTTGGGTCTTGTGAACATCGTCGCTTACCATCAGGTGAGATCGTGGACAAGAGTGGAATATCTTATGTATGTATAAGCTAGTATTATTGTAAAGTTTCATTAAAATCCAATTCAGTAGTGTTTGAGTGAAACAGTAACAAAAACTCCATACATACAAACTTTCGTGTTTATAATATTAAGTGTAATAATAAAAACTAAATTTACTGCGTGCCTAATTCGAGTGAGTTGGGTCCGAATTGTATTTTTAACAGACTTCAAAAAAGGAGAAGGTTATCAATTTGACGGTTTTAAAAAAATGTTTGTTACCTCAGAACTTTTGACTGGGTGAACCGATTTGGATGATTCTTTTTTTATTTGAAAGCTGGCGCTTCCCGTGTGGTCCCATTTCAATTTGGTCCAGTTCTGACAACGGCATCCATGAGGAAACTATATAAATCTTAAATTTGCCTTAGTAAAAGTAGACTTTTAGAGCAATTGAAGTCGGTTTCCAGTTATTTTTGAACGCATTTACTTGTATACCATAAACAGCGTTATTAAAAATAAGTATTTTAAAAATTTTTTGCTTGTGTTTTACAAGAATTAATGTCGCAAAAAATGCGGCAAATCAACCCTCAATTTCATGAATTTTAGCGTTAACTGTAAACACGTACAAGTGTAGCATGACCCTAATAATACATAAAATATACAGCAAGTTCTAACTAATATGTATAAGGTCATTATTAAATAAGAAATTAAACCTGAGACATTCAAATTTTAAATTAAATGTACACTTTTTTTTAATAATAAAAACTACGACCGAAAAATTTAGGTTAGCATCGAGTCAACGACCTCTACAATTGGATATAAATAAAAATTAGCTGTGCGCTTTATTAAAAAATCAAAATGTTTTAAAAAATATTTAATTGTAAAAAAATCGTACAGATTCAGGTTTTTTTTAAGTAACTGAAAGTACCCTTACAATATTATTATCTATTTAACGGGATCTCACTCCTAATGCTTCCATTCTTAATTTCTGTTGACATAATCATTTAAAATAGAACAGCTGGCTTTGATAAGTAATTACCTAAAAATAGGAGATGAAATTATAGTGTCGAGAAATAAATATCATAATTTACAACTTTATAGTTAGCTACAATAGCAGTTACGCAGCTAATGGTTCATAGATGGCGCTTGGAACAATAATCGAAAGTGTTTAAAATGTAAATTGTGATTCACTGTGAAGTTGTATGTCAATGATACTCATTTTTAGATAGTTACTGCACAAATCCAGCTGTTATATTGTAAAAGATTATGGCAACAGAAATTTAGTATGAAACTTTGATGGAGCGGGTTTCAATTAATAATGACCTTATACATACAACTATCCAATTATCAAATTACATAGTACAGTCAGCATAAAATGAAGCACATTCACTCTTACCTTGACAGTATGTCAACAAAAAAGTAGAGGCATGTCGCCGACTGTACCATGTAGAGGCAATTTTCGTTCGAATGTATCTACGTAAAAGACTATATATTTCAAGACTCGAGCACACCGTTCACCATAAAAAGTCCCGTGGCTACATACAACATATTACGACTGTAGAGGCCTTACAATGAACGATGGGGCGCCATCTTGTTTCCAACATGTCGGCTAGGAGGAGGGCCCCTTGGCGACTCCCACGAGGGCTGGTCTCACGCATCGCTCGTGCAGCTTGTAGCCAACCTTGCTGACTGTCACCACGGTGCCGGGCTCAGCGCCCTCCACTTCCTGGAAACGAGAGTTACGTTTAAACGAGAAACTACTCCAACGATTTCACTGAAATTTGGTATGTGGGGGTTTTCGGAGGCGACAAATCGATCTAGATTAGTCTTATGTCTGAGAAAACGCGTTTTTCCGAGTTTTCAAGCAGTTTTGCGCATTATTCCACGCAAAATATGGTCGCTAATTTCACACGCTAGTGAAATTTTTAAGCGTCCTGGTCAAGCGTTCTAGACGCAACATTATCATTCACAGGTCCAGGTTCGAATCTCGGTCGGATACAGTTTTTAATTTTGTGTTTTCGTTGTTGTATTTATTCAAGTTTTTGTATTTAAGCCCAATTATAAAGAAAATTGTACTTTTAGCCCCAAAAAATCCGAGCAAACTTGTTCGCCCAGCTTTTTAACAAAGAAATATGACATATACGATAGGAATTTTCAAAATTTTGGACGGAAGGTTTTTAGTCAAAAAGATATATTTCTTTTTGAATGGAATTGATGGTGATGATCCTGGATTTAGCGAGCGACTAGCTCAAGAGCGCCTGCACGGGCCTGACCTCGGCTTTGGGCTGTCGCTTTGTGACGAAGGGATCGGAGAAAATCATCCCGGAATGTGCCGATAGTTGCGATAAGAGCTAAGGTTATCGCTCGTCGTGGGGATGGTATTTAGTTTCCGTCTCCGCCGACAGAGACAGTGTAATCGTGCAGTGCTTTCGACGTGATACCTGTTGGAACAGCGCCTCGTGTAGATTTGGATCGAACTTCTCCCTGAGGGGCGACACCTCGACGAGCCCGTGTCGCGCGAACACCTGCGCCAGCTGGGCACGCGTCAGCCTCACGCCCCCGTGCAACGCGCGCAGGGACCGCAGCGCAGCACCACCCTCCGCCCCGGCAGACAGCGCGCTCTCCGGCACGCTCTCAGCCGCAGCCGACAGGGTATCCGCTACCTAACATAGAACATTACACACTACTCTTAAACACATTCAAAGGGGGTGAGTGCGCCAACGAGGCGCAGCCGAGGGACTGAATATACACGAGTTGGTAATCTCCATTTCTTGCTAGTGATATATACTACTTTATCAAATTTTCACTATTACTACTAGACGACATTTTCAGTCGAATGAAATTTTTTTGATTGACAATTCTGATAAACAAACGATGTCGGTTCGCGCCCTGTTTATAATAATGCAGAGAAAAATCAAATGGCCAGTGTGGCGTGCTGCGAGGAGGTAGCTGGCTGGACAAAATGATGTCAACACTTTTGAATTTAAAAAAATGCGTTTTGTTTTAAGCTTCTGGATGTACACGTCGTAGATAAATAATGTAAAATATTGTCGTAATGAAATCCTTGTGTCTCCAATTAAACTCAGTAATACGAGGGGCATACCGAAAAGATCGGTAATCGAGTACTTTCGATTTAATTAGATTAAAAACTCTTTTTGATGAATAAACACTGGTTAGTTGAAAATCGAATACAATTGACAGAATTAAAAAAAAAATTTTTTTTAAAGAACAATATCAGTTTGAAATTGATAGGTCGATAAAAAAATGGAGCTTACAAGAGAAAGTTTCCGTGCCATAATTTTTTACAACTTTCGACGAGGATTATCTCAGGGACAATGTCTCGCTGAGCTTATATCTATATTCAAGAGTGAAGCGCCTAGCCAGACGACAATATATCGCTGGTATTCTGAATTCCGGCGTGGACGTGCTTCTCTTGGCACCGTACCTTCCACAGGCCGGCCAAAAACAGCGGTTACACCAGAAAATGTCGCTGTTGTGCGCCGAATGATACAGGATGACCGACATATTACATATGAGCAGATTCGGGCTACTTTAGGGATAGGTATGACTGCGATACAAACTGTTTTACATGGTGAACTGGGAGTGAGAAAGCTAGTTTCCCGCTGGGTGCCCCATAATTTGTCCGAAGAGCAAAAGGCGGCTCGTGTCAATTGGTGCCGGTCTACTCTGCAACGCTTCAACGGAGGAAAGTCAAAAGCTGTTTATAACATTGTCTCTGGTGATGAATCATGGATCTATTCATATGAGCCAGAAAGAAAGCATCAGTCGGCTGTCTGGGTCTTCGCAGGTGAGATCAAGCCAACAAAAGTTGTCCGCTCTCGCAGCGTATCGAAGAAAATGGTCGCTTCGTTTGTCGCGAAAACAGGACATGTAGTCACAGTTCCCTTAGAGGAACGGAGAACGGTTACCGCTGATTGGTATACAACGGTTTGTTTGCCACAGATGATATCCGAACTCCGTAGAGGTAACCCGAAACGACGCATAATCCTCCATCACGATAATGCGAGCTCTCACACCGCTCAGAAAACAAGCGAGTTTTTGAAGCAGGAAAACGTTGAATTAATGGATCATCCTCCATACAGCCCTGATCTGAGTCCCAATGATTACTTTACATTCCCTAGAATCAAAGATTTATTGCGTGGTCAGCGGTTTCAAGGTCCAGAAGAAGCAGTGGAAGCATACAAATCGACGATTTTGACCATGTCAACTTCGGACTGGAATTGCTGCTATAATAATTGGTTCGAACGAATGCAAAAGTGCATTAACTGCAACGGAGAATACTTCGAAAAGCAATAAAAATAAATTTAGTTATTTCCTGTATGTATTGTTTTATATTCCCGATCATTTCGGTATGCCCCTCGTATAACAAGCAGTTTCTCATTTAAACGAACACGCGGGGAGCCCCTACTAAGCGCTTCCCGATACCAGTATCATTTTGCTGACTTCGACATAAAAACTTTTCGTATTAACTGTCTTATCAAAAAAAATTAAAACTATCACACTAACAATGGATTTTCATACAGTATTTCTGCCAAAATTCCCTTTGTATTTAGGGTTCCATACCTCAAAAGAAAAAAAGCTTCGTTGTCTGTCTGTCAAGACCATTTTTCTCAGGAACGTGTATAGTTATGAGATTGAAATTAATTCTTAATACCAAAGTCTGCCGTCCCTTGGATCTGTTAAAATATCAAACTGCTGGGTCAACATTTCCTTAGAGAATGCAAGGAATAAACCTACAGGGTACTTCCCGTTGACCCAGGATCCTGAAATTTGGCAAGATGGAAGGTCTTCTCACGGGAGTTTAATTTCAAATAAACTATTACAGAAGCGCTTCACAAAACTTAAGGTTGGGACCTAGAGATCCTACATTGTTATCAGTGCCAGTATTCCGTAGTGTTCTCTAAGAAAGAAATTGTTTCTGCATGTCAATCAAGGTATACAATAGCCTGCCCAGAGAATTCAGAGAGATGCCTAAAAATATTTTCGAAAAGAATTATATAAGTGTCTGTCTGATAGATGTTTTTATAATATTAAAGAATATCTAGATTTTAAGCAAAAACAATGACATGTAATTATTTTAGTATCTAATTTTGATATTGTATAACATTGATACTAGACTTATTTATGATCATATCCTGACGATTGTACATACTAAATTTTGCACGCTGCTGTGCGGCGAATCATGTGAAACCAAATTACTGTTATCTATACTAACATCTTTGTAACCATGATTTCATGCAAATAAAGACTAGACTATACCAAAATTATTACAAGAAAATATAGCACCATAAAATCTAGTACAATATTATTTAAAATATGGGGATAATGCTCGTGGTTCCATATTGCACACAGCTAGGTGTGTATATAAAAACGAAAATATATTTATTTCATAAACTTAAACTATCTTATCTTTACGCTGGAGCTTCCTGATAACTATATAAATACCTGTAGTAGAAAGCCCTGCTCCTCTACATTAGACATTGATTATTTATTCAAATTTATGAAAATTATATCATCATCATCATCAACAGCCTATATGCCCCACTGCAGGTCTCAGTCCTACTCTCCTACAGAGAGTGTATGGGACATAGTACACCACGCGTCACCAGTGCGCATTGGTAGACTTCACACACACCTGTGAATTTCTGCTCAGGAGTGTGCAGGTTTGTTCACGATGTTTTCCTTCACCGTTAAGCAATCGGATAATGTACTTGAATTGAAAAACAACTCATAGGTACACGTCTGGATTCGAACCCGGTACCCTCAGATTGAAAGTCCGCGCCTTATCCACTGCGCCACCGTCGCTTCTTCGAAAATTATATATATTACTGTAAATATTTATTAACTCAGTAGGTTTAAAAGAGTATGTATATTTGGGGATGTATGTGTGATGAAGTGAGGATGGGTGTGTGTGTGTGTGTAAGAGTGAGTAGATTCGTTACGAACCAAGTTACAAACTCTAAGGAGCATTCTGTTTCTTTATCCATGGGCTTAATCCAGGTTTGTACAGCGTTTTTGCAATCATAGCATGCCAGTGGGTAAATATCCAATATCTTATTTACTTTATTGTATATATGTGAAGACAAAAGTATTTAATCAGTGCGTGTTGCCAGTGATGACATACGGAACCGAAACGTGGTCCTTTACTGTGGGACGAATGAACAAGCTCAAAGTCACTCAGCGAGCAATGGAACGAGATATGCTCGGAATTTCTCTACGTGATAAGGTCCGGAATAAGGAAATCCGTACACGAACGAAGGTCACCGACATAGCTCGACGAGTCAGTGAGCTGAAGTGGCAATGGGCAGGCCACATCGCTCGAAGAACCGATAACCGGTGGGGAGTAAAGGTTCTCGAGTGTCGACCACGTACCAGGGAGTCCCCCTACTAGATGGACCGACGACCTGGTTAGAGTCGCAGGGAGTCGCTGGATGCAGGTGGCTCGGGACCGGTCGATGTGGCGTACCATGAGGGAGGCCTATGTCCAGCAGTGGACGTTTCCCGGCTGATGATGATGATATACGCGGATGTGAAGACTGCACTAAATGTTGTCGTTTCGCGAAAATTGTGCTACCATGAGTCTTTGGTATGACAGTACGGTTTAAGACATTTATTTCACAAAAAAGAATACAATTCACTTGTATTGTGAAATAGATGATACAGTGGGTATTATAGCAATTATTATTTACTAGTGGGTAGGTTGGATATTAAAATCCACCTATCTTATATATAAAAACAAATCACATGAAAAAATGCTACACTATTACATGTCAAAACAATAGTCGACGACCATAGAGATTTCATAGACATTAGGTGTGAGTTCACATGTCAGAAACATTACGGTTTCTCTTTCTTAAAAGAAGCAAGTTGAACTCACATCGAGCAGGTCCTTGCAGAAGCTCTGCACTGCGAAGGACTTGGCATCTTCCACTTGCTTCACCATCCGGCGACGTACATTCTCTCCGTCCGCTAACGCACGCTTGTATTTATCCTGTAAACAGTTCCACAGTCAATACGAGAAGAAAAAACAAGTTTCATGTGCCTCATCAAGGCTCTCTTTATGTCCGGCTTGTGTTTCCATATATATTTTAGACCTGAGATCAGTATGACTTGATGCTATTAGCAGATGTGTTATGTGTAAATGTTGTGTCAAATGTGAGGGCACTAACTGTTCATGACATATCCATGTCAAGAACATTCTTACGTTTAAGCCTCTTCGGGAGACTTGATGCAGATAGCCTTGCAGCCAGTTTGTTGGCATGTTGTTACAGTCTCCCTCGGTAGTTTTGTGTGTTTGAGAATCGTGTTTCCATTTAGCCACAGAATCAATATAGTATTACATACAGAACGGACTTTCGGTCCTCCCTTCCATCGGTCAGCAGTAATATGCACAAGGCTTAAATAAATATGCAGTGCCAAGAATATTTAATTAATGAGCTCACTTGGCTGAGAGAAACTCCCAAAACTAGCAAAACAGACCTAAAGAATAAGCTAAAACAGATTTTTAAAAGTAGAATATAGATATTTTACAATTAAATTCCTTATTATATAAGTTTACAATATTTGCACACCTGTGGACAGGTTAAGTACATCGAACTAATTGAAATTACTATATAAACACCGTGTAAAAAACTATTATACTTGGCAAATAATTTTTTTCTTTCTTTCTTTCTTTATTAGGTATAGATAGTGAATAGCTTTAAGTACATAGCATTATATATATAGAGAGAGAGATAAAATATTGTAAAGTAATATGTACTTTTGAAAATAAATGCTTTAAAAAAAGCAAACAAACGTGATCTGTTTGATGTATGTATATATATGTATAGGTACTGATATCATCACATTTGTTTGAAGTTTAAGAATAAATTAAGGTCGCTCCTAATTAGAAAATCATATTATACAATTAAGGAATTTATGGATGGTAAAAATGTATAAAATTTGACATGGAATTATTATTGTATAAAATTTGACATTTATTATTATTTTGTATAAAATTTGACATCTACTATTATTGTATAAAATTTGACTTATTTATTTTGCTATGCCCTGACAGGGTTCATGTATATAGATCCGAATAATATTGTAATGACTCTATGTACATGTCTATGCAAATAAACAGATTTGATTTGACTTGATTTGAAAAATCATCATGGTACGAGTATAGACCATAAGTAGTATATAATATACATATAATAAAGTCACATTAAATAAAACAAAAACAAAGTCAAAGAAGCCAAGTTACGATATTGGTAGTTTAGTTTAATGCGGGTGGCATAAGAATTGCAACAATGAAACGTAAAAATCATACCTCATAATCCTTCAATTGTGTCTTCAACGTGCTGATATCTTCGTGTAAGGCCTCCAGCTGCTTGTGGCACTCTTCGATGGAGGCTGGAAGCTGGGATTTTTCACTGGTTTCTGCTTTATGTTGTGTTTTCTCCTCCGCTGAGTATTTGCGGAACTGTGCACTGAAACCAAAGCCGTAGCTCTTCAGTCAGGGTTATGTCAATCAACTAACCACATAAGGCTTCATTTTATCATATCACATCCACTGTAACTAAAGAGAGAACAGTGCATCTTCATTTAAGTATGGCAATTAAAATGAAAATTATGAAAATTTGACTGGCAATACTAAAGATACCTACTCCAGAAGAACGGAGAGAGTTTGGGGATATGGTTGAGACTTTCAAGTTTTTAAATGGACATTATGACACAGAATTTTTACAAGATGTTCGTACGTGACAGCAACACACGCTTGAGAGAAATATTTCCACATTACAATGAACAATAAACTAACAACTATTACGATATTATTGATTTTTTTAAATTCAATTAAATGTGTTCAAAAAGAACTGGAAACCGACTTCAATTGCCCTAAAAGTCTACTTTTACTAAGGCAAATTTAAGATTTATATCGTTTTCTCATGGATGCCGTTGTCAGGACTGGACCAAATTGAAATGGGACCACACGGGAAGCACCACTTTTCAAATAAAAAAGAATCATCCAAATCGGTTCACCCAGTCAAAAGTTCTGAGGTAACAAACATTTTAAAAAAACGCCGAATTGATAACCACCTTCTTTTTTGAAGTCAGTTAAAAATTAGTTTTTGATGATATAGAAATAAATGAAATGCTACTTTCACTATAACATGCTCACATAAAGTAGGAAAGTCAGGTTTATCTTTATCTAGTATCTATCCACACTTGATAATTGCATCATTTCCGAATATTTTTTGGTGTGCTCTGAAGTAAAGTAAAGTGCATAAAAATATTGTAGTCGTTAATTTGAGCAAGAAAATGATATTTTATCAATAATTTTTAAGTTTTAAAACGTAGATTTGTAGGTTATGCGGAAAGACCTATAGGCATTGCGCAACGGTTACCTGTAGATTCCCGTCCGGAGTGATCTAAACGTTGATTCAGTAACGTATTTAGTTAATCTGCCAACCGAGCACACCTTTAGCGACGCCATCGTAGTATTATGATGCGAATTTCAATATTTTTTGAAATAATTGTATGGAATGAGGTTATGTTCAGACTTTTATCTGTCAGATTTCTCTTTAAAAAATAATTTTGCACAACAGGCACAGATAGTAGATTTTGTACAGCCAGCTTTTTAGCTATTTTTATTAAAGTTTTTGATTGTAGTATTGAAGTATTTGATTGAATATTGTCCCTTGATTAAAAATTTTAAAATATTTGGATATAACATGAACTGTTAAAAGTTTATGAATAATTGTTTATATATATTCAAATAATATAACTTTTTATCTAGCTGTACAAAGTATTTTTGTTGCCATGTGGTTATCCTTACATTAAAAATAAACAATCAGCTGTTTGTCTATTTTGAATAATAACATAAAATGTAATAATAATAGATATAATCCGTAAAGAAAGAGGTAAAGAGTCTCTTCACGCTCCTACTAAAACAAAAATGAAATCTTTAGCAGCCTTTGATTTCGATATGACGATAGTGAACGCGGATTGCGACGACACCTTGATGGGGCATCGCGCTTTTAATTATTCTCAATGTTTACGAAGACCGAGTCGAGCTAAGAAGCTAGTACCTCCGCCAGATTGGGATCCAGATCACGACATGAGTGAAGTAAGTGAAAAGTAATTATATGAATTTTTCATATAACATCAATTTTGATAGGATTGTATTGTCAATTTAAACTCTACTTTTAAACATTGTGATAAGATCGTTTTTGTAATGTCACCAGTTTGACATTTCAAAACGACCTTGATAATTTCGGTGCGCTTTTTGCGTTTGCCTATTTACAATAAATAATTCTCACTAAAGTTCCGTATACACTAATTAATTACCAGAAATGACATTCCGCGAATGTATGGAGCCAAGGCTGGTCTTTTACACAGGCCATTACCAAATAGAAGTGATTTAGTTACCATTTCTGTATATTTTGGTTTAGTTTATTGGTACAAAAACATATAAAACGCACAACAGGTAACACTTAACGTTGAAAACAAAGATGGCGTCAATAAAATGACATTTGACGCTGTCACTCAGTACAAAAAGAATGATTTTGTACACTTGTAACTTAAGTATATGTTTCGTGTTAGTGTTCTCCTGTTTGTTTTAGTCCTTTCAAAGTGAATCGCGTGCCTGGCTAACCTATTATTTCCTTTTTCAAGTTGCCTCTTTGGACACCAGATATTGGCAGAATTATCATGAAGTTGGTAATTGCCATAAATATTAGGAATTTGTACACTTAAAATAAATGCAAAAATGTTATTCTAGTATTTTTCTATACATATTTAGACTATTAATTGATATTTTAAATAGTGTACAAGTGCAGGCCTAATTTGAAACATCCTTTTTAATGTTATATATAGAACAGCTAAAATATCTCAAATACGATTGAGTGCCATAAAAAAACGCCCAAAGATACATGTCCACTATGCTTTGATCCACCTGTTAATATAAACAAGCTAAGATTTTTTACCTCATATATCCGTCAACATTACTCTACCGATATTCACACCGGAGAAGTTGTATGAATGATATATTTGTTTTCAGTTAATTACTTAATCTGCCTCTGCTTGTGTGATCCACTAGCTAGATTTGTTGCTTTTCTTGGCTATCTGCCAATATAATATGATCTGTAACCTGGATCCTAGATGTGCATGCTTACCAACCGACGACCCTATCGTCATTTTCCATCAAATTAAGCCCAAGTACAGTCCCGGTTCTGCCAGCATAGCTTCAAAGTATGTAATATTTTTTTAAAATAAGATAAAATAGTATTAGTTATAGTTTAAACAATACGCAATATTTGCATGCCCTACTCGGGTTAAATGTGAGAACTATTAATAAGACCCTTCCACCTTGTAAGCAACATATTTACTGCAAATAAATTTTTCATTTCATTCATTTCATTTCAAATACAACAAAGCAAAACACAGATATGACACCGCTTTACGCCTGTCGCTGCGCCCTAAAATGATCTGACTAGACCTTATCGGATTTGAATTCACTATTAAACTTTACGCTATTCCGATACGCACTTGGCCTAATTTTCAAAACCATGCATCGCGCTATAGCCGCAACAAAAAAACGCAACTGTCAAAGGGTCAGAGTTGTCATTGTCAAAGGCAGTCAGCCAGCCGCCCTGAAATCTTCACGTTTCATTACGGAAAATGAAAACCCAGAAAAATATTCCACTATGTAGGAAAAGACCCGAAGCCCACACATGGGTGGAGGCACGAATAACATACTGACAAGTACAGTTTCATTCAGTACGTACCGGGACGAAGACGCGAGCGCGCGCTTTTTTAAAAAAGTTTTAGAGAAAAGAGAATGGTTTCGCTAGCGGTTTTTGATTTCGATCGGACTGTGGTGGATGAAGATTCTGATGCAACAGTTATAAATAGGCTGCGAGAGAAAAAGCCTCCGCCCGAGTGGGACTCTACGAACCATGACTGGACCCCTTATATGAGCGATGTAAGTTTAAAATTTAGAATACAAGGCAAGGCAAAGAAAGACATGGTGGATTCTTTTTAATTAAAAAAAAACATGGACATTTTACGTATCGAAATCTTTTTTAAACCCCGACGTAAAAAGAGGTGTTATAAGTTTGATGCCAATGTCTGTCTGTGGCGTCATTTCTCTCGAACAAATGGTAAAATTTTGATCCGTTTTTTTAAAAGTGAAAGCAAGCTTAGCTATAGTGTAAAAATCGATTCAGCAGTTTGAAGATTATCGGCTGATGTTAGGCATTTTCGGCATAAAATTGCATTATTTTTCTTATGAGTATTGTAAAAAGGTTTTTTAATTTTTTTAATTTAATTTGCCAATAGAAGTGACACCCTAATTACTTTTTCAGATGTTTTATTTGTGCTGTACTCTGTTTCAAAAATTATACATGATTCCAAGACCAAAACTGCAATCATCATCAGGGAAACATAGGTATGGCATGCCAATTGGTTCCAGACCACTCATTACAGCAACTTTGTTGTGGGTCCATCTAGTAGAGGGGTTGCTCTCTATGTGGTCATTTGTGGTGGTGGCTTTTTACATTATTATAGGTTCAAGGGCTAGCCAAACTCATATTTACCCAGCTGACGTTGAAAGAAATAGGTAATCGTCAACCAGGAAAGTACACTGCTGGACATAGTCCTTCATGGTATGCCACATTGACTGGCCCCGACCCTCCTGCATCCAGCGACTACCCACGACCTTGACCAGGTCATCAGTAATTCTGTAGGGGACGGCCCTCGAGAACACTTACTCTCCATTGGTTATCCATTCTACAAGCAATGGGACCTTCCCAATGCCTATTGAAAGAAATCATCATGAACAGCCTATACACGTCCCCACTGCAGGTCTCAGTCCTACTCTCCTACAGAGAGTGTATGGGACATAGTACACCACGCGGGACCAGTGCGGATTGGCGGACTTCACATGCCTGTTCAAGACATGCAGGTTTCCTCACGATGTTTTCCTTCACCGTTAAGCAATCGGATAATGTACTTGAATTGAACAACTCATAGGTACACGATACAATGGAAAAAATTAATAAAAAATCCCCAATAAACATAAAAATGTTTATGATATCTTGAATGTAAGAACATGAGAAATAAATATATTTAATGAAGTTCAAAAACCAATTTAAAAATTGATATTGAATGCCTTTGTTCTTTGTGTTTGTAATAAAATGTAAGTATACAGTTAAAGTCTAGCCGCCACCGTACTATCTGCTGCCAAACATAAATATTAATAGCACTTTTGTTTTCCTTGAAGCTTCTGGGCAGTATGTTGCCTCTCTACAGTCTTATCATCACTTACCATCAGGAGAAGTGAAGGCCAAATTACAGTTTGGGAATCTTCGAATGAAGGTTTAATTTAATAGGCTTCTATGTAATTGAATATTCCATGAGTGTACCTATCTATATTATATTGAATGGTGTCCCAATGGAATTTATTGCTCCAATTGAAATCGTGAATAATTTATTGATTGCCTTTTAGTACTTATAGTTAATGTATAAACAAACCATTTTAACTTCACACAGTTTGAAATGAAATGAAAATATTTTTTGTTTATCTGAAATATTCAGTCAGTATCATTTTTTAATGGTTAATGGGTTTGCATCTGGCCTTAATCTCTTATGCTTCAAGCCAATGAGGTGCTGGCTCTGCTACATTTCATACCGGAACACAACCGTGCTATTAAAACTGCTGCTGCAGCCAGGCGGACATTGAAAACGTCCTAGTATTGATAGGTACCACTGGAAATCTAACCTGGTACCTCCGGTTTGTATGTCCTAGCATCTAGGCATTAGGTCACGGAGGTGTTTGTACTAATTTGAATTGAGTTTTCAGCTGCATAATTATAAGGTTTAACAAGTGCGGTTTAGTTTAAATACATACACAAAAGAATACACCCACAAAAAAGTACGTTTTCATTTCGAAATCAATGTGAATAGGCTAGATGACACCGAATTGGGGTTAAATTGTATATTAAACCATAATGGGCATTATAAAACTACGATAAAATATAATATATATGTAATATTATTAGCCAATTCATTTTCAATTTGGCTATTAAGTCTGCATCGTATCCAAGTATATGGAAAACTACAAGAGTTATTCCTATTCATAAGACTGGTCTTAAATCAGATATTGGAAACTACAGGCCGATTGCGGTCTTGTCCGTTTTTGGGAAAGTTTTCGAGACAATTATCTACACACACGTATCCAAACAACTTCAAAGTTGGTTTTGTGACGAGCAACACGGTTTCTTGCCCAAAAGATCAACTACATCTAATCTCCTTAACATAACTTCTTTAATATCTTCTAGTCTAGACCAAAAATTACAAACCGACGTAGCTTACTTCGATTTTAAGAAAGCGTTCGATCGAGTTAACATTTTCACTCTACTTCTGAAACTAGCATCATCAGGATTTTCTGTACCCCTTCTTCAATTCTTCTGCTCTTATCTATCCAATAGAATACAGTTCGTTGAATACAAAGGGCAAAAATCGTCAGAATATTCTGTAACATCAGGCATCGGACAGGGCAGCAGTCTTGGCCCACTCCTTTTTTTGATTCTGATAAATGATCTCCCTAAGTCAATTGAATCATCAATGTGTCTCATATTTGCGGACGATGTGAAGCTGGCTTTAACTATCCGGAGTCAAGAAGATTGCACTCTGTTGCAAAGAGACATCGATCGGGTCAGTGAATGGGGCATACAAAACAGCCTGGAATTGAACACAGCTAAATGTTCCGTACTGACATATTCCAGAGCCCTTAAACCTATTCACCACGCGTACTGCCTAGGAGACACTACTCTGAAAAGAGTTGATATGATTCGGGATCTGGGCACATGGTTCGACTCACAACTTAATTTCAATCACCATATTGTAGACACCTGCAACCAGACCAAGAAGTGCTTAGCATTTGTTACTCGGCAGTCTAAAATTCTCAGCTGTGGTGGTGTTATTTCTCTACTGTTTGATGCATACGTTCGCAGTAAACTAGAGACAAACTCAATCATCTGGAGTCCACATACGGCCGTATACGTGTCCATGGTTGAGAGAATACAAAAATCGTTCCTCAGGTTTATGTACAAAAAGAAATTTGGATACTATCCCTACTTATACCCGACCATGTTCATACTAGGTATGGTAAATTACAAGTCGCTGGAAGTGAGGTGAGGACTGGCTTTAGTCAAATACTTTCTGCGATTGATACGGGGAGAAATCAGCAATGCAAATATTTTGATGCTGATACAGTTCAACGCACCCCCGCCACAGAAACACAACATGCGCCCGCGCCCCCGACCGCTGTTCGCCGCCGGCGGCTCGCGGACGGTGGCGGCGGCGCACGCTCCGGTGCGCACGGCACTCTCCCTGTTGAACGTACTGTCCAACACCGCGGACATTTTCCACGACTCGGTACCACACCTCCTGACACTGTGTTCTCGACACCTGGAGTCAGCAACAGCTCGAAGCACAGTCATTGACATCTCTCTTGACAATGTATGTACGTAATATAATATGACTAATATAATATAATTTGACTAATATAATATAATTTGACTAATATAATATAATATGACTGATTCTTACATGTAAAGTTTTAAACTGTTAGTGTAAGATTATAAAATGTATAATAAACAAATAAATGTATAAACAAATATTGTGTAAATTTTTACTTTACTTTTACATTATTTATTTATTTGTCGTTCGGTCTTTTTTACATCATATAAAGCCCGCAAAAATCGAAAAAAAAACATGCTCGAATTAAAAATTTTATTTTTCATTTTGCGTTGTAATTACACTGTGAAGATTTTTTTAGTAAGGGCGTGGTCACATAAAAGCGTTATTTTACGAGATAACTCAAATATTGTTAAAAGTTTCATACATTATCTACTTCATTGCGCTGATGTGACGTCACTCCCAAGTAACGATTTGTATGGATCGTTTTTGCACCGCGTGACTAGAATATCACTGTTCGACGGGTTATATTAGGAAAACTATAAGTGATATCGATTTTTTTGACACGAATGAGAACATAATATTTTTTTGTCATCTACCCAATTTTTTTCAGAATTATTTGATGCTAAACTTCTGTTACCATAATCTTTAAAATAGAATAGCAGGCTTTGATAAGTAATTATCTAAAAATATGAGATGAAACTATAGTGTCGCGAAATGAATATCAGTAATTTACAACTTTATAGTTAGCTACAATAGCAGTTACGCAGCTAATGGTTCATAGATGGCGCTTTGAACAATTATACAAAAAAGTGGACAGTTTCATTCTCAAAATTATAATCCCATATCCTAAGCCCTACAAAGGCCAGCTATCCTATTTTTAAAAACAAGTGCGAGTCGGACTCGCGCACGAAGGGTTCCGTAACATCCTATCCTACTAATATTATAAGTGTGAAAGTTTGGATGTTTAGATGTTTGGATGTTTGTGACGCTTTCACGGAAAAACTACTGAATGGATTTGAATGAAACTTTACAATAATATAGCTTATACATCAGAATAACATATAGGCTATAATTTATAAAGACATAGTGTGTAAATTGTACAAAATCACACTTATAATATTAGTGGGATTACATGGGCAATTTGGGCATAACAAAAACGCGTTGCCTAGCAACCGACCATAGAATATGTAATTCGTATATACAAACTTTCGCGTTTATAATATTAGTGTGAAGACTATTTGAATGTCAGATATTGAAATTTCTTTTGTTTCTTTAAACTATTAGCCTACGTAACAGAATAAACACTATTTTGTACCTTATGCTGGAAATGGAGATAGATGCCTTCTATGCCTATCGAACAAGGAGAATAAATCCTGAAGTACACGCGGACAAAGTCGCGGGCGGAAGCTAGTATTTTATATAACTAAATATTCTGTGAATATTTCAAGCCTGTATACCTGTTGCCGTTATCAATATCGAGCAAAAACGAGCAAAAAAATCACGTAAGTTGTATACGTCCCTTGAATATTTTTTTTATTCTGTTTTTTAGTATTTGTTGTTATAGCGTCAACAGAAATACATCATCTGTGAAAATGTCAACTGTCTAACTATCACGGTTCATGAGATACAGCCTGGTGACAGACGGACAGCGGAGTCTTAGTAATAGGGGCCCGTTTTACTATTTGGGCACGGAACCCTAAAATATACTAAGTTTTTTACTGTAGGAATCGCCGTAAGGGCTCCGTAAGGGGTCTCTAGAAGGCGCTACTGTATATCTGAGATTATCACAGCTTATCTTGTGTAAACGGCTCGTGTTTGTCCCGCGCTGCTGTTTGCGGTAATGGACTCGTTGGCAAGGCCGGCGCGCGTCCACATAGCTGTACGAACCAGATCTCTATGCAAACCATAGATTATATAAATACCAATAGTAGAGAATTAATATAGCATATAAAAATTAGCAATACATGAAACAAATTAAAAATATTTATTGAACGAAACAATTTACGATGTTATATTGTAGCCAAAGACATTTAATATTAATAGACCGGACAAAGCAAACAAACATTTTGATCCTAATTACTTATACCTTTATATATATGTTTACCTTTATGTATATAATTACCAATTGGTAATAAGTTACTCAATCTAGTGTCACATCACGTCACGCGGCCGTACAAGACATTTGACATACCGTTGACTTTTGAGATCAAAATGTTTATATGAAACGTTTCCCAATGACCGCTCTATAACCTATTACTATATTTAAATCTCTCTGATTGTAGCCATACAGTCTGTCGTAGGGGCAGCCGTGTGCGACAGGTGTAGGCTCTCTCGCTCTGCATGCCGCATCGTAGGCGCTCTAGGACCACCATATAAATTTTATCGAAATTGATTGATCGCTCTTTGAGAAAAACAACAAAAACCAAATTTTTTACGCGGTAATTATATTATTTGTTGTTGTAGCGTCAACAGAAATACATCATCTGTGAAAATGTCAACTGTCTAACTATCACGGTTCATGAGATACAGCCTGGTGACAGACGGACAGCGGAGTCTCAGTGATAGGGGCCCGTTTTTACCCTTTGGGTACGGAACTTTAAAATGTCTCAACGATTGTAGGAACTAGGTCGACCATAAACCTGTATTGTTGATATTGACATCATCATCATCAGCCGGGAAACGTCCACTGCTGGACATAGGCCTCCCTCATGGTACGCCACATCGAACGGTCCCGAGCCACCTGCATCCTGCGACTCCCTGCAACTCTAACCAGGTCGTCGGTCCATCTAGTATGGGTACTCCCTGGTACGTGGTCGCCACTCGAGAACCTTTACTCCCCACCGGTTATCGGTTCTTCGAGCGACATTTTTTATTATTTTATACATTATATATATATACACACATTATTGACAACAGAGTTGCATATATGCGAGCATTGTATTTGTCTGGCAAGCGGTATACGACGAGCTGGCCAAGGTCAGTGAAATGCTAGCCAAGTCCAATGCCAAACCCGCAGTGAAGCGCTTCAACTAGCAATATTAGCTTGAGATTAGGTAAAACGTTCATTCAGCACTTGAAAAAGAACAAAGGTATATCGCCACATCATTAGCCGGGGAACGTCCACTGCTGGACATAGTCCTTCACCATGGTATGACAGAAGGACAGCCACTCTTGAACTTTTACCGTCATTGTCCGTTCTTAGAGCGATATGACCTGCTGTATAGTTTTAAAATTCTACCCACACTAAGCTAGTCTAATTTATAAAAAAAAAACCAAAAAACATTGACATTTTAATCACTCATGTTAGTTTAAATATCTGGGCGACCGAGCTTTGCTCGTAGTTCTTTAAAACCAAACAAAAATTTTATTTCTGCCCCTAAACACACAAAAAACAAAAATAAAAGCAATTTTCCAACCGGAATTCGAACGCGGATATCTCGGACGGAATGACACGTGTGAACCACTCGGCTAAAGCGATTATGTTTGACAGCGTGAAATTTCCCATCATATTTTGCGTCGGATAATGCGAAGGAAAAAACGCATGAAAACTCGAAAACGCGCATTTTCCCAGACATGAGACTAATCTAGATCGATTTTTCGCCCCCGAATACCCCTAAATACCAAATTTCAGCGAAATCGCTGAAGCCGTTTTCGAGATCCGAATTATGTATAAGAATTGCTCGTTTAAAGGTATAAGATTTAGTTTCACGTTAATTCTGTATGTTATATTATAATTCATTTAGTATTACTTTTTTATATAATTGAATTTTGTAAATTCTTCTTTAAACCGTTATTGCCACGTCAGCTCACTGACTCGTCGAGCTATGTCGGTGACGTCAGGTAATTACTTATTAAAGCCAGCTGTTCTATTTCTAAGATGTACAAGTAAATGCGTTCAAAAAGAACTGTAAACCGACTTCAACTGCCCTAAAAGTAAAAAAAAGTCTACTTTTACTAAGGCAAATTTAAGATTTATATAGTTTTCTCATGGATGCCGTTGTCAGAACTGGACCAAATTGAAATGGGACCACACGGGAAGCACCCGTCAAATAAAAAAAGAATCATCCAAATCGGTTCACCCAGTCAAAAGTTCTGAGGTAACAAACATTTAAAAAACATACCCGTCGAATTGATAACCTATGAAGTCTAAAGTCGGTTAAAAAGAAAGCGAGTATTCGCTAAGAATTCCATAGCTATGGCTATAAACGTGTAACTTGATGCACCAAAATTTTATCTTTACCATTCCGTCTCCGTAACTTTAGAAATTTTGTATGGGAGCGTTTTAAAAATAAAAAAAAAAAATAATAATCAAATAATGTAATTTAGTATATTTAGTATATTTAAGTCTCCCTTTAAGTTAGATTAAGTTAGGTTAGTTAGTTAAGTTAGTTCTACATTGACATATATTTATTATTATCTAATCTCTTCAATTTTATTATATAACTTTTTTTTGTGCATGCAGTATCAGCTTGTAATAGGTTACGCACTAGAATTAGATGTAATGTAACTTGTAATTATAATATTAAAGTGTTGTAATTGTTAGCTGATCCAATAAATAAAATAAAAAATAAAAAAATTTAAGAGGGAATGCTGTTGTCAAAGCGCCCATACAAACGTAGTCCAGTCATATTTTGAGTATTAAGCTATGAAAATCTATGAAATTTTCAAGACACAATCTAGAAACGAATATCTGTGTCGGTGGTGAGTCAGATTTTCGTTTAAATATATACTTCCAGAGTTACAGGGCGTCAAAGAATTGTATTTTACGGTAGTAAAAAGCCCCAACTTTGAACCTGATTTACAAGAGTATGAATCAATTTAGAACAATTTGGAAAAACCACCGACATCTGAAATTTCATTAGTATACTGAATTAAAAAAATGGTTACATAATATACTGTATCCTTCAAATGATCCCTGTACTACGAAACATCCAAATAACGGGTGGATAACTTCGCGTAGTGTATGCTGTCTCACCGTACGCGCTCGGGTAGGATAGGGCTCGGATAGGGACAGCTACAAAACAATTTCATAAAATTTAATTTCATAGGTAAGCAGTTAGAAATTTGTCTGTACAATCTCAGTTGTATTCAAGGTGAATGTTAAGTTGGTAGTACATGTATATAGATAGCAGGAAGTGTTGGTATTCTGGGCGCATGCGTGATAGATCTATATTTAGCCGAGTTGTGACGCGCAGAATTACGTAGCACCGATGCTGGGGAGATCGTTCATTTTAATTGCTAGCTTTTGTCCGCGACTTTCGTAAGTCATCATCGACCGGTCCCGAGCCACCTGCATCCAGCGACTCCCTGCGACTCTAACCAGGTCGTCGGTCCATCTAGTAGGGGGACTCCCTGGTACGTGGTCGACACTCGAGAACCTTTACTCCCCACCGGTCATAGGTTCTAGCGATGTGGCCTGCCCATTGCCACTTCAGCTCACTGATTCGTCGAGCTAGGTCGGTGACGGTTCGTCTATGGATTTCCTCATCCCGGATTTGATCACGTAGAGAAATTCCGAGCACAGCTCGTTCCATTGCTCGCTGAGTGACCTTGAGCTTGTTTATTCGTCCCACAGTAAAGGACCACGCTTCGGTTCCGTATGTCATCACTGGCAACACGCACTGATTAAAATTTTGTCTTTAGACGCTGAGGTATTTTGGACGAGAAGATATTTTCTTTAGTAAGTATCTCATGGAAAATACTTGCTCGATCGGGGTAAAAAGCAGCCCATGTCCTTCAAAGACTCGCGCACCAAACGTAGACACACAAACAGGGGAAAGTCTTACAAAGTGATGTTTTTCGACGTCCCCACCGTGACTCGAACCTGGGACCTGCGCGTGTGTGCGCGAGTCTACAACCACGATGTCTTTCAGGTGTTCGAGCATGCGTACTCCGCTGGTCTCAGCCAAGATGACATCCTGTCATCCATCGCGTCGATGCGCCCCAACCCTGGCCTGGATCTGCTGCTGTCCACCCTCGCCAGCGAGGGTTGGGACGTGGTCATCCTCACTGACGCCAACACGATCTTCGTGCAGCACTGGCTGAAGACACACGGACTGATGGTGAGATATTAGATATGTTTATAATATGTGCACACCTGTGTACGTAGGTTACGTACATCGAACTAATTGAAATTACTAAAGTACGGTCGCGGAGCAGGAAGAATTTCGTACAATGACCTCTTTACCTACTGACAGTGGTCACAAACATTTTTATGTGTGGTTTGCATGAAATATTTAAAGGATAGAAAAAAACTAGCTTATTAAGTATATCAATTATTTATTTAGATTTTACATTACAGCAGTATCAAAATCGTCTTAAAATTATCAATTTGGTAGAAATAAAAAAATCATAAATCCGAATCCGATTCGTCTGTATCGGAGTTACTGCTTTCTGATGACGTCTCGCCTGTCACATTTATAACAAAAGAATCGACAGTTTTGTCTACATTATCATCTAGTCCACCTAGTTTCGATTCCTCTTTTTTAACGTGACTTATGCAATTTTGCAATTATGCAAAAAATCAACGAAACCACTTAACAATTAAAACATGACAACAAAAACTAACAAATTACAATAAACTAAGATAACTGTGTTTCAAAATGGAACGAGCACTAACGCATCCCAAGATGGAATGTCGTTCGTTATTCAAAAATTATGAATCATGTCAAATACTTTTCATTGCGACTCAAGGCCAACCAAAAAACCAGACGCAAACAAGAACAAAACTTACGATCTCAATGAAACGGTTTACAATCCCTGGTGACAGCGGTCATTGCATCTGTGCGAGCGAGACGCATTATATTTACGCGGGAGTGACAGAGATGGGTAATAATAGGTCATTGTGACCTATACCCTACTGACCTCCTTTACTCAATCAGTAACGTTCTCACTGTGAGAAAGCTCTATATTGTTCACATCATTCTGAGACTTCACCGGCAATTACCTTTTGACGCTGCATGTACAGGAACCAGAAGACACTACACTGTTCCTCACATCAATCCAATAAATACAAATTTTGCTAGACGATAACTGAACAAACTGTCTACTCACTTATATAATAAAAGTAACAAATATCTTAACATTAACATTAACACACACACACACACACACACACACACACACACACACACACACACACACACACACACACACACACACACACACACACACACACACACACACACACACACACACACACACACACACACACACACACACACACACACACACACACACACACACACACACACACACACACACACACACACACACACACACACACACACACACACACACACACACACACACACACACACACACACACACACACACACACACACACACACACACACACACAAACACACAAACACACAAACACACACAAACACACACAAACACACACAAACACACACAAACACACACAAACACACACAAACACACACAAACACACACAAACACACACAAACACACACAAACACACACAAACACACACAAACACACACAAACACACACAAACACACACAAACACACACAAACACACACAAACACACACAAACACACACAAACACACACAAACACACACAAACACACACAAACACACACAAACACACACAAACACACACAAACACACACAAACACACACAAACACACACAAACACACACAAACACACACAAACACACACAAACACACACAAACACACACAAACACACACAAACACACACAAACACACACAAACACACACAAACACACACAAACACACACAAACACACACAAACACACACAAACACACACAAACACACACAAACACACACAAACACACACAAACACACACAAACACACACAAACACACACAAACACACACAAACACACACAAACACACACAAACACACACAAACACACACAAACACACACAAACACACACAAACACACACAAACACACACAAACACACACAAACACACAAACACACAAACACACAAACACACAAACACACAAACACACAAACACACAAACACACAAACACACAAACACACAAACACACAAACACACAAACACACAAACACACAAACACACAAACACACAAACACACAAACACACAAACACACAAACACACACAAACACGCTCCCTTTCTCTATCCCTATCTTAAATTATTTCCCTTAATCCCTACATAAATTAAATTACTTTTCCTTTATTATATTATATACATAACAATTATTGTTATAATATGAAATATGTATTAGCATGTTAGCCTAAGCAAATATTTCCTTAAATATAAATTTATTTTTGTTATGGAAGAGTGGGACCCTCTGTTACAGGTATTTTTATACTTACAAGAGGGTCTCAACCTTCAAATTCAAATTCAAATAAACTTTATTGCACACACACACAAAATAAAAAACAGAAAAGAAAAGAGAAGAACATAAAAGGTACAATGAAGGCGGCCTTATCGCTAAAAGCGATCTCTTCCAGGCAACCTTGGGGCAGAAGAATCGTGTGATTAAGAAGGGGTAAGTAGGTGGTGCTAAATATATATTAATAAATAAATAAATAAATAATAATATATATATATATACAATACATACACGATTATGAATAATGATATGATAATGAATAAACAAACAGAAATCAAAGGAGAAGAAGGGAAGAGGAAGGAAGGAAAGAAGAAGAAAAAGGCTGCTAAGAAACGATCTGCTCAAGGAAATATGTTTTTAGGTTAGATTTGAAGGATTGTAAGGAAGGGGCTCGTCTGATGGGTTCAGGGATAGAGTTCCATAGTCGGACGCTCTGGACGGAAAAGGAATTTGAGTAAAATTTTGAGGAATGAGAGGGGAAGTCGAGTTGGAGGGTCTCAGAAGAACGTAGAGGGCGAGTGAGACTTGAAGAACGGAAAGAGAAACGGTCTTTAAGGTAGGAAGGAGTACGAGGATTAAAAAGGATTGAGTAAAGAAGTGAGAGTACATGCAAGTCCCTACGGCGTCGGACTGGGAGCCACTTCAGCTGTGCTCGAAATTCAGAGACATGGTCGTATTTACGTAAGCCAAATATGAACCTGATGCAGTAGTTCTGAAGGCGATCAAGTTTATCAAGTAGCTCCACAGTCAGATCTAGATAACATGCGTCGGCATAATCAAGTATGGGTAATAGGAGCGATTGTGCAAACCTTGTGTCTGTAAACAACTTTGTTCAATGCAAGAAACAATTTTGATTTTTTTTTTGATTGTACGAAATTCTTCCTGCTCCGTGACCGTACTTTATCTAAACACCGTGTAAAAAAACTATGTACTTGGCAAATATTTTTTTTCTTTATTTATTTCTTTATATACTAACTAGATAGATCCCTAACTTTTCAAATGTTCTTCGCGTTCAAAAAGAGCTAGAAACCAACTTCAACTGCCGTAACATTCTACAGCAAATTCAAGACTTATATGGTTTTCTAATGGATGCCATTATCAGAACTGGACCAAATTGAAATGGGACCACACGGGAAGCGCCAGCTTTCAAATAAAAAAATAATCATCCAAATCGGTTCACCCAGTCAAAAGTTATGAGGTAACAAACATTTAAAAAAAAACATACCCTTGGAATTGAGGAGCTCATCCTTTTTTGAAGTCGGTTGAAAAATAAAAAGATTTATTTGAACATCACACATTTCCCTTTAAACTATAGTTTAAAATCGTAACCTTCATTCACTGAAACAAGCTGAAAATTAAAAAAAAAACTACGAAAAAAGTATTGTGTAAACAGAAAAAAAACAAAGCGAGCATTCTTAGTCTATCTCTTATTCAGTTGTGAACTGAAATGACGATGACGATCAAACTTGATGGAAGACGGAATAACAGTTGTCATTGTGACGTAACAGCATGGAGTGACGTCACGAATGGTAGTGTGACAGAATGTGTTAAAATTAGAATTATTAAGAAATATGTGTTAATTATTTTATCTGCGAACAGTCCATTTGTATCTGGAATATGACATCCCGTGAGTGACGTAAAAGGGGAAATATTTATGCAGTCTACCTAGCTCATGCAGCTATTAACGTTGTACTGCGATCACCAATCTCTATTATGTCCCGCGGAGTCTCAGTAATAGGGTCTCGTTTTTAACCTTTGGGTACGGAACCCTAAAAATACAGTCGAATTATTGAAGTGCGTTGAAAATGGGCATAGTGGGGTGAGTTCGCGCATCCCGGGTGACAGAAGGGCGCAAGGGGGACTATTCGACCAATCGCGCGTCTCAACGCGTTCGAAATGACATTCCCCTCCCGCGCCCCGCCAAAGAGACCCGAAAATCGTTTACTGCGCAGTCGAGGTCACTTTGCAAGTCTGTGCCGGTATCTATACCTCTGATCTGATCGGATGATATACTCATCCATTAGTCCAAATTACTCGCAGGGTGCGAGATTTCACGTGGATATGGTAATATTATGTCACGTGCAGCGAGAGGCCTGACGTTACACTTTAAAACAAAGGTCAGATATAATGAAATAGGTTGATGGCTTAAGTTATCACCATTTCATCCGGGACAGCTACTCCAGAACTCTTAGGGTTGAGCTACATCTAGCAGCATCGAATCGCAGTTTCCTATGCTTCTATTCTTTTCTTGTCACTCAGAACCGTCATTTACTAGAGCGAGAAAGGTGGGTAGAGCGTCAGTCCTTGAACAATCGAGGTCTGGGTTCGATCCTGGCTCGTACCAATGAGTTACAATTTGTTATTCATGTACGAATAATAAAAATCATCACCATTGGCTTTTCTGTGAAGGAAAACATCGTGAACAAACCTGCACACTCCTGAGAAGATATTCATAGGTGTGTGTGAAGTCTACTAATGCGCAATGGTCCCGCGTGGTGCACTATGTCCCTTACACTCTCTGTAGGAGAGTAGGACTGAGACCTGCAGTGGGGACATATATACGCTGTCGATGATGATAATAAAGAAATGTGTTTCCTTGCCCCTCCAGGATGCAGTGACTTCAATCATCAGCAACCGCTCGTTCTGGCAGGACGGGCGGCTGTACATCGAGCCGTGCATGCGGCAGAGCGCGTGCCCCCGCTGCCCCGCCAACCTGTGCAAGTCGCTTGCTCTCGCGCAGTTCTGCGCCGCGCGGCCCGCGTACCGCCGCGTCGTCTACGCAGGAGACGGCAGAAACGATTACTGCCCCACCACCAACCTACCACCACATGTAAGTATTACATCACCAGACTATACATGTCCCCACTGCAGCTCAGTCCTACTCTCCTACAGAGAGTGTATGGGACATAGTGCACCACGCGGGACCAGTGCGCATTGGTAGACTTCACACACACCTGTGAATTTCTGCTCAGGAGTGTGCAGGTTTGTTCACGATGTTTTCCTTCGCAGAAAAGCCAATGATGATGATTTTTATCATTGGTACATAAATAACAAATTGTAACTCATTGGCACGAGCCAGGATCGAACCCAGACCTCGATTGTTCAAGGACTGACGCTCTACACAACTGAGCTACCACGGCTTGGAAGCCATGCTTTATTGTCTTGTGTAATGATACATTTTGTGTGCAGTCCACAGTGTTTCCGCGGCGAGGTTACCCCCTAGACGATTTAATAAAGAAGACGCTGGCAACACCGAACCCCGCCGTTAAAGCCAAGGTCGTGCCGTGGGATGATGGCTACACCATAATCCGGGAGCTGTTCCCGGAGAGAGACCTCCCTCTGCAATGAGGCTGGACACACTAAACTATTAAATAACGCACTAGTGGTCCGCCTCGGCTTCGCACAGCCAGTAGAGAATATGGCTATAAAATATAGCATTCTAATGGTGAAAGAATTTTCGAAATCGGTCCAGTATTTTTTGAGCGTATTCGCTACAAACATACAAATCTTTCCTCTTTAAAATATTAGTGTGGACGAGTAGATAACTCTTGAGGGTGGATTGCAGACCGAGCCGTAGCGAGGGTTTAATAGTCAAAGGTCAATTATTTTTATTCAAAGTAAATTCGATACAAAATCTTTTTTGACGTTAATGAATATAGTATGAATCTACTGCTATTTTGAGTAGCTTTTTAAGAAAAGTCAAAATAATATCTATAGGTATCGCATAATGCAACTGAGAGTGTAGTTTATTTAATTTTAAAGCGATTTATCAGTGCCGTGTGAAAGCTAAAGGTTGTTGCTCATAGCGCCTACCTGTGACACGTTCACGGCACTGACGACGACGCCTGCGCAGCCTCACACTGACAAATAGTGTTCGTAGAAAATGGCGCGCGACGGTTTATTTGCGTAAAAATATCAGCGTGATGTGAACACTTCATTATGTGACGTTTTTAATTATTTTAATGAAATTAAATTTTTATTTATGTACTTTTAAATAGCACAGTTTATCCTTTAGGCTTTGCTGAGATGTAAAAAGACACTAGTGCGTTAATGTAAAATTACAAGCGTTATATGTTATGAGGCACATTTTGAACCTAATAGCGGTGTCGTAAAATCAACTTTACGCATATAAGTGTTGAAAAAATTTAATTACAAATTTATGAAACCGTTTTGTCTTCAAATCTACTAAACAGATATTCTCACCCCCTCACACTCTCTCACTCACACTATCTCTTTCTCTATGGAAATAAATTATGTCTATTCCTAAATGAAAAATATTGTTATATACTCAATTACCTCTAGAAATTTAGTGAATTCAAGTATAGATTTAGAGAATAAATCAGAAAAATATTGAGCGTCTACAGACGCGGCGGTTGGACCGCTCGTATTTAAATACGCGTGTCAATTACACAATAACGAACAAGATCGAGTACACCCAAAAATAAATCACTAGAGCCATGACAGTCTGCAACCCGACTGCAATCGGACTGCATAACTTCAGTTCAAATGCAGTTACGGACAATATAGTCTACTCGATGGAAAGCGTCTACTAGTCAACTGTCCTTTTGTCTTGGCTCTTAATTTAAAATAATTTTATACAAATTATTTTACGGGAATTTTTCAAGCGAAATTCCAATTTTTTTTGTTAATACTGTCACACTCAATATATACATATAATGGGGAAGAGGCATGGGAAAATATTGTTGTCTAAATCCAATCCATGTAAAAAGGTAAATACCTCCATCATTTGTTTTCTTCGATTCGCCTAATACTTCCGCTATAAAGTAATTCTAGTCACGTGGCGCTAAAACGCTCCAAATAAATCGGGTGACATTTGTGACGTCACACGTGTTTTTCGAGCGTTAAAATGTATGGAGCTTGTTCGATATTTTGAGTTATCTCGTAAAATAATGTTTTATGTGTTATATACCCCTATAATAAAATGTTCAAAGTGCAATGAGAAAACTATATCTAATATTCATTTTACTATTTTAGGAACTAAATTTTTGAGATATGTCATCAATATCATCAGCCGGGAAACGTCCACTGCTGGACATAGGCCTCCCTCATGGTACGCCACATCGACCGGTCCCGAGCCACCTGCATCCAGCGACTCCCGCGACTCTAACCAGGTCGTCGGTCCATCTAGTAGGGGGACTCCCTGGTACGTGGTCGCCACTCGATCACCTTCACTCCCCACCGGTTATCGGTTCTTCGAGCGATGTGTCCTGCCCATTGCCACTTCAGCTCACTGACTCGAGAACGAACTTGAGATATGTAGTCCTTGCAAAATCCAAGTAAAAATCAAAATTATCACGTATTTTTATTTTGTTGGTATTTCTTTTAATGTCCGTTATGCTATAAAATACAATTCAACCCAATCTAATTTGGTTGCATCTTCCCAATTATCGTGTTGATTGATGACGTAAATAGTCACTAGCGTGATTCTTCTGGATGAGAACTCTTCCAACTGTACCATCCGGTGAGATTCAAGATACAGTATGAACATTGTAGCTTAAAAAATTGGAACTGAGTTTTTAACTAACATCCAGTGATATGGCGTCATAATTTCAAGGTTATGTATACTTATTTGAAAAATGAAAATTTTTTTATTGCATCATCTACTTACAATTAATTTACAGGTTTTGTTGTACTCCTTTTAAGATAAAGATAGCTTGTATTAGGAGACCCGCTCTTCTATAGTGTATACAGATATACTTATTTCTATGCTTCCTGATTTTCTCATTCGACGCGTATGTTTTTTTTAATGTGTGTTACGTGATAACTCCGCCAATAGTGAACCGATTTTCATATTTTTTTTGTTAGAACATACTTCAGAGGTGCTCCCATGTAAATTTTATCGAAATTGAATGATCGCTCTTTGAGAAAATCATCAAAAACAAATTTTTTTGGCAATTGAAGTCGGTTTTTAGTTCTTTTTGAACGCGTGAATTATTGTCTAACATATACTTTTTTAACGAAATCACTTTGTTTACAGAACTATATATTTTTCAATTTAACTCAAATATTAATTAATTAAAAGGATAATTAGGGACTAAAGAAATACCTTTGAATTGTAATTGCGTCCAGTGATTTTTTTATAGACAACATACATTTACTTTTTAGAAAATTCTTATAGACTAAATGTTAGTAATTACTGCTTAAAACAATTATTTACTTAGTAAGTTAGTGACTTCCCAAGAAACCATCGCGATGATATAAAGGATGGGCGACTCTTGTTTGCTTATCCTTTGTCTTCTGTATGGCGTCGAAATGTTTCTGTCGCAATTTAAAATCACAAGGTGCAATTCATCGGCGGTTAAACCGCTGCGGCTATTTAACCGCGCAGTGTAAAATTTTATTTGTAAACATTTTAATTTTAGTTTATTTATTGGATAAAGTTAAACAATGAAACTCATAAATGTATTTTATTTTTGTGGTTATAAGCTTTATAATATAAGAAGTTACGTCGTTAAAAGACTGTTTCATTTTCCCCAAATATCTGTAGGTATTTTTAATTGTATGCCAATTTACGTTATCCCTCTCCTAATGCTTCCATACTAAATTTCTGTTGCCATAATCGTTTAAAATAGAACAGCTGGCTTTGATAAGTAATTACCTAAAAATAGGAGATAAAAAATTTAGTGTCGCGAAATAAATACCAGTTATTTACAACTTTATATATAGCTACAATAGCAGTTACGCAGCTAATGGTTCATAGATGGCGCTTTTGAATCGAAAAAAAGTGTTTATAATGTAAACTGTGATTCACTGTGAAGTTGTATGTTAATGATACTCATTTCGCGACATCACAATCTGATGTACTATTTTTAGATAGTTACTGCACAAATCCAGCTGTTATGTTATAAAAGTTTATAGCAACAGAAATTTATTATGGAACTTTGATGTAGGTGGATCGCCTAAATCTGGCAAAACGGCAACCAAGGGTTGCTCGATTAGCGCCACCTATGAGACAAGTGTGGTACTGACGTCAACTCCTGCGCACGTAAACAACGAGCCAATAGTAATGATCGTCAACATTCGTATATAACTTACAAATAATTGAATGTACCACATCATTACTAGTCAGGATCGAACCCAGAACCAGATTGTTCGACGACTGACGCTTCACACAATCGACCTACCGTCGCTCTGGCACAGGACGGACACTTCAAACATATCTCGTGGTACGCTCAAGTACAAAAACATGTATCCACTTTTGAACCATGTCACACTCACCTTTAATTGTAATTTCCTTCCCCTCCGAAACTAGAATAAATTAAAATCACAAACTCACAGACACACACTTCTTTTACTATATATTATTTTAAATGTAAAACTATTTTTTTAGACTAGATAATGTACAAAATATCATATTTCTTGTCACTTAAAAAACACATGTCCGGTGGTTCTTGTAGCACAGGGGATCATAGTCCAGGAGTCAGTCTTCACAAAGTCACCAAACCATGGAATTAAGTGATTTTAGAATTAATATGTACAAACTTTGTAGAGAATTTTTTTATATGTGACAAGGTAAAATAGTGGATATATATTTTTATACTCGATCGGCACATATCGATGGGTGTAGTTTGTATCACAAGCAACTCTCTCTTTCTTGCGGGGGATGAGGTATCGCGGATCGGTGGGAGGCGGTGAACGTTCTGTGGCTGTGGTTAGGTTAGGACACACAAATGAAAAACATAAGTTTAGTAAAAATTCTACATTATATTTAGAAATAAATAGTTCAATTATATACAGATTACAGTAATTAAAATTTTATTAAGCCTAAAATCCGAGCTATCATCAGGGAAACGTCCACTGCTGAACATAGTCCTCAGCCATGGCACACCCCGGACACTGCACATAAATGTCACGATATCGGTAATTATTCCCATACATCGAACGGATGACATTTGTATACACGCGCGAGTGAGACAGTGCGATCTTTCCTTTTTTACACAGAAAGTTTTCACTGTCTTGCGGGGAGAGGGGAGTGGGTGACGTCATAATGTAAGTTTTCCTTACACAAAAATCCTTCGATTTTTACAGTGTATTAACTATGTAATAGAAGTGTTTTAATCATATGTTTGTTCAAAGTAACAATAAAATATTACTACATAGCAGTCATTATGATATGGACATTATTATTATCTAATTTATTTCATAATTATTATGTCCAAAGATCGTTTAGAAATCGTCAAAAAATAACACCAAATAGTGAGACACCTCACTAGAATCTAATTACTTAGACCAATCACACGTTCGCGAAGGTCCAGTCAATAGTAGCGCATTGCAGCAAGTCTAGTCTCAACGTAGTTCTTACTAGTTCTAACAGATGGCGCTAATTTTCGAATATGAAATGTTCCGTAAAATAACAGTTTCCTATTTAAAAATTTTGATGTTATTTTTTGTAGATTTATAAAAGAACTATCAATATTAAGTAAGTATATATGTTTAATTATTGCTTTGGATAAGGTAACAATTTGATATTTTAAGTATATGTTAATATTAATAATTGCAGGTATCTTTAGATTAGTATAGTTCATAGTAGTATTTAGGGCAAGTAGTTGCTCCGGTATTTGTGCTACAGTCCTGTTTGTGTTGAGAAATGAATGTTCAATTGATATTTCAATACAAGAGGTTGAGAAAGGATATGTTTAACGAATTTATAAAGCACCGGCCTGAGTTGCATTTCTTTGCTAATGTAATTCGATTTTGATCCTTACTGCCTAGTAAACTAAAGCTATCATCAGCCTAGGTTGAAGGATGTTTTTATTAATGAGTTGCAATCCTTGGCTTTGTACATTTGTAATTTAGAAACTTTATCAAATAAAACGGTTTTAATTTCTATTTTTGAATATATTGCCCTGTTTTTTGTTGTTGTTAGAAATCATTAAATGTACGCAAAATTGGCAACACCTAACAAAAAAAATATGGCGTCAATGACCATTTGACGTTTTTCCACTTAGTACAAAATGCTTCAAAACAAAATACAACAAATTTTCAGTTCTTGTCCTTGATTTTGTAAGTAGTGTAACCGACCGAATTTGAATCCGCCTCTTTTCCTATATGTATACATAGGACAAACTTTTATGTATATATACCACACATTTTCTTGAACTTTTTACGGTATATATTAGGGAGAATTTAATCAATTGACCTTCCCGTTCATTAACATCAAAACTCCATCAACAAATCATAAAAAATCGAATCGCAAAATCATGAAGACAGATCAATATCGGAAAAGTCTTGCAACGGATCCGAGATGACTTCCAATTTCGAAATATCATCCGAAGATTTCTCATCTACCCTCTCACAAAGTCCTTCAACAACTTTCTCAAAAGAACCGTTTTCATCAGCCTTTGTCACTGCATCGTCAGTTTGCGACCTATAATCATCAGCAATTTTTGACGTAAAGACATCGCCGTCCACACCTTTTGTCCCAAACTCATGCCCCTCATCATTCCTCGTCACAGGATCATCCTCAGCAAGTTTCGTCACGAAATCATTATCGTCAAGAGCTCTAGACAACGAATCATCATTTTTGTAGTCTAATGAATCGTCAACGTCGTCGAAGTCGTCCAGGTCTCGTTCCGTTTCGTTTGGGGTGACATCGTTGCGACATTTTGATGGGGAGAGGTTCTGGACTGCAGTTTTGGACACTGTCTTGAAGAGTTCTTCGACGTTGGTTTCGCTGGACATCTTAAGGGCGTGCTCCCAGCCCATCAGGGATTGTGTGTGGATATTCACCTGAGGATTTTATTACAGGTATAATGAAGTGAAGGCAACTAAACCGCCTCCGGGGTCTAATGAATAATTGGACTGACAATCCAGAGGACCCGTGTTCGATTCCCAGTGGCAGCAATCGGTACTCGGATTGCGGTGGTGGACAAAGAAACTGCCTTAGTTTCTATGTCTGTCTGGCTAGCTACCGCCATGTTACCTAAGTCTACCGCCAAATAGCAGTTTAATAGCACTGTTGTGTTCCGGTATGAAAGGTAGCAAAGCCAGCTACTCATTACCTTAAGGCTTATGGGCGGGCACGCTTACCATCCAACGGCCTTATCGTAACTTACCATAAAAACATAGCGAAGATGCTTTAAAAAAAGCTTTTGATCTAGTGTAGTTATAGTGAATTTATAAAAGAAATTGAACGAGGCACATGCCACTTGTTTTTGTGTCTGGTTTTAAATAGATATGTATGTGTATAAAGCTCACCTGTCGGTCTGCTATTTCTAGCAGCAGCGACTTGATATCATCCCTCGTCTTTGGCACCCAGTCAGACAATTCAGAGCGGATCGCCTCCGATGCCTGCTCCAATCTGAAATCAATATTTATTTATATAATGATAAGGCCGTTAGGTTTATTATTATAACATAATTATTAACATTGTACTAATTGACATGCGATGTAAACTAATTTTTTAATAATTAAATTCCTTATTAGATATGTTTATAATATTCGCACACCTGCAGGTTAAGTACATCGAACTAATTGAAATTACTATCTAAACACCGTGTAAAAAACTATGTACTTGGCAAATAAATTTCTTTCTTTCTTTCTAAGTAAGTAAATATCTACGATACCTATTATGCAGTTCGTCTGTGTTGTTGCCAGCCACATGCGCCGCTGAAAATAAAAACAAAATACTTAAATTACAAAAGAGTCGTTCTGCGAATGTATGGATACTCACTGTTAAATTGTCAACGGTACCGTTTTGTATCTTCATCGAATCAACTTAAAAAATGACGTTTGTAGCATGTGTGAGTAGCATAGCAAGCGATATGCGTAACGTTCATTTTCTGCGGCTGTCTCTTGTACTATATTAATTCTATAACCAAAAACGGATTTCCTGACCACCTTCCGTCTCTATCTTAAGACCAGCTCGGTGTTACCATAATATAACACTAGCAAACTTAAGTAGATCAAGTGGTTTAAAATACAATTGCAAAGTTTGCCTGAAACAAACAACTAACAGGTGAAATTAAATAAAAGGTTGAAATAAAATTGGCAACGCTTAGCCTAAACAGAGAGATGGCGTCAATTATTTATTGGATAAGCTTTTTTTCCACTAGACAAAGGCAAAAAGTCAATATGTATGTTAGCGTTATCTATGCTCCTGGCTATCTGAACACATAATTTCATATCATACTGCAATATCAGTGCCGTATTAGTGCAATATTAGAGCAGTCTTAGTGCAATATTAGTGTAATACTAGTGCAGACTTAGTGGAATATTAGTGTAATACTAGTGCAATATTAGTGTAATATTAGTGTAATACTAGTGCAATATTAGAGCAGTCTTAGTGCAATATTAGTGTAATACTGGTGCAGACTTAGTGGAATATTAGAGCAGTCTTAGTGCAATATTAGTGTAATACTAGTGCAATATTAGTGTAATACTAGTGCAATATTAGTGTAATACTAGTGCAATATTAGAGCAGTCTTAGTGCAATATTAGTGTAATACTTGTGCAGTTTTAGTGCAATATAAGAGCAGTCTTAGTGCAATATTAGTGCAGCGTTATTGTAGTATTAGTAGTAGTACACATAGTATGATAATAGCGAGTATAGTTCGTCCCGTGTTCAGTGTATGTATCACACCACGGCTATCTCCATGTACTGTACTGACCGTGTGCCGCGTCCCTGCGACGTATCTTGTCTAGATGTGCTGCAGCGTGCGCGGCCACCAGCGGCAGCACTGCGCGCGGGTGTAGTGCGCCCGCAGCGCGCCGGTGCGCGTCCCCCGCACGACCAGCGCCCACCCCGCAGCACGCGGCCGCACGAGCAGCTAGACCACCGGCCTGGCTCGACCACGCGTCGCAGCATCTCTTCATACTTAACACAATACCACGGTATCGGTGATACTAATTTAGTAAGACAGCTTACAGCTTGTCTATTATTAAAACGTCATCTCAAAAATAAAGATGTATGGACAAACATGACTTTTTTCTTTTCGGAAATAGCGCACTTTTTCGATCGGCAACAATCGATCGATTGTCGGATTAGTAGCACTAGTAGTAGTAGTTTAATTCTCCCGGATGGGAAGGCAATGGAACAAAGCCATACAGCCTAATCTGAACATATCTTTTCTTCAGTTTTCTCAATAAAATGTACAATGTGTACATTTTATCGCTTGTTTTGACGATTCAGGACGAGAACTTCAAAGGCCAGCCTTGGTTTCAACATTATGCGATAGAATCCATATGCCGAATGTACTCGACATGGTGAACTCTTCCGATCGCGTCGAAACCCTTGCAAAAATATATATCAGTCCTTGTCTAACTCATGTGAACTTCACATGAGTGAAGAAGTTCACATGAGAACTTGTGGAAAGTCATGAAAATTTCTGTAATGATCTAGAAAGATTACATTTAAGTTTATGCCAAAATAAATGTCCACCCTCGCAAAGCCGGGGCGGGACGATAGTTTAGTATGAAACTTTTGACAGGAAAATAACCCGGACGTCTTCGCTGGCAACACGCACTGATTAAAATCTGTTTGGTGCTGTCTTAATATGTAAGTTCCCTCACCCCATCAGCTCGTTTCCGAGCGCAGTGGATCCCTTGTACAGCTTGGTAGTGAGGGCACACAGCGTTGTCAGCTTGTGCTGCAGCGACTGGAGGTAGTCCGCCGCAGCTATGAATTCTGGGTCCTTCACCCTGGCAACACAGTACAATATTCAATAAGAAACCGGCCAAATGCGTGTCTCTCGCACCGAAGGTTCCGTACAGAATGCACAAATAATAGGTAACACACAACGGACAAATCTATAACGATTCTTGGGTCAACTCAGCCCGCGGGACGAAATGTCCACTAAGATTTTTGTAGTCAACTCAGCCCGCGGACTGAAATGCCCACTAAGATTTTTGTAGTCAACTCAGCCCGCGGACCGAAATGCCCACTAAGATTTTTGTAGTCAACTCAGCCCGCGGACTGAAATGCCCACTAAGATTTTTGTAGTCAACTCAGCCCGCGGGCCGAAATGTCCACTAAGATTTTTGTAGTTAACTTAGCCCGCGGGCCGAAATGTCCACTAAGATTTTTTGTAGTCAACTCAGCCCGCGGACCGAAATGCCCACTAAGATTTCTGTAGTCAACTCAGCCCGCGGACTGAAATGCCCACTAAGATTTTTGTAGTCAACTCAGCCCGCGGACCGAAATGCCCACTAAGATTTTTGTAGTCAACTTAGCCCACGGACCTAAATGCCCACTAAGATTTTTTTGTAGTCAACTTAGCCCGCGGACCGAAATACCCACTTTAAATTTAGGCTAAGTTGACTTTTAAAAAATCTTAGTGGACATTTCAGTCCGCGGGCTGTGAGAAAACGAGCGAAGAACAAACTTAACTTTGCAGTTGAAAAAATAAGATCCCATACATCTGTTTATACAGGGTGGTCCAAAATGTGACGTCCAAAAATTTTTTTTAGATTCCTTACACCTGGGTGTATCCGAAAATACCCCATGTATGTTCCGCGATTTTTTGTAGTTTAGAAGTTATGATTTTTTAAATGTATATTTCGAATTTTCTGCCGGAGCGACTTAAAATAATCGTAACTTGTTTAATAGTAAGGTTTTTTTATTTATTTTTTCTCGAAAGTGATCGTCTTGAATCACCCTTTCTACTTTATTATCAACTACACAACGTTATTCATTACAAGTTACCGAAAAAAGGGATGAAAGTAAAAATTTTAGGTTTGAGTTGAACGGAGCCAAATTTTCAAAAATTTCTTAATAATACAAAGTTAATGTTTCATTGGTTCAAACTAATTTTAAAAACTCCAGCAGTTTGTCAGCTTACCAAATAATAATAAAAAAGTTGTTCTTAATAGGCGATTTTACGACGAAATTGGCTTCAGAACTTAGTTAGGTGAGAATGCATAAAAAAAAATGTTGTCGTAAAAAATGTTTAAGCTTATTTTTTTTTTCATTTTTATGGCCTACATTAGCAAGGCATCAAAAGCATTCAAATAATCTCAAATTGAACGATCAGTGACACATTTCATTTTCTGTTTTTAGACATGAAATTATGAAAGCTAGAATTAAACCAAAATCTACTTCAAGGCCAATCACACACAATGACACAAAGCAATAAATAACACGTTTCAAAAGGCGCCAGGCCAGTAAGGTCTTTCTCTTTCGCACTGTTATGGTTGCGTAGAAGTACGAAAGAGAAAGACCTACTGTCTTGGCCACAAAAGTCAGCCGTGCGCGCTAGGGGTTTTTTACCTGCACTTCCCTCTCCCCCCTCTCCCCATACATTCTCCGTAGCATCTCACTGTATCGTCCGTCCGCTAGTCGTTCACTCACTTCCATCGCGTGTGATACTACTTGACGTTGCTTCTTTCCGATACCGATATTTTGAACCTACTTTCGCTTTGTTACTGGACTCCGATTTGCCTTACGACTAACTTGTGCTTGTGTTACGGACTCCGATTTGCCTTACGACTGACTTGTGCTTGTGTTACGGACTCCGATTTGCCTTACGACTGACTTGTGCTTGTGTTACTGACGGCAACATGAGTAATTTTAGTCTAAGCCAGTACGCAGAAATGCACTTTTACTATGGTATGGCCAAAGGAAACGGTCATTTAGCCGCAAGGCTATATCGTCAACAACTGGACCGGCGAGGAGAAATACTGGACCATTACCCGGACCATAGGGTATTTATTAATACTCATAATACGCTGATGGCCGGGCGTATCCCCGGTCGTAGCCAAAGGCACGAAGGAGTACCCAGAGTAGATCCGGACAGAAGAGATGAAGTCATCGCAGCTGTAGAAAGAGACTCTTCTACGAGTTCCAGAGCAATAACCAGAAGGACTGGAATACCACGGACCTCAGTTCTAAGGATATTGAAAAATGGTATGTCGTTTTGTTTTTTATTTACACAAAACATAAATCACAGATACAATGCCAGGTATTAGACTTCTTCCTGCCTAGGTGGTGAGTAATAGTCCTTTTCTTTTTTCAGAAGGCTACCACGCTTACCACATTCAGCGCGTTCAGGAGCTACAAGCTTCAGATTACCCTAGAAGAGTTGCTTTCTGCGAAACAATGATACAAAGGTGTCAGGAAGACCCAGATTTTTTTAATAAGATCTTATGGACCGATGAATCCCGTTTTGAAAACACTGGAGTATTTAATATCCATAACTATCACAGCTGGGAAATTGAAAACCCACACCTTGCAAGAGCATCAAATTTTCAACATCGATACAGCGTAAACATGTGGTCGGGAATTGTAAATGGAGAACTGATTGGGCCTTTCGAGCTGCCGTCTAGGTTGGATGGAGACAGATATCTAAACTTTTTGCAGAACAACCTTTTTGAATTGCTGGAAGATGTAAACTTGGAAACAAGAAGGCACATGATATTCCAAAATGATGGTGCTCCTTGCCATTACGCACGCCAAGTGAGGGGGCACCTTAATGAAACATACCCGGGCAGATGGATTGGGCGTGGCGGCCCAATCGAATGGCCTGCACGTTCACCGGACTTGAACCCAATAGATTTTTTTATTTGGGGTTACTACAAAGAAGTTGTCTATGCTCAGCAAACTAACTCCGAAGAAGAACTGAGACGAAAATTGAGAGAAGCAGCGACGAAAGTCAGACAAAATTCAAGCGCTTTCCGCAGACTAAAAGATAACTTTTTAAGACGTTGCCGATTGTGTATCGAAGTTGAAGGGCGTCATTTTGAAAATCTTCTTTAATAAAGTAGTTGAACTTAATTTGTGTTTTCTTTTATTGATGCTAAAAATAAACCAAAATAACCGTATTAATAAAAACTAAACTAAGCTTTTTTAAAATAAAATGTTTTCTAATGTGTCACTGATCGTTCAATTTGAAATTATTTGAATGCTTTTGATGATGCCTTGCTAATGTAGGCCATAAAAATGAAAACAAAATAAGCTTAATATTTTTTTTTGACAAAATTTTTTCTTTATGAATTCTCACCTAACTAAGTTCTGAAGCCAATTTCGTCGTAAAATCGCCTATTAAGAACAACTTTTTTTTTATTATTTGGTAAGCTGACAAACTGCTGGAGTTTTTAAAATTAGTTTGAACCAATGAAACATTAATTTTGTATTATTAAGAAATTTTTGAAAATTTTGCTCCGTTCAACTCAAACCTAAAATTTTTACTTTCGTCCCTTTTTTCGGTAACTTGTAATGAATAACGTTGTGTAGTTGATAATAAAGTAGAAAGGGTGATTCAAGACGATCACTTTCGAGAAAAAATAAATAAAAAAACCTTACTATTAAACAAGTTACGATTATTTTAAGTCGCTCCGGCAGAAAATTCGAAATATACATTTAAAAAATCATAACTTCTAAACTACAAAAAATCGCGGAACATACATGGGGTATTTTCGGATACACCCAGGTGTAAGGAATCTAAAAAAAATTTTTGGACGTCACATTTTGGACCACCCTGTATAACGATCAATTCTACTACAAATGTAGGTTTGTAATCTTTAAAAAAGGCTATAATTAATTTACTAACATAGCACTAAGATTATTAACAGTAATAAATACAGTACGTGAAGGCCCTTCTTTTAAATATGGATGGATACTGTTTTTATTTATTTATATTTATTTATTAAGAAACAAACAGTTATATACACATTTTTCATACAGATGTGGCAGATAAACAAATTAACCTAAAGATTCATTAATGATTACAAACTATGATATAACTTAACTACGCAAGGGATGGAAGCTTAAAGCACGAATACGAAACTACGATACTATACTACAACTGATATGATACAATAACGAATTTACAAATCATACAATACTTCAGTAACTCTTTTCTTATATGTTGCCATACTTGAAGAGAATATGTCAACGCTGCATAATGTTTTGTTGTAATGGTCGCAGGCGCGTCTGATGAATGTGTTTTTTGAATAATTGGTGTTGTAAGGAGAAACATGGAAAGTTACTTTAGATTAGTCTTGGAATTTTGAAATTGATTTTTTCAATAAGTGATTCGCAATCAATGTAATTATTTATTATTTTATATAAAATGTATTAGGGGACTTCCTGAGATAATGGGTCTGTGTAGGAACGTTACCTGGCGCCGTTGGGAGGTTTGGAGTCGCTGGTAGCTCCATACAGAGCACTGCTCAGCCCCCACAAGTTCAGCGCGTTGTTTTCACTCTTGAACACCTGCGATCACGTCACAAGGTTCATCATCACCAGCCTATACATGTCCCCACTGCAGGTCTCAGGCCTACTCTCCTACAGAGTGTATGGGACATAGTGCACCACGCGGGACCAGTGCGCATTGGTAGACTTCACACACACCTGTGAACTTCTTCTCAGGAGTGTGCAGGTTTGTTCACGATGTTTTCCTTCACCGAAAAGCCAATGGTAATGATTTTTATCATTCGTACATAAATAACAAATTGTAACTCATTGGTACGAGCCAGGATCGAACCCAGACCTCGATTGTTCAAGGACTGACGCTCTACACAACTGAGCTACTATGGCCACTATTGGTATGGATGTCTTACTTTATCAAACTCGTCATCCGGCGTCGTGAGGAATATTTTGAAGTCCTCGCTGTGAGTCAGTATGGGGTGTTTAGCGACGCGTTCTGAAAACAAGTAAATGCGTTCAAAAAGAACTGAAAACCGACTTGAATTGCCCTAAAAGTCTACTTTTACTAAGGCAAATTTAAGATTTATATCGTTTTCTCATGGATGCCGTTGTCAGAACTGAACCAAATTGTAATGGGACCACACGGGAAGCGCCAGCTTTCAAATAAAAAAAGAATCATCCAAATCGGTTCACACAGTCAAAAGTTCTGCGGTAACAAACATTTTAAAAAACATACCCGTCGAATTGGTAAACTCAGTTTTTGAAGCCAGTTAATAAAACATAAATATATCATGAATTCGCTAAGAAAGCTTCCATACACAATTTTGTTTGCCGTAACTTTTTAAAATAACAGCTGGCTTTAATAAGTAATTACCTAAATATGAGATGAAATTATAGTGTCGCGAAATAAATATCATTAATTTACAACTTTATAGTTAGCTACAATAGCAGTTACGCAGCTAATGGTTCATAGATGGCGCTTTGAACAATAATCGAAAGTGTTTAAAATGTAAATTGTGATTCACTGTGAATGTTAATGAAGATAAATGAGAATCTCTTCAAAAGGGTTATCAATTCGACGGGTATATTTTTTAAAAATGTTTGTTACCTCAGAACTTTCGAATGGGTCAATTTTGTGTCATACTCACCCAGGAAGGCTTGCAGCGCGACAGTCCTTAGCGCCACAAAGGACGGGGCGTAGCGATCGAGCTGTTGACGAGCCGAGTGAAGCGGGGGAAGCGGGGGCGCCGCGAGCAGCGGGTGAGACAAGGACAGACGCTTGTGCAACACCTGGATAGAGAGGGACACATATATATGTCCAGAAGCACACACAATACATGGCTAGAATAACTGTAAACATAAAACATTAGGGAGGGAGTCGCTGGATGCAGGTGGCTCGGGACCGGTCGATGTGGCGTACCATGAGGGAGGCCTATGTCCAGCAGTGGAAGTTTCTTGGCTGATGATGAATGAATGATGACCATTGCTAAAATTGTAACATATTTACTGAGCACATATACAATACAGATACAATATCTCACCTTGAAGTGGTTGTACCTCCGCCGCACGTACGGCGGGCTCGGCCAGCGTGCGCACACGCATCGTACGCGGTACGTGACGTACGTCTCCAGAGTGGAGAGCTGCTTCATGGGAGCATCCACCTGCAGGCAACGACATTGTATCAACACAAACAATGCATATGACTAACTTCGACAAAGAGATTAAACAAAGAATCTGGTATGCAATACGTCACACACACACTCACACAGACACTGAAATATTTATTAATTAATTAGATTTAAATAGTATATAAGTTTTTGTTTATATTGTATACATTTCATAATATATATATATATATATATACACGTTTCATATACGTTTCATAAATTTATAACACGGTGTAAAGCGGAGGAGCGGGGCTTCCTACCACAGGTATTTCTATGTCTAACAGGAAGCTCCAGCGTTAAATGTAATTTATTACTTTAGTTTATGAAATAAAATATTTTCATTTCATTTCATGGTATGCAGCCAGTCATACAATATCCGTGGTAGCTCAGTTGGGTAGAGCGTCAGTCCTTGAACAATTACGATCTGGGTTCGATCCTGGCTCGTACCAATTATTATTATTAAAGACTGTACCGTTATTCGAAGCCTATTAAATGAGAGTAGCACTTCCGTTTCCCTTTAGCATTGCTGATTTGACTTCTGTAGTCCCCTTCTACCCAACTTCCGCCCACCGCCAGCAGGTGCGAGCCGAGGCCATATAACGCGCTCGTAGCTCGCGCGCTAGCTCATTGGCGTCTGTTTCCCGGCCCAGAACGTTGTCTAAACCACCGCACGGTGCTGCTACCACGTGAGTTTTTTATTTTATTTTAACATAGACAACTTAGCATTGTGTAAAATAATTTTCAAACGGTGTTTGCCGTTCGTGTTTCACTTCTTTTGAAATTTTACTTGTAGAATTTCAAACAGTTGTGGTTTCAAGTTGACTTCTTTTTGTGTGAACATTTCATGAAATAATTATACCATATTCTGTTGACTTTCCTTTTTCTTTTTGCGTTTCAGAACGTTTTTAAAAAGAATTTACTTTCAGTAAAATGAGTGTTAATGATATTATACCCAGAATGGATGTAAATTGTCAAATGGACGTTGCTTCCCAAAATGAAAGAGATGTCGTCACCGAACGCGGTACTCGGGTTCAACGCAAGAAAAATAAGAAGAATAAGCGGAAGAGGAGTTCTAGCTCGAGTACTTCATCTGTGGCGTCTTCAGCTTCAACGTCCTCAAGCTCGGACAGTAGCTCTTCTCCCCGGAAAAGACATAGAAAATCGAAGAAAAAGTCGCGATCTACGCGTCATCACAACCACAGGGTCTTGAAGAAAGTTTTAAAGGAGGTCAGTGATTTACGCAGTCAAATACACATCCCTCCCGCAAGTACTCCCATGTATCAAACGCCAGATGAATATGAATTGATAGATTCAAATGTTAGTGGCAATTTATTCAACACAGCTGTGGATGGCTCGATAAACGTGGTACGTAACCCTTCCGATTTTAGTCTACAAATAAGTACCAGTGTTAAAGATCCAGTCGTTCCAAAGACTCCTGACTCATACTTAGAAGCGTTAAAGAACCTTCAGAGATTTGATGAGCAGTCATGGTGTGACGTTCGCTACGCTGAGACTCAAAAAATCTATGCCCATTCACCCGGATTTATTGAACTAGAAGCTAACGACGAAGTAAAGAATTATGAAACTAATAAATCGCTTTTATACGTAGAAAAGTCTTTTTCAGCTCTGACTTATGCCTTTTTGTAACAAAAAGAGACATTAGAGAAAGGATTGCAAGAAATTTTAACTTGGTGTGGGGATACTGAGAATTTAACACGTGATGGTTTACAGGAAAAAATTGAAAATACTTTCAAAAAGGGCGAATTTCAAAAAGTTTCAGTGGATGCGCTGCAAATGATATGTGGACATAGAGCTGATATTGTTCAGCAGAGACGTGAGGCTATTTTAAAATATGTCAAAGAACCACTAGTGAAATCCACCCTGCGAAAGATTCCTCCATCCTGCTCGGACCTTTTTGCAGCGGAGAAGTTTAATGCTGCTCTGGAAAAAGCAGGCGGCGTCAGGAAGGTATTTTGGCCATTAACTAAACCAAACCAAATGAAATTTGGTGCCCCTGCTGCGCAAGCAAGGGGTGATGAAACACAGTGCCCTGCGCAAGGGTCACACACGACGGTTGCCCCTGCGCAACCCAACAATTATTCTTTTAAGCGAAATGTGCCTGCGCAAGGTTTTACGAGTATGAATCAGTGTCATATGCCCGCGCAGGGCAATCATTTATGTCAGCACTGTCCTGCGCAAGGATCAAACAAAGGTGGGAATTTAAGGGCTGCCTATTCTCGAAACAATGCAACCTTTCGTCCAAGAAATATGCAGCCGGGCACGTCGTACCCCACGGAACGACGAGGTGCAACAAAGCGAGCGGCATCGCCCTCGTACAGGAATAAATCTGCGAATAAACGTAAGAGATATTGACTCTCGGCAGTTTCGGGCGGGGCAAATTCGTTATTATTACAACGAGTGGGTACGACTGAATGCTCCGGCTTACATTTTAAAGGTAATTCAGGGGTACCGAATACCATTTATAAGAAAACCACCGTTAGTGATGCCAAGTCGTCATTTTCAAATACATGCAACGCCCGAGATGTCTCAGGTAATTCAAACAATGAAAGAACAAAATGTTTTAGAGGTAGTGAGGCAAAGTCCGAGTTTTCTTTCGAGCCTTTTTCTGGTTCCAAAGGCCGACGGCTCGCTGAGACCTATATTCAATTTAAAAGCTCTCAACGACTATGTAGCTATAAAGAATTTTTCTTTGATCAATGTGTCAAGGATTCCAGATTTCTTACAATCCAAGGATTATCTTATCAAAATAGACCTGTCACAGGCATATTTTCATCTTCCAATATCCAGACCCCACAGGAGGTTCATGCGTCTCTTGTACAAAGACGAGCTACTAGAAATGACATGTCTACCCTTTGGATTGAGTTCAGCACCAAGGGTATTTGCCTCAATAACGAATTGGATTGCGCAGATCCTTCGCCAGAGAGGGATAAGAATATTAGTATATCTGGACGATTTCTTGCTGGCGCACCAGGATTGGGAGACTCTGCAAAGTCACGCAAAAATAGTAACAGATACGCTATTTCGATTGGGATGGCAAATCAATTGTCAGAAATCAGTGCTTGCTCCACAAAAGCGTCTAGACTATCTACGGATCATGTGGGATCCATGGACAGGCTCAAAAAGTCTTCCTCAGAAGAAAACCGAAAAGATTATAAACTTTGTCAACAGGTTACTGCGCAGAAGGAAAGCAAACTTCTTGGAGGTACAATCCTTGATAGGCGTCTTGAACTTTGCCAGCTTGGTGGTGCCAAGAGGCAGACTGAACTATCGCCAGTTACAAAGGTTCTTCAACCTGCTAGTGCGCATACCACCGAGGAAGCGTCTTTTGCTTCCAAACGGAGTGACGAGAGAGCTTTCATGGTGGCTTCAGAACTGTCATCGCTCGACACTATTGCACATCCCGCCGCCAACCCATTACTTGACGACAGATGCCTCGGACCTCGCCTGGGGTGCCAAGCTCAACAACATCAGTCTGACAGGTACTTGGAGCAAAGCAGAGAAGGATCTGCATTGCAATCAAAAGGAATTACTAGCAATTTTAAAAGTACTAGAACGAGGATACGATCTCGGTTTGTGCGAAGCGTCAGTGTTGCTACAGAGCGACAATCGGACAGCTGTGGCATATCTAAGAAACGAAGGAGGTACTCGATCGGAGGCGGCGATGCACCTGACATACAAGATTTTTACACTAATCGATTATCTTCAAATCCAAATGAGAGTTTTCCATCTGCCAGGGATATTGAACTGCGAAGCCGATCACCTATCAAGGCATCGTCCCCTTCCGGAATGGCACTTACTTCCCCGGGCAACACAAGTAATATTTGCCAAATGGGGGCATCCCGACATCGACTTATTTGCGTCACGGTTGGCGCATGTTGTACCGACTTACGCATCGTTAGACCTGAACGACAGCCAGGCGGAATTTCACGATGCACTAAGCAAAAGCTGGAACTACCAGTTAGCATGGGTATTTCCACCCCCATGCCTGATTCCGAGAGTTTTACATCACATGAACCAAGCGCGAGGTGTGTTCCTAATAGTAGCGCCCAGGTGGCAGAAAGTTTTTTGGCGAGCGGATCTGAAGGCCAGAGCTCTATCACCTCCTCACACAATATGGAACCTGGATCAGGTATTGATAGATGCGACAACCCAAGCACCTCCTCCCAATGTAACCGAGATAGCACTGGAAGTTAGGAGATGTGGGGGTGGAGTAGGAATTTAACTGACTGGACAACTAAACAACAAAATCTATTGATGTCGGGTTGGAGAGAATCTACCCGTAAAACATATAAAGCGGCCTTGTCACGCTGGTGCCGATGGGCGCAGGAAAATAGCATTGGTGCCAAACCTACGGGTTCTGAGTTAGCACGATATCTTATTGACCTTCATCAGAAGGACGGTCTCGCACACAAAACTATCCTAGTGCATAAATCTGTAGTTTCTACCTTCTGTAACATAGACGACTCAGGTTCACTAAGTTCACACAAATTGGTACAGCAAGCATTAAAGGCAATTGCCTTGAAGAAACCTAAGGACCCAAAGCCTCCGATATGGGATGTTTCATTATTGACTTCCTTTCTGCAGAAGGAAAGAATCTCAAACAGCTTGTATGAGATTTCTCGTCACACAGCCACACTATTATTGCTTTGTTCGGGACGACGTGTACATGACCTTACTCTACTAAGTGTTAGTCCAGATCACCTACATGACATACAAGATGGAATTATTCTTTGGCCAGGTTTTGGATCAAAGACAGACACGGTAGATCAAAGACAATCTGGTTGGAAACTTTTGAAAAACGATAACCAACTAGCGACAGATCCAGTACATTGGGTAAAGCTTTTGATTGAAGCAGGGCATCAGCGACGGACTGCATGCAAAAGCGACAAACTGTTTGTTACTGCTAGAGGTGAACCACGGGCAGCTACTCGCACCATCTTAGCTGGTTGGGTTAAATCGATGCTCCGGCTAGCTGGCATCAAAGCTGCTCCTGGCAGTGTGAGAGCTGCGGTAGCATCCAAGAACTGGATAGATAATTTTTCAATAGATCAGATATTAGCTCAGGGCAACTGGCGCTCCGAAGATACATTCAGAAAATTTTACCACAGAGAGGTAACTCAATCAACTCCAAATCAATCAAGTTTGAGTAATTTATTTGTATCAGTTTAGAAAGATGTGTAATTATTTGATTCTACAATGTATGTATGATTCTCTTCACATAATGTTGTTTCCTTTCTACCTAACATAATATGTTGTAATCACATTGGCGTCCTCCACCGCCAGGCGATATCAAACACTTCTCATTTAATAGGCTTCGAATAACGGTACAGTCTTTAATATTGGCGTTTTACCTTACAATAAAACGCTTATTAAATACTTACCTAATTCGAAGCCTATAGCTTAACTCCTGCCTGGCGGACATTCGCAAATCCGCAATGAGCTAGCGCGCGAGCTACGAGCGCGTTATATGGCCTCGGCTCGCACCTGCTGGCGGTGGGCGGAAGTTGGGTAGAAGGGGACTACAGAAGTCAAATCAGCAATGCTAAAGGGAAACGGAAGTGCTACTCTCATTTAATAGGCTTCGAATTAGGTAAGTATTTAATAAGCGTTTTATTGTAAGGTAAAACGCCAATATTATTTGGTAGATACACTAGCAGCTCTTCGAGCTGATGCGTGTATATCACTGCACTTGTTTTAATGTTTCTAAATGCTTATCTAGTCTGTTTTTAAAACAATTCACTGAAGCAGCACTTATAACACTTTCAGGCAGAGCGTTCCAAGAATGCACTGCACTTCCTAGGGTTGTTCCTACATAGAGGCTTGGTGAGCTTCATCAATGAGTTACAATTTATTATTTGGAATTCATGTACGAATGATAAAAATCATTACCATTGGCTTTTTTGTGAAGGAAAACATCGTGAACAAACCTGCACGCTCCTGAGCAGAAATTCACAGGTGTGTGTGAAGTCTACCAATGTGCACTGGTCCCGCGTGTCCCATACACTCTCTGTAGGAGAGTAGGACTGAGCTGCAGTGGGTGGGGGTTTTGGTACGTGAAGTGTGACAGGGTGTGTGTGAGAATGTGATAAAAAGTATGACTGTGAAAAAGTCTTGGCTCAGCATATTGTTGTACCGAAACCCTAAAGATGGCGGGGACGTGTGATTGACAAGTTTATGAAGGTGTACTTATACAACAGTCATGACCTTGTCAGTCTCACCTTGACAGCTATGTCGTGTCCATGCTCCATAATGAGTGGGGCTCCGTCTCGGGCATCGTCCACCACACCAGCGGGCTCAGGTTGCCCCGGGGCTGCATCGTTCAGCTCCAACACTGCTGAGCTGTCACTCGCCATGGCTCTGAGGGACAGTCAATTACTATTTTCTTGATATGGTTTATGGAGGCATCCAAGCTAAATTGCACTTATAATACTTATTTATATAATGTTTTTACTAATGGAATAACTTCCACCTACTCCTCATTCATTTAACAACAATGGCAGTTAGGGTGCACAAAAGGGTGCATTAAGGCAGGACTTCAGGAGTCAGTATGTATTTTAAAATTAAGCTCAGGGTAATTTGGGTGTACAAAAGGAGACCCAAAAAATGTAAGCTTTGGATGGGGTCCACAAAAGGCAGGATTTAGCTGATGTCCCCTGAATTTCTTAACTGGAAGAAATCACTTTATACTGATGCTGTCTAGCCATACACTGTGTCTGTATTATATGTCAACTATTTTTAATAATGGAAGTGCAATATAGAGCATTTGATTTGAAATAAATAAAATTGTTATTACATTTCTTTAAACAGTGACTAAATCCCTTGCTGTCACAAAGAACTAGTTATGTTTATTGTTTGAATGGCTTATTTATAATATTCTAATAATACAAACGATTATTTAACTGAGTCACAAAAAACAAATGCAATTGAAAATAATCAATGGGCTGATAAAAATAACAAGCACATTAAATATGGTGGTTTATCTGAATTATAACATCAGTCAAGTTAATATGTTGGAAACTGGCTCAAATAACATACTTTCCGAGTTTGATTTAATTGGGGTTAGGGTGTACAAAAGTCTACCCTTATGTGCACCCCAGCAAGTTATTTGGAAATATCAATTTTTAATAGGTGTAAATAAAAAAGATGCAAAATTATATGTACTTTCTCTTACCGGTAAACAAAGAAAAAGGGGGCGTCACTGTCGTTAAACTACACGAACACCATGTTTACACTCACAGCGGCATTATCACCAGGATAAAAATGTAAACTAAACTAAAAATACACAAAATATAGCACAAAAACGGTTGCCCTCAATTCTACAAAAATGGATCGATAAAACTCAAGTAAATACCGTTATATGGGGTGTGAATGTGGCGTAACAAAAGCCAGCAGGTCTAATTAGCTAAATTAAATTAGACATTCTTAAACAGATCCTAGTGTTATCAGAGTTTTTTCACATTATTCACTATTGGAAATCTTGAAAACGTAAGCGAATGACAGCTACTCATGTTCCTATTTACTTTACACTGCAGTAATCACACATTCTGTTTATCTCCCTTTTTGATCGCAAACCTTGCAGGCGTGAAACGAAACGTAAATGCTACACAATGATAAGTCGATCGATTGCACATCACTAACCAATTCCAATTTGTTGCACAATTTTAGCGCATAACTTTGAAAATTTAGCAAATAAATAAACCGCACCATTGATGACGTTCGTTTCGTTTTGTCAATGTCAAGTTGAAAAAACTCGCGATCGCATTTTTGTGTGTTTTCGTGTTGCAAAATCAATTAAAACCCCACGAAAAACATAGATTACCTTTGTAACAAAAAGCTAACAAAATTAGTACTAAAATGCAAGGCGTGAGCGCTCCCAGAGAGGGCGCTCCGCCTCCTGTCTTAAGCACCACTTCTACGATCTTAAGCATGCGAGAAAAAGAGAAATACATCGAAGATTTCGACTTTCCTTTCTGCGACGAGTCTTCCAAATACGAGAAAGTGGCTAAAATAGGTCAAGGAACCTTCGGAGAAGTGTTCAAAGCGCGGGCACGTAACAGCAGTAAGAAATTCGTTGCCATGAAAAAAGTCCTCATGGACAATGAAAAAGAGGGCTTCCCGATCACAGCGCTGCGAGAAATCAAGATACTGCAGCTTCTGAAACATGAAAACGTGGTTAATTTGATAGAAATATGTAGAACGAAGGCGACATTCAATAATAAGTACCGATCGACGTTTTATCTTGTCTTTGACTTTTGTGAACATGATTTAGCTGGCTTACTTTCAAACGTAAACGTGAAATTCAGTTTAGGAGAGATTAAAAAGGTCATGCAGCAGCTACTCAATGGGCTCTACTATATACACAGCAACAAAATCTTACACAGAGACATGAAAGCAGCTAATGTGTTGATTACAAAGAACGGTATACTAAAACTGGCGGACTTTGGCCTGGCGCGAGCGTTCAGTGTTGCTAAGAGTGGACAAGTTAATAAATACACAAATAGAGTGGTCACACTCTGGTACAGGCCTCCAGAACTATTGTTAGGTAAGAAACAGCTGTATATCTCTGTGTTTAGTTATCATTATCAATCGGGTCGAGTCTTCTGATGATCATAGGCCTCCTGCATGGAATGACACAATGACTGGTCCCATGACACTTGCATTCAGCTACTCCTTGCGACTTTTACTAGGTTTCGGTCCATCTAGTAGCAGGACAGACCAATACACGTTTGGTTTGGTTCTCATACTATCACAGCAATATTATTAAATGTAGAAGTTATGGTGTTTGTTTGTTGGCTTGTCATGGCTATACATCTAAACTTTACAAGGAGTGTTAAATACATTTCTGTCACCTATGTCAGGTGATCGCAACTACGGCCCACCTGTGGACATGTGGGGAGCCGGCTGCATCATGGCAGAGATGTGGACCAGGTCTCCTATCATGCAGGTAGGTTGAGTCTCTGTACAAGTGTGTGTGTGCAAATTTCCACTCTGTTTTGGAGACGAGTGTTTTCTAGGGGTTTAAAGACACGCAGAGTATTGAAGCTATTATTATTGTAAATCCGGCAGCTGATATTGATCTATTCCACTTTGATTACTTTTTTTTACACCTCAAGTGGCTCATGTCTATGTCTGCTGTCTATATTGTTATAAATCACTCCCATGGCCTATATATGGCTATGCTGGTATAGTTGGTGGTAGGGTAAAATTTGTAAGACTCATAATATTCACCTGATGGTAAGTGATGATAAGGTCATTGGATGGAAAGCATGACCACCCAGAAGCCTAATGAGGTGTTATCACTGCTGCTAGCCAGGCTGACATACAAATTGCTCTACCACCAAACAAATTGAATATTGAATTGTACCGCCACTGGATATCGAACCCTGGACCTTTGCATTATTAGTCAAAATGTATAGCTATTAAGACACAAAGGTGTCTAAAAATAAGGACTAGTCATATCACCATGATGAAGCCATTATCCTGAAGCTGATGTTTGATTTACCTTGTTGTTCCTTCAGGGTCCGACGGAGCAGCAACAGCTGATCCTCATCTCGCAGCTGTGTGGCTCATGCACACCGGATGTGTGGCCTGGTGTTGAGAGTCTGGACCTTTATAACAAGATGGAGCTCCCCAAGGGACAGAAGAGGAAAGTCAAGGTCAGTGGACACCCCTAGACCTTGATGATAGTAGAGTTGTGGGATATTCTTTATCTACATAGGGGTCATTAAAGATCTCTTAAAGTCACAGCGAATGGTTAGACTAGGACCCTTTTGTCTTAAATAAACATCAGCTGGGAAACGTCCACTGCTGGACAAAAGCCTCCTCCATGCCTCATCTAGTAGGGGTATGGCTTGGTAGACGTTTGCCGGTATGTGGTCGCCACTTAAGAACTTTTACTCTCGGTTATCCGTTTAGTTCACTGACTCGTCGAGCTATATCGGTGACCTTAGTTCGTCTATGGGTGTCCTCATTCCGAATTTTATAACGTGGAGAAATTCTGAGCATAGCACATTCCATAGCTCGCTGCGTGATTTTGTTTATTCGTCCAACAGTAAAGGACCATTTTTAGGTTCTATATGTCATCATATTTTGTGCATGCAGTATCAGCTTGTAATAGGTTACACACTAGAATAATGTAACTTGTAAATATAATATTAAAGTGTTGTAATTGTTAGCTGATCAAAAAAAAAACTCTGGCTACACACACTGATTAAAGAGTTTCGTGTTTAGACGCTGAGGTATTTGGGATGAGAAGATATGGTGTTACGTCCCAAATACTGCCCAGTCGAGTTGGATTCTTCAGTCAAAGAGTAATTCAAATAAGTTAATAAATAAAAATATGTGTAATAAATAAAACAGTTAATTTCCTTGATTTCCAGGAGAGGCTAAAGCCATATGTGAAGGATCCCTATGGCTGTGACTTACTCGACAAGCTTCTGCAGCTAGATCCAGCAAAGAGGTGATTCATAAATATTTTCACAATACCGTCTGTGATATTTATTACATTATATTACACAAAAAAGCAACAATATCTATGTATTATATTTATATAAGTATATGTTGTTTTTAATTATTTCATTCTCAAATCTCTTTGTTTGTATATCTTTTATTATTATGATATTTGTATATGTCTCCGCACACCATCTTCTCTTCGCCCTCTTTCTCCTCGCCCTGGTTGACTGGAAGAGATCCCTATATAAGGATAAGTCTGCCAATTCTGCTTTTATTATTATTAAATTTTAATTATTAAAGTTAAGATGAATAAAGAGTATTCAAACAAACAAACAAAACAGCATACTTATATTACCTTAACATATTCCCGCGAAATAATGTATAATTATTGTGTTCGTTCGTAATCAGGTACGACGCGGACACTGCGCTGAACCACGACTTCTTCTGGACCGACCCTATGCCGTGCGACCTGGCCAACATGCTAGCCCAGCACACGCAGTCCATGTTCGAGTACCTGGCGCCCCCGCGACGGCCCGGGCACATGCGACACCACCACCACGTGGCCGGCGCGCAGACCAAGCCCGCCCAGACCGTACAAGACTCCACCTACCAGGACAGAGTGTTCTAGACTGACTAGGGACTCACTGGTAAGTTGACAAAAATCTTGGTGCCACAAACACAGGCCATATACTGTGTGGGCCCAATGTTTATGCCAATTATACAGTACATGTTGAAGAATTTGAATACTGTGTCTTTTAGTTCGTGAAATATCTGTTGACATTGTGACGTTGCATCTTTTCCTAATCTAATCTTCGATGAAGCTTTTTCATATATTATACTCTGTGTATAGATTTAATTTAGTTTACATGTAAAGGATTTGTAAGTACAAATTGTAAACAGTAAATGCGTTCAAAAAGAACTGGGAACTGACTTCAATTGGCCTAAAAGTATTTTACTAAGGCAAATTTAAGATTTGTATCATTTTCTCATGGATGCCGTTGTCAGAACTGGACCAAATTGAAATGGAACCACACGGGAAGCACCAGCTTTCAAATAAAAGAATTGTCCAATTCAGTTCATCCAGTCAAAAGTTCTGAAGTAACAAACAAACAAAACACCCGTGGAATGGATAGTCTCCCCCTTTTTTGAAGTCAGTATAACATAATAATGCAAATTATACTTTGTTGGTATATATAGCGACCCATTAAATTTAGCGAAATCGATTCTACAGGAATTTTTAAAATAAATATTTATACAAAAATTAATATAATTTAAAAAGTGATTAAATGGTATCCATGCTAATAAACTATTCTATGCTATTTCTACGCTGTTGTTAGTTTTTCATACAAATGTTTCGTTCTACTTATCTCTTAATCGAACTTGTTTTTTTCTTTACTTTTTACGTAAAAAAAGACGCGCTTAATTTAATGGGGCCTTTATAGTGTATGTTAACCATGGTTTGTACAAGTAAAATATATATTTTGATACTCTTAATAGATTACATCTTCCGGCGTTTCTGATTTGTAAGAATTTTTTGGTGTAGCTAAAGTGTTTAAATAAAATTAATGTTACAAAACTTTCAAAAATTTGATAGATTTAATAGGATTTGATATTATACAAATAAATATTTATTTAAATGAGAGGGAGGATAAAACCCCTAAAGAGTGTATCTTTTTCTATTAGACAAAGAACAAAATAATCTACGAAGAATGAATACGATGTCATACAAAACGTCAAGTGAAATTTCAATAAAAATGAAATGAATCAATGTCAATATTAATATTTAAATATAAAAAATCATATATATAATATTTTCAACATATAATTTGTATTATAGTGGTTTGAGGTTATGAGCAGAATAAAAATATTTTTTTTAATTTATTGTAAAAATAGTTGAATAAAGTGTCATTAAATATCTAAAATGTCATTTACAGAGCAAAGCATTTTAAATTCAGTTTTAGCCATTTAGTCCTCAATTTACCATGTGGTCAGTTTATTAGTAAATGATGGTAGGTATAATTTTGGCCGGGTTCATCGTAAAATCGCCAGACTTTACAAAACGGTGCCTAGAATCCACTGCCAAGAAAAAAAGCTGTGATTGAATTTAATATACTATTTGTAGGTTATGTGTAAAAAATATAGGCAATGTGTGATCGAAATTGCTTCGTATTTTACAGAATGTTCTGTAATTTTAGTATCTAAGTTTTTATTACCAGTAGTAAAAAATCGATAGAATTAAAAAATATAAAAACAAAATTCTGCTTTATAAATTTCTAATTTGATTTTAATTTCTTTTTCTATTGTGTTGGTGATGCTAATAAAACTATATATAAAAAAATAAGCATTTTTATTCAATTGAACAAATATGTACATACATCAACTTAAACAAAACACAGTAGAAATATGACCATCAATTTAGCGAATAACATATAACGATAATTCAAAGAAACCATCACTACAAGTTCCCGACAACGAATCCTTTAAAGTTATAAATACGTTCAAAAACATACAAACATAACCTCAACGTTTTTTTTCCTCCTCAACCAAACCTCAAGTTTTGTCTCAAAATTGTTTAGAAATAAACTTAAATGCTGACACAAAATTACACATTACACACATTTCACAAAAACGGTCAAGTGCGAGTCGGGCTCGCGCACCGAGGGTTCCGTACAGAATATGAATAATTAACGTACTGAAAATCATAAATAATAGGCACGGCAATATGCACCCAACAATGCTCTACCGACAATTGTAATTCTGAATGAAAAACCAACTTAACTTTGCAGCTAAATTACAACCCGATGTATGGCTTTCAACTGCAAAGTTAAGTTTGTAAACAAAAATGTTATAATTTTCAAAATCCTGGATTTCAGATGTATTCCCATGGTTGTGCTGTAAGACCTTGCTTCTTGACAAGTTTCAGGATTCTAGGTCAACGGGAAGTACCCTATAGGTTTTGGTTCCCTTGTTTGTATGGAAATGGTCTTAAATACAGCTATATCTTTTTATTGCGTTGACCTATAAGTTTTTTTCTTCTTCACATATCCAAGGGACGGCAGACTTGAGTATTTAATAATAATTTCAACTTGATACCTCCACGCGTATTTGAGATAAAGGGTCCTGTCTTGACAACCAGACGAACAAAAAGTGTTCCTTTTTGAGGTAAGGAACCATAATAAACAGTCCTTTTCATTTACACAATTACAAGTAGTTTTTAAAATTTAACCCCAAAGGGGGTTAAAAGTGAGATATAACATCGCGCTATGACAAAGTCAGTTTTGTTTTCAATTCTTGTTTTATTTTGATGGTAGTCGCAAAATATGTACTGAAAAAGGTCATACGATGCTCGTACTCAGTAAGCTGGAGCCATCGGTTCATTATGAGCACTCGGCTTCGCCTCGTGCCTTTAAACTTCGACTATAATATCCAGCTTACCGTACTTGCATCATAATGTTCTATTATGGAACCAAATATTATAATCTGTTTTACTATTCAATTACTACATATACAGCAATGTGCAAAATATCATCCTAAGGGAAAGGAAAATATTTTTAACTGATTCAACCATTTCTCTCCTTTTTGTAATAATTAGCACTTGACCTACGTCTCAGACAGGAACCTCGATAAATCACTTGAGGATTAATTAGACCTCTATTTCCTTAGTTTAAATCCATGAACTCTTCTATATATATATATAGATGCTATGATGATCTGAAACAAAACAGGTGTGTCAAATTCGGCCTGCACTTGTACACTATTTAAAAAATCCAGTAATAATCTAAATATGTATAGAAAAATACTAGATTACATTTCTGCATTTATTTTAATTGTACAAAATCATTCTTTTTGTACTAAGTGACAGCGTCAAATGTCATTTATTGACGCCATCTTTGTTTTCAACGTCAAGTCTTACCTGTTTCGTGCGTTTTATGTTTTTGTACAAATAAACTAAACCGAAATATACAAAAATGGTAACTAAATCACTTATTTGATAATAGCCTTTTAAAATTATAAGTGTACAAGACCAGGTCTTGGCTGCATACATTCGCGGAACGTGGCATTAATTAAATTATTGTTATTATTATCTACTAGTCTGTTTTTGTAACAATTCACTGAAGTAGAACTTGTTACGCATTTAGGGAGAGCGTTCCAAGAATGCACTACACAGTTAGGCAAGAAGTATTTCCTAGGGTTGCTCCTACATAGAGGCTTGGTGAGCTTCATTGAGTGCCCTCTATATCGACTGTTCTGGCTCACAGTGAACAAGGTTCTGATGTTGCTCACTTTGTAGTGTAAATTATGCATGTGAGTCAAAGTCTGACTGAGGAAATCCGTTGACGAACTAAGGTCACCGACATAGCTCGACGAGTCAGTGAGCTGAAGCTTAAATGGACAGACATTACTCGAAGAACAGATAACCGATGGGGAGTTAGAGTTCAAAGGTCGCGGGTACAGTACTCGCACGCTATGTTTGCCCCTCTGAAGTTAGCTCTCCGCAATTTCAAACATGTACAGACGGAATATGTTTGTATTATTTTCTATTATAACTATCCCTAGATGACATACAACACTAGGACATTTCTTTACACTCGCTAACTTGCCTTGACTCACATTTATACGTTAATAATTGATACTTCGCGGTCTTTTGTGGCTAACTTCAGAGGGGCAAACTTAGTTTGCGAGTACTTTTTTTTATTTTAAATAATGGCTTTAACCAGTGGTTATCTAGCCAATGACGAGTAAAATTAGGTGAACAAATTTTGAGGTTATAAACTATGCCGAAGTCATTTCTTCAGCTTTCTCAATAAAATGTATAATGTGTACATTTTATCGCTTAATTTGGATTCTTGACGAGAACTTCAAAGGCCAGCCTTGGTTTCAACATTATCCGAAAGAATCCATATTCCGAATGTACTCGACATGATAAACTCTTCGGATCGCGTCGAAACCCTCGCAATTTTGCGTAATTTATACTATAACACTGTCCGTGACACTTTTTGCACTATATCACACCATTATAACACAAAAAACACACATAACAGTATTATTAACGAATTACTAAAATTGCAATGAACCACCATTTTACAAGTTCGCGCCAAGCATCCTTGCGAGTACTTAATCGTTGTATGCAAGTATCTCGGCACCGGTCATTCTAGCATACTATATACAGCAGTGGACGTTTCCCAGATGATGTGCTATGATGGTGGTATGTATATAGATTTTGTTGTATACTGTTTAGAATCCGATCACTAAACTCCTAGTGCCCCAAAAGGCAATTGATGAGAATTTCTCAGTCCGCAATGGTCTACCTTGGTGATACGTATAACAGCTTACTGCGATCACCAATCCGTCTGCTAAGCCTGATTGCAGCGATACTCGCTGGTAACGATCGTGGGGGTTAAGCAACGGTCGACGTGGTTAGACAGTGGATGGGGGACCGCTGAGTCAACTACGGTCTAACGCATAACTGTCTGTTCCTGAGGTATGGGAGCTGTACGGGAGGGTGTGTACGGAATGTCAAACGAGGCATAACTTCAGTCGCATAACACAACCTCCCGTATAGCTCCCATACCTCAGCAACAGACTCAGTTTTGCGTTAGATCCGTAACTAGCAACCATTTCACTTTTAAATTTAAAAAAAACTACGATAAAATGACATAGGGTATTTTTATCAGTTATTTGGCAGGTTCTTAAAAATCACGCGAATAAATCATCATATGTGTCTTCCTAATATATTTATAAAAGGTATACTAAAATCAGCAAGCAATTAAAGGTTAAACTACATTGATTTGAAGTACCGAATCGGTTTGGAAAACCGAACGTGAAATTCTCCGTCTCTTTCTCTCCCTTCCGACACGGCTTCCGATTGAGTACCCGGGGTGATAGTACAGGAGCAGGCACGTTCTTCTGTCGGTATATCGAGTGTGTACGGATTTTAGTCATAATCATCATTTATTGGTACTGCTGGTACAAGTCAATATTAAATTTATATAACAATTTCATTAATCAATTACATACGCATCAAAATTAAATTACTAAAGTGACATTCATCATCATCATCAGCCGGGAAACGTCCACTGCTGGACATAGGCCTCCCTCATGGTACGCCACATCGACCGGTCCCGAGCCACCTGCATCCAGCGACTCCCCGCGACTCTAACCAGGTCGTCGGTCCATCTAGTAGGGGGACGGCCTGGTAGACGTTTCCCGGTACGTGGTCGCCACTCGAGAACCTTTACTCCCCACCGGTTATCGGTTCTTCGAGCGATGTGGCCTGCCCATTGCCACTTCAGCTCACTGACTCGTCGAGCTATGTCGGTGACCTTCGTTCGTCTACGGATTTCCTCATTCCGGACCTTATCACGTAGAGAAATTCCGAGCATAGCTCGTGTGACAAAGTGACATTAAGTTAGTTAAATTACTACTAGTCATGGAGTATAGTTGAAGAAGTCATCTATTTTATAGAAAGCCATTTTTTAGTTAATTTTTAAAAGAGTACAGACTCGGTTAAATTAGAATTATCAATGTACAATTCACCTGTTTCTCCTGAGCATACTGAGCAGATCTCTCAATATATTATTCTGCTCCTCCTTCAGTCTATTAGAGCGCTCCATTTGCGAGCATATGTTCTGAAATATATATCATACGCATTAAACATGTGTGAGTGATGATATTACTGCGTACTGTTGCATCACACATTACTAGAACAACTCAAACATTACGCATCACTCATGGCATTCCGCGCGCATGTCTTCGTTCTGCACCGCTCACTCGCATCTAGCGCGGCGCGAGCTGACAGAATCATGAAGACGGTTGGAACGCGCATGTAACTGAAATGCAACCGTATAACTAGAACGTATTTTAATTCCGAGTACGTGACGTTTAGAGGGCATGGCATTACAAATATTCCAATATCAAAAGTGCGTATCTCAGGTGATGTTTAGAGTGATGTGTAATGGTACGATGTAATATACGCATGTCTATTACGCATCAGGATGCAGAAGCTTCTTGTAGTAATTTAAATCGTCAAACATCGATCGAATTTCAGGTTTCTAGCTGAAGTGATGTACTCAAAATAGTATTTTCATGCTGTGTTTCATAAAAAATACAATTCATAATAAACTGACAAATATCAGCCATTTTGACTTTTCGACCAATCAACAGGCACTATGGGCGAAATCGACATGACATTTGTCAGTTCAACACGTGATTCCAGATGCCATTACTTTGATTGAATTGTTTGTATGAAGGTCAACCGTCTCGTGAATCGGTGATCCGTTGACACAAAAAAAGAAATGTAGACCTCACTTACCTCCAATACCTCGGTGGTATTTGATGTGAAGTCGGGCTTGTCTTTGCTGTACGCAGGTTCTCTGGGCTCGGGTCGTGGTCTCCCCGCAGTCACCTTCACCTTCTCCATGCGTGTGGTCCCACTAGTGGGCGGGGCCGGAAGGGGCGGTGAGGCGAGGGGGTCTGATCTGGGGTGGGCTTTAGGCGATATCGGCTTTGGTAATTCTAGTGTCTGAAAGAAGATATTATTGAATACTTTTTATTGGCTTTCTATTTGTATATTTTATAATAAAATACATTATAATACTGCTGTTTGGCGGCAGACTTAGCTAACACGGTAGGAGCTAGCCAGACTAACATAAAAAAAACTAGTCAAGTGTGAATCGCACTCGCGCCTCGAGAATACAGAATATGAATAATTAACATACTGAAAATCAAGCTCTACCGAAAATATAAATCCGATTGAAGAACCAACTTTACTTTGCGGTTACATTACATATCCGATCTATGGCTTTCAACTACAAAGTTAAGTTTGTAATCATATTTTTATCTATTTGTACTGTGTTATAATTAAAAACTCCTGGTTTTCAGATGTATTCCTACGGTTGTGCTGTAAGACCTTGCTTCTTGACAAGTTTCAGGATTCTAGGTCAACGGGAAGTACCCTATAGGTTTTGGTTCCTTGTATTTTGTATGGAAATGGTCTAAAATACAGCTATATCTTTTTATTGCGTTGACCTATAAGTTTGATTTTTTCACAGATCCAAGAGACGGTAGACTTGAGTATTCTATATTAATTTCAGCTAGATCTCTCCACGCGTTCCTGAGAAAAAGGGTATTGACAGACAGACAGACAGACGGACAACAAAGTGATCCTATAAGGGTTCTTTTTCCTTTTGAGGTACGGAACCAAATACCGATAGGTACTCCCACTGGGTATCGAACCCAGATCTCTAGAATGTGAGTCCAAATCTGTCTGAGGCATACAATATTTAGTCCAAATATCTAAATCCAGTTGGAAGATTTATATCAGAGAGCCAACTCTCAACAATTACTTCATCCGTCAGTACTCACGGTATCGGTGCTTCTGTTGGGATCCTTGTTGGTGCTGCGGAAGACCAGCTCGTCTCCACATTGCTCCATGGCGTCCAGGATCAGCTGAGAGTTGAGCGACACGCGCGGCGGCGGATCGTTGTTCTGCTTGGCCTTCATCATCAGTTGGTGTTCATCCCTGGCTCTCCTCTTCAGGTCACGCCAGCTCTGAGGTATAACTATCATAAATGGTTGTATCGTATCGTAATGATAGCTGGCAACGCCTACTTGAAATGGTGGAAAATATTACTCAGAATAACTGTACTCAATATTGAACCGCTCGTAAAATATGTTACTTCAATACAGTTGATAGATCAGAATTTGAAATTTTAAAAAAAATCTGCTTGCATATTGTATTTGTTCTGAACGAATACGCGTTTACGGAGGAAGGCGAGGTAAGCTGAGACAACACGAATGTTCATGCCAGTGTATCAGAAAGGGACAGCATGAAAATACATCAATGCGCGTGTCTGAGAAATTTAAAATAAAAAAAATAAAAATCTTATTCTATTAAATTTTATACCTGTGAAATATTATTACAACTTTGTGTAACTTAAACTACAACATTCCACTTTTATATTTTGCTCTATACAATCACGAATAATTTAACTTTGATAAAATTCCTCGCGTAAGATCAGAAGCGCATACGGTTGGTGACTGCGGGGGTCCCCCGCGCCCCACATGCACCCTCCACTGGTTATTCTGCTCCGTCGTAAGCATAGACACGATATGGTAAACCGACCAAATTGTAGCACTTATTGGAGGAATTTTAAAGCAGCGAGCGACCCATAATACTATACATTTATACAAAGAGATTTTTCAACACATTTGCTCAAAAAATGCAGCTAATGTCAGTAATGGCAACACAGTCTTCGTTTAGCAGGGTCGGCCGACGACAAACGGGCGCATTCTACTTCGATTCGTCGTGGAGTCAAGTCGTGGCTCAAATATTTCAATTCAATTCAAATAATCTTTATTGCACACACACAAAAAATAAAAAACAGAAAAGAAAAGAGAAGAACATAAAAGGTACGATGAAGGCGGCCTTATCGCTAAAAGCGATCTCTTCCAGGCAACCTTGGGGCAGAAGAATCGTGTGATTAAGAAGGGGCAAGTAAGTGGTGCTAAATATTTATAGGTGGGATTGTGTTTAAAAGCAGTAAAGTTAAAATAAAGCGTTTCAGCAAGAGTGAAGTTTATGTTCTGACATCCGCAAATGTGTTGAAAAACGTTGTATGACATTCGTGCGGAATTTGTAGGTACCGCGCGACTATCAGAAATAACTATACCAGTAGTACCCACAATCTTCCACTGTTGCACGGACTTGTCTGGCCCAGCGGTAGCCAGCACGCGTCGCATCCGCTCCCATTCGCGTTTGTGCGCCGGCGTCACGCCGTCAACCATGCGGGGGTGACTCGATATGAACTCGATCAACATCCTCATTTGAGAGCTGGTGCTCCTCATTCTACGAAAATGAGGGGATTAATCGAGTAGTAATCGACGGGAATTGAAGCTTCAGGGTGAGAATCCTTTATATACAACATCGCTATCACCACAGGCCTGCGAACAAATGTCGTGACGTCGTCACACATCGAACAGATGACGGCGACAGATGACACGCACAGTCGCACATGTGTGAGTCCGCGCCCGGTATCTATACGTAACTGTCATTATCTGAGTCAGTTTCATGATTAGATGAGTGAGATCAAGGCCAATTGGAAAATTAATGTTCACAATAATGCAATAAGAACTTAAATTCCTTACACATAAAGTTCTTGATCAATTGGATCAATTGATTGACTTATAGCAGCTTTTTACCCAATTACAGCAAGGCCTAAATAAGAGTTATTAAAAACTTTTTTGTATGTAAATATGTTTAAGTTCCCTCTCATCAAAGACATTTAATATAAATAGACCGGACAAAGCAAACAAACATTTTGATCCTAAACTTATTACCAATTGGTAATAAGTTACTCAATCTAGTGTCACATCACGTCACGCGGCCGTACAAGACATTTGACATACCATTGACTTTTGAGATCAAAATGTTTATATGAAACGTTTCCCAATGACCGCTCTATAACCTATTACTATATTTAAATCTCTCTGCCTCTCATATACAAACAAATCGTCTTATAAGTACAGAGCTATCATTTGAGGCGTCGTGTCTCTCCGCCAAGCAAACATGACGGTTTCCAGGGGACATTTTATACTAGAATATTAAATATTTTACTATCATGTTTACTAAGTGAATGTTCTAGCCTGAAAGTACAACGGTTACGCATCTACACATAAAACCGCAAAATTGTACATTTCGAAACTAGTGCGGAAGATCTGTAAATTCCATATCGTTCTGACAGGTTCACCCTCGACTGCGTCTCGGGCAACAATACTCGATTGAATTTACTCATTTTCCACACTAGTTTTGAACGACATTTTTTAATACATTTGCTAAGTAACGGCTATTATGTATTTTGACGTAGTAGTGAAATAGTTTTAAAATTTTCTCCGTGTTCTATATGTAAATAGATAAGCTTATGTTTGACCACAAAATCACCTGATGTTAAGCGACAATGTGTTCTAGAATTGTTCACGGTTGTTGAGAAATATCCTATTCACTCTGGCCTTGAAGACATCTAAGTTGGTGCGTTTGGGAAACACAGAAGTAGGAAGGGAGTTCCACTCTTTAGCGGTTCGCATAATAAATTAAGAGTGCAAAGTGCTTCGTGCGAAAGTAGACCCTGCTGTGCCGTCTTCCATACGCGTCTCAACAGTGATATATTTTAAATTAGAATATGTAAGAACTTACACAAGTTTTTTCCCGCTTGATTCAAAATGATGCGCCGTTCGGCCAGATTAGAAAATGTAACAAAAGAAACATGTATTTTATTACTTTTTTACTATATTTAAGAGGGTATGCTGGTGTCAAAGCGCCCATACAAACGTAGTCCAGTCATATTTTGAGTATTATTAAGCTATGAAAATCTATGAAATTTTCAAGACACAATCTAAAAACAAATATCTGTGTCGGTGGTGAGTCAGATTTTCGTTTAAATATATACTTACAGAGTAACAGGGCGTCAAAGAATTGTATTTTACGTAATAAAAAGCCCCAACTTTGAACCTGATTTACAAGAGTATGAATCAATTTAGAACAATTTGGAAAAACCACCGACATCTGAAATTTCATTAGTATACTGTATTAAAAAATGGTTACATTATATACTGTATCCTTCAAATGATCCCTGGACTACGAAACATCCAAATAACGGGTGGATAACTTCGCGTAGTGTATGCTGTCTCACCGTACGCGCTCGGGTAGGATAGGGCTCGAATAGGGACAGCTACAAACAATGCAAACTTGAACGCGGCCACGTGGTCTAACCAACATAGCCTCTTAACAATCATTACAAAATCTGTTGGGGTGCACAATTGGAGACGCTAAATTTTTCCCTCAGCGCCCTCTTTTGTACACCCTAACCGTCACTTCGCTAGGAGAACGGATGGATAACCTATAGGGAGTATAGTTCTCGAGTGTCGACCACGAACCGGGAAACGTGTACCTGGTCGTCCCCATACTAAATCGATCAATGACCTAGTAAAGATCGGTAGTCGCTGGTCGTAAGTGCATTGGGACTGGTCATTGTCATGCCGGCAAAATAGACAGTACGTATGTCGCGCGCGGACTCACACATTCGCGGGTATTCAAAACGTCATCCGTTCGATGTGTGACGATATCACGACATTTGTTACAAGCGTCCGGGTATGCCTAATCGATTTGTATTCAATTCAATGCGTTTCTTGCCGCGTGGTTCCAGCTTCCCTTAGCCGTAAGAGGCTAAGGCAAGAGGCACCAGCCTCCTCCTGAAAACTAAACCGAATACTGCTATCACCAACCCTTTTGGCAAGCGTGTTGATTATGCTTACAACCTTTCACATGAATAATGGTGATTTTGAAATATTTTCGCTAGCCAGATATGAAACGTCTCTTTACCTAAGTAAGGACGTAAGTAAGCGCCTTGGTGTAAACCTGTAAGCTCTACTATAACTTCTATTACTGGCTGAAGAAAAAGGCTTGACTTGACCTTGGGCCAACATTGCACATGCGAACGTCAAATAGAAATCTGGCAAATCAATCATGCGGATTCAACAGGTAGCTAATACTGCCATTTTGATATTTTGTATCGAATAAATCAATTACACATTAACAGACATCATCATCAGCCGGGATACGTCCACTGCTGGACATAGTCCTCCTCCATGGCATGCCACAGTGACCGGTCCCGAGACACCTGCATACAGCGACTACCCGCTTTGCTCCCCAAAGGCCATCTACAATGCCTTGATTTACATGTAATATTTGTATGCCTTCAAAGGGTAAAAACATAGCTATCTATAGCTTCTGTCCTCCATCTTATAGTAATCGACTTATTTTTACAAATAAAGTTATTTGACTTTAACCGCATTTATGTACGATAAAGATTGTTTAAACTGTTAAACATTTTACCAACATGGTTTGAATTTACGTGACTATTTACAGAACTATGCATATTGTTTTAAAACAACCATTACTTTATAACGAATTAAATTATTGTTATATGCTGTAAGTAAATATGACGTTTCAACTATCATGTTCTCAACTGGTATCCAGGAATTATTTAACGGAATATAAACTTTTTTCTAACAGCCAATCACGCGATTTACGCTCGAGAAAAATTCTCGTCAATACTCTTATATACCTCAGAATCTTATTATCAACCCTTATTGACATTATATAACAAATTTTTATACAGCACAGTTCTACATTTAAGTGTTAAGAGGATTTGCTGGTGTCAAAGCGCCCATACAAACGTAGTCCAGTCATATTTTGAGTATTAAGCTATGAAAATCTATGAAATGTTCAAGAAACAATCTAGAAACAAATATCTGTGTCGGTGGTGAGTCAGATTTTCGTTTAAATATATACTTCCAGAGTTACAGGGCGTCAAAGAATTGTATTTTACGGTAGTAAAAAGCCCCAACTTTGAACCTGATTTACAAGAGTATGAATCAATTTAGAACATTTTGGAAAAACCACCGACATCTGAAATTTCGTTAGTATACTGAATTAAAAAATGGTTACATAATATACTGTATCCTTCAAATGATCCGTGGACTACGAAACATCCAAATAACGGGTGGATAACTTCGCGTAGTGTATGCTGTCTCACCGTACGCGCTCGGGTAGGATAGGGCTCGGATAGGGACAGCTACAAACTTGCAAACTTCAACGCGGCCACGTGCTCTAAACAGACAATCCTCTTAACCTATGTTCTATGTACCTTTTCGTAGCAGACGATTGCGTGTTTGCCGGTATTCTGGAGTTCATCACAATGTATTTCAAAGGGTCGAAGTCATCGTCGTCTTCTTCCAGTCTTTCCGTCTCGTACTCAACCTCCTCGAGTTCTTCCACGCTCATCACCTTGTCGTCATTCCCGGATGAGTTATCTGTGTCCTCACCACATTCGACTTTAACCAGTTTTGACGACGACATCTTTTGTTTTGAAACTATAAAAACAATTTCAGACTCAAATTCTGCACACGTAGCTACATACTGCGTGTTAACTAACTTCTACCAGAATTTCTCGTTTATCTATTTCCTATTTTTTATCAAGTCTTTCCTATCGGTACTCGGTTTGACTGGTGGAACATATTCTAGCTACCACTAAGCTGCATCTACAATTTTACAATTAGAAAACGGCATAGATTTTAAGAATGGAAAGAACGGATTGGCTTCTTGGAAACTGCTTTTATAGTTTTCCTAAATATTTGAATCTTAAACATTAATCATTTTAAATATACCTGTAATTATAGTTTGACGTAAATTAATGAGATGACTTGTGAATTATTTAATGACAAAATTATTAACATTTTACTAATTGACATGTTATATAAACTAATTTTTTAACAACAACAATCCTTGTTAGATATGTTTATAATATTTGCACACCTGTGGACAGGTTAAGTACATCGAACTAATTGAAATTACTATCTAAACACCGTGTAAAAAAACTATGTACTTGGCAAATACATTTTTTCTTCCTTTCTTTCTACACTACATAGGTCTGTCACCAACCAGCAGCGTTAATAGTACTGTTACGAAAGGTAGACGAACCAGTTCATTACTAGCTTGAGGCTTATACCATCCAACGGCTTTATCGTAACTTACCATCAGATGAAATGTTGGCCAAGTTCAAACCTATCACATTGCCGATCTTGCCGAGGAAAACGCGTAGCTTATGGCTTGGAAAGGAATATAGGTCAACTTTCATTAATAAGTTTCATCATCATCAACAGCCTATATACATATGTCTCTTTTTTATTTTATTGAAGATAGACCAACACTTGACCTGATGGTAAATGACGATGAGGTAGACGATGTTACGCGTTGGTCTAGAAGGTGACTATTTACTCTTCTTTTGAAGATTCCCAAGTTGTAGTTTTCAGGGAACACGGAAACCGGTAGTGCATTCCATATTTTTGCTGTACGCACGATAAATGTGGAAGCGAAACGCTTGGTGCGAGCTGTAGGAATATCTACAGTGTACGGGTGAAGGTCTGACGTTCTGTTTGACCGGTGCTTGAACGGCGAAGGTGGAATCAACAAAAATAGCTCCTGCGCACACTCTCCAAAATGTATCCTATAAAATACCGAAAGGCGAGAGAGAGTGTATGGGCCCATGGAGTTTAATTGGAGACATTTCTTATTTTCACGCAAAAGAAGTCACGGGCAAAAGCCTGTTAGTAATATAACACTGATATTTCTACTGGACCGACGACCTGGTTAAAGTCGCGGGGAGTCGGTGGATGCAGGTGTCTCGGGACCGGTCGATGTGGCGTACCAAATAGGAGGTCTATGTCCGGCTATGGACGTTATTCGGCTGATGATGATGATGTCATTTCTAAGTTACATACCTACTTCTTGACCATTTTAATTAAATTAATAAAATCCACAGACCAAACCAGTTTTTAAAATTTGGTTTAAAAGTGCATGTTGACTAGTGTAGGTTAACCCTAATGTTAACCCTTAATTTATAGGTTGCATATATCCTATCCTACTAATATTATAAGTGTGAAAGTTTGGATGTTTAGATGTTTGGATGTTTAGATGATTGGATGTTTGTGACGCTTTCACGGAAAAACTACTGAATGGATTTGAATGAAACTTTACAATAATATAGCTTATACATCAGAATAACATATAGGCTATAATTTATAAAGACATATTGTGTAAATTGTACAAAACCACACTTATAATATTAGTGGGATTACGTGGGCAATTTGGGCATAACAAAAACGCGTTGCCTAGCAACCGACCATAGAATATGTAATTCGAATATACAAACTTTCGCGTTTATAATATTGGTGTGAAGACTTTTTGAATGTACTACGTCAGATATTGAAATTTCTTTTGTTTCTTTAAACTATTAGCCTACGTAACAGAATAAACACTATTTTGTACCTTATGCTGGAAATGGAGATAGATGCCTTCTATGCCTATCAAACAAGTAGAATAAATCCTGAAGTACACGCTGACAAAGTCGCGGGCGGAAGCTAGTATAACATATATTCGAAACGAGTACATATTTTAGATCATTTGATACCAGACACGATATTTAAAACATACTTTTTGGTAGCTCTTTATGTTTTTTTTCATCTCACCTGATGGTAAGTGACGATAAGGCCGTAAGCGTGCGCACCCAGAAGCCTCAACCTAATGAGGCGCTGGGTCTGCAGCCTATCACACCGGAACACAACAGTGCTATTAACACTGCTGTTTGGCGTCAGACTTGGTAACATGGTGGTAGCTAGCCAGGCGGTCATAGAAAACGCCGTATCACCAACCAACCGAGTACCGACAGGTACCACCACTGGGAATCGATCCCGGGATATATTGTTTATTGTACATGTAAAAACTAATAATTACAAAGACTAATATCTAAAATTGTACAATTAGAGCTGCCTATCCCTAACGAGAGATTTCTGCCGGCACTCACACTGGAGCTTTCAAACAATAAATATACTGGAAGTAGACCTACATACATGTACATAAACAAAACAATATATTACAGAAGAAGATAATGTATATAGAAAAAAAATGCATAACAATAAATAAAAAACACGATTTACATAATATATAAATAAATATATATATACATACACACATATAAACTGCCTATTATTTAAATGATATAGTGATAAAACTGTGACAAACTCAACGTAGATAGAGTAATTATTCAACAACGAGAGAGAGAGAGAGAGAGATAAAGTGTACGCTTGATCGATCGAATCGCAGAGAAAAGAGACTGTTGGTTGGAACACTCAGTTGGTTTTGTGTGAATTACTCATGAACGTACGTAACAAATTACACAAAATCGCATTGAGGAGAAATTTCTTTTTGGATATATTTTCAAATCAAAATTGTACGGACGATAAAACATATTCGATGCAGCGATACAATTAATCAATATGGCGACTAGCGACACGAAGCAAATCTGGAGATATGATTTTATCGCGGTCTCGAAGACAAAAGTTTTATCTATAATCATGATATACGAAATGATAAGTCTCTCAGTGAGAGAGACTTATACCTTTCATGTATTTCTACAATATATGCATATTTATGTAGTTTCCAATAGAAAAAACATCAATAATTTTTATTTATGGATTCTTACCTCAATTCCTTTTGAAGAAGAGTTGTGTTGTGCAAAAATACAATTAAATTACGATATTTCACATAAATCGGGACAGTAACACGCATCTAAGCAAATGTTTCAAAATAAATTTTGAGTTCTATGTCTACATCTTTGAAGATGTGACAGCGAAAATAGATAAAAAGTGTGAGAAACTGAAATACTCACAAGGAGCTGAGATACCAAAGAGTATTTGTTTTGAAATAGAATATGGAATCAAGAAAGTGTCGTTCCGGTTGACGCAGCTTACTTTAGTTATCCTGTACAAAAGTGAAGCAACCTATGAAAGTGTGTCTATAAAAATGCGTAAAATGGTGCGTGCAAATAATAAGGACGTATATATTTTATTTAGTCGATAATCGATACATTGGTATTCCAATCAATTTGAATCGATACTTTGATGTATCGATAGTTCAATCATAGTTCAATACAAGTTCAATATTTATTTCACAGAGTACCTTGTATTTCATTTAATTAACTTGTAATTGTATTAAACTATGAAAAATGAACTGTTATAAATCGTGAATAATAAACAGTACTAAACGTCGCCATATAGCAATTTAAAAAAAATCGGAATCCTGCCTGTGTGTCATAACTTTTGTTTGTTTACATTTTTCAACGGTGTACGCTTCCAGATTCATAGAAAAGTATACTATAACAGTCTAGCCAAATACCAGTAAATAGTCTACAACTCATTGGTCTACAACAATTAATCGAAGCCCTGAGAATAAGTAAGAATGTAAATCACACTCGAAGTTGCTCAGAATAATATAAAAAGGTAACCTTAAAAAAGTTTCAACTCGTTTCACAGTTAACTAACTAACTTAAGTAACGACACAACGGTTGTTGTGTACAAAAGGGGGCGCGAAGGCGGGACTGCGCGAAGTTTTTTTCCTGGGTGCCCCGAGGATCCAATTGAATAAGAAAAAAGGGTAATAATTATATATAATAATTCTAAATGGTAATAATTTATAGTAATGTTATTATAAAATGTAAGTGGGAGGTAAGTACTTGGGAATGATTATTACTTGCTTGCTTGCTTAATGCAGTTTGAAATAAAAATGAATGTCTAATAAAATATCTATTGATAATGAAAGCACCCCATTTCTATTCACTCCAACCCTTAAAGCAGTTGTGAAAGCTACATGAAACATGGCTTCAGCTGATGCAAGATCCAAATATATGTAAAAAAAGATGGTCTTATAACTACGTTCCATTTTTCAGATTCGCTGATTTAAGTAACAGTTCAGAAGATATAAAAGTGTGTATAAAATGGAGCTTGACACCGATGAAAGTAAAGTGTTCCAAGACAATGATGCACGAGACCCTCAAAATGATAAAGTCGCAGATAACCTTGATTTAAATATCGAAATTGAGCCCAAAGATGAATTCAAGGACTACAGACCTAAGAGAAATTGCTTGAGACAAAGGAAACCTATAAGGTAAATATATGAATCACGAATTAGTTACTTTTTTAAAATTGATATGATGCTGTTGGTCCTGTGACCCTGACAGCTTCACTCCAACAAATTGGTAAGTGAAGAGGGAGCTCCCATAAATTATTATTTGCCAATAATCTAAGGGTTGTTGCCTGCTTGTGCTGCCTTTTTTGTTGGTTTTCTCAAAAAGCGACAAAATGATTTTGATATGATATAATGAATTGATATAATGATGATCTCAGAAGTATGATCTACGAAACAAAAGGAATCATCAAAACTGATTGGTTATTGTTGGATTTATCGCGTAACACACAACAACAACAAACCAATCAAATTGAGAACCTACTCCTTTATTGAAGTCGGTTGAAAATAATAAACATTCCAAAAAACAAAGTCTGTCAGATGTGATGCCTCTGACAGATTAAGTCAAAAGCGCAAAGCTCCACACACTTGTGTAAAATGCATGTGTTAATTTGATTTCACTATAAATGTACTGCTTATGAATAAATTCAATACAATCATCATCATCAGCCTAGAAACGTCCACTGCTGGACATAGGCCTCCCTCATGGTACGCCACATCGACCGGTCCCGAGCCACCTGCATCCAGCGACTCCCCGCGACTCTAACCAGGTCGTCGATCCATCTAGTAGGGGGACGGCCTGGTAGACGTTTCCCGGTACATGGTCGCCACTCGAGAACCTTTACTCCCCACCGGTTATCGGTTCTTCGAGCGATGTGGCCTGCCCATTGCCACTTCAGCTCACTGACTTGTCGAGCTATGTCGGTGACCTTCATTCGTCTACGGATTTCCTCATTCCGGACCTTATCACATAGAGAAATTCCGAGCATTGCTCGTTCCATTGCTCGCTGAGTGACTTTGAGCTTGTTTAATCGGCCTACAGTAAAAGACCACGTTTCTGTTCCGTATGTCATCACTGGCAACACGCACTGATCAAAGACTTATCTGATTAAAGACTGATCAATACAATACTTACCGCTAAATACATGTCAATGTTAGTTGTATACAACGAGATGAGTTTAACGTAAAGTTGTATGTTATCAATTTACAGTGTCAATGCAGAAAATGACCAAACTCTATTAAAGACCAATGAAGGAACTACGAAACGAAAATTGCTTCATGCGAAGAAAAAAGAAGATAAAGAACTGCTCCCTATCACGTGTACTGTTTGCTATAAAGAATTCATAACTGAGGGTGGCTTGTTAAACCATATGAGAACACACAAGGGCGCAGTAAAATTCAATTGCCAGCTATGTTCGACTCAGTTTGACACTAACAAACAGTTGCTGGAGCATAAAGAGACTCATGCGAATGACGGCCACACTTTCTCATGCACTCCGTGTCAACTGGCCTTCAGCACACATTATGATTACGTGGTACACAGCTTAATGCATAAAAAAGGCCAGAGTCATCGATGCCCGGAATGCACATACGTGTCTAGAAGCAAAGCACTGTACCGAGCGCACATTGAATTTCATTTCAATAACAGATTCACTTGCGAAATATGTGAAAAGTCTATCAAGGGAGAACCCAGTTTCAAAGCTCATGTAAAAGAACACGAAAATGAGTATAAATGTCCGGAGTGTGGTAAAGTGCTTCACAATAAATATGGACTCGAATACCACATGACCTCGCATACCGGAGTGAAAAAGTTCCAATGTTTATACTGTGGCAAAGGTCATGGAACGACTCAACAAAGAAATATACACATGATGATACACACCGGTGAGAAACCGTTCGAGTGTGACATATGTCAGGAGAGATTCAGACGGAGAGGTGATCTACAGAGTCACGAAACTACCCACTCGACAGAGAAGAGGTACGAATGCAAGTATTGTCACAAAATGTTCCGCAACAAGGCATATATGAAGACACATGAACGGATCCATACTAGAACTAACATGTATCCGTGTGCACAGTGCGGACTGAAATTCATTGGTTTCGCTAATTTGCGGAGCCACACCATAAGCAAGCACACGACTGAAAGGGTAGTGGAGTGTCCGGTGTGCTGCCTCAAGTTCAAAACCAGAAATTATTTGGTGAAACATTTCAAATCTAAAAAACACCAGAACGCTATGTTTGGACACATGAAGAAGAAGGAAGAAAATGAACTCGTACACATAGAATAGCTTTAATTTGCCTATAATATGTATATCATCATCACCAGCCTATACACGTCCCCACTGCAGCTCAGTCCTACTCTCCTACAGAGAGTGTATGGGACATAGTACACCACGCGGGACCAGTGCGCATTGGTAGACTTCACACACACCTTTGAATATCTGCTCAGGAGTGTGCAGGTTTGTTCACGATGTTTTCCTTCACCGAAAAGCCAATGGTAATGATTTTTATCAATCGTACATAAATTGCAAATATAATATAATAATATATAATATAATAAGTTTATTCATTAATCATCTTATACATATTTTAAATAACAAATTGTACCTCATTGGTACGAGCCAGGATCGAACCCAGACCTCGATTGTTCAAGGACTGACGCTCTACACAACTGAGCTAAGCTATATACATATTTTAACAATAAGCATAAGAAATAATTGTTATTGCACTATGAGGTTGCACTTGGCCTCCATCTCACCTGACGATAAGCCATAAGTGAGTGCACCCAGAAGCCTCAATCGAAGGCGCTGCCTCTGCTACCTATATTTTTAAACACAATGCTATTAACACCACTATTTGTCAGCAGACTTAGATACCATGGTGGTAGCTAGCCTGGCATACATAAAAAATACCCTACCACCAACCAGTACTTATAGTATTTCCACTGGGAATCGAATCCAGGTCATCCTGATTTTAAGTTCAAATGTGTTGCTAATATGATTGCTCTTGTCAGGGCCGGATTTAGAGGTACAGAGGCCTCGGGGCAATAAAGGAGCGGAGGCCCCCTCGCCCCAAATTATTTTCCAAATAAAGTAAACCATTTTTTTTACTCGAGTTTTTCAATAAATAATTTATTGTGAGATCAAGTAGATTCCTTTAATATTGAACAAACACATATAAATATAAACGGAAAAAAGAATTCTCTGAAATTAAATTTTAGGGTTAACCAACGGAACCTTTCGGAAGGTAAAAGAGCAAAAAAAATATATCAAAGGAAAAGATGTTTACTAGTGTTTACTAGTCGGAATTTGAAACAAAAATTTTCCGGAGTGTATTGTGGGGGCCCCCCGTTTGTGGAGGCCCCAGGGCTTCCGCCCCGGTTGCCCTCCCCTAAATCCGGCCCTGGCTCTTGTGACTATATAACTCAAATGGTTTAACTCTAGCACACAGATTAAATTCAAGTCTGCAAATTCTAGTATACGCTGTGTTGCCATATATAAAGACTTATATGGTGTCGCTATATACATACATACAATTTATGTCGTAATGGTTTAAAAGGTAATGGTGGTAAAAGTTTTATCTTAGTTGACTGAGTAAGTGAAGCGAATAAAGGTCTCCCTTTCGACTGTTAAGGCAAAAAACTACTTTCTGTGTATTTGTACTACAGGTCGAGGACGAAACTTCATAATTATATAGGTTAAATTCTAAAAATTGAATTTTTTTAGTCCTCGGTGATTTTTGATTGGAGGCTTTCTCCTCCAAAATGTGGTTTCTTGTTACATAATGGAAAGTTTAGTTGATCGAGTAGAGACAAAGTAAAAAAACTAAAAAAGAGGGTGTAATTTATGTCTCAATTTCGTCGATATAGTCAAACCTGGATAAGCGAGAGTTCAAGGAGTTCAATCTCATTCTCGCTTATAGAGGTTTATCACTAACCCGAGTTTGGCAGATCTTCAGTCCAGTGGTTGCACACACCTTGGTCCACAGATTTACCTTCCCCAGCTGCTTTTTTGAATGCTATACCATGACGCCTTTTAAAACCCTCTAACCACCCGTTGCTAGCAGAAAAGTTCTGGATTCCCAGTTTTGTAGCAAACTCTTTTGACTTTTCTTTCAACAAAGGTCCATCTATGTAAATGTTCTTATCGAGAGTTTGTTTTATCCATTCCAAAAGGCACTTTTCGATATCGGGAAATTCAGAAACTCTAGCCCTTTTAATATTTCCATGTCCATCAGAGCACTCGGACTTTATAGAGTCTTTTGATTTTATGATTTTATAATAGGTGGATTCTGGTAAATTAAACTCCCTCTGAATTTCATTTCGCGATTTTCCGGATTCAAACGCGTTCACTATTTTAAGTTTATCACTTAATGGCAGTACTTTAATTTTCCGTTTTGACATGATGCAGAACAGAACTTTCCTCCTCAATTGATGAACGATAACTGAGTAAATCCGACAAACAGGACGGTACACAGGCACACGTGTCCATTTGAAAAGAATGCGATAAAATAACAACGTTATTCAGTTCCACGAAATAGAATAGGAACAATATTGACGAGGAAACAATACAAAAACAATGGTAAGAAGTTCCACGAAAGTTAAGAATGAGTCATAAAATAGCAGATGTTAAATTTGTAATTTGTTTTGTCATTTGTTCCTCCTAAATAATATACATAAATAAACAAAGCTCGACTGTCGCTTATAGAGGTATAGATAAGTAGCAGTCTCTCTTACGGAGGTCCATGAGGGAAACACGACTCTCTCTTACAAAGGTTTCTGTTTCTCGCTAATAGAGGTTTTGGGAGCTTAAGAGGCTATGTTGGTTAGACCACGTGGTCGCGTTCAAGGTTGCATTGTTTTGTAGCTGTCCCTCTCCGAGCGCTATCCTACCTGAGCGCGTACGATAAGACAGCATACACTACGCGAAGTTATCCACCCGTTATTTGGATGTTTCGTAGTCCAGGGATCATTTGAAGGATACAGTATATTATGTAACCATTTTTTTAATACAGTATACTAATGAAATTTCAGATGTCGGTGGAAAGGAAAAATTTGGAAAGGAATCAGGTTCAAAGTTGGGGCTTTTTACTACCGTAAAATACAATTCTTTGACGCCCTGTAACTCTGGAAGTATATATTTAAACGAAAATCTGACTCACCACCGACACAGATATTTGTTTTTAGATTGTGTTTTGAACATTTCATAGATTTTCATAGCTTAATACTCAAAATACTACGTTTGTATGGGCGCTTTGACAACAGCATACCCTCTTAAAATGACGGGTCCAGTTCTCACTTACCCAGGTGTGACTGTACATACTAATATTATAAACGAATGTGAATTTGTTTGTCCTCACTTTATGTCGTAATGGAGTGTTAGATTGAGATTGTTTTTGTATAGGGATAGTTGAATGTACAGAATAAGAAATAGGCCAAGTTGTATCTTAGTTGACAGAGTAAGTGAAGCGAATAAAGGTCTCTCTTTCGACTGTTAAGGCAAAAAGCTACTTTCTGTGTATTTGTACTACAGGTAGAGGAAGAAACTTCATAATTATATAGGTTAAATTCTAAAAATTGAATTTTTTAGTCCTCGTTGATTTTTGATTGGAGGTTTTCTCCTCCAAAATGTGGTTTCTTGTTACATAATGGAAAGTTTAGTTGATCGAGTAGAGACAAAGTAAAAAAAACTAAAAAAGAGGGTGTTATTTATGTCTCAATTTCGTCGATATTTTAAAAGAACTTACTGGCTCTGTGCGGCAATGTATGTGCTCATGAGGTCTACAGCTCACAGAGTCGTTAGTTTTTAATATTGTTATCTATCATCAATGTTTCTATTTTCAATAATAACAGCTGTTAGATTTAGTTATTTGTCTAATCACAATGTATTATTTGAATTTAATAAAGTTTATCACATGATATTTTTGTGTATTTGAATATTTTAATAAAAAAATATTGGCGTATTACCTCACTATTTATTATTTTCAGTGTGTTATTTATTCGTATTTTATACGGACCACTGAGCAAGTAAATACGGACCCCTCAGTGTGCTAGTCCGATTTGCGCTTGGCCGGTATTGTAAATGTATAATTGGTATTTATTGGTATCCTTCATCTCACCTGACGGTAAGTGACGATAAGGCCTTTGGTAAGAAAGTGTGCTCATCCGGTAATGAAGGTGCATAATGAAGTGCTGGCTCAACTTTCATTACCGAAATAATAGCGATATTCACAAATATTCAGCTAAACGGGCATAGATAATTGCCCTACCACTATCCAAAGAACCCCCACTGGGAAATGAACCCGGTTTGACGGAGGCTTTACGGGAAAAAAATTGAATTAAAAACTTTTTAACCAAAATGAAAAATGATGTTGTAGGTTGAATCGATATTTTAGTTACAACTCTAGTTTACTCTAGGCATTGATCCAATAAGAACATTGGATCCGGATGCGCTAGGTTTACGTTACTTAACTTACTTTAATATAATTTGAGCATGAGCAGTAAGAATTTCTTAATTTGTTTTAATTACATAAATAGAATAAGATTTTCGTCTAGAAATCGTACAGTATAAGAATATTTTTCCTAAAACATGACTTTTTAAAATTCATAGCAGAGCTAGTATCTAAATAAAATTTATAAATGATTCATGACTATTCATCACATAACATTCTACAATATACTGTTTGATAAACTATCGATTATAGTGTTCACATTATTATAGATTAAGCCCGCATTTGGTACATCACTATTGTAACATCTGTCAGACTGGAAAAGCAAAGTGCGAGTAAATATTATTTTTCGTTTTATAGCGATTTCCGGTATAAATATATGTGAATTAGTATTAATGAATGTTTAGAAAAATCAATTTTTGTATATTTGATGCGCCAAGTAGGTTTATAGCACGATTTTATTGTTAAAAACACTGTGAGTATGCTTTAATGTTTTTCGTATTTCTAACCTTGTTTTGATTGTTTGCGCGCGTAAAATGACAGGAGGGCGGCGAAATTAAATCGTAGCGCTTATTTTTGTACAATTTAAGGGCGTAATTATTGATTAAAATTGATTTGCATTAATTATTAGGCCGGCTTATTCTGTGAAACCATATCGCCGAGTTGCGATGTGAAGTTACGGGAATGTGAACCTTATGCAGTAGTGTAATAGAGTCGAAGTAGCGATACGATGGTAAAGCGATACGCAGTGTACAGAATACGGTCGCGCGACGGGTTACTGGTGTGCGTTCATACATGGGTACTTGGGCAACAATAATTTACTATTTATTTTTTAAATGTTTTTTCAAGTTTTTCAAAATCGTTTTTCGCGCGTTTTTGTTTTCAATGATAGTTTACATTGTATGTATTAATAATAAAAATTGTTGATTATTTTATTTACCTATAAAATTTATATCAATGCTTTAAAGTTACAAATGTTATTTAGTCTTCTATGTATGCTATGATTTAAATGTGAAATATATAGTCGTTGCTGTTTACAGTACATTTACATTGAGCACAAAAGTTTCTGTGTATGTGTGAAATATGAGAACTGATCTGAGATATTTCAAAGGAATAAAGGATTCTATTCATTTCATCTAAAATTTTATTATTATTAAAATGTGGTAACAAAATACAATTGTAAAGTGTGTGTGTGTGTGTGTGTGTGTGTGTACAGAGTGAGACACCTTATTATTTTGAAAACTGTAGCTTTATAGAAAAACTTCAAAATTTTACGATTCAAAATATTTACATGACCAGATGGAATGTGAGCAACTTAATTTTTCTGTCACCATATGTTTGAATTTGTTATTTGTTATTGATGTACGAATGATACAAATCATTACCCTTGGCTTTTCTGTGAAGGAAAACATCATGAACAAACCTGCACACTCCTGAGAAGAAATTCACAGGTGTGTGTGAAGTCTACCAATGCGCACTGGTCCCGCGTGATGTACTATGTCCCATACACTGTAGGAGAGTAGGACTGAGCTGCAGTGGAGACATGTTTTTTTTTTAATAAGTTTTTATTCATGACCATGGATACAAGTCTTTCAGTCGGAATAATAAAGTGGAGACGTGTATAGGCTGGTGATGATGAAGTTTGAAGCGAATGCTATACTCGAAATTTCTGTATGTAATATAATCCGGGATGAGGAATTCCATAAGATGCAATAAGTCACCTATATACCTCAATGTGTCAGTGATCTAATGGATAACCGGATAACCAATGGGGAGTAAAATTTCTTGAGTGGCCATGATGCAACGGGAGTCGTGTCCTCGACTTAGTAGCTGCTGTAGCTGCCCCTGCTAGTAGTACCAACAACCTGGTTAAAGGTACGGGAGTTCTCTGAATGTAATGGTCTTGAGACTTGTCATTATGAGGAATTTTCCAATATGTTGTATAAATATTTAATAAGTAGACCTTTTTATGACATAAAAGAGTTTTTTTCTGTAAATTGTTTGACTCTGTCTCTAGTTATTAGGATTAGTTTTTAGTATTATTGTCCTTTATGTTTTGTATATATTTTTTATGCACAGTTTATGTAACTTTAATGGCAAATAAAGTATTATTACATTTACTTATATAAAGTATTGAAACAATGTACAATAAACTCCCACTTGACATTTGCCGATTGCCTTATACCGAATTCAGAAAAAAACTAAAATCATTTTTCTAAATCAGTCCCTTCTACTCTATTAATGAATTCATAGAATTACGTCTGACCAATGAAATGTTCATTTCTAGTTAAATGTTCAGGTTAATATAATTGGGATAATTAAGTATAGTTTTAATATGCAAATATGTAATATTTTGACGTGCCGAGTGTAATGTTCATATTACTAGGTCAATAAAGTGAATCTTGAATCTAATCAGAATCAGAATAATTTATTGCAGAACTGTTTCTCCAATTCTTACCCGAAGGCGTACAATATTTGAAATGTCAAAAGAAATGAATACAATAAAATAATAAATAAATATTACATTTACATTACTAAACAAATATTGAACATAGAATTAAGTTCAGTAAAACGTTTCTCAATTGGAAAAAAACCGAACCCTCTTTACTTTGTTCTCCATCTGTCTGTCCACATCCTTTTTCTCAGGAACGCGTGGAAATATCAAGTTGAAATTAATATCGAATACGCTAGTCTGCTGTCTTTTGTATCTGTGCAAAAATCAAACTTATAGGTCAACCCAATAAAAAATATAGCTGTATTTTAGACTAAGACCTATGAGAAGCAAGGTCTTACAGCACAACCATAGAAATAAATCTAAAAACCAGGGCTTTTTTTACTTATAACACAGTAAAAATAGCTTTTTTATGTTTATAAACTTAACTTTATAGTTGAAAGCCATACATCGGCTATGTAATTTAGCTGCAAAGTTAAGTTGGTTTTTGGATTTTCAGTGTGTTAATTATTCATATTCTGTATATTCAACTCGCACTTGACCGGTTTTTAGTCTTGTCTGGTTATACAGTACGCGCAAACTATGTTTGCCCCTCTGAAGTTAGCCACAAAAGGTTGCGAAGTATCAATTATTAACGTATAAATGTCAGGCAAGGCAAGTTAGCGGGTGCAAAGAAATGTCCTAGTGTTGTATGTCAGCGAAATCTATGGCCACATTCAAACTCACCTCAAGTCACATCTTCTGAGTTGTAGTAGTATTGTATACATAAAATAACCTATATTTAATTTGTCTGTATTTATTATTATTTAATATTATTTATATAGTAGTCTGTTACACCTCCACACAAAATATTGTGTCTTATTTCCTCAACCCAAAGGTTGTCTGGTAGAGATCGCTGTCAGCGATAAGACCGCTTATTGTAAAAATTTTAAAGTTCAATGTTATATTTTAATTATTTATTTTATTTTTTATTTTAGTTTATTCGGAAAACATACAGTTTATTTTTATAAGTTTACCAAAAAAATGTATAACTATACACCATTTAAATGTTTTCACATATTATGTTATTCTATATAAAACAGCGTCACTAAAGCACACGGAAATGTATTTATACATAAAAAAATTCCCCAAAAATATGAGGAAAGAGAATATATATAAACTTATGGCAGGCGACTTCTTCGACTCTCATCCGGTCACCTAATATTATTTGTCATTTCGTAAATAGTTAGTAGTGCATATATATAAACTTATGGCAGGCGAAAACATGTTTGAAATTGCGGAGAGCTAACTTCAGAGGGGCAAACATAGCGTGCGCGTAGTTTACTCGTATTAAATTACTGTTCGATTCTTGGCGCGAACTTGAAAAATGGTGGTTCATTGCAATTTTGTTAATTGAATAATAATACTGTTATGTGTGTTTTGTGTTATAATGGTGTGATATAGTGCAAACAGTCTCACGGACGGTGTTATAGTATCAATTACGCAAAATTGCTAGGGTTTCGACGCGATCGGAAGAGTTTACCATGTCGAGTACATTCGGCATATGGATTCTTTCGAATTATGTTGAAACCAAGGCTGGCCTTTGAAGTTCTCGTCAAGAATCCAAAACAAGCGATAAAATGTACACATTATACATTTTATTGAGAAAGCTGAAGAAATGGCTTCGGCATAGTTTATAACCTCAAAATTTGTTCACCTAATTTTACTCGTCATTGGCTAGATAATCACTGGTTAAAGCCATTATTTAAAAAATAATTACTGTTGTTTGTTCAGGATGCATGTGAGCCGTCATGGCTCGCGTGTGCTGCGTGGAAGGATGTCGCACTGAGACCAGCGATGACCTCATATACTTCCAGTGAGTACCAGAGATATAAGTTGCTGCTGCAGCTGCCCTAAAAGTCTACTTTTATTAAGGCAATGCTTGTAAGTCAGCTGTATAATACACACTTAAGAGGGTATGCTGGTGTCAAAGCGCCCATACAAACGTAGTCCAGTCATATTTTGAGTATTAAGCTATGAAAATCTATGAAATTTTCAAGACACAATCTAGAAACAAATATCTGTGTCGGTGGTGAGTCAGATTTTCGTTTAAATATATACTTCCAGAGTTACAGGGCGTCAAAGAATTGTATTTTACGGTAATAAAAAGCCCCAACTTTGAACCTGATTTACAAGAGTATGAATCAATTTAGAACAATTTGGAAAAACCACCGACATCTGAAATTTCATTAGTATACTGTATTAAAAAAATGGTTACATAATATACTGTATCCTTCAAATGATCCCTGGACTACGAAACATCCAAATAACGGGTGGATAACTTCGCGTAGTGTATGCTGTCTCACCGTACGCGCTCGGGTAGGATAGGGCTCGGATAGGGACAGCTACAAAACAATGCAACCTTGAACGCGGCCACGTGGTCTTACCAACATAGCCTCTTAACATTCCCTATCTCAAAAACTACTGAACCGATTTTGATGAAACTTGCAGTCTTCCCTAAGTTGAACAATGCCTAGTTCAACAAAAAAGGATTATTTAAATCTAACTGCAGTGGGGACGTATATAGGCTGTTGATGATGGTAAATTTCGAAGGTTTTGTTCAGGTTTCCAGTGGCGCCGGCGTTACGTCGCAAGTGGCGCGCTCTGGTGCCGTGCGGCAAGCTCTCTGTGGACTCACTGATCTGCAGCCGACACTTCCGCACGCAGGACTACGAGACGGTGCGGGGCAAGGTGCGGCTGAGGGGGAAGGTGGTGCCGTGCCCGTTCAACGAGCAGGTGAGATCAGATCAAATTTCGCGACACTATAATTCTATCTCCTATTCAGGTAATTACTTATCAAAGCCAGCTATTATATTTTAAAAGATTACGGCAACAGAAATTTAGTATGGAAGCATTCTCAGCGGATCACCACCAAAATCATCATCCACAATAACAACTTATTCATACTCGTAGTTTATAATTGAACAACACCATGCCTGTATGTACTTTATATATATATTTATTTATTTTTCTGTTGTCCTTTTTTTCTGTTGTCTTAAACTGAAATAGGCTAATACGATAAGAGTCCAGGAGGATCGGCCCTGCTAGCTGAAGCACAGGTTCCACCTAGTTCGGCAGCAGTGGCTAAATTTATGTTAAAAACCTAAAAGCCAATTTTCTAACGAATAGGTATATTTGTCTTTGTTTTATATAACTACATTTACGTCAAAAAATTTAAATTATTATTTTTGTGGAAATAAATAAATATTTGATTTGATTTGAATAAAGACTCCAAAAAAAATCCCGTTAACTGCTGAAGATCCTCAGTCCTCATCCATTCACTCCTTGCTACTTTCTTAAGGTCGTAAGACCAGCGGGCTGGAGGCCGTTCCACCCTGCGTCTCCCGGTCCGAAGTCTCCACTCGAGAACCTTTCTGCTCCATCGACCGTCTGTTCGACGAATGTGATCTGCATTGCCACTTCAGCTTGCTTATTCGAGTAGCCATGTCGGTCACCTTTGTACGTCGGCGGATTTCATCATTCCTGACTTTGTCGCGCAAGGATATTCCAAGCATAGCCCTCTCCATCGCTCGATGTGCAACTCAATAACAATTGTACACGATAAGAAAATTAATAACAAAATATTTACGAAACTAGTTTCTATTTTCAGTCATCAGAGAAAACCCTTGATAGCAGCCAAGATGAAAGCAACGCAGCAGTTAAAACAGAAAATCAAGAGAAACAACCTCCAGACAAACCAGAAAATGATTCCAATCACAAACCGTTGAGCCAGGAGAATTCCCTTGACGGACACGGGGATTCCCCAGACGCTAAGGTGGATTCCACAGACGTCCAGGGGAATTCCCTAGATTTCCCAAATGGTCAGGGTGACCATGCAGATGGTGATGCGAATTCCCTAAACGGTAAAGAGAACAAGAAGGATATTGACATTAAAGCTGGCGAGAAAGACAAGGGGGATGAAAAAGCTCAGGAAAATGGAAATGTCCGAAAGATTATAGAAAAAGATAAAGAGGGTAAGAAAAGGAGAAAGAAGAAGAGAAAACGTAGCAAACATGAAGATGACAGTAGCCAGGGGACTGATGGCAGCCGCGATGGCAGTAATAAGGTTTGTTCGTGTTTTTTTATTGATAACTAGTAATTTAACTGTAAAGTAACTGGAATGTTGTGGATTTCTCTCGAATATTCTCGAATGTTCTGGACTGTTTTAGACATTTCTGGGGGGTGAAAATTCGAGCCCTTATATCTTCAACAGCTCACCCTTCAGGGAAAAATGGGAGCTTTCATGATGGATGTCGAAACTGTTAAACCACATCCAAGGATAAATATTAGTTATTTTTTTTAATATAAATTGTTATAATATACTACATTTCTGCATGAGCTTTTACTGTTTGTTTTTTACACACTCTAATTATATATAATTTATGTATGTATGTATGAAATGTTAATTTCTTTTGCGAAAATAAATTATTCTTTAAACCGAATTGAGACCGGCTTCAATTTATTTTATTATTTATTCAAATTCAAATATTTCGGCATTTATTTATTCAAAAAACAATTATTATTGTGTATGAAATATTAAATACTAATAGGCTTACAACTAATGGATTAATTAATGATACACGTCAAACTTACATTAAATTATTACAATTAATTACATTTGATGCCGGTATAAATGACTTGGCTGATGACGATGATGATGATGAACAAGTGTGTGTTCAGATGGGCGGGGCCAAGTCCTGCATGATCCAGGTGACGCCGGACTTCGACACGCTGGTGCGCGCCGCGTGCTCTATGCTCCACGCTGATGATGCAGCCACCGACGCCTGCTGCACCATCGAGTGGTGAGTCTCCCACTCAAAATTCAAATTCAAAAATTCAAAATTGTTTTATTTCTTTTCATAAAGTTGTTTACAGAACCAAGGTTGAGACCCTCTTGTGAGTATAAAAATACCTGTAACAGAAGCTTATTTTATAAATTGTAATAACCAGGGCCGGATTTAGGGGAGGGCAACCGGGGCGGAAGCCCCGGGGCCTCCACAAACAGGGGGCCCCCACAATACACTCCGGAAAATATACGAATAACTCTCACTAGAGAATAACCAGTGGAGGGCGCATGCGAGGCCCCCGCAGTTGTTATTAAAGCAAATTATAAAATTTAATGTCGTGGAATGTGTACTGCAACTTTAAGTTACACAAAAGGCGGAATAGTCATCATCATCAGCCGGGAAACGTCCACTGCTGGACATCCTCCTTCATGGTGCGCCACATCGACCGGTCCCGGGATACCTGCATCCAGCGACTCCCTGCGACTCTAACCAGGTCGTCGGTACATCTAGTAGGGGGACTCCCTGGTACGTGGTCGCCACTCGAGAACCTTTAATAATTCACAGGAATATTTCACAGATATTACAGAGATGTTTCAAATTCGGCCTGCACTTGTACACTATTTAAAAAATTAATTAATAATCTAAATATGCATAGAAAAATACCAGAATGTAACTGCTGCGTAAATAAATCTGTCAAAGATGTTAACCAGACTTTTTGGAGGTTAACTGCCATGATGATTTATGACAGATGGATTTTGAGCTTTTCAGCGCCATCTATCGAGGCCTTTAAGTACTCAACTGACATACGTCACAGAGTATGTCATTTTGGCAATTGCAGTGTCCCAGAAGCGTTAATAACACAAGAGAGCGACTCCGGATCCGAGAGGGAACTGCACAAGGAAGATATCGAGGACATCATAGCCAACTACCACATCAAGCAGGACAAGAAGGTCGCGGAGAGACTGAAGGCTGCCCAGCTGCAAGAGAACCAGGAGAACGACAGGCAGAGGAACTCGTAAGTGATGGAGAGGACATCATCATCATCAACCACTGCAGGGGCTCAGGCCTATTCTCCTACAGAGAGTGTTTCAGCCATGGTAGCTCAGTCGGGTAGAGCGTCAGTCCTTGAACAATCGAGGTCTGGGTTCGATCCTGGCTCGTAACAATGAGTTACAATTTGTTATTTATGTACGAATGATGAAAATCATCATCATTGGCTTTTCTGTGAAGGAAAACATCGTGAACAAACCTGCACACTCCTGAGAAGAAATTCACAGGAGTGTGTGAAGTCTACCAATCCGCACTGGTCCCGCGTGGTGCACTATGTCCCGTACACTCTCTGTAGGAGAGTAGGACTGAGCCCCTGCAGCACAACAAGCAGTTATTTAGTTTCTTTCCTAACAGACAGGGTAGTGACAGCCAGGATAATGAACGCCAGGGGACTGACAGCCAGGGGAGTTCATATAAAGGTGACATGTCTAGGGAGGGACGTGACAAGAGTGCCAGCGAGAGGAACGACGACCCGGATGTCATAGAGGTGGAATTCGAGTCGCCGACCTCACGTTACATAGAAATTTCCGTCGATCAAGGTGAGTGGTAATAATTGATGTTCTATATTTATGCACTTGGCCTTCATATCACCTGATGGTAAGTGACGATAAGGTTGATGGATTGTAAGTGTGCTGTCTCTGAAACTTTTGATACCAGAACATAAGTGCTATTAACACTGGCGGCAGACTTAGATAACATGGTAGTAGCCAGGTGGACATAGAAAATGCCCTACAACCAACCAAACTGAGTACCAGGTACCATCAACTGAGAATCGAACCCGGTAGTTTTGAATTTCTTCTCAGGAGTGTGCAGGTTTCCTCACGATGTTTTCCTTCACCGAAAAGCCAATGGTAATGATTTTTATCATTCGTACATAAATAACAAGAATCGAGCCAGGATCGAACCCAGACCTCGATTGTTCACGGGCTGACGCTCTACACAACTGAGCTACCATCACATTAAATTAAAATGATGATTTTTATGATATATGTCCCCCTAGGATCCAAGGGTGATAGCTCACAGGACGACTGTCTCATGGTGCTGGAGAAAGTGGAGGTGAGCATCGACCCTCGGGAGATGATGGAGCATGCCGCGGACGATCTGTGAGTCTCCTGACATACTACAACCCTTCATCCCCTTAGGGGATCAACTTACACATGTGTAATATACACGGAAGATCTATGCTTACGTTTATTTAATGATATAAAAACGTAAGTATTGGTCCTGCGTGTATGTTTGCGTTTTTTCTCCTTAACACCTTTAAGGGATCAACTTATAAAATGCTTTCTAAATTTCAGGAACAGTGTTTTCTATTAATGAACATAAATTAACGCAATTATAGCTCCTATATGTATGTTAGACAGTGTTTCTACCCCAAACATCCTTAGGAGATCAACTAACAAAAAAGTTTTCTTAATATTTTAAATATTGAATAAATATGTTTCTACAGTTAAATATGAACTAAAGTGACTATAGGACCTGTGTGTATGTTAGAAAGAGTTTTGTACCTTAACCCCTTAGGGGATTAATTTACCAAAATGCTTACTTAAGTATAAAAAATGTGTTTTCTATCACTAAACATAAATTAACGTAAGTATAGATCTTCTGTGTATTGAAGACAGCGTTTTATACTTTAACCCCCTTAGGGGATCAGCATACTAAACTTTCTAAACATTGTTTATACAGAAAATTAGTTAAATGGATAATTTATTATTTCGATCATGTAATAATGACAATTCTGGTCTAATAATCATTACCGGCCAAAGGCGCATCAAAAAATTAATAGAGCATCATTAATGATAGAATACAAGAAGACCAGAATACCCTCTATATATTTTTTCCTCCTATAGTGTGGGTGGAGGCGCCGCGATTCCGTGCTCTGTGGTTTAAATGTATGAAGCGATTGTAGATTTGAGTTCTAACTAAATAATTTTTCTGTGTTCCCCACAGACGAGCAGACCCGATCAGCCTTCTGACATCCAGCGACGACGATGACGTCATAGTGCAGGAGCCACATATAGACATCGTGGAGGTATCCGACGAGACCGACGAGGACGACGTGCCACTCATGCAGCTGGTGCGTCACGTGGAGCCCGCGCGTACGTTACATACATAGTCATAGTGCAGGTGACACATATAGACATCGTGGAGGTGTCCGACGAGGACGACGTGCCACTCATGCAGCTGGTGCGTCACGTCGAACCCGCGCGTACGTTACATACATAGTCATAGTGCAGGTGACACATATAGACATCGTGGAGGTGTCCGACGAGGACGACGTGCCACTCATGCAGCTGGTGCGTCACATGGAGCCCGCGCGTACGTTACATACATAGTCATAGTGCAGGTGACACATATAGACATCGTGGAGGTGTCCGACGAGGACGACGTGCCACTCATGCAGCTGGTGCGTCACATGGAGCCCGCGCGTACGTTACATACATAGTCATAGTGCAGGTGACACATATAGACATCGTGGAGGTGTCCGACGAGGACGACGTGCCACTCATGCAGCTGGTGCGTCACGTGGAGCCTGCGCGTACGTTACATACATAGTCATAGTGCAGGTGACACATATAGACATCGTGGAGGTGTCCGACGAGACCGACGAGGACGACGTGCCACTCATGCAGCTGGTGCGTCACGTGGAGCCCGCGCGTACGTTACATACATATTCATAGTGCAGGTGACACATATAGACATCGTGGAGGTGTCCGACGAGGACGACGTGCCACTCATGCAGCTGGTGCGTCACGTGGAGCCCGCGCGTACGTTACATACATAGTCATAGTGCAGGTGACACATATAGACATCGTGGAGGTGTCCGACGAGGACGACGTGCCACTCATGCAGCTGGTGCGTCACGTCGAACCCGCGCGTACGTTACATACATAGTCATAGTGCAGGTGACACATATAGACATCGTGGAGGTGTCCGACGAGGACGACGTGACACTCATGCAGCTGGTGCGTCACGTGGAGCCTGCGCGTACGTTACATACATAGTCATAGTGCAGGTGACACATATAGACATCGTGGAGGTGTCCGACGAGGACGACGTGCCACTCATGCAGCTGGTGCGTCACGTGGAGCCTGCGCGTACGTTACATACATAGTCATAGTGCAGGTGACACATATAGACATCGTGGAGGTGTCCGACGAGGACGACGTGCCACTCATGCAGCTGGTGCGTCACGTCGAACCCGCGCGTACTTTACATACATAGTCATAGTGCAGGTGACACATATAGACATCGTGGAGGTGTCCGACGAGGACGACGTGCCACTCATGCAGCTGGTGCGTCACGTCGAGCCTGCGCGTACGTTACATACATAGTCATAGTGCAGGTGACACATATAGACATCGTGGAGGTGTCCGACGAGGACGACGTGCCACTCATGCAGCTGGTGCGTCACGTGGAGCCTGCGCGTACGTTACATACATAGTCATAGTGCAGGTGACACATATAGACATCGTGGAGGTGTCCGACGAGGACGACGTGCCACTCATGCAGCTGGTGCGTCACGTGGAGCCCGCGCGTACGTTACATACATAGTCATAGTGCAGGTGACACATATATGTAGACATCGTGGAGGTGTCCGACGAGGACGACGTGCCACTCATGCAGCTGGTGCGTCACGTCGAACCCGCGTGTACGTTACATACATAGTCATAGTGCAGGTGACACATATAGACATCGTGGAGGTGTCCGACGAGGACGACGTGCCACTCATGCAGCTGGTGCGTCACGTGGAGCCTGCGCGTACGTTACATACATAGTCATAGTGCAGGTGACACATATAGACATCGTGGAGGTGTCTGACGAGGACGACGTGCCACTCATGCAGCTGGTGCGTCACGTGGAGCCCGCGCGTACGTTACATACATAGTCATAGTGCAGGTGACACATATAGACATCGTGGAGGTGTCCGACGAGGACGACGTGCCACTCATGCAGCTGGTGCGTCACGTGGAGCCCGCGCGTACGTTACATACATAGTCATAGTGCAGGTGACACATATAGACATCGTGGAGGTGTCCGACGAGGACGACGTGTCACTCATGCAGCTGGTGCGTCACGTGGAGCCCGCGCGTACGTTACATACATAGTCATAGTGCAGGTGACACATATAGACATCGTGGAGGTGTCCGACGAGGACGACGTGCCACTCATGCAGCTGGTGCGTCACGTGGAGCCCGCGCGTACGTTACATACATAGTCATAGTGCAGGTGACACATATAGACATCGTGGAGGTGTCCGACGAGGACGACGTGCCACTCATGCAGCTGGTGCGTCACGTGGAGCCCGCGCGTACGTTACATACATAGTCATAGTGCAGGTGACACATATAGACATCGTGGAGGTGTCCGACGAGGACGACGTGCCACTCATGCAGCTGGTGCGTCACGTGGAGCCTGCGCGTACGTTACATACATAGTCATAGTGCAGGTGACACATATAGACATCGTGGAGGTGTCCGACGAGGACGACGTGCCACTCATGCAGCTGGTGCGTCACGTGGAGCCCGCGCGTACGTTACATACATAGTCATAGTGCAGGTGACACATATAGACATCGTGGAGGTGTCCGACGAGGACGAAGTGCCACTCAACGATCGGGGTAATTGCTGTATGCAGATGTAGACTATGTCCAGCAGTGGACATTTACAGGATGATGATGATTGTGTAGGGAGTTTCAATTTTTTTACTGTAGTTGTTTTGTAAAAGTGATCATGTCTCCCGCAGGTTCCCGCTATGCTTACCATTGCTACCACTGTAAATATCAGTCGTGCAACCGCGTCGACTACGCCCGACACAGCCTGACACACAGCCGCGTGATTCAGATGTGTGATGTGTGCGAATTCACTACGGCGAGCAACGCACAGTTCGCTCGCCACAAACGAAAACACAAAGACGAGAAACGCTTCAAGTGCCACATGTGCGAGTTCAAAGCGCGTTATAACATGACTCTAATATACCATATGAAGTCTTGTCATGACGCCAGCGTTGTCTACAGTGACAAAATTTCCGAGAGAAACACAAAACACAAGAAGAATAAATTTCGGTGTACGAATTGTAGCTTTAGGTCTGCCTTCAAGGTGAATTTAGTCAGACATACCAAGGTTTGTTCGAAGAATGATAAATGGCATAAATGCGATGTGTGTGACTACGAGACGAAGAGGAAATCGGATTTGAAGAGGCACAAAATAAGTAAACATAAGGAGTTCGAGGAGGTAGATGATGATTATGAACCCAAGTAGGTTTTTAGGATTTTGGTGGTCGAAGATGCGGGTCGTCTACAGATTTCCCTCAGACATTTCCAGGTCAAGACATAACAACATAACAACAATACATACGAAATTAGAGTACAAACAAAATGGCGGAGATCAGTGGGGTGCGCGTGCGCATGTTTTGTGTAAGCTGCGTCAACGCTTATGTACACTCGAGTACAAAAGTATGTAATCATTTCTATGGTTCCGTACCCAAAGGGTAACCAACGGGACCCTATTTATTAGTAAGCTTTCGCTGTCCGTCCTGCCTGTCAGCGGGCTGTATCTCATGATCGGTAATAGGTAGACAACTGACGCGTACCATCGTAGGCCACATTTTCACTTACCACCAAATGAGATCGTGGCTGATACCAATGAGTTACAATTTGTTATTTGGAATTTATGTACGAATGATACAAATCATTACCATTGGCTTTTCTGTGAAGGAAAACATCGTGAGGGAACCTGCACACTCCTGAGCAGAAATTCAAAGGTGTGTGTGAAGTCTGCCAATGCGCACTGGTCCCGCGTGGTGCACTATTGTACTATCAGAGTCAGAGAATAATAATCAATGTAAGGTCTGTAATTGCGTACAGCCGTCAAACAAGGTCTGTGTATGTCTGTCATCGAACGAAGTTGAAAATTGTTAAACATGTTCTGTCTCCGATTGTACTTTACTTTGTTATTGAATGAAATGTCAAAATCATTTTGTAAATAGGTTTTTTTGTTTGTTTCGTTTTCAATTATGTGAATACGTTTCAATGATAAATTGGGGTGGTCCAATATTTGAAACCTTGACTATTTTTACTAAGTTACGTCGCCACTGGTCGGAGGGCGCCACTGTACTATATAAATGCAAGGTGTCGTGTACTGGGATTTTAGTTCCAGAAATAAACGTCGGCGAAGGTGTGTCGTATCTTTTTCTAATTATACCTGAAACTAGATTCAGACCGCGGCTTCGCCCGCGTGAACTTAAGGATGTATCCCATGGACTACATAACAAATGTCAAACTGACGTGGCACTTCCTGTCAGTGTCTTCGCGTCAACGAATAATTATTTGGATGTTATTCATACTACAATTCATAAATCGTTATTAAAATATAGGGGGTGGGGGGAAGTAAGAGGGTACAAGAGTCTCATCTCTACCAAATATATTTTTTAAAAACATAAAAATTAGTCTAGCCGTTTCACAGGAGTGCGATCACAAACCCAGTGACACGAAATTTACATAATTATTTTAGACTGCATCCCTAATTTTATCCCCTTTAGGAGATGATTATTTAAAAAATTCTAAAATAAGTCACTTAAAATTTTCCTGCTATTGATTTCGAAAACAACATAGTTCCCCTACAAACTCTCATCCCCTTTTCGTCCCCATTAATATACTGCGAAACGCGTATTTCTTTGTGTCTAATCTAGCCACACTGAAATTAAAATTTGCTTCTCTGATTTCACTGATTGACTGAGACGAGACACGCGCCTGATTGCATAATAAACCGATCGAGTCCCGTACTTCCACCATAATCTACTATTTCGGGCTATTATAATTTTAATCAACTATATCATAATACCTTCGTCTATGTTAAGATTGCACCTGTCTCTGTTCAACACAGTGTTACATAGCTCTTTGTGTGAGAGAAAAAACATAGAGGGCGCCACTAGTCACTCTTTGTTTAGAATTTCAAAAGTTGGACAACCCCATCCCATGATAAAAGTTTCATACTAAATTTCTTTTAACATAATCTTTTAAAATAAAATAACTGGCTTTGTGCAGTAACTATCTAAAAATAGTACATCAGATTGTGATGTCGCGAAATGAGTATCATTAACATACAACTTCACAGTGAATCACAATTTAATTACACACTTTTTGGATTATTGTTTAAAAGCGCCATCTATGAATGTTAATTTCGCGACACTAAACTCCGATGTTCTATTTTAGGTGATTACTTATCAAAGCCAATTATTCTATTTTAAAAGTTTCTGATAAAAGAATTGTAGGGGAACATTCTGAAAGAATTACCGTAATTTTTTTATTTATGTCATAAAATAAATGTTTGTAATACTTAAAAAGATTGTTTTTGGACATAGAAACTAATAAAAACAAGTGTAAATATAGCATTGTAACAGATGAGATTTGTTTTTCATTTGTCAAACCACAGCCCACTCACGACATCTACTTCATATTGTCTAACACTAACAATTCAATCATTTTTGTCGATTTCATTCCATTTTGTCGAGAGTCGAGGGTTTCCCCAAAAAATTATTTCACTCTTTTCCGATTATAACTTTCACATTTGTAGTGGGTTTTTTCAAAATTTGAATTTGGTTTTTTTATTTTAAGCTTTTTAGAGAATTCATGTGTTGTTGTCTAAATATCGGGACTTATAAATGACGTGTCATGACAAACAATATGTGCAATTGAATTTAAAATCCCAACATACTCTCAAACTTAAACCCTCAACATCCTTAAAAGAGCCCAAACATGGCTCACTAGCTTTTTGCCTTCATAAGGTTCCCTTTAACGTCGTTCTGATCCATCATCAGACCCTCAAAAGTTCATGTGCAGGTTCTGCTCACCAAACACTTTCAAAAGAGCCCAAACACGGCTCACTAGCTATTTGCCTTCGTAAGATTCCCTTCAACGTCGTTCTGATCCATCATCAGACCCTCAAAAGTTCATGTGCAGGTTCTGCTCACCAAACGCTTTCAAAAGTGCCTAAACACGGCTCACTAGCTATTTGCCTTCGTAAGATTCCCTTCAACGTCGTTCTGATCCATCATCAGACCCTCAAAAGTTCATGTGCAGGTTCTGCTCACCAAACGCTTTCAAAAGTGCCTAAACACGGCCTAGTAGCTATAAGACTTCGCAAAGTTCTCTATCCCTCATTTGAATGAGTGAAAATCTTGATTACAGCGCCCCCTGGTGAGATAGCGCCTTACCACCTATCTAAGAACCATCGCTGACGTATCAAAAAACCGTATGTAAATCGGTCAAACCGTTCTGGAGATAAGTGGCAACATTGGTTTGTATGTACACACAAACAAACATCCTCTCACCCTAAACGCATATACTGTCTCCGTTCCGTCGTGGGTAAAAATACGAAAGCAAGCATATCGTAAGTACCTACATAAATCAGCCGCATTCAGTGAGGTAGAGCGAGACAGCACTACTGCTTACAAAGCAATAGAAAGAGATGAATATAGTACCTACGCTTGCGTCTGCGGACACAATAGCGGCGGCAATACACACGATAAACCTCCTTTGTAATATGCGAGCCTGGTACATATTTCAAGGGTCGGCCGCATAACTAAGGCTCATTCGTTATGACTATTGTTACCGGCAATAACATCCGGTGCAAGTGCTACCAGCGACATCTATATGAAGAGGCATAACAAGCACCTCCAGCAGGTGCTCGAAACGCGCGTCACATCAAATTAAGTTAATACAAGTTACTCGGATACGTGACTGAACGATATTAACAATTAGTCATAAATGTTTAAACAATAACTACGTTTGTATTTTGATATTGTATACTTGATTCTATGATTTATTAACGAGAAAGATAAATATTGTATAATATGTCGTAGGCAATTACTTCCGGCGAGAAGGCGATACACGCTGCCTCAACCAGCACGGTTTATCTAATTTATTGGAATAATTATGTATTTAAATAATGTGAGCCTTTAGTAACAAATATTGGATATAATTATCCATTCTGGAATTTCAGTATTAACGTAATTGGTTATAGAGATTAATTAATATTGTATAACTGTGCCTGTTTTGATTCACGAAGTTGTTGTTTTTGATGTAGGAACTGACGATGGTGGTAGCTATGAGGATCGTAGTATAAAACTGATGAACACTCATTTTGTAAATCATTCCTGTTGTGAATTTTGTTGAAATAGTACTAGTAAACGTTACTCTGCCCGACTGTGTGTTGAGAACATGAGAATATATTGAGGAATATACAATTATACATGCCTGATGGATTGAATCGACTAAGAGTTTTATTACTGAAAATACTGATGCACACACATTATTTTTCCCTACGTAAAACTATGAAAAACTGATTGAAGAGAACTCCATTTATCTATAAAAGCCTGGTACAATGGATTCAATCGAGGTGCAAGTTTTTTTTTTAAATATTGGCTTTAACCAATGGTTATCTAGCCAATGACGAGTAAACTCCCTTCACCGTTGGTGCATAATTCAAATCTACTAATTTGACTAATATGGAATCCAGATTTAGTTAAGAAATGAATCAACATATAAGAAATAACACTTTATAATAACACTGTATGGTGTGTGTGTGTGTGTGATATAACACAGTATAAGAGGTATATGAAAATAACTAAAAATAAATGTTTGAGAAATCTATATCATGTTTTATTCAATAATTGCTACTGAAAATATACTAAATACCGAGTAATTTTAAAATTGTTGGTCTTCAGTAAGTCATAACTCGTAAACGGTGCGTCCTAGGCCAAAAATAACCAAATTTTCAAGCCCCCCTTGACAAATACCCCCCGTCTCTTAAATTTTTCTGTCGAATGAACCCATCATCATCATCATCAAATATCATCACTAGAAAGTGAATGGGTTCAATAGCAGTATAATGATAATTTTAAAATTGTTGGTCTTCAGTAAGTCATAACTCGTAAACGGTGCGTCCTAGGCCAAAAATAGCCGAATTTTGAACACCCCCTTGACGAACACCCCCTTGACGAACACCCCCCGTCGCTTAAATTTTTCTGTCGAATGAACCCATAATCATCATCATCAAATATCATCACTAGAAAGTGAATGGGTTCAATAGCAGTACAATGGTAATTTTAAAATTGTTGGTCTTCAGTAAGTCATAACTCGTAAACGGTGCGTCCTAGGCCAAAAATAGCCGAATTTTGAACACCCCCTTGACGAATACCCCCCGTCTCTTAAATTTTTCTGTCGAATGAACCCATAATCATCATCATCAAATATCATCACTAGAAAGTGAATGGGTTAAATAGCAGTACAATGGTAATTTTAAAATTGTTGGTCTTCAGTAAGTCATAACTCGTAAACGGTGCGTCCTAGGCCAAAAATAGCCGAATTTTGAACACCCCCTTGACGAATACCCCCCGTCGCTTAAATTTTTCTGTCGAATGAACCCATAATCATCATCATCAAATATCATCACTAGAAAGTGAATGGGTTAAATAGCAGTATAATGATAATTTTAAAATTGTTGGTCTTCAGTAAGTCATAACTCGTAAACGGTGCGTCCTAGGCCAAAAATAGCCGAATTTTGAACACCCCCTTGACGAATACCCCCCGTCGCTTAAATTTTTCTGTCGAATGAACCCATAATCATCATCATCAAATATCATCACTAGAAAGTGAATGGGTTCAATAGCAGTACAATGGTAATTTTAAAATTGTTGGTCTTCAGTAAGTCATAACTCGTAAACGGTGCGTCCTAGGCCAAAAACAACCAAATTTTCAGCCCCCATTGACGAATACCCCCCGTCGCTTAAATTTTTCTGTCGAATGAACCCATAATCATCGTCATCAAATATCATCACTAGAAAGTGAATGGGTTCAATAGCAGTACAATGGTAATTTTAAAATTGTTGGTCTTCAGTAAGTCATAACTCGTAAACGGTGCGTCCTAGGCCAAAAATAACCAAATTTTCAAGCCCCCCTTGACGAACACCCCCCGTCGCCTAAATTTTTCTGTCGAATGAACCCATAATCATCGTCATCAAATATCATCACTAGAAAGTGAATGGGTTCAATAGCAGTACAATGGTAATTTTAAAATTGTTGGTCTTCAGTAAGTCATAACTCGTAAACGGTGCGTCCTAGGCCAAAAATAACCAAATTTTCAAGCCCCCCTTGACGAATACCCCCCGTCGCTTAAATTTTTCTGTCGAATGAACCCATAATCATCATCATCAAATATCATCACTAGAAAGTGAATGGGTTCAATAGCAGTACAATGGTAATTTTAAAATTGTTGGTCTTCAGTAAGTCATAACTCGTAAACGGTGCGTCCTAGGCCAAAAATAACCAAATTTTCAAGCCCCCCTTGACGAATACCCCCCGTCGCTTAAATTTTTCTGTCGAATGAACCCATAATCATCATCATCAAATATCATTACTAGAAAGTGAATGGGTTCAATAGCAGTACAATGGTAATTTTAAAATTGTTGGTCTTCAGTAAGTCATAACTCGTAAACGGTGCGTCCTAGGCCAAAAATAGCCGAATTTTGAACACCCCCTTGACGAACACCCCCCGTCGCTTAAATTTTTCTGTCGAATGAACCCATAATCATCATCATCAAATATCATCACTAGAAAGTGAATGGGTTCAATAGCAGTACAATGGTAATTTTAAAATTGTTGGTCTTCAGTAAGTCATAACTCGTAAACGGTGCGTCCTAGGCCAAAAATAACCAAATTTTCAAGCCCCCCTTGACGAACACCCCCCGTCGCCTAAATTTTTCTGTCGAATGAACCCATAATCATCATCATCAAATATCATCACTAGAAAGTGAATGGGTTCAATAGCAGTACAATGGTAATTTTAAAATTGTTGGTCTTCAGTAAGTCATAACTCGTAAACGGTGCGTCCTAGGCCAAAAATAACCAAATTTTCAAGCCCCCCTTGACGAACACCCCCCGTCGCCTAAATTTTTCTGTCGAATGAACCCATAATCATCATCATCAAATATCATCACAAGAAAGTGAATGGGTTCAATAGCAGTACAATGGTAATTTTAAAATTGTTGGTCTTCAGTAAGTCATAACTCGTAAACGGTGCGTCCTAGGCCAAAAATAACCAAATTTTCAAGCCCCCCTTGACGAACACCCCCCGTCGCCTAAATTTTTCTGTCGAATGAACCCATAATCATCATCATCAAATATCATCACTAGAAAGTGAATGGGTTCAATAGCAGTACAATGGTAATTTTAAAATTGTTGGTCTTCAGTAAGTCATAACTCGTAAACGGTGCGTCCTAGGCCAAAAATAACCAAATTTTCAAGCCCCCCTTGACGAACACCCCCCGTCGCTTAAATTTTTCTGTCGAATGAACCCATAATCATCATCATCAAATATCATCACTAGAAAGTGAATGGGTTCAATAGCAGTACAATGGTAATTTTAAAATTGTTGGTCTTCAGTAAGTCATAACTCGTAAACGGTGCGTCCTAGGCCAAAAATAACCAAATTTTCAACCCCCCGTCGCTTAAATTTTTCTGTCGAATGAACCCATAATCATCATCATCAAATATCATCACTAGAAAGTGAATGGGTTCAATAGCAGTACAATGGTAATTTTAAAATTGTTGGTCTTCAGTAAGTCATAACTCGTAAACGGTGCGTCCTAGGCCAAAAATAACCAAATTTTCAACCCCCCGTCGCTTAAATTTTTCTGTCGAATGAACCCATAATCATCATCATCAAATATCATCACTAGAAAGTGAATGGGTTCAATAGCAGTACAATGGTAATTTTAAAATTGTTGGTCTTCAGTAAGTCATAACTCGTAAACGGTGCGTCCTAGGCCAAAAATAACCAAATTTTCAAGCCCCCCTTGACGAACACCCCCCGTCGCCTAAATTTTTCTGTCGAATGAACCCATAATCATCATCATCAAATATCATCACTAGAAAGTGAATGGGTTCAATAGCAGTACAATGGTAATTTTAAAATTGTTGGTCTTCAGTAAGTCATAACTCGTAAACGGTGCGTCCTAGGCCAAAAATAACCAAATTTTCAACCCCCCGTCGCTTAAATTTTTCTGGCGAATGAACCCATAATCATCATCATCAAATATCATCACTAGAAAGTGAATGGGTTCAATAGCAGTACAATGGTAATTTTAAAATTGTTGGTCTTCAGTAAGTCATAACTCGTAAACGGTGCGTCCTAGGCCAAAAATAACCAAATTTTCAACCCCCCGTCGCTTAAATTTTTCTGTCGAATGAACCCATAATCATCATCATCAAATATCATCACTAGAAAGTGAATGGGTTCAATAGCAGTACAATGGTAATTTTAAAATTGTTGGTCTTCAGTAAGTCATATCTCTTAAACGGTGCGTCCTAGGCCAAAAATAACCAAATTTTCAACCCCCCGTCGCTTAAATTTTTCTGTCGAATGAACCCATAATCATCATCATCAAATATCATCACTAGAAAGTGAATGGGTTCAATAGCAGTACAATGGTAATTTTAAAATTGTTGGTCTTCAGTAAGTTATATCTCTTAAACGGTGCGTCCTAGGCCAAAAATAACCAAATTTTCAACCCCCCGTCGCTTAAATTTTTCTGTCGAATGAACCCATAATCATCATCATCAAATATCATCACTAGAAAGTGAATGGGTTCAATAGCAGTACAATGGTAATTTTAAAATTGTTGGTCTTCAGTAAGTCATATCTCTTAAACGGTGCGTCCTAGGCCAAAAATAACCAAATTTTCAACCCCCCGTCGCTTAAATTTTTCTGTCGAATGAACCCATAATCATCATCATCAAATATCATCACTAGAAAGTGAATGGGTTCAATAGCAGTACAATGGTAATTTTAAAATTGTTGGTCTTCAGTAAGTCATATCTCTTAAACGGTGCGTCCTAGGCCAAAAATAACCAAATTTTCAACCCCCCGTCGCTTAAATTTTTCTGTCGAATGAACCCATAATCATCATCATCAAATATCATCACTAGAAAGTGAATGGGTTCAATAGCAGTACAATGGTAATTTTAAAATTGTTGGTCTTCAGTAAGTCATATCTCTTAAACGGTGCGTCCTAGGCCAAAAATAACCAAATTTTCAACCCCCCGTCGCTTAAATTGTTCTGTCGAATGAACCCATAATCATCATCATCAAATATCATCACTAGAAAGTGAATGGGTTCAATAGCAGTACAATGGTAATTTTAAAATTGTTGGTCTTCAGTAAGTCATATCTCTTAAACGGTGCGTCCTAGGCCAAAAATAACCAAATTTTCAACCCCCCGTCGCTTAAATTTTTCTGTCGAATGAACCCATAATCATCATCATCAAATATCATCACTAGAAAGTGAATGGGTTCAATAGCAGTACAATGGTAATTTTAAAATTGTTGGTCTTCAGTAAGTCATAACTCGTAAACGGTGCGTCCTAGGCCAAAAATAACCAAATTTTCAAGCCCCCCTTGACGAACACCCCCCGTCGCCTAAATTTTTCTGTCGAATGAACCCATAATCATCATCATCAAATATCATCACTAGAAAGTGAATGGGTTCAATAGCAGTACAATGGTAATTTTAAAATTGTTGGTCTTCAGTAAGTCATAACTCGTAAACGGTGCGTCCTAGGCCAAAAATAACCAAATTTTCAACCCCCCGTCGCTTAAATTTTTCTGTCGAATGAACCCATAATCATCATCATCAAATATCATCACTAGAAAGTGAATGGGTTCAATAGCAGTACAATGGTAATTTTAAAATTGTTGGTCTTCAGTAAGTCATAACTCGTAAACGGTGCGTCCTAGGCCAAAAATAACCAAATTTTCAAGCCCCCCTTGACGAACACCCCCCGTCGCCTAAATTTTTCTGTCGAATGAACCCATAATCATCATCATCAAATATCATCACTAGAAAGTGAATGGGTTCAATAGCAGTACAATGGTAATTTTAAAATTGTTGGTCTTCAGTAAGTCATAACTCGTAAACGGTGCGTCCTAGGCCAAAAATAACCAAATTTTCAACCCCCCGTCGCTTAAATTTTACTGGCGAATGAACTCATAACCATCATCATCAAATATCATCACTAGAAAGTGAATGGGTTCAATAGCAGTACAATGGTAATTTTAAAATTGTTGGTCTTCAGTAAGTCATAACTCGTAAACGGTGCGTCCTAGGCCAAAAATAACCAAATTTTCAACCCCCCGTCGCTTAAATTTTTCTGTCGAATGAACCCATAATCATCATCATCAAATATCATCACTAGAAAGTGAATGGGTTCAATAGCAGTACAATGGTAATTTTAAAATTGTTGGTCTTCAGTAAGTCATATCTCTTAAACGGTGCGTCCTAGGCCAAAAATAACCAAATTTTCAACCCCCCGTCGCTTAAATTTTTCTGTCGAATGAACCCATAATCATCATCATCAAATATCATCACTAGAAAGTGAATGGGTTCAATAGCAGTACAATGGTAATTTTAAAATTGTTGGTCTTCAGTAAGTCATATCTCTTAAACGGTGCGTCCTAGGCCAAAAATAACCAAATTTTCAACCCCCCGTCGCTTAAATTTTACTGGCGAATGAACCCATAACCATCATCATCAAATATCATCACTAGAAAGTGAATGGGTTCAATAGCAGTACAATGGTAATTTTAAAATTGTTGGTCTTCAGTAAGTCATATCTCTTAAACGGTGCGTCCTAGGCCAAAAATAACCAAATTTTCAACCCCCCGTCGCTTAAATTTTTCTGTCGAATGAACCCATAATCATCATCATCAAATATCATCACTAGAAAGTGAATGGGTTCAATAGCAGTACAATGGTAATTTTAAAATTGTTGGTCTTCAGTAAGTCATATCTCTTAAACGGTGCGTCCTAGGCCAAAAATAACCAAATTTTCAACCCCCCGTCGCTTAAATTTTACTGGCGAATGAACTCATAACCATCATCATGGAAAGTGAATGGGGTCAATAGATCATGGCAATCATAGGGACTTGCATGTCATATTTACGGCCAAGCAGGTCAGAGAGGTTGTGAAAGGGATGACCAGAGTCAAGTTACCTGGGCACGATAAAGCAGCAGTAAAACGTCCAGTTGGAAGGTGAACAAATTTTGATGTTATAAACTATGCCGAAGCCATTTCATCAGCTTTCTCAATAATGTGTACATTTTATCGCTTGTTTTGGATTCTTGACGAGAATTTCAAAGGCCAGCCTTGTTTTCAACATTACTCGAAAGAATCCATATGCCGAATGTACTCGACATGGTGAACTCTTCCGATCGCGTCGAAACCCTCACAATTTTGCGTAATTGATACTATAACACCGTCCGTGACACTTTTTGCACTATATCACACCATTATATCACAAAACACACATAACAGTATTATTAACGAATTAACAAAATTGCAATGAACTACCATTTTTCATGTTCGCGCCAAGAATCCCGAGGTGTTAGTTGGAATTTTTATCCGTTCGTTCCGGGTTCGATTCTCAGTGGGGATACCTCTCGGAACTATATTTGGTTGGTGGTATGTCATTTTCTATATCAGCCTGCCTAGCTACCACAATGTGACGTGTCAGCCGCCAAACAGCTGCGTTAATAGCACTGTTGTGTTCCGGTATGAAAGGTAGCGGCTTTCAATTATTACAGACTTCTAAAATGGAAAAGGTTGAAAACGGATGTTGAATAAAAACGAACCCACTAAAACTTAATTAAACTTTATTAAAATAATTTTACAAAATAGCTTGATTTACAATACATATAAGTTACAATAAAAGTCTAACTTATTTTAATACAATTTTGAGTTTAAAAATGGAATGTTTACTTATGAGAGTTGTACTTATAAATACTTCTACGCATTTGTCTATCTAGTCTATGGTTTTCTTATAAAAACATCAAAAACAGTAACGAGTTTTACACAAAAATATCAAAAACTGTTTTAAATCCATAATGTATCACCTGATTTTTTTATAGATATCACTGCAAGTAAACAATATCAAGACGCCATTTTGGATTCGGTTACTTTATTTCAAAAATTTAAAATGGCTGTAACTTCATCAGTTTCTGTTAGATCGCTGAAGACCATAGTATAGGATCCGATGATCGTCCTTCACTATTCAGACTATTGTTAATTAAAAATTATAAAAAATTATTATATGGTGGGCACGCCGGCGAAATTATGAAAAATAATATTTTTTTATAATTTAAATTAATTCTAATCGTGAACATTTTTTCGCTGTGGGGGAAGTGGAAGTTCAGCAGTGGAAGTTTCCGGAAGTCTTCAAGTTTCAAGGAATACACCGTGTATATTTCATACGGGCGTATAATTTATCCAGATATAGTTTACGACCGTACAAATCATATGTGAAAGCAGTTTTGTTAAATAGCTTAAATAATAAAGAGTTAATCATTTTTAAAAGTACCGACCGAGCAGCAATGTATTGCATCCAAATTGACATTGCGTGCTCAATTATTTTATGTATAAAAAACACAACTAACGAAATATGTAAACATGTTGTTTAGGACTAACAAAATACATACACGTCCATATGAACTATACACGTTATCGACTCAATAACTGTTTTTAGAAAGTCATCCCTAGTATAAAACTATTTGACTAAAATAAAATTGCTCTAGATAAGCAGCATCGAAGTATGTACCTTATTGTTATTATTACATGGTGGCAATTGTAGCAAATCATAAGTCTGTATGACGTCGATACATGATAGGTTCATGTCCAGCAGCGGCCATAAGCAGTGGATAACAAAGCAGGGTGTGTAATAAATGAGAGAAATTAGGTACTGGGCATCGGCAATACTAGTTTTGGACGTGTTTTAACGGACGCTGAAGTTACATGTTCTATAAGAAACCAGCAATGTACATCGTTTGAAATCTCATTTTGTAACCTATCAGAGTTTTGCCGGTTGTATAGCGTCAGTTAATACATCGATACTAGCACGTGGTCGGCTTGTTGGGTGCCACGCGGCACACCACCTTCTTCAGGTCTGAGAAAGCCTCGTCTTGGACGGCTTGATCGAATTTCTGGAACAAACATTGAAAGGTTAGCATTTTTCGTTTATAATTGTTTTTGCTAATGGTCTAATGAGAAGTTACGGTACAGCGATATGATTCAGCAGCCTCACGCGATGTATCATTTGCCCTTCCCTGCAGACTGCCTTTCCAAAAGTGGCCAAGCAAATATTCGAACAATCCGAGTTCAGAGTATACCCGTACACTGTGGATATTCCTACAGCTCGCAACAAGCATTTCGCTTCCACGTTTATCGTGCGTACAGCAAAAATATGGAATACACTACCGGTTTACGTGTTCCACGAACTACAACTTGGGAATCTTCAAAAGAAGAGTAAATAGTCACCTTCTTGACCAACACGTATCGTCGACCTCATCGTCACTTACCATCAGGTGAGATTGAGGTCAAGTGTTGGTCTTCGATAAAAATCTTCGATAAAAAAAAAGTGAAATGATTCTGGCGTAACCAAAACAATGCAGCCAGGATCAAGCTAAGTCACGACTTCGTTAACTCAGCAATAAATCACCCACGACTAATATCATTCAATCACGATTCCGCACGCCGCTAGCAAGCTTTCTTCCTGCTAGCCTCCTACGCAGTGCTTTAAATTGCCCCTATCCAATTACGCGCGAGCTGACTCAGCCATAACCGAACTGACTCAGAAACAATTGCACTGACTCAGATATGACCGAACTGACTCAGACATAAGCGAGTTGACTCAACTACGAGCTCGTTACAATACCTCATTGATAACGATGGTTGGCACGAAGGCGAGGGGTCGCAGCACGGCGTCGGTCTTGGCTCCGTAGGTTGCCAGCAAGCTATTTCCCTGATCGCCACCCGCGCAGTCCTTCAGGTTTTTCGCTTCGCCCGACTTGCCTACTTGCGATAGGCACTGGGGACAAAAACAATACAATAGGCCTGTTTCCACTAATAACAAATTGCTTGGTTTATAGTTTCTAATTATAAATGAGGAGACGAAGATAAGAAAAAACTAGTATATTTCTCAAAAAAGTTAAAGATTATTAATATTTTTAGAAAATGAATTCGAAAAAAATAGGCATTAGGTCACGTGACAACGAACACGAAGAACGCGGCGCAAGAAAGTGTGACGTCACGCCTCGCAAAACATCATTGTTGTTGTTGACGTTTTCATATTACAGAGCAGGTTATTTCGCGAGCTGTGACGTCATTCAAGACGCCATGACACTATTCAGCGTTTTCGAGGGAAATCTAAATGGCTTTTTAAAATACAAAATACGTAATGTAAATATTGATTTTTCTTTAAAATATAGTTTTTTTGGGATAAAATAGATATTAAAGTATATAATTAGCCAAGTTTTCAAATTTAGTCAACTAGCCTATTGAATTGAATCGTTTATTGTAGTTAAACAGTCATGGTAGGTATCTCAGTTGTGTAGAGCGTCAGTCCTTGAACAATCCTGGTCACGGTTCCACCCTGGCTCGTACCAATGAGTTACAATTTGTTATTTGGAATTTATGTACGAATGATAAAATTCATTACCCTTGGCTTTTCGGTGAAGGAAAACATCGTGAACAAACCTGCACACTACTGAGCAGAAGTTCAAAGGTGTGTGTGAAGTCTACCAATGCACACTGGTCCCGCGTGGTGTACTATGTCCCATACACTCTGTAGGAGAGTAGGACTGAGCTGCAGTGGGGACATGTATAGGCTGTTGATGACGATGATTGAAGATACACGATTATACAACATTTTTTCTCTAAGCCTAAGTTAATTTTAGTTTCGTTACGCATTATAATAAAATAGAATAATCTAATGATGCCATTCCATCGACTAGAGCTTTGATGAATTTATTTATACAAGATGTCGTAAATATACAGGTATTAAGCTCTGGTTTCTTAGGGAAACGGTGCCGTCATATAGCGGCCGTAATATAGCGGTGAATGACGTCACTAGAACGTTGTCTATGTAAACAAAATGGCGCCGTTTCCTAAAGAGCGGTAAATAAGTAACGTCAGAAAGTGGTGCCGACATTTGCATGACGGCCGTCTTGACGGTGTCAGATAGCGGTGAAGCCATTTATATATTTCCTGCCAGTTCCAAATGCAACTGGCAGGTGTCCAGCGCTATGTTACAACGGCCGTGGTACATTCTATATGTCGTCACCGTAAAGACGGCCGTATTTTTGCGTCGGTAATATTACGGCCGCCATGTGACGGCACCGCTGTACGAGGTAGGTTTCCTCACCGTGTCCAGAGACTTGTCGGGGCTGGCCTGCCCCATCAGGCAGATCACCAGCTCCATTTTATCCGTGTCCTGCAGGTTGCGGTCCTTGAGGATACAGGCTTGCACCTGGAGACAGTAACAACATTGTTTTAAACGCAAATATTGACTCACCTGATTCAGTGCACCTACCATGAGTTTACGCAGTCGATAACGTGTATCGTTAACTATCGCTCTGTCCTTGTCACCCGCATCTCGACTGAGCAGCATTTCCGATAGTATCCGATATGCGTTACCGCATGCGTAAACTCATGCTCTGCTACTTTGCACACCGAAACACAACAGTGCTATTAAAACTGCTGTTTCTACTCTCTTCGATTCTTTATAACCGACTTTAAAAAAATCATAACTTTTGACTGTGGCAACCGATTTGGATGATTCTTTTTTTATTTGAAAGCTGGTCCCCGTGTGGTCCCATTTAAATTTGGTCCAGTTCTGACAACGGTATCCATGAGAAAACGATATAAACCTTAAATTTGCCTTATTAAAAGTAGACTTTTAGGGCAATTGAAGTCGGTTTCCAGTTCTTTTTGAACGCATTTACTTGTAACACAAAGCGACTGCCCTAAGTCAAGGCTAGTTGCTAAAATAATCATAACCGTATGAGCCATTTCCACACTCGACAAATCCCTTTAAAGCTGTAATGGTCGCAGGACAGACACACACAAAAATGGCGGCAGACTTAGGTAACACAGTAGCTAGCCAGGCGAACTTATAAAAATACACCCTACACCCAACCAAACCGAATATCACAGACACTACGCACTGGCAATCTGACCTGCGACAAGCAGTCCAGCTGTGTAGCGACTAAAACAGAACATATACCCACGAGACGGTTAATTTTCATTACATCGTACAAACAATACAGTCAGAGTAATAATGTGTGTGCGAAAGAGAAGGGAATGCATGATTATTGAAGACAGGAGAGAAGTGAACGATGATTAGACAGTAACTTGCCGTGACGTGAGTGGTTGTAACCATCCCTACTAATCCCTACTAATATTATAAATGCGAAAGTAACTCTGTCTGTCTGTTACGCTTTCCCGCTTAAACCTCTGAACCGATTTTGATTAAATTTGGCACAGACAATCTTTAGACCCTGAGAAAGGACATAGGCTACTTTTTAATGCGAAAAATAAAGTCCACGCGGGCGCGGGCGAAGCCGTGGGCAGAAGCTAGTACTCTATAAGACAACTAAGTGTGAGGCGTTGTCTGGAAGTGTTAGATAAGTTTGATACGCACCTTGTTTCCATAACACTCATCAGGCCCGTGGTGGCACGTGAACTGCCACTTGCCGTCAACTTTGTCGTGCTGGGAAGACAAATATACATTTCATTTATTTATGAGCAAAAAAATCGTTGAAATATCAATCTAACTATTCATAGAGACAGTGAGCTGAAGTGCTAATGGGCAGACATTGTTCAAAGTAGGTATAACCGATGGACAGTAAGTTCTCGAGTGGCTGTTGCTGTACGCAAGTGCATGGGGGAGGCCTATGACCAGCAGTGGGCGTTTCCCGGCTGATGATGATGATGGATAAAATATCGTAGATTATGTCACATTTAAGAAAAAGTGACGAATAGGTCGTTGGATGACAAGCGTGCGCCTGCGCACCCAAGAGTCTCAAGTAAATTAAGCACTGGCTATGCTACCTTTAACACTTGTTTTGCGGCAGACTTAGACAACATGGTGGTAGCTAGCTACCTGGACACAGACCCAGTATAGACAGATACTAGATTAGACTAGGTTTAGACTCCTCAAGTCCTCATCTCGTTCCTGTTTCGTGCTCAATCACTCACCGTGCTCTTGCCGTAAGGCACCAGTTTGACCTTGACAGCTCCTCTGAAGTCCCTCCACACGGGCGCTAGCTGGGACGTGATGAACTTCTTACTGTCAGGACACAAGCTCTCGTAGTAAACTGCTATCTTCACCTGGAGACAAGCAATACATCATGTTATTGCAAATTAGTTTTGTGTTGTGTTAGATCGCGGGGACACTCTGGGTGCAGGTGGCTCGGGACCGGTCGATGTGGCGTACCATGGAGGAGGACTTTGTCCAGCAGTGGACGTTTCCTGGATGATGATAACCCCTCTGATTGTCGCCTTTTCACCACTAAGCGGCTGAACTGTCATTGTCATATGGCACGTTCATAGCACATAAACAAGGCTGGCATCGATACTCCCATCCAGGATCGGACTGACATCGACATCGGCCCTTCTCCACAATAAAACTGAGAATAGATTTTCAATGGAATGGAAATTGATGGCGGTGGTGCATTGGATAAGGCGTGGGCTCTCAATCTGAGGGTTCTGGGTTCGAATCCAGCCGTGTACCTATGAGTTGTTTTTCAATTCAAGTACATTATCCGATTGCTTAACGGTGAAGGAAAACATCGTGAGGAAACCTGCATGTCTTGAACAGGCGTGTGAAGTCTACCAATGCGCACTGGTCCCGCGTGGTGTACTATGTCCCATACACTCTCTGTAGGAGAGTAGGCCTGAGCTGCAGTGAGGACATGTATAGGCTGTTGATGGACCTTATTACTTTCAGAAGATCAGACCGCGCCATGACACCAGCCTACCGGTCCGCCGGGGGACCGGCACATCAGGCATTTCCCCCCTCTCCCCTGGGTTCAGTCTGGGCCTGCTTCTTGTTCTGGTGACAACGCTAGAAGAATACTTACTTTGTTGTCGTCTGACTTCTTGTTCTTGGCGAGGGCTCCGCAGACCAGCAGCGTCACTGCGCACGTTACCAGGAGACTGCGCATCTTGTTCTGGTGACAATCATAGAAGAACACTTACTGCGTGGTCAACATTATATGACACGTTCCGCGAATGTATACAGACAAGGCCTGGTCTTGTACAGTTGTAGTTTTAAAAGGCCATTATCAAATACAAGTGATTTAGTTACCATTGTATATTTCGCTTTAGTTTGTTTGTAAAAAAACATATGAAACTCACGACAGGTAAGACTTAACGTTGAAAACAAAGATGGCGTTAATAAAATGACATTTGACGCTGTCACTTAGAACAAAAAGAATGATTTTGTATAAATTAAAGATTTTCATTTTAAATAATAATTTTTCCATACATATTTAGATTATTACTTGATTTTTTAAATAGTGTACAAGTGCAGGCCGAATTTGACAACATCTTATACATGCGTGAAATCTAGGAAATTGAACATGAACACGTCTGTGCAAGATTTTTAAAGTGGTTAATGAGTTTGGACTTGACTTCCTTACCTGATGTTAAGGCCTTCGGATGGAAAGGCTGCCTACCAAGATCAGACCCGGGAGAGTTCAAACAAATGTAATAAAAATATCGGTACTTAAAAAAAAGAAGTAAAAAGTGATTATTTCTTAAATATCTTTTACAGAATTTTGCAGGGGCCTTCAAGAAAGTAGTCTTCCGACACTTGTGTTGGAAGTGCACCGCGTCTTCCAGACGGATTTACACAGTATTATTTAAGGAAAAGACTTATTATTATATTAGTGAAAATTAACCTGTTTTGAATGTTATGGTTTTCTTTTAATCTTAGTTCCTATTTTAAGTTTGCTATGCTCAATTAGTACTTATTTCTATAGATTGAACGGGCGACCTTCCAACGGATGTATCGTCACACCATCAGGTGATATTAAGGCCAAGTGCGATCCCATAGTACATTTAAAAATCAGATACGGCTTGGCGTGATTGTGTTATACAGTATCGTATTATTCGAGGTTTTTTCGTTGAACAAAACAACACAATTGAATGTGCACAATGGCGTCGGCGTGGGAAGCCAGCCCTGTGTGAACACAACAGTTCTCAACGCAACTCTCTTTGTTTACGCATAAAATGAACCCAACAATGTCGACAAAAGTTCCGCAGTTCATTCATGAGCCCGACTAAAGCGAAGCCGAAAGAAGTTATCATCATCACCACGTCCCCACTGCAGGTCTCAGTCCTACTCTCCTACAGAGTGTATGGGACATAGTACACCACGCGGGCCCAGTGCGCATTGGTAGACTTCACACACACCTTTGAATTTCTTCGGAGTGTGCAGGTTTCCTCACGATGTTTCCTTCACAGAAAAGCCAATGGTAATGATTTTTATCATTCGTACATGAATAACAAAATGTAACTCATTGGCACGAGCCAGGATCGAACCCAGACCTCGATTGAGCTAACATGGCTTAGATTTTAGCAGCATAGAAACACTTGGAAATGAAATGAAAATGATTTAATCCAGACCATCAGTCCATATTTTTTAGAATTACAGTTACAATTCTGAATGATGTTAAATTTCTAAGTTAAAATAGTATGTCAAATTAAATTATTATTTCAAATATTAAAATAATCGTATAGTTAATTGATTAATTAGTATCACGTGATAGGTCGGTGGTAATTCTGCCACTTGCTGTGAAGGGGGCTCGCCCACCATGCTCGCCCCGCTTGCACATTGACTTAAGAGGCTATGTTGGTAAGAGGCTATCCTACCCGAGCGCGTACGGTGAGACAGCATACACTACGCGAAGTTATACACCCGTTATTTGGATGTTTCGTAGTCCAGGGATCATTTGAAGGATACAGTATATTATGTAACCATTTTTTTAATAAAGTATACTAATGAAATTTCAGATGTCGGTGGTTTTTCCAAATTGTTCTAAATTGATTCATACTCTTGTAAATCAGGTTCAAAGTTGGGGCTTTTTATTACCGAAAAATACAATACTTTGACGCCCTGTAACTAACTCTGGAAGTATATATTTAAACGAAAATCTGACTCACCACCGACACAGATATTTGTTTCTAGATTGTGTCTTGAAAATTTCATAGATTTTCATAGCTTAATACTCAAAATATGACTGGACTACGTTTGTATGGGCGCTTTGACAACAGCATACCCTCTTAACGTTTTTTATGTCAGATGAAAGTTAAGTTTACCTAAGTGGTAAGCAAATAAAACACCTTTATAATACGTATTCGAGGTCCTCTGGCAAGTTTAGTTTGTTCTTTGCAGTTGCCACTCGAAAACTTAACAAACACACGCCAAATAGAAAGTGGCACACTAACAATTCCTGCGTTCTCTATTCACTAAACATTTTCGCTTGCGGTTTCTAACGGCAAGTGCAGTGTAGGACGTGCACGGAATACCATATGCTCGTGCTTTTTTTTATTGTATAGTCCGTTCCCTAATATAGTGTCGTTACACCCGAACGGTATATGTGATTATTGTAATAAAAACTAGTATTTAATAATGCACATAACTGAATTTAGGCGGCAAAAATAATTTATTCGACCAAAAAATGGGTACACATGACGGAGCATAAAATTATTAGCCCCAACGCAAAAAAGGGGTGTTAGTTTGAAGCTAATGACTGCGTGTATGTGGTATCGTAGCTCTCGACGAACGGATGAACCGATTTTGATGCGGGTTTTTTACGTTCTTCTTTTCTTCGTTCTATATTTGGCAAAAATCGATTCACCAGTTTAAAGAGTATCAGCTGATGTTAGGCATTTTCGGCATAAAATTGATTTTTCTTACGGCGTAGATTTTTTAAATTTAAAATTTAATTCACTAGTTACAATCTGTCACATAAAGTAAAAAACACAACCTCACTGCGATTCGAAATGCCAATTCCACCAGCGGGTGTACATCGCAGCCAGGCATACTTTGACTTCTCGGCCGCATCCTATATAAGCGAACGAACTTTAGCTACGTTACAGTATGGTCGTATGAAAGAGAAAGAATTTACTAGTTCACCAACTGTAGCGTAGCTGCTACGTAGATAGACAGTCAGTATGGTCGCAGGTTCAATTCCCATCTCTGATACTCAGGTTACTGGTATACCTTTCTATGACCCCATGGCTAGCTACCACTAAACAGAAGTTTTAACAGCGCTTTTGCTCCGGTTATCATCATCATAACCTATTATAAAACAAAGTCCGCCGCTGTGTCTGTCTGAACGCGATAAACTCAAAAACTATTAAACTTATTTTCATGCGGTTTTCATATATCGACAGAGTAATTATTGAGGAAAAAGTTTAGTTTTTTTGTATATTGGTTGAAATATGAAGATAATTGTTGAAGAGGTCGGAAAAAATCAAGCCGTTCGGGAGCGCTAATCGAAAACGCAGCCTGAGCCGTTTGAGATACAACAGAACAATGTATAGTTGGATTGTTTATCTTGTACAGGTCTACAAATAGTCATCGATGAACGATAAAAGCGTAAGCGTCGGTGGCGCAGTGGATAAGGCGCGGACTCTCAATCTGAGGGTACCGGGTTCGAATCCAGCCGTGTACCTATGAGTTGTTTTTCAATTCAAGTACATGATCCGATTGCTTAACGGTGAAGGAAAACATCGTGAGGAAACCTGCATGTCTTGAACAGGCATGTGAAGTCCGCCGATCCGCACTGGTCCCGCGTGGTGGACTATGGCCCATACACTCTCTGTAGGAGAGTAGGCCTGAGCCCCTCCAGTGGGGACATATATAGGCTGTTGATGATGAACGATAAAATAGCCCTAGCTTTTACTCGAGATTTCTGTGCGTTTTCTATCCAACGGCCTTACCGTCACTTATGACCCCATAATGAATACAGTAAGTCATTCGAAAGTTCCAAACTAATCAATAAATGCGATTCCAAATTCAAATGATAAATTGTTAACTGATTGCATGATTGGGTCGACCCAGTTATCATAGTCATCAATCAAAATGAAACAGTAATTTGTCTCGAAACATATAGATTTGGTTCCGCACCCAAAGGGTAAAAAACGGGACAATTTATTCTACTAAAGCTCCGCTGTCCGTCCGTCTGTCACCAGGCTGTATCTCATGAACTGTGATAGTTGGACAGTTAACATTTTCACAGATGATGTATTTCTGTTGACGCTTTAACAACAAATACTAAACACCAGAATAAAATAAATATTTAAGGGTTCCCATACAACAAACGTAATTCTTTGCTGTTTTTGCTCGATATTGATAACGGTCACAGGTAGACGCTTGAAATTTTTACAGAATATTTGGTTATATATTTACTTCAAAAATTAACGATTAAATTAAAATAAAACAAATATTTAAGGGGGCTCCCGTACAACAAACGATATTTTTGCCGTTTTATAGATAACTAGCTTCTGCCCGCGGCTTCGCCTGCGTGGACTTTATTTTTCGCATTAAAAAGTAGCCTATGTCCTTTCTCAGGGTCTAAAGATTGTCTGTGCCAAATTTCATCAAAATCGGTTGAGAGGTTTAAGCGGGAAAGCGTAACAGACAGACAGAGTTACTTTTGCATTTATAATATATAATATTATTATAAATTATAAATAAATAAATATAAGTAGGGATGGTACGGGACCGAGCGTGAGTCCGAATCGAACCTGGAAATTTTTTAGCTTGTTAAAATGTCAAATTGCGTATTTAGTCACATAAATTTAAACCATGTTGTTAAAATATTTGCATGACTCTAAATCTGCAATGTGAGAATCTAAAATTTTGTGACTATAAACTAATCTTTTATCAGGTAAATAAATCCGCAACGCTAGTATACAGCTATTCATTAGCTACAAGCGTCGAGTTAATCATCAGTACAACTTACACACATTTCAATCAAGTTAACACGTTCAAACAGAACTAGAAACCGTCAATTGCACAGAAAAAGAGTTATATGGTTTTCTCATGGATGCCGTTGTCAGAACTGGACCAAATTGAAATGGGACCACACGGGCTGCACCAGCTTTCAAATTAAAAAAGAATCATCTAAATCGGTTCACCCAGTCAAAAGTTCTGAGGTAACAAACATTCGGTTGAAAAAGCGAGGCGCTGGGTGACGTGCAAATGCGGCTATTGTTATCTCTTTTTAACACACCAAATGCCGTCATTAAAATGACGAGTATGCAGTAATCGATAGAATAGACAGAAGAAATGTTCAACATGAAAAACATGCACACTTGCTCAATACTTTCACTGTACATACAAACACACGTATCTATATGTTAACACGTCCATATACACTCACACATACACTTCTTTTACACATATATTTAATGCATTACATATTAGAGGGCTTATCTGAAAACCAGCGCTATGGCTACTGCCATAGCAGATGCTGAGATCAGTCCTTTTTGACGACACATTACAACACAATGCCTATGTACATTAATAATGTATTATTTGTAATTGTACACAATGTATGTATTAATTGTATCTTTGTATTGTGTTGTGTGTGTTTTAGTTAAATAAATATTTTTCTGTTTCTGTTTCCAAAAAATGTATTTATAAAGATATTTATACCATAGAGCGTAGTTCTTTAATCTATGCTTTAGTGTATAAATAAGGTCTAACAATTTGATGACCCCTCGCCTGACCTCAGAGGTTAACGCTCGACCTCTTTTGATGGAAATTGATCAATTTGTCTGTTCGGATGATACTGGTTTGGCATTAGACTTGCGCGACTGGATTTAAGGGGTCAGCGACCAGAATGGGACCACCCCGTTCACACCGCCTCAGTGTCCTAGTTGCTACACGTAGCACTAACACTCCAGAGGTCCCGGATTCCATTACCAGTGGTATCGGTACTAGGATTGGTCGGTGGTAGCGCATTTTGTATATCCGCCAAAGACATTAATAGACCGGACAAAGCAAACAAACATTTTGATCCTAAACTTATTACCAATTGGTAATAAGTTACTCAATCTAGTGTCACATCACGTCACGCGGCCGTACAAGACATTTGACATACCGTTGACTTTTGAGATCAAAATGTTTATATGAAACGTTTCCCAATGACCGCTCTATAACCTATTACAATATTTAAATCTCTCTGATATCCGCCAAGTCTAATGCCAAACATCAAGTTAATAGCACTGTTGTGCTACGATCCAGCGCCTCATTAGGTTGTCTGCTTGAGGCTGCTAGGTGAGCACGCTTCCACTCCAACGACCTGATCTTCAATTGCCATCAGGGAAGGTATTTTTAGACACATTTTTCTTGATAAGACAAAAACTGTGCGATCAAGAAACAAAAAACTGTTTTGGAACCGATGATAGTGAATAGTGACCCCCAGTTTGCAATTTTGACCCCCGAATTTGTGACTCCTTTTCAAAATAAATATATATATCCCCACTGCAGCTCAGTCCTACTCTCCTACAGAGAGTGTATGGGACATAGTGCACCACGCGGGACCAGTGCGCATTGGTAGACTTCACACACACCTGTGAATTTCTTCTCAGGAGTGTGAGTTCCTCGCGATGTTTTCCTTCACCGAAAAGCTGGTAATGGTTTTTATCATTCATACATAAATTCCAAATAACAAATTGTAACTCATTGGTACGAGCCAGGATCGAACGCAGACCTCGATTGTTCAAGGACTGACGCTCTACACAACAGAGCTACCACTGGCAACCACTTATGTATTTATAAATATGTGGGATCTGTATCAAGCTATGGTGTCCAGTTAAAATTGATTATGCAAGTAAATTAACGCGGGTAATTTAATACCTGCTGTGTAATACTAAGCTTAACTTGACCATTTTAGGGTTCCGTACCCAAAGGGTAAAAACGGGCCCCTATCACTAAGACTCCGCTGTCCGTCCGTCACCAGGTTGTATCTCATGAACCGTGATAGTTAGACAGTTGATATATTCACAAATGATGTATTTCTGTTGACGCTATAACAACAAATATTAAAAATAAATTATCCAAATCGCCACATTACGATTTCAAACTACAGAAGAAATCATACGAGTTCGAACACTTATAACTCGAGAACGGCTCGACCGAATTTCATTGTTTTGAAACGACTTCAAAAAAGGGTATTGTTTTTTTAAAATGTTTGTTACCTCAGAACTTTTGACTGGGTGATCCGATTTGGACTGTTCTTTTTTATTTAAAAGGTGGTGCTTCCAATTTGGTCCAGTTCTGACAACGGCATCCATGAGGAAACGATATAAATCTTAAATTTGCTGTAGTAAAAGCAGACTTTTTGGGCAAATGAAATCGGTTTCCAGTTCTTTTTGAACGCATTTAGTTGTTTATGTTAATGATTCACATTCAGAACCCTCGGTGCGCGAGTCCGACTCGCACTTAGCTTTTTTTGTAATATCGTGCGCTGCGGCCGGCCGGTGGTTGAGCAATAACGATTCGTGACCGGACGCGGCCCTGACCCGGCATCGAACCCCAAATCGCCGCAGGATGTGGCCAACCAAAGGTTGTTGCTCACTTTCCTACCTTACGCAATTAACACATTCCATTGTTTCCATTATTTCTAACAGTTTTAGTTGGTCGTTGCGTGGCTTTTATGTATAATACACTTGGCCTTCGTCTCACCTGATGGAAAGCGATACAGCTAATTAGGCATTGGCTCTGCTACTTGTCACACCAGAACACAATAGGAGGAAGACTTAGATAACATGATGGTAAGTATTTTTTTTCCATAAAAATAATACTTGAAAATTTTTGACGTAAATGTAGACAGTACATATAAGACAGTCACCGACATAGCTCGACGAGTCAGTGAGCTGAAGTGGAAATGGGCAGGCCACATCGCTTGAAGAACCGATAACCGGTGGGGAGTAAAGGTTCTCGAGTGGCGACCACGTACCAGGGAGTCCCCCTACTAGATGGACCGACGACCTGGTTAGAGTCGCAGGGAGTCGCTGGATGCAGGTGGCTCGGGATCGGTCGATGTGGCGTGCCATGGAGGAGGCCTATGTCCAGCAGTGGACGTTTCCCGGCTGATGATGATATAAGACAAAAACAGATATACATTTTCGTGAGGCTTTTAGGTTTGTAACATAAATTGAGCCACTGCTGCCGAACTAGGTGGAACCTGTGCTTCAGCTAGCAGGGTCGATCCTCCTGGACTCTTATCGTATTAGCCTATTTTAGTTTAAGACAACAGAATATATAATTTTTTTTAATATAATTTTTGTAATCTTGACATTGGTACAATGAAATAAACAATCTAATCTAATTTATATAAAATGGTATGGATATATCCTATTCACTGTTGTAGCGCTCGGCAAACAAGCCGGCAGGGAATTCCATTCGTTAGCAGTACGCATGGATTGTGAGGATAAAACTGGAATATAAACACTCACCTTTGACACTAGACGAAATAAATTTAACACTACCCTCATAGGGAAGACTTTTATTACGTACGCAATAAAAAGCTCAACAAAGAGGTCCACATACTTTGAGTGCAAGATATATACTGTGTCATGTTCTGTTTTATAATTAATAACACATATATACTTATATGATATACGTATGTAGTTATATATCGTATAGGATAGGCCCGGGTCAGGTTATCACAACGTCAGACGTGAGGTGCAGTGTTATACAAAACAGAGAGATATCGTTATACCTACTCGTACAGTCGCTTAGATACAATTACAAGTTAGATATTTAATCATCTTTATTATTTAAGTCTTTGATCAGTGCGTGTTGCCAGTGATGACATACGGAACCGAAACGTGGTCCTTTACTGTGGGACGAATAAACAAGCTCAAAGTCACTCAGCGAGCAATGGAACGAGCTATGCTCGGAATTTCTCTACGTGATAAAATCCGGAATGAGGAAATCCGTAGACAGACTAAGATCACCGACGTAGCTCGACGAGTCAGTGAGCTGAAGTGGAAATGGGCAGGCCACATCGCTCGAAGAACCGATAACCGGTGGGGAGTAAAGGTTCTCGAGTGGCGACCACGTATCAAGAAGCGTCCCGGGCCCCCTACTAGATGGTCCGACGACCTAGTTAAGGTCGCTGGTACTCGCTGGATGCAGGTGGCTCGGGACCGGTCGATGTGGCGTACCATGGAGGAGTATGTCCAGCAGTGGACGTTTCCCAGCTGATGATGATATCGTATCTTAGTTTCAACATGCGCAGACCTGATATTGGCGTCTTGTTTTCTGTGCTATGTCTAAATGTTTTATTTTGTTATGTTGTTCCCCCTTCATTAATAAATATAATATATCCCAGGCCCAGCTGTGGTCTGCGTGACCCAGCAACAAACTTTCACAACATATCAAGTTGTCAGTGAAGTGTCTCGCGCGGGCGCCGGGTCAGAGGTGACGCCTCTATATTTACGCAGACCAAAGAACTTGTTTACATTAATATTTTTATATTGAGTTGATTTGTTTGTGCCAATAACCTCATATCACTCACATTTTATGCTTTAAGCATCTTGCGCTTTGTTTTGTTTTTATATTTTGAGGGTAGGCGTAATCTAAGCACTACATTGGATAGAGCGTCAGTCCTTGAACAATCGAGGTCTGGGTTCGATCCTGGCTCGTGCCAATGAGTTACAATTTGGAATTTATGTACGAATGATAAAAATCATTACCATTGGCTTTTCGGTGAAGGAAAACATCGAGAGGAACTCACACCACTGAGAAGAAATTCACAGGTGTGTGTGAAGTCTACCAATGCGCACTGGTCCCGCGTGGTGTACTATGTCCCATACACTCTCTGTAGGAGAGTAGGACTGAGCTGCAGTGGGGACATGTATAGGCTGGTAATGATAATTTTTTTGATTGCTTTTCAACGGTCTGCCCATTCTTTTAAGAGAAGTTTTCACATATAGCTCCTTTAAAGTTAAGCCAAATTTCTAGTTGAAGCTGAACCCACCCAACTCTACCCAACTGAGCTACCTGGCTATGGTAGACAAAGCACCAGTTATTATCATAAATAAACCTGATGTTAGTTCTTTGATTTGGTGTCGTATTGTGAGATGTAGAATGATTCGTCCGTATGTGCCCAAGGTTGATGGGTGCTAGTACTAATCAAGAGGTGGCTGGGCCCCCGCCGTTAGTGTCATAGCGCGGTGCTGGTTTACCCAATGTAAGCCGGGGTCGCGCTCTGCTCAGACTAGAGATATACGCTGAGATTTCTTGTTCTCTATCGTAAAAACCGGTCAAGGGCGAGTCGGACTCGTGCACCGAGGGCTACGTACAGAATATGAATAATAAACATACTGAAAAAAATCTATTTAATGCCGAAAATGTCTACCATCAGTTGCTCTTAAAAACTCTTTAAACTGCTGAATCGATTTGTACCAAATATAGCTAATAAGCACCGCAAGAAGAATTGCTTTCATGTAAAAAAAGCCGCATCAAAATCGGTCCATCCGATCGAGAGATACGATGCCACAGACAAACACTGACGTCCCCTCTTTTTGACCCAAAAAGAGGTGAGGTAAGGTAATATGCACCCAACAATGCTCTACCGAAAATGCAGGTCCGTCAGAGTATTCGGAGCCTTATAAATTGGCCAAGTGCGAGTTGAACTTGCGCACGAAGGGTTCCCTCCAGAATATGCATATTTAAAATACGGAAAACCATAAATAATAATATGCACCGAACAATCCTCTAACGAATGCGCCGCGATTTTCGTTCTGAATTTAGTTTTGCAGTAGCAGTAGTAGACGAGTACGACACTAGATGGTGCTAGTAGTATGTTATATAACACGGCTAAAAATCACGTTTGTTGTATGGGAGCCCCCTTAAATATTTATTTTATTCTGTTTTTTAGTATTTGTTGTTACATTGTCAACAGAAATACATCATCTGTGAAAATGTCAACTGTCTAACTATCACGGTTCATGAGATACAGCCTGGTGACAGACGGACAGCGGAGTCTTAGTAATAGGGTCCCGTGTTTACCCTTTGGGTGCGTAACCATAAAAAGAATCATCTAAATCGTACAAATTGAATATTTTGTTTGTTGTGCTTCGGTCAATGATATTCTGCGGTGATAACCTTTATTTCTCTTAATCAGTGGCGCCAAAGAGGTCGTATAGGTCATCTATTCGTTATTATTATTTATTTATATTTATTTTTTAGCATATACAAAAGTGTTTCCATGTGCACTGGAATCAATAGTCACATTTGCATCTTTTTAACCCAGCTTTGGACAGCTGAAAGTTTTGTTAGTTCTGTATTTTGTGGTTGTACTGTATGCAGTTCTAAAGAATAACTTTTTCCCCGAAAAGAATTAACCAAAATGACGCCATTTGCTTAATTTTGACACATAATTTGCGACAGCGAATGTATATCCATCTCATTCTGTCTTATGTCAATTCAATGATGTTAGAAAGGCTAGAATATAGTTATTTGGATCCTGATTCATATAATCTATCTATGACATACTATATTTATGATTTTCGGAGTGAACTCATCAATATATTTCAATTGATACCGAAGACGATCTCTTAATCTGTAAAAATTATCTTTGGTACGCAATTTATGTTCGTACAAGCCGCCATGATGGATTTTAAAACGTAAATAGCCGCGGTTACAGACGCAGAAAGGCGACGCTTCGAATGAAGGGTGACATACCAAAGGCAGCTAGAACTATAACCTTCCATAAATACTTTCTTTCGTCGTCTGTCAGTTTGAAATTATTACGCCAATCAACACCGTTACATTTGCAAAATAACTAAAAATGTGTCCACTCCGCCACTCAAGTGTGACGATAGAATTGCACTTTGGGTGCATCGTGCAATGATACCAACGTGATGCAGTTTAGTGGCAACAAACTATTGGTAGCTACATTGTTGCATTGACTATCACTTCTCTTTTGAATGTTTTTTTAATCTGGTGTGGTAATCGGACAACGTTGCAATTTTTTAAATTAATCTGAAAACCAATTTGAGATTTAGCAACAAGTAACCTGAAAAAGAAGAAGAGAGAGAGAAAGCAATATTGGAGTAGGCTTTTACCCAACCTGGGGACCTTGTTAATAATTAAATATAGTGTTATAGCACACAAAAATAGTAAATCAAGAAGCAATGTAGCAGGATCAAATAAAGGCTTTTTATTTTATTTATTTATTTTTATATATTTATATTATACTAGCTTCCGCCCGCGACTTTGTCCGCGTGTAATTCAGGATGTATTCTACTTGTTCGATAGGCACAGGTGACGTTTATGACAAATATTATTATACAGCATAAGGTACAAAATAGTGTTTATTCTGTTACGTAGTCTAATAATTTAAAGAAACAAAATACATTTCAATATCTGACGTAGTACATTCAAATAGTCTTCACGCCAATATGATAAACGCGAAAGTTTGTATATACGAATTTACATATTCTATGGTCGGTTGCTAGGCAACGCGTTTTTGTTATGCCAAAACTGCCCATGTAATCCCACAGTCTTTAGAAATTATAGCCTATATGTTATTCTGATGTATAAGCTATGTTATTGTAAAGTTTCATTCAAATCCATTCAGTAGTTTTTCCGTGAAAGCGTCACAAACATCCAAACATCTAAACATTTAAACATCGAAACATCCAAACTTTCACACTTATAATATTAGTAGGATAGGATAGGATATTTATAAACTTAAAAAAATAGCCGTGGTAGCTCAGTTGGGTAGAGCGTCAGTCCTTAAATGAGTTACAATTTGTTATTTGGAATTTATGTACGAATGATAAAAATCATTACCGTTGGCTTTTCGGTGAAGGAAAACATCGTTAGTAAACCTGCACACTCCTGAGAAGAAATTCAAAGGTGTGTGTGAAGTCTACCAATGCGCACTGGTCCCGCGTGGTGTACTATGTCCCATACACTCTCTGTAGGAGAGTAGGACTGAGCTCATGCAGTGGGGACATGTATAGGCTGGTGATGACAACGAACCGATAATTGTTTTAGAATTTTCTCGATAGTGATTTAGGAATTCGGACCTCACAGTTAATGTGTGTATTAAACTAACGTAATAATAATAATAATACAAGCAGCAAAGGGTGACGAATTAAGTAATTTCGCAAGAAATGCATATCTAATTAAATACTGTACGTAGCGTATCAAGTTAGTGCGAGGCAAATTAATTTTTTTAAATAATCCACTTGGCCCTCATCTCATCTGAAGGTAAATGACGATACAGAAGCCTCAAGATAATGAGGCTCTGTCTCTGCTACCTTTCATACCGGAACACAACAGTGCTATTAACACTGCTGTTTGTCGGCAGACTTAGCATGGTGGCAGCTAGCCGCGTGGACGTGCCCTACCACCATTGGTAGTCTAACCCGAGACTTCGGGATTGTTCAAATCCAAGCTATTACACCACAGAGACCAAATAATGTTCCATTGTTATTCCCCATGGCGGAACCATGGTACATTAAGATGCTATAGTCGTATTTTTAATTAGTCGAAGTCAACTGACGTTTACTGTGTTGTCAGTTTTTGATGAAATAAAAATAGTGTTGTGACAAAGTGAATGATTGAAAAAAACTGATGAATGTATGAAATTGCCTCGATTGTCTAGTGAATAGTTAGTGTGCCAAACTGCCGATATCGGGTACTGGGTTCGAATTTTAGTCGTGCTTTGTATATACGACTATGTTCCTATAGTATCTACCTATACTGAATACCGAGTGTTTTAAACATTAAGGAAAACATTGCGAGGACACTTGTAAGACTGTCCTATTTTCAATACATCATGTGTATATATAAAATATAACAGTTATAGGTAGGTATAGTTTCAAATAATTAACTATTCACACTCATTGTTCATTCATCGGATTGAACGAGAACTGAACGCATCATCATCAGCCGGGAAACGTCCACTGCTGGACATAGGCCTCCCTCATGTTACGCCACATCGACCGGTCCCGAGCCACCTGCATCCAGCGACTCCCTGCGACTCTAACCAGGTCGTCGGTCCATCTAGTAGGGGGACGGCCTGGTAGACGTTTCCCGGTACGTGGTCGCCACTATTACTATAACTTCAAATATGGCAACATTATTTTACATGTGATATTAGCTACTGTCAGTTGGCTTCGTCTAATTAAAAATACGACTTTAATCCTGGTATGCCATTTCCGTGACAGCTGGGGGAATTCACGGGACAAGCTTACGTCATCAGCTGCGGTCCTCGGTACCTCATTGTTAAAACATGCTACTAGTGGCAGAACTAATTGTGACGAGCTTGTCCCACTTTCCAAAAGAATATACCTTGTTTTATTGTACCATGGGCAGAACACATGACTTCCAACACCGAAAGCGACACCAGGTCCAGACCACTCGAAAGCGCTTCTAGCAGGCTACAACGTAAAAGAGATGTTTCAAATTCGTCCTGCACTTGTACACTATTTACAAAATCAAGTAATAATATAAATATGTATAGAAAAATACTATAATTACATTTTTGCATATATATTATAATTGTACAAAATCATTCTGTTTGTACAAAGTGACAGCGTCAAATGTCATTTTATTGACGCCATCTTTGTTTTCAACGTCAAGTCATCTGTTTCGTGCGTTTTCTATGTTTTTGTACAAACAAACTAAACCAAAATATAGAAAAATGTTAACTAAATCACTTTTATTTGATAATGGTCTTTGAAAATTATAAGTGTACAAGACCAGGCCTTGGCGCCGCCATACATTCGCGGAACGTGTCTTTTGCAATAGAAGCACTTTCCTTAGACAGAAATCCTTTAAGAATTCTGTCACAGGACACTGCAACTTAACAATCACCTGACCTACATGCGTCTAGGAGACGATAAGATTTGCAGATTCTGCAAAGAGGAAGAAGAGACACCCATCCACATCCTCTGTCACTGCGATGCACTCCATCACAGTAGACAAAAGTACCTTGGAGGGCATATCGTCACACCAGACGATATTAAGGTCTCCACCCCTAGAGATATCGTCCGATATACGATCGGAGTGGGCCTCGGGGAAGTGCTGTAACTATATAGATGTCACAACAGATCTATCAAGGTCGCAGGGAGTGTTGGGCCCGGTAGACCCTTGTCGCAAATAATAAATACACGGAGCTTGGCTGAACTCAGGTCACCGATATAACTCGACGAGTCAGTGGGTTGAAGTGTCAATGGGCAAGCTGTGACTAATGTCTCTGACCATGCCAGGAACGCATCGTAAGACGTGGCTTACTTGCCAAGAACCGGTTACTAGTACAATAATACACGGCTAACCAATTAACATTGCGTGTAACAAAACGTATTTAAGATGTCTTTTTTACAGAGTATATATCAACGCTTGGCCACGATCTCACCTGATGGTAAGCGACGATGTGGCCTACGATGGTGCGCGTTGTTCTAGAAGGTGCCTGTTTACCCTCGACTAGAAGACACCCAAGTTATAGTTTTCAGGGAATACAGACGTCGGCAGCGCGTTCCACTCCCTGGCTGTAGTGGATGTCTTTGGAGTTCCCAAACAAATATGTGAGTGATTACGCAAAAAGGGATCTGAAGGGATTGTGAACGGTATATTTTTTCATGAATTTCACTTATGTGATCTTTCAGCTTTGTTTTGGTTTAATCAGAACATTTTTAGGTGCCGCAGTTTAAAACAAGTGAATGAAAAGGTTTTTTAAAACCCGACTGCGTATTTGTTTGATATACCCAGTGTCACTCTCACAGTAAAAACGAATCTAACGACACCTCTCAAGCTAAAATCTATCGAGCCGTTCAGGCCAAAGAGCGTGCTAAGTTATACATACATACTCTCAAAAAACATAACCCTCGTGCTGGCGCGGTCGGGTCAAAAACTACATCCCCGCGCTCGAGGCGAAACTTCAAACGCGATTTACTAAAAATCAATTGTTGTTTGAGGTGCGTTCTGGTGTAACAACTCGCATATGGTAAAACTGAACACTGCTCTTCGTCTGTCCGGTTGTCACAAATGCGTAGCTAATTAAATATTAACAATAAACCAATCATTTAGTTGTGAATATTAGTAAAATTACAGGTAGTTCATAAATCATTACATACATGAGAACTCCGCCAATAGTGAATCGATTTTGATGAATCTTTTTTTGTTTGGTACAGAATACTTCAGAGGTGGTCCCATGTAAATTTTATCGAAATTGATTGATGGCTCTTTGAGAAAATCAACAAAAAAAAAACATGTACACAGAAATTTCTACCTCTAAGGGTGAACATGGTGTAGACTTTAAGAGAGTATGCTGTTGTCAAAGCTCCCATACAAACGTAGTCCAGTCATATTTTGAGTATTAAGCTATGAAAATCTATGAAATTTTCAAGACACAATCTAGAAACAAATATCTGTGTCGGTGGTGAGTCAGATTTTCGTTTAAATGTATACTTCCAGAGTTACAGGGCGTCATAGTATTGTATTTTTCGGTAATAAAAAGCCCCAACTTTAAACCTGATTTACAAGAGTATGAATCGATTTAGAACAATTTGGAAAAACCACCGACATCTGAAATTTCATTAGTATACTGTATTGAAAAAATGGTTACATAATATACTGTATCCTTCAAATGATCCCTGGACTACGAAACATCCAAATAACGGGTGGATAACTTCGCGTAGTGTATGCTGTCTCACCGTACGCGCTCGGGTAGGATAGGGCTCGGATAGGGACAGCTACGAAACAATGCAACCTAAGCTTGAACGCGGCCACGTGCTCTAAACAGACAATCCTCTTAAGGGCAGTTGAAATCGGATTTGAGTTATTTTTTAACGCGTTTAATATCTGTGGCTTTGCGGTCGAAAAAATAAACTTTTACAAGGAGTCCAGAAAACACATATTTACTGCTAGAGAAGCCTTCCAAGGAGATCGAATTTGCATCAGAATTCAATATTCTAATCAAAAAGAATGTTTGTAAGGAATAACAATGTATGTACTCAGAAAAAAAAGGTTGAGGCGTTGCTGGATACCTCGCAGATTTAAAACATCGAATTCGTCACGGTTTTCTATAGAAATATGCATAGAAGGGTGGTTTACAAACAAAATATTGTTGGATTTAATTCACGTTTTTTTATATATAATTTTCACAAACTGATAGCATTCATAAATCTATAAAACACTTCCTAATAAAGACTTATGATTATGTTGATGTACTTAAATTTGTGTAAACGTAAGTGGAATTTATTTTTTGACAGTTTTTTAAACGTACCTACAAATAAAAACCGAATTCTCGCCAACTTTAAAAGTAGAACCTGACAATTTTAAAGTTAAACACAAGTTAAACGGTACATTGCAACTAACAGGTTTTAACTACACAATTTAACCTTCGATCCAATACGAGAAACGAGTTAAAAAATACTACAAAAACGACTTACCTAATTCCACACGTCGACGCGCAATGAAAACTTTTTTGACGAACAAAGGCTGTGACAACCTTGATTTTCGAAATAACAACTTTTTTTACGCTAGGCACAGGCGCTACGAATGCGGCGCGACGTGACACTGGCCGGTTGCAGTTTAATTTAAAAAGTTTCTACTCCGCCGATTTGCGTGTAGCACTGACAAGTTGAAGTGCTATGTGTTCACCAGCATGTACTAGGTTGGAGCAGTGTTTTTTAATTTGACAGCGTTATGCCGTTGTCCAGTGCGATATTGAGAAATGTATACCTACATGCCTACACACCTATTAGCACTGGTAGGTACATTTTGTAGGACAAAATTAAATAACTGATTTTATCAGATACTCAGGTTCACTCTATTTCTTCAAGTTGAAAACAATAGCAAAAATACAAAGGTAATATTCAAAGAAATCGGGTTCACACTAAACTTTCATTTTCTTATACATTCACGACCTTAAAAAAGTTAGAATTGATTTGATTTTTGTATATAGGGATAGCTCATAATCATAAATCATGTATTTGTAGGAGGGAAAATAACTGTGTTGATTCAACAAGCTAGTTTCTTCTGAAAAATAATCAAATCGAGTTGCTTTGCGAATAAAGGTATCGAATACTACAATAGAATAGTAAATAGTTTGTATATCTAATCTCCATGCAGTACGTGAGTGCAGTTCCGACGAAACGTGACCAGTTAGTATTGTAAAAACAACTAGAACTGGTTATGAAGGCTTCAATATTTATTGTCTACCTCGAATTAACTTTGGTGTTTTTACAAATGTTCAAAGAGTGCAATTGGTAATAATTAAGAGGGTATGCTGGTGTCAAAGCGCCCATACAAACGTAGTCCAGTCATATTTTGAGTACTAAGTTATGAAAATCTATGAAATTTTCAAGACACAATCTAGAAACAAATATCTGTGTCGGTGGTGAGTCAGATTTTCGTTTAAATATATACTTCCAGAGTTACAGGGCGTCAAAGAATTGTATTTTTCGGTAGTAAAAAGCCCCAACTTTGAACCTGATTTACAAGAGTATGAATCGATTTAGAACAATTTGGAAAAACCACCGACATCTGAAATTTCATTAGTATACTGTATTAAAAAAAATGGTTACATAATATACTGTATCCTTCAAATGATCCCTGGACTACGAAACATCCAAATAACGGGTGGATAACTTCGCGTAATGTATGCTGTCTCACCGTACGCGCTCGGGTAGGATAGGGCTCGGATAGGGACAGCTATAAAACAATCCAAATTTGAGCGCGGCCACGTGGTCGAACCAACATAGCCTCTTAACGCGTTCAAAAAGAACTATAAATCGACTTCAGCTGCGCTAAAAATCTACAGCACTCAAACACTAAACCTTAGAGGTAGAATTATTTATTATTTTTAATTAACTTTTTAATAACTCGTTATACTTATTTTAATCACAATTAAGAATAGAATAAGAATAAATATATTTATAACAGTGTACAAATGTTTTTCTTAAATCTAATTGGGCTAGAATATCTGATCTAGTTACATTCTAAAGCGTCTGCAGCTAAACTAAGTTTAAACACATGTATTTTATCACACTGTGCCTCACCCCTTAGAACAGCAGACGGAACGTCTAGCCGCCATTATAAAATGTATCAATTTACATGCAATAAGCAAAACCACTTATTCTAAGTTAACAACACTGTGGAAGTGAGTCCTCTTTGTGTGAAGGTGAAACTGTGAGTGTGTGGTGTGAGAGGGTGTGTAACAGTAATAGGTTTCAATTGAATTAATAAGCTGTTATTTTTATATTGTTACAAGTATACTACTTTCTACGGAACATGTATTTAACTTCCTCTAAGCCAACGGATGATTTAATTGCACATAAAACTATTTACCAAAAATAAGTCCGGAAGCTGCGCCCGCGCATATCATAATTTATGTTACGAAATGTGAAATTCGTCGGCCGTTACCTGATCTCATCGTGTGCTAGATGCCATAGATATCATGGGGCGAGGTTATGGCAAGAGTGTGGCGTAAAACGTGTGGACGTAATACTCGTTTTTAATAGGGTATGCTGGTGTCAAAGCTCCCATGCAAACGTAGTCCAGTCATATTTTGAGTGCTATTAAATTCTAGCTATAATCTAGCTATAAAATATAATATAGCTATGAAAATCTATGAAATTTTCAAGACACAATCTAGAAACAAATATCTGTGTCGGTGGTGAGTCATATTTTCGTTTAAATATATACTTCCAGAGTTACAGGGCGTCAAAGAATTGTATTTTACGGTAATAAAAAGCCCCAACTTTGAACCTGATTTACAAGAGTATGAATCGATTTAGAACAATTTGGAAAAACCACCGACATCTGAAATTTCATTAGTATACTGTATTAAAAAAAAATGGTTACATAATATACTGTATCCTTCAAATGATCCTTGGACTACGAAACATCCAAATAACGGGTGGATAACTTCGCGTAGTGTATGCTGTCTCACCGTACGCGCTCGGGTAGGATAGGGCTCGGATAGGGACAGCAACAAAACAATCCAAATTAGAACGCGGCCACGTGGTCTAACCAACATAGCCTCTTAATGAAATGAAATGAAAATCATGTAATCCAGACCATCAGTTCATATTCAAAAAGAATTACAATTACAATTATGAATGATGTCAAATTTGTAACTTAAAATTGTATGTCAAATTTAAAATAGTATGTCAAAAAATTCTGTGAATGTTTAGGTCTTTGCCTTCATAAAAAGGCCGTGTTTCATAAAAATAAAATTCTTAATAAACCGACATATCAATCAGTCAATTAACACTTTATTTATCAGAATTAAAAGTTCCATAATGTCTTAGTGAATTTCTATCCTAAGTCAGTAAGTAAATTTTAAATAAAAATTATCAAAGCATAAAAATAAATTTTTAAAAATATGTCAAATGACATATGTCACGTCGTTTTCGCCCGTAGTGCCCGTTGATTGGTCGAAAAGGTCTGACATTTGTTAGTTTATTATTATTATTACGAATTGTATTCTTACGAAACACGACAATGATGGTAAGTTATGACAAGGCTATTAGCTAGATAATCACTGGCTCTGCTACTTGTCATACCGGAACACAACAGTGCTATTAACACTGATGTTTGGCGGCAGACTTAGGTACCTAGCCATGCGGACATATAAAATGCCCTAAGACCAATCAATTCGAGTACCGATATGTAGCCCCACTGGGAATCGAACGCGGGACCTCCGGGTTGTTGCTCCAATATTTAGCCACTAGGCCACGGAGGCGCCTTTCATATGAATGTAATTTTATAGATCTACCAACTGGTTACATACACAAGTACGTGTAAATGCGTTCAAAAATAACTGGAAACCGACTTCAGTTGCCCTAAAAGTCTACTTTTACTAAGGCAAATTTAAGATGTATATCGTTTTCTCATGGATGCCGTTGTCAGAACTGGACCAAATTGAAATGGGACCACACGGGAAGCACCACCTTTCAAATAAAAAAAGAATCATCCAAATCGGATCACCCAGTCAAAAGTTCTGAGGTAACAAACATTTTAAAAAACATACCTGTTGAATTGATAACCTCCTTTTTTGAAGTCGGTTGAAAAGAAGATTAATATTAACAAATCTACTTTTTTGTAATTTCTCTAATAAAATCTTGTCTATTAATATAAATTTATTAAAATAATTATAAATTATTGTCTATTTCAACTACTTACGTGTTTTAATTAAATACATAAAAATAAACAATAATATAATATTAAATTGAAATAATATTTACTTTCTAGTTATGTATGTACGAATTAACAGCACTTGACACCCGCTATTTAATTAAAAATAACTAATTTCTAATTCTATACATCCTCGATCAATATCAAGAATTAAATGCAAAATCAAAACAATATCTATTTGTGTATATATAAATATTATTTACTTACTCAACGCGCCGGATAACAAATTCAACAATATCAAAAAACATAATCCCATTTTAAATTTCACATTCGAGTAATAAATAAACTAAAAATATTCAGTCTATCTTTAGCAAGACGAAAAAATTCTCGCGGTTCTAGTTGAGTTTAGTACCCATCGTTGCGCGATAGATGTCGCTACTAGTAGTATAAATCGCGCTATAGGCCGATGCAGTGTCGGGGGACTAGAGGCTCGACGGTCGTGTACCACCGTGGCGACCTGATAAAGGTCCCGGGTTCGATTTCCTAGTATTTTTGAAAGTGATCTCGTACTGCAAAGTACAAAATCACGTGTAAATTAAATTCCTTAAATTATAAATCTTGACACGTCACTCAGAGAAATAATTGTACACTGAGGGAAATGTCAATTGAAGTCAATTGTGACATGGTTCTAAAGTGAATACATATTTTTGTACTCGAGTGTACCATAATAAAGTAAATTAAAACTTTGCCTTCAATTTATATTTTCGAAGCCTGTACATTTGTAAGAGCTCACCTAGACGAATTCGAGCTGGCAGAAGCTAGGCATCCAATATACCTACCTAACTTTTTTTTCGAAGACACAATTCGTTATGGCCCTGAAATCCTACTCATATTATAAGTGTGGATGTTTAGATGTTTGTGACGCTTTCACGGAAAAACAACTGAATGGATTTGAATGAAACTTTACAATAATATAGCTTATACATCAGAATAACATATAGGCTATAATTTATAAAGACATATTGTGTGAATTTGAACAAAATCACACTTATAATATTAGTGGGATTACATGGGCAATTTGGGCATAACAAAAACGCGTTGCCTAGCAACCGACCATAGAATATGTAATTCGTATATACAAACTTTCGCGTTTATAATATTAGTGTGAAGACTATTTGAATGTACTACGTCAGATATTGAAATTTCTTTTGTTTCTTTAAACTATTAGCCTACGTAACAGAATAAACACTATTTTGTACCTTATGCTGGAAATGGAGATAGATGCCTTCTATGACTATCGAACAAGTAGAATAAATCCTGAAGTACACGCGGACAAAGTCGCGGGCGGAAGCAGCTAGTTATTTAATAAATTATCTGAGTGCTTAAAATAATTTACATTGAAAAAATTTAAAATATTTACTTATTGTAAATGTACTATAAATGATTTTTTAAATGACGACTTGTAAGTCTTCAACCAGTGCGTCCTACCCGTGATGACTTACGGAGCCGAAACGTGGACACTCACGGCACGACTGATCCACAAATTTAAAGTCGCTCAGCGGGCTATGGGGCGGGCTATGCTCGGAGTCTCTCTGATGGACCGCATTCGGAACGAAGTGATCCGTCAGAGAACCAAAGTGACCGACATAGCTCACCGTATTAGCAAACTGAAGTGGCAGTGGGCCGGTCATATTTGCCGAAGGACAGACAGTCGTTGGAGCAGACGAGTTCTCGAGTGGAGACCACGCCTAGGCAAACGTAGTGTAGGACGTCCCCCGGCGAGGTGGAAAGACGACTTACGTAGGGTAGCCGGACGTGAATGGATGCGGAGAGCAGAGGACCAAATCGAGTGGCGCACTCTGGGAGAGGCCTATGTCCAGCAGTGGACTGCCGCAGGCTGTACATGAAAGAATAAAGTGACTGATATTTATGACAAACCTGACATGTATTGTTTATTATTTATTCAACAAATGTATTAATTTCTTTTGACATTTCAATGTACGCCTTCGCTTCGGGTAAGAATTGGAGAGCTCATGTAATAGTTCTGCAATAAAGATTTCTGATTCAAGATTCTCTTTATTGACCTAGTAATATGAACATTACACTCGGCACGTCACAATATTACATATATGCATATTAAAACTATACTTAATTAGCCTAATTATAATAACCTTAACATTTAAATATAAATCAACATTTCATTAGTCAGACGTAATTCTATGAATTCGTTAATAGAGTAGAAGGGACTGATTTCGTAAAATGATTTTAGTTTTTTCTTGAATTCGCTAAATTAAAGGCAATCGGCAAATGTCAAGTGGGGGTTTATAATAGAGTATAAATGGTGTATCAAATTAATCAAATATTTCATTCATTTGCCCCTTAGCATAAAATGATATAACAGATGTGGGCCGAATAAACAAGCTCAAAGTCACTCAGCGAGCAATGGAACGAGCTATGCTCGGAATTTCTCTACGTGATAAGGTCCGGAATGAGGAAATCCGTAGACGAACGAAGGTCACCGACATGGCTCGACGAGTCAGTGAGCTGAAGTGGCAATGGGCAGGCCACATCGCTCGAAGAACCGATAACCGGTGGGGAGTAAAGGTTCTCGAGTGGCGACCACGTACCAGGGAGTCCCCCTACTAGAAGGACCGACGACCTGGTTAGAGTCGCAGGGAGTCGCTGGATGCAGGTGGCTCGGGACCGGTCGATGTGGCGTACCATGAGGGAGGCCTATGTCCAGCAGTGGACGTTTCCCGGCTGATGATGATGATAAAATGATGAACTTACGGTGCACTATATTAATTCTGTGGCAGACGATAATGAAATGAAACGAGAGCTTAATGTGCTATTGTTTTATTGCATAGTTGTACATGTTCTTCCGCTAGATGTCGACACAGCTCGTCCGCGGTGAGCAGCTGCGTGGAGCCCGCGGTGACCACCTCATAGCGCGGCGGACGCTGGCACAGCTCCCGGCCGCACACCACCATCGTCGGGTACCCCACTCTACAAATACACATGCATACACAGTACTCTTTACGAGATCCCTCTCCTACTGCTTCCATACGAAATTTCTGTTTTGTTTTAAATTGTTGTTTCTTTTCTGGAACGAGCTATGCTCGGAATTTCTCGTTACAAAATCCGGAATGAGAAAATCCGTAGACGAACTAAGGTCACCGACATAGCTCGACGAGTCAGTGAGCTGAAGTGGAAATTGGCAGGCCAAATCGCTCTGAGAAGCGATAACCGAAGGCGAGTAAAAGTTTTTAAGTGGTGACCACGTACCAGGGAGTACCCCTACTAGATGTACCGATGTAGCCCGCGACCGGCCAATGTGGCATGTCATGCAGGAGGATGTCCAACAGTGGACGTTTACAGAATGATGATGAGTAATTGTCACCTGTCCGCCATCATGAGCCTCTTCCCTATGGTGAGGTTATGTCTGTCGTCGATGATGACGTCACCGGGCACGTGTTGCTCCACCTGCGCGCGCAGCTCCTCCGTGCATCCGGCGCCGTGCTGCGACCACTCCTTAGAGCCTTCCTACAACACAATGGACGTCATTCCCACCTCCTCTCCGCTCCCACTGTTATTCCTGTAGCCAGGATCTACAGCGGTAACTTGAAACGCGTCCACTGAAGGTGGATGAGTTTCCTACGGACTCTAAAGCTATCTTGGGACCCCAGACTCGTTTAGAATAAAGAAATAGGGTGGAGTGGTAAAGACGTTCCCACTTCCCCCCCATGGTAAATGGGAGATAGCGCAAAATCGAAAAATCAACCATAAGGTCACCTACTAATGGGAGGACGGCCGAGTGAAGCCCGACCGTAAAATTTAAATTGATCTACTTCGAAAACTTCCTGAAAACCTTAAAAAAATATGCTTCAGAATTTCCTCGATGGTGATTACGCCATGAAAACTCAGTTGGATAGAGCAGTGCTTGAACAATCGAGGTCTGGATTCGATCCTGGCTCGTACCAATGAGTTGCAATTTGTTATTTATGTACGAATGATAAAAATCATTACCATTGGCTTTTCGGTGAAGGAAAACATCGCGAGGAAACCTGCACACTCCTGAGAAGAAATTCAAAGGTGTGTGAAGTACCAATCCGCACTGGTCCTAGGAAGCGGTTCATACGACCGATAGCGTTTACAGGTTCGAATAGCGTTCGTTTCGAAATTGCAGTTTTTGGAACTGTTCCTTGAGCAGAAAATACAAAATCAAAAAAGTATTTTGTTTTTATTATTTGTAGTTTTGTTTCCTTACCTTGGGTCCGACTATTAGGACTCTGTAGGGAGCTATTGCTCGCGGCCACCGGATCGACGTGTCCGTGGAGAGAGCTTCCACGCTCGCCGCGAGGAGTCTGCCGGTGACACACGGCTTTGAAATTGCTAAGTCATCTCACCACACATTCATCCTGATCCACAAACTACTTCACAACACAACTCACACACACATCACTTTCACAACAAACAAATAAATACACAAATGCGTCCTTTTTGTGTGAGTTACCTCAAACGCTAAATGCCAATGAGGGCGTTATACAAAAATATGACATGTTTTTAAATCCAGAGCATGCCATCAAAAAAATTTTCCACGAAATCCACATCTACTATATGCTGTCACATGAAAAACTGCCACAAAAAGTAAAAGTTTTTATTGCATGGCACCAAAGATTATAATAAACTAGCTTCCGCCCGCGACTTTGTCCGCGTGTACTTCAGGATTTATTCTACTTGTTCGATAGGCATAGAAGGCATCTATCTCCATTTCCAGCATATTGTACAAAATAGTGTTTATTCTGTTACGTAGGCTAATAGTTTAAAGAAACAAAAGAAATTTCAATGTCTGACGTAGTACATTCAAATAGTCTTCACACTAATATTATAAACGCGAAAGTTTGTATATACGAATTACATATTCTATGTTCGGTTGCTAGGCAACGCGTTTTTGTTATGCCAAAATTGCCCATGTCATCCCACTAATATTATAAGTGTGATTTTGTACAATTTACACAATATGTCTTTATAAATTATAGCCTATATGTTATTCTGATGTATAAGCTATATTATTGTAAAGTTTCATTCAAATCCATTCAGTAGTTTTTCCGTGAAAGCGTCACAAACATCCAAACATCTAAACATCCAAACTTTCACACTTATAATAATAGTAGGATGTAGGATTAACAAGCAGCTATAAAGATATAAGTCTTCCTGAGTTCAAAGAAAAACTACGCACCTTACTGATTGACAAATGTTATTATACACTCGACGAGTTCTTCAGAGACAAACTGGTGCAAGTTTAATGAGTGACAGACCTATGTAATTGTAAATTGTTAGTGTTTTTTTAAATAATGGCTTTAACCAGTGGTTATCTAGCCAATGACGAGTAAAATTAGGTGAACAAATTTTGAGGTTATAAACTATGCCGAAGCCATTTCTTCAGCTTTCTCAATAAAACGTATAATGTGTACATTTTATCGCTTGTTTTGGATTCTTGACGAGAATTTCAAAGGCCAGCCTTGGTTTCAACATTATTCGAAAGAATCCATATGCCGAATGTACTCGACATGGTGAACTCTTCGGATCGCGTCGAAACCTTCGCGATTTTGCGTAATTGATACTATAACACCGTGCGTGACACTGTTTGCACTATATCACACCATTATAACACAAAACACACATAACAGTATTATTAACGAGTTACGAAAAATTGCAATCAACCACCATTATTCAAGTTCGCGCCAAGAAGCCTTAGTTAGTATATCTTGACATTCGAATTGTGATTGCTTAAGTTACCTTGACAATGTATCTGTATTAATGTTGATTTAGCTTTAGGAAGGACTTTTGTTTATTAATTAAAATCCACAAATATTGTACGCCTTCGGGTAGGATATAGAGATGATATGTATCACACCCAACATCACTGTACCACCTATATTCACAATAAAATATTCTGATTCTGTACATGTTTGATTGTGACGCCATTGTTGTTTTGTGTTGCAATTGTTTGAGGGAAAACATATTTTGTAGACGGCATTCGGTTAGATTTGTTGAAAATACATAACCCTAAAAGGTTAATTTTAAAAACACCATTACTATATTCGGTGTACATTGACCTGGCCCAGGCTACATACATTTTTGAAATCACCTTTGACGTTTTATATTAACGCCGCTGATTTTCGTCGGAGTTGAATTATATTATAACTCATACCTGGTGAGTCCAATGCCGTAGCAGGTCATGAGTAGGGGCTCGGGCGAGCCGCTCGCGGGGTTTGTGAGCGCGCCGAGCGGCTCGCTGTAGCGACGGCCCAGCGCAAACGTGTGCCCAACCTGCGTGAGGGTAATATTAACGAGATCCACCTCCATCAAAGTTTCATACTAAATTTCTGTTGCCATAATCTGTTAAAATATAACAGCTGGATTTGTGCAGTAACTATCTAACAATAGTACATCAGATTGTGATGTCGCGAAATGAGTATCATTAACATACAACTTCACAGTGAATCACAATTTACATTTTAAACACTTTGTCGATTATTGTTCAAAGCGACATCTATGAACCATTAGCTGCGTAACTGCTATTGTAGCTAACTATAAAGTTGTAAATTAATGATATTTACTTCGCGACACTATAATTTCATCTCGTATTTTTAGGTAATTACTTATCAAAGCCAGCTGTTCCATTTGAAAAGATTATGGCAACAGAAATTTAGTATGCGATCATTATGGCCGGCAACGAGACACTAATCTACCTCCTGCTCTAACCTCAACACTGTTGCATCTGTCTGTCTCGTTTCCGCACCGGCTGCACCTCGCTCCGTCGCCTGCGAGCTCGGCGTGCGAGCAGGACGCACACACGTGTATCTCGTCCTCTCCTGCTCGCACGCACAGCTGCCACTCATGGGACATGCTCCCTCCCATGTCCCCCACCGGTGCTGACACTAGAAAACATAATACGTAAAATATTAACAGCAATCCAAATATACTTCTCATCAGAAAAATGAACTTGCAAGTTTATGTTTTGTAAGGATTATCAGAAAAACCTATGAAAATTTTATTTGCACTAGCGTCCCGCCCCGGCTTCGCACGGGTGGACATTTATTTAAATGTAATCTTTCTAGATCATTACAGAAATTTTCTAAAGTTTCCAGAAGTTCACATGAGTTAGACAAGGACAGATATATATTTTTCACATTTTTGCCACCCACTTCCACCCATCGCGACCACACTCCCTTACTTTCATCAGGAGACCAATCAGTTATCGGTTCTTCGAGCGATGTGGCCTGCCCATTTCAACTTCACTCACTGACTCGTCGAGCTGTGTAGTTACCTCTATGCACTGGTAACCTCAGCACGTCGAACAGCCTGGTGTATGCGTCGGTGACGCGCTGGTAGGTGCGCGCGACGCACTCCTCGGAGGCGTGCGCGCCGTACGCGTCCATCATGAGGAACTCGCGCGCGCGAAGCAGGCCGTGCTTGGGGCGATGCTCGTCACGGTACTTGTTGCTTATCTGGGAACCACAATACTTGTTGCTTATATGTGGGACCACAATACTTGTTGCTTATATGTGGGACCACAATACTTGTTGCTTATATGTGGGACCACAATACTTGTTGCTTATCTGGGGACCACAATACTTGTTGCTTATATTTGGGACTGGAATACTTGTTGCTTATATGTGAGACCACAATACTTGTTGCTTATCTGGGACCACATTACTCGTTGCTTATATTTGGGACTGGAATACTTGTTGCTTATATGTGGGACCACAATACTTGTTGCTTATCTGGGACCACATTACTCGTTGCTTATCTGGGGACCACAATGCTTGTTGCTTAACTGGGACCACAATTCTTGTTGCTTATCTTAGGACCACTATACTTATCTGAGGGGACCACAGCATAGCTATGATTTTTATAATTATTGAGTAGCACCACCCTTGCTTCACACGTTTGTAAGGTACTTGATATAACTCTGCTTCTAGGCGTAAAAGCCTGCGACCAGAAAATAAAGAAATAGACATTGCTGGACAGTGTACTGACCTCACCTGGTAGAGTAGCAGAGGCAGTTGTTTGTAGGAGAGAGGTCCCACGTCTGACAGAAGGTCTGCCACAGCCTCCTCATGTGTCTGTAACACATTAAGTTTATTCGCTCAATAAAAGTACAAATAGTAGCTCATACAAATTGAGCCATAATCTTTTAAAATATGAAAGCTGTTGCGGACGGCAGCGCTGGAACGGGACGGGTGATCCTTCTCGCTAGCGCAGTTGTTAGAGCGGGAGGGGTTATACCTCTCGCTCTCGCACGCTCGCTAACACTATAGCTAGTAGCGATAGTAAAAATAGTACTTAAGCTCGGAAAATATAATGAATGTCGTCTCCTGGAACTGTCCCCACGTGATGTACTGTGTGAAATAGTCAACAAATATACTGGTTAAAACTGAGCAATGTTTCATTCAACGACCGATATCCTGTTTCTGTAAGACCTAAATATACAGTCCGCTGCTCTGAGAGATACAAAAGCTTCGTGCAGTAATTATCTAAAAATAGCATATCGTATTGTAATAATAAAAATAGAATTAAGTATCTTCAATTGGATGTGACACAGTCTACCACTTTAGGTAAAGTGTAGTAATAGTAAAACTAGTAGGTAAAATCTTACAGTTTGGATCAATTCATAAATAACTATACTTAACCCAAACTGACATTAAATATTAAATTGACTGTAATTGATTAATTATTATGTAAACATACTCGTATGTATGTCGTGTCGACAGAATTTTTTTTTGCCAAGTACATAGTTTTTTTACACGGCGTTTAGATAGTAATTTCAATTAGTTCGATGTACTGAACCTGTCCACAGGTGTGCAAATATTATAAACATATCTAATAAGGAATTTAATTGTTAAAAAATTAGTTTACATCGCACAACGCTGTTGCCAGTTACCACCTCAAGGACCGTTTTATATTTCATTCGTTTCGAAAATTGATTTATTTCCGATTTTTAGTGCGAAGACAATTATACCGCAGGTATAAGGCAGGGACTTCTAGATAAAGAATAGTTTATTTGCATCGAACATGGCATACCTATGACGACAGTCATAAAATTTTAGTTTCTTACATTCCACCTTTACAGTCCTTCAAATATTTTACATTGTTAAACATTTTAACAACATGGCTTGAATTCATGTGACTATTTACAGCAATATGCTTTTTAATGCTATAATTATATGATGCTTAAACAAGCATCTCAACTCCTATCCAAGAATTCTTTATAGTTAAAAAAATCGTCCACTGCTGGACATAGGCCTCCTTCATGGTACGCCACATCGAGCATCCAGCGACTCTAACCAGGTCGTCGGTCCATCTAGTAGGGGGACTCCCTGGTATGTGGTCGCCACTCGAGAACCTTTACTCCCCACCTGTTATCGGTTCTTCGAGCGATGTGGCCTGTCCATTGCCACTTCAGCTCACTGACTCGTCGAGATATGTCGGTGACCTTCGTTCGTCTACGGATTTCCTCATTCCGGACCTTATCACGTAGAGAAATTCCGAGCATAGCTCGTTCCATTGCTCGCTGAGTGACTATGAGCTTGTTTATTCGGCCCACAATAAAGGACGTAAGTAAGTAAAGTTAAAAAAATGAATATTCAATAATATTCAATCACGCAATTGACGCTCGAGAAAGATGATCTAGAAAATGTTATAATAAAATATTTATGACTACTTACTGGAGCTAACAGATACTTCTTATCATGCCGATCTGTGACGTTCATCAGCTCAGGACCAACATCATCGAGTCTCCCGGTCTTCCTCCACAGGTCTGCAGCGGTCAGGGACGGCAGCGATAGTCTCTGAGCACCGACATCCTCTATGCACATCCTGACTAGAGCTTCGAGCTTGTCCAGAGCTCGCCGGGCAAGGGGGAGCAAGGTGAAGAGACCAGAACTGGTTGGTCGGACCAGACCACACTCTAGTAGCAGCTGAAACATGTGTTCGTCATAGTTTAAATATCACATTCTGCTAATGTATGAAGCCGAGACTTGGACGTGTGCACATCTGCATAGCAAAACCACTCTATGTAAATGGAACAAAATTGTATAATCATTTACCTGACAATATAAAAGATCTCAATGTAAAATGATTTAAAACCAGATTGTATGACATTTTAATTAAGAATTGTTTTTATTATAAGCAATTTTTTTGGACAAGTTATAATATTGTATACCGTAGAATAATTACTTCACTAAGATATTGTAATATAAATTATTGTACGGCTCAGGGTAGGAAATAGAGATTCTAGGAATGTATCAAACCCAACAACATTGTACTACCTATTTACATAATAAAGAGTATTCTATTCTAATTTTATAAGGTCTTTATCCAATAAAAGTGATCTAATTATTATTTATGTACATTCCGGTTTATTTGTACAAAAACATAAAAACGCATGAAACAAGCAAGACTTAGCTAAGAAAACAAAGATGGCGTCAATAAAATGACATATTATGACGTTGTCACAAAATACAAAAGCAATAATGTAATTCTAGTATTTTTTATACATCTTTAGATAATTTCTTGATTTTTTAAATAGTGTACAAGTGCAGTCCGTATCTGAAAAATCCCTTTTTTTGTCTCATTGGGCTTGCATTGTGAAATTCAATTCAATTATTTTATTACTTCATGTTGTGTATACAAGAGATCTTAATACTAATACATCGGTGCAGACATGAACCCTGGCAGAGCACTGTGATATTAAATGAACAAGTGAAATAATTGGTTTGTATGAAATATGATGCACAAGCTATTGTCACCCTTATTAATATATACTATATCCCTATAATTAAAAGTTGTGAGTTCTCTCAATTGGATATGCTGCATTGCATATTGTTTTCCAGTTGTTCTCCGTTAATTAAAAAGAATACATCCATTTCCGTTGCCGTTAAAGCACTTCAAAATGATCTTAGACTATTCAATCTCAAACTCGTTTATGTCACAGTATCCGGGGTGGCCACAAGTGCGAAAGGAGCGCCCATTTCTCATTTCTTCAAAACTCTTTTTTGACAAGCTGTACCATTACCATAGACATTTGTTAACATTGTATATTGTAATATTTTGGCATTTAAATTAAGATTAGATTTGAATCATATGAATTTATTATTACGGCCTCACAGGTAAGAAATAGCATTATATTCTATACTAGTGTCCTCCATCTTATTGTAAGCTACCTATTTCCACAAATAAAGTAAACTCTGACGCCGTTTCAGTGCATCCCTGCAGGAGTTGTATCATCATGGAGGCGAAATGGCTTTGCCCAAAGATATTTATAATTTAGGTACAGTTTTGCCAAGGTAGAGACTGTCATCATCATCAGCGTGGAACTTCCACTGCTGGACAAAGGCCTCCCAATGGTATGCCAAAAGGGCTTACTTTAAAGGGACATGACATATATCATTGTACAACTTTTGCCAGACGGGTTGGTGATTGCAGTATTGTTGTTTAGGTCTTTAGGAGGTTTCCCTCAGTCGCCAGTCGCGTAGAGACTGTTTATGACAAGACAATGCTAAATAAGCAATTTAAGATTGGTTGGTTGATCACCTTCGGTGTGTAGCAATTGGCAATAAAGGTCGCAAGGCACTATGTAGGTAGAATTTGACTAGACCAATTGGGTTGCTGATCACCTTTACACGAAAGAAGAAGAAATAAGCAATTAACACAATATAGGAAAGATGGTTTCTGTAAAGAGATCGGCTCGATAGAGGTTGGCTATAATTTACTTACTTTTTGACTTTTGCACGTTATCTCTGTGTTCTTTATCTTAGCGTTCTTTGGTATTGTGATGATGGGTTGGAACAGTTGTGACACATATCGCATTTTTATATAACAGCGTCTTTTTTTTTAAAGCTTTTATTAACAATTATACCGAGAAAATTGTAAACTTTAGTTAGGTTATATAGAACAGCTGATTTCGGCAAGTGTCAAGTGACAGATGTCATTTTTCTTCTTCTGTAAACAGACTAAGGAACACAAACCAGCATCGATATTACCCGTGTGAATAGCTATTAAAAAGATGATCATTCGGGGTTGTCGGGGTCATGAAACCACTTTAATTCAGATGATAAAATCCTGGATAAACTCTTTCTAGTATTAAAATAACGAAATTGGGCACGGCTATAGTCCACAAGCTCTCCTCCTCCGATCTAAGAAGCTCGTTTTGAACAACATATATTAGTCTGTGGTTTTGACACCCTTGACACCTGTTATCGTGACATGATTAGGGATGTAAACTATGCAAATCGATAACCTGCACAGTGCGCATCCGATTATCACCAGAAATTCTAATCGATTTGTTTTTTTGTATTTATTTTTGAGTACTAGAAAGTGATTGATCCAATGGATCACAAAAACCTTTTCTTTATAATATATTAATAAAACAAGCCAATCGTATAGTAACACAATCAAATTTAATCAACATATTTTAGTCATTTCCACTCAAATTAATCAAGCAAACAAAACAGTCATTAAATAAAATAAAATCGGTTCACCCAGTCAAAAGTTTTGAGGTAACAAACATTAAAAAAAGAAGAAAAAAACCCATACCCGTCGAATCAATAGCCTCCTCCTTTTTCGAAGTCAGTTAAAAAGTCTTTAATTTTCATAAATTAATTTTTGCATTATATGTATTATTGCAATATTTCAAAATTACATTTTACTCCAGAATTTACGTGATTAAAATAGTACTTACAATAATTTTTCTCATACTATGTAACAATGGATAAATAGAGTTTTTTTTTAAATTTAAAAACCTAATAATATTTTAATAATTTTGCTACATTCTATAGTCGTTGCTATAGTCTGTTCTTTTTGCTTCTGACACGAAAACATAATTTCAAGATGTAAAACATTAAGAGGGTATGCTGGTGTCAAAGCGCCCATACAAACGTAGTCCAGTCATATTTTGAGTATTAAGCTATGAAAATCTATGAAATTTTCAAGACACAATCTACAAACAAATATCTGTGTCGGAGTCAGATTTTCGTTTAAATATATACTTCCAGAGTTACAGGGCGTCAAAGGGCCCCAACTTTGAACCTGATTTACAAGAGTATGAATCAATTTATAACAATTTGGAAAAACCACCGACATCTGAAATTTCATTAGTATACTGTATTAAAAAAATGGTTACATAATATCAGTATATTATATCAAATGATCCCTGGACTACGAAACATCCAAATAACGGGTGGATAACTTCGCGTAGTGTATGCTGTCTCACCGTACGCGCTCGGGTAGGATAGGGCTCGTATAGGGACAGCTACAAAACAATCCAAATTTGAACGCGGCCACGTGGTCTAACCAACATAGCCTCTTAAATCATAATTTTAGCTCCGCCCTCATATGCATTTTGGTTGGTAGAAAACCACTGATTTAGGGAACCTTGACTGAACCTTTCCAATAATAAAATTTAACAACTACGCACAGCCCCGGAAACTTGTAGCATTCCAAAATAAACCGCTCAATCAAGAGGAAGCGACCCTTCTAAATACGGATAGTACACGCTTATCAGAGGATAATTAACACCGCGGTAACTGCGTGGAATGGAACGTTTTTGTCCTTTCCCGCCGTTTTGTGTGCCCGCCATTTTGTGCAGCGAGTGATGGCGCGCGAAATGTGAAATGGTCTGTGAACGTGATAAGAGAGGAGAGGGCAGAGTGAGCGAGAGGGCGGACGCGGAGTCTACAGTTAGCTTATAGTGTCGTTACACCCGATAGCTTTTTTTTAATAATGGCTTTAACCAGCGGTTATCTAGCCAATGACGATTAAAATTTGAGTAAAATTAGGTGAACAAATTTTGAGGTTATAAATTTTGCCAGCCTCTGTAAAACTTTGCTTCTTGCCAAATTTCAGGATTCTAGGTCAAAGGGAAGTACCCTATAGGTTTTGGTTCCCTTGAATTCTCTAAGGAAATTGTCTAAAATATCTTTTTATTGCGTTTACATAGAAGTTTAAATATTTTGTCACAGAGAAAAAGGGTCTAGACAGACAGACAGACGGACAACAGACGGAGAACAAAAGTGATCCTATAAGGATTCCTTTTTTCCTTTTGAGGTACGGAACCGTAAAAACTAGTATTAAATAATGCACGTACTTGAATGTAGGCAGCAAAGATAATTAAATCGACCCAAAAATGGATACACATGACAGAGCATAAAATTAAACATAAAACATTTTCTATACAAGCAGCTGTCAACACGAAGTCAAACAACCTCACTGCGATGCCGAGATATAATATGACGAATTCACCAGCGACTGTACACTGTGGCAGCATCCTTTGAGTTTGAATTCTTACATAAAAAACATATTTTCATGAAGTTTTTTTAAAACACACATTTTTCATTATTATTCTAGTTTTAGAGTTTATTTTGTGATTTAATTGATTTGAACAATAAAAATGAATCGTGTATCGACGGCTGTCTTAAAAAAAGGTAATATCATAAACATTCTCATGTATTTTTAACTGACTTCACTAAAGGAGGCGGTGCTCAATTCAATTGTTTGTTACCTTAGAACTTTTGACTGGGTGAAACAATTTTGATGATTCTTTTTTTATTGTACACTTGTAATTTTAAAAAATCAATATCAAATATAAGTGATTTAATTGTGGTATATTTTGGTTTAAGTAGTTTATTTGTACAAAAACATATAAAACGCTCGAAACAGGTAAGACTTAACGCTGAAAACAAAGATGGCGTCAATGAAATGACATTTGACGCTGTCACTCAGTACAAAAAGAACGATTTTGTACAATTACAATAAATGCAATAATGTAATTCTGGTATTTTTCTACACATATTTAGATTATCACATGATTAGTTAAATAGTGTACAACTGCAGGCCGAATTTGAAACATATCTTTTGCATTAAGTATTAGGGCAGTTGCAGTCGGTTTCTAGTTCTTTTTGAACGCGAATCTTTGGCATTAATTATTTCCACGTCAACACATCTCCCATTCGCTCTCGTCAATCGTCTCCCCGCTCCGCTCATGCCCGCGTGCTATGTCACCATGATCCACCCGAGCCACTGGGCCGACCCTGTCCCGAGATATCGCTGCTTTGTGGCTTTACGGAGCTTCATAAAGTCATCAACGAGGGCGGGAACAAACAGTCTCATCTCTATATAAGCTGACTAACGATATATCACTGCGGCTGGTTCTCTCATCAACAGCCTATCTACGTCCCCACTGCAGGGGCTCAGTCCTACTCTCCTACAGAGAGTGTATGGTACATAGTCCGCCACGCGGGACCAGTGCGCATTGGTAGACTTCACATGCCTGTTCAAGACATGCAGGTTTCCTCACGATGTTTTCCTTCACCGTTAATCAATCGGATACAGTACTTGAATTGAAAAACACCTCATAGGTACACGGCTGGATTCGAACCCGGAACCCTCAGATTGAGATTCTGCGCCTTATCCACTGCGCCACCGAGGCTTTTAATTCTAGTTGTTGAAGGCTAGTTCTCTAGACTAGCGTTCAACACCGCCGGGACACCGTTCCATTCAATTTAGCTTTATTATATATTTTACCAAACACACCTACCCTCACTATCACAAACACACTACAGAAACAAATTCATACAACACGTATGGGCAACAATAATTATGTTTCAATATTTAGCCAAATTTCAGCCTAATACTTTTTGAGCCACACGAGCTACGTCATTTTCGACGAAAAATATTGCTATGTTTGCGTCAAAATCATGCATGAACATTAAATTATTTATTAATTAAATATTAATTAGTGTTGTGTGTATAAGTATCTGTAAGTTAATTATATTTGTGTATCGCTGCGTGCGAGTTGTTAAAATCTGGTTAGAATAGGGGCTGGCTGAACATCAGTGTTGTGATTTTCAGCAGAAAAGCATAACGGGTACTGAGACAGCTCCTGCCACAGAACCTTCTCATTTTAATGTGTATTTATCGTAATGTTGTAAATGTTTGAATTAGTTTTATATATATGTGTAATTTGTCTGTGGCAAATAAATGGTTTAAATGGTTTTAAATAAAAATTCCATTTTTTTGTAATTTCCAACCCCAAAACCATATATCCTTTGCAATTTATTTTTAAAGGCTGTAAGTCCGATAGGAAGACACATTTTGATGCACTAAGCACACATAGATAAATCATAAATCACGTGAATCATGCCATGACCTTATCTATGGACTTTACACACCATTAAACGACGAGGTTAGTAATGTAATGGCTGTTGTGATTATATTACAAGGATTATGTTCAAATGCGTGACGTCATCTGAGAGTTTTATTATTATAATATCGAGAAAATTTTGAAACAGTTTTTTAAGGTTTCTTGGAGTTAAATATCGACCTCCACTTGTTCCTGAGATAAAGGGTTTTGACAGACATACGGACGGACTACAAAGTGATCTTATAAAGGATCCTTTTTCAACCAACTTCATAAAAGGAGGAGCTTCTCAATGCGACGGGTATTTTTGTTACGTCAGAACTTTCGACTGGGTGAACCGATTTTGATGATTCTATTTTGATTTGCAAGCTGGCTTCTCGTAAGGTCCTATTTCAATTCGGTCCTTCTGATAGCATCAATGGGAAAACCATGTACGCCTTAAATTTGCTATAGACTTTTAGGTCAGTTGAAGTCGGTTTTTAGTTCTTTTTGAACGCGTGAACTTGTTCCTTTTGAGGTACAGAACCCTAAAGTCATCTGGTAGCATATAAGAGAGAAAGAGAGAGTAGGTATAGGTTGTTAAGCCTTATCATAGCGTACACTAGTTTGAAAGGATAAACGCAAACACTTCCAAGCTGACACGTATATTTCACTGTCACTCGTGCCTTGCAGAGTTATAGCTAATCTGAGGTAAGCAGATGATCTAGCTAGGTAGTATAATTAGCAAGGAGTTCGCGTGCAGAGCCTCAAATGTAATTAATTTTAGTGAATAATGACCACGAAGCCTGCACCTGAGCTTTGCATCACGCAGTTGACTTACTAAACCCTTCCGAAATGTCTAACATTGTGTATAAGCCATAACCGCAAAGGAACCTCAAAAAGCGACGAGTAGAAGCATGGGACTGAAAGGGGCAGAAAAACATCAGAAATCACGCCCAATCCATTGATTATTTCAAGTCGAATTTTTCGAAATCAATCAATCGAATGAATCAATCGAAATGAATTTAATCGATACTCGACACTCGAAATGTCTACAGCATTCAAACCCTAAAAATTTCAGCCTTAGGGTAGAATCGTCATATTTGTTTGTGTTTTTCTCTCACAAAAAGTGCTGAATCAATTTAGGTATAATTTATATGGGACCACTTCTGAAGTATGCTCTACCAAACAAAAAGTAAATCCTCAAAATCGATTTATAATTGACGGAGTTATCACGTAACATACATACAAAAATAACATACAGTCGAATTGTGAACCACATCCTTTTTTGAAGTCGGTTGAAAAGTACAACAAATCTATTTAGTCGTAACGTTGAGTTATATAAAATAAAAGAACAACTCTGGGATGTCGTACCGTACAATTCCTATTAGATAATAATTTTAATACGTCCATCAAGTCGAATGATTAATAATTACTCTGTAACTTCACAAATAAAAGAAAGCGAAAATGTATTTTGGCGGTGACATCTTGTCGTTGCACGGTTGGTAGCACTGGAAGCGAATTCGATTTCGGCGGGAAAAATTGTGCAACTGTCAATGTCAGTGCTCTGTCGTGCGAGCTGTAGGGAGGCACCGAGTCGATTGAGTTAGGGACAGTTAGGGATTTTGTGGCATCCATAGCTACAGCACAGAATAAATTATAGTATGTACGTATGGAATGGACGTTCACCGCCCCCCACCGAATCGCGATACCTCACTTCCCCCGCAAGATACTGCCGCAGAAAATGGCCAGTACGTCGCACGGACGACTGTTCGATGTGTGACGATATCACGACATTTGTTCCTTTAATTGTTATTATTTATGTCGCATTTGTACCAAGCAGCCATATTTTATTAAATTTGATGTCATGCGTATAACCTGAGAATAACTGTATGTATGTCCCATGTAGGGTCACGGTCAGAGAGATTTAAATATAGGTTATAGAGCGGTCATTGGGAAACGTTTCATATAAACATTTTGATCTCAAAAGTCAATGGTATGTCAAATGTCTTGTACGGCCGCGTGAAGTGATGTGACACTAGAGTGAGTAACTTATTACCAATTGGTAATAAGTTTAGGATCAAAATGTTTGTTTGCTTTGTCAGGTCTATTAATATTAATTGTCTTTGGTCACGGTCCAATCACAGACGAAGTTAAAACGAAATTGGCCGATCAAATTGCCCTGTGTAGGACACTTTTAATAACCAAACGAAAAATAAGAAGTCAAGTGAAATGAGTTTCAGGCAAAGAATTAATTTATAATTTATTAACCTATAATTTTAGGTTTCGAGAAATGAAAATATTATGTTCAGTAAAATGACGTTTTAGATAGTTCGCTGTTACGCCACGAATTTTATTTCTATTGCATTCGTGTATGCTTTGAAAGTTGTAAAGAGTTTTTATTCTATATTTAAAACATTCAGAGAGAACTATGCAGGACCGCGCCGCTCACTCACCGACCTCAGCACCGACTTTTTTTTCGTAAACGCGGGCCCATACCTGTCATTAGTCTAATTTTATCGCCAAAAAAAGCTTCTAAAACTCTCCGCAAGCTCCGTATTAAACATTCCGCACGCGTTTTAATGTCCTTTTGTGAGCAAAACAATCAGAAAGCGTTCCTGGCGGCCATGTACGTGCAAATAATTCAAATCGCCGACATTTTGTTATTAATTTGCGGTTTGCCGCCAAAAATAAGTGAGTTTTTCGTGCAACGCTAGTCACGGGAGCTTATAGTTTGCGGTTTTTAATGTTTTTACATTATTTGTTATTATTTTTAGGTTTCCGTACTCAAAATGAATCCTTGTATTATCACTTTTTTGACCGTCTGTCTGTCAACAACCTTTTTCTCAAGAACGAGTGGAGTTACCAGATTGAAATTATCGGATACTCAAGTCTGCAGTCCCTTGAAGCTGTTAAAAAAAAACTTCTAAGTCAACGCAATAAATTGTATTTGTATATAATTGACATTGTGTGGCTTCTTGGAAACTGCTTTTATAGTTTTCCTGAATATTTAAATCATTTTAAATATACCTGTAATTATAGTTTGACATAAATAAATAAGATGAGTTGTGAATTATTTAATGAAAAAATTATTAACATTGTACTAATTGACATGCTATGTAAACTAATTTTTTTTAACAATTAAATTCCTTATTAGATATGTTCATAATATTTGCACACCTGTGGACAGGTTAAGTACATCGAACTAATTGAAATTACTATCTAAACACCGTGTAAAAAACTATGTACTTGGCAAATAAATTTTTTCTTTCTTTCTTTCTTTCAAATTAGAGCATATTACTAACACTAGGTTAAAATTGACTTTATTTTATTTACTAACAAAAATTATGGATTTTATATGGATTTTGTCTGATACAAATTATTAATAATAAAAAGATACGGCCACGTGTTTTGGCAAGTGCAAGTAAATAAAAATCAATAAGGGACTTCCCGTTGGAAAAGTATCCTAAAAGATGATTTTCATCAAATGGTACCACCAACTAAACCTGTTACCGATAGTACCTAGAAGCGGGTAGACATGCAGGCTGTTATAAGCTAGCAGAGCCAACGACCAGTACCATCCAATCGCCATATCGTAACTTACCATCAGAAGAGATTACGCCAAGTGCACCCCATCATTCATTTAAAAAGTCAATACATGGCAGAAATCTCATTGTCAGGCTGTAGTTGGTTTCTAATTCGAAAGACGAAGTCGTTTAAAATAAGATCAGTATATCCGAGCATTGTTGTAAAATAGTTACAGGACGGGGCAGATATGCGGGAACATTTATATAATAAAATGCCACTACAAATTAAAGATTGCAATAACATCAAAGAACTGAAATATACTCTGTATAAACACCTGTGCGACAAGGCATACTACACAGTGAAAGATTTTTTTGCTGACAAATAGAAACTTCCGTCTTACTACTGTGCCTACCTACTCTTGACATAAATATATTTCAAACATTTTGCAATATGTAATACTAGTTAATAAGTATATTAAAGTATAACTTCGTATGTCCGCTAAGAAAGAGACAGCAGATCTACAACTGTTACGAGGGGCATACCGAAAAGATCGGTAATCGAGTACTTTCGATTTAATTAGATTAAAAACTCTTTTTGATGAATAAACACTGGTTAGTTGAAAATCGAATACAATTGACAGAATTAAAAAAAAATTTTTTTTTAAAGAACAATATCAGTTTGAAATTGATAGGTCGATAAAAAAATGGAGCTTACAAGAGAAAGTTTCCGTGCCATAATTTTTTACAACTTTCGACGAGGATTATCTCAGGGACAATGTCTCGCTGAGCTTATATCTATATTCAAGAGTGAAGCGCCTAGCCAGACGACAATATATCGCTGGTATTCTGAATTCCGGCGTGGACGTGCTTCTCTTGGCACCGTACCTTCCACAGGCCGGCCAAAAACAGCGGTTACACCAGAAAATGTCGCTGTTGTGCGCCGAATGATACAGGATGACCGACATATTACATATGAGCAGATTCGGGCTACTTTAGGGATAGGTATGACTGCGATACAAACTGTTTTACATGGTGAACTGGGAGTGAGAAAGCTAGTTTCCCGCTGGGTGCCCCATAATTTGTCCGAAGAGCAAAAGGCGGCTCGTGTCAATTGGTGCCGGTCTACTCTGCAACGCTTCAACGGAGGAAAGTCAAAAGCAGTTTATAACATTGTCTCTGGTGATGAATCATGGATCTATTCATATGAGCCAGAAAGAAAGCATCAGTCGGCTGTCTGGGTCTTCGCAGGTGAGATCAAGCCAACAAAAGTTGTCCGCTCTCGCAGCGTATCGAAGAAAATGGTCGCTTCGTTTGTCGCGAAAACAGGACATGTAGTCACAGTTCCCTTAGAGGAACGGAGAACGGTTACCGCTGATTGGTATACAACGGTTTGTTTGCCACAGATGATATCCGAACTCCGTAGAGGTAACCCGAAACGACGCATAATCCTCCATCACGATAATGCGAGCTCTCACACCGCTCAGAAAACAAGCGAGTTTTTGAAGCAGGAAAACGTTGAATTAATGGATCATCCTCCATACAGCCCTGATCTGAGTCCCAATGATTACTTTACATTCCCTAGAATCAAAGATTTATTGCGTGGTCAGCGGTTTCAAGGTCCAGAAGAAGCAGTGGAAGCATACAAATCGACGATTTTGACCATGTCAACTTCGGACTGGAATTGCTGCTATAATAATTGGTTCGAACGAATGCAAAAGTGCATTAACTGCAACGGAGAATACTTCGAAAAGCAATAAAAATAAATTTAGTTATTTCCTGTATGTATTGTTTTATATTCCCGATCATTTCGGTATGCCCCTCGTACCTACTACCATGTTTACAACCTATGTTTACGAATACTGATTTTGACTTTGACTTTGAAACATTATCGGTGTTTCGTTGCGGTGAAATTCTGCTATCACATCAAACCACGTGCCTCCCATGCATCACGTAAAAATGTATTTTATCTTTTTCTAAACAATGCGGCGCAGCGTAATTGCTTTTTGAGTGCTCGCGCGCGCCATATTTTTATGGTTCCAAATTAGAATTTTTAAAAACCGGCCAAGTGCGAGTCTGACTCGCGCACGTAAGGTTCCGTACCTTTCTATGTAACGGCAAAAAAATCACGTTTGTTGAGTGGGAGCTCCCTTAAATATTTTATTCTGCTTTTTAGTATTTGTTGTTAAAGCGGCTATAGAATTGCAATTGTCTATAACGGTTCATGAGTATTACAGACAGCCCCCTGTGTCGAGGGTGCATGGTCGCCGAGGAAACTCCCGCCCATGTGCTCACGACCTGCAGCAGCGTGGCCACACAACGGGCGACGATCCTGAACAACCCAGGATCACTCCAGGAGGCGTGCGGAGAAATCAAGCGTCTTGCGCGCTTCTGGGAGGAAATCGGCTGGCTGGAATAGCCATCACCACTTCCATCCCCCCACGCACAATGGCCAATACATGGCCAAGTGCGGAAACCGCCGTTTTTTTTTTAAAAAAAAAAAAACGATTCATGAGGTGACAGACAGACGATTCTTAGTAATAGGGTCCCGTTTTTACCCTTTGGGTACGGAACCCTAAAAAGGAACTCCAATGGTGCTGTCAAGATAACTAACACGTCCCTATCTTTGTAATGCCACAGTCTATAAGTAAAACCTTTAATCTCATAATTTCTACTTACTTTTTATTCAAATATTGGATTTCGGACTATTTGGGCGAATCCACCCGTGGAAGCAACTCTGGGAAGTCAGAAACCTCGTCGAGTCAGTGAGCTGAAGCGGTAATGGGCAGGCCAGTTCTCGAGGGGCGATCACGCAACGGGAAACGTGTACCGGGCCGTACCTCTATTAAATGGAACCGGGGAATCGCTGGATGCAAGTGTCTAGAACCCGGTCATTGTGGCACACCATGCCTTGCGTGAGACCTATGTTCAGCAGTGGACGTATCTCGATGATTATGTTGATAACATTTTGGAAATGATCATTTTTACAAAGGTGTTCTCTTTCAGGAGTGTTCATTACAGGACGTCCATAAGGGTTCTAAAACCTATAAAGGTAAGACTTGCCATTTGGATGCAGATATTACCACCACCATGCATCACGTCACATAGTACATAAAGATTTTGTAGCACGAGAACTGCTAACTCGAGTTGAAGTACCGACCACGGCCAGTATCAGCCACGGATCAGTCACGTCTGCATTTCACCACCACCATTCAGGACGTCACAGAATACATAAAACAGAAGTCCAACTACCTCGTGAGGGTGGCGTAGCTGAAGTCACGCCATGACACTTCAAATCGTTCGCGGTGCTAGTCCCGACCTGCAAGTTGGAGATCTTCATGAGGGAGGACTTCTGGCCAAAGGGTGTGGTGTACCGTCGCTTCAGAGGGAGGATAGCGACCGACACCACCAGAGCGGCACCAACGTGCCTTAGTAAATAACAGTTTAGAAATTGTGTAATATGCTACGCGGGCTGGACGTTTTGCGATGTCTCCCTTTTGTGATCTTAAAGATCCCAGGAAAGTTGTGTTCGGTAAAAGCAGATTGCATTTAATGGGATTTTCAGAGAGAGACACGCGTTAGTGCGAAAAGATCCCTGGGTCTAGGATTAAAGTGGTCAAGAGTGCAAAAAGATAGCCATCAATGGATTTAAGTAGATCGAGCGGTGTTATTATTTGAAATGAGTAATTAGAAAATATAATCGCAAAACTGTTAGATTTTCTAGCCGTTTATGATAATTAAAAGTGGCCATCCATCATCAATGGATCCAAGTAGTGGACGGACGGAGGGGGAAGTGGGCATAATGTAAGGAAGGTACTGTTGTTTTAGCTATTGGGTCTTTACGGCAAAATGAAACAAAAATCGATCGTTGAACCATTTATTGAAACTTTTTCGTTAGAACACACTTCGTCACGTCAGTGACGCCGCGCTCGTTCAAGTTGACAGCTTTGCGCTGGCACATCATGAGGGATAAGCAATAAAATAAAACTCCGAAATCGATCTTTTGACGAGAAATCTATAATCGACTAGACACCGTGAATAATCTCTATTAATCCAGGTTAGTCCATTTACTACTCCTGAAACATTTCTCCCACGGCTAAATTCATATCAATATTTTGCTCCTATTTTTTTAAACATTCTTTTTAAAGCTACGGCTTAGAGTATGTTAAATAATGTAGGAACAAGAGATGGATGTAAAATAACCCTGGGGAAAATGTTTTAGGAGCAATTGATGGACCAATCGAAATACTTATTAACAGTAATTTGTTAAAATGGCAAAATCTTCAACTTTGTTAGACTTAATACATTGTGAACTTGATTTCTCATGTTTCTCCTTGAAGCAACAATAACATCTATTTATTATACCTCATGGTTTACCAGAGTAAAGCCGCCTTATATTCGTGGATGTAGATAAATATACAAAGCTAAATAGATTAAAACTCTCGGTACATCACATGTAATAATTCTTCACAGTTAAAAACGCTACTACAATAGTGACTAGCTTTACATATTACGAAAAAACTAGAGTCGAATTGGAACGTGGAAGTTTTAGAACTGTTCTTTGAGATTTATTTCGCGTCTTTTTCGATTTCTTGCAATCAAAAGAATTTTAAAGTCCAAGCTTTGTAAAGGCTTCGGGTCACCGTCACACTGATTCGGGTGTGCTTTCTTTAAACGGCAAATGATGAACAAAATCAATCAGTCAATTCTTAACAAAATTTCGATTATATGGAGCGAGAAACTTTACTCGTGAACAAATTGCAAGAATTATGACTAATTTACATTCTCGTTTACTAATTTTAAATAGCAAAATAAATACGTCAATTCCTCCATATTGAAAAATCAAATCTTAACTAAATTGCCGCCATCTTGTCCAAGCTTGGAATGCTGTATTGTTGTTTAGATGCGATTCGTGTGCAAAAAGATCGTTATCCATTTTTAAAATGACCACGTTCCATTCGCTACCGCAAGTAGATTCAATAAAAAATATAATCTAACCTCAATTTAGTCAAACGATATATTGCACTACGACTATTATGATGTAAACATAATAATGAGATTAATATTACAATGAGCTTAACATTTTACAAATTCGTGGGGCACTTCATTATCAATTCTTTTAAAATACTTTAGTACCAAAAAGATGGCTGTCAGCAAATTATAAGAACATTAATATGTTAAAAGTATTAATTACAATGATCAGATAAATTTGATACTATGCTTCATTTAATATTAAGTCAAAACACGCGATTTAATTTTGTTAATCAATTGTATTTTTATATATATTAAATTTAATAGATTTAGATAATTATTAAATACATAAAATGATTTTATTGAATAAGTATTTGGATAAATTCCTTTATTACGAGAACACTGACAACCAACTTAAAGTTAATAGTGATCGAGAGAGAAAACTACTCCAATGGAAAAATTTATAGAAAAATCTATTTCTATCAAATCAGACAAAATGTTTATTATACTCCTTAGTGTCTAGTCTAATCAAACGTCCTAGATAACTTCAGTACAATATGATAAAAATACACACACGGTTATTTTTTTAAATATCATTAACAATGCTTACGCTAGACTATTCACAGAGCTTAAGAAAACAACTAATTAATGTAAATCTCCCTGCTATTTTACTTCGCCAATCGTTGAGAACGTAGAAAAATCGTTTAAAAATTGCAGAAAAAAGAAACAATTTTTCTAAATTATCAATACTTCTATTTTAATTCATTTCCAAATCCTGAACCAAAAAAATTGAAATAAATCTTTACTATAATTAGCTAAGTTGATATGAAAACAGACTTGATGACTAGAAAAAATTACTCAAGACTAAAATTACATTATTATTCTGTGACAGTAACTACGTCACACAATTATAAGTTCATACATACATATTTCTGACAATTAAATGCATTTCGCTAAAATGTATTAAGTGTGATATTACAATATTGTCACACATCGAGGCACTCTGCGTACATTTAGTTTTTGTTGTTGTACTAGGGGTTAACACTACTTGAACACTTTTTAAAAACTACACGAGATATATTTCTCTTTGAAAAGCACTTTTTCCACCTCTAAACTAGGCTGTATGTCGTGCTGCTTTGTACATTTTAAAAAGTCTAAACGTCAAAACAAACGCGGTAAATACAGATCTATACGAGTGCCCTTACAAAACAATCTAGTGCATCCCAGCGGTTTGGGATTTTTAAAATAGCATAGAAAATACATAAGAGGGTGTACGTCAGTCTAATTCAATAATGATAAAGGAAGACGTGATTAAATAACAAGTGGTTACAGTTGATAATACTGTAGATAGCACTTATTTTTGTACTTACTACAAAATGGGTTTTCTATGTTTTTCCATTAACAGTTTTTAATTACTTTATTCTCATCTAATTCTACTCTTTGTGATAATTAACTCGTGACAATTTCAATCACAATACTCGTCAAATATAACGGGCAAAATTGTATAAAATATCGTCGTATTTCTCGAAACTAGCTCTTTGGTCCATACTCTACTTCTAGAAATTCTAGATGACACTAATTTTCATCGACAAACAATTACGAAGAACTAAATTAAGGCACAAATGTCAATTGTGTCTCAGAGGGGTCTCTCGATTGATATGCCTTCAACGATTCAATCTAAAGTCAAACTACGCGACACTACTTCTACACGAGATTGAAAAAATAAATTCTTTATTTTTAAAGCATGTCCAAAAGGTTTTTTTTAAATCACATTTTTTTTATCTATAGGATAATCGACCATTCAACTAAGAACTACGGAATTGAAAAACCCAGCACCCAAAACCGAAACTATTTCTACTGACTATAGTAATATTTACTGGGATGCACTTTACTGGAGATGGGTACTAGAAATAAAAACTAAGCGCAAGTACAGCTCAAATGACTTTTCACAACTTGTACAACTCTTGGGATGGTTAAAAGCTGTATATATATAATAAGTAAATGTAAAACCATGCCTTCGATACTATCAAGTCCAGCCTCTTGCGAGTTCTAAGAAGGCGACGAAATTAATGGATTCAGTCGCATTTTCAAATACGCAAATAGTAAATGATGTAATCTAAAAAATCCGTCACCAAAAAGTACCTCAAGAAGCTGGAGAAATTCCTTCGGTATTGTCTAAGAGAAAATCTGCTGCAGTCTTGAAATCTTGCAGGTCCCAGGAGCGGCGCCGGGTCCGGACACCGAGGCATGCACCACCGCTACACAGCTGCTGACGTCATGCATCTATCCTTGATTACTCCACTACTACCAATCGGGGTCCAACTGTACTTCACATTCTGGCGCCCAGCGTGGGACCTGAAGCTTTAGGTACTAATCTACTTCAATTTACTGAAAAATCGATTTTACACTAAAACTAACGAAGATAGGTATAAAAAAGAAGCGAGAAATGAAAGAACAGCTGTGTTTGTTACCGTTTATTTCTAAGATTTCTAAGTGAAGATGAACCATAGATTATATATATTTTAATGGCGTTGAATTAGACGCGCGGCCTCTTCTAAGGCAGTCACTAGCTAGCCGGGCCTGTCTATGTGACGCCCTTTTTACGTTATTAGCGTTTATATATAATGGATCCATCGCAAGCGTACAAACGAATACCAAATCTAATAAAATATTATCCGATCTCAATTTACATGACAAAGATGCGAGGAGCGAGGCTGACGCGAATTTAGCACACACGCAATATAATAATAGCAATACGTATTCGAGATCTTTTCCAGGAAATACTGCGAACAAAAAAGGGCGTCATGTGGCTATCTACGTAGACGACATTATTATTTCCGTTACTAACATTCAGTAATTCCCAAGTCTATACAGAGTGTAAAACAACTTGCCTGATTATTGATCTGTTTTCGTGTATTTCGTTCACAATTCTGCAGACAGAATATAAAGCGATCAGGAACATTGTTCTGCTTTGGCTATGTAAGCAGAATTCAGAATAAGTCGAGCAAGTTACCACAAACACTCGGAAAGCCGTACCTGCCAGACTTTTACAAGTCTATGGTTAAGGATAAAAATCTTTTTAGACACGTCTACACTACCAGCCCAGACCCACCAAACTACAGGACACCCTCAACGCAATATACAATTTCATCAAATATTGCACAATCATCTATAGCGGTCAGTGTATAAAATGATAACTAAATAAAAACAGCCCATTTGACTATTTTACTCATCGATACTACAATAAATAAAATGCACTAAGTCCATAACAATAAAAAGGAATGTCGGGTACAGCGTCCTCAGCATCTACGAGGTATTTTATAGTCACGAGTGCTACCAGGTTTCCTTTCGTAGACACGAAAAAGAACCTTCCAGATCGTTCTAGAATTGAAAAAGAAACATGGCCGCACGCCTTCAAGCGATGGCGTCGACGCCCTACAGAGTAACAATCACAATGTCACATCAACAAGTGTTTAGCATTTTATGTCATCACGATTAACTCCTTACAAATACCAACTCGCTACTGAATACACCAATCTTATTTTATACAAAAATATTTATATGTATGCGTGTGTATAATAATTATCTAGCATGTACGGCGCGCGCTGCTGTGCTTGTTTTAATCCAAAGTGCTGCTTCATTTGTATTATTCCATTTGTTAAATTGTTTGTACCTACATGTGTCGTGTCAGCCGCAGCGCGCGCGTGCTCACACCCGTTAAATGTAATGTTATTGCTTTCGATTAGTCATACTTATATTTAACAATACGTATGTAAAACTTCAAAATCACTACGCTACAACACTACTCTAGCATCTGCCGTACATTAAAACACACAACATATTATTTTTTCGTAAACATACTTTATATTATACCAATCCAAAAATTGTATATTATAATCCATGTATGTATATATTATAACCTTAACGAATATATGTCGTTTACATTGGTCCAGTGAACCTGGAGTTGCGAAGAAGCACGGTAGAACGTCCCTTTTTATAATAATCGATGCTTGCACTGGTGTATGGCACAACACTACTGCACTGCGTTAAGCTTCCAAACTACAACTATGCAGAACGAGTACATATTGAGCGAGATTTTCAATAGATTTATTTAACGCCAAAATAAACATAACCTCAACTTTTAAATACAAACACTAATAATAGAGATGACTAGAGAGGAATGTATTTTCAGTTTACATGGCAACGAAGATTTCTTTATAAATTAAATAGCGTCTCAGTTGGCATCGTCCTGATATTATTGTCACATCCTTACACTACTCTGGCATTATAGCATTAAGCTTCTGGCAAAACAAATTCATTTACAATTTGTTTCGCAGCCCGCGTGTCCGCCATCTTGTCTCAAAATGGCGTCTAATACACTACACTATTACATGAAAATTCCTGGTTTCAATATCAAGCTGTAACACTAGAGAATCAAAAAGTTTAGCCGTTTAGTAATTGAGCAAAAAATGTCGAGATTTGGCTTACAGATTTTGGCTCGCACATTTGGCAAATCAATTTGTATTTCTATAAAATGTCTCTCCGAAAGTTCCAGGAAGACCGTAGGCCTCAAGCGAAGCGTGACTATATGGTCTACACTACGTGTCTACGTTTAAAAATATTTCTTTCCAAGTTAACGAACAGTTTAACTTTAAAAGAAATATTCTAATAGCACGTTTCACAACCAACGTGCGGCAAACGCCTTTTGAAAATTGACAGTGAAAATTGGAAGATTTATTTAAATATTCTTTAAGTCATTACGTATGTATAATTACAAGTCCATGCCAACCATGCCTTACGCCTAACAAAGTTCTGAATCTGTTTGTTAGTCACGATATTACCAGACGCATCCCACGTTCAGACTACGCTATGATAATACGCATGCCTCAGCGTATCTACGCCGACTTACCATCGCGTGCCGACCCACCTAAGGAAAGGTTTTGGCGCCCACCGTGGGGCCGTCATTTTTGCAAAAATCACACGCAAAAACTACTGATCTTGAAAACAAAATCGTGCACACTAATCTATGAAGAACTAAAAGTAAAAAGAATGGTGTACTAAAACCTCAACCCAGCAAAAAGGTACAACCCCACGCTCGAGCCATGAAATAAAACACAATGTTTTAATTATCGCGTATAATGTAGTATCTAGGTGCTCCATTACACAACGTACGGGCAGCTAATGTCCGCTACATACAACTACAGCTAGCCTACCGCCGCCTGCGCACACGCCGGGGCGGCGACACCGGCTACCAAATGACACTAATACAAGGGTGTTTTAAGAGAAAACAAATATAAATATTATTTTGTTATCACCGCTTCAAATTCTACTGTTCTCCATTCTTTAAGCACTTCAGTTTATACAAGTACTTCCCCTAAAATATATTGTTAAAGCAGTTACTATTTTGCCGTCTTCAGTTATGAATCAATTGCTTTTACAGTACATGATTATTAAGTAGCTATACGAACAGTAGAATTCCAAACAGCGTCGGATACATATGGAGAAAATATAAAGAAAAAATTAAGTACTAATATAAGTCAAATATCTAGATGCAACCGCATAGATATCAGTTATTTTATATTATATAGTATATAATTTGGCAAGATACCAAGCGGCCGCGGGGAGGGACGGGGTGAGGAATTATACTAAAACATCACAATAATTATCAACCATACTAATACTGAGAATTTTTTAGGACAATCAAATGCTAAAAATATACAAAAGAGGTGTTTCAATCAAATCGAGGATGTGACGGCTGGGGAGCTACGCGTCATGAAGAAGAAAAAAATATTCATGGCTTCGGGTGATAGCCAATTAAGCGTTTACACTTCGATTCGGCCAGTATCAAGATAATTATTGTAAAGACACCTGTTGCAGAAAAACAAATCACAACAATTTGAGTACTCATGTATGTGCAAAACGCGGGAAAATATGTTGTTTAAAATAAATAAAACGTCTGCCAACACTATTGCATCTGCCACTCAACAATGTATATATTAAACATGACGCTGAACTCCCTCGCGCTCGCAAGATAATAATCTCAAGGGGGTATCTAACCTACTTACACTAAAATACTGCTAAGTAACATGGATAAGTGTATATTAATGTGACAGCTAGCATTCGGCAGCCGTGGTGTGTAGAAATATGTCGAGACTTTTTTGAGTAGAATAATTATGTAGAAAAGAGTATGGAAGCGATCACCCGTAAAGGATATGTACAAAAGAAACAGAAAATATTCAGGCACTGACAATTTGTTGTCTATGGTTTTATGAATAAGCTCCATGCTTTCGAGCCAACAAAATGACAGCTCCTAAATAATATTAACATAATATACACAGCTCTGTAAAAAAATTGTTACCAGACTACAAAAATAAAACAGCATATCTTTATCTGACATAAGACAGCCCAAAGACCTAGGTTTCCAGGGCCATGTAATAAACTCTTTTTAAAATATAATTTTCACACACCAGGGTTACAACATAAGTCGGCTAGCGGGGAATGTGGCCGACTAAGCTACCGCATGCATTCGGCGCTACGTGCGTCGCCTGCCTTTGCCTGGATCGAAATTAAAAACAACATTGTCCTAATTTTAATAAGCATTGTTCCACCGGCCAACCAGGTGGTACCAGGCAAGTTTATAAGTATAGGTACCTAGCACTGGTCTCTTAAAGACTGCACAGCAGAAATTATCACCGACGGTTTTATCGGCCATTCTCAGCAAATGATTCCCGCCATACAGCCTATTAAGATTTTTTTAAGTACTCCAGTCCATTAAGTAATTAATCTCCAAATACTGAGAGGACTAAGTCCTTAAATTATTACTTTATTAATTTCTTAAACCTAACAATTGCACGAACACAACCCTCAAATCGTCTTTTCAGTTATTAATACTTGAATAATAATCACAGGTGTTTCTTTATATGTTTTAAATATTGCTTCAAAGATATTTTTACCTAAACGCTACAAGGATAGAAAAGTACTTACTTTTAAAGACTATAAAGATGTATTATCTAAGGAGTTTTCATATATAAGTTACACGTATTTGAAATGAAGTAAAACGCAGTAAGTACGTTATAATTTTTGGAGTCCTTGATTCCAGCTAGGGGATATAATATACAGTTACATAAAAATTAAGATTTGTTTAAAAATAAACATTAAATGCAACTTTTTTGCGACAAATTGCCCTCAATACTGACATCTAATTAGGTTCAAGTTACATTATATTTTATACCGTAACATTATTTTAATTTTACTTGAGTTCAACGTCTCAACGCAAACCGTTACGTCACAGCGTGCGACCGATTTGAATGGAGCGTTTTTCTACCGCTACCCACTACGGGTAACGTTGCAGTCGTATTGTAAAATCTTTAAAAGGACCATTTATTGTTCCACAAGGTCGCTCCAATGAGAGCATATTTCTTCAACTACCCAATTGTGAAAACGGCCATAAAGGGCCTAAACAACAAAATACGCAAAATATGGCCTGTTCGAAAGCACGAAACATTCTTTGAGACACAATTACAAAAAAATCATCCCCTAACGACCAATTTAAAGTTTTCTGCGCCCTCTTTCTGTGAAATAAAAACCGCATCGATCCAAGCGAAGCCAGGCGGCGTCTGTCAGTCTACAGCAGTTTAATACAATAGGCTTATTGTCCTTAGACACACTCGGGGTGTTAGTTAGCATTCCCTTTACAAAACTAAAACTATCAATCATAACTCTAGATGTTACCCAATACTGCGCAGCGGTGTCTGTACGGAGCGTGGCTATTAGCTCGCGTCAGAATTTCACGGTATACTTTGACAGAAGTGTGTATAAAAAATGTAGCCAAATTGTTTAATTTTGCCAAAGACATTTAATATTAATAGACCGGACAAAGCAAACAAACATTTTGATCCTAAACTTATTACCAATTGGTAATAAGTTACTCAATCTAGTGTCACATCACGTCACGCGGCCGTAAAAGACATTTGACACACCATTGACTTTTGAGATCAAAATGTTTATATGAAGCGTTTCCCAATGACCGCTCTATAACCTACGCATTTCACCAGCAGAAGTGTTCGACGCACTGTCAAAGTTGTCAGTGAAATTATGGCGCTGACTTTAGACACATTTGGGTGCGCAAAACATTTAATACTGTAAAATAATTTCGTCGCGTCTACTTGAGTCTTATCAGCATCCTGCCCGCGTAGCATGAGACGCGCGAGAGAATGAGACATCTTCTAATGTCATATCTTAACGTCAAATCGTAGACTTTGACATTTAAAAATGACATAACACTCGCCGCTCTCAACTTGTGCAGGTTATACCGGAGTTAGCAAGGTTTTTACTTGAAAATAATTAAATATCACTAACGTGTAAGTTGTTACTGTAAAAAGATTAGTGTTTATTAATTTATCCATATGAATATTGTAAAAGCGAAAGTGACGTCGCTTGTTCAACATACCTTTTCGTCGTAGCGAAGACTCGCAAGGACTTGAGTTTTATCAAACTTTGAATAAGAAGATTATACAAATTCAGTTTTGCACAAGAGCCATTTCAATTTTTACCCACTCTGAGTTTGCGACCCAATGAAGAGCTACTCACATTTTTGGAAACAAGATCATTTAAAATGGAATGCCATTAAAATAGACAATTATGGGCCCACATGACTATTAAAAACTGACCCCTATTCGTTCCACACAAAACGTACTACTGTAGAGAAAAAAACTGCCACACTCCACACAAACACCGCATCAAACTCAAATTCGTGAATCGCGTGATCTCTAACTAAATTACGCTATATTAATAAATCAAGTAAATATAGGTACACACACATGTACGTATTGTAAAATAAGATGTTTATAGATTTGGTCCTTCAAGGTCGCAACTGTAAAACAGAACCTTTAAAACCAATTCTGTTAATGTAATCAAAACCAATATTGAAGGACATATTTAACGCCTCCTGTCAATAAGGTAGAAAGTTGTGTTGTATTCTAAAACTTGCATGCATTCTTTTATAGAGTTTAAAAGTTTTACAGTTCCAACCTTCAAGGCAGAAATCTAATCTATAAACACCTTCAAGGTGTATTTTTATAATAAGTACTATCATCTACGTAGACTTGTAGAGATTGCTTCCGATCAAACGTTGAGATATGTACCGAGGGGGTGAGAGGGGACCGGGGAGGACGGGCGGGCGTCGTGACGTCACCAGGGCACATATGACGTCACATAGTCTAAGGAGCTTGTTTAGAGCGTTTCTGATATAAACAAGTTTTTGTATAAAACACTATCGATAAGTTTATCTCATTTATTGTTCCTAGCAAATAATTACGAGCTGGGCATACAAAGTGTAAGCATAAAAGTGCATTTGGCACAATTCTTAGTTAATGGCACGGAAAAAATAATACTGATCAGATTTACGAATGAATTTCATTAAAATCTAATAAGAATCTACAATAACCTAAATTAAAATTTCATTGGAACAAAATTGACAGATATAAAAATCAAAATGCAACTATCAGGCACACTTCAATCGAGATACATATTTTATTATTTAATGCGCTCCGCCATTTTCACTGGTCTGACGGATGTGCCAAAAATCAAAATGGCCGCCTTTAGATTTGACATTACGCATTCAAAAATTAATAAAATTTAAATAGTTTTGTGCTTGATTTCAATATTACGATAAAATGACAGATGTTAGAAATGCAATTCTCTGTAATATCTTCGTGAACGTCTATCGCCGTCTCTTTCTCAGGTAACTAATCTGTTCATTACTGCCAGTTTTATTATTTAGACTATTATCGCCCGCCGTCCTCACCGAGGCCCTGTTTAATAATAATTCTAAGTAAAAAAACATACATAGCTGTGTTTGAGATTCATCAATATACTCCTTATATATATAAATATAGTTTAGTATATAATATATTGCCAATAAACGTGCACTATCTACTAATATCATTATATCAAGACATACTAAAAAGGACGTCGCAATCCATTATAATCACCCTTATTTTCGGTAAGGAAATTTACCCCTTCAAGATTCTTCTTGATTCTCAAAAACAGTACCCATGTACCGAAGAAATATACTATAAGAATTTTCGAGAACTTATTTGTAGTATATAGCCATCCTAGCATGCGTTCGGCATTAGATTCAATTCACTGGTGCGTGGTGCGTACAGAGCAGTACGTGCCTCAACGCCCCGGACTGCGACGCCCCAACAGAACTCCCTCGCGTCCAAACAACTAAATTATTTGAGATCTCATCTTAATATCGACAATAATTAAAAAAAAGAAATGCTTCGGTCGGCGGTCGGCCGCGGCGGGGCGGGGCCTCCCGTATATTGCTCGTCGAGTAAAAATTGACTTAACCTAACTCCCGATGAGCCGTTAAACGTTAACCTTACAATTTTAATTAAGTTTTAACCTAATACTGATAGTTCCGAGTGTGGCCACTGCGAGAGAACGCGGCAAGACAAACGTTTAAAAATTATAAAATACAATAGGAACTATTTAAGACAAATAATAATTGAAATAAGCGATCCTAACCTCTTTAGGCGGGTGGGGGGGTTCCATATTGCTTGTGTTTAGATGTACATGGGGAGTCCGTACATGGCGCCCCAGTCCACGCCCTGGAACGAGGACATGTCCACGCCGGCCAGCGAGTACGCGGCTCCGAACTGGGGGAGTGTGGGAGCGGGCGCGGGCGCAGGGGGCGCCACCAGCGTCGTGGCGGCGGCGGCGGCGGGCAGCGCGTACGGAGAGTACCGGTACGCGTGCGCGGCGCCCACCGTGGGCACGGCGCCGACCCCGCCCGCCGCGTACACGAGGCCCCTGCCCGGGCGCAGCACGAGCCGCTTGCCGAGCGCGAGGGGCGCCGCAGCGACAGCCTCCTTGGGTTGGGCGCGCTTACACTCAACCTTCTTGTTCTTGATCGTGTGGAAGTGTATGTCGCAGACGCGCTCCACCGCCTCCTCAGAGTGGAAAGTGACGAATCCAAAGCCGCGGTGACGTTTCGTCTGCTGATCCATCAGCATGACCGCGTCCTCGACTAGACCGAACTGCGAGAAATATGCCCTGACCTCCTCGCCGGATGTGTCTTGACCGACGCCACCGACGAATATCTTCTTTGTCTTGGCGGGTCGGGGCGCGGACTTGGGCGTCGCGTGTTTGGGGTCGATGCGCTTGCCATCCAGCGTGTGCACCGGCACCGCCAGCACCTTGTCCACGGAGGACGCCTCCTGGAACGTTATGAAGCCGAAGCCGCGCGACCGCTGCGCGCGGTAAGAGCTCAGTATCATGTCTGGAGGTTGAGGTACATCAGCTCAGGACTTACATCGGTGATGGATTGCAAACGCCGTGATTCTGAACATTATTATTTTTTATTATTATTATTATTATTTATTCAGAACACAAACAGTCGTTTACAAAAAATTATATAAACATTTTATACACAAAAAGACCTGGAGGTTCATTTTTCGATACGTTTGATCTACTCGGTACAAGCGTTGATACATAATATTCAGTCTACTAATATATTAAAATTACTATTTAAACAACTATTTGAACATCCTGAAGTATGGCACTAGCTTGGAATTGAAGAAAAAAAATCAGCTGTTCCAAAACGAAATTTCATTGTCTACTCGGCCAATACAAATTATAAAGTAAATTAACTATATGGTCTAATTTTTATAGTAATAAACAATAATAACATTTTCTAAATTACTGTGCAGACACAAAATGAAAAACGTATGGAACAGATCATTTCTTTGGCAATCCCAAAGCCAGTCCCATAACAAAAGTTGTTTAATTATGCACTCAGTTAATGTTTAAACAAGAAAGACTAATTAAAAACAAAATATTTTATCAAAGTAATTCAGGGTGCTACAAAAATGAGGAATTTATTACAAATATTTTTGACACTTTTGAAGAGGCACATTGCAAAGAAAGGACGAAATAAACTCGAACGAAAAATCTCAGAGATATACAGTCTCATAGACTACATTCAGGCGTCCAAATGTTATCATTAATGGCATAGTAAGCTTTCGTTATGAGACTTTAACGCATAAAACTGTCTGTTCGTCTTTCGGGACAGCTTTTCCAATTTGGATTGATCTCAAGGTCGAAAAAATACCCGTTAACAACAACATTTTCTGGCAACTCTGATATGTCAGATTATGTTTATACAACTGGCAACACTTTCTGCCAGCAACGCATGCGATTATCGATTCGATTGATAACAATAACTCTGTAACATTGAATTGTGGCAAATCGATTTTTGTAGCACACCCAGAAATTCATAAGCAAATTATTAATTCAAATAACAACCAGAATAATTCGCGGCAAATGTTACAATTGCCTCGCCAATGTAAGTCCAGAACTGTAGAATCGAGGAAACGTTTTCTTGTGCATTTCGTCTACAGAATTAAACAGATTGCCAGACTGGCCAGGTAGAGATGCCTTCAACCCAAAATGGCTGACAAAATCGACATTCTATGGCGTGGTACCGATTTAAAATGGTTCCAAAAATAATTAGGCAGAATAAATTAGGCAAAACCAAAAAAAAAATTACTTCAAACAAGTGTAATTCTAAATTTAAAATTTCTATTTAAAAAAAACAATTACCTAAAAATATTGTTGCATCAAGAAAACATTTCCACATGATATGATTACATACAAATCAGTGGCACACATTTTGTTGTCACATAAAAGTATTAAATTGTGTTAAAGTTGAACTAATTTTAAATAAATAATTCAGAAGTCATCGTTCAGTGATCGGGGTGAAGACATATTTTCTGAAGACGTATGCCACTGTCCTGTATGCATGTTTAAACTCACAAACATGTTAGAATATCACACTATGTAAAGGTATATACTTCAAAAACTGTATCATATCAAACTCTAGTCACCCTCCTATGATGATGATACAGCCTAGATACTCGATAAACAAGGGATCATACACTCATGCTGCTCGGAACACTATGTTGAACTATTATGACTCCAACGTTAGCAGATTAATTTAGATATCCAACTAACCGAGCAAGTTTTACCCTTAATTAAAAAGTTTATTACCAAAAAATACTACCAAATTCTGAGCTGTGTTACCAGTGAGACATACTAAAAATATTACATTTTTCTACCATAGAGTTATTAGTACCTACACAAAAAAAAAGAAATTATTCAAACACTTTTAGTAATTAAACCTCGTGAAGTAGCTAGACTAATGGATGATTTAAAGAAATTCGAATTCCGAACAAGGAATCGTTATATTGTCAGTGTTGCTATGTGAGAAAAATATGTTTACAAGCTTTCTTTTAAACGGAAAAATCTATGTCTTCAAACTAAAATAGCTATGATTCCGTTTAAATCAAACTACAAAGACATCTACCAGAAAAAAGTAAATAATAAGTGGAAATTATTGTTAATCATGGCAACACCAACGTGGTTAGACAGTGGGGAACTACCGAATAGTTTTTTAGGAGCTAATATCAAAGTACTCATCGTCTATGGCCTATCAATATAGTCTATGATGTTAGTGTGTTCTAGCATGCCAAGACTTGTCTATGGTTTTAATATTAGTTAATACTCTGATTCAACCATAGCCCAAATATGTTTTAAATAAATAATGATATTATTGTGGTGAGCTAAAAACAAACTTCATCTTATAATTTAATTTAAATTAACGTAACTGTTATTTTCGAAGCTGAATCTGTCAGATGTGTAGATTATACTTTTATAACATACTTATTTGTACTTCTTATGGTTTAAACAATGAATTGAATCTTTTTTGTTTATAATAGCCATGGTAGCTCATTTTGGCAGAGCGTCAGTCCTTGAACAATCGCTAGGTTTGATCCTGGCTCGTACCAATGAGTTCCAATTTGTCATTTGGAATTTATGTACGAATGATACAAATCATTACCATTGGCTTTTCGGTGAAGGAAAACATCGTGAGGAAACCTGCACACTCCTGAGAAGAAATTCAAAGGAGTGTGTGAATTTTACCAATCCGCACTGGTCCCGCGTGGTGTACTATGTCCCATACACTCTCTGTAGGAGAGTAGACCTGAGCCCCTCCAGTGGGGACATGGAGGCTGTTGATGATGACGTGAAGTTTGTTTATAGCAGACCACCAGCAGTTATCCAGGAAATACTGAGTACCTACTTAGACTAAACTGAAAGCCTAGTTGTATCAAAGTCAACCTAACAACATTGTCAGACAATTGCATACTTTTAACACTGACCATAGAGTTGGGTTTCCATTCTTCTTTCTCTATACCGCTGTCTCACAATAAAATTACATTTGAAACTCTAAATTTAATTCGCATGAAAAAAGTATCATAAGAAATATTACTTCACTTTTCTTTTAAAATAGTATACTTTGATTTGGGACGTAGTTATCGAACAATTAAATATCAATTTTTTCTGATTAATAAAGATGCCATCTGGTGGCAGCTATGGAATATGGAATATGCTACCAAATTAGATAAAATACGTAATAATTTAGATTTTTTAAGCGTCGGTGGCGCATTGGATAAGGCGCGGACTCTCAATCTGAGGGTTCCGGGTTCGAATCCAGCCGTGTACCTATGAGTTTTTCAATTCAAGTACATTATCCGATTGCTTAACGGTGAAGGAAAACATCGTGAGGAAACCTGCATGTCTTGAACAGGCATGTGAAGTCCACCAATGCGCACTGGTGCCGCGTGGTGTACTATGTCCCATACACTCTCTGTAGGAGAGTAGGACTGAGACCCTGCAGTGGATATGCATAGGCTGGTGATGATGAATTTGGATTTTGCAAGAAAAATTGCGAAAAATTTAGTTCCTCGAATAGTTAAACAAATAATTTAGTTTTTTTCATATTTACCTTTTTCATGGTCTGTCGAATTAGACCAAAATATTTTTAATGCATATTCGCTATTACTTACATTAAAGTTGTACATTAATGATATTAATTTTTAAAAATTATAACTTAATGTACTATTTTTAAATAATCACTTCTGAATGCCAGAAATACTACTCCAAAATATTATGGTGAAAGGCTTTTTTAATAAAAGCATATAGTTTAGGATTTCCCGTTAACATAAATGGACATTTATTGTAGTTATTAAACGAGTCCTCTAATTAAAGTTAAAGTTTGCCAAAGCCCATGTAAATATTTTGATGACGATCCAAATTGATTCAGGGCTTTTTGAGAAAATCAACAAAAAAACAAATATGATAATTCTACCTCTAAGAGTGAAAATTTTAGGGGATGAATGTTGTTGAAATCGGTTACTAGTTCTTTTTGAACGCAAGAATTATGATTGCAAAGTCTTAAAAAAATCAATTTGAATTGACTGGCCAAAGTAATATTACAATATTTGTATATACTCTGTAAGTAGTAATAAATACTATGCGTTTATTATTTAACGATTAAATAAGTAATTAATTTGTTCTAATATATTTAAAGTCAAAATGCCGCCTCTGTTCAAACAATGCCGTCACGAGCTCAAAGCGAGTCGACTGTGTTCTACAGTCACTGGTGGATTTGCAATTATAATGGTGAAAAGTTTCAATGCATTCGGCTTACAGCCCGATAGTTTAGTTGGTATACATTAGTTCAAGCAAATCACTTTCACGTTCACTACTTTCAAAACATTTTAGTGGTCGAAAGGCACAGATTTTTTTAGCAAACTCTTAACTTTTGTATCTATAAACCACAAAGATCGAGGCAAGTTCCAAATTAAATACCGAAGACAAATAATCTGGTATGGTACACATGATTTTGGTTTAAGTTGGCCGTTTTAAACTTGACATCATTCTAATATGTATTCTAGAACACAAATTACAGCATGATTTAATCTGCAAAACTAAAAAAGTTTTAGAGAATACGTTTGAGAACTAACACGATTTTCAATGTAGATGGTTCGTATAAAATCTTGCATCAAGTTATATTGATTGAAATGTACTAAAGAATTTTTTTTAATCGTATTTACTAGTATTCCTTATATTTGGAAATTCAGTATCTGCCTCATCAGCTTGGACATATGTATTTCATTTATTACGAATATTATTGAAAATGTATTTCAATTTGAAAGATTAAATCTTTATGTGTAATAAATAGCATTTTTCTTTTCTTTTAGAAATATTATGATTATTTAAATACTCTATTAGGCTTTGCTATAATTGTCTCAGGAAGAAATATATACAAATAATTAAAAAAATTGAACTTGAACATTGGTTTTCAAGAGAATTTCAAATCTATTTGTGGCCGAGAGATGTTTTAATTTTTTTTTAAATGCCTTATATATAGTCCAGTAAATAAAAGCTGTTATTCTGTTACATCCTGAAATCCAATAGTATTTATAGTTATAGTATTAATAGTAATTAATAATATTGTGACATTTTAAATTGTAATTTAGTGTATTTTGAATTTATTTTAATTTTGTTTTCCTTTTTTTATCCGCTACCTAGCAATCTCTTCGTTAACAATAAGCTAATACGATTGCTGATATTGATCTGTTATATTGTCTTGAGCAGAGGCGTGCACCCAATGGTGCCAATGTCATTCACATTCCTCTTGAGGCGAGAGTACCTTAGACTGCCCACACCTTGCAGTTCAGCCGCTAGCTCATTAATGTGTTGACTCAACCTGGCTTGGTAGGTTTACAGTATTCTTAATCTAATAAATATCGCTATAAATGTTTAAATAAGTTCATGATTCAATGTGAATTTCATAAATGTATGGAGCCTGGGCCAGGTCAATGTACACCAAATATAATAATGGTGTTATTTAAAATTAACCTTTTCTGATCATGTATTTTCAACAAATCTAACCGAATGCCGTGTGCAAAATATGTTTTACCTCAAACGATTGCAACACAAAACAACAATGGCGGACTGTCACAATCAAACGTGTACATGTATAATATAGGTATTTGTTTTGTTAAAGTCATGCCCGCCATTTTGGTTGTCAATGTCAACATCGCTGTCTGCTTTCAGAAACTGAGCCACTTTGATCCAAACCACAGATAATTTCTGAACGAATCTGTGACAACGCAAAATGCTAAGTAGTCAGAGTGCTAAGAGTATATTTTAAAAATGAACGTGAAATTGACTTAGAAAAAGGAAGTATTTTGTACACGGAAATTACCCATATAGTCTGATCTTTACTATTTTTAAAGTACTTCCTATATTTTTACATTTAGTTTAAAACAGTGTACAACGGGCTGGCCCCAGATGAAAGGTTACTTTTATTTCATGGGCCGAGGGCTCATGTTTTTCAGCCCATTCTATCAGGACATGGAATCACCTCTCCGCAGCCCTACATACTCCACACCCCCCTGTTCTCACCTGTGTTACAGGGTCCTTCATAATAAGCACGTCCGTCACAGGTCCAAACATGGAGAAGTACTCCTTGAGCTTCTCCGAGCTGGTCTGCCAGCTGAGCCCGCCCACGAACAGCTTGCTGGGCGAGGGGTCCGCGCTGGGGGGCGCGGCCACCGCCCCCGACACCGGCGTCGAGCGACCCGATGAAGGCGACGTTTCTGTGAGACATGGTCACTGATTACAATTTTTTTAAAATATATGTACAGGACTTGCACCCTAAGTTTGCCCCTCTCAAGTAAACTATAAAAGGCTGTAAAGTATAAATGGGAGGCAAGTTCTAAGGACGATCTCGGTCATAAACCGTACAATCGGTCTGGGTTTGGAGGACCTAATACTTTCCGTTCCTCTGAGGTATCTCCTGTGATCCAATTATTTTCAATAGTTTTATAGAACTGTTAAACACATTTTTATCCCTGTCATTGCATGATATATGTTTTGAAACTTAAATTATCTTCGAATTACTTGTATGTGATATACCTTGACCTGGAAATCAAACCTACGATATCAAGCTTGTGAGCCCTCTTGTGAGCCAAGCAGTGATCAGTGCGTCTACCAGTTTAGATGCGTGTGACAAGGACAGAGCGATAGTTAACGATACACTTTATCGCCTGTGTAAACTCATGGTAGATCCACAGAGAGGCATAGAGCTTTCTCTTCCATTAAACATATATATGTATATTGTAGATATTACATGCTTTATCTGGTTCAAAAATACTTCTAGGTTCTCTTAGTATAACCTCTTCTCTTAATAGGTTACTAATCTACATATAGAATTATCTGAGCCTCTGACAGAGGAAATTGCTTCAACAATAGGGGTTCGGCTGGATCCTTTGGATTTAGAACAAACAAACAAATCTGCCAACATGTTTCATGGGAAACTTTAGCGACCGAGGGGGAACTTTCAGACATATTTCATAAGTCAAAAAGTATGAGCCTTTAGCAAGCCCTTTCAAGATTGACCTAGTGACCCCTTGAAAAAATTATAAATTTACTTCACCTGTGATACACCTAATATTAGATATTTTAAATTTAATAGTAGTTTTATAATGCACTTTTTGGTTTCAAATAGAATTTAACCCCGATCTGATTTGGTGTCATCTAGCTTATTTGCTCAAACAATCATGATGAAATTTGGCATGTGTGTAGCCCATACCATGGACAAAAACATTTGCTTCTTTTTATCCAGATCTATTAAGTCGTATATGTACTAGTCTAATATACAATAAGGAAAATAATATGAATCCACAATGAAGACATCCACATAAACATTGTACTGAACAAACAAACTTACAACCATAACCTACGAAACAAAAACTATTTACAACTGCGAGGGCCGAGAACCAACTACGGAAAGAGGAGTATTTTGTTTGAAGGTGTTAAAATGTTCAATGGTCTTCCAAGGGAACTACAAGAACGGGAACTGTTAGAATTAAAGTCAAAACTGTTATACCACATTCAAGGATATATATTAGTTAGTTAATAAATTGTTAATGTACATTTTTAAATTTCTGCATGCCCTTTTACTGTTCTTTTTACATACTCTAATTATATATATTTTACATACTATGATTATATAGTCTTAATTTCTTTGCAAGTGAATTGTTAATTTCTTTTGAGAAATTATTCTTTAAACCGAATAATTTTGGTATGCACTAGCAAGGCTGTAGGCTCGTCTGCACTTTAGGTGACTACAACAGACCTGGAGGCGACTGCAGGGCAGAAATCCCATCGGATAGATTTGCATGATGAGTTCTACAAGAAAAAACTATTGTAAGTCAACTAAACTGCAGTCCTTCCAGGCTGTAGTGTATATTGTTAAGAATGTAAGTTGGGATGCACATAAGGGGACACTAGGGTGGGAAATAAAGCTACGATGCATAAAAAATGGCGTTGACAGAAAAAAAACTTCGTAGTTTTTCCCTCAGCACTGTTTAACGAACACAACTTTACCGAATTTTAACTCACTGATCTGTTGCGCGGCAATCTGCTGCTGCTGATGGTGGTGCGCTGCGGCCGTGGCGGCGGCGTGCGCGGCGGCCTGCGCGCTCAGGACGTGAGACAAGCCCTCCGCCCCCACCAGCCCGCCTTCCAGCACCTCCACGCCGCCCACGCCCAGGGCTCCGCTGGAATATAGCCCCATCATCTTCACTACACCGAATGTATCACGACACTTATCGAACTAAGGCTTTCAATAATCTAATAATCTTATAAGATAGAAATAAGACAAGTTAAAACAGACAATCCAAAACGTTACAAATTCAATAGCAATGAATGTTGTTTTTGAAATGCCAAGTGACGCTTTTTTCCGTCGGTGTCGCGGCGAAAAATATCAAAACAGTTCCATTTTTAAAAACAAACGCGTTGGCGCCTCACCGGCCATCACTGCCAAAGAGTTGGAATCTATCTAGTGGAAAGTAGACTCTTTGGTGAATTTATTGTAATTACATACTTTTCGTAAATAGACATTGAGAGGTCGGTTCTTCGATAAAACATTATTTGCATTTCAGACGAATAAAATCCAGAACTTGTCCGATGTCCTCGTAAACCTATGTTACAAGGTACTCTGTCTGTACAAACCAAATAAAATAAATAACTTAGTTAAATTAAAAAATGACACCATTGTTATAATCCGTTCATTCTCTGCGTTCCATTTAGTTCATTCATTCCAATAGAACGTAACTGTGCATAAGAAAAGTTTCAAATTCACTGTGATTTATTTAGAGCACATTTATAGACACACGGATCAATATAAAGTATGTCTATCTTTTCGCGACGATCTCAAATACGACTGAACTAAAGATTTTCATGCGATTTGTATGTATTAACAAAGTTGAGGAAGGTTTTAGTTAAGGTTTTGTGTAAATTGGTTGTAATATTATGTCAAAATGATATATGATGAAAAATATCAAGCCAACCGGGAGCTTCCATCGAAAACGCTGTATAATCCGTTTGAGAGATAGCAAAATGTATGGTGGGATTGTTTCTCTCGTGGGATAATTTTTAGTGTCCACGAAGTCATAGACAAAAGCTAGTTTAGTTATGTCATAAAGTTTTATATTGTTCCGACTATTGAAAAAGTCATTTGAAGCAAAGCCTCTATATGTGGTGGATCCCATATTATATATAACATACGCGACGGGCGCGGCGCCAGAGAAAAGCTTTTATTTTATTGAAAATGAACTTATTCCGGCTCTATACAGCTGCTCCACAAAAATTACCCTTCTCGCGTTGCGCATTTGTTTGCAAAGGCACAGATAACGCTGTTTCATCCCTTTCTTTCCCAATAATTTTTCCACTGCATAATTTTCCGTCTCCGTCGCACGAATGTCTCGTGTAAAGAGGTATTTCGTGCCTCCCCTCCGAACGGGGGCGATCGGGAGGTCTCTGTGATCATCTGTGCTTCTAGTATTTACGCGCGGTTTAAACAGACACTTTTTGAAGAGCATTTGACCTCTTTTCCCGAATAAATTACATTCGTTCACGTCTTGCCGACGATGGCTACTAGATTTTGGAGAGTTTCTCGCGGGCTCGAATGAAACATGAGACAGATGGATTACAACATTTTATAACACCTGAGCTTGTATAAATAACTTTATTTGCAATGTAATCGTTATTAAAAATTAGCGGTTCAAGCAGATGTTAGGCCTATAATCTCCACATAAAGTTCCTTGATGAATGTGCAGAGTCTTTCCGTTTAATTTTCCTTGCAACTATAAATCAGGTCGGACAACCGCAATTTATCTTCCCGCTGAACATAATGTAAGGGTCTTCGCGATTTTTAGACATTTTCTGATGAATACCCGTCTGTATTGTGTATTTAGGCATTTGGATGTTTTCATTATTGTATAAAGTCGTTAAAAACACATTACAGAAAATTAAAGGAACGTTTTCGCAGATTCCTTAAAATTTCTTATCACCATTAACACAAACTTTCTAGATTTAAATAAACATGAATTTAGAACGGTTTCCTTCAATATATAACAATTTTTATTGTCACTATAAACTGGTAGATTTTCCCACGCAGATATTATATCCAAAGTAATCGTACCAGATTTTCAAAGGGATTGATTTTTTATATTTCAAAGCTCACCCCAAATTGTATGCTCATAAAAGTTCACCGGCAAGACAATGACCCTTACAGGTTGCTTACCTTACAGGTGTCATTTCGAAAAATACTTTCTATACCACCTACATGGCTTAATCTGGAAGTCCCAGGTTCGATTCACAGTTGGGTTACATATCGATACTCGGTTTAGTCGCCGGTATTTTTTATGTCCACCTCATGCTATAGCCATAGCTAGCTATGTTACTTAGGTCTGCTGCTAAATAGCAGTGGTATGAAAGATAGTAGAGCCAGCGCCAACGGCGTTATAGTCACTTATCAGCAGGTTAGGTTAAGAGGCTATGTTGGTAAGACCACGTGGTCGGTTTCAAGGTCAAATTGTTTTGTAGCTGTCCCTCTCCGAGCCCTATCCTACCCGAGCGCGTACGGTGAGACAGCATACATTATGCGATGTTATCCACCCGTTATTTGGATGTTTCGTAGTCCAGGGATCATTTGAAGGATGCAGTATATTATGTAACCATTTTTTCAGTACAGTATACTAATGAAATTTCAGATGTCGGTGGTTTTTCCAAATTGTTCTAAGTTGATTCATACTCTTGTAAATCAGGTTCAAAGTTGGGGCTTTTTACTACCGAAAAATACAATACTTTGACGCCCTGTAACTCTGGAAGTATATATTTAAACGAAAATCTGACTCACCACCGACACAGATATTTGTTTCTAGATTGTGTCTTGAAAATTTCATAGATTTTCATAACTTAGTACTCAAAATATGACTGGACTACGTTTGTATGGGCGCTTTGACAACAGCATACCCTCTTAAGGCCAAGTTCAAAGCACTTATATATTATTTAGTATAATAAGAAAACGAATATACTCCATAAGAGATAGAATGATAACAAGTCAAAACGCAGTAATAATTAAATTGTCAAAATATATCGGTCATCGAAATTAACATGTGTCAATGATGAGATGTAGGTGTATTAGTCATTAGGTACCAATTAAGTTTATTTATTTATATGTACTATTTGTAAAATTTGTATTTGTATGGGTCTAGTGCCTGAGATATAGTGATAAATAAAAAATAAATAAATATATATATAAAATTGACGGGATTGATGTGCCCTTAAATTTCTAGATCAAGCGATTTGATCACAGTAAGTCAATCAGAGAATCTGTCTGACTCTACAAACGAGGATACGACGGCTTCATTTCTTATAAGGGAACAAAGCCTGCCCAAATCAGTCCCAACAAAAGAGATAAATAACGCGAGGTTTGATTCGAGGCCAACGAGCTGAAGACGTCACCGGGACAAATGATATCGTCGGGAGGTCGGAGGTGAGGCGGCGGACATCTGTCAGGAGCTTAGAGCACTGTCGTCGGATGGATGATCGGATCGTGTAGATTCAGACGATAGTCTCTCTTATATAACAACTATTACTTATTTAATTAAGTCAAAGTCAAAGTACTTTATTTGTAGAAATAGGTAAATTACAGTATGATGTAGAATAAAGGTATAGATCGCTATTTCTTACCTATTAGGCATACAAATATTACATTTATACAATACAAAATGTCAAAATAATGAAGTATATATAAGGTAATAAGGTTTAAATGTCAATTAAGGCAGCTTTACAATCGTACCTGCCTACCTATTTTCAATTTTCTCAATTCGAGTTAATGTGTTTTTTGTATGTATGTTACGCGATAACTCCGCCAACTATTAATCAATTTTTATGGTTCTTTTTTATTTGGTATAACGTACTTCTGAGGCGATCTCATATACATTTTAACCAAATTGATTTACCGCTTTTTGAGATAATCAACAAAAACCACATGTACCCAGAAAATTATACCTCTAAGGGTGAAAATTTTAGGGGATGAATGCTAGGGCAGTTCAAGTCGGTTTCTCTATCTAGCTTTTGCCCACAACTTCGAAGGACTTGAGGAAATGTCACAAGGGAAATACTTATTGTAAGTTCTTACAACTATCCCTATTCAAAAAAATCAAGTCATTTTGACTAAGAAACAACCTCACTTTATAATTATTGTTTAGCATAGATAATACTTTGAGAAGCACAGCCACTCATTGAGCTATGGAACGAGATTTTCTCGGAATTTCTCTACGTGAAAATTCTGGAATGAGGAAATTTGTAGACGAACTAAGGTCACCGACATAGTTCGACGAATGAGCTGAAGTGGCAGTGGGCGGGCAGGATAACTGATGTGGAGTAAAAGTTCTCGATTTGTGACCAACGTAAAGGGAACCGTGAACGTATATCCACTTCTAGACCTCCAGCAACTCGTATAATTTGTTTTTATTTTGGTAAATAATAATCTACTGAACAGCTTCAAAGAAATTTAACCCGTGGTATTGTGTTGTGGAAATATATTTATAGAAAAGAAAGTCAACTTCATCCTCAAAAATCTTTACGCAGATAAAATTTAAAACTAATATAATTAATTAAAAGACTGGTAGAGATCGCTGTCAGCGATAAGACCGCCTGTTGTACAATTTTTATTTATTTTAAGTTTAATGTTATATCTTAAGCTTGTATTGGTGTACAATAAAGTAATATTGAATTGAATAATTGTGTTATAATTATAACATAAGACTGGCAGTCGAAAGTGAACTTTTATTACTTCTCAAGATATTTCAATTTAGTTCTTTCCTAATATTACGTCGTACAGTTTTATGGGTCCTTCGCTATTGGAATTCCGATGTGTTGTAAGGATATTAACCGAGCGGAGTGAAAGGGTGCTCTTCCACTGAGCCTGAGCCTGTCTACCAGTAGTGTAACCAGAGGGCTTGAGTTTTCAATAAAATAATCTAGTAAGGGGTTCAAAGTTTTCACCGGAAAGTGATAATCATTATTCAAACTGTACTTTGTTATATCTTTCTTTATTTAAACGTGCTGCTTGCTTAGTTATTATTGTAAAACCGTTCTCTTACTCGTACCCTTTCATAATTATAATTTACGTAAACCTTAGCGAGAATGTTTATGGCGGCAGATTTATTTATTATTGTAGAATTATTATTTTTAAGTCTAAATATTCTGTTCTCTGTTATTTCTTCTAAACTGAATATAAAACAAAATAAATGAAATAAACCCTCGCTTAAAAATAACTGACATTGCACTGAGTTATCGATATTATTATAAATTCACACATACTCTTTTTTTATATAAAATGGTCACCTGATGGTAAGTGACGTTAAGGCCTTTGGATGGTAAGCGTGCACATCTAGAAGCCTCAAGCTATTGAGCTAGTGCAATGCTATAAACACTGCTATTTGTTGGCAGATTTAGATAGCATGGAGGTAGCTAGCCAGGTGGACATATAAAATGGCCAAGCACCAACTAAAACGAGTATCGATAGGTCCACTGGGAATCTAATCCAAGACCATAGAGAAGAGAGAGCTTATAGAGAGAACTAGCATGACGCAGTGAAATGAAATGAAAAGACAAAAGTCTACTCGTACATTTGCGTGAGATAGAACACCGCATCTGTCACGTCACGCGCGTATCCAGTGACATATCGGTGACATTGTCATTTATGCGTGAAACTTAGGGTCAATTTATACTAGCGCAGAGTCGAAGCGCATCGAAGCGTCAAATTCCTCACAATCAAAGCGTTACACCAATCAGAGTTACTCGCGCGCAGGCGCGCGAATTCCCTCGAATGTGGGTGAATTCGCGCGTCTTTTTTTTTCCTTGGAAGAAATATGTGCATTACATTGTGGAAATAAGGGTGAATTTGCTATATTAAGTTTAGGATTGACGCTTCGATGCGCTTCGACTCTGCGCTAGTATGAATTGACCCGAAGTCTGAACAGAGCAAGTGTCAATAATTGAAGTAAAACATAAAAGGGTGTAACAGGGTGTAACCCTTTTCACGTGTAACTGTTTGATGGAGGCAAAGACAAAAGACCGCTTGCAATGTGAATCTTGTAATTAGGACTGTGCACTTTCAAACAAGAACCCTTTGTTTTTTCTGTGTAAATATCTAATGTGATGGATCGGGCCGGCTGTGGACTGGGCGGAAAATACGAAATCAACATATACAAAGCAAATTTGGGATAGTTATATTATTTATAAATAACTCAAGAAAGGAACGGCAGGGCAACTGTTAAAACGTGGGATAAATTCACTAGATCTTTTCCTCATACATTCATTATCTAAAATAAAGATAGAATGACTTGATTAATTACAAGGCTAAGGAAGGTCATATGCTACTTTTATTTCGATCGAGCGAGTAATTTTCAAGGGATAAATCCTAAAGTCCACGCAGATAGAAGCTAGGGAATGAAAAAAAAAGATAAATTAAAAATCTTGTATCTTGTAACAACAAATCCAAAAATGTTACTTAGGTTTATTAATTTAGATTTTTTTAATTTTGAAGATTTATTTAATCCGTAGTCTCATATTCGGAGCTCGGCTCGATAGTGACGAGAGGGTACGATCCGCCCCGAGGTCAACGACCTATAACCTAATTCTCAGAATATACAATTCTAAAGCCCTAAGTTTGGGACACGAATTAGTGCCGGTCCACAGGAAATTCTAATTTGTAGTAATGTTAATGAATTAATTTTTTGTAGTGGAAAATCGATAGTTGATTGAGGGTGTTCATTGAGGGTGTGTGTGCGGGGTGTGAGGTGGGTGCGAGGGGTGCCGAGGGCGCGTGCGCGGGCGGGGCGCGGCGCGGCTCCCGGCGAGCACGCCGCCACACGCTTGCCGACGCCCGCCGTCTCCGCGTCGCGGGCCGCGGCCATATTGTCCTGTCACAGCAGTACTTGCTGGCTACTGCTGCGTCTGGACAAGCCGGTCGCGGCCTCGCCCTCTCACCACCAGCAGCCAACCCTCCACGCTCCGTGCTCGTGTGTGCTTGTACATTTCTGTTCGCAGGTCCAGGTCCAACTTGGGAGCGGCCGGAGTCAATCACATCCTCGACGGTCCGGCGTTCACCAGTGATCAGTGCTAGTGCAGTGACGTGAAATCATGATCATCACGGTCGTGTGATCAGTGTCGTTAGCAGTTTTACGACCGTCGTCGTCGGTGGCACGTATCGAGCGGCGTTGAACGCATGCGCGCGCCATCTTTGGCTGCATCTCCGCTCAGCCATTTTCTCCAGAGGGTGCGAATAAAACGCTGTTCGCGTCGCATCCCGCCCTTCGTTGTAGCTCGGTTCATTTATTCTAAGTGTTATCCGTTTGTAATTTATTTGTATAGTTTTTGGCACTTACATTATGTATTAAATATCGTAATATTAGATAATTTAGACGTCCAGCACACCTTATTATATTGTAACACTGTAATTATTTTTCGTTGAAGTGTAGTTTTATTGTAGTAGAAATAATATTTAAAAAATCCATTTTTGTTTAATTGTACCTAAGCAATGAATATAATTGTAACCTCACCCAAATATAGACTCTAGTATGAATGAAAGACGTATGAGAAAGCACACATAAAAACAATCTAGTAGCTGAACATTTAACACAAATTCCAATAGTATGTAGTTAGCAATCGTTAATGTTCGTAGCGTCATGTAGCTTGTAGAGGTCATGACCTTTAGATATATGGATTTAGGTATAGGACCTTAGTTTTCAAATCTAGCTTAGTCATATTACAAAGTTTACGATGGGATTTATTATTTTTGAAGCTCCTGCGCTGGGAATCTCACCAAATGTTACGCGTTACTGTAGAAGCTGCTTATTTACAATCAGTTTGAGGACTGCCAATCTGTATTCTATATAAAAATGGTGGAACAACGGTATCGCATGACAAAAGTTGAAGCAAAACACTTGGAAATTCTGACGCTTTCTTTTTGGTCTTATGGAAAGAAATATCACACGAATATTTTTGCACCATAGACACTGGAATGGCTAAAATTCCTCTGTTTTAATAAATTTTTAAATATAGAAAGTAGAGTCTAGGCTCTGAGGTCAAACACCCCGATCAGTTTCTTTCATTATTGTCAATGCACGGGGTCAAATAAACAATTTATCTGAAGCTATGATTGAAAATGGTCCATAAAGGAAAGATCTGGGTTTAGTGGACGTAGTGGTTAGTCGGTTCTCACTGGATCCAGAAAAAAGCCTACAGAGTTAAGTTTGCATTGAACAGTCACAGCTTTTCTTCAGATAGCTAAATCAAAAAGCTATCGCAATGACAAACTTTTGTGTCTGTACTTACTTACTGGACAGAACTATCTAAGGACGAACACACAAACCTCACGACTGTATTTGCCTATGTAATTGATTGCACGGATATATTTGGTTTCCTAGGCAACAATCAACAAAATTAAAGACAATCGTTGTGACGTCAGCAAGACGTGAGCCGTGAAGCTATAAGGGTATTTGTGGTGGTGAATAATTCTACCCCAGTATAGTACTCGCACGCCAAGTTTGCCCCTCTGAAGTTAGCTCTCCGCAATTTCAAGCATGTACAGACGGAATGTGTGCGTATTATTTTATATAATAACTATCCCTAGATGACATACAACACTAGGACATTTCATTCCACCCACTAACTTGCCTTGCCTACCATTTATACGTTAATAATTGATAGTTCGCGGTCTTTTGTAGCTAACTTCAGCGGGGCAAACAAAGTTTGCGAGTACTGTAGGGTAGATGTGTCTGCAAAAATCAAATGCAGAAAATAATTGTTATAGTAAAGTATAAAACACTAAAATCGTTTCGGGAAATGTAGTTTTACAGATCACTCACCCAAACACACAAACTCTCAAATAATCATAAAAGAGAGTATTTTGTGTGAATATTACAGGAAATCTTGAGCGGTGTCTACGAGCATCTGAAGTAGGTAAGGTAGGTAATAAGTAACTTCTACCGACATTTGGGTGTAACCGAATATATTTCTATAGCCGCGGTTATTTCAGAAAAGGCGCTCCATAGAGCAATAAAATGAATCTTAACTTATCTGTAATTTTATGACATGCTAACAGACAGAAGATTTATATCACAAAGTAGATTGACAATGGCAAAAGCAAATAAAACCACCGTGAAAGATAATCAAATAAGAGAAACCAGAACTTGAGGTTATTATATTAGACTGAAGCATATCTCGGATGGAGACAAGTCATAAAGACCGAATAATTGGTTTGAATTTGGCCGTAATGTCACCTACAGGAATTTGACGATAAGTCCATTGGATGGCAAGCGTGCGCAACCCAGAAGCCACAAGCTAAAGAGGCGTTGGCTCTATTCATACAAGCTATTAACACTAGCTGTTTAGCGGCACACTTAGGTAAGATCATCATCATCATCAGCCGGGAAACGTCCACTGCTGGACATAGGCCTCCCTCATGGTACGCCACATCGACCGGTCCCGAGCCACCTGCATTCAGCGACTCCCCGCGACTCTAACCAGGTCATCGGTCCATCTAGTGGGGGGACGGCCTGGTAGACGTTTCCCGGTACGTGGTCGCCTTTAGGTAAGATGGTCGGTTTTAGGTAACATGGTATCAGCTAACCAGGTGTATATAAATAACCCTATTACCAAGCAAGTACCGAGGTTAAACCAAGTATTACAGTCCGCTGTGGTCCAAGTAAAGGAATCGACTAGAATCTCTCCATGAACACGTTTATTGCTATTCAATTTGAGACAATATTACAATGATAGATAACGAGCATCGCAGACGCTAATTGATATTCAATTTGACTTTTACAACGAAATACGATGCCACGTCTAAATAATGCTCTCTTTTTGCTCTACTTCGAATTGGTTGAATTACTTCCCAAAAAACAGTCGAAATTTTCATATTCTAAAAGGATGAGGTTCTCAATTCAACGGATATGTGTTTTTGTTACCTCAGAACTATCAACTGGGTGAACAGATTTTGATGATTTTTTTAAATTGAAAGGTCCACAGTTCTGACAATGGCATCCATGAGAAAACCATATAATTCTTAAATTTGCTTAAGTCTTTTAGGGCAATTGAAGTCGGTTTCTAGTTCTTTTTGAAGGCGTTAACTTGTCATGACTTCTAACAAATGCGAGGTTGCTGATCGAAGTTCTTACGTCCTTCGTAGTACCAACTGCTCTCACAGTGCGACACATTTTCCTAACATTTGTCGCTTTTGTTTGTCCGTCGTGTATATTGAAAAGCATCTCCTTTGTGATACCTCCAACGTGGAGCTTTGTCGTCACCTGACATACGACTTGTACATTAGTTCAAGTGACGTTTTATTGTTTTCATTCCACAAACAGTTTGTGATTGTACCGACAGCTTGTGATGGTGCGAAGTGTGGAGCTTTTCAACTTGATGTTACTGTCAAAGATATACACGTATGATATGTCTCAAAAGTATCGTACGTTATTTGTATAAGTTCACCGACGTAGCTCGATGAATCAGTGAGCTGAAGTGGCAATAAGACCGCCTAAATGCACAAATTTTATACATGGTTTGGATCCGTGTTGTTTAGAAATTTTGAATTGATCTATTTTTATTAACTCTGTGACCCATATACCATAGAGCACCTATATACCATTCATGTCGTAAAAAATTTAAGCGCCACACATAAAGCAATAAAGCAATATAAAAAGACAGATAACGCGATTTTTATATCTCGACGTTAGCACTTTTTTACTGGCTAAATTACTAAACTAGAGTCAATCGAACTCAAAACAAGCCTGAATAGCAACATCATCCCTGCGCAACAAGAGAGAATGTTCAAAACTTGTCACGTCACTGACAGGCCACTAAACCAATCCAATAGATGTGACATCATTAACTTATTCTGGGAAGATAAAAAAGAAACAGCGATCGGTACCACTTACATAAAACTGTAGCAACAAGGGTGAAAATAGCGAAGTGGCTATTTTCAGAGCGGAAAAAGTGAGGCAACTTAGCAAAGTGACGAGTCTTTTTAACGGAGCAATCTAGTTCTCCGTTTCTTGTTTAAGTTTTTTTGCGAAGTTTTCGCTGAGAGCGACATGAAGCCTAAACTCTACAGGGATGAATCTAGGAGCCGCTCTTTAATTCATATCAGCATCTTTGATGTTGAAGACGTACTAGTCGAACGTTTTCTGAAGGTTATTCCTGAGTCCGTACCCACTGGGCAGTGATCCGACAATTTTATTCCCCGACGTCGCGATTGATTGGGGAGCATCGAGTTAATGGAATTCTGACGATACTTTTTTATTGGTTTTACTAGATCGGCAACTTTTGCGTCAGCCGATCGTTTCAATGAGTAACGGAGACATTATTGGAAAAGTAAACTCTGCATATGAATAGAACCTTTAATAGTAAATATCATTAGCTTTTATTTTATTTAAATATTGGCCTCTTCCTCGGCATGGGTGCAATGTATTGACATAACTTAGCTTCTAGGCACCGTATCAAGATGAAATATACACCAGATTTTAAATTAGACCTCCATCAATACATCAATGACAATATCATCCAATTTCATGCAGTAGATTTTGCGTGATGCGCGTTCAAACATACAGACCCTCTAAAGTTCTAAATATCATAATACGTTTTTAGATGTAAAAATCACGGTATCTATTTTCCTTTTGAACTAAATAAAAACAGGACGTAATCGTTACCAATTAAATTCCATTATTTAGAAACAAATACAGCTAAAAATTATGCCTTTTCATAGAAATCCCTTTCACCGTTTTCGTATGCGGTTTTCAGAAGCTTTTTCATATTAGGATATTTACGGTGCTATGAATTTTTAATCGATTCACTAAATCATAACTTTTATATCGATTTTAATCAGTCATAAGTTTTTGGGAAATTACTGTTACTGTCTAGTTTGCGTTTGAACGTAATACAGAGATAAATTGTGAAAGTAACGGCGGTTCATCATCATCAGCCGGGAAACGTCAACGGCTGGACATAGGCCTCCTTCATGGTACGCCACATCGACCGGTCCCGAGCCACCTGCATCCAGCGACTCCCTGCGACTCTAACCAGGTCGTCGGTCCATCTAGTGGGGGGACGGCCTGGTAGATGTTTCCCGGTACGTGGTCGCCACTCAAGAACCTTTACTCCCCACCGGTTATCGGTTCTTCGAGCGATGTGGCCTGCCCATTTCCACTTCAGCTCACTAACTCGTCGAGCTTTGTCGGTTACATTACGGTTATATTACGTATATTCAGATTTATGTTATTTTATTTATTAGATTTATATTAAACACATTAATGACGAAAATAGTTCCATTGAAATTGAAATGGGAACGAGCCGGCGAAAACCTTATGAAAAGGCAAGTGCGATTTCATTGAAATCCCATCCATTGTTTCCGCCCTACACTAATCCATTAATTAAACCTCCATCCCAACCTTAGCACAGAACCATGAAAATGGCTAACGTAGGCGTTACTCCATAATTCATAACTCACCCGCTGTCATACGCAAACACTAGACAAAAGACATTATCTCTCAGTTTTAAACACCCCGCTGAATAGCCCTGCGTTTTATTGCTCTATGACAGGTCCCGCACAATATTAATATGATATTCACCCTCGTGGTCTGCACTTGATATTCGGTGTAATGGTACAGAAACGGGCTTCGACCCGGAATAGTGTTCAGTCGAGTGCTAAGTCGAGCCGCGAGTGTCACTGACTTGACGTCGATCACGTGAAATGGAACGTTGCGAAAGATTAATCAATGTTCAACGGGAGCCGTGAGCGTGACACGTTACGTTGTCGCGGTGAAAACGAGACGTGAAAAAAAGTAGTTACGTTCTATGGCATTTTTTAAAATGTTTTCATTCGTTCTTTTCGATTGATTTGAGTCGTTTGTATATTATATTCTCTTTGTTCATTCATTTAATCATTAGTTTTGAACGAATTCTAAATGTTTTTTTGGTTTATTTTGCAATGTATACTTCTCATCAGAAAAATCGAAACACTTGCAAGTTTATATTATGTAAGGATTATCAGAATAACCTATAAAAATTTAATTTGAATTTAGAACAATAACATTAGGAACGGAAAACCTCATATTATTCACTGTTTAACGACATTTGACATATATTTCAAAATATACACATTTTTCTGATAATCCTTACAAAACAAACTTGCACGGTGTTTCGATTTTTCTGATAAGAAGTATATTTTGGCGAAAATTACGGTTTCAAACACAAAAACAATCATACAGATGATAAAGGGTCGTGAAATGAAATCTGTTGAAAAATATGATCGTCGAAATTAATGGAAAAACCTTACTCTGGTAAAGTTGGTGCTAAGACCACGTGGTCGGTTTCAAGGTTGCATTGTTTTGTAGCTGTCCCTCTCCGAGCCCTATCCTGCCCGAGCGCGTACAGTGAGACAGCATACATTACGCGATGTTATCCACCCGTTATTTGGATGTTTCGTAGTCCAGGGATCATTTGAAGGATACAGTATATTATGTAACCATTTTTTAATACAGTATACTAATGAAATTTCAGATGTAGGTGGTTTTTCCAAATTGTTCTAAATTGATTCATACTCTTGTAAATCAGGTTCAAAGTTAGGGCTTTTTATTACCGAAAAATAAAATACTTTGACGCCCTGTAACTCTGGAAGTACATATTTAAACGAAAATCTGACTCACCACCGACACAGATATTTGTTTCTAGATTGTGTCTTGAAAATTTCATAGATTTTCATAGCTTAATACTCAAAATATGACTGGACTACGTTTGTATGGGCGCTTTGACAACAGCATACCCTCGTTTCGAGTGAGAGTCAGTCAGCTTGCGTTTCAATAACAACCTGTGAATTTCAATTTTATATTTAATTCTATTTAATCTAATCTCTATTTTACCTAGTTTTTAATATGTAACTTACTCCATTAATGTTGTGTGCATCTGTAATTGGTTCTCGTGTCAGATGAAGAACTTTTTAATGTATAAATTCAAACATTCAATACGAGAGACTGTTGATGCTCCTTATTTAATAAATAAATAAATAATTTATAGTAACCAGGCATTAATGAGTCTCTTATTTTAATGCTTACTATAATATTCTAAACACGAAGAAATTTAAGTTTGTTTATCGGGAAAGTACGTCGTAACGGAGATTCAGAACGTCTTTTTTGTTGTAATAAATATTTGAAGCGTTAGAAAATGGTTGTTCTCGTGTGATAAACTCTAAAGTCTAAACGAGTTAGGCGTGAGTTATCGTAGTAACATCAGGCTGTCAAGTCAGGGAGAGCTCGTTCGCTCGAAGGACACAAATAAAGTTTCTTTCACATTATTTACGATTGGCGTAATGACTGACGCAGGAGCGAGGCTTTAATGGCGGACTTTATTGTTGGCAGGTCATAGACGGGAGTGGAAGCGGACGACCGACCATGGTTGTGGGATTTTTATTTTATTTATTTTTAAGGAAGACAAGAAAAATAGTTCTAGAATATAAGATGTTAAACAAGGTTATCAGTACTCAAATAACTGACATTTTGACTAATAAAAAAACAGGTAAATGCGTACAAAAAGAACTGGAAACCGACTTCAATTGCTATAAAGTCTACTAACTGGACCAAATTGAAATGGGACCACACGAGAAGCACCAGCTTTCATATAAACAAAGAATCATCCAAATCGGTTCACCCAGTCTGAGGTAACAAACATTAAAAAACTATACCGAATTGATAACCTCCTTCTTTTTTGAAGTCGGTTAATAATTTACGTAACAAACGAAAAATTGCTAGTATCAGTTGCCTAATAATTTATACAGAATGATTTTTATGTTTAGGATATGTACTCATGGCCGCTAAAAGTCCACTGTTGAACATCTGCCTCACGCACTTGGCCTTTATAGCATCTCATGATGACGTGACGGCCTTTGTATGGTAAGTGTGTGCACACAGAGGTCTCAAGCTAATGTGCCGGAACACAACTGTGCTATTAACACTGTTGTTTGACGGCAGACTACGGTAATAGAAGTATTGATTAGTCGACAGATTACGTCGACAAAGAAAATTTCAAGAGACGGGCAGCAGCTTTTATGTAGCGTGATAATTGTCTATGGTAAATCATCTCGTTGGAAGTTTGACGTTGCGATCTATGGGCGGGGAAATCGGGCAAAGTTTGTAAAAGATACATTTACCTTCAAACAAATATTAAATACCATTGAAGTATATATTTCTTGATGAATTGTAGTATGTACCTGCAACAAAATAAAAACTTATTAGAACAGCGCCATCTCTTGAATGTTTTACCAAAGCGGGGAGGTTTGAAACTGACTCAGCAGTGCGGTAACTCAGCGCTAGATGGCGCGGAAACTGATTACGCGGGGAGACTAAAGACGAGTTATTGATTCGTCGCGCGGAGGGTGGGGTTGAAGTGGGCGACATTTTTGTTTGAAACACAGGAGACCTAGTGACGCGGGGAAATTTACTGCGATCGTGAATTAAATTTTCTCATCTCAAGTTCGTCTCGCCCCGTGTCGAACACAGAGGCAGAGGAAATTAATTTTGAATATTTTATTTATAGAAATTACCTTCGAAATACCCGAAATTGTTTCTTGGAAAATATATTTGAGATGAGAGAAGATCTAGCAACGACGAGCACTTCTCCGTTTATAAAAGAAAATTGTTTAATTTACCTGCCTCGGCTTGGGAATATTTTTCAGTTTGAAGTATTTATGTTATATTTTTCTAACTTTCGCACTCCACGGGAATAACTTGTTCGATCGTGATAGAATGCAGTATATATCCTTGTCTAGCCCTTTAGCTATCACATTACACAAAACCGGTCAAGTGCGAGTCGGAATCGCGCACCGAGGGTTCCGTACAGAATATGAATAATTAAGAGGGTATGCTGTTGTCAAAGCACCCATACAAACGTAGTCCAGTCATATTTTGAGTATTAAGCTATGAAAATATATGAAATTTTCAAGACACAATCTAGAAACAAATATCTGTGTCGGTGGTGAGTCAGATTTTCGTTTAAATATATACTTCCAGAGTTACAGGGCGTCAAAGTATTGTATTTTTCGGTAATAAAAAGCCCCAACTTTGAACCTGTTTTACAAGAGTATGAATCAATTTAGAATAATTTGGAAAAACCACCGACATCTGAAATTTTATTAATATACTGTATTGAAAAAATGGCTACATAATATACTGTATCCTTCAAATGATCACTGGACTACGAAACATCCAAATAACGGGTGGATAACTTCGCGTAGTGTATGCTGTCTCACCGTACGCGCTCGGGTAGGATAGGGCTCGGATAGGGACAGCTACAAAACAATGCAAACTTGAACGCGGCCACGTGGTCTTACCAACATAGCCTCTTAACACACTGAAAATCATAAATAATAGATAAGGTGGGCACACAAGAATGCTCTACCGAAAATGTAATTCTGATTGGAAAACCAAATTTAATTTGCAGCTAAATTCAATACGCGATGTATGGCTTTCAACTGCAAAGTTAAGTTTGTAAAAATAAAAAGCTATTTTTATTGTCTTTCAATTTAAAAATCCTAGTTTTCAGATTTATTCCTATGATTATGCTGTCAGACCTTGCTTCTTGCCAAATTTCAGGATTCTAGGTCAGCGGAAAGTACCCTATGGGGTCAGATATACACAAAAGTCCTACAATGCTCTGCGAGTTCAATTCAAGAAAGCCTGGAGGGCGCTGTTAAGGTTTCCTCGGTTTTGTAGCGCATCAACTGTTTGCGGAGGCGCGAGCAGATGGAATCATCCAAATCGTTTCACACAGTAAAAAGTTCTGAGGTAACAAACATAAAATAAATAACAAACCATACCCGCCGAATTGATAACCTCCCCCGTTTAAAAGTTTAAAAGAAAACCTCCGCCTATTTTGAAGTCGGTTGACAATCCTTTAAAAACCAAAGCCATGTGCCAAATCTACGAATGTGACAATGCACTGCATTGCGGCCAAACAAACAGTATTAGCGACTGTCATGGCATGCACATTGTCCCGGAAGCTGAGCTGCAGCGCTCAGTGAACCAGATCCGTGATAAACATGGATTTATGATCTGCCGCTATCTGCCGCGCGTTGTCATAGAATTAAACGATTGTAAATAGATTTCAGATGTTTATGAGGTTGCTGTGATGTTGCGACTCCACTACCATGAGTAAACATTGTCGATATCGCTAGCGAGAGCGTACTCGATCAAAGTTTCATACTACATTTCTGTTTCTATAATCTTATAAAATAGTACATCAGATTGTGATGTCGCGAAATGAGTATCATTGACATACAACTTCACAGTGAATCACAATTTACATTTTAAACACTTATTATTATAGTTCAAAGCGCCATCTATGAACCATTAGCTGCGTAACTGCTATTGTAGCTAACTATAAAGTTGTAAATTAATGATATTTATTTCGCAACACTATAAATTCGTCTCCTATTTTTAGGTAATTACTTATCAAAGCCAGATATTCTGTTTTAAAAGATTATGGCAACAGAAATTTTGTATGGAAGCATTAGGAGAGGGATCCCGTTAATAGTTTGGACGGGGAGCGTCTATGAATGAAGAAACATTTTGTTTTTGTTTTTAAAACTCTCATTGAAAACGCCATTATTCAGAAGAGTTCACGGAATAGCTTCTAGTACTATATGTTTGAGCACCAGAAAATGCTATGTAATCATTATATACTAACAGCTAGCTAACATCGCGACATCTAAACGAAGCTATATAAAACCTATTAGAGAATGCAAGTCTTCTTAAGGTTACTCTGCCCATAGGTTTGGCAACGTTGTATCCACAAAAATGTCTCTTTTCTTGTGAGCTTTGAACATAATAAACAATACATAATTATGTAGCACCATTTACCCCCTATTAATTGTAAGATTATTCTGCCTCAAGGTTTTATTTGTTTATGTTATTTTTTATTTTCAGTTTTAGAGAAATAATAGAGAACAGAATATTATAAAATTATAAATCAATCTGCCGCCATAAACATTCTCGCTAAGGTTTACGTAAATTATAATTATGAAAGGGCAAGAGAAAGGTTTTACAAAAATAACTAAGTTTTAAGGTTGCCTGGAAGAGAACGCTCTTAGCGATAAGGCCGACTTCATGTACCTTTTTGTATTCTTTTATCGGGTCCATACATTGCGCTATTTCTTACTCTATGGAATACAAATAAGATGTTGATTTGAACTAAAAGCTTACAATTTGTTGGTATAATAAGATTCTGTCTTCTTGTGATTCTGATTCTGTGGGCCGAATAAACAAGCTCAAAGTCACTCAGCGAGCAATGGAACGAGCTATGCTCGGAATTTCTCTACGTGATAAGGTCCGGAATGAGGAAATCCGTAGACGAACGAAGGTCACCGACATAGCTCGACGAGTTAGTGAGCTGAAGTGGCAATGGGCAGGCCACATCGCTCGAAGAACCGATAACCGTTGGGGAGTAAAGGTTCTCGAGTGGCGACCACGTACCGGGAAACGTCTACCAGGCCGTCCCCCCACTAGATGGACCGACGACCTGGTTAGAGTCGCGGGGAGTCGCTGGATGCAGGTGGCTCGGGACCGGTCGATGTGGCGTACCATGAGGGAGGCCTATGTCCAGCAGTGGACGTTTCCCGGCTGATGATGATGATGAATAAGATTCTAAAAAATACAATATGGCAATAGAAACAACAACTGTAATAGTAAGTCAGTTACATGTGTGTATATTTTTGTTGACCTCACGCATTATTAAACTTATTTCCAGCGTAGCGTGGTTGCCACATCATAGGTACGAGAACTCTTAATACAGGTAAATATCGTTGCCCCCGATACACTCGACGAGCTAATTATTTACCCAGCACCACCTGCGCCCGGACCCCGGCGGAGGCAGCGACGGCTCGCAAACACCGCGGTCCCGCGGGCTCGCTCGTGGTCCCAATAAGCAATAACTCGGGACGGAACGTGCCGGGGCTGGAAGCACGTGCCGACATAAACTGCGCCACTAGCGACATCTATTGCCGGGTAAACGATGCTGTATTGGTTAACATCGTGGATATATCTTGTTGATATCAATTGTCGGTGCAGAGTGTATATGCGTGTGGCAGTGACTACAAGTTCGCATTTCATTTTCAAAAATTATATTTTTCATATTTATTCATACACTTTTAAAAAATGGCTTTATCCCGTGGTTATCTAGCCAATGACGAGTAAAATGAGGTGAACAAATTTTGAGGTTATAAACTATGCCGAAGCCATTTCTTCAGCTTTCTCAATAAAATGTATGATGTGTACATTTTATCGCTTGTTTTGGATTCTTGACGAGAACTTCAAAGGCCAGCCTTGGTTTCAACATAATTCGAAAGAATCCATATGCGGAATGTACTCGACATGGGAAACTCTTCCGATCGCGTCGAAACCCTCGCAATTTTGCGTAATTGATACTATAACACCGTCCGTGACACTTTTTGCACTATATCACACCATTATAACACAAAACACACATAACAGTATTATTAACCATTTAACAAAATTGCAATGAACCACCATTTTTCAAGTTCGCGCCAAGAATCACATTCCTACACTTGTGCTGTAAGACTTTACTTCTTGTATTGACAAATGCCACGTTCCGCGAATGTATGTCCCCAAGGCCTAGTCTTGTACACTTATAATTTTAAAAGGCCATTATCAAATAAAAGTGATTTAGTACCATTTTTGTATATTTTGGTTTAGTTTATTTGTACAAAAACATATAAAACGCACGAAACAGGTAAGACTTGACGTTGAAAACAAAGATGGCGTCTATAAAATGACATTTGACGCTGTCACTTAGTACAAACAGAATGATTTTGTACAATTAAAATAAATGCAAAAATTCTGAAGTGTGAAGACTATCCGCTGATGTAAGGCAATTTTGGCATAAAATGGATTTTTTTTCGTATGATTATTGCTTAGCAGGTTTTTAATTTTATTCACTTGATTCCTTTTGAGATACAAAGCCAATGCGAAGCATTAAAATTATAGCAAGAGGAGTTTTTTTTTGCTTATTCTGTACCCCTGTAGTATTATGTATTATGTGAGCAAAGGTAACTTCTATAATTATAATCCGGGAGCAAAGCGTGCGACGTCCTACACCGGCGTTAGTCACAGCTCGTCGGTTGGGTTGATGAGCAAAATATTCAAATGTCGGCGTCCATTAATCATAAATAGGGCTCCGGCGTTCATTGGCAGCACCTGACGCAGCCCGGGTCAGCCCCGAGACCTCGGAGGTACGCCAGTGCGGTGCTAGCGATATATCGTCATCATGTAGCACACAGTATTTATTGATATGTAATTGCAGGTATTTTCTAAGTGATAAAATCAGGAATGAGGGTAGACTACTAATTATCACTGACAAAGCTCAACGAGTCAATGAGCTGAAATGGCAATGTGCAATCTACATCGCTTAAAAAAACCGATTTGGGAGTAAAAGTTCTTGGTTGACGACTATGTCCCGAAAAACGTGTTTACCGGGGAGTCCCCCTACTAGATGGAGCAATGACCTAGTAAATGTCGCGGGTAGTTGTTGCATGCAAGTGTCTCGGGACCGGTCCTTGTGTCATATCATGTCCAGCTGTGGACGTTTCCCGGATGATGATGGTTTAGAGCCATATAATTTACTCGATATTGTGCCGATAGTTCGTCAACTGCGAAGAAACGGCTCTCAGACTATATTTCTGCAGTACGTCTTCAGCTAATGTCATTGTAGTGTATGACGCATACACTGTATCGTATGTCTATGTGTTGGTTTGCTAAACGTCAGAGTCGATGACTGAGAGTGTCGCTAGAGCCGTTGGCAAATGTGGACGTTCGTATTCGTATTCGTAATCGGGGCAGGTTTCCGCAACTCGACGTCAGGTGCGCCTATTTTGCGTGTGGACGTTTAGTAGAACCGAAATCGTGACCATTGCCGAGCCAGTGAAGTAATCAACTACGATTGACATTCAGACAGAAACCCATGTGATTACAAGCGTATCGCTTCCACATTCATCGTGCGTACAGCTAAAATATGGAATACACTACCGGTTTTCGTGTTCCCAGAAAACTTGGGAATCTTCAAACGAAGAGTAAATAGTCACCTTCTAGACCAACACGTAACATCGTCGACCTCATCGTCACTTACCGTCAGGTGAGATTGAGGTCAAGCGTTGATATATCTTCTATTAAAATAAACCTTATTTCAACTCCAGAAACAGACAAATGGAGAACTCCCTTGAAGTTGGCTGAAAAATGAATTAATAGGCTTCTTTAAATGGGTGCTTAAAATAAATTGAATATACAGTTTTGTAAGTCCTAATCGTTTCTGAAAAGCTGGCTCTCACAAACTCTCAAGAAAATGTGAAGTTGTCCGCCTCGTTTCATATGATATGAGTTACGCATTGCGGCCATCTTTGCAAATCTGTGTCGGTTGGAATTCACATTATGACGGCGTGATGCCATGATAGCTCAGCTGGGTAGAGCGTCAGTCCTTGAACAATCGAGAGCTGGGTTCGATTCTGGCTCGTAACAATGAGTTACAATTTGTTATTTATGTACGAATGATAAAAATCATTACTAATGGCTTTTCGGTGAAGGAAAACATCGTGAGGAAACCTGCACACTCCTGAGAAGAAATTCACAGGTGTGTGTGAAGTCTACCAATGCGCACTGGTCCCGCGTGGTGCACTATGTCCCATACACTCTCTGTAGGAGAGTAGGACTTGAGACCTGCAGTGGAGACATATAGGCTGTTGTTAATAAGTTGTTAATATAATAATAATAATGTTTTTATTAAAGGCATAAAAAACCCAAAAATAATAATAATACAATAATAAAAAGATACAAATAATAATATAAAACTAAATATTACAATTAGAAGAAAGAAAAACCTAGTCTAGTCTACATCACATTCGGTCTACATCATTTTCGGTTTGCATCCCGGTGCACGGAGAGCCAGTAGCCAAAAATAGGACTGGACACCCCCTCCACCACTGCCTGGAGAATGGCGTTGTCTGTCGCTCGCAGTCTCTCCCGAAAAGACGCGACACGTGTCCTGGTGATACAGAAGAAGTCAGGGACCCTCGCCTCAGCGAACATGCTCGACATCGATATGATATTCTACGAGAGGAATCCTAACCGCCTAGTTCAAGTGACAACGATATATTTGTATTGTTAACTTAAAATATATACTTTACGTTAATGTATGAAAATTATGTAGCTACTGATACGAAATATTTTATTATTATTATAATCAAATCAGGAATAAAACGGACGTGGATGTTATTCACTCGGTAGGTGGGCGGGCGGCGAGGGGGTGACTGGGGCGGGCGGGAGTGAGGACAGATATTCAAGATCCGAGAATATAAATTAGGTCTGAATGTATTCCTGGATCACTCCACTGGAGAGCTTAATATTTTCGTGGGAACATTTGTAAATCGTTTCTACCCTCTTTCCCATCACTCCGATTTCTTTTCCCACTCGTTGCCTCACACTGTACGCGACAGCAAAACTGTTTCTATTTTCAAGAAAAAAGTCAAGGAACACTTTCTGTCTCTTTTAAGTAGTTCATAAGTCAATATTTTTTGTATGTATGTATTGACAATTGACATTTTATTATGTTAAAATTTTGTATATTGTATTTATATAGGGGGCGTCCATTAATTACGTGAGGTGTTTTTTTAAATTTTCTGTCCCTCCCTCCCCCCTTGGTGAGATGTCGTGAGGTTTTATTCAACCCCCTCCCCCGTCCCCCAATCTCACGTGAGATTCATTCAGAATGTGGGTTTATTAATATTAACTTAGTGTAGTGTTACTTTATTGATAAAAAAACTTTGGTGAGACAGAAATGTCTTCACGGAAAAGAAGTGCTGTTTTTAGAAGTGGATCCAAAAAGGCGAAATGTACATATTGTTCAAATATCCTTGTTATTACCGGTGGTAACGTCGGTAATTTGAATAGACATTTAAAAACTAAACATCACACATGTCTAGTTTTAATCAGAAAAAAAATTGCGTGATATTTGTCGAGACCCCCCTCTCCCCAACGTGAGATTAGATGATATTTGACTCGACCCCCTCCCCCCCTTAATCATCTCACGTAATTTATGGACGCCCCCTAATCGTATCTTGTATTTACCGAGTTAAACTGAAATGTATCAAAGTAAAACGAAATTTAAGTATGCATACACGACATACAGGTGCTTAAAGTGGAGATGGGCTGCGCATATGATGAGAGAGAAGAAAGAGAAATGGACAAGACTAATAACTGAATGGCAAACACGAGATAGCACAAGAAAAAGAGGCAGACAGACTAGAAGATGGGAGGACGACATCAGAAAAGTGGCGGGTCCAATATGGACCCACATAGCGAAAGATAGAATAGAGTGGAAATCTATGAGGCCTATGTCGAAAGACAAGCTGAAATGCAAACGACGTAACTATTATAAAATAAGCATATTTATAAGAAAATTGTAACAAATTGTAAAAATTAGTTCAGCAATAAAGGCTATTTTATTTTATTTATTTTTATCTTGTATTTAGATATATTAAATGTACACGCCTGACTGCCCTCCTCTCTTCACCACTTCCCTCTTGACCCAGGACTGCTGTAAGAAATTTCAAGAAATAAGCTGTTTCTTTTGTGTATATTTCCTGATTTGTAAACATTTATCTTGTGTACAAGAAAATGTAAAAGAAAATTCAACTCGTTAGGGAAATGAAATTGGATTTTCTACGCAGGCTTGTTGACTGGGATATTGATCTCAACAAAATCACATTTAAAAGATTTCGCTAGCAAGGTTTTTTTTCGTTCTTTTGAAACGCATTGTTATCAATTTATTATTATAGGCGAATTCGATGATAAAAGTTTTATACTAAATTTTACCAGGATCTTTTTAAAATAGGATATCTGGCTTTATGCAGTAACTATCTTAAAAAACCATCGGACTGTGGTGTCGCGAAATGAGTATCATTAACATACAACTTCACAGTGAATCACAATTTACATTTTAAACACTTTTTATTATTATTGTTCAAAGCGCCATCTATGAACCATTAGCTGCGTAACTGCTATTGTAGTATATAACTATAAAGTGTAGTATAGTAACTATAAAGTATCATTTCGCGACACTATAATATCATCTCCTATTTTTAGGTAATTACTTATGAAAGCAATCTGTTCTATTTTTAAAGATTATAACAACAGAAATTTTGTATAGAAGCATTCTGAGTGTATTTCTGTTAAAAGAATTGCTATTAATTATTTTTGTTTATCATTCAATATTTTATTGCGCGTTCAGTTTCCGTCTCGGGGAAGCGGAGCGCCGGGAGCTCCAAGCGAGGATCTGCCTCAATCGATAGGCTGGCAGACGGGGCGGCGCCGGCCAGACAGAGGCTCCGCTGCCAGTAGCATAACAGAGGGATTAAAAAAATCTAACCTGATGGTAAGTGACGGTAAGGCCGTTGGATGGTAAGTATGCACATCTAGAAGCCTCAACCTAATGATACAATACTTGCACACTATGTTGGCCCCTCTGAAGTTAGTCACAAAAGACCGCGAACTATCAATTATTAACGTATAAATGGGAGGCAAGGCAAGTTAGCGGGTGCAAAGAAATGTCCTAGTGTTGTATGTCATCTAGGGATAGTTAATATAGAAAATAATACACACACATTCCGACTGTACAGGCGCGAAATTCCGGAGAGCTAACTTCAGAGGGGCAAAAAACGTGCGTGTATCTACCCTTTCGATCGTTCGAGATGTTCAAAACTAACAAATTTCATGAACTTGTAATTCATCTTCACAATAAGGGAAACCTTTTATAATACACAGCTGCAGCGGAATTCCTTGCAGGCAGTCTTCAGGGTGCGTGTCGTTATCAATACCACGAGGAGACATCGCGGGCGTGGAGCGTGGGGGTGCCACTGCAGCCGGTGCTCAACCCAAACTTCCTATAGCGGTATCAGCAGCGCTGCGTGTTCATCCACTGCGGAGTTATTTCGATCGGTTCCAAAATGTTTACTACTCAGTTAAATTTGCATGTCAAACCTACGACGAATGAAGCTGTATGATAGCAGCAACAACAGCCGATACATGTCCGCACTGCAGAGGCTCAGGCCTACTCTCCTACAGAGAGAGAATTTCCTCCTTTTTAATCGACTTCAAAAAAGGGGTTATCAATTCGACGGGTATGTTTGTTACCTCAGAACTTTTGACTGGGTTAATCGATTTGGATGATTCTTTTTTTATTTGAAAGCTGGCGCTTCCCGTGTGGTCTTGGGATAATTTGGTCCAGTTCTGACAACGGCATCCATGAGAAAACAATTTAAATATTAAATTTGCCTTAGTAAAAGTAGACTTTTAGGGCAATTCAAGTCGGTTTCCAGTTCTTTTTGAACGCATTTACTTGTGTAAAGTCGATTATTGAACATGTAAATTACCTTCGCGTCGCAAACATTTTTTGCTGGAATCTAAATCAGCGTCATCTGGCGAACTGAAGTTTCTCGCCAACAATTTACATAATGAGTGTTGTTTTGTCAAATCATCGAGTCTTTAAGTGTTTGTTAATGACAGCGCCATCTGTTGTCTGGAGCGGGCAACCTGCAACCTGGCTACTTGGAAATTGCATAAAGATTTTAGCACGTTTGCATAATCTGTATTAAATAGGCAGATATTTAAATTTAGAGAATGTTTTTTTTAATGATTTCCGAAAACTATCGGTGCGGTGTACTAGGGTAGCCCAGATTGTTAATATAGATTCGTGTAATTTGTAATGTAATCAATACCAATTAATTATTGTTTATTTTACAAGCTAATTGCATATTATTACAAGATATTGAAGTGAATTTAAAAAAGTTAATAGTTGAATTTAGTGTAGATTTTGTTAAAACTACACAAATTATCAAAACATCATTTGAAAGTTCAATTTTGGATTGAAAATTTTTACCGCATCTTTTTTCACTCTTTTCTTAAGGTTCTTAATTCGAAAACAAAAACAAATATATATTTTTGTGTGTATTTTCTGTCACTTGGTGATCTATGTATGCCACAATCTTGGCCACAATAAGCCATTCAATTGTCTTTTTATTGTTGTTGAGGTTTGGCAAAGGGGATTTATATTCCCTTTTATAGGCTGTGGTCAAATCTTGCGGTCAGCGTAGGGACACTGTGCCGCTTCAGACGGGAATATGTGACACTTCCCGTGCCTCCTAGTTTTGCAGCTAGCTCATTTACGTGAGTGAGAAAAACAAATACATACACAGAAATTTTTGCCACTAAACTTTAAGGATAAATGCTGTAGAGTTTAAGGCAGTTGAAGTCGGTTTCTAATTCTTTGTGAACGCGTCTATTATTTTTAAAATTTAAATAATGGCTTTAACCAGTGGTTATCTAGCCAATGACGAGTAAAATTAGGTGAACAAATTTTGAGGTTATAAACTATGCCGAAGCCATTTCTTCAGCTTTCTCAATAAAATGTATAATGTGTACATTTTATCGCTTGTTTTGGATTCTTGACGAGAACTTCAAAGGCCAGCCTTGGTTTCAACATTATCCGAAAGAATCCATATGCCGAATGTAGTCGACATGGTAAACTCTTCCGATCGCGTCGAAACTCTCGCAATTTTGCGTAATTGATACTATAACACCGTCCGTGACCCTTTTTATACTATATCACACCATTATAACACAAAAAACACACATAACAGTATTATTAACGAATTAACAAAATTGCAATGAACCACCATTTTTCAAGTTCGCGCCAAGAATCGTCTATTATTTTATTTACGTCTTTCGAGTGAACAGCAACCCAGAAGTTATAGAAGATAAATAAAAAAGCATAAAGCCTCACCACACACTCCCATTTCCACCCAATAACATACAAACATTTCGTTTTCCGAATCAAATACTCATAAAGAGCAGAGACGCGCCACCGGCGGCCATGTTGTGACGTCAGCAGGGTTGGTACTGACTAGGTAATGATCATAAAGCAGGATTTGCATCTGAGGAGCGGAGCGCGAGATGTGACTTCATGAGGATTGGTTTTATGGAGGTTTTTGCCGGTATTTGTGGTAAATCATTCGGGTTATTTGAGGCATGAGGTCGCTAGCGATAGAACACCGCAGGGAACTTGTATCGTGCGTCTTATATGTTTTTGTACAAATAAACTAAACCAAAATATACAAAAATGTTAACTAAATCAGTTTTATTTGATAATGGCCTTTAAAAATTATAAGTGTACAAGACCAGGCCTTGGCTCCATACATTCGAGGAACGTGTCTTTTTGCGGTCAAGTGTGGCCTGCTTGCTTTTCATTTTGGCTATGTTGTCCTTCCCTACAAGACCTCTTCTCATGTTGACCTTTGGCCTTGACTTTGACAACTCTTTTAAGACTTCCAAATTTGTAAAAGTGTGGTTATATAGCCATTATAAATTATTCCAGCTTTACTATACAGGAGTATTATATGCAATTTACCTTTCGTTCGAATTCAATTTATAGATAAAACTGCCGTACACCAGGGCTGTCACGAGACTGAATCATTTATTATCTACACCCTTAATAATCCTTGTGTGTGGACTTGGGATTAGAAGTCATCATATGCTGTTGTCGTAAAATACGACTAATGGAAAAATTAGGATGTGAAAACTATCTACTTACTTGTCAGGCGATCTACAAGGAAAGTACAAGTCTGATTGGATTTCAGCAGCTGATGCCACTTTTCTCAAGCTACCACCATGTCACTAACTCTAACTTCAATATAATTATACTTACTGTTATTCTACAAGGCTTCTCTTAATGGAATTTGTGTTAGTACGAGTAAGTTTACGTTTTTAGCTTCAGAAGCTCGGGCTGGGAGCTGATATGTATACAAATAAAATAGTTGTTTCAAATTCGTCCTACACTTGTACACTATTTACAATATCAAGTAATAATCTAAATATGTATAGAAGAATTTTGTACCAAGTGACAGTGGCAAATGTCATTTCATTGACGCCATCTTTGTTTTCAACGTCAAGTCTTACCTGTTTCGTGCGTTTTTTATGTTTTTGTACAAATAAACTAAACCAGAAGCGTCGGTGGCGCAGTGGATAAGGCGCGGACTCTCAATCTGAGGGTACCGGGTTCGAATCCAGCCGTGTACCTATGAGTTGTTTTTCAATTCAAGTACATTATCCGATTGCTTAACGGTGAAGGAAAACATCGTGAGGAAACCTGCATGTCTTGAACAGGCATGTGAAGTCCGCCGATCCGCACTGGGCCCGCGTGGTGGACTATGTCCCATACACTCTCTGTAGGAGAGTAGGCCTGAGCCCCTCCAGTGGGGACATATATAGGCTGTTGATGATGATGAAACTAAACCAAAATATACAAAAATGGTAACTAAATCACTTTTTTTATTATGGCCTTTCAAAATTATAAGTGTACAAGACCAGGCCTTGGCTCATTTTACATTTCGTTTTGTTTTTATGTAGTACATTGATGGAACCCGAAATGGTTGTTTAATTGTATCTTTTATCGCCCGTAAATAATACATAGAAATAAATCTGAAAAGTATAATGTTTAAATTATTGATATAATGTTTACCATTGCTCGTAGATCTCGTGAATCGCACTCGTAAGAACATTTTTATTATTCAAATTCTGTGCGCGAGCCCGACTCGCACTTGGCAGGTTTTTGTCGAGAGCGTTCATTGATTGATCAGTTATTTTTAATTTGTCAAAAAAGGTTATCAATCCAAGCCTTTTTACGTTTATTTTTCAGTTTGACAGGGAAACAAAAAATAGTTTAAAAAACGAACAGTGCTTGTCGCAACCCTGATGCTGCCGGGCGGGAGCGGTCGTTCCCGATCCGAACTGATATTTCCGTACTAGTTCCCCGGTAGCTAGTATACGCTGGTATCGATCACTGTGATATTTACTCCGCAGCACTGGGTACCAGTTACTTGTAACAGTTACAAGTTATAACGAACTTGTGACGGTCGATATTTTAAATGGGTCGCCGGGAGAGCTGGTGCCGCGAGACGCTTCTATTCGAACCGTAATTATTTCCAAGTTATTGTTGCTGTATTTGACAGTTGCTCTCGTTCTAAACCGACTTCGAACAAGGAGGAAGTTATTTTAAATAAATATAGTTTTAAAAAAGGCGGCCAAGTGCGAGTCGGACTCGCGCACGAAGGATTCCGTAACATCCCTACTTCCCTACTAATATTATAAATGCGAAAGTAACTCTGTCTGTCTGTTACGCTTTCCCGCTTAAACCTCTCAACCGATTTTGATGAAATTTGGCACAGACAATCTTTAGACCCTGAGAAAGGACATAGGCTACTTTTTAATGCGAAAAATAAAGTCCACGCGGGCGAAGCCGCGGGCAGAAGCTAGTTATCTTTAAAAAAATTACGTTTGTTGTATGGGACAGGATGTCTTATTTAAATTATTTATTAGAGAATATATGACTAAACATTCTGTGAATATTTGAAGCGACTACCTGTGACCGTAATCAATATCGAGCAAAAACGAGCCAAAAATGTCGTTTGTTGTATGGGAGCCCCCTTAAATATTTATTTTATTCTGTCTTTTATTATTTGTTGTTACAGCGTCAACAGAAATACATCATCTGTGAAAATGTCAACTGTCTAACTATCACGGTTCATGAGATACAGCCTGGTGACTGACGGACAGCGGAGTCTCAGTAATAGGGGCCCGTTGGTTACCCTTTGGGTGCGGAACTTTAAAAATAAAAACCACGACTTTGTCACTATCTAAATCTCATACTTCTACTACTACTACAGTTCCACTTTCAACTTCCCAAAACCAAACTCGAGGGGTTTACTAGTATCCATTGAAGAGTTTTTCTATACATCTCCTGACTCCTGGGTCAGATCAGGTCGATGCCAAATTATTGTATTGTCATCCGCCGTACATACAATCACAAAGTTTCAAAACGATACAACAATTGGAAGTCGGTTAAAATTGACTTGATAGATTTGGTTACATACATAGACAGTTATATACAAGTGGACCTAATACAAAACATTACATACATTTTCGTGCGGAAGTTGGTTCATTTTTTTAAATTTTTCACACTCATGTTTCTTGTTCTTAAGAAACAGTTTGATAGTTTTTTTTAAAAGAACACACAAACACTAAATCACACACACAAATGATAGAAGTACTCGTATGTTCAGATAGCATTCGCGTTTGATGTAAACTGAACGTGGCACGCGTAGTGCAGGACGGCCCCGCGCGTAATGACGTCATCAGTCATGTCGGCGTGCTGGTGACGTGTACACGGACCAAGCGCCACAGACGTACGAAATGTTACGATGGGCGACACGACAATGCTACAGTATGTAGTAGGTGCCTCAGCGTGGTAGTATTGAGAATACTCTACTTGTAAATCGACTATGACCATGAAATGACTTAGTCGGGTTTTAAAGAGGCAATAAACTTGTCATGTACATATGTAACCTATGTCACCAACAGCCTATATATGTCCCCACTTGAGGGGCTCAGGCCTACTCTCCTTCAGAGTGTATGGGCCATAAGTCCACCACGCGGGCCCAGTGCGGATCGGCGGACTTCACATGCCTGTTCAAGACATGCAGGTTTCCTCACGATGTTTTCCTTCACCGTTAAGCAATCGGATAATGTACTTGAATTGAAAAACAACTCATAGGTACACGGCTGGATTCGAACCCGGTACCCTCAGATTGAGAATCCGCGCCTTATACACTACGCCACCGACGCTTCTATGTAACCTATACATACATACTATTTCGTAATGTACACATCAAAACCTTTCATTTGATACTAAACGCGATATGTTTATCTTTAATAGGCTAGTTGACTAAATTTGAAAACTTGGCTAATTATATACTTTAATATCTATTTTATCCCAAAAAAACTATATTTTAAAGAAAAATCAATATTTACATTACGTATTTTGTATTTTAAAAAAGCCATTTAGATTTCCCTCGAAAACGCTGAATAGTGTCATGGCGTCTTGAATGACGTCACAGCTCGCGAAATAACCTGCTCTGTGATATGAAAACGTCAACAACAACAATGATGTTTTGCGAGGCGTGACGTCACACTTTCTTGCGCCGCGTTCTTCGTGTTCGTTGTCACGTGACCTAATGCCTATTTTTTTTCGAATTCATTTTCTAAAAATATTAATAATCTTTAACTTTTTTGAGAAATATACTAGTTTTTTTTTATCTTCGTCTCCTCATTTATAATTAGAAACTATAAACCAAGCAATTTGTTATTAGTGGAAACAGGCCTATTATTTTTTAGTAAAGCCGCCATTTTTTATTTCATCTTATGTTACAGTTGTAGTACAGTGTTGAATAGCACTGTTATGTCCCGGTATAATAGTTATTGGTTTTGAGCTCACTCGCTTTCTAATCAAGGAATTCACCTTGAATTCCAAGCATAAATACATTCTAAATTCTAAATCTACACACATGAAATATAAGTTTAATTTAAAGCTTAGGGTCAAAATACTTGAAACTACTCTCTTCTCCTCTCTTCTTTTTGCGTCAGGAAGTGTTAATGCCAAATATAAACACATCGCGCTGATGATGTAAAATATAATCTAATATATAAAATTCTCGTGTCACAGTTTTCGTTGCCATACTCCTCCGAAACGGCTTGACCGATTTTGATGAAATTTTTTGTGCTTATCCGGTATCTATGAGAATCGGCCAACATCTATTTTTAATCCCCCTAAATGTTAGGGGTAGTCCACCCCTAAATTTTTATTTTTATTTTTTAGACAAAATTTTTAATTTCTATTTTTTTATGATACAACATACAAAAATACATACAATCTTCAATTTCCACCCTTCTACGATCAACCCTTATTTTTTAATAGCCATTAGAAATTACTACGAAATTATTTATATGGCAAAACAACGTTTGCCGGGTCAGCTAGTTTCATATAAATGCGATGACAAATCTTTGTCAAGCTTGCTGATTGTGTGAGATAAAACACGTGTCGATCTAAATATGAGGCAGACTCGTATCAAACAGATTTATATGGCCGACTGTGATGATCATTAGGCATGGGACTGGTAGTGCATGTTCAGCTGACTGGGTCTCACTTAAACTGTGTTGTAGCAATAACGGAGGCGGGTCTACATTTATAAATCAATGATCACATTAGTTAAATGTCCAGTGACGTCACGAACACTCGCGCTGCATTCTAACGTCATAATTAGCAAGTGCTATTACTAAACATAAGTCCAGCGCTGGACATGAGCTACTAAAACATATTTGTCAGATTAGACCTAGGCCTTAGGGACCATACAATGCGATTTTACTACGCAGTAAAGTATAAAACTAGCTGTAGAAGTACCAGGCGAGCATGAAACAAAGATGGTGTCGAGTTACTGCGCGGATTGTAATGTATGACGGACGGACGTTCGCGGCTTTGTAATCTAACACTCTCTACAAGGTTCTGCGCGCCTGGTACTTCGCTCGCGGTATTGTTACGTTTTAGTGTTAAGGTCAAACCCACGGCGTCCCGTGGGTGTCATTACATGTCTTGTGTACAGTTTTAATTCAATGTCTGAATCAACACTGACGCCTAGACATTTGAGAAACAATAATGCCTCGTTTTGTTTACCGGGTTGCTGTTGACGATAAATAATCATTGTGAACCTCGTTTTCGGTTGAACTCTGTATCCAGTAAAGATTAGAATAATTTTTTCCTACACGAAACAGTTTTCTTAAGAAATTTTCTAGTTGGCTTGCCACTTACGTTATTTTACTCCGGGCAGCATTGCACCTTTCCTACTTCCGCATTGAAAACGGACGATTGCTATCACTGTCTTGCATATGTAAGCCTGTCAAACAACTGCACACGGCGGAGATTTTCATGACGTTTTCATGAGATTTTCACAGACCAAAGAGACCGACCTTTGAAATTCTCGTCAAGAATCGTCAAAACAAGCGATAAAATGCACACTTTACAAATTGTAATGAGAAAACTGAAGAAATGGCTTCGGCATAGTTTATAACCTTAAAATTCTAACAGAGACTATCATTATCAAAGTCATGGCTGTATGGTGTTTTGCCTTTGCATTACAAAAAAAAACATTCTATGCTCTGTGATAGAAATGATCTCAAATTAGTAACGATGAGTAGCGTTTATTAATAAACCTAGGTCTTCAGCAGCTGCTCAACGCTAAGCAGATCTCTAGCTAGACTGTCTTAAGTTCTAGCTTAAGCAGCGTTTATTAAGAGGCTATGTTGGTAAGACCACGTGGTCGGTTTCAAGGTCACATTGTTTTGTAGCTGTCCCTCTCCGAGCCCTATCCTACCCGAGCGCGTACGGTGAGACAGCATACATTACGCGATGTTATCCACCCGTTATTTGGATGTTTCGTAGTCCAGGGATCTTTTGAAGGATACAGTATATTATGTAACCATTTTTTAAATACAGTATACGAATGAAATTTCAGATGTCGGTGGTTTTTCCAAATTGTTCTAAATTGATTCATACTCTTGTAAATCACGTTCAAAGTTGGGGCTTTTTATTACCGAAAAATACAATACTTTGACGCCCTGTAACTCTGGAAGTATATATTTAAACGAAAATCTGACTCACCACCGACACAGATATTTGTTTATATATATATTGTGTCTTGAAAATTTCATAGATTTTCATAGCTTAATACTCAAAATATGACTGGACTACGTTTGTATGGGCGCTTTGACAACAGCATACCCTCTTAAAACGTTAATTAAATTTAAATTGTTAGATATTTATGGGTCGTATCTCGTATTCCTACTAATATTATAAGTGTGAAAGTTTGGATGTTTAGATGTTTGTGACGCTTTCACGGAAAAACTACTGAATGGATTTGAATGAAACTTTACAATAATATAGCTTATACATCCGAATAACATATAGGCTATAATTTATAAAGACATATTGTGTAAATTGTACAAAATCACACTTATAATATTAGTGGGATTACATGGGCAATTTGGGCATAACAAAAACGCGTTGCCTAGCGACCGACCATAGAATATGTAATTCGTATATACAAACTTTCGCGTTTATAATATTGGTGTGAAGACTATTTGAATGTACTACGTCAGATATTGAAATTTCTTTTGTTTCTTTAAACTATTAGCCTACGTAACAGAATAAACACTATTTTGTACCTTATGCTGGAAATGGAGATAGATGCCTTCTATGCCTATCGAACAAGTAGAATAAATCCTGAAGTACACGCGGACAAAGTCGCGGGCGGAAGCTGGTGTAAAATAATGTCTCAAATGTATTGAGTAGTAGCAGTGCGTGACTGGAGGTCACCAGCCAGTGATAGCCAGTTGCTAGGCAACGCGTCGATTGTTCAATACCCTGAAATCGTCTGAAAGTGAACACTTCCGGGTGTGCGCAGTACGCGATCGCAAGATATACTTATATATGCGTTGTTTTCCAATTGAGTATGTATAGATTGTTATAAGGCATGAAAATAAAAAATCAATTTGGAGATATTTTGATTTTACATCATATTTTCTCATTCACTTTTCGAATTAGATAAAGTTTATGTTATAATATCTTAAAAAAAACACAATGACATTCATTCATTTGACCCCACATTCATACATTTCGTAATGAAACAGATTTCTAAATACTCAAAACTTGCAAAATAGTATTGACATTGACAGTTGACACTTGTTGACATACTGAGGACACCGTATTCATTTCATGGTTGTTATTATTTTTAATCAAACTAACACGCGGGTGGTTCGCTTCATAGTGTATGAACTGATGACGTCATAAGCTCACGCGGTGTCGTGATCAAGGTAGAACTAAAAACAATGAATAAATCTTATATCTAGTGATCTTAGAAGCAAAATATTCAAAATAGTTTCTTAGATTGGTGTTTTCATCCAAAATATGACATAATATAAATATCAGTGGCGAAGGGTCCATACAACCAGATTCCCACCGGCTTACCTTTCAAAAATCCTTTCCACATATCATTAATGTAATGTACTATTAACTTTTATACGCTCAAAATATTACTACAAGAAACGCCTGTGCGCAATTAAAAAGCAATACAAAAAACGCCTGTGCGCAATTAAAAAGCAATACAAAAAACGCCTGCGCACAATTAAAAAGCAATATCTATCAGTGGCGAATGGTCCATACAAGCCGATTCCCACCGGGTTACAGATATTATCTATAAATTGTCAAAGCCCGCCAAAACTATACCACAGTTCCCGTGTCAACTAATGCTCTGTCTCTTACGCTCTCGTAGTAAACGTCGCTTTTTATTTCACGATATAAGCCGGCCGGATTTCGGCATTCTAGATTTCTTCTCTTTCGAACGCCTTATGCGGAGCGAGATAGAGAGCAATAATACGGAGGAAATACATCGCCAATGAGACATTTTTTCTAGCAAGTTAATAGTGTTATAACAATGCAAAATATAAAAAGTAGCATTTTGATAGTAAGTTTCATCGCGAGTCACATTGTCTTATTTAGGCGTATTTGCGTGTGATTTGTTCCGTTTGGAATAAACAACTTTAGTACGCGTGAATGCTTGTTAGTATCGAAGGTTTTTATGTGACGGATTAGAAAGTATTTCACTTAGTTCGAAGTTCATGTGCTGTTTTTTGTGTTTATAAGGTGATTTACTTGCATATTTCGTTCAATACGGTGAGTTTTGTGTGCCATTATGGCTTTAATTCGTATGGAATGCTGTCTAACTGACTACTTGCTCATCATCTTCCCATTTGAAGAAATACTGAGAATTTCTGAAGCCGAATTTGAATCACGCGGTAAGCATTTTTTTTGGATCGGCTTCCCTTCGCCAAAATTCCACCCTTCGCCACTGATAAATATATAATTAATTTTTGCTATATACCCAATTCAAGTACATTATCCGATTGCTTAACGGTGAAGGAAAACATCGTGAGGAAACCTGCATGTCTTGAACAGGCATGTGAAGTCCGCCGATCCGCACTGGTCCCGCGTGGTGGACTATGTCCCATACACTCTCTGTAGGAGAGTAGGACTGCAGTGGGGACAAAAATATTTTCCATGCATCTTTCCCATTTAAAATATTCGCATGCTTCGAAAGGTGGAGTGTAAGAAACTCACATTTTCGGTCATCATATGTGCCATTTTCAATGCAAACAAACAAATGCCGCTCTTGAACCGCCTGTGTCCCGGGTTCGAATCCGATGATGATGATGGCTAAACGGCACAGCTCACCTATAAGCACACAAATGTCGCTTGTTATAAACATAATTTCTAACAGCAAAATTTATATCTAACTACAAATATTGATGAGTTACTGCGTAGCAGAGCACCGTTACGGCGCCCAAATATATTTTTGATGATTTTTAATAGCCCATCGACGTACCCAAATGAATTTATCGTGATTTATAATTGAATTAAAAGTAATGGCTGTAATTTATGAGTTCAGAGTCTTATTTGTGAAGCTAAGTGCGGACTTTCCTGGTAATTGACGTAACTATATAAATTATTGTTTACTAGATTCCGCCCGCGACTTTCTCCGCGTGTACTTCAGGATTTATTCTACTTGTCCGATAGGCATAGAAGGCATCTATCTCAATTTCCAGCATAAGGTACAAAATAGTGTTTATTCTGTTACGTAGGCTAATAGTTTAAAGAAACAAAAGAAATTTCAATATCTGACGTAGTACATTCAAATAGTCTTCACACCAATATTATAAACGCGAAAGTTTGTATATACGAATTTACATATTCTATGGTCGGTCGCTAGGCAACGCGTTTTTGTTATGCCCAAATTGCCCATGTAATCCCACTAATATTATAAGTGTGATTTTGTACAATTTACACAATATGTCTTTATAAATTATAGCCTATATGTTATTCTGATGTATAAGCTATATTATTGTAAAGTTTCATTCAAATCCATTCAGTAGTTTTTCCGTGAAAGCGTCACAAACATCCAAACATCTAAACATCCAAACATCTAAACATCCAAACATCTAAACATCCAAACATCCAAACATCCAAACTTTCACACTTATAATATTAGTAGGATTACATGATTAATATACTTCAACATTAGTCATCACAGCGAAATAAATTTAGGCTCGGATCTTAGAATCGGTACTCAGTATTTACACACTGTTACCTTAGTCTGCCGGCAAACAGCAATGTTAATAGCACTTTTGTGTTCCCGTATGTAAGGTGGCAGAGCAAAAGTATCCCACGGGAACTACTCAATCGATCGGGATAAAATGCTGCCTATGTCCTTTCCCAGTTCTTCAGCTACCCAGAATTTACCATATTGACTCTTCGTTACGACGTAAGGACAGCACAAATTCACTTTCATATTTATAATGTCAAATAAACAAGTAAATGCGTTCAAAAAGAACTGGAAACCGACTTCAGTTGCCCTAAAATTCTACTTTTACTTACGCAAATTTAAGATTTATATCGTTTTCTCATGGATGCCGTTGTCAGAACTGGACCAAATTGAAATGGGACCCACCCGGGAAGCACCACCTTTCAAATAAAAAAAGAATCATCTAAATTGCTTCACCCAGTCAAAAGTTACGAAGTAACAAACATAAAAAATATTTTTGAAAAAATTAAAAAATAAGAAAAAAATGCCGTACCCTTCGAATTGATAACATCCTCCTTTTTTGAAGACAGTTAATAAATAGAATGGGTTGTTCAAAACGCCATTTACAGACCATTAGCTGCGTAACGGCTATTGTAGCTAACTTTGTGCGTAAATGATATTCATTTCGCGACACTATAATTTATGTAGGTACTATTTTTAGTACCATAGAAATCCGTAGACGAACGAGGGCCACCGACATAGCTCGACGAGTCAGTGAGCTGAAGTGGCAATGGACAGACCACATCGCTCGAAGAACCGATAACCTGTGGGGAGTAAAGGTTATCGAGCAGCGACCACGTACCGGGAAACGTCTACCTGGCCGTCCTACTACTAGGTGGACCGATGACCTGGTTAAAGTCGCGGGGAGTCGCTGGACGTTTCCTGGCTGATGATGATGACTATTTTTACCCGCGACGGAACGGAGACAGTGTATGCGTTTAAGGTGAGAGGATGTTTGTTTGTGTGTACATACAAATCAATGTTGCCACTTATCTCCAGAACGGTTTGACCGATTTACATACGGTTTTTTGTATAGGGTTGCTGATACGTCAGCGATGGTACTTAGATAGGTGGTATGGCGCTAGCTCACCAGGGGGCGCTGCAATCAAGGTTTTCACTGAGGGACAGATAACTATGCGAAGGCTTATAGCTACTAGGCCGTGTTTGGGCTCTTTTTTAGGTAATTACTTACAAAAGTCTTCTTTTATATTACTATCCTACTAATATTATAAGTGTGAAAGTTTGGATGTTTGGATGTTTAGACGTTTGGATGTTTGGATGTTTGGATGTTTGGATGTTTGGATGTTTGGATGTTTGGATGTTTGGATGTTTGGATGTTTAGATGTTTAGATGTTTGGATGTTTGTGACGCTTTCACGGAAAAACTACTGAATGGATTTGAATGAACCTTTACAATAATGTAGCTTATAGATCAGAATAACACATAGGCTATAATTTATAAAGACTTATTGTGTAAATTGTACAAAATCACACTTATAATATTAGTGGGATTACATGGGCAATTTTGGCATAACAAAAACGAGTTGCCTAGCAACCGACCATAGAATATGTAATTCGTATATACAAACTTTCGCGTTTATAATATTAGTGTGAAGACTATTTGAATGTACTACGTCAGATATAGAAATTTCTTGTGTTTCTTTAAGCTATCTACGTAACAGAATTAACATTTTGTACCTTATGCTGGAAATGGAGATAGATGCCTTCTATGCCTATCGAACAAGTAGAATAAATCCTGAAGTACACGCGGACTAAGTCGCGGGCGGAAGCTAGTACATTATATAGTAAAAATATATCAGATACTTTAGTTTGGATTCTCTTTAAAATAACCTAAACTGACGTACTCAGTATTTTAGTGCACGCGGTGCTACGGCTCGCTCGTAGCAGATCGTAGAGGGTCTACGCGCGTGTCTACGCATCTGCTACGACGTTAGCGTCGGTCGGCGAGTTATTACCTAACCTAACCGCTACGTTGTTAGTTAAAATTATATTATGTTAACAATGTTTTGTTAATTTAGATATAATTGGTCACATACTAAGGTCTGCTTTTAATTTTCAAACTTATCGAGGGATTTTAAAGTGACTTCGTCAATAAATAAAATAATTTTTTATTCTATTTATCCCTCATTTAAATAATAGGCAGTTTATATGTATGTATGTATATATTGTATGTATAACGGTGGCGCAGTGGATAAGGCGCGGACTCTCAATCTGAGGGTTCCGGGTTCGAATCCAGCCGTGTACCTATGAGTTGTTCAATTCAACTACATTATACATCGTGAGGAAACCTGCATGTCTTGAACAGGCATGTGAAGTCTACCAATGCGCACTGGTCCCGCGTGGTGTACTATGTCTCATACACTCTGTAGGAGAGTAGGACTGAGACCTGCAGTGGGGACGATTTAAGATGATTAAGCTACTGTTAATTTAACTACAAGATAAATCTTTACACAATCTTTTAACAATTTAAAAAGCCTTCGGCATTTTAGTTAAGAACCACCGCAAGAAAACCGGCTTTTACGTATTAAAAAAACCGCATCACAATCGGTCCATCCGTTCGAAAGCTACGATGTCAGACACACAGAGGCATTGGCGTATTTTATAATAACACCGCTCTTTTTGCGTCGGGGGTCAAAAATAACTGTATCATCATCATCAGCTGGGAAACGTCCACTGCTGGACATATGTCTCCTTCAAGGTACGCCACATCGACCGGTCCCGAGCCACCTGCATCCAGCGACTCCCTGCGACTCTAACCAGGTCGTCGGTCCATCTAGTAGGGGGACTCCCTGGTACGTGGTCGCCACTCGAGAACCTTCACTCCCCAGCGGTTCTCGGTTTTTCGAGCGATGTGGCCTGCCCATTGCCACTTCAGCTCACTGACTGACTTATATTGAAAATAACTGTATATGTAACACTAATTTTGAACTTTGATTTATGGAACACAAAACATGTAGGCGTTACTGACGTAGTGTAGCCATTTGGCTACGGAGGCGGATAATATTTAAAGCTGAGGCCGCATTAAAAGTCAAGTATCGGCTTGTATTAAGAGCTTTAAGTGTCCGTTTTGTTCATCCGTCCGCCCGGATGTTGAAGATGCAGGGGGTTGACGCGGCGGATGTCGGCGGTAGGCGTCAAGTGACGAACACTCGATGCTACCGCCGCATTGTCCGCTCAGCCCGCGCTATCACACGTTTTATAGAGATTCGTTCAAGATCACTCAGCATCAGCTTACGTCACGAGTGTTAAGAGCGAGCTTCTCTGGAGCTTGGATCAAGAAGCGAGTTAAAAAAAGAGGGTTCCGTACCTCAAAAGAAAATATGAAACCCTTATAGGATTATAGTTTTCCGTCTGTATGTCAAGTTCCGTTTTCTCAGAAGGCGTGGAGGTATCAAATTCAGATTATTATCGAATACTCAAGACTGCATTTCCTTTGATCTGTGGAAAAAAAACCTAACCTCTAAGGCAATGGCTTTTTACCACGGTTAAGAGGGTATGCTGGTGTCAAAGCGCCCATACAAACGTAGTCCAGTCATATTTTGAGTATTAAACTATGAAAATCTATGAAATTTTCAAGACACAATCTAGAAACAAATATATGTGTCGGTGGTGAGTCAGATTTTCGTTTAAATATATACTTCCAGAGTTACAGGGCGTCAAAGTATTGTATTTTACGGTACTAAAAAGCCCCAACTTTGACCCTGATTTACAAGAGTATGAATCAATTTAGAACAATTTGGAAAAACCACCGACATCTGAAATTTTATTAGTATACTGTATTGAAAAAATGGCTACATAATATACTGTATCCTTCAAATGATCCCTGGACTACGAAACATCCAAATAACGGATGGATAACTTCGCGTAGTGTATGCTGTCTCACCGTACGCGCTCGGGTAGGATAGGGCTCGGATAGGGACAGCTACAAAACAATGCAACCTTGAACGCGGCCACGTGGTCTAACCAACAAAGCCCCTTAAAAGCGTGGGGTGCTTGATATATTAAATGTGAATTATTCTATTTGCAACTGTCTATGAGAGGAGAGTATATGTGAGATGAGATATATATGATGAGAGAGAAGAGAAATAGACAAGACTAATAACTGAATGGCAACCACGAGATAGCAAAAGAAGAAGAGGCAGACAGACTAGAAGATGGGAGGACGACATCAGAAAAGTGGCGGGTCCAACATGGACCCGCATTGCGAAAGATAGAATAGAGTGGAAATCTTTAGAGGAGGCCTATGTCGAAAGACAAGCTGAAATGCAGGAACCACCGTTTACCGATACTTAATTTATATAAAAAGATAAGTAACTATTATAAAGTAAGCATATTTGTAAGACAATTGTAACAAATTGTAAAATTAGTTCAGCAATAAAGGCTATTTTATTTATTTTATTTTATGAGAGTTATGAAAATCTAGTAAAGTTATATATATACATATAGTAAAATGCACCCCACGCTTTTAACTCTGAACTGAATTATTCTCGTAATAACTTGAATTTTATTGTAATTTTATTTTTGAGTTATTAATGATGATTTATTGTTCGATCTTCTAATACTATAATATAAACTTTGTAATTAAAAATTATTTTCTACTTTTTTGTTCGATTAGCTATAAAAGCGTGTTTTTTTAGTTTCTTTAAACTATTATCTTTAGATGCTGTAATACCTTATTTCTTGTCAAAGTTCAAGATTCTAGGTCAGTTAGCAAGCCCAGACTTAGAGGGTCAGAGGGCCCCTACGCACTAGATATTTTGGGCCCTCTCAATTTGGTAGCGAAGTGTAAAAGTAAGACCACAATTAAGGAAATCAACTTTTAAATAGCTCTAATGAATTATATTTTTTAAGATTTTAAAGAATAGTTTCTTGATTTATCAAAAAGTGTTTTAATAAGTCCAGTAAGGCTTTTAAGCTAATATGCAGATCTCGCTGAGACTAGGACCCCTAGGCTGTCTGGGCCCCTAAGTCGGGGCCCATGTATTCCTAGGGGGAAATCCCACTGTATATAGGTTTTGATGCGGTTTCTCGTAAAATTATACGGAATAAATTGCTGTTTAATAAATAAATGAATAAATAAAATAGTTATATTATTCTTAGATAGACTCGAATTTTACAACTGTCAGGGTCTCCTCTTTAGTACTGAAGACTTGCGTTAGGAGGGCCCACTCTACCTAGATACGTCACATAGCGATATATAATATAGATTTCAATCATTAATAGGCATACATAAAACCAAAAAGGATATAAAACTAACATTAGTTCATTATTAACCGACATTTAAAAAAAAGAAGGTTATCAATTCAACGGGTATTTTTAAAAAAATATGTGTTACCTCAGAACTTTTGACTGGGTGAACCGATTTGGATGATTCTTTTTGTTGTTGAAAGGTGGTGCTTCCCGTGTGGTCCCATTTCAATTTGGTCCAGTTCTGACAACGGAATCCATGAGAAAACGATATAAATCTTCAATTTGCCTTAGTAAAAGTAGACTAGTAGAAGTAGATTATTTCCTTTTCAAATCTCTTTGTTTGTATATCCTATATTATGATATTGTATATGTCTCCGCACACCACCCTTTTATCTTTCTCCTCGCCCTGGTTGACTGGAAGAGATCCCTATATAGGGATAAGTCCGCCAATTCAACTTTAGTTATTGTTTTTAAAATGTAATTATTTAAGTTGACATATGAATGAATAAAGAGTATTCAAACAAACAAACAAACTTTTAGAATCGAAGTCGGTTTCCAGTTCTTTTTGAACGAATTTACTTGTTGTGTTCTCTCTCTATCTATCTCTATCTCAGCTATAATTTACGCGCGTTAAATCATTATGCAATTGATAATTATCGAAACGCCAAGCCTTGGAGGTTGCCGTCAGGTGAGAATGAATAATAACTGTGTATAAATAAATATAATGAATACAGTTTGTAGTTATATGTATTGTAGGAAGCCCCACAGGCCCGCACGGTCGGAAGCCCCACAGCGCAGTCGGGCCGTCCCCGTCAGCCATATCGAATCCGCGTAACACTCGCAGAGGGCAATAGTTTAGTCTTGCTCCACACTCGCGTCATAATCACACTTAATTATTACGTGAGGCATCACGACTAAGAAATATTTAAGAGGGTATCCTGGTGTCAAAGCGCCCATACAAACGTAGTCCAGTCATATTTTGAGTATTAAGCTATGAAAATCTATGAAATTTTCAAGACACAATCTAGAAACAAATATCTGTGTCGGTGGTGAGTCAGATTTTCGTTTAAATATATACTTCCAGAGTTACAGGGCGTCAAAGTATTGTATTTTTCGGTAGTAAAAAGCCCCAACTTTGAACCTGTTTTACAAGAGTATGAATCACTTTAGAACAATTTGGAAAAACCACCGACATCTGAAATTTCATTAGTATACTGTATTGAAAAAATGGCTCCATAATATACTGTATCCTTCAAATGATCCCTGGACTACGAAACATCCAAATAATGGGTGGATAACTTCGCGTAGTGTATGCTGTCTCACCGTACGCGCTCGGGTAGGATAGGGCTCGGATAGAGACAGCTACAAAACAATGCAACCTTGAACGCGGCCACGTGGTCTTACCAACATAGCCTCTTAAGAGAATTCTCTGTTTAGAGCACGTGGCCGCGTTCAAGTTTGCATTGGTTTGTAGCTGTCCCTATCCGAGCCCTATCCTACCCGAGCGCGTACGGTGAGACAGCAAACACTACGCGAAGTTATCCACCCGTTATTTGGATGTTTCGTAGTCCAGGGATCATTTGAAGGATACAGTATATTATGTAGACATTTTTTCACTACAATGTATTAATAAAATTTCAGATATCGGTGGTTTTTCCAAATTGTTAATCACCTTATAGGTTCTGATGTCTTCTTCGTCGAAAAATGCTTCATAATTGGCTGTATCTTTTTATTACGTTGTCTTACAAGCTTCATTTTTTCACAGCTTTAAGAAACTGCAAATTTGTTTATTCGATATCAATTTCAATTTGCTAGCTCAACGCGTTAATGAGAAAAAGGGTCTTGACAGACAGACGGATTTACAACACAGTGATCCTATAAGGATATATTTTTTCCTTTTGTGGTACGGTACCCTAAAACATATTCTGTAAGGTAGTTGGCAATAAGGCTTATGAATATTATATTTACACACCTTTCCTGAATTTCACTCTGGGAATTTCGTGAAAGTTAAATTACTCCTACTTCTCTAACCGGCCGTCTATCTCCTGCTTGTACCGTCTCCCCCTTGCACTAGAGCACCCTGTGTGCGCAGCTCTCGTCTCGAGGCACCCTGTAGAGTGTAGAGCCTGCGGCGACAACACTGAAGATGCTCCTCGTGTATTGATTGATTTTCATCTCCGTGCGCTATCGACGATAGATTCAAATTATCTACGCGGAGAGTACGACATTGCTGGTTAAACGAGATCCTACGAAAGATAAATCTTGAACTGAATTTTCACCTCATCTCTATATTTGAGAGTCAGCAGATTCATATTCTGTACGGAGCCCTCGGTGCGTGAGTCAGATTGATCACTTGATCTGTTTTTGATGAACGGAGCACCCAAAAAATGGATGATTTTTGGCGACAAATGAAGTCTTCCATTTGTTATTCCAGTACATAGATTTTAGATATCATTGATAATATCAAATCATTGATATTGTCACGGAGCTCGAAAAGTCCAGAGATAAAGAAAAGAGAGAGGTGTATCCAACGATCCCCTTCGTGTCAGATATTGACAAATGACGTAGAAAGCTCTCGAATACTCGCATAAGGATTGTCATGTGCGAAAGGGAGAGCAATTCATCTATCTCCTTCGTGTCGAATACTCTACAATGTTCCAGAAGATTCTAGACTATAGGATCTAGAAACACTACGGGGTATATATAGGCGCGAGCCGAGCGTCGGAGACAGTTCAGTTTGAGTTGAGTTCACAGCGAAGAAAAGTGAAGAAACGAAAACTGGAAGAAATTGTAAAGCGAAAGTACAATCGAGGTGGAAAAGTGTTAGTGTACTAGTGTGTCACGTGGTGTCAGAATCGACAGATCGGCGTCAGTAGTGTTCAAGGACTCTGTACGTGGAATCCAGGGACGGACTCAGTGCAGACAACTCGGAACTAGTGAGACAGGGACGTACTCTGTTTGGGGGGACCCGTGATTTTGAAGATTGGTTTGTGGACTTGTGTTACCAATAAATTCCGGAACTTTGGACTTTCTTTCTCTTCAATAAACGAACCTGAGAGCTCGTAACAATATCATCATCATCATCAGCCCATACACGTCCCCCCACTGCACCTCAGGCCTACTCTCCTACAGAGAGTGTATGGGACATAGTCCACCACGCGGGACCAGTGCGTATCGGCGGACTTCACATGCCTGTTCAAGACATGCAGGTTTCCTCACGATGTTTTCCTTCTCCGTTAAGCAATCGGATAATGTACTTGAATTGAAAAACAACTCATAGGTACACGTCTGGATTCGAACCCGGTACCCTCAGATTGAGAGTCCGCGCCTTATCCAAAGCGCCACCGACGCTTTTCATTGATAATATCAAATCATAGATATATTGGAACGGTAATAAATAATTAGTGAAGCGTCTCACGTAACTGAATCTGCCGCCCTTCCGGGAGGGCTCTCTAATGAACGCGGCGTAATTACACAGTTCACATATAGCTTTGTTTTCATACATTACCCTCTGACACGTGGAGTGTATGAAGGTAGAAGGCGACGGTGAGAGGAGGTACTATCAGGCAACTCAACCGTCGACCAGTACATACACTCCAGTACAAAATTAGTTCGAGACAACATATGTATGTATCTAGGGACATCGATTTTCGATTCAGGTAACCGTTTGCAAATTATTAAGCTTTAATGATAGTGAAGTGATAATTTTTGTAAGAACAGCCCATCCACCCCCACCCCTATCTGCTAATCTGTTGCCTTTGAAAATCTGAAAAAATTCACAGTTGTAGTATGTATACTGAACTTCAAAGGAAAACTATCACGACTAAGGTGGTTCTACAGGTTAACGAGTAATAATCTTCGACCTCATCGTCACTTACCATCAGGTGAGATTGAGGTCAAGTGTTGGTCTATCTTCAATAAAAAAAAAATCAATCAAATTGTAAAATATACTGCGAGATGTCAAAATGCAAGTTTCGTACAAACTCCATTCAAAATTACTGTACATCGTCCTGTGTGGGTTTTTAGACGTTCTGGGCAACTACGGAACCCTGCACTGCGTGTGGCCCGACACGCACTTGGCTGCTTGGAAATGATAACTTGTATTGTCTCTTATATTGTTTTTTTTTTGTTTACTTCAATTATTGTTTGCATGCGGTGGTTTCCTGTCATTGAAGGAGCTCATACTGTTATTTTAAGTTGTTTGTAACAGACTCGTTTTTGAAACTGTCCCCAGAACTAAGAGTTTTCAAATTTTTTTATGCTATGTGTATAACAATTTTTAGCAGACTGACGGCGCAAATTAAAGCACTTGAAAGAAACGAATTTAAAAAAGCACTAAGTAAATGGCTACTGGAGCATATGCTCTACTCTCTCGATGAATTCTTAAAAAAAACGGTAAAATCGAAACACAAATGATGTAAATACCTCTATATAGTTTAAGTTAGAGATAAACAATGTTGCATGCTGTAGATTATGGCTAAATAGGACTGAATCAACTAAATATTTTGTTAACAAACCCAAACCCTATTTTTTGCAATAACAAAGATTTTGATTTTGATTTTATTGTGTAATTACTTATAGTGTTTCTTTGTTGGAAATTCGAATAAATAAAATAAAAAATATGCTGTTCAAATGTGTATATCTCGCGGTCAGCGTAGCGACAATGTGCCACTTCAGTGTGGTAGCGTGTCGGAGTCCCCGATAGTACAGTTTAATTGTGATTCCGTGCGCGATTGATAGAGCTGAACACGTCGTGTGACGTGGAACGATGTCATACACTCTGCCGGGACACGCGGCGTACACGTGTAATTGTATGAAAATACGATGACATCGGGAGTGTTCTCAGAGAGATAAAGAACGCTTTGACGAAAATTGCGATAGAATCATTAATGTTAAAATATATGTGCCAAAATCAAATCAAATCTGGCCTACAATTGTACACTATTTCAAAAATCAAAGAATAATATCAAGATACATGACAAATAAAAGAATTACATTTTTGCTGTTATTTTAATTGCACAAAATCATTCGTTTTGTACTAAGTGACAGCGTCAAATGTCATTGTATCGACGCCATCTTTGTTTTCAAAGTCAAGTCTTGCCGGATTCGTGAGTTCTTAATCTCTTTCTACAAATTAACTACACTAGAATATACTAAAATTTAATTATGTCACTTTTATTGTAATATATATAATAGTAATGAACTTTTAAAATTAAAAGTGTACAAGTCCAGGCCAGGTATATTCGCGGAACGTGTCATTTTCTGTGAGTAAATAATAATGACTTTACTGTTTCACCTACAACGACTTATTTGCAATTCCAAAACATTTACAGATTCTTGTTATAATTTGTGAGTTATGTTTTAAGAAAGTTTTCGTTATAATTAACGTGTTCAAAAATAACTAGAAACCGACTTCAACTTCCCTAAAAGTATGCGCGCGCCTAACGCTTCAAAATGTTGTTTCACCTAGAGTGAGACAGAGCGCAAGAAAGAAAACTAACGACAAATGGACCGCCCTTTCCCCCCTACCGTTCCCCGCGCTAGTGTTCGGCTGCAAATTCGCATCATAATTTTGTAGTTTTTTAAACTGAATTTTGTAGTTTCGTTCTCATTTGAAAACCACCAAATCAATTTCAAAAAATCCTTTTTCGTGTGAAACTACAAAGTTTAATCAATATCTAGAATAGGGTTTGACTTAAATATAAACCATATTTTGTCCGTAATATTCAGCCGAATTGAACAGGGTTTTGGTGGTCTAAAATGCAAAACTTACACTCGTTCTATTTTCTTTTTAATAACATTTCAAGTCATAAACTAATTGAAGACTGATATATATCTCATCTTATTATATTTGCCAAATTGTATGATGATGCAACGTGTTATTCAAAAATAAGGACGTAACTGCGTTTGTATGGAGACTAGAACTTGCTGCAGACTCTTAATGTAAATTTAAAACTTATATGGTAAGGTATATATAGAATCATCAAAATCGGTTCACCCAGCCGAAAGTTCTAAGGTAACAAACATCAAAAAATATCCGTCAAATTGAGAACCTCCTTTTTTGAAGTCGGTTGTAGAGATTGTCTTCATTTAAAAGGGTATGCTGGTGTCAAAGCGCCCATACAAACGTAGTCCAGTCATATTTTGAGTATTAAGCTATGAAAATCTATGAAATTTTCAAGACACAATCTAGAAACAAATATCTGTGTCGGTGCTGAGTCAGATTTTCGTTTAAATATATACTTCCAGAGTTACAGGGCGTCAAAGTATTTTATTTTTCGGTAATAAAAAGCCCCAACTTTGACCCTGATTTACAAGAGTATGAATCAATTTAGAACAATTTGGAAAAACCACCGACATCTGAAATTTCATTAGTATACTGTATTTAAAAAATGGTTACATAATATACTGTATCCTTGAAATAATCCCTGGACTACGAAACATCCAAATAACGGGTGGATAACTTCGCGTAGTGTATGCTGTCTCACCGTACCGGTAGGATAGGGCACGGATAGGGACAGCTACAAAACAATGCAACCTTGAACGCGGCCACGTGCTCTAACCAACAAAGTTGGTCATGTCTTATTTCACTCAGCTATACGCATCGCAATAATTATAATAAAATATGTCGAAAGATTTATAATGGATCTTTACGCTAGATCATGTCTGACGTCAGAGCTCCGTCCGCCGGGCGCGGGTTCGACGCCGGCAGAACACTTGGCACCGACCTCAGATCTGTGATCACTATCGACCATGTCATTAATAGCTCGTCTGTCTGTGGACAGTGAGGGAGTTACGTCTGCACTAGTGCGGCCGCCCGGCGTCGCTCGCTGTGTGTTGTGTGAAATGTACCTGTAACGAAGAAAGTTATTGTTAGTAGATAATATATAATGTTACGAGCTTTCAGGTTCGTAGATTGAAGAGAAACACTAGTCCAAAGTTCCGGAGTTTATTGGTAACACAAGTCCAAAAACCAATCTTCAAAAGCACGGGTCCCCCCAAACAGAGTACGTCCCTGTCTCACTGGTTCCGAGTCGTCTGCACTGAGTCCGTCCCTGGATTCCACGTACAGAGTCCTTGAACACTACTGACGCCGATCTGTCGATACTGACACCACGTGACACACTAGTACACTAACACTTTTCCACCTCGACTGTACTTTCGCTTTACAATTTCTTCCGGTTTTCGTTTCTTCACTTTTCTTCGCTGTGAACTCAACTCAAACTGAACTGTCCTCGAAGCTCGGCTCGCGCCTATATATACCCCGTATTGTTTCTAGATCCTATAGTCTAGAATCTTCAGACAACAAACATTTGAGAGACTACAACGCTTACGTGAAGGAGATAGATGAATTGATGTCCCTTTTGCACTTGACAATCCTTATGCGAGTATTCGAGAGCTTTCTACGCTAGTCATTTGTCACGACGGGGATAGATGGATACACCTATCTCTTTTCTTTATCTCTAGACTTATCGAGCAGCTCCGTGACAATAATTTGTATGTTATTTTTTTATGATTTCAAGAAAATTCTGTACATAATGAGAAATTATCATTAAGCGCTCGAGAAAAACCGGTCAAGTGCGAGTCTGACTCGCGCACCGAGGGATACGTACAGTATATGAATAATTAACATACTAAAGACATATTTTATTAGAATAAGCGCCTGGCGAAAAGTCATGAGCTATTGTTAATTTACACCCAAAAAATATAAAAAGACATACATCCAAAGACATTTAATATTAATAGACCGGACAAAGCAAACAAACATTTTGATCCTAAACTTATTACCAATTGGTAATAAGTTACTCAATCTAGTGTCACATCACGTCACGCGGCCGTACAAGACATTTGACATACCGTTGACTTTTGAGATCAAAATGTTTATATGAAATGTTTCCCAATGACCGCTCTATAACCTATTACTACTATATTTAAATATCTCTGCATACATCGCACTGGCCCGTGGAACAGTTTGTTATCGCATTATTTCGGTGATTTAAGATTTAAAAATTATATTTTTCAGATTTATTTTCATACACTTGTGCTGTACCTTGCTTCTTGCCAAATATTAACGATTCTTCGTCAATGGGAAGAACCTTATACGACTTGATTCCCTCTTCATCGAAACATGCTGTATATATTATTGCGTTGACTTAGAAATGGTTTTTTTACACATCCAAGGGACTGCATATTTAAGTATTCGATATTAATTTTAACGTGATATGACCACGCATCGGTGGCGCAGTGGTAAGAGGGTATGCTGTTGTCAAAGCGTCCATACAAACGTAGTCCAGTCATATTTTGAGTATTAAGCTATGAAAATCTATGAAATTTTCAAGACACAATCTAGAAACAAATATCTGTGTCGTTGGTGAGTCAGATTTTCGTTTAAATATATACTTCCAGAGTTACAGGGCGTCAAAGTATTGTATTTTTCGGTAATAAAAAGCCCCAACTTTGAACCTGATTTACAAGATTATGAATCAATTTAGAACAATTTGGAAAAACCACCGACATCTGAAATTTCATTAGTATACTGTATTAAAAAAATGGTTACATAATATACTGTATCCTTCAAATGATCCCTGGACTACGAAACATCCAAATAACGGGTGGATAACATCGCATAATGTATGCTGTCTCACCGTACGCGCTCGGGTAGGATAGGGCTCGGAGAGGGACAGCTACAAAACAATTCAACCTTGAAACTGACCACGTGGTCTTACCAACATAGCCTCTTAACGGTGAAGGAAAACATCGTGAGGAAACCTGCATGTCTTGAACAGGCATGTGAAGTCCGCCGATCCGCACTGGGCCTGCGTGGTGTACTATGTCCCATACACTCTCTGTAAGACGAATAAAGTTTATATCTATCTATCTAAGCACACTCTCTATAGGAGAGTAAGCCTGAGCCCCTGCAGTGGGGACGTATATAGGCTGTTGATGATGATGATCTAAGCACATCGAACAAATTGAAATTACTATCTTAACACTGTCTACTTGGTAAATAAATGATTCTTTATATAAAAACAACATATTGACATGTTCCCTGTCCAATCCATATTTCCCGCCAGCATGTCCTACTAGATAACATCGCAAGAGACGGATCTATTTGTGTAGAACAGCGCCGGTTGTGACGTGCGCGTGCGCAGGCGCCGGTGACAAGTCCGCGCAGGTGGCGCCGGCGACGGTGACCTAATTACTCCCTAATGAGAGATTCCCATTTTACCAACTTTTATTTAACTTCACCTGTTAGTATTTATGGGAGAACACAGTTAAAGTTTAAACGACTTGCTGCTATCCGTAGCAGTTGAAAGGCATACCGTAATGTGTACGAGGCCGTCCCGCTACCAGATAGACCGATGACGTGGGTAGTTGCTGTATGGTCGTCCACCTGACTACCACCATGTTACGTAAGTCTACCTAAAGTAGCAGACCCATCGCCTCGATAGCTTGAGTCTGGAAACTGGACCACCAAACTGTCTTATCGTCACTTACTGTCAGGTGAATCGGCTGTACTTAGCTCTGGTGGTAGCAAATAAAAGCGAGCTATGCTAGAATATAATACTACTACATTCGCGGGAAATTCCCTGCCCTTGGACCATTTATATTCCTGTCTGGAATAATTTACAGCTAATATTCAGATTGGTTCCACACGCGACAATGGCTAACATTAAATTCCTCCGCAACAATAGCTCGGCGGGCGCTTTGTCGCGCGACCTCGCGACCTGCCGAGCCGCGTCCCCGCGCGACATACCGCCTCTATTGTGACCATCCTGTATACAGGAGCGTATAAATCCCACCACCCTGTACCTTTAGATAATGGGGCGCGTGTAAATCTTGGCCATTGTGTAAATGTTCCAAAAGGGAATTGGAAATTACATTATATCGTATTTATTGTAATTTCCAATTCACTTACATTACATTTTAAGAGGGTATGCTGTTGTCAAAGCGCCCATACAAACGTAGTCCAGTCATATTTTGAGTATTAAGCTATGAAAATCTATGAAATTTTCAAGACACAATCTAGAAACAAATACCTGTGTCGGTGGTGAGTCAGATTTTCGTTTAAATATATACTTCCAGAGTTACAGGGCGTCAAAGAATTGTATTTTACGGTAGTAAAAAGCCCCAACATTGAACCTGATTTACAATCAATTGAGAACAATTTGGAAAAACCACCGACATCTTAAAGGGAATTGCCCATCTATGGCCTAGGTCATCCAAGCATGGCCAGAATTGTGATATACACAACAAGAAATAAAAAATAAAAAAAATAATTTTCATCTCATGATCACTACGTAATTAACTCGTAGGAAAACCACAAAACAATAAGGAGTTTATTTTAGATTTTAGTACTAACAGATCGGACTTTAAAATGGCGTATCAACAGTGTTGCCATTAACTAACAATTTATAGAATATCTATTCGATTTAATGGATTCATTTATCTAAGAAATCGATTACCGCGAGTAGTACATATTTAACTATCGTTACTCGAGTGGATAGCAAAACTATCCGAATGGATTACAAAAATAGCAACAATATTGGTTTATTTATTTAATACTTGACGTAGACATGTAAATCTAATATCTTTGACATGTAAATCTAATATCTTTGACATTGAATAAAATTACCTCTAATTTTGATGTTATACTCGTAAGGGATAAAAAGTTGGATCAATCTCCAATATTAAAAATACTGACATGAAAAAAAAAATACTTGATTTAGTTCACGACTCCGTCGGCGCATTTTATTTTTCTGATATTACTTAGATAATTTTTTTAAATCAATCATAGCTTTTCAATTTGAATTAATCCAATCTATGAACGACACTACAACAGCACTGTGTATTGAGATCTTTAAGAAAAAGATTCATTTCAAATATCTCAACAGTTAGTTAATAATTATCGTAGACGTATTACCTATATGATGAAGAAAAAGTTATTCAATCAAATGAGATGAATATGTAGTTGTATGCAGTATGTATTGGAGTTCATACTGACATGCATGCGTAGAAAGTACCGTTTTGACTGTATTTTACAGCGCGACACGATCCTTACGCACGATCGTATGTCTCGGCGTACAGCATTAAACAAACGCGTTGTGTATTATGTACCTATCGCGTTCAGATGTTACGCCCGGTGCACGAATGCCCTAAGCATATATTCGACATGCTTGTGTGAAGAAATGACATAAATGTAACGAGTTGTTAGTCCAGACGGACCATCCGTGTATAACAAAATCGAAAATACCAATCGATATTACCAATCGATTTTTAAATGGCAATTGGCAACATTGGCGTTGACGCTGTTTGACATTGACAGAGTTAACCTAGTTAACTAGTGATTAAATGCTCCTAGTAATTAACATTCATTACATATATGTAACTCGCATTTTCGTTGGGTTTGAATCGTTTAATGATTTCGTGTTTTTTGTATCTATTCTCTTCAAATGACCCTTGTTTTGATTGGACCCTGACGCTGAACCGAACCTTGTTGACCCGGGCACGAATTTGGACACTGTCTCTACTTATGACGAAGACCCTGGCGCTAACGTGGACCCTGCTCCCGCTTTATACGATAACCCTGGCGCACTTTTGGACCCTGGACCTCCACATAATGTCAACCCTGGCTCGAATCTGGAACCTAGCAGCAATTTTCGCTGCGTGAATTGCAGGGTAGCTATGAGGAAGTTACGACGTCATATTCTAGAAATTGTAGAAGTGCGATCAGTTACACAACAATGGCTTCTTCCTCAAAATGTAAGTACACTACTGTAATGTAGGTATTTAGAAATAGTTAGCTGATTAATCTTGTATGTAGGTAGGTTACTTTAGTCCGCAATAAATAGTGTGCTTGGATAGACGTGTGTCTCATTTAACCATCATATAAATATTCTACAGTGGCTTCGGGGTATCAAAAGGACTTTTACGCGTGCAAACTGTTTAGTGTTAAATAAATAAACATTATAAACATGTCGATCGGCAAAATCGCGGAGTTCTGTGTACAAAAAGACGATTGGAAGCTGTACGTGGAGCGTTTACAACAATATTTTATTGTAAACCACATCACAGAGGACATGCAAGTACCAACGTTAATAACCGTGATGGGGGCTGAAGGTTACGAGCTATTAGTGAACCTGTGTACTCCGGATAAACCCAGCACTATGAGTTTTGATGAGGTTAACGAGATTATGGAGAGACATCTACAGCCGAGGCCGAGTGAGCTCGCCGAGCGGTACAAGTTTCGTCAGAGGGTGCAGCACGCCGGCGAATCTATAGCGGGATACGTGGCGGTGCTCAAGAAAATGTCCAAGACATGCGAGTTCGGCGGGTGGTTGCAAGATAGCCTGCGTGATCAGTTGGTTTGCGGCGTTAATAGTGACACTATTCGACAGAGGCTGTTCGCAGAGAGTAAGCTCGATTTTACACGGGCTTACAGCCTAGCGGTGAGCATGGAGGCTGCGGAGAAGGACGCGGCGGTGGTCGAGGCTCGTGGAGGGTCCTCGCGAGCAACGGCAGACTGTCAAGCGATACAGGGGGCGCGGGGGCGGCAGAGGGACGCGGCGGCGGTGGCGGCCGGCGAGCGACGTGCCAGCGGGTCGGGCCGGGAGGCCGGGCTGCGTGGCGCGTGGCTGAGCCAGCGCACGCGCGCGCGCGCACCTGCATCGCCAGCACCTGTTGAGCTGAGTGACCGTGCGCGGATGCAGCGGCGGTGCCGAGCATGCGGCGCTATGCATGACGCAAATAGTTGCAAATTCACACGCTATGTGTGCCGTGTTTGCAACAAGATGGGGCATTTGCAGCGCATGTGCCCTAATTTAGCAGATCAACACTGTGCGACGACGGCGGGTGTCTGCAGTCAAGAGGGAGAGAGTGACGAGAGCGAGGAGGTAACTTTTATTGATGTAAATAAACTAACGATAGGGCAGTGCAAACCGATCATGATCACACTGCGTGTACAAAACAAGGATATTAGTATGGAATGTGACACCGGCAGTGCAGTGTCGTGCATAAGCTACGAAATGTATAAAAATAAATTTTGTAAATTACGAATGGAGGATAGTAAATTAGCTTTAAGGTATTACACGGGGGAGGTCGTTCACCCGGTGGGGGTCATTAAGCCGCAAGTAGTGTACAACGATAAGTGTAAAGATTTAGAACTGTATGTGATTAAAAATGGGAAAAATGCTTTACTAGGACGACAGTGGATAGCGGAATTAAATATCCAGTTACCCAGCTTTGATTACAGTTCTGTGCATTCACTGGACAGTGAATTTAATGAGCGTGCGTTCAGTTCCAGATTTTGTGACGTGTTTGGTCCGGGCCTGGGTCGCTTCACGGGCGCGCCGGTGAGCGTGCACGTGCGCGAGGGCGCGCGGCCCGTGTTCCTGCGCGCGCGCCCCCTGGCGTACGCGCTGCGCGAGCCGGTGGAGCGCGCGCTCGAGCAGCACGTGCGGGACGGCATCCTCACGCCGGTCGAGCGCTCCGACTGGGCCACGCCCATCGTGCCCGTCGTCAAGAAGGACGGTAACGTTAGGATCTGCGCCGATTACAAGTTGACCTTGAATAAAGTGTTAGAGGTCGACCGTTACCCGCTGCCGAGGGTCGAGGATCTATTAGCTAGGTTACACGGGGGGAAGCGGTTCAGCAAAATCGATCTGTCACAAGCGTACTCACAGTTCGTATTAGATGATACACGGAAGTATACAGTGATTAACACTCACAAGGGGTTGTTCATGTACAACCGATTAGTTTTCGGTTTGTCGTCGAGCCCGGGGATTTTCCAAAGGCGGTTGGAAGAGCTTTTTGCTGATTTACCTATGGTTGGAGTGTTCCTTGATGACGTGATCATTTCGGGTAGAACGACTGAAGAGCATATAGGTAATTTACATAAGGTTTTCGAGCGTCTTCAGAAATTCGGATTAAAGGTTAAACGGGAGAAATGCGAGTTTTTCTCAAAATCTGTAAGTTATCTCGGGCACGTGATCAGTGAGAATGGAGTTCACACCAGCCCGGACAAAGTTAAAGCCATCATAGATACTCCCGCGCCCACCAATGTGTCTGAAGTGAGATCGTTCCTCGGTATGGTAATGTACTACTCCAAATTCATAAAGAATGTAAGTACTTTGTTAGCACCGATATACGAATTGTTGAAAACCGGCCACAAGTTCGTATGGAGCGCGGAGTGTCAGTCGTCGTTCGATGCGGTGAAGGCGAGGCTGACTAGCAGCGAGGTGCTGGTGCACTACTCGCCCTCGCTGCCCCTGGTGCTGACGGCGGACGCGAGCGGCGTGGGCGTGGGCGCAGTGCTGTCGCACGTGACGCCGGCCGGCGAGCGACCGGTGGCGTACGCGTCGCGATCCCTCACCGCAGCCGAGCGACATTACTCACAGATAGATAGGGAGGCGCTCGCTATTATTTTCGGCATAAGGAAGTACCACCAGTACCTGTATGGCAGGAAGTTTGTGTTACGGACAGACCACAAACCATTGACTTACATTTTCGGCGATAAGGTCGGTATTCCTGTGATGGCGGCCTCTCGCCTGCAACGTTGGGCGGTCCTCTTGTCCGGGTACAGCTATGATATCGAGTACGTTACATCAAAGAAGAATTGTGCAGACGCGTTATCCAGATTGCCGCCAGTCGACGGGGTTAAAAGGAAACCAGCGACAGAAATAACGTACGTTAATTTCGTAGAAAACTTTTTACCCGTCACGAATAGTGACGTCCGGAACGTGACGGTGAAAGACAGGGTCTTGAGTAGGGTGCGGCTGTACGTAGAAGCGGGCTGGCCATCGACCTGTCCGGATGAAGATATGAAGCCATATTATGCTAGACGTAACGAGCTGTATATAGAGGGTGGCTGTTTGATGTGGGGCTATAGAATGGTTATACCGTCTTCCATGAGGCCGCTGGTGTTGAGGCAGCTACATAGTGGTCACATGGGCATTGTCAAAACGAAGGGTTGGGCGCGCAGCTACGTATGGTGGCCCCACATCGACCGTGACGTCGAGACGCTGTGCAGGGATTGCGAGACGTGCGCGGCCGAGGCGGAGGCGCCGCCGCGCGCGCCCCCACGACCGTGGCCGTATGCTACTAGACCCTGGACACGAGTCCATGTGGACTTCCTAGGGCCAATCAATGGTAAAACGTTTCTGGTCTTAGTAGACTCAACATCAAAATGGTTGGAAGTGTTTGAAATGGCACACACGAACGCGTCTGGGGTTATAAAAGTTCTTAGGGCTACTTTTGCTAGGTTCGGGTTGCCGGTCGAGCTAGTTTCGGATCAAGGCCCCCCCCCTTTACCAGCTCAGAATTCGGAAGTTTTCTTAATAATAATGGCATACGGCATGTTCTCGCGCCAGTTTATCATCCATCGTCGAACGGAGCTGCAGAAAATGCAGTAAAGCTTTGTAAGAGAGCCATTAAAAAGGGTATGCGAGACCGTGTGGACTTGGACGCCGCGCTACAGACGTTTTTGTTAGCATATAGGAATACGGCACACAGCACGACTGGAGAGACTCCCGCTATGTTGCTGCAGAGACGTTCCTTGCGTTCACGGTTGGACCTGCTACGCAGTGACCGTGCACTGATGGACAGGGTGCGCGACGCTCAGGGCAAACAGACGGAGCACGCGGGAGGTGTGGAACGTGAGCTAGCTTTAGGTGACACTGTCTGGGCTAGAGGGTACGGTACCCAGGATCGTTGGATAAAAGGCCGGGTGATAGATAGGGAAGGTTCTCGGCAGTATACGGTAGATAGGGGGGACGGTCGACTAATGAAACGTCATATAGATCAGATGCGGCGCAGATCCCGGTTGTTTGACGTTACTTGTCCTGAAGATGAGGTCGTCGGGGCGACCGGCAGGAGTGAGGATGTGGTCCCGCCCGTGATGGAGGCTGCGGTGGAGGATGGGAGTAGCGACACTGACGCACAGCCGCAGAGTAGAGATCAAAACGAGCATGATAGCGTTAGTGGAGCCAGTGCAGAGGCGAGCTCGTCCCCTCCCCCACGTGTGCCAGAGCCGCGTCTAATTACGCGAATACGTAAGCCTCCGATTAGGTACTGATTAAATGTTTTTGTAAATAGTTTTGTAAATGTATTAGTCTAAGTGTTAGTTAAGTTTATTAGTTCTAATTTAGTTGGGAGGTGTAATGTAGGTATTTAGAAATAGTTAGCTGATTAATCTTGTATGTAGGTAGGTTACTTTAGTCCGCAATAAATAGTGTGCTTGGATAGACGTGTGTCTCATTTAACCATCATATAAATATTCTACAACTACCTACTAGTATACTTTTATGTGACAATTAGGTTCGGGTGTACACTTTTATGTGACAATTAGGTTAGGGTGTACAAAGGGGGGCGCTGAGGGAATAACAACTTAGAAAAGTCCTGCCTTAGCGCCCCCTGGGTGTAATTTATTGATACTTTAGTAACCTAAAGAAGTAGATTATTTGATGGTAAGTGATGATAAAGCCATTGGATGGAAACTACTTGGCAGCATACTTAGGCAAAATAGTATTAGCTAGCCTGATAAATGTAGAAAAACGTGTGATATGTGTAGTCACAGAGACAAGTAACTAAGCCATGAAGGGGTTATATAATCATGGTGGCAGGTCCTTTATCATGATATTGATTTTATTCAATTTTTCAGGTGCATATTTCAAGTGAGGATTATGTTTGTCATTCCTGTTGGACTGCAGCGTGGAATGTGGAATGAAATTCACCGACCACCACTCTGACTACTGCAGGAAAATTCGCCCAGCTTTTCTAGTCACAGACTTGTTTGTATTTGCTGTGGTTGCTCCTTACGAAGAGCAAGGTTTCATATGCTGCGAGGAGGTTCTCCGCAAGAAAATCAAATCAGAGATATTATTGCTCAGCAGATGACTTAAAGACAGGTAAAAAAAGCTTTTTTAAATGGTTTTTGAATACACATACACAGCAATTCTAGTCATAATTCATGAAATCACTTATCCAGTTCCACTAATCAAACATTGTATTGTATTTATAAATATGATTATACCTTACACTCGGAGCTGGTGGGGGGTAAACGTTCTCGAGTGGCGACAACGTACCGGGAAGCGAGTATAGGGTCATCCCTCTACAAGGTGGACTGATGACTTTCTTGAGGTCACGGATGTAAGTGGATAAGGACCGGTAAATGTCGCTTATCACAAAGTAGGCCTATGTTCAGAAATGGATGTTTCCCGGCTGATGATGATAATGATTGAAAGAGTTTCAGTTTAATTAAAGTATGCTGTATTTTTTCAGGTGCAGAACTCTGATCGTGTCTGTCATCCTTGCTGGCAGATAAGTGTCAGAGCAGCTGCACGTGCAACATCAGATGTACACTCCGTCACTTCTGGTTCTCAATCAGCGGAGCCCTCAAGTACTCCTTCGGTAGAGACTGAAAGCACTCGTTTATCTGAGGCATCATCTTAAGTCGGTGCAGTACCTACGATTGTGTTGCCCAATTATGTTAGAGCCCCTGACACTCAAAGACGCTGCTGTTTTCCTGGATTTAGCAGCTCTAATGTTCCCCCTTCCATAAGAATGCGACTATTTTGCGATAGTATTGCGGTATTAAGTCCATTTTCAGGTTTGATGATCACAATTGATAAAACTATGCTATTTTTGCATTAATTGGTATGAATCAATAGTTAATGGTATAGTAAAAAGTCTTTGTTAAAAAATAAATAAATATTTTTAGTAACTATAGAAATATGGTTTTATTTCTTAACGGCGAGTTATTTTGTTAACCGATATTGGCCAAAAGGAGTTGATAACAATACATACTAACATTTTAAACACAGGTCAGGACTGGCCACTGAGGGCCGAGGTTACTATGAAGAGTGGGCATTGTCCAAACATTACTATACTGTATTGAAAAAATGGTTACATAATATACTGTATCCTTCAAATGATCCCTGGACTACGAAACATCCAAATAACGGATGGATAACTTCGCGTAGTGTATGCTGTCTCACCGTACCCGCTCGGGTAGGATAGGGCTCGGATAGGGACAGCTACAAAACAATGCAACCTTGAACGCGGCCACGTGGTCTTACCAACATAGCCTCTTAAACGTAGGTGCTAGCTTCTGCCCGCGGCTTCGCACGCGTGTACTTTATGATATATCCCATGGGAAGCATCACTGCAGTAAATTGCTCATCTTAAGATGTCTACCGGTTGTCTAGATCGGGAGTTATAGAGGATCTGGAACCATCTCATTACAAAACTAACTAATAAGGCTAAAAACATGTACAACTAAGAACACAATGTACATGAGTAATAATAAAAGTGAAAGAGCATGTGGCGGTGGACAGAGACAACAATATAAAGAAGGTGATGAGATTAAGAACCGACAAGTATGTTGAGCACTTTCCGATGAAACTTCCACGAGAGTCTTTAAAGCTGGAAAGTCTTTGAAGGTGTGACGTGACACATTCGGTAAAGTGGCATTGTGGAGCCAGTGAAGTGATATTTTTTTATATTATTAAATGCAGAAACCAAGTGCAAGATAGTTCACGGAACGACCTGGCCTCGTCGTTAGACAGTCTTATGTATGTCTGAGCATCTCGCACGTCTCAACACGCCCCTAATTAGAGCTCATTACATTTTTATATCTACTCTCGAACGTGTTGAATTAAATATGGGAAGGTGCTAATGAGAAAGACGCAGTAACTAACTTGTATTAACTTAAACTATAGACATATGCCGTAGATGTTGTACAATAGATGTTAATAGGCTAATATACAGCGATAAGAGTCCAGGAGGATCGGCCCTGCTAGCTGAAGCACAGATTCCACCTAGTTCAACAGCAGTGGCTCAATTTATTTATGTTACAAACATAAAAGCCAAACAATTTTCTAACTAAAAGGTATATTTGTTTTTGTCTTATATAACTACATTTACGTCAAAAATTTTAAAGTATTATTTTTGTGGAAATAAATAAATATTTGATTTGATTGATTACAAAATATTTATAGAAAAGGAAACTCTAATGCCAATAGAAGTAATATCATCATCAACAGCCTATACATGTCTCCACTGCAGGTCTCAGTCCTACTCTCCTACAGAGAGTGTATGGGACATAGTACACCACGCGGGACCAGTGCGCATTGGTAGACTTCACACACACCTTTGAATTTCTCAGGAGTGTGCAGGTTTGTTCACGATGTTACTTCACAGAAAAGCCAATGGTGATGATGTTTATCACTCGCACATAAATTACAAATTGTAACTCATTGGTACGAGCCAGGATCGAACGCAGACAGATTGTGTGATGAATTTTTTTTGGTCCAACACCTAATTGCTGAAGTCGTTGATGAAGTCGCGAGAAAAACGACTGTACATAACAGATATGTCGCTTTGCTTCTTATCAACAATGTCTCCCGAGACAAATGTGAGTCGAGAATGTTGAAAGAGTTTTTATGACAGCCATTAGTGTTCCTTAACATTATTTGTTGTGATCCCGTAATCTGTCGAGTCCCACTCCCAGCGCTGGATGTGTGCCAACTCGAACAAAAAATGTTAATAAATGTAGCGCTATTAGAAGTCACTTGTGTGATACCTGTTTTCCACTATTAGAACTGTATCCCTCTCCTAATGCTTCCATACTAAATTTCTGTTGCCATAATCTTTTAAAATAGAACAGCTGGCTTTGATAAGTAATTACCTAAAAATTGAAGACGAAATTATAGTGTCGCGAAATAAATATCATTAATTTACAACTTTATAGTTAGCTACAATAGCAGTTACGCAGCTAATGGTTCATAGATGGGACTTTGAACAATAATTGACAAAGTGTTTAAAATGTAAATTGTGATTCACTGTGAAGTTGTATGTTAATGATACTCATTTCGCGACATCACAATCTGATGTTATATTTTTAGATAGTTACTGAACAAATCCAGCTGTTGTATTTTAAAAGATTATGGCAACAGAAATCTAGTATGCAACTTTGATCGAGCGGCATCCGAGAAGTTTAAAGCACAGGCAATGAGGAGCTGGCATGTGCTATCTTTCACACCGGAGCTATCGATACAGTCATTTCGCGGCAGATTTCGGTGACATGGTAGTTAGCCAGGTGGACATAAAGAAATGCCCTATCAACCAAACCTGCACCGGTAGGTTCCCCCACTGGGAATGTAACCCGGGACCTTAGCAGTTGTACAAGCGTGTAGCTCCTGGGCCATGGATTAGTAAAGTGACACGTTTCAATCGGAATTAGCGTTGATTTATCTTCTGTTTATTTATATTTCTATGGTTGGAACAGTTTTGTCTTCATTGCGGAGCTAAGGTGGAAAGTTAATCAGAGCTACGCCGGTGAAATACTTCGTAAAACAATGCCTTTGTAATGTTTACTGGCATTGTTAGTAGCGGAGATTTTTTATGATAAATGGAGTTTTCGTGAATGACTCTCCATCTCAATAACTGATTTGGAAGAAGCTAGAAATTTGGAATATTTTACGATTTCTCGAGTGGCGACCATATACCGAGAAGCGTCTACCAGGCCGTCCCTCTACTAGATCGACGACCTGGTTAATGTAATGTTGCGGGGAATGGCGTGGCCTATGTCCAGCGGTGGACGTTTCCCGGCTGACGACGATGGTGCTACATGTGTAGTAATTGATATAAGAGATGTTTTAAATTCGGCCTGCACTTGTACACTATTTAAAAAATCAAGTAATAATCTAAATATGTATAGAAAAATACTAGCATTACATTTTTGTATTTATTGTAATTGTACAAAATCATTCTGTTTGTACTGAGTGACAGCGTCAAATGTCATTTCATTGACGCCATCTTTGTTTTCAACGTTAACTTTTAGCTGTTTCGTGCGTTTTATATGTTTTTGTACAAATAAACTAAGCCGAAATGTACAAAAATGTTAACTAAATCACTTCTATTCGATATTAGCCTTTTAAAATTTTAAGTGTACAAGACCAGGCCTTGGCTCCATACATCCACGGCAAGTATCATTTAAAAAAAAATTAAGGGTCCAAAAGAGCCTGAATTGTAGGAGTTACTTCGTTAATTATCTGCTAACTATATAAGTATAAGTATAAGTAATTTCAATGTGTTTGTATTAGAGTTTAATTTATAAAACGATTTCCTAACTATTTATTAAAATATAAAATTTTAAAAACTCGAATGCCTAAATAACATAACATTTAAACATAAGTACACGTATTGTTGCAAGCCATCTATAAAACTATTATGATACAATACTCCGCCATGAACAAAAATCCGCCATTTTGATTTTAAATAATTTTAACATAGCCTATCACCTAGCGTCTAACAATGTAAGTCGAATCTAAGCAGAGGCTATGTTGGATAGACCACGTGGCCGCGTTCAAATTTGGATTGTTTTGTAGCTGTCCCTATCCGAGCCCTATCCTACCCGAGCGCGTACGGTGAGACAGCATACACTACGCGAAGTTATCCACCCGTTATTTGGATGTTTCGTAGTCCAGGGATCATTTGAAGGATACAGTATATTATGTAACCATTTTTTTAATACAGTATACTAATGAAATTTCAGATGTCGGTGGTTTTTCCAAATTGTTCTAAATTGATTCATACTCTTGTAAATCAGGTTCAAAGTTGGGGGTTTTTATTACCGTAAAATACAATTCTTTGACGCCCTGTAACTCTGGATGTATATATTTAAACGAAAATCTGACTCACCACCGACACAGATATTTGTTTCTAGATTGTGTCTTGAAAATTTCATAGATTTTCATAGCTTAATACTCAAAATATGACTGGACTACGTTTGTATGGGCGCTTTGACACCAGCATACCCTCTTAAAATATGTTTAACCACCTATTAGTTACGCAGGCAAAATAAAGTCCCAAAGTCTAAAATAAATTAATGACCAACGTTGCAGGTACATCCATTAAGTTATGATTAACGTTTTAATAGTGAACTCCTGCGAGCCATGAGCGCCTGGTAGCGCGGAAACTGTCGCAGCGGTTAATTTACACATAGCGCCGCCGCCCGACGCCGCCCGAAGTTAAATGTTAGCACATGTATTTGCTTAATCGTTTTCCGACGAAAGCCGGGAACTAAGCTATTGTATGTATAAAGTTACGTGCTTAGCTCCGCACAGACTTTCCTATGAATTGAAAGCAAGGAGTTTATATACTGGTATATATCTCCGAATGCTTCCATACTAATAAAACGTTCCACGAATGTATGTCCCCAAGGCCTGGTCCTGTAAACTTATGATTTTAAAGGCCATTATCAAATAAAAGTTATTTAGTTACAATTTTTGTATATTTTGGTTTAGTTTATTTGTACCAAAACATATAAAACGCACGAAACAGGTAAGACTTGACGTTGAAAACAAAGATGGCGTCAATAAAATGACATTTGACGCTGTCACTTAGTACAAAAATAATGATTTTGTACAATTAAAATAAACGCAAAATGTAATTATAGTATTTTTCTATGCATATTTAGAGGTAAATGATTGCTTGATTTTTTAAAATAGTGTACAAGTGCAGGCCGAATTTGAAACTTAACTTTTCTTTTGCCATAATCTTTTAAAATAGAACAGCTGGCTTTGATAAGTAATTACCTAAAAATAGGACATGAAGTTATTATATTAATATTATAGTGTCGCGAAATAAATATCATTAATTTACAACTTCATAGTTAGCTACAATAGCAGTTACGCAGCTAATGGTTCATAGATGGCGCTTTGAACAATAATCGAAAGTGTTTAAAATGTAAATTGTGATTCACTGTGAAGTTGTATGTTAATGATACTCATTTCGCGACATCACAATCTGATGTACTATTTTTAGTAAGTTACTGCACAAATCCAGCTGTTGTATTTTAAAAGATTATGGCAACAGAAATCTAGTATAAAACTTTGATCGAGCGGAATCCGAGAAGTGAGGAGCTGGCATGTGCTGTCTTTCACACCGGAGCTATCGATACAGTCATTTCGCGGCAGATTTCGGTAACATGGTAGTCAGTCAGGTGGACATAAATACTCTCTGTGAAGTTGAAAGAATATTCACTGTGAAGTTGTATGTTAATGATACTCATTTCGCGACATCACAATCCGATGTCATATTTTAGATAATTAATACACAAAGCCAGAAATTAATATGAAACATTTATGGAGTGGGATCCCGTCAACAAGACTTTTTGGGGGTGTTGGGTGGACTGCCAAGATTTATGACAGATTAATTATGAGCATCTCCGCGCCATCTCGAGATCGTCCTTTAAATACACAATTGACAGACGCCTCTGAATATGTCACCTTTGGGATGGCTCTGCTAAATACCAGCTAGCAGCCCTGGACTGGGTAGAACGACGTGCAAAGAGGCTCATTGGCAATGATTCGCTCGTGGAGGCCAAACTCCAAAGCCTTGAACACAGGCGAAAAGTGGCCTGCCTTTCTTTATTCTATAGGTTACATTTTGGAGAGTGCGCGCAAGAGCTGTTCATGTTGATTCCGCCATCGCCATTTAAGTATCGATCCAACAGACGAACAGCAGGGCTCCACCAATACGTCGTTGACATTCCTATGGCTCGCACTAAGCGCTTTGCTTCTAATTTTATCATGCGTACAGCCAGGGAGTGGAACGCGCTGCCGGCGTCTGTATTCCCTGAAAACTATAACTTGGGTGTCTTCTAGTCGAGGGTGAACAGGCACCTTCTAGACCAACGCGCACCATCGTAGGCCACATCGTCGCATACCATCAGGTGAGATCGTGGACAAGCGTTGATCTATACTCTGTAAAAAAAAGCCACGACATAACCGTTTGAAATTAGAAGCCGGATCATGCGCCGGAGTATGCGGTGTGGATGAGTGTCAACTCACGCGCAGTCATCAACCACGCCCGCCGCCGCCATCACACCCGCTCAAACAATGGTTTGTCAACGCTTTGTTTGACAACTATAGTTAAATTAATAGTCAAAGTTAACAGCTGGTAAATAACTGTGCTTTTAATTGGATTGCAGGGTCAGTGAGCCACGCTGGAGTCCAGTTTTAGTGCCAGCAGGAAGTGACGCTTTCTAAAGTTGACAATCACTAGCAACGCAATTTGTTTCAACGACTCCTACACGCTGGTACTATAATCTGGAGGTCCCGGATCACATTACCAGTGGGGGTGCCTATCGGAACTGGGTTTTGGTCGGTGATAGGGGCATTTTCTATGTCCGCCAGGCTAACACCAAGTAAACCTGTCCACGGAGACGCCTCTCAACTCATTCAACCTGGACTTATTTTTATCCGACTGCTTCGGGAGGAGGGTAATATTTTTCGAGCGGTTGTATGTATGTAAATTCGTTATTACTTATCAGTCCTACTTATCAATTTTTGACACATTACTTCACTAATGAGGTAGCAATCGACGTACTGATGAAAATGTTGCCGTCTTCTTCTAACATTCGGCGGATTACGTTCCAAACCAGGATAGAATTACAGGAAGGAGACCTGATCCAGCCCGGAGGAGAAGAAGGGGTGACGGAAACGTTCGCCCTGTAATCGCAGGCCCAGATGTAACGGGCAAGGGACCAGAGGAGGCTTCGGCTGTCCTGCCTCGGTCCCGAGAGAGCAGTGGAAATGGCGTGGCCCCCTTCGAAGAGAGCTGGCACATCAGCCCGGGAGGAGCAATATGCATCGCGCGAAGTGGGCACTGGCGACGTTCCTCTGGAGGACCCAGAGCTCCCTGATACGCGCAGCGGATGGCCACCGAAGGGGTTTATTGAGTAGGAATCTCAATTCCCCTTTGTTTGTTTTTAAAGGACAGAATTACAGAAGCAAGTTTATGCTGAATAAGATCTTATCTAGTCTAGAATTCTAGAGTCTAAAATTATTTGCATCCTCTCTTTCTTTCACGTAGCTTCCTCTCTTTCGATATAGTAAACCACCCCGGGATGTCAGCTCGGCTGCTGTGGATTCGAGAGTAGGAAATTCAATGATTTAGGAATAATCAAGTAGCTATTACTTTAAGCTAACTGCCTGAGGCACCGCATGCGCCCACGTCCCGCCGTGTGTAGCAGCTGCGACACGGTCTTGGCCGTATGCCAGACGGGGCCTGTCCCGCAGACGTGGGACTTTAAGCTCTACGGGACAGGGGGCATTAGTCCCGCTGTACTAAATTACGAGCACTAAGATATGACAGTTTGGGCTTTGTTTTAAACTGATATATATTACTGGCTTGTTCCGTGGTAACCATAATGGTTAGTCAAGTAATCGGTTAGAGAATAACTGCGCCAGTAAATTTGATTGTTTCTCCGTCCTTTAGAAATAAATTATATATTTAGGATTTGATGTTCATGCGTTCCTGAGACAAAGGGTCTTGACAGACAGACAAACAGACGAGAAAGCGATCCTTTAAGGTACCCAAAGGGAAAAACGGGACCCTATTACTAAGACTCCGCTGTCCGTCCGTCACCAGGCTGTATCTCATGAACCGCGATAGTTAGACAGTTGACATTCTCACAGATGATGTATTTCTGTTGACGCTATAACAACAAATACTAAAAACAGAATACAATAAATAGTTAAGGGGGCTACCATACAACATACATCTGGGATAGATAGATGTATAAAAGAAGATGAAAGCATAACAGATTTTAGAAGAAACTGAGTGAAAGAGAACACGATGTGATTGAATTGATAAGAGTAACAGAGAAGACGAATGATAGGAAAAAACAAGAGAGAACGACGGACGAAGAACGAAAGACGTATGTAAGAATTGCGAGAAATATGTAAAATAAAATAAAAGTGTGAAAATAAAGGTTTAAAGAGTCATGAGTGCTAATCCCTACATGTATGATATTTTGCTGTTTTTATAGATCTCTACGGAACTCTGACTCGTATTCGCACTAGACCAAACCAAACACATATTTAAGCTAAGCTAACGGACGGACTAACTGTTCGATTTGAAACTAATCGTCACAATAAACTGAGAAACAATGAACACGTCACGTGTGCCGGCGCCTGCGCCTGCAGTTCTCATGCAAGTCATTAAAACACGGCTTCATTAAATACTTTATATTCTTTAGCGTAGCTACGTGAGCCGATTGCCAGATGGTACGGCGCAGCCTCCTGCAGAGATGGCATCTCGCAGCGAGAGCAAGGCACTCGTAAAGTTACTGCAAGAAACTACAGCCTTATTTGAATGTCAGTTGATTATAGAGTTAACTGGGTATGTAAAGATTTCTATAAGGTATGTAAAAGGATCTATTTTGATTTTACATCATATTTTCTTTATTCTAATCAATTAATTCTAACTTTAAACTTGTTTCTATTCCTAATATCTTCTCATCCAAAATACCTCAGCGTCTAAAGACAAAAGTCTTTAATCAGTGCGTGTTGCCAGTGATGACATACGGAACCGAAACGTGGTCCTTTACTGTGGGACGAATAAACAAGCTCAAAGTCACTCAGCGAGCAATGGAACGAGATTAGCTCGGAATTTCTCTACGTGATAAAGTCCGGAATGAGGAAATCCGTAGACGAACTAAGGTCACCGACATAGCTCGACGAGTCAGTGAGCTGAAGTGGCAATGGGCAGGCCACATCGCTCGAAGAACCGATAACCGGTGGGGAGTAAAGGTTCTCGAGTGGCGACCACGTACCAGGGAGTCCCCCTACTAGATGGACCGACGACCTGGTTAGAGTCGCAGGGAGTCGCTGGATGCAGGTGGCTCGGGACCGGTCGATGTGGCGTGCCATGAAGGAGGCCTATGTCCAGCAGTGGACGTTTCCCGGCTGATGATGATGAACTATCTCCTCCTGACTTTCACTGCGCGAAGCGTTAGATTGTGGAACTCCCTTCCCGAGGCTATCAGGCAAGCCAAATCTATGGCCACATTCAAATTCCAACTTAAGTCGCATTTTCTCAATAATTAATCCTATGTAGTAATCCTATGTACTAGTATGTATTGTATCCATAAAATAACGTATATTTAATTTGTCTGTATTTATTATTATTATTATTTAATATTATATATTATTAATATAAGTATACATATGTGTTTATTCAAGTATTTAATTATAATCTATCAATATCTGTCACACCTCCACCCAAATATTGTTACTTATTTCCTCTACCCAAAGGTTGTCTGGTAGAGATCGCTGTCAGCGATAAGACCGCCTTTTGTACATTTTTTATTTATTTTTATTTTATTTTTAACTTAAGCTTTGGTGTACAATAAAGTTATATTGAATTGAATTGAACTATACTATAATTTTACGATTACAAACTGCCACAACCGGACGTTTCCGCATTTCAATATAACTATCCATATTCTGTACGGAACCCTCGGTGCGCGAGACCGACTCGCACTTGGCCGCATTTTTTTACAACTGTCACATATTTCGTTTATCTGTACCGACCATAAATATATCTTAGTATCGTGTGTGTAACATCCGACATCCGGCCGCGTGAGAGGAGACGTGATTAACGCCGGAGTCGCGTCGCTGACGCGGAACCCACCCGTACTTCTGATGTAATTTCATTTCATATTTAGATAGATAGATAGATTATCACTTGATTTACCAGCATAATGCAAATAAACACAAAATACACACACACAAGAAGAAGAACACACAATATAAGTGAGACAGAAATAACAGGATCGTTTATTGGAACGAAGTTCCTTATGGCGCGTTGTGAAAGGAGGGCTAGACGGAAAAAATTCTTACGAAAAGTTGTCACCGACACTTTTTGCTATAGTAAGTTAGCGTCATCTGTTAGTACGACGTACGTAGTAGTAAGACGATACCAACAGTACAGCTATGTGACGACAGATGGCTCTGATTAGTTGCCGCTACTCAATTACAGATGTCGCTAAAAACAAAACGTATGACGTACATAAAAAATCTAATGAAAAAACCTACAAAACCATATTTAAAATATAATGTTAAAAATCCGTTCAAACCTTATTGAAAATTTGTAAAATTTTATTACAATTCCTTCACTAATTAATCGAAAGGAGTGTTCCATCCGGGTGTCCCTTGACACCTCTCAAGTTTTTTACAATTTATCATGCCAGCAACAAGGCCCGAACTCAGCATAATGTTGTGGACCACGAGCCCACAACGCTGGTAATTCTGCTGGAGCCTAGAAGGTGTGAAAGGAAAAGAAGGGAACAAAGGTTTAACATGCAAGGTAAGGAAATAAACATGAATATGGACATTTATAGGACAGTGCTATGATTAAAGTGCTATGATTAATAGGAGATAAAGGAGATAATTAATAAGCTTCTTAAGAAAAATGCTTTTGAATTGTAAGTGACTTTTATAGCTATTTTTAAAAATGAACTTATTTTTTTACATCCGTATTGGTGGCGGTAAATCGTTCCAACATTTAGAGGCCATAAAGCGAAAACTTCCGCGGATCGCTGCAGTTTTATGTTTAGGAACAGTAAATACTTTAGAACATATTCTAACAGAGTAGTCCCGTTGTGACTGACGCCAATTTAGTTTCCGATATAAACAATCAGGTTGTTTAGTATTGAGAACACCAAATAATAATAACACAAACAAATAAAAATATTTCATTTCATAACATACTTGATGGGTATTTGTTAATCTTAGATACAGTCATATCGATCGCTTGGTCATTGCTCAATTGAATAAATATAACAAAGTCAGGGTAAACGGTAAACGGTGTAACGTTTAAAAATCAAGAAAGGCCGCCGCAAAGATTTTTGTGATCTTTGATTTTTCGAATTTGTCTTCGCCCCGAATAGCTAAAATATAGAATAGAATAGAAATAGTTTATTCGGTGTACATACAGATTACATATGAGATAAGTTCACAACCAAAAATCTTGTATATTCGTAGTAAAATTTAACTGTTCGTATGAATTCAAAGCAAGGAGTTTATAAATACAAAAAATGAATGTCATCATCATCATCAACAGCCTATATATGTCCCCACTGGAGGGGCTCAGGCCTACTCTCTTACAGATAGTGTATGGGCCATAGTCCACCACGCGGGCCCAGTGCGGATCGGCGGACTTCACATGCCTGTTCAAGACATGCAGGTTTCCTCACGATGTTTTCCTTCACCGTTAAGCAATCGGATAATGTACTTGAATTGAAAAACAACTCATAGGTACAAGGCTGGATTCGAACCCGGTACCCTCAGATTGAGAGTCCGCGCCTTATCCACTGCGCCACCGACGACTGCAATGAATGTGTATTAGCTTAAATTTAAAAAGAGAGTGCTCAGAAGTGGCAGCGTTCCTTTTACGGACATACGAATATACAGAGTGACATTAATCTCTCTTACCACCAGCTGCAGGCTTATCTCCCAATGACACCTATCAGCACACGCCACAATCACGAGCAGAAATGATTACCTATGGGCGTCGCTAATCGAGCAATAACCTTTCCATGTCACGGCACAAATGAATCGCGAAACGATTAAACAAATTGCCATACGATTAAATAAAACCAACACGCAATGTCTGCCGCCGAGCCAATGCAAAACCAAATAAACACTCCACCCCCCTCCACTTGCCGCAGCCCGCATCCGCGTGGTTCACGTCATTTGTCACGCGACCGTCACGGGAGCAGGTGCGTCCCGAGCGCGCCTGCAGTGGCGAGCATGGAAAAAAAAAGCCTTTACACCGTACGTGTTGGAGATTGATTGGATGAGTCTTGTTTGTCTATTTAGTCTCCGTTTAGGCGTCTAGCTAATACTATGGGGCTGTAAACTATCTGTGCCTGATATCATTCTGTCCCCTCAACATTCTGTCATCTTTTTCTCTCTCTCCCTGTTACACATTTCAAATTCATTCAAATAGTCTTTATTGCACACACACACACGAAACAAAACAGAAAAGAAAAGAACATAAAAGGTACAATCAAGGCGTCCTTATCAAGGAACTTTGGGGCAGAAGAATCCTGTGATTAAGAATTTTAGAAGATTAAGTGGTGCTAAATATATTAATATATATATTATACATACATATAATGAATAAACAATTAATCAAAAATCAAAGGAGAAGGGAAGAGGAAGGAAAGAAGAAGAAAAGGCTGCTAAGAAACGATCTGCTCAAGGAAATATGTTTTTAGGTTAGGTTTGAATGATTGTAAGGAATGGGCTCGTCTGATGGGTTCACATTTCATACACAATTAATATTACTATCGACGACAATCACACGTTTAGCTTCGAGCTTTGTGTCTTTATGACTTTGGGTAGGTACTGTCAGAATACCGGTGTAAAGGGTTCACAAAACGCGACAATATGCTGTCACGACACAACGCGACACACCAGATACATCTATTAGTTTTAGTCTCAGTTGATAATTATTTGTAATATCTATTTTAAATTAGTTAGAGTTGCTATTCTTATTGTTTCTCTTTTCATCATGATTTGTTGTACTTTTATCTGTCTATGTATGCTTTCTTTGTAGGAAGTAAAAATAACAATTTCTATTTCCAAAAAACTAAAAACCTCGACGTCTTATAAATAGACGATTTGCAAGAATTAGTTGTCGGAAAAATTTACGCGTAGAGGTGGAATATCATGATAAGAGTAATTTGCAATCCAGACAGCAACTACCGTTGGGCGGGAATTGTAATATTGCCGATACTATATTGTCAGACGGGTGTGTGTGACGCAGGCGCCGTTATCGACTCCTGCGCAGCTGCCGCACCGACGCGCACCGATTAAAGTGCGCGGTAAATCATATTTTATTTGAAAACGGAGTCTCCAGCAGGGCTGCCAAATGCAAGATCGACGCCATTTTTTATTGAAAACGGATTCGCGCTTGGATTTCATCTTCATTGATAAAGTACGGTCGCGGAGCAGGAAGAATTTCGTACAATGACCTCTTTACCTACTGACAGTGGTCACAAACATTTTTATGTGTGGTTTGCATGAAATATTTAAAGGATAGAAAAAAACTAGCTTATTAAGTATATCAATTATTTATTTAGATTTTACATTACAGCAGTATCAAAATCGTCTTAAAATTATCAATTTGGTAGAAATAAAAAAATCATAAATCCGAATCCGATTCGTCTGTATCGGAGTTACTGCTTTCTGATGACGTCTGAATCGACAGTTTTGTCTACATTATCATCTAGTCCACCTAGTTTCGAATCCTCTTTTTTAACGTGACTTATGCAATTTTGCAATTATGCAAAAAATCAACGAAACCACTTAACAATTAAAACACGACAACAAAAACTAACAAATAACAACAAACTAAGATAACTGTGTTTCAAAATTGAACGAGCACTAACGCATCCCAAGATGGAATGTCGTTCGTTATTCAAAAATTATGAATCATGTCAAATACTTTTCATTGCGACTCAAGGCCAACCAAAAAACCAGACGCAAACAAGAACAAAACTTACGGTCTCAATGAAACGGTTTACAATCCCTGGTGACAGCGGTCATTGCATCTGTGCGAGCGAGACGCATTATATTTACACGGGAGTGACAGAGATGGGTAATAATAGGTCATTGTACGAAATTCTTCCTGCTCCGTGACCGTACTTTAGTAGGCTGTAGGATGGAAACGAGCTCACTAAGAAGCCTTTAAGCGAAGAAGGTATCGAAGCACTGCCTCTCGTTATTTCAAGGTAATCATATCTGTACATTTCTTTTCATGGTCGGAATCCTTGGGGCGCGAGTCTGACTCGCACTTCGTAGTCAAATAAGGAATCTTTATAGTGTCGCTTTGTCCGTTTATCTGTCCGTGGCTTAGCTCAAAGAGTCTTAGTACTAGAATGCTGTAATTTGGTATGGGTATACATATTAATTACGCCGACAAAATGGTAGAATAAAATCTTGAAAAATATTTTTTTGGGCGGCTCCCATACACGTAACTCGGGGATGAAATATTTTTTCGCGTCTACCCCATTATGTGGGGTATCATATAGGTCTTTTAAAAATATTGAGGGTCTACTAACACCACTTTTTGATTCAGTGATCCGTTTGCGAAGTATTCAGCTTTACAGTGATAATTTTATCAGAGTCGAGCGTCCCAATTGACCTGCTAAACTGTTGCTTTTAAAAATCTGAAAAATTCACAGTAGTAGTAGATATACTTAACTTAAAAGGAAAACTATCACGGAACCCTACACTGCAGATAGGCCGACACGTACTTGACTGCTTTTTTGTTAAGGATTAGCTCAATAATTTATCTTAGCAAACATGTGTTGCGTGCCCTTGGAGACGCCATTGTTTTACTCTGGCCACGCCTACCAAGTCGTGAGGGTACGCGGTATCATCCGATCACTCGCCAGCCCTGTCGCTCAGATACCCGCAATAAATCTTGCCGTGACGAACAGCCGGATTTAGAACTAGGATATACATATATATGTACATACAGTGAATATATGTTTACTACTGGAAAATTAACTGCTACAGCTGTTACTTGATACAGATAAACGTCATGGAGAGTGCGCGCGCGCATGAGATTTACAAAAGTGTACAATTATTATTTATTTAAATCAGACATACATCCATAGTGTTAGTAAACTTAGTGCTATGTTAGTAATTAAATATATCGTGAAACATGCTACTGGGACACTGGTGCATGTGATGACAGCCAGTGTCGCAGCATCGGTGCGTCGGTGCGGTGCGACGACAGCGAGCAGACTGCTGCCCCGCCCCGCACCCTGCGCGCGCTGGAGGACGCACTCCTGCGCATCGTGCTGTAGAAGCTGTCTACATGCGCCTCCGCGAACATTCCCGAAGCGCTGCAGAAGCGAGGCAGCCGCAGCAGATAATGCGTATGCATTTGGCATTGAAGAGCGGGCTAACCCAGAAGCTTCAACCTAATGAAGCGCTGGCCTACCTTTCAGCGATGATAGGAAAAACCAGGCGGAGTATTGTATTTTACCTATGCATATACTGGTTTCAAGGTGGCCGATATAATCAATGTCTCCATGAATATTGAATGTATCGTAGCAGTAGGTCACTTGCAATTGTACCGCCCGCCCCATGTGGATATGCAAGCATGGGGGCGGGCGCAGGTCATGACCACTGAACTTGGCTGTGACTGGTGGATTTTAGGATTCCGTACCACAAAAGGAAAAACGAATCCTCACAGATCATTTGATTGTCTGTCTGTAAAGACACTCTTTCTGAGAAATGCGTGGAAATTAATATCAAACACTCAAGTCCCTTGTAAGCGAATCAAAACCCATAGGGTACTTCCAGTTGACCTAGAACCCCGAAAGAAAAGAAGCTAGGTCTTACGGCACAAGTATAAGAATAAATATAAGTATTTAAAAAAATTATATCTAATTAAAACGATGTAACGTAACGCATCCAAAGATAATATTAAAAACCTTTGATTTTTAATCCAAGTGGACATATTGTTTGTCATGACATGATACTTCACACGTCACGATATTTAGACTACAACATATGAATTCTCTAAAAAGCAAAAAATAAAATTAAAAATTTTGAAAAAACCCACGACAAATGTAAAGTTTGTAATCGGAAAAGGGTTAAATAATTTTTTGAGAAACCCTCGACTAAATGGAAGTAAGTAGCTGGATAAAAAGAAGCTTACATATTATTACAATAATAAGTCCGAAAAAATCCGTCGGGGGCTGCCATTGCCTAATCTGTTGCCGTTACCAATTAAAATGTAAACAAACATCCTCTCACTTTAAACGCATACACTGTCTCTGTTCCGTCGTGGGTAAAAAGTAAAAGAAGGGACGTCTATTGTCACTTCACACTTGTCGTCGAAGCTTCATATAGTCAATTGTAATCAGAGAGATTTAAATATAGTAATAGGTTATAGAGCGGTCATTGGGAAACGTTTCATATAAACATTTAGATCTCAAAAGTCAATGGTATGTCAAATGTCTTGTACGGCCGCGTGACGTGATGTGACACTAGATTGAGTAACTTATTACCAATTGGTAATAAGTTTAGGATCAAAATGTTTGTTTGCTTTGTCTGGTCTATTAATATTAAATGTCTTTGATTGTAATTAATATTACACACCACAGTACAAACATAAAATATCGTTTAATTGCATAAATAATACAAACGATACGGTTATAACTGTTCCAGCGTCAGAGTTATTTGTATTTCTTTTATTATCTTAATTTTCAGTATGTTAATTATGAAATTTATATTCTGTGCGTGAGTCCGACTCGCACTTGTTTTTTCAAGACTGCGAACGTTAAGTCGTTGGTTTTATAAAATTATTTTAGCAAACACATTAGACTAAAAGCTAGCAAGCGAATATTCATCATCGACAGCCTATATATGTCCCCACTGCTGGGTCTCAGGTCTACTCTCCTACAGAGAGTGTATGGGACATAGTACACCACGCGGGACCAGTGCGCATTGGTAGACTTCACACACACCTTTGAATTTCTTCTCAGGAGTGTGCAGGTTTGTTCACGATGTTTTCCTTCACTGAAAAGCCAATGGTAATGATTTTTATTATTCGTACATACGAGTAAATAACAAATTGTAACTCATTAGTACGAGCCAGGATCGAACCCAGACCTCGATTGTTATTGCAGATGTTAGAATGGCGCAAGGTTGTTGGTATATCGTAGTGCGATGACGTAAGCAGGGTCCGTGCCAAAATTTCGCGATTTGTTTGTTAATGGAGACGCTAACCGAGAAATAAATAAACGAGGCCGTTATTAACGAGGCAGAGCTTGTATAGACAATCATAAGATATGGGGGAATTTATAATGATCGCTACGCTTGACATACTCGTGGCACACGCCGCCTCTTACGTCGGTGTCGCAATGGATAAGGCACGTACTCTCAATCTGAGGGTTCCGGCTTCGAATCCAGCCGTGTACCTATGAGTTGTTTTTCAATTCAAGTACATTATCCGATTGCTTAACGGTGAAGGAAAACATCGTGAGGAAACCTGCATGTCTTGAACAGGCATGTGAAGTCTACCAATGCGCACTGGTCCCGCGTGGTGTACTATGTCCCATACACTCTCTATAGGAGAGTAGGACTGAGACCTGCAGTGGGGACATGTATAGGCTGTTGATTGATTGAAATAATAAATACAAACCAAACAGAAAAAAATATGGACAAAAAAAAGATATGTGTGTCAGTATTATACTTGTGATAAATAAATAAATTATGAATAATATAAAACACACATCGACAATGTAGTTTACCACATTGCAAACCGAGAAGCCATTTTAATCGCCATCTTGAAAACGTATTGCAAACCGACGCAAGAGCAAACCTTTCAGCACTGAGGAGCTCGTTTCTCTTGTAAGAGCTGGAGAGCGACTTGTAGCTGTTATTGTGGGCAACAATAGAAATCACTGTGACGTTACTGGCACTCCAATATAACGTACGATACTAGCTACTGCAGTAACGGTGAAGTATCGCTTGGTAGTCTAGCGGGCAGGGACGGCGGAAGGCTCTGAGACCGACACGAGTGAGAAGAACGTCATTTAGCAAGTCCAGAAGATATCCATGCTAAAGCTAACGTCGGATATATTATTATTTGCTTGATACACTAGCAGCTCTTCGAGCTGATGCGTGTATATCACTGCACTTGTCTGTTTTTGTAACAATAGGCTAGTTGAATTCAGATTGAATTCCAAATCAGATTGGGGTTAAATTGTATTTTAAACCATAAAGGGCCTAAAATTGTATTATAAAACTGCTATAAAATTTAAAATATCTAATATTATTTAATTTTTAATGGACTTTGACCGCTTATAAAGCTCCCAAAATTAAAAAAAAAACTTGCTCGAATTATTTTTTTTATTTTACATTTTACTTTGTAATTACATTCTGAAGATTTTTTAATAAGGCAGTGATCACATAAAAACGTTATTTTATGAGATAACTTAAATATTGTTAAAAGTTTCATACATTATCTACTTCAATACGCAGACGTGACGTCACGCCTAGGTACCGATTTGTATGGATCGTTTTTGCACCGCGTGACTAGAATCACTGTTCGACGGGTTATATTAGGAAAACTATAAGCCATATCGAAACATCTTTAACAAGGCTATTTATCTATTCACACGGTCTCTGGAATGAGGCAATAAAAAATTTTTTGTCTACACGAAATCCCCTCCCCCCTTGTTACGCGATACCTCACCTCTCCCCGCACGAACGCGCGTGATACAAACGTCATCCATTCGATGTATGAATAGCAACTGATATCACGACATTTGTTTGAAGTGTCCGACCTGTGCCCTGCGGCCGGCCCTGCACTGCACTTCCGTGGAGTGGTGCACTGGCAGGGCAGGCATCGAGGCAACGTGCGTGCGACACAACGCGGGCCAGGGCGGGCGGGCGGAGCGCGGGTCCCTCCCGGGTGCTCCCAACCTCAACATTTATAACACCTTTATAGAAACAATCTCTAATATGTTTCAGTTAAATAAATATTTTTCTTTTTCTGTTTCTGTTTCAACGGTGACATCTTTTAAAACCGGTCAAGTGCGTGTCGGACTTACGCACCAAGGAGTCACTATTGTGTTCCCCTAATAGGGCTGACAGAACCTGCCCCCAGGACCGGAAACAAAAGTTCCCCGGATTTTGGGAGCTTTTTCTTTTTCAATACTTTTTTCATTCACTTACTCGTACATCTTGATTAAAATATATTTTACTATTTTACTCCGTACTTGATAGAAGAAAACTTTAATTTTAAGGCTCTTTTATTGCATGAAATACTCGTAGTGTGTTTATTCTTTCTTGTGGCGACCAGTGAGTAATTTTGCTTTATTTTTTAACCTTAGCTTAGGTATTAAATAAAAAATAAACAAATCCAATATTAGTTTTTTTTAATAATCGCTTTAACCAGTGGTTATCTAGCCAATGACGAGTAAAATTCGGTGAACAAATTTTGAGGTTATAAACTATGCCGTCGCCATTTCTTCAGCTTTCTCAATAAAATGTATAATGTGTACATTTTATCGCTTGTTTTGGATTCTTGACGAGAATTTCAAAGACCAGCCTTGGTTTTAACATTATTCGAAAGAATCCATATGCCGAATGTACTCGACATGGTAAACTCTTCCGATCGCGTCGAAACCCTCGCAATTTTGCGTAATTGATACTATAACACGATCTGTGACACTTTCTGCACTATATCACACCCTTATAACACAAAACACACATAACAGTATTATTAACCAATTAACAAAATTGCAATGAGCCACCATTTTTCAAGTTCGCGCCAAGAAACCCCAATATTAGAGTTTAAAAAATCAAATGAAAATTTGAAACTAAAAAAATGAAAACAAAATGTTTTATTTACATAAATTATGGGAACGGATCTGATCGAAAACCCGGACCAAAACTAGAACAAATCCGGGGAAACCCGGACGGGTGGCAGCCCTCCCTACCCTAATGAAAACACATTTATTGACATAGCAGAAGCTTCGGTAACTTTTGAATTTGGGTGAGCATGCTTTTAGATAGCCTTGTCACTTTATTTCCATCAGCTGAGATGAAGGCCAAGAGTAAAACTTACATATAAGAAAGTAATAATCTAACCGCAGCAGTGGACGCGCTCGATGCGCCGGCGCAGCCGTCTAACATCCCGTCAAATGATCTATAAATATCACAAACACTCGCGGGTTGACGTTGATCCCGGTATATTCCGGCCATAACGCGCGGATCTATAGATCACTGTAGATCCGCGCTATAGATCATTGATCTCCGGACCAGTGTGCCGGCCGGCACGTGTCTCGCGTCCCGCTCGCACGGCGCCGCTGCGCCACACCCCAGAGCGGGACGGGACGATGTTATTGCGCAAGGATTATTCTGAATGTATTGCGTCATGGAGGTTAATTATATTTATTAGTTCTAGTTTTCGGTCAAGCGTGACTCGACTGCGTAAAACGAAATTATTAAAATCAAAGTTTTATTTGAGACTGGTTTTATGACTGATTTCGTTCGGATGGGTTTAATAATTCTACGCTTCATAATAGGCTTCTTTATGCATGATGGGTTTACACTTGGCCTTCATCTCACCTGGTAAGTGACGATAAGGTCATTGGTAAGCGTGCGAAGCTTCAAGCCAATGATGCGCTGGCTCTGCTACCTTTCATACCGGAGCACAACAGTGCTATTAACACTGCTGTTTGGCTGCAGACTTAGGTAACACAGTGGTAGCTATATACATAGGTACCCCTCTGTGAATCTACCCCGGGACTTCCGGTTTGTGAGCCATGATGTGCATTTTCCTGAATGCTCCTGGTAGTAACCGATCATCTAGAGTTTTATCTATGGGATCCCCCTTAAATATTTATGTTATTCTGTTTTTGACTATTTGTTGTTATAGCGTCAACAGAAATACATCATCTGTGTAAATGTCAACTGTCTAACTATCACGGTTCATGAGATACAGTCTGGTGACAGACGGACAGCGGAGTCTTAGTAATAGGGGCCCGTTGGTTACCCTTTGGGTACGGAACCATAAAAGCAAATTTACTGGCGATGAAATGTGATTTCGTACATTTAGTTATTCGGTGAAATTACAGATCTATCAAATAAGCCTTCGATGAAATATCATCATCACAAAACCCGCCACGAAGCCATTCGATCATAATCAAGTCCATAAATGTAAAAATAATGTCAGAACAACATAAGTCATGCATATAGAACGACCCGTCAATTACAGAACAATCCATCTCTCTCTAGCATGTGTGCTAGACGTTTGCGCGACAGGGACACAGACACAGTAATGATTGAGAGTATTACGTAAAATTACGAGGTAATGTTGGCTATGTTTTTGGAGTTCCACAAGGTAATACGTAGGACCCATGCTGTTCATACTTATAAATATTGCCATGTTTTTATTGATCTGCATATTGCCTCAGAAAGAGCTGACATGAAATATAATAAGTCATGAAGAAATGAATTAAATCTGTTTAACGTGAATTTATCCCAGTTATTCTGGCATTCAGAGAGAGGCATATGTCCAGCAGTGGACGTTCCCCAGCTGATGACGATGATTCTGGCATTAAGATCATAAACATCTGTGCAGCCGTAGAAATAAATCTTTCTTTTGTTTCATTTGATGACAGATGAAGATAAGGCCGAAATCTAGGTTCTCTGGTAGCCTTAAAGAGCTACCAATTTCTAGATTAAGTGAAAGCTCATAGATGTTTGATGATGACGATGAGTCAAATGTTACCGAGTCATTTTTACTGACAGACTCGATAAATTAGTAATTTGAAAATGACGGTTCATATTTCTTTCGAGATGTTACGTTTGGTCATGCACAAGTATGTAGGAATACATATGTAAAGTATAATTTTTAAATTACATCTCATTGAAATGTGTTCAGTCGCGACACGACTGTTATAGCCTTATCCTCTCTTATGTATGAATATAGTTATCGGTACCAGTCATTCGTGGATAGATGGCGCTGGTGTACATATAAATGGCGATATAGACTTGTCATCGCCCAGAAATGACCTTCTTTCTTTACTGATTATTAAATTAGACTTGCCACAGAACCTACTGTTGTTTCATTGCAACGAGGTTCATCTTGGGGGTTTCTGGAGATAATTATAACAAAATGTTACGATTACAAAGTATTCCAACGCCAGCATGGCTAGGCTAGTACTGAATAGTGCACCGAGGAGTGCATTTTTCCTAAAAAACTGCTACTACATGTGTATAAAGATTTATAATAAGCTACCTTCAGAATTTAAGAAGTTAACCTCTGGACAAATGAATATTGAATTACGAGTATATAAATGGCTAGTCAGTAAAAGCTTTTACAGTTTGGATCAATTTTTAAATAACCCTAATTGACATAAATAAATACTTAACCCAAATTGACATTTGTATGTGGTGTCGACGGAAAACGCTGTACTATCTATTACCACTGTTACCAGTTACCACCTCAAGGACCGTTTTTCTAGCAAATAAATTATATTTCATTTCATGTTATTTGTACAGTACTCGCACGCTATGTTTGCCCCTCTGAAGTGAGCCACAGACCGCGAAGTATCAATTATTAACGTATAAATGGGAGGCAAGGCAAGTTAGCGGGTGTAAAGAAATGTCCTAGTGTTGTATATCATCTAGGGATAGTTATTATATAAAATAATACACACACATTCCATCTGTACATGTTTGAAATTGCGTAGAGCTAACTTCAGAGGAGCAAACTTGTTCAAGTAAATATGACTTTCAGTGTGTTAATTATTCATATTCTGTACGGAACCCTCGGTGCGCGGACTCGCACTTGACCGTTTTTTTCCTAGTTTCACGGTCACGGCCGCCGTGGACGCGAGTGACGCGACGCGGTGCTTAGCTCCAAGCTGCGCACACGCATAATCGCCTCGTCTTGTTTTATTGTTGCCGTTCACTTAACGTAAATGTTTTGTTAAATTCGCATAATGTTCACGTGATTAGGACTTGAGATACAGATGCATTCATCATCATCAACAGCCTATACATGTCCCCACTGCAGGTCTCAGTCCTACTCTCCTACAGAGAGTGTATGGGACATAGTACACCACGCGGGACCATACACACCCAAAGGGTAACCAACGGGCCCCTATTACTAAGACTCCGCTGTCCGTCTGTCACCAGGCTGTATCTCATGAACCGTGATAGTTAGACAGTTGACATTTTCACAGATGATGTATTTCTGTTGACGCTATAACAACAAACACTAAAAAACAGAATAAAATAAATATTTAAGGGGGCAATACAACAATCGTATTTTTAGACGCGCCATGTAACATACTACTAGCGCCATCTAGCGTCGTACTCGTCTACTACAGCTGCAGCAAAACTAAATTGATAAAGAAAATCGCGGCGCATTCGTTAGAGGATTGTTCGGTGCATATTATTATTTATGGTTTTCCGTATTTTAACTATCCACATTCTCTTCGTGTGCGAGTCCGACTCACACTTGGCCGTTGGTTTTCTTTTTGAGATACAGAATCTTAAGAGGCTACTGCTAGTAAGATCACGTGGTCGGTTTCAAGGTTGCATTGTTTTGTAGCTGTCCCTATCCGAGCCCTATCCTACCCGAGCGCGTACGGTGAGACAGCATACACTACGTGAAGTTATCCACCCGTTATTTGGATGTTTCGTAGTCCAGGGATCATTTGAAGGATACAGTATATTAATTATGTAACCATTTTTTCAATACAGTATACTAATGAAATTTCAGATGTCGGTGGTTTTTCCAAATTGTTCTAAGTTGATTCATACTCTTGTAAATCAGGTTCAAAGTTGGGGCTTTTTATTATAAAATACGATTCTTTGACGTCCTGTAACTCTGGAAGTATATATTTAAACGAAAATCTGACTCACCACCGACACATATATTTGTTTCTAGATTGTGTCTTGAAAATTTCATAGATTTTCATAGCTTAATACTCAAAATATGACTGGACTACGTTTGTATGGGCGCTTTGACACCAGCATACCCTCTTAAAAACTACCATAATTCATCTGGTACTAGTAGTAGCAACAACTATTTAGTTAGCAAACAATCCCGCCAACTACCCTCGCAGCCCTGCAAGCACGCCGCGCGCCTGTCTCGCTGCTATTTTATTATTTATGACCACTTTATCTCGCGCCATCGCCACGACATCTCTCCGCTATCTCGCCTACAACTGCCCCGCTAGTGTTCGATAGCTCCTCTTCTTTTTACTATCATTTACAGCAACACGCCGCAACAGTTCCGCGCTGTACTAATATGAAACGTAAGATATCGTAGCATTTTCATTCTTAATTAAAACTAGTCAATTACGTGCGTGAAAGATTCAAATTCAAATAAACTTTATTGCACACAAAAAACAAAACATGACAGAAAAGAACAAGACAAGACGATTGGCTATTAGACAAGTAAATGCGTTCAAAAAGAAATGGAAACCGACTACAATTGCCCTAAAAGTCTACTTTTACTAAGGCAAATTTAAGATTTATATCGTTTTCTCATGGATGCCGTCGTCAGAACTGGACCAAATTGAAATGGGACCACACGGGAAGCGCCAGCTTTCAAATAAAAAAAGAATCATCCAAATCGGTTCACCCAGTCAAAATTCAAAGCGCCATCTATGAACCATTAGCTGCGTAACGGCTATTGTAGCTAACTATGAAGTATCATTTCGCGACACTATAATTTCATCTCGTATTTTTATGTAATTACTTATCAAAGCCAGCTATTCTATTTTAAAAGATTATGGCAACAGAAATTTAGTATAGAATTTACTTTGTCCTCTTATTAACGAAATTTTACGTCTACCTACAATTGTTTACAAATAAACCGATGAAGAAGGAATACGTTTTGGACTCGAGTTCTCATTCTGTAGATACTCTGCAGTTATGTTTCCCTGGTACCTGCAGTCTCTCAACGCGGCCAGGAGTAAGTCGCACAGCCAGTATGACCGGTCCGGCCGGTCGCTTGCCCTAGCCCTTTCTACAACAACTATCTAGAATTCTAGACTAGGTCTAGCTGCTACGTCTTTATCATTCTGAAAAGTCTGTCAACAAACACCAGTCTTAATAGCACTGTCTGTGTGTATGTAATGAAAGACTGTCCCAAATAGTTCGGAATGCTTTGATTCTCTGTGAGGTATCTATTGATATACCTGCGTTGATTGCTAGCGCTTTACCTAGATTTGTGGTGGTAGGGCATTTTTACGTCCGACCTGGCTAACTACCACCATGTTACATAAGTCTGCCGCAAAACACCAGCTTTAATAGCACATTTGTGTACTGATATGAACGGTAGCATTTCATTCAAAGAAATATTCTATTTGAGTGCATGGCTTTTGTACTTGAGGCTTCTGGGCAAGCAAGCTTAACCTACGGCCTTATACGTGCTGTACGAAGGCCAAGTGCAAACTCATGTGTATATCGAACAAGGGGGAAGCCCCCGAAGCCAGCTACCACTCAGTTGATTACAGCGCGCCCTGACTTCCGCATGCGTTGCTACATTACAGGACGAGGTTGTTAATTAAACCCGATTCTTTTGTCGCAGTCAGCAACAGGCACGGACTCAGTGGAGGTCAGACCCCCCAACGTGCTATTCATAAATATAGTACGAGGGGCATACCGAAATGATCGGGAATATAAAACAATACATACAGGAAATAACTAAATTTATTTTTATTGCTTTTCGAAGTATTCTCCGTTGCAGTTAATGCACTTTTGCATTCGTTCGAACCAATTATTATAGCAGCAATTCCAGTCCGAAGTTGACATGGTCAAAATCGTCGATTTGTATGCTTCCACTGCTTCTTCTGGACCTTGAAACCGCTGACCACGCAATAAATCTTTGATTCTAGGGAATGTAAAGTAATCATTGGGACTCAGATCAGGGCTGTATGGAGGATGATCCATTAATTCAACGTTTTCCTGCTTCAAAAACTCGCTTGTTTTCTGAGCGGTGTGAGAGCTCGCATTATCGTGATGGAGGATTATGCGTCGTTTCGGGTTACCTCTACGGAGTTCGGATATCATCTGTGGCAAACAAACCGTTGTATACCAATCAGCGGTAACCGTTCTCCGTTCCTCTAAGGGAACTGTGACTACATGTCCTGTTTTCGCGACAAACGAAGCGACCATTTTCTTCGATACGCTGCGAGAGCGGACAACTTTTGTTGGCTTGATCTCACCTGCGAAGACCCAGACAGCCGACTGATGCTTTCTTTCTGGCTCATATGAATAGATCCATGATTCATCACCAGAGACAATGTTATAAACTGCTTTTGACTTTCCTCCGTTGAAGCGTTGCAGAGTAGACCGGCACCAATTGACACGAGCCGCCTTTTGCTCTTCGGACAAATTATGGGGCACCCAGCGGGAAACTAGCTTTCTCACTCCCAGTTCACCATGTAAAACAGTTTGTATCGCAGTCATACCTATCCCTAAAGTAGCCCGAATCTGCTCATATGTAATATGTCGGTCATCCTGTATCATTCGGCGCACAACAGCGACATTTTCTGGTGTAACCGCTGTTTTTGGCCGGCCTGTGGAAGGTACGGTGCCAAGAGAAGCACGTCCACGCCGGAATTCAGAATACCAGCGATATATTGTCGTCTGGCTAGGCGCTTCACTCTTGAATATAGATATAAGCTCAGCGAGACATTGTCCCTGAGATAATCCTCGTCGAAAGTTGTAAAAAATTATGGCACGGAAACTTTCTCTTGTAAGCTCCATTTTTTTATCGACCTATCAATTTCAAACTGATATTGTTCTTTAAAAAAAAAATTTTTTTAATTCTGTCAATTGTATTCGATTTTCAACTAACCAGTGTTTATTCATCAAAAAGAGTTTTTAATCTAATTAAATCGAAAGTACTCGATTACCGATCTTTTCGGTATGCCCCTCGTATGTCATAGAAAGGTTATTTGGTAAGTATAAAGGTTTTTATATCAGGACCTCTTGCCATTTCATAATTATAATTTATGTTAAACTTAGCGAGAATGTTTATGGCGGCAGATTGATTTATTATTGTATAATTATTATTTTTTGAGACTAAAATTTCTGTTCTCTGTTATTTCTCCAAAACTGAAAATAAATGAAATAAGAAAGTGACCCGCTCAAGGATCGGTACTATGGTACGAACGTATTCACCCTATCAAAGAATTCGTTTCACGTGGTGACGTGAGAAATAAACTTCAATTTGTCTAAATGGCCTTTACGGCTGTATCAAAGATACAGACAGGCATTTTAAAAATCAAATTATATATGTACCTGACATTTGGAAGTAGGGCAGTTTACACTCTACTGTTAGTTGTGTTGTAGCTGTTGTGACAGCTGACATTACCTGCAACAAAACATAGCACATTAGACATATGAAATTACTGGAAGAAAATCAGTTCAACGCTATAGTCTATTGAAAAAAGCATTTTTATTTGCATCGAACATGCCGCACTTATCTATATACCTCGGGATGTTATTATAAATAACTAAATTGCTTAAATTGATTGCTGAATGGCTTGAATTGCGTCAGAGAACCAAAGTGACCGACATAGCTCACTGTATTAGCAAACTGAAGTGGCAGTGCAGGTCATATTTGACGAAGGACCGACAGTCGCTGGAGCAGACGAGTCCTCGAGTGGAGACCATGCCTAGGCAAACGTAGTATAGGACGTCCCCCGGCGAGGTGGAAAGACGACTTACGTAAGGTAGCCGGACGTGAATGGATGCGGAGAGCAGAGGACCGAATCGAGTGGCGCACTCTAAGAGCGGCCTATGTCCAGCAGTGGACTGCCGCAGGCTGTACATGATGTTAATGTAAACCTTAATTGACATAATATAACAACTCTTGTTTATACAGCGCAATTCTTTTAGAGGGTCCCGCAGCCGCACCCTCGCCTGGCTCCCTCCCTGCGTCCCTAGATCAAGTCGCTCGCCGGCCGCAGCGATACCGCATGTATCAGAGGGGACTGACTCCGTCCCGGGTCGCGGATCAGGACAGGTCAAGTGTAAGTCGCACTGGGAACTAATTCGCAGTTGTCATTAGTTTGGGGGGTAGTTGAGGAAAGTGGTAGATTGGTTACAGGCGAGACAATTAGAGCGGGGCGAATATATGTTCAATTGCCTCTTTATGTAGTTTTATAGATTCTACCAATCTTCTATATATTATATCTTAATTTCTGGGCGACCGAGCTTTGCTCGTAGTTCTTTAAAAACAAACAAAATCTTTATTTCTGCCCCTAAACACACACACAAACAAAATCAATTTTCCAACCGGGATTTGAACGCGGATATCTCGGACAGAAGGACACTTGAACCACTCGGCTAAAGTGATTATGTTTGACAGCGTGAAATTTCCCATCATATTTAGCGTCGAATAATGCGAAAGAAAAAGCGCATGAAAACTCGAAAACGCGCGTTTTCCCAGACATGAGACTAATCTAGATCGATTTTTCGCCCCCAAAACCCTCTAAATACCAAATTTCAGCGAAATCGCTGGAGCCGTTACGGAGATCCGAATTATATATATACAAGAATTGCTCGTTTAAGGTATAAGATATATAGATATAGATTAACTGTCGTATATCTTATTAACTATCCAGAATTATTAAACAAAATCAAGTTCTCCGCACCACGATCAGGCCTTCGTGTCTTTGATGTCAGAGGATACCGCACCAATACAGGACATCATAGTGTTGTTCCGAGAATTTGCCGAGATCACAAATACTATCTCTTATTTTAGAAGTTACAGCACATTTTACCACTTTCTAAGGGTCTCGCAAACTATTCAGTTTAGACAAAAATTATATTACAAACCTCAATATCATTTTTGAAAACCTATACATAGATACACCACACGTATGGTTTAATAAAAAAATGAATTTCAGTTCTAAGTTTGGAAACCCCAAAATTTATTGTTTTTTTTCTTCTATTTTTGTGTAAAAATCGGTTTACAGAATCTACTTCATCATCAGACGGGAAACGTCCACTGCTGGACATAGGCCTCCCTCATGGTACGCCACATCGACCGGTCCCGAGCCACCTGCATCCAGCTACTCCCCGCGACTCTAACCATGTCGTCGGTCCATCTAGTAGAGGGACGACCTGGTAGACGTTTCCCGGTACGTGGTCGCCACTCTAGAACCTTTACTCCCGGTTATCGGTTCTTCGAGCGATATGGCCTGCCCATTGCCACTTCAGCTCACTGACTCGTATAGCTATGTCGGTGACCTTCGTTCGTCTACGGAATCTACTTACCAGGTTTCAATAGTATAATTATAGAAAAAAGTGGCTGTGACATACGGGCGGACAGACAGACAGACATGACGAATCCATAAGGGTTTCGTTTTTTGCCATTTGGCTACGGAAACCCTAAAAAGTGAGTTTATTTCGTTTTATATTCTTCATTAAAAATGTTCTCAGAAATCAGTTTGAGTTTCATAAACGTCGACCTTTACAATATATTATTTAGTAATATTTGAAAGAGAACAATGTCAGTTAGGTATGTCCGTGTTTCTACGACGAGATAACATCTGCATGCGATCACGTTCTATAAATTTATGTAATACCTATTGTTTCAACAGAGACTTGATCTTGTAATTGCCACGAGTTTATTCTGTATTTCTCTCCCACTAATCATCTTAAATATAATTTTAAAGGGGTTCCGTACCCAGAAGGTAAAAAACGGGACCCTGTCCGTCCGTCAGCAGGCTGTATCTCATGAACCGTGATAGTTAGACAGTTGACATTTTCACAGATGATGTATTTCTGTTGACGCTATAACAACAAATAATAAAAAACCGAATAAAATAAATATTTAAGGGGGCTCCTAAACAACAAACGTGTTTTTAGACGTGCGATGTAAAATACTACATGCGCCATCTAGTGTCGTACTCGTCTACTACTGCTACTGCAAAACTAAATTGATAACGAAAATCGCGGCGCATTCGTTTCGAGGATTGTTCGGTGCATATTATTATTTATGGTTTTCCGTATTTTAATATTACATGTTAGGATCTCTTATAATCTCACTCAGGTGTCTGTCTGTCTGTATGTCACAGCTGGTTAACAATGCTATCGCCTTGAAATGACTGATAATTTCAAAAAGTCATTATAAAAAAATATATTTGTAATCAAGGCAATTTTTGAATCATCAACAGTCTATACACGTCCCCACTGCAGGTCTCAGTCCTACTCTCCTACAGAGAGTGTATGGGACATAGTCCACCACCGGGGACCAGTGCGCATTGGTAGACTTCACATGCCTGTTCAAGACATGCAGGTTTCCTCACGATGTTTTCCTTCACCGTTAAGCGATCGGATAATGTACTTGAATTGAAAAACAACTGATAGGTACACGGCTGGATTCGAACCCGGAACACTCAGATTAAGAGTCCGCGACCGACGTTGCACAATAGCGCTATTTAATGCTATTTTGACGGCAGACTTAGATTAAAATTTTCCCACCAACCAATCCTAACAGATTACTTTACGCAAGACATTTTTTTTAACTTATTGAAATCGATTTTAGAATAGAAACCGGAACTGTCTCAACAATTGAACCAGCCGTGGTTACACAAGCTCGGCGCACGCGCAGCGCGGGGTCCGTCGAGGATTGCTAATTTCATTCGCCGTTGCAATTGATTCGAAAGCGGCGGTAGATTCGTTTGAATTGATCTCGAATGTCCATGAAACTTGTTTCATCATGGTCGCCGTGGCAGAGGAAACTTGGAGTTACTTCTGTAGCCAAATAGCAGGTTCGATTCCCAGGGCAAGATCTATCTGATACTTGATTTCTTTGGTGGTATGCTTGTAAGGTTCTCGAGTGGCGACCACGTACCAGGGAGTCCCCCTACTAGATGGACAGACGACCTGTTAGAGTCGCAGTGAGTCGCTGGATGCAGGTGGCTCGGGACCGGTCGATGTGGCGTACCATGAGGGAGGCCTATGTCCAGCAGTGGACGTTTCCCGGCTGATGATGATGCTTGCAAGCCCGTCATGCTATCTAAGCGTACTGCTAAGCAATAATTTTAAGCCATTTTATTACATTTTACTGATTATTTTTATTTAATAACGTCAATTAACTTAAAAAGATTACCAGACTGTGTCAAAAGAAAGGTTATGTACATCAAAATTACAAGTGATTAAAATGGCCGATTTTTGGCGCCAAAAAGACAGTCTTTTGACAAAGACATCGACCCACAGACTACACACTTCAAATAACAGTTCCTTACTTTTCTTCAATTTACTGCCCATTACGACTATATTTTGTGTGTACAGTAAATATGTTTTTTTCTCTTATTTATCGTTTATATTTTTACTATATGCATAGAATGAAACAGGACAAAACTTACTACGGTAAAACAGTATCTCAAAAAGGCGATCCACCTCCATCAAAGTTTTATACTCAATTTCTGTTGCCATAATCTTTTAAAATACAACAGCTGGATTTTTGCAGTAACTATCTAAAAATATTACATCAGATTGTGATGTCGCGAAATGAGTATCATTAACATACAACTTCACAGTGAATCACAATTTACATTTTAAACTCTTTCGATTATTGTTCAAAGCGCCATCTATGAACCATTAGCTGCGTAACTGCTATTGTAGCTAACTATAAAGTTGTAAATTAATGATATTTACTTCGCGACACTATAATTTCATCTCCTATTTTTAGGTAAATACTTATCAAAGCCAGCTGTTCTATTTTAAACGATTATGGGAATAAAAATTTGTATGGAAGCATTAGGAGAGGGAAAACGTTAATATAATTTAAAAGCGATTGTGTTTTAGTAAGATGCCTAACCAGTATTTGAATGCAACTTTGAGTTACGTAACTACGAGTTTAAAAACTATGATAAATCTATAAGCTAAAGTAATTTTCGTCACGGGCTCCGTAAGCAATACGTAGAACACCATAGCTGATTGAATGAAAACTTGAATTACATCGTCGGTCGCCCGCTTTCTCTAAACCAATCATTCGTCAATTTGCTCTATTTAGTGAACGGCCACTACCACAATGGTGTTAATTGTGGGACAATAATATTTCCAATTAATCGTAGGAGCGCGTAGCTGCATTGTTGTTATAAACCTCAGCACACACGGGTGTATAAAACGACGCGGTTGATAATACGCTCCGCTCCACGAATTCGATACCAATTTTACCAATAAAGGTATTTTAAAATTATAAGTAAGTTAGTAAGATAAGGCCATCATCAAATAAAAGTGATTTAGTAACCATTTCTGTTTATTTTGGTTTAGTTTATTTGTACAAAAACATATAAAACGCACGAAACAGGTAAGACTTGACGTTGAAAACAAAGATGGCGTCAATAAAATTACATTTGACGCTGTGTAATTGTACACTTGAGAATAAAACACTGACACTTATACTGATACTCACATTTATTGACTCGAGATACAATACACTTTATATTATTATTACTTTTTATGAGACATCATTTCAAAGTCCCGGAGAACCTAGTAGCCGGCACGGCACTGGTCTATACCGCGATGCATATGACCAGCAGCGTCATCTATCGAACTCGTGCGAAACGTTTCTACATACCGCTCACCAAGGACTTCATCCTTATTCAGGGTGTCTGGCATCAACTCATTTGTTCCGCCCACCATGCCGTAACGTATTACAGAATTTATGTTTTCACATCCGATTTCGGAAGCATTATAATTTTTGATAATGGTCTCTTCAGTAAAATGTTTCCTTTGCACCTTAAAGATACAACTCTCACTCGTTGATCGGATCCAGAATGGACGTCTACTATAATACCCAAAAGCTCTTTTGGAGTTAACTCGGGCATCAGGCAACTCTCCCATTATTTGCTGCTGAGTTCTTGCTCTCTGACGAACATATGTGACACACGCCTTGACACAAGCCTTCACTGCATTCTTTAACCCAACAATCCAATACGTCGTTCGCAAATATGACATCATTAGCTGAATGCCTCCGTGCAATGTCTTTTGATGAGCTTCACGTGTTAGAAGCAGTCCAATGTGTTCTTTTCCTGGTATAATAATAGGATGTTTCGTCTCAAATGATATTTTCGCTTTCTCCAAACGACCTCCAACTCTCAACAACCCATTCTCATCCATAAATGGGGTAAGTGTAACTAGTTTTTTTTCTTTCCAACCCTTCCGTTTGTTTCTAAATCTTTGATTTCCTTTCCATACGCTTTCCTTTGATAGTACTTTATAGCTTTATCTAAAATATCATCTAATTCTTCTGCTGTTAGATATTCTTCTTTCATATTTTCTCCTGTAGCTATCAACTTGAAGAATTTTCTAGAATAAGCTAAAACTCTTTTCATCCTGTTCAAGGTAGAAAATCTTTCGTAGATAGTCTGTTCTTCTACTTCTGTGTGTAACACGACTATGTCTTTCTTTTTGCTCTCCAAATCAGTGTGTGGAATAGCAGTTCTCTCATAATTCGTAGGATCTTCACGTAGCCATGTCGGACCATTCCACCAAACTGAATTGTTTCTCAACTCTTCTGCCATTACTCCTCTCGAGGCAGGGTCTGCAGGATTATCTGCAGATTGTACATGTCTCCATTTGTCATTGTCAATCAGTTGCGTTATAGTCGATACTCTGTTTCCTACGAAAGTTTGCCATTTGTTTGGTTGTGATTGAAGCCATGATAAAACAACCATCGAATCAGACCATGCAAATACGTTGTTTTTTGGTATGTTGAGTAAGTTCATGACCTCGTTCAACAGGTTGGCAAGCAGCACCGCACCGAGTAACTCTAAGCGTGGTACAGATATTTGCTTTAGTGGAGCTACCTTTGTTCTCGCAGCAATCAAACTGACATTAACTTCTCCATCTTCGACAACTCGTAGGTATACAACTGCTGCATATGCAGCAATGGACGCGTCACAGAATCCGTGTAACTGTACGTCATCATTGCGTGATCTAGTCTTCAACCATCTTGGTATTCCTAATTTACTTAAATTGCTCCAGTCTTCTCTGTACTTCTCCCACTCTTCTACTAATTCCAGAGGCAATTCGTCATCCCAATCTAAGCTACAAAGCCACAATTTTTGTATCAAAATCTTTGCTTTGATTATGACAGGCGAAAGCCACCCAAAGGGGTCGAATAGTCGGGCAACATCTTGAATAGAATTCAACAATTGGTCTGAATTACTCGACCACTTTTGCATTTCAAACCCTCCTGACTGTAATATCTCATTTATCTCTGCACACATGGTTATTGCTTGGTCTACATTTTCAGCCCCAGTCATCAAGTCATCCATGTAGAAAGACGTTTTTATAATTTCCGTAGCTTGTGGATGCTTGTCACTCTCATCGTCTGCTAACTGATGCAGGGTTCTAACAGCCAAATATGGCGCTTATGCAGTTCCAAACGTAACTGTTTTCAACTTGTACTCATCTAGGTCTTTACTCGGATCATCTCGCCACACAATACATTGCAAATTTGCGTGTTCATCGGTCATCTTCACTTGGCGGTACATTTTGACTATGTCGCCAATTATTAAAACTGCGTGAGCACTTGACAATACTAATTTATTAGCATAGACAAAACACTGACATTCATAAATGTGCCATAGACACCATTTGTTTTCTTTGTCCTATTTTGATACTCTATTTTAACACCTCCACTTATCAAAATAATCTAAACATTATTGTAACAAGATATTATCATGAAACATTTTGAATGCCTAATTTCTTTACAAAATAGTTATGCTTTGCATTCGGTAACCCTTTGGTCAATAGATCCGCTGGCATTTCAGATGTTGGCAGATAAACAATTTTAACAAGATTGTTAGCAACAACTTGTCTTACAAAATGGTGACGGACATCAATGTGCTTAGTCCGTTTGTGGAATAAAGGATTTTCTGACAACTTCTGAGCACCTTGATTATCGTTGTACAGAATAATCTCATTATTTTGATTTAATATTTCTGACAATAAATTTTTTAAATATATTGCCTCTTTACAGGCTTCTGACAATGCCATGTATTCTGCCTCTGTACTGGATAATGCTACTGTTTGCTGTTTTTTGCATTCGTAGGATATTACCGTTCCAGATAATTTGAAGCAAAATCCAGTATAGGATTTTCTATCCACGGTATTTGAGGCCCAGTCGGCATCCACAAAACCTACTAAATTGCTATTGTCATTTGTAAATTTCAATCCATAGGATTTAGTTTTCTGCAAATATTTTAATATTCTTTTTACATGTTTCCAGTGAGTTGATGAAAAACAATTATTAAACTGGCTTAAATAGCTGACACTATAAGAAATATCCGGACGAGTTAAAACAGATAGATACATGAGGCTTCCTATCAGCTGTTGATAAGGATAATCCTGGCAAATAACGTCTGATTTTTCTAACTTTAGATTAATTTCAATGGGGGTGTCAACACCCTTACAATGTGCCATATTAAATTTATTTAGAACATGGTCAACAAATTTTTCTTGATCTAAGGATATACTGCCATCTTCATAAACTTTCACCCTCATACCTAAACAATTTTTCAGTTGACCTAAATCTTTAATCTTAAAATTCGCCATTAAATGTTTTTTTAACTCCTCTGTCATAGAGCTACTATTGGAAAATATAAAGAAATCGTCAACAAAAACAGTTATTATAATCTGTTGGTTTTTAACCTTTTTACTATATAAACAAGGTTCTAGTTTTGACTTTACATAATCCAACCCTATCAAACATTCATCAACTCTTTTATTCCATTGTCTAGCTGACTGTTTCAGGCCATAAATAGCACGTTTCAATTTGAGTACACTATTGCTTTTACATTGTAAATTAGGAGGTACTTGCATATACACATTTTCATCGAGATGACCATTTAAGAAAGCTGTAGTGACATCAAGATGGGAGATTTTATAATTTAATTTGACACTTAAAGCAAATAACATTCTTAGTGTTGAGTACCTAAGAACAGGTGCATATGTCTCTTTATAGTCCACACCTTCTTTTTGTGTAAATCCTTTAGCTACTAAACGAGCCCTATATCTCACTTTGTCATCACTGTCAAATTTTTTCTTAAAAACCCACTTACACTGTACCACTCTATCTGCTTCCTTACTGTCTACAATTTCCCAAGCTTCATTCTCTTCAAAGCTTTTCAGTTCATCCTGTATCGCCTGTAACCATTGGTTTCTCTCAGGCCCTTCTAAAGCTTGCTTCAAAGTGAGGTCTGATGCATCGTCTATATCATTCTCCGAGTAGCAGACACCACCAAAACCATATCTGTTAGGTGCACGGCGTTCTCTGAGAGATCTAAATCCCTGGTTCTCTGCAACCTGAGTCTCTACAGCATCCTCATACTCACTCGGCATATAGTCTGAAGACAAATCATTCATGGACTCTTCTGTCAATGTACAATCTGAGTCCCCCACTGAATCCTGCAGAATCTGGGTGTCTCCTGATGTTTTATCCATCTCAGACTCATTTTTATTCTCTTCAGAAGTAATATCCATCATAACCGACTGTTTCTCCATGATAATTATATCTCTACTTGTGAAAATTCTTTTCTTTTTTGGATCATACAATCTGTAGCCTTTAATATTATCAGGATATCCTAGTAGTATACATTCAATGGACTTTCTGTCCCATTTGGACCTTTTCTCTTTGTTGACATGGACCATGACAGGGGATCCAAAAATCCTTATGTTGCTCAGATCTGGCTTAACACCTGTCCATAACTCATATGGTGTTTTGCCATCTAAAACTGAAGAAACAATCCGATTATGTAAGTATACAGCCGTATTGCAAGCCTCCGCCCAGAACTTCTTGTCCAGATCAGCGTCATAAAGCATGCACTTAGCCTTTTCAATAACCGTTCTATTCATTCTTTCACATAATCCATTTTGTTGAGGTGTATAAGGGTTGGATTTTTGGTGCACTATTCCGAATTTCTTCAAGTAATCATCAAACGCTGTATTACAAAATTCCTTCCCGTTGTCAGTTCTGAAGGTTTTCACTTTTCTATTAGTTTGGTTTTCTGCCATTGCCTTGAATTCCTTAAAGTATTTCAACGCTTCATTCTTATGTTTTAGAAAGTAAATGAAGGTCATCCGGCTGAAGTCATCGACAAACAATAGAAAGTAGGATGCGCCTCCTAGTGAAGTTGCCTCCATTGGCCCACAAAGGTCACTATGTACAACATTTAGCAATTCTGTACTCCTTGTGTCACTACTTGTAAAAGGTAATCTGCACTGCTTACCTTCACAGCATGTCTTACATGTTGATTTACTTATGGTGAAATTTTCATCATAACTCATTCCTTCAACTGCGTTTTTGGTTTTCCTTAAACTATCACTGTTCAGGTGGCCTAATCTGCGATGCCAAGTAAGATCCGAAGTAGTCACTGCAGCTACCAAACATTCTTTTAGATTCAGTTTATAAACACCATTTGTCAACGAAGCAGTAGCAACCAGTTCACGTTTTCTATTGTAAATATGACAACTGTCGTCCGTGAAATGCACCTTGTTGCCATTTTGAATCAATCTGCTTACTGATATGAGGTTAGTTGTCAAGTTTGGTACACAGTAAACATCTTCAATGTTTATTTCAAATTCACTGTCTTTAACTGAGGTTACAACCTTAACATCGCCAGCACACGTAACGGAAACAGTTTCTTGATTTGCAACCATTATTTCTTGTTGAACTTTCCGATATCTACTAGTGATCCAATCTACATTGGCAGTTAAATGCACACTAGCACCGGAATCAATATACCAGTCCGTTTTGTTGAAACTGCCGCTCAAGAATACAGCTGAGAACGCATTAGTCTGCTTACGGTCTGCATTTTTGTTGAACTTGGGATTATTCGAGCACTGTGATCGATAATGTCCAGTTTGTTTACATCGATAACATCTGACACTGACAGTTTTCGAGTTGACGTTTTCATTTTGGTATTTGACGCCATCTTTGCCAGTGTTGCCACTCATAGACGCACTTGATTTCGACTTGTTCTGTTGGTATTTCCTTGACACTGCGAGCGCGCCATCTACATTGTCTATACTTCCGGTTTCCATGTCTAGAAGCTTGCTTTTAATGGCGTCCGCTGTTACTTGAATGCCCGAATGCTCTATCGCCATAATCATGGGAGAGAACTTCTCTGGTAATCCAGCTAGTAGCAGCGAACCAATCCATTCGTCGTTTATTGCAAATCCTGTTCCACATAGTTTCTGACCCGTCTCTATTATTTGCGTTACATAAGAGGTCATGGAACTGCAATTCTCCAATCGAATAGATATCAAGTTTCGTAATAGACTGATCCTTCTAGTAAACCCAGAATCGTCGAAGAGCGACTTGAGTTTTTCCCACAGCTCCTTTGTAGTTTTAACGGTCTTGATGTGAACATATAACGATGAGTCTATAGTGAGTACAAGCTTCGCTTTTGTCTTCGCGTCGTCTGCAGCTGATACAACAACTTCTGTACCACTTTCATCTCGTTCGGTCTTGATACACTTCATCATCCCTTCGAGTATTAAAAAGTTTTCTGCCGCGAACACCCATTCGTCATAGTTCTCACGACCACGCAACTTTGGCACGTTTATAATGTAATTCGCCGCCATTACGACAAAGCGAACGAACCGAGCACCGGCACCCACGTAGCAAAATACAGTTTTTTACGCGGAAACTGGCCGAACCAATTTGGAAATATCGATAAACGATCGAACTGTAACAAATTACTTAATTACTTTCACGATTGGCCGCTCAGAATAAAAGTCTGGTCCCATAACCTATTAAAACTGCGTGAGCACTTGACAATACTAATTTATTAGCATAGACAAAACACTGACATTCATAAATGTGCCATAGACACCATTTGTTTTCTTTGTCCTATTTTGATACTCTATTTTAACACCAATGACACAAATCTCGTGTCCTCTCCAGCGTGTTATCAAGCTTCGAAGATCTGGTTGAAGTGTAGGGCCAATCATCATACAATCATTCAACGACTGTCCGTTTGGAACCTTCGCTGATGCGTCAAATACTACCCTGACTTTAGTAGTATCTTTGTCTCCTCTCAAGACTGCGTGATGGGGTAAGTACACACAATTTTCTTTATTTTCAACTCTTATCATGTGTCCTAAATCTTTATACTCCTCAATAACCTTTGAATATTCTGCTTTCAGATCACCGTCTCTCTTAAACCTCTTCTCTAATTGCATGAATCTTGTAATTGCTATCTGTTTTGTATTTCCACATGACCTTACTGTTTCTTCCAGGCTCTCTTTTAGCGGTAGCTGTACTGTGTACCTTCCTGATTCATCTCTAGTTGTAGTTTGTTTGTAAATTTCTTCACATTGTTGCTCTTCCTTGCTCAAAACTCTTTTATTTGTGTATATGTCATTCTCTATCTCCCAAAACTTCTTCAGGAGATCGTTATCGTAATTTACTCTTACATGCAGGCTTACTATATTCTCTTGACTAGTAGCGTTTTCTCGTCTCATGTCACCCGATAAAATCCATCCTAAATGAGTGTTCTGTGCGACCACTCCATTTGACCCTTTTATTAGCCCTGTTTCTATTATCTTGCTGAATACATCTGCTCCAAGTAGCAAATCAATTCTACTTGGCTTACCAAATTCAGGATCGGCTAATCTAAGGTTGTATAGTTGCGCCCAATCGCAACCTTTGATTTCTCGTGATGGCAGACTACTTGTCAGTGATGAGAGTACATATGCTCTCACTTGTATAGTGAAGGTTCTCTCGCTCCTCGATTGTAGATAAAAATCAACCATGTGATTGATCTTCTGCTCATTGTTTCCTTCACCAATGCCTGTGACTACGCCGTTGATTTTGGTTCTCCTCAATCTCATTAGCTGAACCAATCTCTCGGTTACTAGCGTAGCTTGTGATCCCTGGTCAACTATCGCACGGAAGATATGTGTTTGTCCAGTCTCTGATTTTATGTCTACCAATGCCGTTGCTAGCAAAGCATTCTGACCGGGTTGCTCGTCTCTGGAGAAGTGTGTAGCTACTCTCGGTTCCTTCTCCTTGTGGTCCCTTTGTGTATTGGTCTCGTTAGTTGCTTTCTCTGTATCTCTTTTCTTGTCAGTGTGTAGTAAAGTATGATGTTTTCTCTTACATATTTTGCAGGTTGTGGTTTGTCGGCATCTCATCGCGGAATGGTTTGGTATCAGACAATTAAAACACAATCCAGATGTTTGTACAAATTTGCATCTCTCTTCAACTTGTTGTTCGCTGAATTGCTTACAATTGTGGATGTAATGATTCTCGTTGCAGAAAGCACATTTCAGTTCCACAGTGGTGTGGAAGGTTTTAGGTTTTCCCTGTTTCCCGCTCTTTGTATTTTCTACCATTTCTAGGGTGCGAAATCTTGTTTCCAAGAACGATTTCAATTTCTCAAATCCCGGTAGCTCTTCGGTACTCTCGTTACTAATAGATTCTTCCCATTGTTTGTGAGTTACCGGATCTAATTTAGAAACAATTATGAAGATGACAATAGCATCCCATTCGTGTGTGGGTAGGTCTAGATTGTTCAGGGCGTTAAGGCATTCCACTGACGTATCTAATAGTTGTTTTAGTTGCTCAGCCGATTCTTGAGTCAGTGACTTTTGTCCAAAGAACTTCTTAAAAATGTTGTTTGCGATGTACCGTTTATTGTCGTACCTCTTCTTAAGAATGTTCCAAGCTTCTGCATAGTTATTGTCTGTGATAGGTACTTGGCGCAACAATGCTTCTGCTTCACCTGATAGACTACTCTTCAGGTAATGTAGTTTTTGTACATCTTCTATCGTATCATTTCTATGAATTAAAGCCATGAATAGATCGTGAAAGGATTGCCACTCTGTGTAACTTCCAGAAAATGTCGGTATTGTAATTCGTGGGAGCTTGACTTCAGTACTCTGTCTCTCTGGTTTCTTTCGTTCATTCCCAGATGAGAAAAGATTGAATTTCGTTTTTAACTCACCCTTGTACGAATAGTACGTTTCTTCGCAGCTATCATACACATCGTCCTCAAAATAACTATATTCCGCTCTACTTGCCTTCTCAACATTTGCCGCTAATTCTATGTGACCCGTTTTAAAAGACTCCCAATATGTCTCCAATGTTTCCAATCTGCTTTCTAGGTAGGTCACTGTAATTCTCTCTTTCGGCGATTTTTTATAGTTTGCATATGCCCTTTTAATAATTTCGAACGTCTCTTCTTGTACAGATACTTGTTTATCAATGTCCGCCATTATTTAACACTTGGATTTAATAGTCCAAAACAAAGAAAATAAAGTTCTTTCAACAATTCACTAAGTTTTTTACGAATGTCAATTTATTTTAAGAAAAGTTCTATGTTCCAAAGCACTGTAATTTTTCTAAGTTAAAATGTCCAATTTTTCTAAGTCCAAATTCACTGCAAATTTTCTAAGTTAAAAAATGACCAAGTTTTTCTAAGTCCAAATTCAATGCAATTTTTCTAAGTCCGAAATCTTCGTAATTACGCTAAGTCCAGGCAAATCTGGCTCACTAAGGACCACTTTGTAATTGTACACTTGAGAATAAAACACTGACACTTATACTGATACTCACATTTATTGACTCGAGATACAATACACTTTATATTATTATTACTTTTTATGAGACATCATTTCAAAGTCCCGGAGAACCTAGTAGCCGGCACGGCACTGGTCTATACCGCGATGCATATGACCAGCAGCGTCATCTATCGAACTCGTGCGAAACGTTTCTACACGCTGTCACTTAGTACAAAAAGAATGATTTTGTACAATTATAATAAGTGTAAACGTAATTTTAGTATTTTTCTATATGTATATTTAGATTATTGCTTGATTTTTAAATAGTGTACAAGTGCAGGCCGAATTCGAAACATATATTTTTGCTACGACAACGTTGCGAGCTATCCATGACCTTTTTGGGACCGTCTATCGGACAGCGGTTTTTTAAACGTCGCGTCTCTCCCGCCCGTGCAGGCGCGGCTCTATCCAGTGATCTATAACATGCTATGCTTTACACGACAGTTGCCGGTCTCGGTCGATCGCTCACAGTTGTCTCGTACTTTCTACTGGACACTGGCTCGTGGTGGGGGGTGGGGGGACAGCGTCACGTCACGCTGGCTGCGCGGGAGTCGAGGTAGCGCCAACTAGCGCCAAGTAACAGGGTGCCGAGGCTGGAGACACTTTGATAATGAAACATTTTGATGAAGACAAAATTCTTCAAAAAGAACAGAAGTAATTGATAATTGTTTAAATTATCGTGGTATTGGGGAGGGTAGAGCGCGATAATGTAAACAGTCGGACTACCCACCAGCTCGACTCTTCAATTCAGTTGGTCCATGATCAGTCTGGGTTCAATCCTGGCTATAAATAAGCCTATAAGCTATAGAGTTGGATAGTAGGGACTAGCTTCTCATCTCACTTCCTCACTAAACATAACACGTAAGAGTGAAAGGACTAGAAACAGTGCGCCATCACATGAGATTGTTTAGCTCAGTTGTGCAGAGCGTCAGTCCTTGAACAATCGAGGTCTGGGTTCGATTCTGGCTCGTACCAATGAGTTACAATTTGTTATCTATGTACGAACGATAAAAATCATTACAATTGGCTTTTCGGTGAAGAAAAACATCGTGCGAAAGTCTGCCCACTGCGAAGAAATTCAAAGGTGTGTGTGAAGTCTACCAATGCGCACTGGTCCCGCGTGGTGTACTATGTCCCATACACTCTCTGTAGGAGTGTAGGCCTGAGACCCGGCAGTGGGGACATGTATAAGCTGTTGATGAGATACACAAAATTTCAACTGTCTAACTATCACGGTTCATGAGATACAGCCTGGTGACAGATGGACAGCGGAGTCTCAGTAATAGGGTCAAATTTTACCCTTTGAGTACGGAACCCTGACAGCCAGGAAGAAGAAGGCAGTATAGTAAGGCATTGCGGCCATGAACGAGGTCATCGACCGCATCTCTACGTGCGCGCACGCAAATCTTGCAGCCAGCGCCGATGACCTGACCCCTGCCACAGATTAATGTAGTTCTACGAACAGAATGGAAGTTCATTACCTTCCACCGATCCGCGATACCTCTCCTGCCCCGCGAGAGACTGAGGCAAACAGTGGCCAGTACGTATGGCGCGCGCGGACTCACACATGCGACGTTTGTTACAAGTTTCCAGCCTGTGCCTCTACACTACATCATCATCAGCCGGGAAACGTCCACTGCTGGACATAGGCCTCCCTCAAGGTACGCCACATCGCCCGGTCCCGAGCCACCTGCATCCAGCGACTCCCCGCGACTCTAACCAGGTCGTCGGTCCATCTAGTAGGGGGACTCCCTGGTACGTGGTCGCCACTCGAGAACCTTTACTTTACCGGTTATCGGTTCTTCGAGCGATGTGGCCTGCCCATTCCCACTTCAGCTCACTGACTCGTCGAGCTATGTCGGTGACCTTCGTTCGTCTACGGATTTCCTCATTCCGGATTTCATCACGTAGAGAAATTCCGAGCATAGCTCGTTCCATTGCTCGCTGAGTGACTTTGAGCTTGTTTATTCGTCCCACAGTAAAGGACCACGTTTCGGTTCCGTATGTCATCACTACACTACATGGCTCTTTAATAATGGTATGGATTCTTTCGAATACTGATCGAACCAAGTCTGACATTAGCAACTTTAAATGATGACGATGCGACTTGGCATTCATCTCTGGTGGTAAGTGACGATACGGCGAGTTTGAGGCGGATACCTATACGCCTCAAACTAACGAGTCGCTGCCTCAGATAATTGGCTGGGGATGTAGAAACATGGACGCTCACATTGGGGCTTGTCCACCGCTTTAAAGTTGCACAGCGAGCGATGGAGAGGGCTATGCTTGGAATCTTCTTTTTTCGTGTAAAGGTGATTAGCAACCCAATTGGTCTTGTCAAATTCTACCTACATAGTGCCTTGTGACCTTTATACCTCGGTGCTGCCAGTGCCAGGTCTTCTTGGCTGCATGGAGCTGGACACAGCGAACACTGTAGGAGATGTGCGGTTGTCTGTCTCTGGCCGCAGACACAGTTCGCGCTAGTTCCCAGAGGCAGAAATCCCCATTTCTTCATGTGTGCATGCTTGGAATATCCTTGCGCGACAAAGTCAGGAATGATGAAATCCACCGACGTACAAAGGTGACCGACATGGCTACTCGAATAAGCAAGCTGAAGTGGCAATGCAGGCCACATTCGACGAACAGACGGTCGATGGAGCAGAAAGATTCTCGAGTGAAGACCTCGGACCGGGAGACAGGGGGTGGGACGGCCTCCAGCCCGCTGGAGATAGCGGGAAGCGAGTGGATAAGGACGGAGGACCGGAAGGAGTGGCGCACGTTGGGAGAGGCCTATCTTCAGCAGTGGAGAGACACGGGCTGATAAGTCAAGTAGAAACATACGCAGCTAATCAGATGACCACAGCAAATGCCCTGCCCTCGAGTGTCCAGCTGTGGACACCAACAAACAAAAGGAAGAACAAAGTTCTCAGAATAAAATAAAACACATATCGACAACGTAGTCTTAATCGTGTCTCTGTAAATAACTTTATGGAAATAAATACGTAAACAATAAATAAAAAAAGTAAAATATCGTCAGGTTCTATACATATGAATAGATAGAGGTTGTCGACCTCATACACATGTATACATGGTGACAGGTAGGTGCGCGTGCGCACGGATAGTTAACATAACAACAGACCTCGACAATGACATTATCGGCGTTGTCACGGCGATTGACACGGTCATTGTCACACGACAGCTACTACTGCCTGTAACACCACGTCACAGAGCGATCGACAATCTGCGCAGGAGTCACAACCCACGAAATTTTGTTGTTGAATTCGTTAAATTCATTGAAAGGGCTTATTAAAGGTTAGGACGATCCTTGAAAATTTTTCAAGAAACGTATTTTCTGTGAGAGAACAAGTAAATGCGTTCAAAAAGAACTGGAAACCGACTTCAGTTGCCCTATTTTATCTCGCGCCATCGCCACGACATCTCTCCGCTATCTCGCCTACAACTGCCCCGCTGGTGTTCGATAGCTCCTCTTCTTATTACTTTCATTTACAGCAACACGATGCGACAGTTCCGCGCTGTACTAATATGAAACGTAAGATATCGTAGCATTTTCACTATTAATTAAATCTAGTCAATTGCGTGATTGAAAGATTCAAATTCAAAAAAACTTTATTGCACACAAAAAACAAAACATGATAGAAAAGAACAAGACAAGATGATTGGCTATTAGACAAGTAAATGCGTTCAAAAAGAAATGGAAACCGACTTCAGTTGCCTTAAAGGTCTACTTTTACTAAGGCAAATTTAAGATTTATATCGTTTTCTCATGGATGCCGTTGTCAGAACTGGACCAAATTGAAATGGGACCACACGGAAAGCACAAGCTTTCAAATAAAAAAAGAATCATCAAAATCGGTTCACCCAGTCGAAAGTTCTGAGGTAACAAACATTTTAAAAAAACATACTCCTCGTCCTTTTTGAACTCAGTTAAAAAGAAAGAAGCCGTGGTATCTCAGTTGTGTAGAGCGTCAGTCCTTGAACAATCGAGGTCTGCGTTCGATCCTGACTCGTACCAATGAGTTACAATTTATTATTTGGAATTCATGTACGAATGATAAAAATCATTACCATTGACTTCTCTGTGAAGGAAAACATCGTGAGGAAACCTGCACACTCCTGAGAGGAAATTCAAAGGTGTGTGTGAAGGACCCGCGTGGTGTACTATGTCCCATACACTCTTTGTAGGAGAGTAGGACTGAGACCCTGCAGTGGGGACATGTATAGGCTGTTGATGATGTTTTCTTTCGACGGACACCTTCGTGCGCTTTATTTAGCATCTTATATATATTTTTACATCCCTAGAGTGACCAACCATATCGATGTTATAATCCCGCTGGGACTCAAACCCGGGACTCCGTTTTGTAACCACAGGAGCGTGAGATGAGTCTGTGTGTATCCAAGCGTGAAGAGAGACCACAAGGTCAAGAGCTAGACAGACAGTGCCCGTTGTGTTTGTCTGTAGTTGTGTGGGTGGGAATTAAGAGCTATATTGTATGTTAAATTGACATAGCATGAGTTATTAAGTTGTCTACACGCTGCCGGTGCTAGTTTAGGTTGGTGGTAGGACATTTCTTTATGTCCACGGCTAGCTACCACGTTACCTAAGTCTGCCGCGAAATAGCAATGTTAATAGCACTCAGTTCAGTATGGAAGGTAGCAGAGCCAGCGCAATATTAGCTTCCAAGTGCAAGTACATTTAAAAAACTTAGTTGAACCGCCTCCATGGCCTTTTTAGACAGGGTGCTCAGGCTTTAGAAGGTATGCTGATGTCAAAGCGCCCATACAAACGTAGTCCAGTCATATGTTGAGTATTAGGCTATGAAAATCTATGAAATTTTCAAGACACAATCTAGAAACAAATATATGTGTCGGTGGTGAGACAGATTTTCGTTTAAATATATACTTCCAGAGTTGCAGGGCGTCAAAGAATTGTATTTTACGGTAATAAAAAGCCCCAACTTTGAACCAGATTTACAAGAGTATGAATCTATTTAGAACAATTTGGAAAAACCACCGACATCTGAAATTTCATTAGTATACTCACACTCAGTATACTATACTGTATTAAAAAAATGGTTACATAATATACTGTATCCTTCAAATGATCCCTGGACTACGAAACATCCAAATAACGGGTGGATAACTTCGCGTAGTGTATGCTGTCTCACCGTACGCGCTCGGGTAGGATAGGGCTCGGATAGGGACAGCTACAAACAACCCAAATTTGAACGCGGCCACGTGCTCTAACCAACATAGTCTCTTAAACTTGGCGATATACTTAAAAGTTCTTAGACTTAGGTAGTTCGCTCCCCACCGATCCGAGAAACCTCACCTCTCCCCGCAAGAAAGTGACCCGATTAGTGTTGTGTTTCGTGTTTACAAACGTCATCCGTTCGGTGTGTGCGAATAGGAACAGATATCACGACATTTGTTTGTGTCCGCCTTGTGTCTGAGGCTAGTCTTTTCGTGGAACAACAATTAACACTTTATTTGACCAAATCGAGACCAACAAGCCATGGTAGCTCAGTTGTGTAGAGCGTCAGTACTTGAATAATCGAGGTCTGGGTTCGATCCTGGCTCGTACCAATGAGGTACAATTTGTTATTTATGTACGAACGATAAAAATCATTACCATTGGCTTTTCGGTGAAGGAAAACATCGTGAGGAAACCTGCGCACTGTTGAGAAGAAATTCACAGGTGTGTGTGAAGTCTACCAATGCGCACTGGTCCCGCGTGTGTACTATGTCCCATACACTCTCTGTAGGAGAGTAGGACTGAACCCTGCAGTGGGGACGTGTATAGGCTGGTGATGATGAGACCAACCAGAATGACATTAGTCCAGACAAGCCAAACACCAATCAAACTGTATTGCCGGCCGTGTGTGACAGTCACAGGGCATGGGTCACGCGGGCGCGGCATGGGCGTCACGGCGCGCGCGCTCGTCACGGCCTGCGCGTGCGCACACAGCTACAAACAGACTTCCAAAGATATATAATGGTCTACAAGTACCTTTAGATTATTTCAAATTGAACAATTCTATTGATACTCAACACTAGTCATTTTAATGACCAAATTTCGTGTATTGAAAAGAGATAACAATAGCCACTCTTGCACGTCTTGTAACACAGCGCCCCGGTTTTTGACAGGTGTAATGTTTGTTAGTTGTCCTGTAGGTTAACTAATTCATTGCTAGGAATCATCATCATCATCAACAGCCTATATACGTCCCCACTGCAAGGGCTCAGGCCTACTCTCCTACAGACAGTGTAGCTAGAAATAGCTTTTGCAAATTTTGACACATAATTTGCGACAGAGAATGTATGCCTATCTCATTCTCTCTTATGTCAGTTCAATGATGTTAGAAAGGTTGGAATATAGTCATGTGGATCCTGATTCATATCTATCTGTAACAAACTATATCCACGTCAAGTCGGGCATGCGTGAAAAATGAAGAATATCGTCAAAATGGTTACAAACTCTATTCTGTGGTAGATGACTTTAATTTCACACAAGCGCTTTCTGACTGCCGGTTGATTTAACAATCAGGTCTCGGGTTCTGCGAAGGAGCTGTTTTAACATCATATTTATGGATTATAAAAATATTTTTACTATAGGTCATCATTTAAAAAAAAATACATACAATTCAATGTATCCTCCAGCTTGAAAGGGGTCGTGTGTATATATATAGCATAAATACCTGCAACAAAGAATACATTTGTTAAAACAATGGAAACCGACTTCAATTGACCCTAAGTCTATTTTTACTAAGGCAAATTTAAGATTGATATCGTTTTGTCATGGATGCCATTGTCAGAACTAGACGAAATTAAAATTGGACCGCATGGGAAGCACCAGCTTTCAAATAAAAAAATAATCATCCAAATCGGTTGACCCAGTCAAAAGTTCTGAAGTAACAAACATAAAAAAATAACCGTCGAATTGTTAACCTCCACCTTTTTTTGAAGTCGGTAAAAATTATATATATGTATTAGTAAGTACATTAGCATGGTGGTGGGGTAATATGTCTTCGTCACGTAGTCAATATCAGAAATCCCGCGAGCTCTAGCTGTATACAAATTATGTCGCGCAACATTCAGCGCTATTTACTCACGGGTGGCAACACTGACGCACATTTGTAGTAAAAAAATTCTAAAAAGACTCCCCTTCGACTACCACGGCAAAAAGCTACTTTCTGTGTGTTTGTATGCTCTCCTCTACATGTCGCATTCCTCAACCGATCTGGACGAAACTTGGTATGTAGGTTGAACGAATTTTTAGAATTTTTCAGCCGTCGGGGATTTTTGATTGGAGACCCCTCCAATTTTTAAATAAAAATATTTCCTAAACTGGTCATTATTTTACATTTTATGTTATTGTTTTTGGGTGGCTTACAGCTATATACAGAGCATAGAGAGAAAAATAAATAAATAGCCATTGAGAAGCCTCCACATATGGCTTTTGTATCAGTTAAACATTAACAATTATATGTATATACTTACTAATAAATAATATAAATACTTACATAATATTGAAACTAGATTCAAATAAATAAATAATAGCATCAATGATATCAAAAACATAAACAGGACAGCAAATGAGAATAATAATAGCTGAGTATGACAATATATTTACACAATAGACAAGAAGTACTCGCAGTTCCGGTAGTTCTTAGTCAGATAAATTTTAACCGTGCTTACATTACTGCAGAAGAGGTCTAAATTTGAATCCTACTAATATTATAAGTGTGAAAGTTTGGATGTTTAGATGTTTGGATGTTTGTGACGCTTTCACGGAAAAACTACTGAATGGATTTGAATGAAACTTTACAATAATATAGCTTATACATCAGAATAACATATAGGCTATAATTTATAAAGACATATTGTGTAAATTGTACAAAATCACACTTATAATATTAGTGGGATTACATGGGCAATTAGGGCATAACAAAAACGCGTTGCCTAGCAACCGACCATAGAATATGTAATTCGTATATACAAACTTTCGCGTTTATAATATTAGTGTGAAGACTATTTGAATGTACTACGTCAGATATTGAAATTTATTTTGTTTCTTTAAACTATTAGCCTACGTAACAGAATAAACACTATTTTGTACCTTATGCTGGAAATGGAGATAGATGCCTTCTATGCCTATCGAACAAGTAGAATAAATCCTGAAGTACACGCGGACAAAGTCGCGGGCGGAAGCTAGTATTACATATATTACATTGAACGAGTTGCATGCTAGCCTTATGAAAATGTTTTTGTCGTTTTTTAATTTTACTTTACACAACCTGCCATGCCTGCCGGCCTGTAGCCATTAAGACACGGTATTAGTATTTTTTTCCTTTTGCTGTTTATTCAGAGGGTATGCTGTTGTCAAAGCGCCCATACAAACGTAGTCCAGTCATATTTTGAGTATTAAGCTATGAAAATCTATGAAATTTTCAAGACACAATCTAGAATCAAATATCTGTGTCGGTGGTGAGTCAGATTTTCGTTTAAATATATACTTCCAGAGTTACAGGGCGTTAAAGAATTGTATTTTACGGTAATAAAAAGCCCCAAATTTGAACCTGATTTACAAGAGTATGAATCAATTTAGAACAATTTGGAAAAACCACCGACATCTGAAATTTCATTAGTATACTGTATTAAAAACATGGCTACATAATATACTGTATCCTTCAAATGATCCCTGGACTACGAAACATCCAAATAACGGGTGGATAACTTCGCGTAGTGTATGCTGTCTCACCGTACGCGCTCGGGTAGGATAGGGCTCGGATAGGGACAGCTACAAAACAATGCAACCTTGAACGCGGCCACGTGGTCTAAACAGACCATCCTCTTCTTGCCACATCCGGCTTCCACTGCGAATGGCAGCGCATTTCATCGGGATGTGCCGGCGGGTGCCAAAGAGTATATAAATAGCTTAAGAATGTAAACAAATGTATGATGGATCACCTCGAAGATTTCTCGTCGGATGCTTCAAGAGATGAAGGCCAACAGGGCGTGTTATAAGCTTTATTACGTTGTAGCTTGTATAACTGTTCAAGCACCATGTGTGCGTGAGTGAATGAGTGAGCGTATTGAATGTACCCAATCCTGTAAGCCAGCCAGAGCCTAATTATGTATAAATAAATATTCATCAACAGTCTATACACGTCCCCACTGCAAGAGCTCAGTCCTACTCTCCTACAGAGTGTATGGGACATAGTACACCACGCGGGACCAGTGCGCATTGGTAGACTTCACACACACCTTTGAATTTCTGCTCAGGAGTGTGCAGGTTTGTTCACGATGTTTTCCTTCACCGACAAGCCAATGGCAATGATTTTTATCATTCGTAGATAGATTACAAATTGTAACTCATTGTTACGAGCCAGGATCGAACCCAGACCTCGATTGTTCAAGGACTGACGCTCTACCCAACTGAGCTAAACAATCTTGTGATGGCGCACTGTTTCTAGTCCTTTCACTCTTACGTGTTATGTTTAGTGAGGAAGTGAGATGAGAAGCTAGTCCCTACTAACCAATTCTATAGCTTATGGGCTTATTTATAGCTTTACTATTATATGTATGCATGTGTGCCTATACATACAGATGCAGCGGTGTACTATGGTCGTAGATCTCTCTGCGCGCGAGTGTTTATGTTTTCTTATTTATATTACAAAGTATTATATGAACTGCGCGGGAGTTGATTAACTCTCCGCTTCTGACGGAGATGGCGTCTCCGCTGTGAGCTGGCTTTTTATGCGTTTGTACTTGGCCTTCATCTCATCCGATGGTAAGTGACGTTGGATGGAAAGCGTGCACATCCAAAAGCTTAAACTTGACGCCCTAAGGCTTCAAAATTTTGTTGTTTCTCCTAGAGTCAGACAGGGCGCTAGAAAGAAAACCAAGGATAGGGGACCCCTACCGCCCATTCCCCCTTACGTTCCCCGCGCTTGTGTTCAGCTGTAAATTCGCATCATAATTTTGTAGTTTTTTTGTCTGATTTTCGTAGTTTCGTTTTCATTTGAAAACCACAAAATCAATTTCGAAAAATCCTTTTTCGTGTGAAACTACATAGTTTAATCAATATCTGGAATAGGGTTTGACTTAAATCTAAACCATATTTTGGTCGTAATATTCAGCCGAACTGAACAGGGTTTTGGTGGTCTACAATGCAACACTTACACTCGTTCTATTTTCTTTATAATAACATTTCAAGAGTCATAAACTAATTGAAGACTAAGATATATCTCATCTTATTATATTTGCCAAATTGTATGATGATGCAACGTGTTATTCAAAAATAAGGACGTAACTGCGTTTGTATGGAGACTAGAGCTTGCTGAAGACTCATGGGAGACAAGGCAAGTTAGCGGATGGAAAGAAATGTCCTAGTGTTGTATGTCATCTAGAAATCTACAGCGTGCGGGTACTGTACAATTCGTAGATATTAAATTACAAAAGCGATGTTCCAAATTCGCCCTGCACTTGTACACTATTTAAAAAATAAAGCAATAATCTAAATATGTAAAGAAAAATACTAGAATTACATTTCTGCATTTATTTTAATTGTACAAAATCATTCTTTTTGTACTAAGTGACAGCGTCAAATGTCATTTTATTGACGCCATCTTTGTTTTCAACGTCAAGTCTTACCTGTTTCGTGCGTTTTATATATTTTTGTACAAACAAACTAAACCGAAATATACAAAAATGGTAGCTAAATCACTTTTATTTGATAATGGCCTTTTAAATTAATAAGTGTACAAGATCAGGCGTTGGCGGTATACATTCGGGGAACGTATCATTTCGTGCAGTAACTTCTTAAATGAAATTAATACATAGAAAAGAGGCAAACCTATAAACGCTGTATCACAGAACACGTTATTTCAGCCAGTATTTACTTTAATACAGTTGTGTACTTTTATGTATTTTAAGATCAAAGCCGTAAGAGCAATCGAGAGTTGGGCGAGGTGGCCAGTACGCTGGCAAAAAGAAAAAGAATTGAACTCTTCTATTTTCTTGGATACTAGAACAGATCAACAGCGACCTGGATAGCTGCAACACCACTCGCAGCGACGGTTTGCCACTTTCTAAACTGTGTTGCTATTTATTATATTACACAGCGACTAAAGAATATTGAAGTGCGGTTGACGTGGCTGTCAGGAAGCCCGCGTGCTACTAAGAAGATTTTAACAGCCCCTCCCTTTATATATCATTGATACTGCAAAGACATTTAATATTAATAGACCGGACAAAGCAAACAAACATTTTGATCCTAAACTTATTACCAATTGGTAATTACCAATTGGTAATTACCAATTGGTAATAAGTTACTCAATCTAGTGTCACATCACGTCACGCGGCCGTACAAGACATTTGACGTACCATTGACTTTTGAGATCAAAATGTTTAAACGAAACGTTTCCCAATGACCGCTCTATAACCTATTACTATATTTAAATCTCTCTGTGATACTGACAATGAAATGATCACTTATGTACATACTAGAAGGATTAGATCACTTAAACAAACTATGTCTTAAAAATGTACTACATGAAAAGATTTGTTTTAAATTCGGCCTGAACTTGTACACTATTTAAAAAATCAATTAATAATCTAAATATGTACAGAAAAATACTAGCATTACATTTTTGCGTTTATTTTAATTGTACAAATTCTGTTTGTACTAAGTGACAGCGTCAAATGTCATTTTATTGACGCCATCTTTGTTTTCAATGTCAAGTGTTAAACCTGTTTCGTGCGTTTTATATGTTTTTGTACAAATAAACTAAACCAATTCACAGTAGTAGTATGTAAACTGAACTTAAAAGGAAAACTATCACGACTAAGGTGGCTTCACAGGTGAACGAGTAATAGTCGAACAAATTGACATATGCTTGGAGATGTCAAAATGAAAATTTCGTACAAATTCCATTCAAAATACTTTTAATTGGACGTTTGAACTTATTGTAAAGGTAAACTACGGAACTCTTCACTGCTCGTGGTCCGACACGCACTTGGCTGATATTTTTCATTCATAAAGAACATACGGTTCATGCAGCCAGATTGTGGAACTCGCCTCACACTGTACGCGACAGCAAAACTGTTTCCGCCTTTAAGAAAAACGTCAAGGAACATGTTCTATCACTATAAGTTCATAAGTTAATATATAATTATAGTATGTAAAGTATGTATTATTATTTCTATATATTAGTTTGTTTTGTATCTCGTATTTATGTAATCGTTTATCATATTTATTATATCGTACACGCCTAACTGCCCCCCTTTCTTCAATATTTCTCCTTAACCTAGGACTGCTGGAAGAAATTTCTTTTAGAAATAAGCTGTTCCTTTTGTATATATTTTTTGTGTTTTTTCTGTTTGTTATTTTCCGTGTACAATAAACTGTTTAGATAAATAAAATAAATTAAATAAATAAAAAACATACGAGCTTTTGCTGGTAACGACGTGAACGTAATACAAACAAACCAGCTCGCTTTCGCAATTATAACAGGCTGGATATAAAGCTCTGCCTATGAAGGTCAGACAGACTATATGAGGAAGGTGTCTAGTTCAACTTACTTTAGGAAGTTGTACGTTCCACTTCCCCCCGGGACGGTCGCGGAGTTCCCTGACGCGAGCGGCTGCGGGGGAACTAGCGATTACAAGAACGCTATATTATTTATTAAAGCGACCGCAAGAATTTGTACAGCGATTCTAAGAAGAGAATGAAGTGACAAGGGACGTTGTATATCCTAGTTGGCCGAAACAATGTCCTTGCGGCCTCCATCTTGAAATTTTAATAACGGACACAAATTAAATATACCTAGAGGTAGGAGAAATAGCAAGACAAACTTCAATCTGAGGGTTCCGGGTTCGAATCCAGCCGTGTACCTATGAGTTGTTTTTCAATTCGAGTACATTATCCGATTGCTTGACGGTGAAGGAAAACATCGTGAGGAAACCTGCATGTCTTGAACAGGCATGTGAAGTCCGCCGATCCGCACTGGTCCCGCGTGGTGGACTATGTCCCATACACTCTCTGTAGGAGAGTAGGACTGAGACCCTGCAGTGGGGCATGTGTAGGCTGTTGATGATGATGACTATGTAAATGGATCAAAATTGTATAATTATTATCTACCTTAGTGGGAATTCTCTCAGAAAGCTTCTTTACAAAAATTTTTCATAATCTTAATCTTTTAAAATATAACAGCTGGCTTTGGTAAGTAATTATCTAAAAATAGGAGATGAAATTATAGTGTTGCGAAATGAATATCATTAGCGTAAACCTTTATAGTTAGCTACAATAGCAGTTACGCAGCTAATGGTTCATAGATGGCGCTTTGAACAATAATCGAAAATAGTGTGTAAAAATGTAAATTGTGATTCACTGTGAAGTTGTATGTTAATATACTCATTTCGCGACATCACAATCTGCACAAAGACAGCTATTCTATTTTAAAAGATTATAGTAAAATAATTGTAGTATTAAATTTTTATCAACGAAAAAAAATGTAATAAAAATAATTCTACTACTAAGGGTGAATTATTCTAGGGGATGAATGCTGGCGTTTAGAGCAATTGAAGTCGGTTTGTAGTTCTTTTTGAACACGTTAGTTCTAAACAACGAACGAAAAAAACTAAAGTTATCAATATTACTATTATTATTAAAGAGCTCCATATAAACCTAAAGTGCAAACTGTTTAATACCTGCATACTACCTGTCCTTACATATGGGTGTCAATCATGGTCCCTAAATCAGGAGACCTTAAACAAACTAGCAACTTGCCAGTATGCCATGGAAAGGAGTATGCTAAATATTAGAAAGTCTGACAGAGTAAAAAAAGTCCTCATTAGAAACAAAACAAAAACTACCGATGTAATAAACAAAATCAAAAGACTCAAATGGCGATGGGCTGGCCACATGGCAAGAGGACACGAAAAATGGAGCAAAAAGGTGACATGGTGGTACCCAAGGGAAGGCAAGAGAAAGAGAGGTCGACCACAGAAAAGGTGGGACGATGATGTTAGACAAGTGTCAGGAGTCACATGGAACAGAGTGGCTCAAGAAAGAAAGGAATGGAAAAGGTTGGAGGAGGTCTATGTCGAATGGCAAGCAGATTTAGGAAAGATAACGAAGCAACAAATATTAGATTAAATTGTTTATTCAATATAAGATTTCAATGTTAGTTCGTTACATAAGAATCAAATGTGAAATGTGATCTGAATAAAAGGCTATATTATTATTATTATCAATATTACAATGAATGAGTTAATTTTGTAATAAAACAATTTTTATTGTATAGTCTTACGAAAACGAGTACTCAGCGCCCGTTCTATAAACATTGTCTTTAGGGGGTCGAGGGGGCGGCGGGCGTTGAGGTCCACCGAGTTTTGTTGTACACGGGCATTGTTGATGCAGTTTTGTTGTTGAACGTCGACCGCCTGCTCACTGCGGCTGCGAACCTCAATGCTGCGTTGTAATACCGTAATGTACTGCATTCTTTAATTATGTCGAAGGAAGCTTCCTTGTTCCTTAGATATGAGAGTAAGGCCGAAATATTTAGGCCCTAGATTTATTTTTGCGAAACTTCTTTTGTTTCGAGCATCGAGTAGAGTTTATGAATACGAGAAGTATTTATATACCACAAATATTTCAAGTGCTTTTGTGGGACAATGGTCCCCGTTATTATTTTCATTTATGGACTCGTGGGAGTCGTTTTTAAGAGGCTATGTTGGTAAGACCACGTGGCCGCGTTCAAGGTTGCATTGTTTTGTAGCTGTCCCTCTCCAAGCCCTATCCTACCCGAGCGCGTACGGTGAGACAGCATACACTACGCGAAGTTATCCACCCGTTATTTGGATGTTTCGTAGTCCAGGGATCATTTGAAGGATACAGTATATTATGTAACCATTTTTTCAATACAGTATATTAATAAAATTTCAGATGTCGGTGGTTTTTCCAAATTGTTCTAAATTGATTCATACTCTTGTAAAACAGGTTCAAAGTTGGGGCTTTTTATTACCGAAAAATACAATTCTTTGACACCCTGTTACTCTGGAAGTATATATTTAAACGAAAATCTGACTCACCACCGACACAGATATTTGTTTCTAGATTGTGTCTTGAAAATTTCATAGATTTTCATAGCTTAATACTCAAAATATGACTGGACTACGTTTGTATGGGCGCTTTGACAACAGCATACCCTCTTAAAGTCCGCGCAGATGAAAATTAAATAAAAAATCAGATTTTGGTGATATTTTGCTAAGTAAAACTAAAATGAAAAAACACTACCGATACATGTGTCTGAAGCTTATTTATCTGTTTTTGTATGTGCTTACTTCGGCAGTAATTTTATTAACATTATACTAATTGACATGCAATGTAAACTAATTTTGTAACAATTAAATTCTTTATTAGGTATGTTTATAATATTCGCACACCTGTGGACAGGTTAAGTACATCGAACTAATTGAAATTACTATCTAAACACCGTGTAAAAAAACTATGTACTTGGCAAATAAATGTTTCCTTTCTTTCTTTCTAAGGTTCTGTAGGTCTTGTCCAAAGGACCTCCAATATCAATGACGTCATGTCGTAATAAATAATATAAAATGCAAAGATTGCAAGTCAGGTGTTCACAAGTACAACAATGCCGAACAAACCCGAACCGCGCCGGCCGCCATGTTGCCGCACTTCACCAACAAGTCCCTATCTCTGTCCCGCTCGCACCCGCGCTGTAGCCGGCGCGCGCGCAGAGCGGCAACGCGGCAGATGTGGGGTGCGCACCCCTGTTGTGTACCGTTTCATTAATTAATCTTTTAATCTACAAAAAAACTCTGACCAGCTGATGGACTTACTTTTCTTTAAAATAACATGTCATTTATTTGTGCAGAGGATTCTTGGCGCGAACTTGAAAAATGGTGGTTCATTGCAATTTTAGTAATTCGTTAATAATACTGTTATGTGTGTTTTGTGTTATAATGGTGTGATATAGTGCAAAAAGTGTCACGGACGGTGTTATAGTATCAATTACGCAAAATTGCGAGGGTTTCGACGCGATCGGAAGAGTTTACCATGTTGAGTACAATCGGCATATGGATTCTTTCGAATTATGTTGAAACCAAGGCTGGCCTTTGAAGTTCTCGTCAAGAATCGTCAAAAAAGCGATATAATGTACACATTATACATTTTATTGAGAAAACTGCAGAAGAAAATGAGAAAGAAGAGATATATTCAGAGTAGGTTGTATGGCTTTGTTCCATTGCCTTCCCATTCGTTCGGGAGAATTAAACTACTACTACTTTGTGCAAAGAATACGGGAGTCGACAGTCAAAGGTTTCTCGTTTAGCACTACCATTGGGATATGCACTTGTACCGATGAAAACTTCGAGAAAATCGTCCCGGAATGTGCCGATAGTTGCGATCAGCGCTAGGATTATTGCTCCTCGTGGTAGCGTGTAATGACAGTGTAATCGTGCAGTGTGCATTTTGGGACGAATCGGTAGTGCGTGAAGAGACAAAGTGATCGGATCATAGTGGGCCACATTCTACCTTCATAATGACTTATTTTATCACGTAAATAAATTCCAAGCATAGCTCGCTAAGTGACAGCTTATTTTGTTCGTCCAATAGTAGAAAACAAAGGCTTATGAAGGTAGAATATGGCCCAAATTTTAAAAATCAAGTCGGACTTTTATTGCTCTTTTACGATTTACCGATACGTAATGAAATGTTTTATCAATTGTGTGCAGTTTTTATCAACTAGCAGCTCTGTGAGCTTTATTTAGACCTCACGAGCACATACTTTGCCCCACAGAGCCAGTTAGTTCTTAAATATATTCGAAATTGAGGCATAAATAACATCTAATACAGATTTATCTCTAACATGTCGTTGCGCCCTCTAGAAGATATTAATTGTTTTTAGCCCTATTAGGTTTGTTATAAGAAGATATTTTCAGGTGCTTATACATATAATCAATCAAATAATCTTTATTGCACACACACACAAAATAAAAAAAACAGAAAAGAAAAGAGAAGAACGTAAATGGTACAATGAAGGCGGCCTTATCGCTAAAAGCGATCTCTTCCAGGCAACCTTGGGGCAGAAGAATCGTGTGATTAAGAAGGGGTAAGTAAGTGGTGCTAAATATATATATATACACATTATACATACACGATTATGAATAATGATATGATAATGAATAAACAAACAGAAATATAAATAGCTAGCTAGCAGTGAATGGGCCGTTCCCACCGGTATACATCTAAAAGTGACCAATTTACTGCAATTTGAGGAGCTATTCTTTTTATTACATCTCCAGCGAATTTTTGTGAGACCAATAATTGAAAATCGTCTTTGTAGGTTGGGTTGCGCTAAGTGCTTTAAGTCGATTTTTTAAATTTCTTCGCTCACTCGGTCAATAAAACAGTTAAAAGTGGCCACTGAAGGCGGTTCAATTCTTAAATTTAAATATTAAACCTAGTCTATTCTAGTCTAGTTATTAGTAATGGGAAGGCAATGGAACAAAGCCATACAGACTACTATGAATATATCTTTTTTTCTTCAGTTTTCTCAATAAAATGTATAATGTGTACATTCTATCGCTTGTTTTGACGATTCTTGACGAGAACTTCAAAGGCCAGCCTTGGTTTCAACATTATTCGAAAGAATCCATATGCCGAATGTACTCGACATGGTAAACTCTTCCGATCGCGTCGAAGCCCTTGCAATTTTGCATAATTGATACTATAACACCGTCCGTGACACTTTTTGCACTATATCACACCATTATAACACAAAACACACATAACAGTATTATTAACGAATTACTAAAATTGCAATGAACCACCATTTTTAAGTTCGCGCCAAGCACAAATAAAGAATTAGGCAATGGTAATTTTTTTAACAACTACACAGAATCTTAATATGAAGCCATGAAAAAAGTCCGGCTTGTTTTTTGGGATTATTTTATAAATGCGGACAAATTTAACCAGAACGAATGGGGGCGGGCCCCACTGTCACTCTATGGCTGCTTAGTACGAGTCTGAATCGAACCCATACATCAATGATTCCAAGTATTCACTGTCTACTTACTCTCTACTCTTACACTAAGGTGATTATTTTGACCGAATGAAAGCCGCAGATTGGAAGCTGTTTTGTATTATAACTTGATTGCAAACGCTCGACTCTAACGAAAACATTGGCTTTATCAATTGATTGTTTTGAAAACGATCAATAAAATATCAACAAGCTACGCTCAGTTGGAAGTTAATTACGTACCAGCATCGATTGACTCTTCTCACGCACAACAATTACATAAATAACAATTTCTTCTTTTAAAATATCGCTTAATAAAGTCACCCAGTCAGTATATTGAAATAGTGATTTTACTAACATTTGTTTAATGTTTATTTTATAATGAATCCATATTATTAAAACATTTATCAATTTTAAAGATTATCACATATGGTTCCTTATACTATATAGTTTTACGTTTGAATGGAATGCACTACCGTTTGGGAACTTGGGAATCTTATTTTTAATATATAGTATATGGATCAACCGAGTTAAACTGAAATGTATCAAAAGTAAAAAAATAATTAAGAATGCATACACGACATACAGGTGCTTAAAGTGGAGATGGGCTGGGCATATGACGAGAGAGAAGAAAGAGAAATGGACGAGACTAATAACTGAATGGCAACCACGAGATAGCAAAAGAAAAAGAGGCAGACAGACTAGAAGATGGGAGGACGACATCAGAAAAGTGACGGGTCCAATATGGACCCGCATAGCGAAAGATAGAATAGAGTGGAAATCTTTAGAGGAGGCTTATGTCGAAAGACAAGCTGAAATGCAGGAACCACCGTTTACCGATACTTAATTTATATAAAAAGATAAGTAACTATTATAAAGTAAGCATATTTGAAAAAAAAATTGTAACATATTGTAAAATTGGTTCAGCAATAAAGGCTTATTTATTTATTATATAGATCAACGCTTGGCCACGATCTCACCTGATTGTTGTGGTCAAACGAAAGCCTATCTAATATTTTAAAAAAAATTCAGTTACAACATCAAACGTCGCATCTCTGGCAACGTAGAGTCGCAAGACAGCTGCATTGGCATAAATTAATCAACCTTGGTTTTGACACACGTTCGTTCTGATCTGACTGATGTGATATAACAGCGGACGAATGGCCGCCTGATGACTGGTGGCTCGAAACCAGCTAGACTTGCCAACCAATGCAAGGAAATTAAATTGGATCATAATTAATTTACAGACGAGGTAGGTCAGTTGGGTAGAACGTCCTTGAACAATCAACGTCTGGATTCGATCCTGACTCGTGGCAATGAGTTCCAATTTATTTGGAGTTTATGTACGAATGATAAAAACTCATTACCATTGGCTTTTCGGAAACCTGCACACCCCTGAGAAGAAATTCACAGGTGTGTGTGAAGTCTACCAATACGCACTGGGCCCGCGTGGTGTACTATGTCCCATACACTCTCTGTAGGAGAGTAAGCGCCTGAGACCCTGCAGATAGGATGGTGATGATGATAATTAATTTAAAAAATGGTATATACCAGCAGCAGAATATGTCATGCAAAAGCCAATATGCGAAAACTGATCATGGCTCAAAGTGTTAGTTAAATTCACTGAAAAGTTACCGTTGATATAAATAATAACATAAACGATGTAGTAGTCTAGAATCTGTGGTACAGTGAGGTTGTATACTGAAAGTGACTTTGTTTATTCAGAATGATCATATAATATTCATATGTTTTTATTAGTAAATCTCTTCCTACTGGTTGTAAATTTAAGCAAGTTTAACTTTTAATCGACATTATGGGGATAAACAGGTCCTGCGGTGCGAGGACCTCGGGGAAGAACCTTCTCCATCATCATCTAAGCTTAATTATGACGAAGTCTTTGATTCGAATATGTCGGTAGTAGAACTAATTCCGATAACATCTCACACGTCATTTTGCTCATATTAAAAACATATGTTTTCGTCAAAAGCGTTACAACAGTAAAAACTGGATTCAAAAGACTGCAAAGATGTTCGGAGTTCGAGGTCAGAGCGGATGTACATGTACTTTGCTTTGTATCGATCGAGTTGTACGTATATACAGTCGCTATCCTCGACAATGACAGACACAACGCTCGCTCTACAGGTACCGGCGCGGCAGCACGGCGCGGGCGCAGTCATTGACCGCGACATTTGCTCGTTTTTCCCAGCGGCGCGCGCGCAGGACAGCCTCCAACATCCACCCACACGACGTCACACTAGCATTACATTCTCTGGGACAAGACAGGACTCTTGCAAGAGAAAATATGGCGGCCATGTTGGCTACGTTCGAAATCACGAAGAAAACGAGCCTACTTTGTTTCTGTCTATTCATCGAATACTATAAACGTCAGTGAGAATCAGAACTAATAGACTTCAAAAGATAATAGTGATTACAAATTAAATCGTAAACCTAACGTTCAAATGCAAATGTCACTGTCAGTTTTGAAGAGAGAAACGTTGATATCGGTAGGTATCATTAAATTCGATGAAGAGAAACTCAGTTTATGCACAACAATAGTCTAAACAAGTAACGATCGGGTGAAAGACTTTGAAGTCAAGCGCAACGTTGCACTGAATGACATAACTAACACAACAATACACACAGTGCCAATCGATACGCAAATTTGTTTAACTCCACCTGAGCCGCTGAGGCTTGCGGCTCGGCCCCGAGCCCAGCTCACTCCACCCAGTCTGTCGTTACAGTTTTATTGTACATTAATCATTTTTATGTTGATAGCGTCTCGGGCTTTGAAGTGCATGGCAAAGCTAAATTAAAATTCGTGTTTTGCTAACTCTGCGAATGTTTACGGTGTAACCGATTGCGACTTTAAATCCGCTGTCATTGATTGACGCGAAGAATTCCAATGTTTATAACAACATGTCGCTCATATTTTAGTCGGGAAATTCAATTGGAATGCGTAGTTGTGATCGTGTCACGAGGAACAGCGATTTGTTGACAGCGGCCGGCGCTCGCTAGCATCGCTTCCACGAATCCTTTGACTCGTACGATCGTTAAGTTTACGAGTGTGTGCCGCGCGTATGTGCGTCGAGGAACTGGTTCGCGGAGATCCAACAGGATGCTCATAAAGGAAGATCTAGCATCCGACGCAGACAACGATATCCACACACAGGACATTGTGCGGCTAGTGCTGGCGTGCGAGGCGATGGCACCGCTGTATCCACTCTTTGACATCACAATGTTCCGACGGAGTTATTGCTAGCTGCCGCGAGCGTACGGCGTCAAGCGACGCGTATTGCTGTGCTGTGGAGGGCGAAAGCCCAGCTCTCACCTGAGCCTGACGGGCGGCGGAATGTTGAAGGCCGGGAACAGTTTAGCGTTGGGACTCTCGAACAGCATCGCGATTGTTTGGTTCACCGCGCGTTCATTGTGCACTCGCGAGACGTACGGCGTCGGTGACGGCCGGCGGGACACTGGTGAGCCGCGCGCCGCCCCCCGCGCGGGTCCCTCGCCTCGCCCCGTGCTGCGTCCCGCTCACTCTGTACGTCGTGCAAGCGAGACGCCGTCGCAGCCCCTGTCGTCTATTGTCTTGGCTCGCAGGGCTTCGCCCGCGGTCTATGCTCCACTGTGCGACTTCACTTTACGTTTTTCTGTGCGTTTGTTTGGTGTCGTGCCGCCCTTGCTTCACGGCTGGTGCCGGCGGCCGCGTACAACCAGAGCCTTGCTAAAGTTCATAACAGTCCGCACAGAGGGCGCCACCAGTTGTCTTGAGCTTGACCCTCGTTTGACAGATATCTGCTACTGTCACTTGATTAATTTACAGTCGATTTTACGAAAATGCCACTGTATAAATATCAGTAACATCACGATACAGACAATTCAATCAGGCATTACGTGAGATTTTAGTTGAGCGTTCTAAAATCTAAATTATAAAGTCAACTAAATAAATGAACTATGTCAACAACAGGCACGTTTACCCTACAATATAATTTGACATTTTTGACGGTTAGACAAATTTTTGCGTTCCGTTTCAATCAATAGATTTGCCAGACTATGAGGAGGCGTAGGTTTGTATGTATTATATTCTATTCGCCAGTATACTAGCTCTAGACGAAGTGTTCACTTTGTAAATATACTATTATTTTATTTTTTAGTTTGTAATTGTAACTTTATGTGCCTTTAGTGTTTATAATTTAACTTGTATCCTAAACTTACAAATAAACAATATTTACCTTCTATTCCCTTATATCTAAGAAACCATTAATCATTTGACTGCAAACTACTTTTTTGACTAAAACCTACTGATTGGCTAAAAACTCTAAATTACGAAAAAGACTGGAGCATTAAAATCATTCGTCGGTTTAACACGTTCAACGCCCAGTGCCCCATATATGGGTCACTATGAACTAGCTCCATGCGTCTGTGCCCCCACATATGGGACACTACGAAACGACCGTATGCACTTAGTGTAATTTATTATAGTAAAGGTTAGTGAGATAGTGGTGAATTTATCATCTGCTTGCAAGTGTCTCTGTTAAAACACCTACTGAAAGTAAAAAACTGTTTTTGTTTGTTTTTTGGGGCAAAATTTATATAATTATTACCATTTATTTAAAAAAAAATCTTTAAAATATTAAAGAGATATGATTTACTTCCTATTGCACTCTATAGGCATTTTGAAGTGTTCCCATTACATTTATTATTATTTACTGTTTATTGCACATAATAATAATTACAAAGTCAATTATAACTTAAATTGTACAATTAGAGCTGCCTATCCCTAACGAGAGATTTCTCCCGGCACTCACGCTGGAGCTGTCAAACAATAAATATACTGTAAGTAGACCTACATACATGTACATAAACAAACAAAAAAGTATATATAAAAGAAAAACATAACAATAAAAACACGATTTACATTACTGTATTACATACATATATAAATTATAAATAAATACATACATACATATAAACTGCCTATTATTTTTATTTACGTTTTTAAGAAGACCTAGTTCACCCCTCCCACTGACACACACTGCCTTAACACACACACATTCTCCCACATTACATATTCCTCACTCATACCTTTTTAATTTTGTTTCTTGCTAAAACCTTTTATTTTAACTGAAACAAATTATTTTTATATAATTTGTTATTATTATTTTATATAGTTATTTCATTTATAGTTTGTCGTTTATTTCTTTTAAATATAATTTTAGTAGGTTCGATCGGAATCTCCTGGCGCAGGTGTTGTTATATAATTATATGGTATACTTACAAGGAGATCACAACCTTGTACAGTGTTTCGGATACGTTTTTAAAGAAATAAAAAACATTTTCCATTTGATTTGAATCAGGATCCAAATCATCACTGCTGGACATGGGCCTCCTTCATGGTACGCCATATCAGCCATATCGACCGGTCCCGAGCCACCTGCATCCATCTAGTAGAGGGACGGCCTGGTAGACGTTTCCCGGTACGTGGTCGCCACTCGATAACCTTTACTCCCCACCGGTTATCGGTTCTTCGAGCGATGTGGCTTGCCCATTGCCACTTCAGCTCACTGACTCGTCGAGCTATGTCGGTGACCTTATTTCGTTTACGAATTTCCTCATTCCGGATTTTATCACGTAGAGAAATTCCGAGCATAGGATCCAAATAGCCTATCCATAATATCCTATAAACCTTTTTATCAACATTGCCTTGCCATTGTAGCTCATTTGGTCAAAGAATAGGCTAGTTGACTAAATTTGAAAACTTGGCTAATTATATACTTTAATATCTATTTATCCCCAAAAAACTATATTTTAAAGAAAAATCAATATTTACATTACGTATTTTGTATTTTAAAAAAGCCATTTAGATTTCCCTCGAAAACGCTGAATAGTGTCATGGCGTCTTGAATGACGTCACAGCTCGCGAAATAACCTGCTCTGTGATATGAAAACGTCAACAACAACAATGATGTTTTGCGAGGCGTGACGTCACACTTTCTTGCGCCGCGTTCTTCGTGTTCGCTGTCACGTGACCTAATGCCTATTTTTTTCGAATTCATTTTCTAAAAATATTAATAATCTTTAACTTTTTTGAGAAATATACTAGTTTTTTCTTATCTTCGTCTCCTCATTTATAATTAGAAACTATAAACCAAGCAATTTGTTATTAGTGGAAACAGGCCTATTGTTTTTTTTTTTTACAAACAAACGAACAAAAATTTATTTCTAGTATTTTTCTATATTACTTTATTTTTATTAAATAGTGCAGGACGGATTTGAACCACATCTTACTAGTGTAAATGATTTTTTCAAGTTGTTTAATGTATGGGTTTGCACTTGGCCTTCATCTCACCTGATGGTAAGTGACAATAAAAGCAAGTTGGATGGTGCGCGTGCGCACCCAGAAGCCTTAATCTAATGATGTGTGGCTGGCTTCATACCGGAACACAAAAGTGCTATACGATGCTGGTGTCAAAGCGCCCATACAAACGTAGTCCAGTCATATTTTGAGTATTAAGCTATGAAAATCTATGAAATTTTCAAGACACAATCTAGAAACAAATATCTGTGTCGGTGGTGAGTCAGATTTTCGTTTAAATATATACTTCCAGAGTAACAGGGCGTCAAAGAATTGTATTTTACGGTAATAAAAAGCCCCAACTTTGAACCTGTTTTACAAGAGTATGAATCAATTTAGAACAATTTGGAAAAACCACCGACATCTGAAATTTCATTAGTATACTGTATTAAAAAATGGTTACATAATATACTGTATCCTTCAAATGATCCCTGGAATACGAAACATCCAAATAACGGGTGGCTAACTCCGCGTAGTGTATGCTGTCTCACCTTACGCGCTCGGGTAGGATAGGGCTCGGATAGGGACAGCTACAAAACAATCCAAATTTGAACGCGGCCACGTGGTCTAACCAACATAGCCTCTTAACACTGCTGTTAGTCGGCAGACTTAGGTAACATTGCGGTAGCTAACGATGCGGACATATAAAATACCCTACCACCAACTAAACAGCGTGTATACAAACGTGGATGTGTGACGATATCACGACATGTTCCAAGAGTCCGACGTGTGACTTTGTACCTGTGCAAAGCAAGGACGTGTCGCTAGTAATATACCAGAATACTGTATTAACTGTTTTAATTTTTAAAATAACATATTTCCTAATACGATACATTTTTCACATTCGATATACTTCTGTTTGACCACAATTTCATCTGATATTAACGTTATCCCTCTCCTAATGCTTCCATACTAAATTTCTGTTGCCATAATCTTTTAAAATAGAACAGCTGGCTTTGATAAGTAATTACCTAAAAATAGGAGCCGAAATTATAGTGTCGCGAAATGGAAATCATTAATTTACAACTTCATAGTTAGCTACAATAACAGTTACGCAGCTAATGGTTCATAGATGTCGCTTTGAACAATAATCGAAAGTGTTTAAAATGTAAATTGTGATTCACTGTGAAGTTGTATGTTAATGATACTCATTTCGCGACATCACAATCTGATGTCCTATTTTTAGATAGTTACTGCACAAATCTAGCTGTTATATTTTAAAAGATTATGGCAACAGAAATTTTGTATGAAACTTTGATGGAGGTGACGATGTGGTCTAGGATGGTTCACTCTGGACTGGAAAATATCCACATTGTAGTGCTCGGCGAACACAAAAGCCGTCAGGGAATTCCACTGCTTAGCTGTACGCATAAGGAATGAAACGAAACGTTCAAAATGTTGGAATGTCAACCAATTAGTGGTGGAACCTAGACATTGGTGGAATTTCTACTACTAAATACATCTATTGAATGGCACCAAAAATTTATAATAAATTACCGATGTTTCTAAAAAACGCAGACCTACCTGTTTTCAAAAGCAAACTGTAAAGATTATTATTACAGAAATGTTATTACAGAATTTCAGATTTCCTTAATGAAAAATCATTGGTTTGACATTTATATTCTTTTATCTTACTATTATTGTGACATTTAAATTGTATATTGTAATATGTTGACATTTAAACGTTATTAACTTCATTATTTTGACATTTTGAATTGTATAAATGTAATATTTGTATGTCTAATAGATAACAAATAGCGATCTATACCTCTATTCTACGTCTTACTGTAATTTACCTATTTCTACAAATAAAGTACTTTGACTAAACAACACGCGACTTACTGGACCGAACTAAAAGACTGTCGCCAAGCGAGAGAGATCACCCCATCTCTCTCAAAACGCCTGTCACGCACCCTGCTCAGTCTAAATAGGAAAACCCTAAGTAGAATGATAGGGGTGCTGACAGGCCACTGTCCACTTAACAGAGACATGTTTAATATGAACATCACAGACAGCCCCCTGTGTCGAGGGTCATGGCTACCGAGGAAACTCCCGCACATGTGCAACGGGTGACGATCCTAAACAATCCTATAGTTTTTCGAATGGTAAAACGCTTATTAGATTTAGTTGTCTCATAGCATTTTGAACATTTTTCTAGGGGTATATAACACATAAAAACATTATTTTACGAGATAATTCAAAATATCTAACAAGCTTCATATATTTAACGCTCCAATTTACTGACGTGTGACGTCACAACTCATACCCGATTTATATGGAGCGTTTTATCCACGCGCGAATAGAATCACTGTTCGGCGGGTTGCGATAAAAAAACTATTAGTCGTATCGAAAAAAATTTGATAGAGCTATTTATCTTTTTACATGGACTATCGAATAAGACAAAAATATATGTTTAGTCAAATACCCAATTGATACTGGGCAGACCTATTGCATAGTCCAGCAGTGAAGTACCATCTGACTTCAGAGAGGATTCCCAAACTCCAAACCGGTTTGCTTCTTCATTTATTATGAGTACAGCTAAGGAGTGGAATTCCCTGCCGGCTTCTGTGTTTACCGAACGCTACAAACTGGTTGACTTCATGGCCAGAGTGAATAGGTTAATTACAGACAATTATTTATCTATTTATTTACGGGTCAAAAACTACAGAAAATAGTGTTATGTACAGTACAGATGTCTCATCTACTTCCCGCAGCCTCCGCCCCCGCACGCGGAGCGCTTGGGCGCGCGGTACGTGGTGGCGCCTGAGCCCCCGGACAGCGGAAGGTAGTCTGTAACATAAAGCTCATGGTGTATACTCATCATCATCACCAGTCTATACACGTCCCCACTGCTGGTCTCAGTCCTACTCTCCTACAGAGAGTGTATGGGACATAGTGCACCACGCGGGACCAGTGCGCATTGGTAGACTTCACACACACCTTTGAATTTCTTCGCACGATGTTTTCCTTCACCGAAAAGCCATTTTTTATCATTCATACATAAATTCCAAATAACAAATTGTAACTCATTGGTACGAGCCAGGATCGAACCCAGACCTCGATTGTTCAAAGACTGACGCTCTACACAACTGAGCTACCACGGCTGTCATTGTGGCGTTAGGGAGAAATATGTATAACAGTTTGAGAGCTCGTCCCTCCACTCACCGCCCCCCTCGTCCAGCCTGCGCCCCGCCCCCGCCCCGTACTTCTGCAGCCGCTCCAGGTTCTCACGACGCTTCAACTCCTCCCTCTGCGACACAAACAAATTCAATTCTGTATTGTTTCAGCTGAAGGATTACAAGATTTCGTAAATAAAAATGAGACATACGTAAAGTTCACATTCATAAACTTAAACAAACTCGCAGTGTTGTCTACCGTTCTGATACTCAATGCAGAGTTGTCTACCGTTCTGATACTCACTGCAGAGTTGTCTACCGTTCTGATACTCACTGCAGAGTTGTCTACTGTTCTGATACTCACTGCAGAGTTGTATACCGTTCTGATACTCACTGCAGAGTTGTCTACCGTTCTGATACTCACTGCAGAGTTGTCTACCGTCCTGATACTCACTGCAGAGTTGTCTACCGTTCTGATACTCCCTGCAGAGTTGTCTACCGTCCTGATACTCACTGCAGAGTTGTCTACCGTTCTGATACTCACTGCAGAGTTGTCTACCGTCCTGATACTCACTGCAGAGTTGTCTACCGTCCTGATACTCACTGCAGAGTTGTCTACCTCCCTGTCACACACTACAGTGATGCCTACCTCCCTCTGTTTCTCGAGCGCACGCTCGGATGCCTCCTTCACCAGCTGCTGCTGTCTCTCTCGCGCCTCGCGGATGGCCTCCAGCAGCGAGCTCTGGCGCTCCGGGTCTGCAACACAAAGCTCTACACGTGACCTCCAGAGCTAGTCGTAGACACACATCAACAGTCATTCCAGGGCTCTGACAATGATCTCAATGTTCCAAATCACTCAGCCTGTCACCTGCATATCCTGTAAGCATCTTACAGTAGGCACGGATCGGACACTTCAAACAATAATGATATCGGCACCACCACAAGAAAATAACTCAGATAATGACCGTTACTTATACCGCGTGTGGACTAACATATGCGCGTGTATGATGTATGCCAATATCATTTGTTCGAAGTGCCCGGCCTGTGATATCGGTTCCTATTCTCATACATTAAACGGATGACGTTTGTAAGTAAAATGAAAGTTCAGGATGAGAAATCAAATCAATCAATCAATCAAAATCTACAGCTATTATTATCACTTACCATCAGCTGAGATGGTAAGTTGTCTGGGTCTGGATAGTCAGGCGTAAAATGGATTTTTAAAATACAAATTCATTTAAAATACAAAACGTAATATGGCTTGGGACCGACGGATGTATCTACTGATTACACTTTCTTATCACAATTAAGCATCGGACACATAATATTTATAATCGGATGCGCAATTCCAGAGAAATACTGTTTTAATATTTACTGTGTGGCTTCGGCTACAGCATAAAACTGGACCATGCACCATAGGTACAGATGAATAGCCGTGTCGTAAAACATTCATCAGCATCAGCCAGGAAACGTCCACTGCTGGACATAGGCCTCATAAAACATTACTAAAGAACAAATTTCAAAGATGGGCATTCTATTTTTTAAAATATAAATTTAGAATTATTTTTTGACACGTTATAATATTGTATACCGTAGAATAATTACTTCACTAAGATATTGTAATATAAATTATATAATAATAAATTATTGTACGGCTCAGGGTAGGAAATAGAGATTCCAGGAATGTATCAAACCCAACAACACTGTACCACCTATTTACATAATAAAGAGATACATAATATTCTAAAAAACGTCGCATGTGTGAGTCCGCGCGCGCCATACGTACTGGCCACTTTTTGCCTCAGTCTCTTGCGGGGCAGGTGAGGTATCGCGGATCGGTGGGAGGTAGTGAACTTCACATCACTCATGGTAAGTGACGATCAGGCCCTTGGATGGTAAGCATTTGCACAGAGAAGCCTCAATCTCTACCTGTCATATTATTTATTATTATTGTTTGCATGCTGTGGTTTCCTGTCATTGAAGGAGCACTTATTGTTATTTTAAGTTGTTGTTATTGTGTGATCACTTATAGTGTTTCTTTGTTGGAAATCCGAATAAATAAATACATTAGAACACGACAACTATTAACTCTGCAATTTAGTGGTAGCCTTACGTAACATGGTAGCTAGCCAGGCAAACATAGAAACCCTACCACCAACCAAAACAACTACTGATAAGAACCCCGCTGGGAATTGAACCCAGGACCTCCAGTTCGTAAGTGGCTGTGGCTGATCGCTTCTGGCCATTGCTGCACTCACTTTTGTGATGTTCAGCGTCCTCTCGCTCCTGCTGCCATCTCTGCAGATGCGGTGTTAGCTTGTGTCGTGCATACAGCAGCGCTGCGCCGGCTCCGACCAGCCACCAGCCGTACGCGGACAGAAACTCCAAAACTGCAACACCATGATTCGCTATTCAGTTTTTCGTGGTTTCCGAACAGCTTCAGTGGCAGAGTTGTCTTAGTGTTAGACTCAGATGTGCATCACATGCAGTAGGTCCCAGATTCGAACATTAAGAATTCATGTGAGCAGGAATTTAAACGACATTTATGTAAATTTTTTAATGAAAAATGTTACTATAAAGTCAAAGATTTTTTGAATGATGTGTAAATTATTCTTTATTTTGACATTGTATAATTATATTATTACTAAGCACTTGACATTGAAATTTAATACCTTATTTGTTGTTTATATTTATATTTTGTATGTTGTGTAAATTTTATATTTGTAAAAAACAACTTTCGTACGCCCATTACAGGGCAAAACTTAGCTGATCTGTTTATGTATCAATGCCAACTGTACCTCTACCTAAGTTTTATGAATTAAATAAATTGATTTGATTAGATTCCTGGTTCATTGTAAAAAAATCACTTTATGAGACGTTCCCCAGAACATTGCAGGCTGCAGCACCTGATTGTCTGAACAGTAGATGATTCCGTGTTTTTAGTCACGTTAATCCATTATTACCGGTTACTATCTACGACAGGTAGTAGCTACATGAGACATGTCAGAGGACTATAGCGGCTTGACATTTCTAGCAATTGTGAGGTCGATCATTGACCTTATATCCTACACGATGAAGATGAAAGGGGTATCAAATTTATAATGTGCCAAGATTGTTATAACACAGGGAGATTCACGACTCTTCCTGCAGATGTGATCTGTCTGATGCTTCAGTCTAAGCAACATACATTTCACACAAAGAAAAGTATTGTGAAATTGCATTGCAAAGCTATAGCCTTGTACTGAACATCTGTCATATAAATCTAGTGTGTGACCACTGCACTGCAGAGGACATTCACGAAAAATATTGAAGCAATGGGTGAATCTAGAAGACGCTCATCCTGCTTCTTTAAAGAAGGCTGGGAGTATAAAACGAGCTAGAAAAAATATCTAGAACATTCTCTGTCCTTAGCTTCCGTACCTTTCTTTATTCTTGCAGTAAGAACTTACCGTATGTGATGGGGTTCATAGCGACGCTCTTCTGTGTACAATGTTCAAGTTTTGCCAGGCTCTGCGGAGACCTACAGGCCAGCAAGGGGAAGTCAGCGTCACAATTCACAAACACTAATATATTACACGATATCTTCACTAATTACTGTAGTATGTTGATGTAAAACTGGCGGTAGCGGTCACTCAACCAGTTGTATGCAAATTTAAACAATAATTTAACGAATTTATTTACCTAATTATTAAAAACTTTACTGAAACAGCAAAAAGCCTGACTGACGTGTTGTTTTTGTTTGGTTTGACAGTGACACTGACATGTTTATTTATTTTCCGTCTGTGGCTAACATTACATGCCAAAACTAGATGCCGAGACTGAAATAATTTTAACAATATATTTACGACAAAATATTGTTACCGGCAATAACATCCGGTGCAAGGGCTACCAGCGACATCTATATGAAGAGGCATGACAAACATCTCCAGCAAGTGCCCGGAACGACTTCACATCAAATGAAGTTACCACAAGTTACTCGGATACGTGACTGAGCGATATTTATATCTAGTTATGAATGTTTAAACAATAACTGCTTTAGTATTTTGATATTTTATATGCGATTCTATGATTTATTAGCGAGAAAGATATTGTATAATATGTCGTCGTCAATTACTTCCGGTCAGAAGGCGATGCACGCAGCTCTGTTTATCTAATTTATAGGAACAATCATGTATTTAAATAATGTGAGCCTTTAGTAACAAATATCGAATATAATTATCCATTCTGGAATTTCAGTATTAATGTAATTGGTTATAGGGATTAATTAATATTATATAACTGTGCCTGTTTTGATTCACGGAAGTTGTAGTTTTCGAAGTAGGAACTGACGATGGTGGGAGCTATGAAGATCGTATTATAAAACTGATGAACACTCATTTTGTAAACCATTCCTGTTGTGAATTTTGTTGAAATAGTACTAGTAAACGTTACTCTGCCCGACTGTGTGTTGAGAACATGAGAATATATTGAGGAATATACAATTATACATGCCTGATGGATTGAATCGAGTAAGAGTTTTATTACTGAAAATACTGATGCACACACATTGTTTTCCCCTCTATGTAAAAATATTTAATCGAGTGGGATTCAAAGTTTTAGACTTATCATAAAATATGTCGTAAAAATATTATCCAGAGGACCAAGAAGCATCAAGCTTGAGGCTCCAGGCGGACATATGAAATGCCCTACCAATCAAACCTAGAACCGAAAGTTACCTTCATTTTGAATCTAACCCAAGACCTCCAGATGGTTAGACCAGACCACGGAGGCAGTATATAACATTAGATCTTGTCCAGCTCTGCAAGGGCAACATAAAATCATACTGCAGAACTTTTTGGACGTAATTTCCATTCGAAAGAAAATAAAACCACTTTATTATACAAAATATTCATTTATTTATTCGTTCATCAATTTGGTTTAAGTCACGTTTACATCTATATCACGAGTGGACGCTTACTGGCTACCCTCACTTCATTGGCTTACTATAAATATATATAACTTACTACATACACTGTGCATTACAGGGCGTAGCTACGTCAACGACTCTTTACTTAGAAGTTGGTCAAGTCCTTTGCCGTTCAGTAAACACACCCTTCCATACCGCTCCCATGCCTCAGGAACAGACTTAGTTATGCGTTAGCCCTAACAACTCTGTAACTTATTGATAAACCTACTTATTTAGGAGACCGATCATTCTTTGAGCGCTCTTAAACGACAAGACCAAAACGTACAACTCATAAACTCAATTTTTTTAAAGAATTAAGTACACAAAAAAGAATCAAAACCAATCATATTTAACTAGTCAGATAGTCCGACTAAAACATTATTCGATTTTAATGTGATATAGTTAAAAAATATACCTAGTGGCTCTGAGAGCTGTAGAAATAAACTGAAATATTTATTTGCACAAAATATGAATGTTAAAATTACATATAATGTCAGATCACATATTTTACCAAAATTTGGCGCAAAATCTATATACACAAATTATTTTCCACTATATTTAAAAATTAATATATCAAATTAGTATATCTAATTTAAAAACTTTCTAGTTTAAGGTATTTTTTTTGTCAGGTTATAAAAAACAATTTCATGACAACTATTTTTTAATTCGTGTTTTAAATTGATGTGTTGGTAGCTCTCGAAGATCTCGCGAGCACACACTTTGCCCCACAGAGCCAGTCAGTTCTTTTTAAATATCGACGAAATTAAGATGAAGTTGCGCCACCTAGAACATATTAATTGGTTTTTAACCCTGGGATGAGCAGGTGCTCTATAAATCAAAATTGATCTTTATGTATGTTATTATTATTACTCACACGATTTCTTGTTACTACCAACCATAGGGTGCTTACTAGCTTAAAAGCTAGACTTTCTACTCTTTCAAGTTTTCGGAGCTTTTCGTCGTTTTTTGATTTATAGACCTTTTTGATTTTTTACTTTGTCTCTACTCCATATGACATGTTAATATTTTGATATTAAATTGACATTAAACTTTCAAATATGTATTGAATCGAAATCCAATCAAAAATCCCCGACGACAAAAAAAATGGTTCAACCTATATACCAAGTTTCGCCCAGATCGGTTGAGGAATGCGACCTGTAGAGGAAGACATACAAACATACAGAAAGTAGCTTTTGCCCTGGTAGTCGAAGGGGAGACCTTTGTTCGCTTCGCTCACCCGGTCAATAATTTTATGTTTATTTTTAATATTTATTGTTATAGCGGCAAGGGGGCGTCCATTAATTACGTGAGCCATTTAAGAGGGAGGGGGTCGAGCCGAATCTCACCCGATATCACATGCGGGAGAGGGTCAACGTAATTTGTTTCAGCAAGAAATAGTGCAAAAATTGCAAGAACACTGATTTAAAATGACATTTAGGAAACATGTCATTCAAATCCTATAAAATGTATATTTATCTCATTCTGTCTCATGTGAATTCATTGATGTTAGAAAGGCTAAAATATAGTTACTTGGACCCTGATTCAAATAACCTATGTATGACATTCTATATTTATGGATATTACAAAGTTCCAACTGTACAGTCGTTCACGCAGCTTCGACCTAGGATACACAATACTTATCAATTATATCTTATTACTAATAACAATGAAATGTACAAATTAAACTAAATATAATCTTACTACATGTGACAGTATATTACTGTGGACGTATGGGGAACAGGGATAGCTGACAATGACGTCACACAGGATACGCACGCCAGTGCGAGCAGTCTAGAGTTAGCACTAATACGAGTACTAACACACCGAGAAAAGACAGGGATAGAAAATAGCTACAAGAGTATTCGAAAATATATTTCTATGGATAACGTCATTATCAGCTCCAATTACGCTTAGAGTTGTTATTGATTCTCATATAACTAGAACAGCACCCTTCGAGCGAATGCCATAAAAACAGAATAACGGTATTGCCCAACCTGTGAGGATACCGCCGACAGACCAAGATCTGTCACTGAATTTGCTGAAATGATTTCGAAATTGGGCGCTTGAAATTAGATTGGGGTTAAATTATATTTACGGACGTTAAAAGAAAGCCCCTTCATATAAAAATACGTCAAAATTTTCATTTTTTATAATGATTCTGCAAAAAAATATAAGTCTCAAAAATTTAGAAAAATATTAATTCCTTAAATAGTGAAATGTTTATTAGATTTAGTTTTTAATGGCATGTTGAACGTTTTATTATAGTGGTATATAACACATAACAACATTATTTTACGAGAAAACGCAAAATATTGATACAAGCTCAATACTAGCAGGTGACGTCACAAAACTGCCCGATTTATGTGGAGCTATTAGTGCTTATGTAATACATGAACGGCCCCTTAGTCAAATACCCAATTCCGAAACAGGGCGTCTCTGTGAACTCACTTGAGAACACTTCCAAACAGATTTTATCAAATTAACGAGCACAGGGAAATATTCAAAATTCAAACATTTTCGCCACTAGATGGCGCCACTTTGGCAAGTTCTCCCAACCCAAAAATATGTATCGTATTTCTATTGTTATAAGGTATTATTTCCTTTATAATGCGAGCTATCAAAACATATGAATGAAACTACGTTTTGACATAGTGACCTATACCTCTCCACAGTGGCGCCATCTAGTTGCAATTTTTTTCTTTAAACCCCTCACTGCTGTTGATTCAATTAGTACAAAATTTGTCTCCAATGAACTATATGTATAACATAGCTTAGATTATATCGTACAATGTTTTTTCGCAACTATAACATATATACAACGGACGAAGTTACTGTTAGCTAAGTACAAATTACAAAAACATGGCGGATAGACACAGAGGTCGCTAACAGCGACAAGCTTACGACTTTAGAAGATAGATGGCGCTGTATTACTAAATGTCACTAGCGAACAAAAATGTAAGGTTATATTCGCACTAGATTTATTTTTACTGTATTGACTTCCGTTTCTTATCAGTGTGATGACAGTGTCATGACTTCATGAGAGCCATTAGCGAGTGTGAACTTTTAATAGTGGGCATTGGTGACCTACCGTGATAATATCTGTAGTAGATATAAATATATCACGCAAGCTATTGTGACACCAAAGTACGTAAATAGGTGTCACGCATTTTTTAAACACAGATCGCGGCGTTTACTATTTATGCTCGTATCTAGGGTTGTGGTCAGTAGTAAAAAAGTTCAAGTTGACAAGTGACAGATTTGACAGCTGATAACACCCCAGCGCCATCTATTGAGCACATTGGAACCAGTTTATAGAAGACCGCGTCTTATGCGAGCTGCTCGTCAAGTTAGATTAATAATTGACCAATTCATACGCATGATTCAGTTATTTAATTACTATTTATGAATAGTAACAACGGTGAACATTCACCTGGGGCCAGCTCGTTGTACACTGTTTTAAAATAAAGGTAAAAATATGGTAATTACTTTAACAATGGTCACGATCAGATTATATGGATAATTTATGTGTACAAAATATTTTCTTTTTCTAGGTCAATTTCACGTTCATTTTTAAATGACAGCTCGAGGACAGCTCCGACTACTTAGCATTTTGCGTTGTCACAGATTCGTTCAGAAACGGTTATTAGCACGAGTAAATATATAAAACATTTCTAAATCAGAGATACATAATTATTAATTACTATAATAATTATGATTTATATCTATAAAAATTGCGTGTTGTTAAATCGTATCTATGGTACGGCTCAAAGTGGCTCAATTTCTGAACGCAGACACCGATGTTGACATTAACAATCAAAATGGCGGGCATGACTTTAACGAAACATCAAACAAATACCTATATTATACATGTACATGTTTGATTGTGACAGTCCGCCATTGTTGTATTGTGTTGCAATCGTTTGAGGGAAAACATATTTTGCACACGGCATTCGGTTAGATTTGTTGAAAATACATAACCCTAAAAGGTTAATTTTAAAAACACCATTACTATATTCGGTGTACATTGACCTGGCCCAGGGTACATACATTTTTGAAATCCACCTTTAACTAATTACACCTAACAAAATTGCAATAGCTCGATTGTCAATTATTTCATTACATACATAAATTAAAACTAAATTACAGTCAGTTATAATTTAAACACTTGTATTGCTACATACAGGTTCTCGAGTGGCGACCACGTACCGGGAAACGTCTAGCAGACCGTCCCATCACTAAATGGGTCGACGACCTGGTTGGTGTCGCAAGAAGTCGCTTTGTAAGTTTTATGGAATTAAATAATGCGCACTGGTATATAATTTTCATAAAAATCGAAATAACTTGGCTACAACAACTTTCTTTAAAACTCACTCAACTACAATTGTCTTGTATTATAGTAGTTTTTATGATCATCATTGGATTTATACAAAATAAAGACAACGATGTGTAATATTCACAGCAACTCGACGTAACATCCACCACACACTCACACATACACACTTTATGTACAGAACACATTGATTATACCTATCTACAGCTACCTACAGAGACCTGCCTGTAGCACACGCACGCGCCATGTTGCACAACAAACCCGTGCAACAACATGCAACACTGTGTTGCGCTACAACCTGCATACACGACCGATCGAGTAACTTCATCACCAGCTTATCATGCGACCGTGTTGCACGTCATTGTTGCACGACATTGTTGCACGTCAGCGTTGCACGTCAACGTTGCTCTGACGTAATACAACCTCGCTGGACAGCTGTCATGACGTCACAGTAAACTCCATGTGCGATGCAGCACTAGAACCATGATCGCTAGTCGCGCAGCAATCCTCGCGCCTTGGCCGTCAGCTTGCGCACGCGGCCCCGCGACGAGATGGACACTGCGCCCGCGTCCCCCGCGCTACCCCCTCCCCCCGCACTCCCTGAACACACATTTTACAATACTAGTAAAAAAAAAGTAAAGTAAAAAGTGTTTATTTCTTAAATATCTTTTACAGAGTTTTGCAGGGGCCTTCCAGAAAGTAGTCTTTCGACACTTGTGTTGGAAGTGCACCGCGTCTTCCAGACGGATTTATACAGTATTATTTAAGGAAAAGATTTATTATTATGTGTGATAGAGATAATTTATACAAAGTACATGCAGGATAAGATTAGTAGTTTATGATTTTTAAATAAAGCTCTACAAGAATTAAAAAGAATCAAGAAGAAAAAGATTCATTTTTTTATGCAATGAATGATTGACTACATCATCATCATCAACATCCTATATACGTCCTCACTGCAGGGTCTCATGCCTACTCTCCTACAGAGAGTGTATGGGACATAGTACACCACGCGGGACCAGTGCGCATTGGTAGACTTCACATGCCTGTTCAAGACATGCAGGTTTCCTCACGATGTTTTCCTTCACCGTTAAGCAATCGGATAATGTACTTGAATTGAAAAACAACTCATAGGTACACGGCTGGATTCGAACCCGGAACCCTCAGATTGAGAGTCTATTAGGATTTACCTAGGATTATGTAAGGATTAACCTGTAAATCAAGACCGAAGCTACGTAAGAGTGATAGGAAGTTAGTGCAGAGGTCAGCGCTACGTTTCTCAAACGTTTTAGGGCAACCAAAGTTTATCGCAAATTATGAGATTATTCATACATTCCAGCGCCCCATATCGCGGTCCAATTGTTCAGGCTGATTTCCAGTGCACATACACTCCGCTTGAGAATGAAGAGTCGGGGACCGAATAGTAGCTGGGGTTGTCCCTTGAACGACACCTCTTATAGCGTTTTGATTCCCTGCTACATCAGACTACCTAATCCTTTCTTGGTGCCTAATGTAGAGAAACTCACCGTTGGGATGGTGCCGGTGGTCCGAATGATCTCTGTGGTCGGAGTGGTCCCTGTGATCCGAGTGGTCCCTGTGGTCAGAGCGACCGTTGTGGTAGTTGTGGTCGGCGGACACCGCGGCGCGGCTCGTACTGGGGCCCGCTATGCTGTTCGTAGCTGCCGCCGCGCGCTGCAACCACGAGCGATATAGCGATTAGACATTTACGAAAACTAAATATCACAAAAATCTATACACATGGATTATTTCAAATCATAATCTTAATTTTGTTTAAAATCTGCTGAAAACAGCAACTAGACCTAATACTGATCGAAGAACTTCATAAATAGTGAAGTAGAAAAACTATCGGCCGTAAAACACTTCCCTGTGGGACACCTTAACCTTAGGGTCGATTTTTAACATTTAAAAAATGCAGCTTCATTACAATTGTGTATCAATATCTTGTCACTAAAATTACAACGATCTAGATCCACGCAGTAATATCCATAATTTGCAGAAAATCAATATGTCGTGGTCGAACATGTCGAAAGCTTTTGAGGTGTTATAGTTCCTACACATACCTGTTGATGGTGTCGTCGCTTGCCGATGACAGCGGCCGCATCATCTTCGCTATCCTCGTTGTAGGAGCGCGGCGAGCGCGCGCGCAGCGACACCCTCCCCCTGCCCCTGCTTCTCCCCGCATTCACCCCCTGCGAGCGGTACAGGTGCAGCGGCGCGTCATCGTCTGACGAGCACCGCGGGTGGTACGAGTGGTCCGACTCGTATCGCCGCGCCGCCGGTGACGTCGCACCGTCCCCGCCCTCCGCCCCGCTCCACGCAGACGACGATGACGACGAAGTCGATCGAGACGTGCGCACACTAATACACATACACACGAGACGTCAAACTACGATTAACACAGAACACCAGGTAAGATTGCAAACTCAACATCAGAGTAAAAGTTCTCCCTGCCCCTACTAGTTTGAGGTAGCGGGTAGTCGCTGGGTGCAGACGTCTCGGGACCGTTCAATGTGTAATAACATGTAGGAGGCATATGTCCAGCAGTGGACGTTTCCCGGCTGATGATGATGATGAAACTATTAACATACTCATTATAATCAAGAAAAAAAACTTGAGAGGTGTCAAGGGACACCCGGATGGAACGAAGTTCCTTTCGATTAATTAGTGAAGGAATTGTAATAAAATTTTACAAATTTTCAATAAGGTTTGAACGGATTTTTAACATTATATTTTAAATATGGTTTTGTAGGTTTGTCTGTCATTGAGTAGCGGCAACTAATCAGAGCCATCTGTCGTCACATAGCTGTACTGTTGGTATCGTCTTACTACTACGTACGTCGTACTAACAGATGACGCTAACTTACTATATCAAAAAGTGTCGGTGACAACTTTTCGTAAGAATTTTTTTCCGTCTAGCCCCCTTTCACAACGCGCGATAAGAAACTTCGTTCCAAAAGTTTACTAAAAGATTGGACCTCGCTGGAATGTGACGGCTCTCTCGCTTCTTCGCGGTCCTGCTGTCGCTTCAGTACGGTTCGCCACGCACGCCAGGTCCAAACTTATAGTAAACGCATTGTAAAAGTATCTCACCGTCTCCGCTTGTAGTGTAGTTCCCGCCCGTCAACGGGCCGCCTCTTGCGTCTTCTCGTGCCGGTCTCTAGGCGAGCGAGGGGCGTGTCCTCGTCCTCGTCCCCCGCCCCGCACCCCACACCGCTGACATCAACGTCTTCGTCCGACGTGACGTCACCGTTGGTCACGACGCGGCTCGGGCCGGGCTGCGGGGACTCCGACGCGGTACGATTGCTCACACCAGCACCCTTGCCTGCGACAAGTTAATCGTACATTCGTGAAGTGGGGTGTGGCATGTTCACAAGTACTAGGGACAGCCACGTAGGGAACGTGAGAAATCGGGACAAACTTGTATTAAATAGTATTCCAAGATGGCAAATACGAAACAATGTATTTACATGTTTGTCAAAACTTTGTTGTGTTCCGATACGAAAGGTCTTAGCAATGTAAGCCTCATTGTGATAGACATACGGTTGCAATTCAATAACATATGCGCATTCTATTCGTCTTTTTGATTTTTATCTCGCTCACGCCGCTCTAAGCGCGAGTGAGCGGTGCAGAACGGAGACATGCGCGCGGAATGCTATTAGTGATGCGTGATGTTTGTAATTGTCGAGTGATGTGTAATGCAACAGTACCCGGTCGAGTAACTCGCGTAATTCATCACTAATTTCGAATGTAAATGCAGAGTTCCATACCCCTGTGCGTGTGCAGGGGCGCGTCACTGTCCCAGCTGTCCTGCGCGTCGTCCGCCTGGCTCGTGTCCCTCCCCCCGCCGTCCTCCGCGCGCCCGCGACGCGACCTGCGCTCGCGACGTCGCCACGTGCCCGCTGTCCCACTCCCGCCCCTGCCCCCGCCGCGACCCGCGCGACGCAGGCCCGGGCACCGAGCCCACAGAGCCTCGAACAGTGCAGACAGACGAACCGTCATGGAGAAGATCTGTCCACATATACCAAACGATCAACACATTTTACCGCCTCCGGGGTCTAGTGGCTATCCCGGGTTAGATTCCATAAGTCGCTGGTTCATATCCGGCTCGAAGGACCATGTTTAATCTCCTCCCCTAAGCGGTGAACCCCGTTGCAAAGAACACAAAACAACTGTAGGTTCTGTGGCAAGTCTCATTTAATATGAAATATAAAATGAAGGTCATTCATCATCATCATCAGCCGGGAAACGTCCACTGCTGGACATAGGCCTCCCTCATGGTACGCCACATCGACCGGTCCCGAGCCACCTGCATCCAGCGACTCCCCGCGACTCTAACCAGGTCGTCGGTCCATCTAGTAAGGGGAAGGTCATTCCTGGGCGACAACTCTATATCGCCATTTAGACGAATACTAGCGCCATCTATCGGCGAATGACTGGAATGGACTATATTTATACATAAGACTATAAAAGTCGTGTCGCGACTGAACAGTGGGGGGTATCTATTATTACAGTTTGGTTGGTGGTAGGTCATTGTCTACGCTTGGCTACGCAAGTGTGTTGTAAAGTACAATATATATGTGTCCTCACCCGTGTCCGCTTGTTGGTGTTGTACATTCTGCTGTTGAGGAACACCTGTCTGACGTCCCTGGCGACCTGCGCCGCGCTCCCGTACTCTCTCGCCTCGAGCCGTCGACGCACCGCCCCCAGGTCCATGGGGCGGGACACCACCGCGTGGTAGTCGGGCGCCTCCTCGGCAGACACGGGCTGCACCGTGTACATACAAACTCACATTATTGGATTGGATACACGCTTTTTATGGTTCCGTACCCAAATGGTAATCAACGGGACCCTATTACTAAGACTCCGCTGTCCGTCCGTCAGTTTGTCAGTGGGATATATATTTCATGATCTGTAATAGCTAGAAGGTTGAAACTTTCACAGAATGTGTATTTCTGTTGCCGCTATAACAATAATCAATCATCAACAGCCTATATACGTCCCCACTGCAGGGGCTCAGGCCTACCCTCATACAGAGAGTGTATGGGACATAGTGCACCACGCGGGACCAGTGCGGATCGGCGGACTTCACATGCCTGTTCAAGACATGCAGGTTCTCTCACGATGTTTTCCTTCACCGTTAAGCAATCGGATAATGTACTTGAATTGAAAAACAACTCCTAGGTACACGGCTGGATTCGAACCCGGAACCTTCAGATTGAGAGTCCGCGCCTTATCCAATGCGCCACTGACACAAATAACAAATAAAAACATAAATTAGAACATTTAACTCATATATCATATTAACATATGTCAGCCATTTTCGTTTTCGACCGTAGATTATTTGAAAATAACTGACATATGTACGTTTATTACGAATTGACACTTTATGAAATAGGATCCAGGTCGGTCGTGACAACTTATGTCCGGTTCACTCCACTGACCTGCATGAAGGGCTGCGCGTCTGGCGAGGACAGCAGCTCCTGCAGCAGCTGTAGGCAGCGCTCCTGCCACCAGGGTGCGGGTCGGGGATGTGCGGGTGCACGCGGGGCGAGGGGCCGCTCGTCGTCCGAGGAGCGGTACGTGGCTGCGAGGGAGCGGTACTCCGCCACCACGTCCACGTGCTGCCACTCCGCGATGATGCGCAGCAGCAGGTCCGTGATCAGACGAGCCGCGCGAACTGCACACACATACACGTCAACAATAAACAACACCGGGCCGAGCGTACTGCCCTGGGGTACACCCCTCGAAACAAAACGTCTGGACGACTCAACACTGACCGTCGTAGATGCGTTAATAGGATAATTTAATTATGTCAATCTACAGTTACAGCGTTTTATTTCGTTGTATTTATGACATAATCTACAAATTAATGGGAAATGTACTATCCGGTCGAAAGCTTTTAAAAAGTCTCACCAACAATGAGGCTTGCTTTGAAATCATACAATAATATACATTTGACAGTTCAATTTTGGTACGACGGTGCCATCTATACATGAATAAAGAACTATTATATTTTTGATTTTAAAAACACCTCATTGCTTTTAAAAATAAGGTTGTATGGCATGGAATTAAACTAAAGCGAAATATAGACTGAATTGTATTGTTTCTCTCTCATTCGTATATCAGACCAGTTATGCGAGTTAGTGAGTATAGTACATACCTATAGTGGAGTGGGGTTCGTTGAATCGCTCCGCGTTTGAGGCGAGGCATCGCGCGTCGAACATGGCTGCCTGCGCGCGCCGGTAGAACTGATTCTGGCATCGCGCGCGGATGGACGTCAGGTCCACGGGGTACGGCACCACCAGCGCGTACGCAGGGTACTGCGATAGGTCCACCGGCGCCAGGAACGGCTCCGCTACAGACAGCTGCATTACCTGCCAAAACAGAGACCACTCTGGCGACTTCACACAACCCGTATTTGTTGATATATTAATCTTTTATTTTTCTTTGAAATTGTTGTCTGGCTGAATTAGAAGTAAAAAGCTTTTCCTGAAGTCATTTAGCTATCCTAGCCATTCAAAATCGTTGGGTTTATACTTATCAACCACCCACAATAGGTTGAGCTTAAATTAGTATAAATGAGTTCTGCATAAATTAACCGCTCCGGTTCAATTTATAAATACCGGATAAACCGTAAACAAACAATAACTACAAAAAGTCCGGCATGGTTTTTGTAAATAATCTATAAACGCGGACATATTTTAAAAATAACGAATCGGGGCGCTATTGGCGCTCTACGGAGTCTTAATTTCACTCTGCTCGTTAATAGACACAATAAACAGAGCAGGGCCGAGCGCACCCTTGCGGTACACCATAAAGTACTTCCATATAATGACTACAACTTTAATTGATTTTAATGCACTGTTCGCTGTCACACAAATAGCTATTAAGTAGCTGCAAATACCTACCAAATACCTCTGATACCCACCCACCCTTTTCAATTTAATTTTACTAGGCAGGGTGACACAATGTGTCAAAAGCTTTTCAAAGGTCCAGAAATACCTTTAACCATTTTGTAATAATGACTGATTGGGCTTATCTTTTCGCACGGTCTCTCGAATGAGAGCATATTTCGTTAGTCATCTGCCTAATGACGATCTTTCAGTGACGTCTGTCAGTTAGTAACTTAAAGAACTTGAAAGATGTCGCGGAAGAGCTGGAAATCTCTCAAAAATCATCATGGCAGTCCAAACGCCCTCAAAATTCCTGTTAATAACTTTGACAGATATAGACTATCCATATGATGGGTCCAGCGGTGTATAACCGACTTCCACGGGACGGTGTAAACGCTCCGAGCTCCGCAATATTTAAAAATCAACTTAAAAAATGGCTCCTGAAGCAGGCGTTTTACAGGATTCATGATTTTTTAGAATTAAGAATTAATTGACTATGTATGAATCACCTTGTGTGAGTACCTTAGTGTACCTGACTGTGAATGTTGACATATAACGAAAGTTATGAAATATATTGATTATGATTATATTTACGCAGCAGTTATATTCTCTTTGCATCAAGGAATTCAGTATATAAACTCTTTGCTTTCACTTCATGCGAGAGAATATAAATTTGACAGTTAAATTTTGCTACGACGCTGCCATCTAGCCATGGACGAAAAACCCACGCAAAAAGAAGGTAATATAAGTTTGAAGCCAATGTCTGTCTGTGGCATCGTAGCTCTCGAACGGATGGACAGATTTTGATGCGGTTTTACGTGAAAGCAAGTTTTACGTGGTTCTTAGCTATATTTGGTAGAAATCGATTCAGCCGTTTGAAGAGTATCAGCTGATGTTAGGCATAACATGTTTTTGATGTGAAACATCTATAGCCGCACGTAAAACAAATTTCTGGCGTGGCGACGCATCGCTGTATGATGGTGTATATATACAGTATATTTATTATTGATATGTATAATTTACGATCTTTAGTAATATATTACAATAACTTGCTAAGATTCTTAAGTTTACTAGTATATTAAAGCCAATTAAAATTTTCTGTATATTTTAATAACATATTTTTTTATAAATATTTCAGTACCCAACAATCATCACAGGGGTCACAAAATATTATTATTGAAACTGGACATCACCAAGATCAGTTAAATACAAGACATACTATTAATGTTATGTAAGATTTTATTAATCTAATAGTACCAGAATATACTAATTTTTTATTTTAACTTCTTTTACCACTTAAAAAATCGTAATATTTTATTTTATCATTATGCCATATTTAGTTTATATCGCAATCTGTTCTTTTCAATCATATTACTTTTACAAAATAATGTCGATGTTTCACATCTGCCAGGCGTCCCGTGACGGATCACATATTTTTATATATTAAATTTTAATTTATTTCACCTGTTTAAATTACACATTAGTACAATGTTTTGGGTACAACCGGTGTTTATAGTACCTGTGAGATGTGTTCAGCGATGGCTAAGCACGCGGCGGCTCGGTCCCCGTGCGGGGGCCACTCGTGAGGCGCCGCACGGTACAGCACCGCCTCCAGCTCGCGCGGCAGCACCGGCACCGCGCCCCCGGGCGACGAAGGCAGACGGGTCGGGTCCGCAGGCTCCAGGTCCCACGGGGACAGGCGCTCAACCTACACAATACATCAAGGAGTAAGTTCATCCTAGGATAAACTAGTTTCCCGTACATAGGACGGATTAGTTTAGCCCAGTCTATACCGGTTTATACTATCACACATTATTAGTTTAATATATTATTCCTAGTTCTGACATTATTTTCTTTTGTATTTTTGACATATTGTATTTGATAGATAGATAGATAAATCTTTATTTCCACAAAATTTACATAAAATACATTCGTGCTTATATGTATAATTCGTTGCCTTTTGCGGAAAATGGCGCAGACTCAGCATGATGCTGTGGGCTCTGCTCATTAACTGAACAGAACACACAGCGCTGGTATTCTATCAGAACCGGAATTAAGAGACGTCATTTTACAAACATGTGCTAAACCTTTAAACTTATATAAAGCAACATACATATACTTACTTACAATTCAAAAGCATTTTTCTTAAGAGGCTTATTACTTGCTTATTAATTATCTCCTTTATCTCCTATTAATCATAGCACTGTCCTATAAATGTCCATATTCATGTTTATTTCCTTACCTTGCATGTTAAACCTTTGTTCCCTTCTTTTCCTTTCACACCTTCTAGGCTCTAGCAGAATTACCAGCGTTGTGGGCTCGTAGTCCACAACATTATGCTGAGCTAGGGCCTTTTTGCTGGCATGATACATTGCTATAAACTATGCTGTTACTTCTGACTTATATTGTGTGTTCTTCTTCTTGTGTGTGTCCATCTAGTATGGGGACTCCCTGGTACGTGGTCGCCACTCGAGAACCTTTACTCCCCACCGGTTATCGGTTCTTCGAGCGATGTGGCCTGCCCATTGCCACTTCAGCTCACTGACTCGTCGAGCTATGTCGGTGACTTTCGTTCGTCTACGGATTTCCTCATTCCGGACCTTATCACGTAGAGAAATTCCGATATAACGGCAGAATCTCTATATTATCTTGTTTTTAATAAGTAACTTACTCCATTAATGTCGTGTGACTTTTTAATGTATAAATTTAGAGATTCAATACGAGAGACTGTTGATGCTCCTTATTAAATAAAATAAAATTATAAAACTAGCGTTGAGTGTCATTCCCTCGGCGCTGTCGCGAGGTACACCAACGCCCGAGCTCGTGTTTCAGGGTTGGACACGAGCGTTACTTCGAGGCGGTCGAGCAGAAGAGCGTGTACGAGGTGAACCCGCGCGACAAGCCGTGGGAGCGAACACACGTCGCCGTGAGTATCACACACACAATACAGAAACACACGAGAGAGAGAGAGAGAGAGAGAGAGAGAAGTGCACGGTAATTGGCTGCAGTGGTAGAGAAGTACAAATTAAAAATATTTATTGACTACAAAAATTGGATTAATATGTTGTAGCCATAAAGTCTGTTATAGGAGGAGCCCTGTGCGGCAGGTGTAGGCTCTCTTTCTGTACGGATGACATTTTGTTATTTTTTTTACCTGTTAAAACATGTTGGCGTTAGTGAGTTGACGTGCGTGCGTGCGTGCGTGCGTGTGTGTGTGTGTATTTTGTTTTTATTTGTATTGTGCTGGTAAATAAAATGATAATCTATCTAACATAAACGTTCAACTTTCAGTTTGAATGGCATGTAATTTTTAAATTTTTAAATGTAAAAAAAGGCATTTGACATTTTGTTTTTAAAAAAAGTTGAATTTTTTATTTGTTAAAGGATGAGCTGGTTTGTCCTAGGACATACCTACAACCGAGTTTGTACTGTAACGTATATATAATTTCAATATTTTGTTAATATTCGTAAGTTGTAAATAATTTTCTATTTTAAGGTAAGGTTTCTGTTTTAAGGTATTCTAATTTTAATTCTGAATTTAGTTTGATAGATTTTTTAGATGTATATTGTCTTGTGTGTGTTTTTGATGAAAGTTATATCGCAGTATAAAAGACGCAGGTTCGAATCCAGCTAGTGTCAATCTTTTTCTTGACTATCTCTCTATAATCTCTCTCTAGATCTCTTCTGTAGTAATGTAAGCACGGTGAAAACTAATCTGACTAAGAACTACCGGAACTACTCCTTGTCTGTTGTATAGATGATACCTACGAGTATGTCTTGTATGCTCGACTATTAGTATTCTCTTTGTTGTCCTGTTTATGTTATTATTATTTGTAATTTTCTTGGATGCTATTATTTATTTATATACATATATATTGACTTTAGTTTAAATATTATTTAGGAATTTATGTTACTTATTAGTAAGTATATATAATTGTGAACTTATAGCTGATAAAAAAGCCGTATGTGGAGGCTTGTCAATGGCTGTTCGTCATTAATTTTACACTATGTTCCGATTTTATAGCTGTAAGCCACCCTAATAAAATAAAATAAAATAACTGTCGCCTCACCTCTCCATTGTCCCATCTGACCCTGAGCGACAGGAAGTGCTGAGCTCGCGTGTCGGCTGCGCTGGGCGCCCGGTCCAGCACCTCTCCCGTCCACCACGAGTCGTCGATCATGCACCGGAAGCGGTCCCCGGGCCCCCACGCGCGACTCACGCTCGCCTCGTACTGCTGCTGGAGAACCAGGAAGTCGATCACATCCGCCATGTCGTGGTACTTCACTGTGAACGTGCCCACGCCTGAAACACAAATAAATATGTCATCACCAGCCTCATGTCTCCACTGCAGGTCTCAGTCCTACTCTCCTACAGAAAGTGTATGGGACATAGTGCACCACGCGGGACCAGTGCGCATTGGTAGACTTCACACACACCTGTGAATTTCTTCTCAGGAGTGCGTAGGTTTGTTCACGATGTTTTCCTTCATCGAAAAGCCAGTGGTAATTATTGTTATTCATCATCAGACGGGAAACGTCCACTGCTGGACATAGGCCTCCCTCATGGTACGCCACATCGACCGGTCCCGAGCCACCTGCATCCAGCGACTCCCTGCGACTCTAACCAGGTCGTCGGTCCATCTAGTAGGGGGACTCCCTGGTACGTGGTCGCCACTCGAGAACCTTTACCCCACCGGTTATCGGTTCTTCGAGCGATGTGGCCTGCACATTGCCACTTCAGCTCACTGACTCGTCGAGCTATGTCGGTGACCTTCGTCTACGGATTTCCTCATTCCGGATTTTATCACTTAGAGAAATTCCGAGCATATCTCGTTCCATTGCTCGCCGAGTGACTTTGAGCTTGTTTATTTGTCCCACAGTAAAGGACCACGTTTCGGTTCCGTATGTCATCACTGGCAACACGCACTGATCAAAGACGTTGTCTTTAGACGCTGAGGTATTTTGGACGAGAAGATATGCCGTAACTTCCCGAACGCTGCCCAGCCGAGTTGGATTCTTCGGTTGACCTCTTTGTCGAAGTTGGACCTACCCAGTTGAACGATCTGTCCCAGGTATACATATTCGTCCACAACTTCGATTGCAGTGTTAGCTAAGCTACCACGAGCTACCAACTGAGCTACCACGGCTGTATTTAGGAAACAATCATTTATGTGCCTGTAAAAGGGGCAATGTGACACGCGGGGTGGGGGTGTGGGGGTGTATGTACCTTGTAGTCTTGCTAGCCTGAGGGCTGCGATCCGCGGCGGCTTGATCACGTACTTGATCCCCACCACCTGGACCAGCTCGCTCTCCTGGGGGACATGACTCACTAGTGAATAACAGGTCAAGTGCGACCCTCGCGCCGAGGGTTCCGTACAGGATATGAATAATTAACATACTGAAAACCATAAATGACGCAGGTGATATGCACCCAACAATGCTCTTGATTTATACATAGGTTTAAATATCAATTAGGCACGTGTCTTGACATCATATAATTGTAAAATTTAAATGCTCGATATTATTACTGTTAATTACTGTTTGCATGTCAAAACATTGGCCAAATGTGTGATCTAGAATAATTTACTTGAACATCTGAAATGTACCACATTTATTGCAAATAAAGGTTTATCTTAACTTACGAAAAAGTTATTTTCTTCAAAAATCATGATTTTCAGACTTATTCCTATGGTTGTGGTGTATATGTGTGTAATACATATAATACCTTGCGTCTTGCAAAATTTCAGGATTCTAGGTCAACGGGAAGTACCCTATAGGTTTAGATTCTTTGCGCTCGCAATTTAATTTTTTTGCTACAGCCCACTTCCCACTACAGTCAACTCATGAACGTTAAGTGGAAGCTGTCACTTGGCGGCGCACACACACACACACACACACACACACACACACACACACACACACACACACACACACACACACGCACGCACGCACGCACGCAAGCACGTCAACTCACTAACGCCAACATGTTTTAACAGGTAAAAAAAATAACAAAATGTCATCCGTACAGAAAGAGAGCCTACACCTGCCGCACAGGGCTCCTCCTATAACAGACTTTATGGCTACAACATATTAATCCAATTTTTGTAGTCAATAAATATTTTTAATTTGTACTTCTCTACCACTGCAGCCAATCAGCGTGCACTTCTCTCTCTCTCTCTCTCTTTCTCTCGTGTGTGTTTCTGTGTTGTGTGTGTGATACTCACGGCGACGTGTGTTCGCTCCCACGGCTTGTCGCGCGGGTTCACCTCGTACACGCTCTTCTGCTCGACCGCCTCGAAGTAACGCTCGTGTCCAACCCTGAAACACGAGCTCGGGTGTTGGTGTACCTCAGGACAGCGCCGAGTGAGGGAATGACACTCAACACTAGTTTTATAATTTTATTTTATTTAATAAGGATCATCAACAGTCTCTCGTATTGAATCTTTAAATTTATACATTAAAAAGTTCTTCATCTGATACGAGAACCAATTACAGATGCACACAACATTAATGGAGTAAGTTACATATTAAAAACAAGATAATATAGAGATTCTGCCGTTATATCGGAATTTCTCTACGTGATAAGGTCCGAGCGAACGAAGGTCACCGACATAGCTCGACGAGTCAATGAGCTGAAGTTGCAATGGGCAGGCCACATCGCTCGAAGAACCGATAACCGGTGGGGAGTAAAGGTTCTCGAGTGGCGACCACGTACCAGGGAGTCCCCATACTAGATGGACCGACGACCTGGTTAGAGTCGCGGGGAGTCGACGAGGCCTATGTCCAGCAGTGGACGTTTCCCGACTGATGATGATGATTTCGCCGATGAGTGTCATACTACATTTCTGTTGCCATAATCTTTTAAAATACAACAGCTGGATTTGTGCAGTAACTATCTAAAAATATTACATCAGATTGTGATGTCGCGAAATGAGTATCATTAACATACAACTTCACAGTGAATCACAATTTACATTTTAAACACTTTGTCGATTATTGTTCAAAGCGCCATCTATGAACCATTAGCTGCGTAACTGCTATTGTAGCTAACTATAAAGTTGTAAATTAATGATATTTATTTCGCGACACTATAATTTCATCTCCTATTTTTAGGTAATTACTTATCAAAGCCAGCTGTTCTATTTTAAAAGATTATGGCAACAGATATTTTTTTCCACATTCGGAGAAGGATCTGGTTAAAAAAAGGCATGGAAACTACGATACTCCTTGGTGTAACCTCACCTGAAGTACACTAGCGCGTCACCCATCTGCGGCACGTAGGGCGCCTTGCGCGGAGTCACGGCGCACAGCCACTCCGGGGGGCGGTAGGGCTCCGGCAGCTCGGGGCGCGGCGAGCTGGCGGCGGGGGGCGCTGCTGGGGGCGCCTGGCGAGGGCGACGACGTGCGCGAGCAGGGGGCGCCAGCGTCGCGCCACGCTCCCAGTCAGAGTACTGCGACGATGATGACGAAGTGCTGTGGCTGCCGGAGTACGATCTGCGCGACACAGTGAGTGGGGTTTAGATAATCATCATCATCAACAGCCTATGTCCCCACTGCAGCTCAGTCCTACTCTCCTACAGAGAGTGTATGGGACAGTACACCACGCGGGACCAGTGCGCATTGGTAGACTTCACACACACCTTTGAATTTCCTCTCAGGAGTGTGCAGGTTTCCTCACGATGTTTTCCTTCACAGAAAAGCCGATGGTAATGATTGTTATCATTCGTACATAAATTCATTCATCAAACAGAGGTAATTACACTTAACCAAGTTTAACTCCCTATATATCCTCTAGCAAAGATACCAGCCTCTAACACATTTACAAACAATACATTACTCTTTTAGTTACATTACATTTACTTACATTAATATTAATAAATATATACAATTTATCTAACTGCCTCTCATTCATCATCACTCATGCATCAACTAAAAATTAGTTTCTATTTAATTAGTATAACAGTGTTACTGAATATCTTTGGACCTGTCTGAAAACCAGCGCTGCAGCTACTGCTGCCGCATATGCTGAGACAGGTGCATTTCGGTGTTACAGTGCAGCAGAGCAAATTGAAAATATATGTATGAACTGTACTGTAATAACTGTATGTATGCCGAATAAACTAATTCTATTCTAACTGTATGAGATCACTCACTCGGTGGTGTCTGTGTCGCTGGACGAATTAGAGTTTGCTTCGTCGTCCTCGTCGTGTGACGTCACATCTCGGTCGTCGTTGGGCGCGGGGCGCGGCGGAGGGCGCGGCGTGGCGGGTCGCGGGGGCGCGCGTCGCCGCCGCGCGGGGGCCACCGGCGAGCCAGTCGTGATCATGACGGGGCGGCGGCGCATCTCGCGACGCCACCACGATAGCTCCAGCGCGTGGAGCTCCACTCTGGTATATATATACATAATCTTCATAATCTATTTGCTTACAAAGAGATTCTCGTCGTCTAGGTACAACAGCGTCATCAACGAATTAGGAAAAGTGCTGGTCCCAGACAACTACCCTGTGACATCCCTCGTGTTACAATCAGAAACTGTGTCTTGCTGTCAGACCAGACTTGGCGACTGATGTTTAGCACAAGAGACACGAATGGAACTATTAGGAATTCCACAGTAAGATCTATAGTAAATATAGTATTCGACGCAGAATGAAGTGATCCACTTTATCAATAGCTTCATCAAAAACAGAATCAGGCTTGTTATTGTGAAAACCATATATCGATGGTCAGCGTGGGCCAAATAAGCAATGCTTCTGCCAGTCGTGCCGTCTTGCGGTCGTTCTGCAGCAACACCTCCTTGAGAGACAATGTTCTAACTTCAAAGAGTGTATATTCTATAACTTCTTGTTTTATCAACTGACTTCAAATAATTAACGCATTCAAAAAGAACTGGAAACCGACTTCAACAGCCTACAACAACACAATTAATCTCCTAAAATGTTCATCCTTAGAGGTAGAATTATCATGTTTGGTTTTTGTTGATTTTCTCAAAAAGCGCTGAATCAATTTCGATAAAATTTATATGGGACCACCTCTGAAGTTTGCTCTACAAAACAGCAAAAAAGAAAGTAAATTTTATCGAAATTGATTAAAGTGTACCTAGCATTGTGTGTACCAAGGACTATGTCCAGCAGTGGACATTACTCGATTGTGGTGATGCTTGTTCGCTCTTTGTGTGTATCGTTACTCCGTAAATCCGTACACGAGAATGGTCATCTACGTAGCTCGAGTCAGTGAGCTGAAGTGGAAATGGGCAGGCCACATCGCTCAAAGAACCGATGGGGAAGCGTGTACCGTGCTGTCCCCCTAATCGACGACCTAACGTCGCGGGTCGCTGGAGGAGGACTATGTCCAGCAGTGGACGTTTCCCGTCTGATTACGATCGTAACTCACGTTCGTTTCTCGATGTCGTCTAGAGTGGCGGGAGACAATCTCGGCAGAAGTGGTCTCGCGCACGTCTCCACTGGCTGGGTGAGCCACGCGCCCCCCGTGTGCCGCACCCCCTCGCCGCGCCACACACCCCCGCGCGCACCTCCCTCCCCGCCGTCACCACCCCCCGCCAGCGCCTCGATCATCAGCTGAGACACAACAATACAGTAATATGTAGATCTCGTGTATAACCTGGAAATATTTTTACTGATGTCAACTTTACAGTGAACACTCGTAATTATCTCAACCTGACTATATCGTATTACCCGGAGCGGCTGTCCAATGAAATATGACGTCAGTCAATTGAATTTGTACAAAATGTACTGTCAGCAAACAAATACAGTATTTTCTAAAATATTTTTAAAAAATTCTATCGCAAACAATATACTCGTATCTGCCTAGCGTTGATTTTGTAGGTATTTGAAAATATCGACGTAATTTTTTTCTTTAAAATTTAATGCTATTTGTAAATTAGAGTTGGCAACACTGATTCTCAAGTCTCATGTAACGTGACCACAACACAACAGTAGGAAATTTTAAAGTTAAATCTTTTAATTTTATGAATGGCGAGCTCCATTCATAATTATTATGAAGGAATTGACTTGTCCATTGAGAAATAAATTGAGGAATTTGTACACGGGTGGACAGCAAAGTTAAATTTGCCAATATCTCGGTAACTATGCTTTTCTTGACATTTCCCTTGGCAGTTATTTTTTTATTTGAGCTTAAGATTAAGTTATCGGAATTTAAAAACAAAACTTTGTAAAAACATTACAATAGCAAATGTATTGAAAAAAATTACAAATTTCACTCACGTCTAGCCGGCTGGGCGCCGGGACTGGCACCAGCTGATCATAGGCTAGGTCGGCGCGCCCCGGCACCAGGCGCTGGTGTCGCGGCGCGTGCGGAGCACCCTCTACGTCCACAAGGAACGGAGGCGCCAGCAGGTGGGGCGGAGTCTCCGTCTGCTCGTCTAGGGCGCCCCCGAGCGCGTCGCGAGTCAGCGGACGGTAGTCCGTGTGGAAGAACAGCTCCGTCGGCAGCTCCTGAGAGTGCGATATAGTGATGTATACACTGGCTCGTCTGTCACTGTGTTGGTTTGGTAAACGTCAGTGTCAAAGTGAGAATCACTGTGTTCCAATACCCGTAGGCGAGTGTGACTTTTGTAATTATTGATTTTTCATTGACAGGTTACTGTCAATTTTCTAATGTAAAAATATAAATGTAAAATAATGTAAAATGTATGTACATCTGAAAAGGTAGAATTTAGTCTGAAGTTTATTTAATTTATTTTCCATTTCTAAATGCAACCAAGCTCACACACAATAAAGGTTTTATGTCATTGCCGAGCCAGTGAATTTTTACTATTATTCTATGTAAGCAAGAACAACGCTAGGGAAGGATGCATAGTTTCGGCCTAGTGTCTCTTTCACGCACATAAGTTTTCCCATATCGCTTTCTCCCTCGCACACATTGTCCCTCTACCGTTGCATATTAATATATGACTGACCTTGAACAGCCTGTGCCCGGTGCCAAGCCCAAGCAGCATCAGGTGTCCGTGCGAGTCCGTGGCTGCGATGGTTGTGTCCGATCCCCACTTGGCATCAAAGATGGCGCCGTCCCCCTGCCCCGCGATGCTGTTCTGGAACTTGGCTAGCAGCTCCCCCCTCGCCGCGTCCCACACGGCGAGCTGCCCGTCGTGCCCGGCGGACAGCACCACGCCGGGCAGGGAGGGGTGCGGCTCCAGCACGTACGCCTCGTCGCGGTGCGCGCGCAGCACGTGCAGGGCGCGCTGCGTGCGCGAGCACCACACGTGCAGCGACGCGTCCGACGCCGCCGTCAGCACTAGCGCGTCGTCGCACGACCAGCACACCATAGTGACCTGATAGTAGGCACAACGTACTCCTCAGTCGAGTCAGCTCAAAGTCACTCAGCGAGCAATGGAACCAGCTATGCTCGGAATTTCTCTACGTGATAAGGTCTGGAATGAGGAAATCCGTAGACGAACGAAGATCACCGACATAGGTCGATGAGTCAGTGAGCTGAAGTGGCAATGGGCAGGCCACATCGCTCGAAGAACCGAGAACCGGTAGGGAGTAAAGGTTCTCGAGTGGCGACCACGTACCAGGGAGTCCCCCTACTAGATGGACCGACGACCTGGTTAGAGTCGCGGGGAGTCGCTGGATGCAGGTGGCTCGGGATTGTGAATGTGATTTAGAACGCGTTGAGGCACATGATTGGTCGAACAGGTCAGTCACCGAGGATGCGCGAACTCAGCCCCATTATGCCCATTTTCGTTCACGACGTTTGACGGGAACTAAACATATTATTGGTATTAATCACTGCCAACATGCTCTTTAACTTTTAATGACGTCATCGACGCAAAGTCCAATCTTATAGTAAACGGGTTGTATGAGAGCATGTTACCTTGCCGGCGTCCGGTCTGAGCCACACAGGCCTCCACTGCGCCGCATGGAGGGTCCACAGAGCTGCCTGTCCATCCTTGCCTCCGGACACGAACCTCAGACCTCTATGCGCCCACGCTAGCGAGTCGACCGCGTCCCCATGCGCGCTGGTCTCCAACACGCGTCGCACTCCGCCGTGCGTCGTGTAGACACGCACGTGCCGGTCCGCGCTCCCCGCCGCTAGAAACGCTCCCCCCGCCGACCACGCCAGGCAGATCATGTGGCACGCGCCGGGACGCATGCGCTCGACGTACTGGACGGGCTGCGAGAGGAACTGTCCGTCCGCGCTGCACGCCCAGAATGCGACCGAGCCGTCAGTGGAGGTGGACGCGAGCCAGCGCAGGTCCTGCCGCGCGCCCGGCGCCCACGCCACCGCGGTCACCGTGCCCTGGTGCTGGCGCAGCACGGCGCGGGGCGAGCCGTCCGACAGCGACCACACGCGCACGGCTCGCTCCACGCTGCCGGCCGCGACCAGCGCACCGTCACCCGACACCGCTACGTCTGTTATCTGTCACGTGAATGTTGTCATGTCACGCATGATGTCAGCTGTCAAGGTGTCAGTGTGACAAGCAGCAGCAGTAAAAGAGATGATTTAACCGCTTCCATGACCTTCCATAACTCCAGCTTGGACACGTGATAGGACATTTTCTATGGCTAGCTTTAAACTATGTTACCCAACTATATCATTATTTGGATTAGACATGTGTAAGTGATGCGAGTAATGCATTACGCGTGATATTACCCGGCGGCGTACTGTTGCATTACACATCACTCGACTATCTCAAACAGTACACATTACATCATTACTCATGCCATGCCAGGCGTACGTTCACTCGCACCTAGCGCGGCGCGGGCTAGCATCCTCCAACAAAACCATAAAGACTGATAGAACGCACATATGTTACTGAAATACAACCGTATTACTAAGAAGATAAGGCGTACATTCTACGTATTTTAATTCCGAGCAAGTGATGCTACAAACATTGCTATAGCAAAAGTAATGTTTGTGCTGTAGCATGTCAGCGCGCGGCGCGCATTGCAGGTGATGTTTCGAGTGATGCGTAATGGTTCGAAGTAACATTACTTTAAAAAGCACTGTTTTGAGCACGTCTAATTTGGATTCTCCTCAGTATCTATAATAGTAATATTATGTCAAATCAAATAGCAACTAACGTTTACATGGAGGGGTTCTCGTCTATCACGTACAAGTACGTCAGACTCCCCCTCTCACTCACCTCTGCGGCCGCGCCGCGCAGCGTGCCCAGCAGCCGGCCATCCATCGCGCTCCATACCTGAAACACAATACGCGTCAGTGATGTGATTGATGCATCACGCGTGGCTGCACACTGTCGCATCACACATTACTACTACAACTGTAACATCACGCATCACACGACATTACGCGCACTACTCGCAGGCAGCTCAGTTCATTACGAGCGCGAGCGAGAGGGCACATAGCACAGGACAGGACGCGCATGTTACTCAAATACAATCATATTAATAGGACAATAAGGCGTAAATACTGCATATTTAGAAGCGTCGGTGTCGCAGTGGATAAGGTGCGGACTGTCTGAGTGTTCCGGGTTCGAATCCAGCCGTGTACCTATGAGTGGTTTTTCAATTCAAGTACATTATCCGATTGCTTAACGGTGAAGGAAAACGTCGTGAGGAAACCTGCATGTCTTGAACAGCCATACCGCGTGGTGTCCTATGTCCCATACACTCTCAGTAGGAGAGTAGGACTGAGACCCTGCAGTGGGGACGTATATAGGCTGTTGATGACTACGTATTTAATTTTGAGCATTTAAATACAATATCAAAAACGGCAATTGAGCTGCTGAATTGTATTTCTGTGCTGTGATGTTTAGAGAACATTGCATTACAATACCCAAAGCGATAGGCTTCCGCAAGTCAGTGCACGGCGCGTATGTTTAGAGTGATGCGTAATGGTACAATGTAATGTTACGTGATACGAAATGTAACGCCACATCACATTACTTTAAGCATGGTTTTGCGCACTGACCTTGAGCAGGAGATCGTCGGCGCCCGTGAGCACGTATCTCGAGCCGGGCACCCACACCACGCAGTAGACGGCGGACAAGTGTCCCAGCGTGCGGCGCTGCAGCTGCAGCCCGCGCAGCAGCCGCGCCGGGAACACACCTCAACACACACACACACCCTGTCACATCGTGCAGGTGATAAGGTCGATGGCCGACCTCACAAACCCTAGTCACAGAAAATATAGCACTACGAACAGAACGGACGCTCACTACCTGTCACCGTTCCTGATACCTCACCTACCCCGCAAAAGTGGTCAGTACGTAAGACGCGCGCGGACTGCTCACACATGCGCACGTATATCATCCGTTCAATGTGTGACGATATCACGACATTTGTTCAAAGGATCCGACGCGTGCCCTAATCAAAGTTCAGCCGACATAGGCCTCCGACATGGCTCACACACACATTGTTAAGAAAGAAAGAAAAAAATTATTTGCCAAGTACATAGTTTTTTTACACTGTGTTTAGATAGTAATTTCAATTAGTTCGATGTACTTAACCTGTCCACAGGTGTGCAAATATTATAAACATATATAATAAGGAATTTAATTGTTAAAAAATTTGTTTACATCACATGAAAATCAGTACAATGTTAATAATTTTGTCATTAAATAATTCACAAGACATCTCATTAATTTAATTACAGGTATATTTACCTTGTTAAGTTATCCTGACTATACATTTTTACTAGCGTTAATAGGCTTGTGCCCAATAATAAAAATTGTTTTGTTTATTAATGTAGAGGCGTATATAAGAAAAAAAAAGTCTATTTCTCATAAAAGTTAAAGATTATTCATTATTTTTCGAAAATAAATTCCAAAAAATAGTCATCAAGTCACGTGCCAGCAACCACCAATGAGCGCGTGTGACGTCACGCCTCGCAACACATCACTGTCGCTGTTGACGTGTGACGTCATATCACAGCGCGGGCACTGCGCGAGCTGTGACGTCATTCAAGACGACGTCACACTGTGCAGCGTTGTCGAGGGAAATATAAATTGCTTTTTTTTTAACTGCAAAATAAGTAATGTAAATATTGCTTTTTCTTTATAATATAGGTTTTTTGTATAAAATAGATATTAAAGTATATAATTAACCTAGTATTCAAATTTAGTCAACTAGCCTTTTAGCTATATAGAAGTAACATGTAAAATTAACAGTATTTTTTTTTCATTTAATCGTATGCTATAGTAAATTATCAAATGTTACACGCCTTCTATATATATCGAGATCTGGGTTCGATCCTGGCTCGTACCAATGAGTTACAATTTGTTAATTGAAATTTATGTACGAATGATAAAAATCATTACCATTGGCTTGTCAGTGTAGGAAAACATCGTGAGGAAACCCGCACACTCCTGAGCAGAAGTTCAAAGGTGTGTGTGAAGTCTACCAATGCGCACTGGTCCCGCGTGGTGTACTATGTCCCATACACTCTCTGTAGGAGAGTAGACCTGAGCCCCTCCAGTGGGGACATGTATAGGCTGTTGATGATGATGAATATGTAATGGTCACCTCTCTCCCCTCGGTGTAGTGCAGCGCCTGCCTCGCGCGCCATCAGCCGTCTCGGGAGCGTGTAGTCTGCCTGCGCGGGCGCCACCTCGGCCGCGAGCAGCGAGCGGCGCGCGCGCAGCCCGCCCCCCGCGTCCGCCGCCCGCAGCGCGCGCGCACATAGCGACAACAGTCGAGCGCCAGACACGTCAGAGTACTGACAAGCCTGAACACAAAATACATATCACAAACACGACACTCAATACAGATTAATAGGATGAGAGACTTTTAATTTACAACTTTATAGTTAGCTACAATAGCAGTTACGCAGCTAATGGTTCATAGATGGCGCTTTGAACAATAATAATAATAATATGTTTAAAATGTAAATTGTGATTCACTGTGAAGTTGTATGTTACCGATACTCATTTCGCGACATCACAATCTGATGTCCTATTTTTAGATAGTTATTGCACAAATCCAGCTGTTATATTTAAAAAAAATTATAGCAACAGAAATTTAGTATGAAACTTTGATGGAGGCGGATCGGAGATGGATAGATGGCACCACACCGTCTTATAAATTGAGAGCAAAGAGTTTATATACTAATTCCTTGATGCAGACATTAAAGACTGTTCTAGAAAGAATTCTACACCTACCAAAGAGAATATAACCGCTGTGTAAATAATCTGTCAAAGTTGTTAACCAGACTTTTTGGGGGTGTGTGGACTGTCATGTATTATGACAGATTAATTTCTAGCTCTTCCGCGGCGCCATCTATCCTTCAAGTACTCGACTGACAGACTCTGAAAGTATTTCATTGTCTTTATAATTTCCATTCTTTAAAAGGAATTGTTAGAAAGAAAGAAACAAATTTATTTGCCAAGTATATAGTTTTTTTTTACAGTGCTAAGTTGGTGTTAAGGTAGTAATTTCAATTAGTTCGATGTATTTAACATGTCCACAGATGTGCAAATATTATGAACATATCTAATAAATAAGGAATTTAATAGTTAAAAAATTAGTTTACATCGCATGTCAATCAGTATAATGTTAATAATTTTGTCATTAAATAATTCACAAGTCATCTCATTAATTTATGTCAAACTATAATTACAGGTATATTTAAAATGATTAATGTTTATGATTCAAATATACAGGAAAGCTATAAAAGCAGTTTTCAAGAAGCCAATCCGTAATTTTTTTCTTACAATCTATGCCGTTTTCTAATTGTTAAACCCTTGGGAGATGATTGTAAGCAATGATGCATGTGTTAAAAGGTCAACTAGTGGATGTTATGCTAGGAGTTTGCTGGTCAGATAGTGGCACATCCCGATTTTCCGATTTTTTAAATTTAATACTTAATATTTTGATAGAAACTGTGATACGTCTTATAGTACAGTAAAACCACGTGTTTATTTGCTGTATTACAGTTTATGGTCGGTAATGAAATGAGTTAGTTATTTAAGTTAACAGAATTAAAGTCGCTTAACTGGTTCACCATTAGCACATTTGTCTGCCGATAACAAAAAGAAAATGGCCTTTCTTTTTAAAATTCAAACATGGCGCCGAAAGCATTCGGCGATTTTCGGCGAACGATCGGCGCGCGCCGACCAATGGCGACCCGATTCCAGTGTAGGGAGAGATAGTAGTACGCTTGCTTACGTATGATAGACAAGGATGGCGATAAAATTAATTACAACAACGCCCGTCCTCCAATTTCATGAGAATACATTTTTTTAGAATTTCCTGAAAATTTCACATATTATAACAGAAAGTCCCAAAAAATATTTTCCGCGACGTTTCACGACATTTTCAGCATCATATTCATGTATGACTCATTTTACAAAAAATTGTACTTTTATCGCGTTTTCAGTATATTATTCGGTAAATATCTATAGAAAACGTAAATAAACAAAGTTTGGGATGCATTCGCGTGAACAACTCACCAATTCCTCATAGGAGAGCGTGTGCTCGCGGCCCAGCCAGTCCAAGCGCCGCGGCAGCACCTGCAACCGCAACCATCACATAACAAAACTTTCAGCGAACTTTCAGCGACTTTGACAGCCGCCCCACGTGCCTTAGACCAAAACAACATTAGCTACGAGCCTGCCGTACAATACACAACACTCACCTCCACTCGCTGCAGCTCATTTAGCAGTGTCTGCAGAAGAAAAGGTCACGATTAGAGTATTCGTCGGTAAATAACTAATGTTCACATATCACCCGATCGTTTTTACCTTTGCAGTCTCTTTCAGCGGCCCTTCCGAGATGAATTTCGTGATCAGAAAGTACAGCTCTGAAACCGGGAAAGCTATCGTAAGTCGACCTCGCAAGCTTGTACTAGTAACTTTGGACACGTATTTTGAAGCGACGGTCTCACCTGGAAGGATCCTGAGCTCCTCGTTGGGTTCCTCCATGATCCTAGTTTTTATTTCATGAGAAATCGATTACACTACACAGCACCAAATTTGTGAAATTCACTCAAACATTTCACTTTTTACATTGTTGCTGAGCGATGTATGCAATAATAGCAAAATGGCGTATGTTCTGTCACTGACACTAAAACAGTATCGTAAATGATTTCTTGTATCAATACTAGATGTCGCTGCAACCGCATTGTGTAAAGATAGCTTCACATAAGCGAACCTTGGGCCAAGTCAGTATTCATCCGTCACAATCTGTCAAAAACTGACATGGGTGTAGTCAGTATGACGGATTATATTAAAAACATTTACTAGACCGGACAAAGAAAAAATAACTAGACCCTAAACGTTTACCGATTGCTAATATGCCCTACAAACATTTAAGGAACGTGAAACATCTTTTATCTAAATTTTACAATTTAAATGTTGTATGTTTGGTACTGAATAGTGAAGACGGAATAGAATTATATATTTTCTTTTCGTAGAAAAGTTTACTGTGGCCTTTGTCTGACACTCGTTTGCGGCACAGCGAGCAGCGGCATCTATTTACAAATTTCACAACTTGTAAGACATCATCCGTAAGCGATAGACAATCACTACTTGATCACTACGTGATAAACGTAGTTTTATTGTGAGTGTGTACTGACTTTTTATATATTTAAAAATAAAATGAGAATTGAGATAGTCTATGGCTGAAAATAAGGCAAGGTTGGTTGATCTTGAAGAGTTCAGCAAAAAAGCTAAATAATACGGATATACAATGCTAGAACGAAGTAAAGGATGAGTTTGGTTAATTGCCAGTGTAGTGTGAGACAATCGAGCGACTGTCCTCGTGCAGAGACGACCGAGCAAGTTGGTGCGGACATAAACAGTAGTGCAGTGTTGTGAGTTGGAGTGCAGTGGAGCCTGGTGGATGACGATGGTGCGGTGTTACGGGCAGCTGCAGACGGCACGGGAGCTCTAGCGAGGTGAGCGCGGGCACTGCTGACACTCGCCAGTGCAGTCAAGGAGCTGGTTGTTCCTATTCAATAACATTTATGTGATAGGGCTATTCACAAACACAACTAGACCGCCCCTGTATTACACACGATTCAATAACATAGAAAAATACTATTTGAATACTAATTTATTAAAATTATATTCATTAAATGTTCAAATTCACCAAGAAATAATATTAATAAAAACAGCCAAGTCCGTGTCGTGCCATGAGCAGTGTAGGGTTCCGTAGTTACCCGGAACAATTAGTTCACGGTTTAATGTTAATAACGTCTAAAATGGGCCCAAACAGGATGATGTAATGTCATTTGGAATGGAATTTGTATGAAATTTTCATTTTGACATCTCCAGGTATATTTTATAATTTGCTTGATTATTACTAGTTAACCTGTAAAGCCAACTTAGGCTTGATAGTTTACCTTTTAACTTCAGCCTAACACAATGAGGTAGACGGGGGAAAAAGGTTGGAGTGCCCAAAAGGGGGCGCTGAGGCGGGACCACCCTAAAAGTAATTATTTTTCAAGATTTCATTCTACCACTATCATCATCATTAGCCGGAAAACGTTCACTGCTGGACATAGGCCTCCTTCATGGTATGCCAGGTCTCGAGCCACCTGCAACCAGCGACTCCCTGTGACTCTACTCAGGTCATCGGTCCAGTTAGTAAGGAGACCGCCTGGTAGATGTTTCCCGGTACGTGGTCGCCACTCGAGAACCTTTACTCCCCACCGGTTATCGGTTCTTCGTGGCCTGCCCATTGTCACTTCAGCTCACTGACTCGCTGAGCTATGTCGGTGGCCTTTTTTCGTTTTCTTTTTACAGATTTCCTTATTCCGGACCGGATCACATAGAGAAATTCCCAGCATAGCTCGTTCCATTACTCGCTGAGTGACTTTGAGCTTGTTTATTCGTCCCACAGTAAAGGACCACATATCGGTTCCGTATGTCATCACTGGCAATATGCACTGATTAAAGACTTTTGTCTTTAGACGCTGAGGTATTTTGGACGAGAAGATATGCCGTAACTTCCCAAACGCTGCCCAGCCGAGTTGGATTCTTCGGTTGACCTCTTTGTTGAAGTTGGTCCGACTTCTACCTAGTTGAACGATCTGTTCCTACATATTTGTTGTGTTCATACATTACTAGTTGAACTATTGAACATGTTGAAATTATTAAACAATACTGAGTGTAACTATAGTGTAGTGTGTATGTCCAGATGTCTGTGTCGGGGAGCAGCGCGGGTGCGGGGGGTGGTGCGGTGGCGCTTTCCGGCCTGGCCGGCTCGGCGGAGGAGAAGGACAGCTCGCTGCTGTGCCCCGTGTGCTTCGAGCTGATAGCGGAGGCGTATGTCACGCGCTGCGGTCACTCATTCTGCTTCGCCTGCATCGCTAAGTCCGTGGAGTTGCACCGACGATGTCCCAAGTGCGGCGCGGCGCTCCCCTCCCGTGAACACATATACCCTAACTTCCTGCTCAATGAGCTGGTGGCTAAGAGGAGGGCGCGCGCGGGAGGCGGTGCGGGGGACACGGGGACCGAGCCCCAGGGCGCTGGGGGGCTGCGGGACATGCTAGCAGCTGAGTCGGGACGACTCCCGCTGCCGGATGTAGAGGTGAGGCAGGACAGATTGATTACTTATGTGTATTATGATTCCACTTGAACTCCGCCGACCCCGATTGATTGCACAATATCACTGTTGTTTATTTTCACTAGTTCAGTATATTTCATCAGTTCAGTGGTTAGGGTCAGATGGACAGGCACCAGAGTAAGATTCGGAACCCTAAAAAGTATGCAAAAATGAAAATTGTGATTCACAACGAAGTGTCTACATGACAGACAAGTCACTACTGGTTATAATTTACCGATATTACCTCTACAATCCGATGTCCTATTTTTAGATAATCTCGCACAAAGCTCTCAAGAAATTGTGTTTGAAAAATTTTACGATGTGAATCAGCAATTGAACAGTGTTTTTAGGATTCCGTAGCCAAAGGATAACCGTTAGTTATCACCAACGGGACCCTATTACTAAGAATTGTCTGTCTGTCACCTCATGTCTGGCTGTATATCATGAACCGTGATAGTTAGACAGTTGACATTTTCACAGATGATGTATTTCTGTTGATGCTATAATAACAAATACTAAAAACAGAATAAAATAAATATTTATTTGATTTAAGGGGGGCTCCCATACAACAAACGAGATTTTTTTTGAGACGTGCGTTTTAACTTACTAGTAGCGCCATCTATCTAACACAAAACTAAATATAACTAAAGTTCGCAAAACTAAATTCAGGTCCGGTGCATATTATTTTTTATGTTTTTCCGTATTTTAAATATCCATATTTTGTATGGCGTGCGAGGCCGGTTTTTCTATTCTAAAGATGGGTAGGATTTATTTTCGTCTAGTGGCCAGTGGCTTTGTCCTTCTGACTCGTGCGATGTCTTCAGGTACTCCTGGCACTGCTGTCTCGTCGCAAGCGATCTCTGCAGGCCGAGTCCGCAGCCAGCCACCAGCGGCTACTGCTGGACTTCCTTCAGCAGCTGTTGCAGCAGCGCGCCGCGCAGCGGGACCAGCTGGCGCGCGAGGCTGCGCTCGTCGCGCGGGACCTCGAGCACGTGTCTGCGGCGCTGCGCACGCTCGAGCCGGACGCGTCGCCGTCAGCGACCGCGCCCCTCGAGCCCGCCCCGGATGCGGCCGCCGAGGAGAGCTTCGCGGGCGGTGCGGGGGCAGGCGGGGCGGGGGGCGACGCTCTCGCCGCGCGCTGGAGACGTCTCATGGCACACTTCGATGACTTCGTACAGGTTAGTGATAGCACCTATTGCGTGATGATCGCCTGGCGTCACTAACCGTAATAGGCTAGATGACACCAAATCAGATTGGGGCTAAATTGTATTTTAAACCATAAAGGTCATTATAAAGCTCCTATAAAATTTAAAATATCTAATATTATTTAAATTTTTCTGGACTTTTACACTTATAAAGCCCGCAAAATTTCCAGAAAAACCAACTTGCTCGTATAAAATTTTTTATTTTACGTTTTGTTTTGTAATTACATTGTGAATATTTTTAAGTAAGGGAATGGTCACATAAAACATTATTTTACGAGATAACTCAGATATTGTTAAAAGTTTCATACATTATCTATACTTCAATACACAACCGTGACGTCACGCCTGAGTACCGATTTGTATGGAGCGTTTTTGCACCGCGTGACTAGAATCACTGTTCGACGGGTTATATTAGGAAAACTATCAGTCGTATCGAAAAATCTTCCACAAGGCCATTTATCTCTTCACACGGTCTCTCGAATGAGGGAATAAAAACCAAACCCAAACCAAACTGGTACTTGACAATGACAACCGGGACCTTCCGCGTATTATGCGTGTCTAAGTCTAATGCTCAGATAACTGCACCACGGAGGCCGCGACCTTAGAGATCCCTCGGGAAGTTCTTGTTTGATCGGTATATAAATTAGACTATTTACAGTGCTACTTTGCTCACCGTGCCGATGAGCTGTACTTCCCTCCGAGCGAGGGCGGGGCGGGTCCGTCGTCGGAGGGTGCGTCGCCGGCGGGGGCGCTGGAGGGAGCGCCGGGCACCCCGAGCGAGGCGGCGGTCGAGGAACCGCGCGGGCTGGACGCGTTCAGAGCAGATCTGGTCGCATTCACGAGGTACGTCCTAGTACAATCTATATCATTCATATGCCTTCTGACTGATAGAATATGAATAGTTGAAATACTGAAAATTATTATATAACACGATTTAAAAAATGGTTAATTTCAAAATGTTTTTATAACCTGCAAGAATTTTTTAATTTACCTTAAACTAGAAAGTATTAAATTAGATATAGTAGTTTGACTGTGTTTTTTTAAGCAACGACATATTAATTTTTAAATATAGTGGAATATTTTGTAATTTTATTATTTTGTAAGATCTGACATTGATTATTGTTATTTCATCATCATCAACAGCCTATACATGTGCCCACTGCAGGAGCTCAGTCCTACTCTCCTACAGAGAGTGTATGGGACATAGTACACCACGCGGGACCAGTGCGGATCGGCGGACTTCACATGCCTGTTCAAGACATGCAGGTTTCCTCACGATGTTTTCCTTCACCGTTAAGCAATCGGATAATGTACTTGAATTGAAAAACAACTCATAGGTACACGGCTGGATTCGAACCCGGTACCCTCAGATTGAGAGTCCGCGCCTTATCCATTGCGCCACCGACGCTTGCCGCCACCGACGGCTTTATTGTTATTTAATTGTTTTGTAACTAAGACACATATTTTGCAAGCCAGTTCTGGCTATATATGTACCACATTTAAGCATAATAAAGAATTTGAATTATTAATATTACGCCGAACATATGAAAAAAATATTCCATAACAAATGTGCCTTAATACCAATAAATTTCAAGCTTCAGTTTTGCTCCGCGCCACTAGTACTTTCAAACGCGCATCTCTCAAAACAAACTTTACTTTGCAGTCAAATTCCATACCCGATGTATGGGTTTCAACTGCAAAGCTAAGTTTGTAATACTGTTGGTTACCCTTTTGTGCCGAACTTATGAAAAAATATTCCATAACAAATGTGCTTTAATACCAATAACTTTCAAGCTTACGCGCGTCTCTCAAAACAAAATTTACTTTGCAGTTAAATTCCATACCCGATGTATGGGTTTCAACTGCAAAGCTAAGTTTGTAATACTGTTGATAAGATATTTAATGATTGGTGTTGTGTTTTGGTGTCAGGTATCGTTTGCTTCGACCGCTGGCAACACTGTCGTACTGTAGCGACGCCATCAACTACTCCACCATCGTGTCCACCATAGAGTTCGACAAGGACGAGGAGTTCTTCGCGATCGCAGGCGTCACCAAGCGCATCAAGGTACCTTACCATCACACATCACCAGCCCATACATGTCCCCACTGCAGCTCAGTCCTACTCTCCTGCAGAGAGTGTATGGGACATAGTACACCACGCGGGACCGGTGCGCATTGGTAGACTTCACACACACCTCTGAATTTCTTCTCAGGAGTGTGCAGGTTTCACGATGTTTTCATTCACAGAAAATCCAACGGTAATGATTTGTATCATTCGTACATAAATTGCAACAAATTGTAACTCATTGGTATGAGCCAGAATCGAACACAGACCTCGATTGTTCAAGGACTGACGCTCTACCCAACTGTGCTACCACGGCTCATTACCTCACACAAGCGACATGAAACATCACGGCAATTGCTTATATAACACTTATGCCTTTTTCCTGGACGATGATGAAAAGTCTGGGTCCGAGAATACTACCTTGGCGCACTCCCGTCGCAGCTCACGCCTACACCGACATTTCACTAAGTATTTTCGGTGTAATTGGGCACTTGACACCCAATTAGATTGAAGTTGAATTGTATTTATACCGTAATAGATATTTAAAAAAGAAAGCTTATTTGGATTTTGCAAGAATTGAAAGTCTCAAAATATAATTTCTCTAATAGTAAAATGGTTCCTATACTTAGTTTTTACATTGCATTTTGAATGTTTTCTGTTAGAGGTATATAACACAGCGTCGTGATTATGCCATGAGCCTTAAACATGGATGAGGCCTATGTCCAGTAGTGGACCTAACCTAATTTTTACGAGTTAACTCAAAATATTGATGCTTGTAACGCTCGAATATGTGTAATGTGTAACAATATTCGCCCGATTTATATGGTATATTTTATGGGTTGTTGTACGGGCCAGTTATCGCCGTACACGCAGCAGTATGTAGCTGTAGTTAGAAGTTGATGTTTTGGTGATGAATGAGTGCAGGAGTTCACTAAGTTCAATATTTAACTGTTTATTGTTAAGTTTAGTTTACACCGTTAGTTTTGGTGATTTTCTCTGTTTACCGCGTGGCGGTTGAGTGTCCACTGGTGGAGACCAGCGCGGCACCGGAGAATGCTGACTTAAGCTAGGAACTAAATGTACGTGGATCGTACAGTTGTAATAAAAAAAAGTTTTAATCTTTTTATATGGTCGTCAAACTAGACTGATATTTTTCAGTCAAATATCTAATCATAGCTAACTCTAAATATTAGATGCTCAACCTATTCGAACGCTTTTGATAAGTCATTAAATAAGTTTATATATATGATTGGTTTGCGTGTGAGGTGTTCGAATGGGCGGCGGTGGTGCGGGACGCGGTGGACGTTCACTACCCGTGCGCGGAGATGCAGTGCGCGCACAAGATCTCGTGCGTGGCGTGGAACCACTACCACAAGAACGTGCTCGCTAGCTCCGACTACGAGGGCACCGTGTCCGTGTGGGACGCCGGCACCGGGCAGCGCACGCGCGCCCTCGCCGAGCACGACAAGAGGGCATGGTCAGTATACACATAACACTACACAAGCGCAAAACAATGCTCATAAAGTAATGTGATATGTCATTACATTTCGTATCACGTAACATTACATTGTACCATTACGCATCACTCTAAACATGACATGTGATACGTTCGTGATTGATATTGTATTTTATTTGTACGTTTTTTATTTGGGACCCCGGAAATAAGACTATTCAGTCACAAGGTTTATGCTTCTTTATTCTATGAAGGATTACAATTTATTCTATTGTATGGTTTACGTCGATTGGACTGATAGCGCACGCTTAGATGATGTTGTTCTAAAGACTGCGAGCGTTCTGTGTCAACGGACTACGAGGCCCGGATATAAATACGAGAGGCATACCGAAAAGATCGGTAATCGAGTACTTTCGATTTAATTAGATTAAAAACTCTTTTTGATGAATAAACACTGGTTAGTTGAAAATCGAATACAATTGACAGAATTAAAAAAAAATTTTTTTTTAAAGAACAATATCAGTTTGAAATTGATAGGTCGATAAAAAAATGGAGCTTACAAGATAAAGTTTCCGTGCCATAATTTTTTACAACTTTCGACGAGGATTATCTCAGGGACAATGTCTCGCTGAGCTTATATCTATATTCAAGAGTGAAGCGCCTAGCCAGACGACAATATATCGCTGGTATTCTGAATTCCGGCGTGGACGTGCTTCTCTTGGCACCGTACCTTCCACAGGCCGGCCAAAAACAGCGGTTACACCAGAAAATGTCGCTGTTGTGCGCCGAATGATACAGGATGACCGACATATTACATATGAGCAGATTCGGGCTACTTTAGGGATAGGTATGACTGCGATACAAACTGTTTTACATGGTGAACTGGGAGTGAGAAAGCTAGTTTCCCGCTGGGTGCCCCATAATTTGTCCGAAGAGCAAAAGGCGGCTCGTGTCAATTGGTGCCGGTCTACTCTGCAACGCTTCAACGGAGGAAAGTCAAAAGCAGTTTATAACATTGTCTCTGGTGATGAATCATGGATCTATTCATATGAGCCAGAAAGAAAGCATCAGTCGGCTGTCTGGGTCTTCGCAGGTGAGATCAAGCCAACAAAAGTTGTCCGCTCTCGCAGCGTATCGAAGAAAATGGTCGCTTCGTTTGTCGCGAAAACAGGACATGTAGTCACAGTTCCCTTAGAGGAACGGAGAACGGTTACCGCTGATTGGTATACAACGGTTTGTTTGCCACAGATGATATCCGAACTCCGTAGAGGTAACCCGAAACGACGCATAATCCTCCATCACGATAATGCGAGCTCTCACACCGCTCAGAAAACAAGCGAGTTTTTGAAGCAGGAAAACGTTGAATTAATGGATCATCCTCCATACAGCCCTGATCTGAGTCCCAATGATTACTTTACATTCCCTAGAATCAAAGATTTATTGCGTGGTCAGCGGTTTCAAGGTCCAGAAGAAGCAGTGGAAGCATACAAATCGACGATTTTGACCATGTCAACTTCGGACTGGAATTGCTGCTATAATAATTGGTTCGAACGAATGCAAAAGTGCATTAACTGCAACGGAGAATACTTCGAAAAGCAATAAAAATAAATTTAGTTATTTCCTGTATGTATTGTTTTATATTCCCGATCATTTCGGTATGCCCCTCGTAAATGCGATTTCTCGCTCTCGACATTCGCGAAAGTCTACGCGCGCGAATAAGCCCTTGGCCAATCAGCGCGTAGTATTGCTGTCTCTGTTACGCGCTGATTGTCCCTCTCGCACACTATCTGTCCCACAGATCACAGACCACAGCAGTGATATCTTTATTTACTATATTAATGCTATTTACCTTTCTTTCTTTCTAATGCTATTTACAATCAGCAATATAGATGTACACGATTTTATATTATTTGTACCAAAAAAACTATCTAAGATTGCAATGCTCAGAATTGAAATATGTAGAATGTAAGCCTTATCGTCCTGGCGTAACATATGCGCGTTCTATACGTCATTATGATTATATCGGGGGATTCGAGTCCGCGCAGCGCGCTCTCTCGCTCACGCCGCACTAGGTGCGAGTGAGCGGTGCAGGACGAAGACATGCGCGCGGAACGCCACGAGTGATGCTTGAGTTGGTCAAGTGTGTGCAAGTGGTAATATCACGCGTAATCATTACTCGCATCGTAGACGAACGAAGGTCACCGACATAGCTCGACGAGTCAGTGAGCTGAAGTGGCAATGGGCAGGCCACATCGCTCGAAGAACCGATAACCGGTGGCGATTAGGTTCTCGAGTGGCGACCACGTACCAGGGAGTCCCCATACTAGATGGACCGACGACCTGGTTAGAGTCGCGGGGAGTCGCTGGATGCAGGTGGCTCGGGACCGGCCGATGTGGCGTACCATGAGGCCTATTCGCATCACTTACAAATGTTTATTTGCCACCTTGGGTAGGTGACTCTGACACACACTGCCCGTTTGTCAGGTCGGTGCACTTCAACCGCTGTGACGTCCGTCTCCTCGCGTCGGGTTCGGACGACGCCCGCGTCAAGCTGTGGGCGCTGAACGCGGAGCGCTCCGTGCACACGCTCGAGGCCAAGTTCAACGTGTGCTGTGTGAGGTTCAACCCGCGCTCCAGCGCGCACCTGGCCTTCGGCTCTGCTGATCACTGCGTGCACTACTATGACCTCAGGAACCCCAGGCAGCCGCTGCAGGTCTTCAAGGACCATCGCAAGGTAATTGGGTACTTGACAACAAAATTAGATTTTTTTCTCGAATGGACTTGATACTGTTGGTCCTGCGAGCAATTTGGAAAGCGCTCAGCCGGTTAAGATTTTATGAGCGACTAGCCTAAGGGCGCCGCTTTAGGGATCGGATAAAATCGGCCCAGAATGTGCCGATAGTTGCGATAAACGCTAGGATTGTTATACTAAAGCCCCTGGTGTGTTTTCAGGCTGTATCGTACGTACAGTTCCTGGACTCGCGGACGCTGGTGTCCGCGTCCACGGACTCTCAGCTGAAGCTGTGGCGGGTGGACAGTCCCCGGTGCAGACGGTCTTTCACCGGACACACCAACGAGAAGAACTTCGTTGGTCTAGCGGCGGACGCGGCCGGCGAGTACGTGGCGTGCGGCTCCGAGAACAACGCCCTATATGTGTGAGTAAAAAACATATCATCAACAGCCTATACATGTCCCACTGCAGGTCTCAGTCCTACTCTCCTACAGAGTGTATGGGACATAGTGCACCACGCGGGACCAGTGCGCATTGGTAGACTTCACACACACCTTTGAATTTCTTCTCAGGAGTGTGCAGGTTTCACGATGTTGTCCTTCACCGAAAAGCCAATGGTAATGATTTTTATCATTCGTACATAAATTCCAATTAACAAATTGTAACTCATTGGTACGAGCCAGGATCGAACCCAGACCTCGATTGTTTATGAACTAACGTTTTACCCAAATGAGCTACAAGTACTTTCAATCGTGGTATAGAAAATCGATAATACATATTTTGAATAAATACATGTGTATGTCCTTAATTAAGTCATACAAACATGTATTGTTATCAAATTATAATTGTAATAAAATATTTGAATGTTGTCTCTTAAAGTACAGTTTTTAAGTAGACTGTATGTTCACTCACCTAGTATTAGTCGCGCGGATTTTTTTAAAAAAAATACGTCGTTTAAAACTCGTGAGCTCTGCTCATTAACCACTCGGCTGAATTACGCCCTCGCCTACGAATCGGGCTGCAACCCACAGCCGCGCTTATAATAAGCAAATCTAATTAAACCCAACGCTTCTCTTCAAAAGGTATTACGCGGGTCTCTCCCGGCCGCTGCTCTCGTACAAGTTCGACCTTGTGCGGGGGTTCCTGGAGCGGGGCGGTGGCGCGGCGGGGGGCGCGGGGGCCCGCGACGAGGAGCCCTCGGAGTTCGTGTCGGCGGTGTGCTGGCGCCGCGCCCACGACCACCAGGTTCTACTGGCCGCCAACAGCCAGGGCACCATTAAAGTGCTGGAGCTGGTGTGATGGTACCAGGCGAGCAGACGCACGTGGAGATCGATGAAATCAATATCTGTGACTTTGGGTTTACTTATGAAGGGAAAACTGTTATTTTCAAATGTGTAAGTGAAACAGAATTACTTTATGGTGTTGTTGAGTGTGAATGTGAGGAACCTCGTTTGTAAATTCGTGTCTATACCATTCGGCAAACGTCATATAGCTAGAAAGATGTCTTAAAATCCGATCTGAAATTATGTACACTTTTTTCGCCATGTCCGTACATTGCTTCTTAATGGAACTACTTAAAAAAATGTGAAGACGTCAAATGTCATTCCATTGACGCCATCTTGGTTTTTAAAGGTAAGTGTTGCCTGTTTATAATTTTTTATACAAACAATCTAAATCAAAATATACAAAAATGGGAACTTGATCATTTTCATTTGAGAAATACATTTATAAAGAGTACAAGTCCAGGGCTGGGGCTAGAATGAGCTAATTATAAGGTTTACCATTTCAAAATGTTCAAATTATTAATTTACCATACTCAAACTTCCAAACTATAAATCGAACTGTCTAAAATAAGCCTGACCTTAAAATATTCGCATGCAAATTATAATATGGTAAAGCCTTGAATCAAGATGAGTTTTTATTCATTCTGAGTCTGTGAAGTGATATCCTTTGAAGCGATTGTAAACTCAACTGAATAGTTTAAGATTGGATTCTGAATGAGTTGTGCGGAATAGCAGTAGTAGCATTTGTAGAGTGACATAAATCCAACCCTTAGGATCATGGTACATCGTGTAAAGAGGTACCAATGAACAGTGAAATTTACCAGCTGCAACGGTTCGTACCATAGACGTCTAGTGCTGTATAATAGTGGCAGGGTCTGCAACGGTTCGTACCATAGACGTCTAGTGCTGTATAATAGTGGCAGGGTCTGCAACGGTTCGTACTATAGACGTCTAGTGCTGTATAATAGTGGCAGGGCCTGCAACGGTTCGTACCATAGACGTCTAGTGTTGTATAATAGTGGCAGGGTCTGCAACGGTTCGTACCATAGACGTCTAGTGCTGTGTAATAGCGAACGAAGAACGAACAAAAACACGAGTACGAGCATGTATTCAATTGATGTATACTGTATACCCTGGGCATTTAAATTCATATTACAGTGCTGTAATTTGTGTGATTGTAGTATTGATGTGCAGCCGTGTGTGTGTGTGTGTCTGTGTGTGTGTAGTTAGGTTAAGTTTAATTTGACGTGGAGCTGTTGTAAATGAATTATAGAACTTCGACGAAGTGATGGTTTTAGAACTGGTTTTTAATCTGTATAAATAAATGAAATGTAAAAGTATTTATTGTAATATAATATGTGTATGTAATTGTAGTGTTGGTCTCTTTGGACGGATAACGTCACGGGGCAGGGCGGGGCAGGGGGTTTGTATCTCCACTGTTGGACATGGGCCTCACTCATAGTTTGACACGTACTGTTACAAAAACATCTTCAGTGTATCGACAGTGGTTTTCAGTCCATCTATATTACTTCTGTACCATGATATCTGTACTAATTTCTAGCCGTGACGTAGTTATTGAATTACACGATCTGCGTGTCGTCTTTTGTATGACAGGTGACGTCACATGTTGTATACGGCCCAGCAATGTACAATTTGAAATCTCATTCGTAACCTGCGCAAACTTTTACGACCATAGACAAAGGAAATCCTTCGCTTCGCTCGATTCCAAACTAAAAATACAAGTACATTTAAAATTATTACAAGTTAAACAATTTCATTGATACTGGTGGATGGTGAACTCGTCATTTCAATGACGTGTGTTAAAAAGGGATGACAATAGCCACACTCAAGACGTGCAGTCTTGTAACATCGCCCCGGTTTTTGACAACTGGAATATTTATTAGTTGTCCTGTAGTGCTGAGGAATATATATTTCCCAACAAGTATTAATCCAAATGGCGCCATTTAATTTCGACACATAATTTGCGACAGAGAATGTATATCTATCTCGTTCTGTTCTATGTCAGTTCAATAATGTTAGAAAGGCTGGTTATAGCTATAGTTATTTGGATTTTTAAAGCGAACCCCGCCTCGCCCCCGCCCCTGTCAATGACACTGCCCTGAATAAATGATGAATAATGGACTCACCCTTGTTTTATTTATATCGTATAATCCTGATAATAAAAAAAAAGACTTGAGTACATAGTTTATGAGTCTTCCAGTAGGCATTGTCAATTTCGTTTTTTTAAATCAAAGGATGGAGTTCTCGTAGCTCTTTGGAATGTTTACTAGAGCTATCAGTCAACGATAACTTAAAATGATTAATTTTATCAGTTTTACGCAGAAAAACAAAACCGTCTGTCTGTCTCGTCACTTCGCTAGTTTTTTTTGGTGTTATTTTTATGTGTCAAATACAATATGCATTATTCATGATTTAAATAAACTGAAAACTGAAACTTTAATTGGTAGTGAACTTTAATGAGGAGTGGCCGTTATGGGAATTGGCCTTTCATGGGAAGTGGCCGTTCAGGGCAGTGGCCCTAAGTGACAATTAATTGTTAAAATAAATAAAATAAAGAAGTTATTCTCTGCTACTGCTATCTACGGTTCTTTAGCTGAATAGAAACTTAAGGAATAAATATAAAATATTTTCTTTCAATATTTATTCATTAAAATAAATGAATAATGACACAATACTCTTATGGTCTATAGGACACGTAGTTTTGACCCATGCATGCCCCGCACGCTGTCCCCATGTAGGCCTGGGGCACTAATATTACAGTTTCATATATAGATTTACGCAGCATATAAACTCCTGTTAGTTTGGACCTCAACAGCAAGTTGTTTTGATCATCCGTCGTAACCCTGAAAAAGAAAACCTTATACATCGTGTATATTTTATTATTAAATAAGGAGCATCAACAGTCTCTCTCTCTCTCTCTCTCTTTCATTCGGGCGTTTATTTTGATGGCAACTAGTTGTTGGTCCTAAACAACACATTTACATAAGTTTCGTTAGTTTGTGTTTTGTTCCTTACAAACAAGCAAATGCGTTCAAAAAGAACTGGAAACCGACTTCAATTGCCCTAAAAGTCTACTTTTATTAAGGCAAGTTTAACATTCAGAGGCTTCTAGCTTCTAGTAAAATAATAATTTTTATTCAGTGTCAATTTCGGCGTGAACTTGTACACTGCTGATTTTAAAAAGGTCATCGTTAAATGAAATATTTAAATACAATTTTTTGAATATTTTGGTCTAGTTAATTCGCACAAAAATATAAAAGTCTACTTTTACCAAAGCAAATTTAAGATTTATATCGTTTTCTCATGGATGCCGTTGTCAGAACTGGACCAAATTGAAATGGGACCACACGAGAAACACCAGCTTTAAAAAAACATACCCATAAACATAACATAAACAAAACACAAAAGCTCACCTAAAGTCGTTAAGATGCCTTGTGACTTCGTCGGCAGGGTACGCCACCAGCCGGGGTTGCCCCGGCGGCCACAGGTGCATCGTGAAGTCTCCACCGGAGTACAGAGTAACGGCCGAGCCACCTTCAGACAGGATTACGGCGAACCTGTAGTAAAATATTATTTTAAAACTGTTTTTAAATGTATGATGGTTCCTTCATCTCACCTGATGGTAAGTGACGGTAAGGCCGTTGGGTGGTGAGCGTGCGCTCCCAGAACCCTCAAGACTGCTAAAAAAGAGTATGCCTTACCACCAACCAAACCCAGTACCAATATGTGCCCTCACTGGTAATGTAACCCGGGTCCTCCGCATTGTCAGTGCAAGCGTGGAGACATTGGGACATGGAGGGGGCTAAACATCTGCTTCATCATGTACAGCCTGCGGCAGTCCACTGCTGGACATAGGCCTCTCCCAGAGTGCGCCACTCGATTCGGTCCTCTGCTCTCCGCATCCATTCACGTCCGGCTACCCTACGTAAGTCGTCTTTCCACCTCGCCGGGGGATGTCCTACACTACGTTTTCCTGGGCATGGTCTCCTGGCATTACTGCACAAAGTCAGCTAGTGAATTTCAAAAGATTTTATGGTTGAAATTAGATCGAACAATAGTAATTTATACGGTTAAAGTTTATGTTATAATTTACATCGAACCAATTGAAATTACTATCTTAACACCGCCGTGTAAAAAACGATGTACTTGGCAAATACAATTTTTCTTTCTTTCTTAAGGATTCCCTTAGTGCAATCCTATCAAGTTTCTCATCTACAAAACCGACCAAAAAGGTTTGACCTACCTTGGAGTCTCAATGCAGTCTCCGACAGCTAGAAGATGTGAGTAGCCTGATGCATCCATCCGGAACTCGGACCCGGAGAAGGTCGTCACTGCAGAGTCATTGATCAGACATTCATCTGGAAATAATGACATGACATGACTAGGGCTTCGATTGGGCGAGGGTGAGAGGGACGATTTTAGGGCTTAAGAGCCAGGATGTTAGTTGGTTGAAGGGTATTGGGATTTTTGGTTCGGGTACAAACACTTTTGTCCCAGAGCCTTTCCTTGCCAGTTCGTCCGCTGCGTCATTTCCCAGTGAGCCACTGTGTCCCTTTATCCATTGCAGTGTGACAGCAGCTGCTTCAAGGGCCACACGGCACTCCAGAATGACATTATAGTTTATTTTTTGCTCCCCAGTGCTTGTACAATTGAGGCACTGTCCGAGATCATGCGAATGTTTTGATCAGAATGGCATTGGCGGCTCTGGTTTTAGCTACTCATTCAGCTTGGAATTTGGTGTGGTATTGTCCTAGAGTCGTTGAAATATTTATGTTTAGTTCTTGCGAGAATGCACCCGCTCCTGTTCCTATGATGGTTTTGGATCCATCTGTGTATATCCGAAAGTCTTTAATGCCAGAAGAGTCCTGCAGTTCTTCCTTGAGTTGTGTGTTGTATTTCCTCTCGAATATAAAGGTGTTGGGTATTCTGTCACGCAGCTTCCAGCATGGGTGTCTCCTTCACTACGTCCTCCATGAGGCACATGCGTGGTATCCCATGTTGTGGTCTTCAGATGCCGGCTCTGAGCCTTACTAGGCACCATGCTGCATGGACGTTGTATGTGAAGTGTTCACCTTGTTATTTCTAAGAGCATACAGCTTCTTCGTGTGACCTTTACCAAATCGAATTCTTGGTATCGTCAGGTCATAATCGGCGGCATAAGTCCAATGTTGTCCAATCCTCTTTCATGGATTGCCACGTCGGACTTTCTAAGAGGGTATTACTGATCGCAGTTATTTTTTTATCCATCCAAAAGTTGTCTGGGAATTTCACTCTTTAGCTGTACCAATGATACATTTGGATGCTTTTGGTACATAGGTTTCACGACCCATTTCACGATTGGAAATTTTGTTCCCAAAAGGCCTTTTATGATACCACGGAATAACATGGAGTGGTTCTATTATAAAGACAAGCCAGCACGGCAGGATCACAGGCGGTGTGTTCTTACTTACGATAAAATCCAAGTTTCCTCAAGATCTGTAGGCTAGTCCAACTGTCGGGTACCCAGGAAAAACTGTCAGATTTCATTGTTTTAATGTTTGTTCCGTTCAGATTTATATATGTTAGACCGTTGTCGTCCTGCAAACGAAAAAATATACAATGTCGACTTTATACCGATTACACGTATATACCGATTATCGCAAGGCCTTTGACTGAATCCAACACGGTCTGGTTCTTGTCAAGCTAGACAATTGGAATCTGTGATGTACTTCGTTGGTTATGTGATAACGGATCGCAAGCCGCCGTGGTCACTCGTCAATAACTATAAGTATAACTAGCTAAGTGTCCATCCTTAGTGGAGTGCCTCAAGGGTACTTGTTCGGTCCTCAGTTGTTCAAAGGCTTCAAATCCGAGGGATCTAGTCAGAGCTACTTCGGCCTATCAGAGGCTTCTAGCTCCTAAACAGAAATATTATCTTTACTTACTAACTACTGTATTCGAAAGGCTAAATGTTGAACTATCAATACAGAGGTCCCAGGTTCGATTCCCAGTGGTGTACCTATCGGTACACATCGGTACACGGTTTGGTTGGTGGTAGGGCATTTACTATGTCCGCCTGGCTAGCTACCACTAGGTTGCCTAAGTCTGCCGCCAAACAGCAGTGTTAATAGCACTTACCATCTTACCGCTTACCATCCAGCGGCCTTATTGTCACTTACCATCAGGTAAGATAAATGACAAGTGCAAACCCACCATACATTAAAAAGATACAGATTTGAGATGACACATATAGTGTAGTTCAATGACCCCAAGCCAAAAATAGTGTAAAAATTTATATTGCAGAAGCATACCTTTATTTCAACTAAAGATATCAATCCCTTATGTAATTGCCTGTTGAGGTAGTTCCATATTCGTATGATTTCAGCTTCTCCATTAAAGTTCTGGTTTTCTAGCTCTAATTTTGGTATCTGAAACGAAACATATTTTTTCAAATTTAATTTTGATTATCAAGTCTTGAAAATGTAAATATATTCGAATGTATGTAATTATATATATTATATATAATATAAATTATTTACACACATTAAACATATGCCTGGGACAGATCGTTCAACTAGGTAGGTCCAACTTCGACAAAGAGGTCAACCGAAGAATCCAACTCGGCTGGGCAGCGTTCGGGAAATTACGGCATATCTTCTCGTACAAAATACCGCAGCGTCTAAAGATACGTCTTTGATCAGCGCGTGTTGCCAGTGATGACATACGGAACCGAAACGTGGTCCTTTACTGTGGGCCGAATAAACAAGCTCGAAGTCACTCAGCGAGCAATGGAACGAGCTATGCTCGGAATTTCTCTACGTGATAGTGTGGGCTGAAGTGGCAATGTGCTGGCTACATCGCTCTAAGGACAAATGCGGTCACTGTAGCATTCCATGAAGGAGGACTATGTCCAGCTGTGGACGTTTCCCGGCTGATGATGACGACATCACACAAATTTATTTTATCTACAATTTCGTTTAGATAATCTTAACTTGGAGCGTACAACACCTTAGAGCCATGGTAGCTCAGTTGTGTAGAGCGTCAGTCCTTGAACAATCCTGGTCAAGGTTCCATATTGGCTCGTACCAATGAGTTACAGTTTGTTATTTAGAATTTATGTACGAATGATAAAAATCATTACCATTGGCTTTTCGGTGAAGGAAAACATCGTGAGGAAACCTGAACACTCCTGAGAAGAAATTTGTACTGGTCCCGCGTGGTGTACTATGTCCCATACACTCTCTGTAGTAAAGTAGGCCTGAGCTGCTGCAGTGGGGACATGTATAGGCTGTTGATGATGATGAATCTTAACTTACATTTTGTCCACCCACATGGAACTCCCAGTGTCTCCTTGTGCTGCCGTCCTGCAGCAGTGGTCTACTCTTGAAGTCTACCACCAGCTGGATCGAGGGCTCGTCCAGCAGCGACGGTATGGACACATTAGTGTGGACATGACCGTTGTAGGATGTCGGGATGTCAGAGAAATCGACATCAAAGTCTGAAGACACAGTGTGACGCTCTTCAAGAGTTATCTGAAATTTTTTGGGTACCGATAAGAAGTTTTTGTCAAAATTTCATTTCACGGTAATTTATTATGGTATTGTACATGGGATCTACGTAGAATACCTAAAAGCTAATCAAACGAGCCCGAACACGACGGTTTTATAATGGGTAGTTGAGTAGTTTCTAAGACCACCTTCCGTCTCCATGATAGAGCTCATGGAATCACAAATATTACAATAGCAAAAGAGCTGTCACATGTCAGCGCACGGCGCGTATCTTAGGTAATGTTTAGAGTGATGCGTAATGGTGTAATGTAATATTACGCGGTACGAAATGTCAACGGACACATCATATCACTTTAAGACGCACTGTTTTGCGCATGTCTGGTAGCCTAAGCATAAGTGCTCGAAATTAAAATACGTAGAACGTAAGCCTTACTCTACAAGTAATACGGTTGCATTTCAGTAACATGTGTGCGTTCTTTTTTATTTTATTTATTAAATATTTAGACAACTATGATCCATTTTTGTTAGTAACATTCTATTATATATGTTAGTACTTATATTCTACTACAGATTGAGTTATTGTAATAAGGTGCCACATCAGTGGGCAATCGAATCTTCCAGCAATCACCCTCAGAACGCGGTTAGTGCTGCCTCTAACTCGACGTAGCAGCGACGCTGCTTTCTTTCTCAGGATAGCGATAAAACCTTTCATGGTTTTGTTGGAGGATCGGAGTCCGCACAGCGCGCCCGTGCGCGAGTCAAGTTATGTGTAATGCAACATTACGCGGTCGAGTAATATCACGCGTAATGCATTACTCGCTTCACTTACACAGGTCTACGGTCTACCCAATTCCAATGTTTTGAAATCAGTTGAAACTGACTTACCATCCAATCTGTAGAGTTGTCAGGCCTTGTACTGATCAGCTCCACATATATACCACCCACTGCGCCGTCGCTTTCTATCCTGGTCGAACCTTTAACAACGAAGAAATCTTTCTTATCCCCACTCTCTTCCGAATCTCTGAAACATCAAACAAAATGGAAGTCAGCGCGGAAATGTTTGAATCTAATGGCACTAAGCGGTCCATGTTTCCTGTGATACTGTTCCAGCAGTATGTATTACTATGTTACATAATACTATTTACTGCTCACCTCATCATGTACAGCCTGCAGCAGTCCACTGCTGGACATAGGCCTCTCCCAGAGTGCGACACTTAATTCGGTCCTCTGCTATCCGCATCCTTTCACGTCCGGCTACCCTACGTAAGTCGTCTTTCCACCTCGCCGGAGGCCGTCCTACCTAGACCTGGTCTCCACTCGAGGACTCGTCTGCTCCAGTAGTTTTCGGTCCTTCGGCAAATATGACCAGCCCACTGACACTTCAGCTTGCTAATACGGTGAGCTATGTCGGTCACCTTGGTTCTTTGCTCAATGCTCACCTATAATAGCTCAATCCATAAGAGACCTTCAACTTGGCATAGTTCCTATATTCCTGAGGTTTGCTGATGTCCTCATCATCCTCATCCCAGACGAACTCATCAACTCTCATCATCAGTACCAGCTTGTTGCCGGTCTGCAGCTGGCGAGGAGGTAGTATGAAGCCACAGGACCCTGCTGTTTGCGAGTTGATGAGGCTCAGAGTGTTGAGAATCAGCTGGGAGGGTTGAAGGGAAGTCAGGAAGCTGGAATGACGGTTGCAAAATTAAATAACAAAGAAACTGATCTGTTTTACTGAATTTATTATCATTTTCAACGGACTTAAAAAAGGAGGACGTTATCAATTCGACTGAAAATTTTTTGTATGTATGTTACGCGATAAACCCGCCAGTTGTGAATTGATTTTAATGATTCTTTTTTGTTTGGTATACTTCAGAGATAGTCCCGTATAAATTTGATTGAAATTGATTTACACTTTTTGAGAAAATCTACAAAAAACAAATCTCTAATGGTGAATATTTTAGAGGATGAATGATATTGACTTTTAGGACAGTTGAATTCGTTTTTTGTTTTTGTTTTGAACTCGTTAATTATTATTATTAAAAAATGAGACTAGACTGGTAGAGTTACTGCCATTGTGATTTTTCACAGATACCTTGACTATTTTTATTGTATTATCTTTTAGGTAAGTAAATACATATACACGAATGCAAGCAATAATTATTAGCAGTTTTTGTTTAAATTAACAAAACTATTTATTCATGAATAGTTAATGATACTTACTTGTAATTCCTCGCAATCAGAAATTGCGATATTTCGGCCCCGGACATGGGGCATTCACAATCAAAGAAGAAGCCTCCAACTTCATCCTACAAAACAAATATTAAAAGAAATAAGAGAACACAAATACAAATAAATAATTTTCACCGTGACATGTTTTCGCAGAAAGAACAAAACCATAGACAAATGGAAGCATATTATCCACACCCGATAAGCATCGCAGAAAAAAAAAGCAAAACGTATTAAAATTTGGAACCTAAATTTTGTTTCAATACGAAGATCGATTTTCAAATTCTAACTGGCTACAAGAACACCAGATTCAAAACACCTTGTACGAAATATGAACGGCGAATTCATTAACAATTCAATACAGCAGTAGGGAAAAAGTAATATTACGGGTACATCTCACCTTTTAATACACTAAAGTAATATTGACGAAATATCCACACTCAAGATTTGAAAAAAGCTGACAGCTCAGTTTTGTAGAGCGTCAGTCCTTGAACAATCGAGGTCTGGGTTCGATCCTGGCTCGTACCAATACAGTTACTACAGTTACTGAGTTACAATTTGTTATTTAGAATTTATGTACGGATGATAAAAATCATTACCATTGACTTTTCGGTGAAAGAAAACATCGTGAGGAAACCTGCGCACTGCTGAGCAGAAATACAAAGGTGTGTGTGAAGTCTACCAATGCGCACTGGTCCCGCGTGGTGTACTATGTCCCATACACTCTCTGTAGGAGAGTAGGACTGAGACCTGCAGTGGAGACGTGTATAGGCTGTTGATGATGAATTCTTAAGCTTTTATAAAAGGTATAAGCGAAATGTTAGAATTCCTTCTATTTGATCGATATTTGAATGGCGAAGGCGGCATCAAACTCCTGCGCACACTCCAAAAAATTTATCCTGTAAAATATCGATACGCTGGCAACATTATTTTACGTTTATATTCGAGGCGTATCTTTACCTTATGTTTATTAAAAGCTGAGACTGTTTGTATATCCCTTCCGTTGTCAGTGTCCGTAGATATCTGTGTTCTAGAGTGCATGGCTATGCCTCCATTTTGGGCCGGATTCGTCCATTTGAGTCTGTAAAAAAAAACGACGTACAGTTTTCGATTCAGACGCTGAACTATACATTCAACTACCTCCGTGGCCTATACGCACTTACAATCCAAAGGTCCTGGGTTCGATTTCCAGTGGCGGTACCGGTCAATACTCGGTTTGGTTGGTGGTAGGGCATTTACTATGCCCGCCTGGCTAGCTACTACCATGTTATCTAAGTCTGCCGCCAAAGTGCTCTAAAATTAGGTTGAGATTTCTGGGTGCGCACGCTTGCCATCCAACGGTCTTATCATCACACCCACACCATCAAGTGAGGTACCAAGGCCAAGTGCAAATATCTTTTATACCTTTAAACGAGCAATTCTTGTATATACCTTATATATATATACTATATATATATATATCCGGATCTCCAAAACGGCACCAACGATTTCGCTGAAATTTGGTATTTAGGGGGTTTCGGGGGCGAAAAATCGATCTAGATTAGTCTTATGTCTGGGAAAACGCGCGTTTTCGAGTTTTCATGCGCTTTTTCCTTGGCATTATGCGACGCAAAATATGATGGGAAATTTCACGCTGTCAAACATAATCACTTTAGCCGAGTGGTTCGCACGTGTCATTCCGTCCGAGATATCCGCGTTCAAATCCCGGTTGGAAAATTGCTTTTATTTTCGTTTTTTGTGTGTTTTTATTTATTTATTCAATTTTGTAATTTTTTAGTGGCAAATTATTCAACTCTTTATGGCTAACCAGGGGCAGAAATAAAGTTTTTGTTTGTTTTTTAAAGAACTACGAGCAAAGCTCGGTCGCCCAGATATTTATACACTAAAAATACATACTCCAAAGATCGTTCGCTGAGCGAGAACTTGACGTCGAACTTAATAGGCAGATGCACGACCATTGACTGCTGGATGCGGGCCGTGTGCTCTGAAGGATGTAGTGGACCGTCCGTGGATAGCGAAGTCACGGACGTGCCTTGGTATCTGAAATTGTCATGAGTAACACTATAAAGACAAGCTTCTTACTTATTCAATGATCTTCATTATAAACGTGGTCCTTTAGGTACTGTCAGACGAATAATCAAGCTCCACGCAGCGAGCTATGAAGAGATGAGAGAGGCAATCCTGATCTGATGAAGCCATGGCAGGCCAATCGGGTAGAGCGTCAGTCCTTGAACAATCGAGGTCTGGGTTCGATCCTGGCTCGTACCAATGAGTTTCAAATGTTCCAATTTGCTCTTTGGAATTCATGTACGAACAAAAATCATTACCATTGGCTTTTGTGAAGGAAAACATCGTGAACAAACCTGCACACTGCTGAGCAGAAATTCAAAGGTGTGTGTGAAGTCTACCAATGCGCACTGGTCCCGCGTGGTGCACTATGTCCCATACACTCTCTGTAGGAGAAGCCATCTTTAAATTTCTTCTCAGGAATATGCAGGATTGATTTAAACGTCAAAACTCTATACGATAATTATGACAATATCTCATTCTCACCGCTCTCACGCAGGTAGGACACCCCAGTATCAACATCAACAGCCTATATAAGTCCCCACTGCAGGGGCTCAGGCCTACTCAGGTCACCGCAGTATACCTACCTTATATGCAGATCGTTCCTCCACATGAGGTCCTCCGTGAACGGCGCCGTCAGGTTCCCTCTGATCGACGCGAATGAAACTATGGTAGATCTCAGTCTTATTGGCGTTCCTAGAATTAAAAAAAAACATAGACTCAACTACATATTTACGTCCGTAGCAAATAGTTTATACAATAAGCAATAAACATCTTGTCCAATTCATCGCTGTATTATCCACTATCTAAATAACATTTTTACTGTGCCATTCATTTCATAAAGATACCAAAAAACATTGCCAGGACGCTGGCAGCGTTACCCCGCTGGATAGCTACCAGCTCTCCTATCACCCGTGGCTTACATATATTGCGTTTCTCTTCTAAAGCTGGTCTTACAGCGCAAGCGAAGTGTTGTATAAAACGATGTGTGTTTGTATATGTTTACCAATTTCGGTGGGGAAGTCCTTCGCCACCTGAATCGGATAGTAAACCATCTGCTGGTTGATGTGGCTTCCAAAGCGAACGAAGTCTTCAATCGATTTCTTTACTGCAACAAATGAGAATCAATCTGCTTCAAAAGTTACTTGTTTTATTTATCTACGCTCAGATTTGTAGTAGTTATGCACTGCTGTCTAAAATATTGTAAGTGATGCGAGTAATGCATTACACGTGATATTACTCGACCGCGTACTGTTGCATTACACATCACTCGACTATCGCAAACATCACCCATCACTCATGGCATTACACGCGCTACTAGCAGGCAGTTTCGCTCGTTATGCATTGTAGACATGCGCAAAACAGTTATTTTTAAAGTAATGTTATATATCATTACTTGTCGTACCGCGTGATATCACTTCGAACCATTACGCATCACTCGAAACACCACCTGCAATGCGCGCCGCGCGCTGACATGCTACAGCGCAAACATTGCTTTTGTCAATGAATGTCATGATCTTTAAACATCACTTGCTCGGATTTAAAATAAGTAGAATGTAAGCCGTATCTTCTTAAGTATACGGTTGCATTTCAGTAACATATGCGCGTTCTATACGTCTTTATGATTTTGTCGGAGGATCCGAGCCCGCGCAGCGCGCCCTTTCGCTGGCGACACGCTTGGGGCGAGTGAGCAGTGCAGAACATATACCTGCTTTGAGTGATACGGAGGTAATGCGTGTTGTTCGAGATGGTCAAGTGATGTGTAATGCAACAGTACGCGGTCGAGTAATGCATTACTCGCATCACTTAGACATGTCTAATGCATTGCTACTCGCACCTAGCGCGTTCGACAGAATGACAAGGACGGACAGGACGCGCAAGTTACTGAAATGCAAACGTATTACTAAGATAAGTAAGATAAATTTCGAGCATTGCAATACAATGACAGAAGCGATAGCGTAGCATCACAGGTGATGTTTAGAGTGATGCGTAATGGTTCGATGTATATTACACATTGTTTTGAGCTAGCTAAATGGTACTATTGGCTGCATGATATACGATAAGCACATATAGATTGCACGTTGAATTCGGGAGCCGCCAGTGTTATTTGCGTCGGGACCGCTATCGTTTGTGTTTGGACCACTAAAGCTAGGGTCTTATTTATATTTAGCAGGCCGATTCCAGGCAGATCATCTGTTCTAGCCTGTTGGTTGACGGGTCACAAGATCCTAGCACTTACAGTCCTCAACGTTCCACTTCTCGAACCTCGTCTGGTCTATGTGAGCGGCGTACACGGTCTTGTCGTAGATCTTCACTATGATATCGATGTGGACCTGAAGAGAGAAAACTAGCTATCACGAGTGGTCCCAGGAACCCACACGCTCATCACATAAGTCAATTGGATACTACACTTCACATCACCAGCCTATACACGTCCCCACTGCAGGTCTCAGTCCTACTCTCCTACAGAGAGTGTATGGGACATAGTACACCACGCGGGACCAGTGCGCATTGGTAGACTTCACATGCCTGTTCAAGACATGCAGGTTTCCTCACGATGTTTTCCTTCACCGTCAAGCAATCGGATAATGTACTTGAATTGAACAACTCATAGGTACGAGTACACGGCTGGATTCGAACTCGGAACCCTCAGATTGAGAGTCCGCGCCTTATCCACTGCGCCACCGACGCTTCTTGTTTTTACACTTGATTGATAGTACACTTGTGCTAAAGGAATCCTGATAATCCATGACTCATGATCAAAATGAACAACTCTGCCACGTTGACAAAATTAACAGATTTGTTTGTCACTGTAAATGAAAATTGATTTCAGAATTTGTATTGTATAAATTGTTCAGTGACATTCACGTTTACAAACTGAACAGATTTATAATCTTGTTTTTATGTATGATAGCTTTGCATTTGGCCTTTATCTCACCTGATGGTAAACGTACTCTCCAGAAGCCTCAATATAATGAGGCGCTGGCTCTGTTACCTTTCAACCAAAACACAACAGTGTATTAGCACTGCAGTCTGGCGGCAGACTTAGATAACATGGTGGTAGCTAGCCAGGCGGACATCCATCTACCCTACCTCCAAATATGTAGCCTCGGTTGGGCCTAAATGATGATGGCAGGGCCGAATTTAGGGGAGGGCAACCGGGGCGGAAGCCCCGGGGCCTCCACAAACAGGGGGCCTCCACAATAGAGACTCCGGAAAATTTTTGTTACAAATTCCAACTAGTAAACACTAGTAAACATCTTTTCCTTTGATATTTTTTTGATCTTTTACCTTTACCTACAGCCTACAGTACTTTGTACATACATGATTATTTAATTATATTTTTTTCCATTTATATTTATATGTGTTTGTTCAATATTAAAGGAATCTACTTGGTTTCACAATAAATTATTTATTGAAAAACTCAAGTAAAAAAAAAAATGGTTTACTTTATTTGGAAAATAATTTGAGGCGAGGGGGCCTCCGCTCCTTTATTGCCCCGAGGCCTCTGTACCTCTAAATCCGGCCCTGGATGATGGTATACCTTTTCTGGTTTCAACACCTCAACCCTCATCTCCTTGAGACGGCTCAGCAGCTCCTCGGCGTATCTCTCCGTCGCGTTGAAGTTTTGGAAGCGTTGGAACAGATTCGATGACACTCCCTCAGCAACGATGTACAGCTGGAGATTCAAATTGAAATATGTGAAGGTTTGCTCCGTTCTTCTAGTGATGTGGTCTGTCCACTGCCACTTCAGCTTATTCACTCATCGAGCTATGTCTACGGATTTCCTCATTCTTCATTTTATCAGCACAGCTCGTTCCACTGGTCGCTGAGTGACTTGGAGATTTACGTTATCAAACACTTTATTTATTTAAAATACAAAACACACAAAAAACAGAGAAAATATATACAAAAGGAACAGCTTATTTCTATAAGAAATTTCTTACAGCTTGGTTCTTGGTTCAAGAGAGAAATAGTGAAGGCAGGGCAGGGCAGGCAGGCAGGCGTGTAAATATCTAAATACAATATAAGATTACATAAATACAATATACAAAATATTAACATAAATCAAAAGTCATACATACATACATACAATAATATATTAACTTAAGAACTACTCGTAAGAGACAGAAAATGTTCGTTTTTCTTAAAAATAGAAACAGTGTTACGATAATATAACAGCTTTACAATTTCTATATCTTATGCAAATAATCAATACATACTATAAAAGAATGTAGCTGTCCCTAAAACTCAGAAACCAGTCCCGGTACGATCACGAGAGTTATATAGTGTGGTAGCCCTCTGTCTCCCGCCCATGAAGAAGGTTTCCGTTTTTACCTGAAGAGCGTACTTTTAAAGATATAAGGGCTGGAATTTTTGGCCGCTAGAAATTTCTAGAACAATCCAGAACATTCGAGAGCATCTCACAACATTCTAAAACCTCCTGGAACTTTTATTCAAACTATCACACAATCTCATATCAACTCCCCGAGTCCCTTACTCTTCCGTGGTGATAATTGGTAAAACTGAATCTGTAAATGTAAGTTTTGTAAACATATTCGAGTTCTTACAGCAGCGTTGTAAGGGTGATCTCCTCCGGTGGAGAATTCCACCACGATCAGCTCAGGAGCTCCACTCCAGGCTCCTCCAGCGGTCAGCAACTGGAAGGTCGGACCCTGGACATCCAGCGATGGCTCCTGGCTGATGATGTAGTTGGTGGTTGCCCAGTGCGAGAGTCCAGGGCTCGATACTTGGTTCACGATGAAGGGAATGTAGTAGGATCTGTATCGACAAAGAACACGTCTTGGACTTGATTTGGAAACAGGAAAGCTTACGCCAATTAAACCCACCGCCAAAAATTACGAGAAGCTATTTGAGCCAGCTTTACTGTGTGCCGAATATCGAGATCAAAGTCACGCAGCGGGTTATGGAACGAGATATGCTCGGAATTTCTCTAAGTGATGATATTCGCAATGAGGAACGTAGACGAACAAGGGTCACCGACATAGCTCAACGAGTCAGTGAGCTGAAGTGGAAATGGGCAGGACACATCACTCGAAGAACGGAGAACCAGTGGGGAATAAAAGTTCTCGAGTGTCGAACTTCCCGGGAAAGACATAAGTGTATTATTAAAATATTAGTAAGTTAACAATTATAATAGTTATGTATTCTTAAGTTCATACTTTTAGTTGTCTCACTATTCCTCAATGCACAACTATAAAGTTGGTGCGGGTATTTGTAATATATATATAATTATAATTTGTGAATGTAACTTTGTTCATTCTTTATATACCCTCAGAGCATAAATTGTTTAGTTAAGTTGTTTAGTTTTAAACTGATGTCAATGAAAGAGACTAGCATCTAAGTTACAGGCTCGGCCTAGTTTAGATGCTAGTGTTCACATTAATTTCCAATGCTACTTGTACTATTAATTAAGACCATTGTAAACAATTTTATGCAATAAAAATACTTTTTACTTTTACTTTTTTTACTTTACTTTATTAATCGAGTGTCAGTGCCGAATCGCCTCTCCGGAAAACGACAGGTTTACTTACGCAGATTTATATCGATTATAGAATCGATTGTTCTCGATGCTCTTCACGGTGGTGTACCAGAATCGTTTGAGCTGGTTGTTGTTGCATCTCTGTATGTAGTTGTGCACGTTGAGGAAGTCCCTCGCGCCCATGGGAGAGCTCAGGAACGCGTGCAGGGACACGATACGCAGCTGGATGTGGTCCTCCTCGTCCATTATTGTTGGCAGGGTGTTCTCTAAAGTCTGTCAGAGTTCAATGACAATCAACACACGTAACTTTGACTTCAATCTTAGCAGTATTACAAAAACAACGCGTCGGTTGTTTGTCTGTACGCGATAATCTCAAGAACTACTGAACTGATATTCATGCGGTTTACACGTGTAAAAAGAATAACTTCTGGGGAAGATTTTAGTGTATAATAAGTTGACTTTTTATGTATATTGGTTGAAATATGACGATAATTGTTGGAGGTGTCCGAAAAAATCAAAACGTCCGGGAGCGTTAATCGAAAACGCTACCTAATGGTGGGATAGTTTATTTTACATATGTACACAAAGAAGCCAGGAATGGCATATGTCTATCTTATAAGGATAGCTCATATTCATTCAAACTTAAAAAAAAAGATACACCATACGTAATGTGGTATTCGCAAAAGTTATTTAACCGGCTTTATTAAATTAAATACTTTAGCTACCTTGAGCATTGCATCCAGATTATAATAGACAGTTACTCACAGATCCTCTCCAGATATTCAAACTGGCCAAAGCCGCCCACAGTCTCTCGTGGCGGTCTTTCTTCTTGTCCGTGTGTATCTCATCTAAATAGTTGACGACACTCTTGCCTATGTTAGTCAGACCCTGAAGCCAGACCAGGCGATCCGAGTACTGTGGACAATCTGCAACAAGAAATACAGTATATCATCAACAACGTCATCAGCCTATACTTGTCCCCACTGCAGGGGCTCAGGCCTACTCTCCTACTACTAAAGATAATGCAAATTCTTTTTCATCATATAAGCGAATACAGAAGGAAAATGACGAAGCAGAAGACTTGTATTTTAGTACATTCATCAAGGTTACCTTAATAGGCTATATAGTAAGGGTAGAACTTAATGACATATCCGTGGCGTAAAGAAGAAATATTCAACCGAGCCACTGTTACCAAATCATTGTCATACGTACCAAATCATTGTCGTACGTGCCAAATCATTGTCATACGTGCCAAATCATTGTCATACGTACCAAATCATTGTCATACGTGCCAAATCATTGTCATATGTGCCAAATCATTGTCATATGTGCCAAATCATTGTCATACGTGCCAAATCATTGTCATATGTACCAAACCATTGGCATACGTGCCAAATCATTGTCATACGTACCAAATCATTGTCATACGTGCCAAATCATTGTCATACGTAGCAAATCATTGGCATACGTGCCAAATCATTGTCATACGTACCAAATCATTGTCATACGTGCCAAATCATTGTCATATGTGCCAAATCATTGTCATACGTGCCAAATCATTGTCATACGTACCAAATCATTGGCATACGTGCCAAATCATTGTCATACGTAGCAAATCATTGGCATACGTGCCAAATCATTGTCATACGTACCAAATCATTGTCATACGTGCCAAATCATTGTCATACGACTTTGCTACCAATCTTGCTTAGTAAGTTAGTTAGATAGTTCATTAGTTACATCCAAGTGAACTTCAACTTACAGTTATACATTCTCAAGTACTTGTCGTAGATCTCGTCGTAATACTGCTGATCGAAAGACGCCTCCATGGTGCGGTAGACCAGAGTGGCGAAGCTGAGGATGCCAGCGTGTCTGATCTCCAGGGGGAAGTCAGGACCCAACTTGGTGAGCACCTCCAACTCCTCGAGCAGGCTCCTGCTGTATTCCACCACGTTGTAAGGGAGCTTTCTGATGAGGGAGACCAGGGTTGCGTCTTCAATTTTGGCCTGGGAATAAAAAGGAACTAATATTGTAAATGCATAGTGAGTTTGTTTACTTCTTTGTATTGTCACGGAGCTGCTCGAAAAGTCTAGAGACAAAGAAAAGAGAGGGGCGTATCCATCTATCCCCTTCGTGGGATATTGTGAAACGACTACCGTAGAAAGCTCTCGAATACTCGCATAAGGATTGTTAAGTGCGAAAAGGACACCAATTCATCTATCTCCTTTACGAAAGCGTGGTAGTCTCTCAAATGTTCCTGAAGATTCTTGACTATAGGATCTAGAAATACTACGGGGTATATATAGGCGCGAGCCGAGCTTCGAGTTCAGTTTGAGTTGAGTTCACAGCGATAAAAAGTGAAGAAACGAAAACCGGAAAAAATTGTAGAGCGCAAGTACAGTCGAGGTGGAAAAGTGTTAGTGTACTAGTGTGTCACGTGGTGTCAGTATCGACAGATCGGCGTCAGTAGTGCCCAAGAACTCTGTACGTGGAATCCAGGGACGGACTCAGTGCAGACGACTCGGAACCAGTGAGACAGGGACGTACTCTGTTGACGTGACCTGTGATTTTGAAGATTGGTTTGTGTACTTGTGTTACCAATAAACTCCGGAACTTTGGACTCGTGTTTCTCTTCAATCTACGAACCTTGGCAGCTCGTAACAGTATATTATTTATTGGCGCCTCAATGGCATAGATGAGATATTAATACTGTCAAAGTTTCGACGGTTAATGACGAAATTTAGTCCACATGTAGCCAGCCTTTGGTGGAGAAAAATATGTCTACCTCCGTAAATTCCGACTCGAAGTATCCGACAAAACTATCTATTGCTTTTATAACGGATAAACAGTCAAACGATTTAACTAAACTACTACAGTACCTCTATAGTATATACTACTATAGTACTATAGACTAAGACTACGGGGGTCTTTGCTTATTTTTGATGACTGGGGGGGGGGGGGGGGGGGGGGGGGACGGAGCTGCTCGAAAAGTCTAGAGACAAAGAAAAGAGAGGGGCGTATCCATCTATCCCCTTCGTGGGATATTGTGAAACGACTACCGTAGAAAGCTCTCGAATACTCGCATAAGGATTGTTAAGTGCGAAAAGGACACCAATTCATCTATCTCCTTTACGAAAGCGTGGTAGTCTCTCAAATGTTCCTGAAGATTCTTGACTATAGGATCTAGAAATACTACGGGGTATATATAGGCGCGAGCCGAGCTTCGAGTTCAGTTTGAGTTGAGTTCACAGCGATAAAAAGTGAAGAAACGAAAACCGGAAAAAATTGTAGAGCGCAAGTACAGTCGAGGTGGAAAAGTGTTAGTGTACTAGTGTGTCACGTGGTGTCAGTATCGACAGATCGGCGTCAGTAGTGCCCAAGAACTCTGTACGTGGAATCCAGGGACGGACTCAGTGCAGACGACTCGGAACCAGTGAGACAGGGACGTACTCTGTTGACGTGACCTGTGATTTTGAAGATTGGTTTGTGTACTTGTGTTACCAATAAACTCCGGAACTTTGGACTCGTGTTTCTCTTCAATCTACGAACCTTGGCAGCTCGTAACAGTATATTATTTATTGGCGCCTCAATGGCATAGATGAGATATTAATACTGTCAAAGTTTCGACGGTTAATGACGAAATTTAGTCCACATGTAGCCAGCCTTTGGTGGAGAAAAATATGTCTACCTCCGTAAATTCCGACTCGAAGTATCCGACAAAACTATCTATTGCTTTTATAACGGATAAACAGTCAAACGATTTAACTAAACTACTACAGTACCTCTATAGTATATACTACTATAGTACTATAGACTAAGACTACGGGGGTCTTTGCTTATTTTTGATGACTGGGGGGGGGGGGGGGGGGGGGGGGGGATATGGTGATTATGTCAGCAGTAGTTATTAAAAGTAGTTAAGGGGGTAAGAGCTTTGATTGCTTTTGCTTACAAGGGGAAGGGGGAGTAAATAATTGTAGTAAACCTGCTTACGTAATACTTGAACGACTCCATGGTATGCCGCATCGACCGGCCCCGAGACACTTGCATACAGCTTACCAGGTCGTCGGTCCATCTAGTAGGGGGACGGCCCGGAACACGTTTCCCGGTATGAGGTTGCCACTCGAGGAATGAGGAAATCCGTAGACGAACTAATGTCACCGACACCGAGAACTTTCGAGCTTATCTTGTTCTATAGTTCGCTGAGTGACTTGCTTGTTTATTCGGCCCGCCGGAGCACAGAAGTGCTATTAACATAGTGTTTTGGCGGCAGACTATTAGTGCTTTATATAGCACGGTGGTAGCTAGCAAGGCGAACATAGAAAACACTGCCAACCAACCCTAGTACCGCTACCTCCACTGGTAATCGAACCCGGTACCTCCTGATTGTTAGTCCAGCCATGTAGACATTGGGACACGGAAGCGGTTATAAATATCCTGAATCAATTCTGACCTTTTGCTCAATAACGAGATGCCGGATCAACCTTGCGCTTGCGTCGGTCCTGGCGTACGGCAGCACCTCCAGGAAGATGTTCCTTGAAGTCTCCAGCTCGTAGCTGGTGCCCAGGACGTCCTCGAATAGCTTGGACAGCGAGGGGTAGTCCAACTGGGACATAGTCCTACAACATATAAATATTAAATATAGTGTTACGGAGCTTTTCGAACAGTCTAGAGATAATGAAAGAGAGAGGCGGGTCCATCTATCTTCATGTCGGGTAGCAACAAAAGAACGCGTGGAAGGTTCTCGAATGTTCCTGAACATTCCGAAAATTGAAGATCACTGCAAAGGATCTAGAAACAATACCGGGTATATATAGGAGCGAGCAGAGCTTCGACGACAGTTGAGTTCAGTTCTAAGTAAAGAACGATTAGAAAGACGAATAGAGTAACATATACGAAAAATGGGCAGGTCTGGAAATGTTACATCGAATTGATAGCCTCCTTTTTTTTAAGTCGGTTAAAAAGTAGGGTAGGCCAATGGTAACACAGTGCAAATTGCAGATCTGTAGAGAACAATGCATCACATTACTACTTTTTTTATAGCGCATACCGATTTAATATTCGTTTACTATTTTTTATACCATACACGATATTTTAAGCATGGAAAACCTACGCGAGGTCTCTATGTAGAAATCGTAAAAAAACCTTAACAAACAAACTTGCATCACAACATGCGGCGTTCAACTCGCACTTGGCTGTTTTATTGTAAATGTTTTTATACTCAAACTTACTTCAACAGGTTGATGAAGTCCAGACTGTGTATCAACGAAGCATTTCGAACTATGTTGTCTGCGTCAATCCCCTTCCTTGCTATTTTCAGTAAAATCTGAAATCATATATTATTGCATTCAATAATTATGATAAATTATACCTCTGCAATATTCTGCATGGTTTACGCTTCTGTTAGTGCTCTGAAATCATATCTCTGCAATATTCTGCATGATTTACGCTTTTGCATGTTATAGGGCTCTGAAACTAGGCCTCTGCAATAATCTGAACGGTTTGGGCTTCTGCATGTTATAGAGCTATGAAATTATACCTCTGCAATAAAAATGCATGGCTTCCACTACTTCATGTTAAATGGCTCTGAAATTATGCATCTGCAATATTCGACATAATTTATGCTTCTGCATGTTATAGTTGTGAAATTATACCTCTGCAATATTGTACATGGTTTACGTTTCTGGTTCTTATAGGGCTATGAAATTATGCCTCTGTAATATTCGACATAATTTATGCTTCTGCATGTTATAGTTGTGAAATTATACCTCTGCAATATTCTACGTGGTTTACGTTTCTGGTTCTTATAGGGCTATGAAATTATACCTCTGCAATATTCTACGTGGTTTACGTTTCTGGTTCTTATAGGGCTATGAAATTATGCCTCTGCAATATTCTACGTGGTTTACGTTTCTGGTTCTTATAGGGCTATGAAATTATACCTCTGCAATATTCTACGTGGTTTACGTTTCTGGTTCTTATAGGGCTATGAAATTATACCTCTGCAATATTCTACGTGGTTTACGTTTCTGGTTCTTATAGGGCTATGAAATTATGCCTCTGCAATATTCTACGTGGTTTACGTTTCTGGTTCTTATAGGGCTATGAAATTATGCCTCTGCAATATTCTACGTGGTTTACGTTTCTAGTACTTATAGGGCTAGGAAATTATGCCTCTGCAATATTCTACGTGGTTTACGTTTCTGGTTCTTATAGGGCTATGAAATTATGCCTCTGCAATATTCTACGTGGTTTACGTTTCTGGTTCTTATAGGGCTATGAAATTATGCCTCTGCAATATTCTACGTGGTTTACGTTTCTGGTTCTTATAGGGCTATGAAATTATGCCTCTGCAATATTCTACGTGGTTTACGTTTCTGGTTCTTATAGGGCTATGAAATTATGCCTCTGCAATATTCTACGTGGTTTACGTTTCTGGTTCTTATAGGGCTATGAAATTATGCCTCTGCAATAAAATGTATGGTTTACGCTTCTGCATGTTATAGGTCTCAATTATATTAAACCCTCACCTCACCTCATAGGTTTTGTTCTTCAACACCTTCTGCGTGTGTCTCTGGATGCCATTGGTGGGGTTGCTGCTGTTGTGTGAGACGTACTGCATCGTGATCTCTGTTAGGTTCAGCTTCTGCACGCCGTGCTGCACCGGGAACGTGTTCTCGAAGCGGAGGGACAAACTGAAACATCATTGGTTATGGTCTGAAAAATTCGTGCACACGTCTCTCCCTAGGTGACAGATGTTGGGGCACGCGAGGTAGCAGTCCTGTCTTTGCCGTTCTGATCTGCCTAGAACAACCTAGACCAGAAAAGAATTCGGGTTGATCGCGTCACATTTAGCGTTCGACGGGCTCTGTGATTTGCATAACTGCACGCGTACTGCGGCAAATCTCTGTCTCTCTCAGATATATAGAGTTTTTATGTGATTCGTGCCTCTTTCTGACCGGCCAGCACGTTCTCAGGGGATGCTGGCCGGTTGCTTACTTGGTGGTTCCAGCAGACAAGTGTGTATAAACAATAGACAAAATTTAGTAGATCAGGAAGAAAAGGAAATCAGAGGAGATCAGGAAGGAAAGAAGAAAAGGCTGCCAAGGAATAATCTGTTCAAGGAAATACGTTTTTAGGCAAGTTTTGAAGGATTGTAAGGAAGGGGCTCGTCTCATGGGAGAAGTTGTACTGAAGAATGTAAAAACAGACAAAAAATTGGCTACATTTCGTTACAAACTTATTTTCAAGGCAAAAAATATCTAGGAAAAAATCGTGTAAACCTTGCTACGTGAGAAGGTCTAATGCATGAATACTTACTCAGTAGAAACTGCTAAAACGTGGTCATGAGTCCTGTACTGGAAATCGCTGTTCAGTTGTAGCAACTGCAGACCCGTTGCGTTGTCCACTTCATAAACCCGTTCTGACGTAAGCACGAAGTTTGGCTGGAAAAATACAAAGTCCTCCATAATATGCCACAATAACCGGTCTCAAGCCACATTCATCCAGCGACTCTCTGCGACCTTAACCAGGTCGTAGGTCCACCTAGAGATCTACACTCTAAAACTGTTACTCTCCATCAGTTATCAATTCTTCGAGGAATTTGGCCTGACTATAGCCACTTCAGCTTCCTGACCTTAGTTTTTGGTGGATTTCCTCATTCTGGATTTTATCACATAGATAAATTCCGAGCTAATCTCGTTCCATTGCTCGCTGAGTGACTTTGAGCTTGTTTATTCGTTCCACAGTAAAGGACCACGTTTCGGTTCCGTATGTCATCACTGGCAACACGCACTGATTAAAGACTTGTCTTTAGACGCTGAGGTATTTTGGACGAGAAGATATGCCGTAACTTCCCGAACGCTTCTTCTAATAGTATAGGTTGAAGGACTGAACTAACAAGCCCTAGTGTCAGAGTTTTTGGGCCGCCATAGATATCTCAAGTGGCTATTCTAAAGCTCGGTATCATTTTACCCTTCAGATAATCAGGTAATCAAACCTGCAAAGTCTAACGAAACTTAATGACTCTTCGGTGTGCGTTGCGAATCTGAATATCCAAACAATATACTCCATAAACATGATCCTTGGTAGTTCAGTTGGGTAAAGCGTCAGTCCTTGAACAATCTAAGTGGGTTCAATCCTGTCTCATATCAATAAGTTACACTAAGTTATTTGGAATTTATCTACGGATGATAAAAATCATTAACATTGTCTTTCGGTGAAGGAAAACATCGTGAGGAAACCTGCACACTCCTGAGAAGAAATTCACAGGTGTGTGTGAAGTCTACCAATGCGCACTGGTCCCGCGTGGTGTACTATGTCCCATACACTCTCTGTAGGAGAGTAGGACTGAGACCTGCAGTGGGGATATAGGCTGTTGTTGATGATGAAGATACTCACATCGTCCGGGTACATAGGTCTGTACCAGCTTTCAGCAGATCTGTTTGGAAGGCATCTCTGCTCGTAGGAAGAAAGTCTCTTTCTTCTATAATCCACCATACTTGTGTACTTTCTGATCCTCTTCCCAATTCTGGAGTATACCGTCACACAGTTCCCGTAGAGGCAAGGCTGGGAAGTTATTACGTACAAAAATTATTGTATTCAACCATTAATTTTATACAATTAAAACGGCAGCAACTTTGCTGTTGGCGTCTGGCAAGAAAATTAATGTTCACATATACATAAAAGAAGAATGAAGCAAAAATCACGTTAAACATGAAAATTCAAGTATTTGTTTATTTGGCCCTCCAATCAAACCATGATTTTGACCCCTTTTTTTCGACGGGGAAATCTTTCAAAGATACCCGACTCCTTAGGAGAGAAACCGGGTTATGTAGAATTTCCATCCACTAAAACCCCCTCGGTGGTCATCCTCGGCGCAAGTCTAGGAGCCCTGGGAACTCCAGCGGAACACACCAGTGCTCCTCTCGCGCTTTGCATTTATCCCACTCCTTGACCAGTTAGCCACTACATCTCAGCAGCTCCAGGCTGCAGCGGGACGGGACCACGCCGTACTACCGCTGCCTTCCAGTGGTTGCCGGTTCACACCGATAGGGCGGCCAGAGCTCCTACTCTGACCTCCCGCAACCCTGGGTGCCCCTATCCAGGGGTATTGTTGTGACGAGGGAGGGCATTTGTGCCTCTCCGTTGTCGCCGTCTACGTGTTGGATCGGAACGCTCCCGGTCACGTTCTGCCTCCTCTTTTTGGACCATAACACACTCACAAGACGACCCTAGACAGTAGATCGCCCGCGGTAACGAATGTAACCACGTTTATTCAATAGATCGCTCTCAAAATCGCCTCATCTCTCTTTTTCTAATAATCAGGAACTCCCGAACTATGCTGGACAAGCGACCCCTTTTCCAAAATAATGATGATACCTGAGCCATAGCCAAATTACTCTAAAAATCCTATTCCTTTCTTTTCTATTGATACTTTTTGATTGATTTTTAAACAAATATACGTAACACGACTTATACAGTCATCGGCCTATGGATTATAAAGAAATAGAATGCTTCTTAGAGTTTGTAACTTAGTTCGTAACGAATCTACATAATAATTGCACGTCCATGTCACTCACTCTTACACACATCCTCACTTCTTCACACCTACATCCCCAAATATACATACTCTTTTAATAATATATAATATAATGTATAATTTTCATAATTTTGAATAATGTCACGTTTCACCCTTAGGAGGTGTAGGACTCCTAAGGGGAACGGACCAGTTGAAGTAAAGAAGTAGTAAAACAGAAAAGTTAGGGTATGAGTTCTTTTACTTAAAGGAAGATGACTTTACCTATATACAACAATAATTTAAAAAGCTATATGGTATGTAAAACCGAACTTAAGAATTGCGCGTACACTGATTAATTTGGCACGGTAGGTTTTTAGGGCCGTTTACGTAGTTGGTTCACGACGCGCAGACGCACGGAGTACCTGAGATGGGTCTGCGGCAGAACTGCCCACAGACTAATATATGTACCTATACGGGAACTGCCCGCACACCATCAATGAAGTAGGCAGGTGTAGGCAGACCTCGCCCAGGGTCGTCTTCAGTGGCGGAATTCAATGGCAGAGTTCAGCAGCTATTTATATCCATATTTCGGTTCTATTTCTAATAAATTATATTTAAAACCGCAAGTTAACGTTTCAGATTTGATTCTCCCAAATATTCAAATATATGACATTTTAGATTAATAATTACAATGTGCCAGTATGAATTTAGAACCTAAAATGAGTTTAAAATAATACAATCTCCGTATATGAACCATAAAAGAGCAGACATTGACGTGTAGAATGATGACAGGATGACGCAATAACAATGAAAACGTAATGTCATAACAAAATATATCAACGGAATTCTTGGCGCGAACTTGTAAAATGGTGGTTCATTGCAATTTTAGTAATTCGTTAATAATACTGTTATGTGTGTTTTTTGTGTTATAATGGTGTGATATAGTGCAAAAAGTGTCACGGACAGTGTTATAGTATCAATTACGCAAAATTGCAAGGGTTTCGACGCGATCCGAAGAGTTTATCATGTCGAGTACATTCGGAATATGGATTCTTTCGGATAATGTTGAAACCAAGGCTGGCCTTTGAAGTTCTCGTCAAGAATCCAAATTAAGCGATAAAATGTACACATTATACATTTTATTGAGAAAGCTGAAGAAATGGCTTCGGCATAGTTTATAACCTCAAAATTTGTTCACCTAATTTTACTCGTCATTGGCTAGATAACCACTGGATAAAGCCATTATTAAAAAAAAATCAACAAAGGGAAATATAAAATGTACAATCGTTTATAAAGAAGAGTGCTAATGATTAGATAATGAAAGATGAAGGAAGATCAGAGAATCGTTAGTGTTTTCAGATATTACAATAAATAATCGATGTCTAACGTGGAGGAGCGGGGCTTCCTACTACAGGTATTTATATACTTATCAGGAAGCTCCAGCGTAAAGTATAATGATAATTTATGTTTATGAATTAAGAGGCTATGTTGGTAAGACCACGTGGCCGCGTTCAAGGTTGCATTGTTTTGTAGCTGTCTCCTCTCCGAGCCCTATCCTACCCGAGCGCGTACGGTGAGACAGCACACACTACGCGAAGTTATCCACCCGTTATTTGGATGTTTCGTAGTCCAGTGATCATTTGAAGGATACAGTATATTATGTAGCCATTTTTTCAATACAGTATATTAATAAAATTTCAGATGTCGGTGGTTTTTCCAAATTGATTCATACTCTTGTAAAATAGGTTCAAAGTTGGGGCTTTTTATTACCGAAAAATACAATACTTTGACGCCCTGTAACTCTGGAAGTATATATTTAAACGAAAATCTGACTCACCACCGACACAGATATTTGTTTCTAGATTGTGTCTTGAAAATTTCATAGATTTTTATAGCTTAATACTCAAAATATGACTGGACTACGTTTATATGGGCGCTTTGACAAAAGCATACCCTCTTAAATATATTTTCATTTTCATCATATCAGTAAATAGGAACTAGTGGTAATTAATAGGTTTTTAGACCTCATCACCCACAAATCAGTTTTTGTTTACGTCGACCCCTGGGAAACCGATATCGACTTGAGTGAGCGCGTGAGTGGGCGCTTTACGGTATGTGGGAACCACTACTTTGAAGAATTTCACCGCGGGCAAAGCCGCGGTCTATCTATTAGTTATATAAGATAAACATACCTCTTCACTCGTGGAGGGAGACCCGCTTGGCTCGGATAGAAGAAAATTAAAAGACAGTGCCCTTTTAATGTTCGTTACCCATATCGGCTCGGAGATTGTCCGAATTGACGTGAAGCAAATGCCCTGAAAAATATTTAAAAATTGAAGAGTAAATTGTATAAACAACTGATTGGATTCTTGGCGCGAACTTGTAAAACGTTGGTTCAAAATACTGTTATGTGTGTTTTGTGTTATAATGGTGTGATATAGTGCAGAAAGTTACGCAAATTGAGAGTCCGCGCCTTATCCACTGCGCCACCGATGCTTGGAAATTATTGTATGATTGGTATCAAAATTTAAAGAACGATTTATGCTTCGCTTCTATTACTTTTTAAAATAAAATAAAACTTTTCTAATTTGTCTGGTGGTTTTGGTTTTTCAAAAATGTTTGATGGTAGCGGTAAAAACGGGGAATTTTTTGAGGTTTTTGAAAGGTCATATTTTTTGGTAGTTAGTTTTTGGAAAAAAGTACATAACGGGGCATGCCTGCAGTAGACATCAATTTTATGAATAAAATAAAATGCTCTAGAGGCATTATCCTGGATGAAGATAGGGGAATACGTTTGTAAGGAGGAAATGCCGCCCAGACACGCTCTTGACTCACCACTTCCCAGGGCTTGCTGAAATAACGAGCTGCGTCTTCAGACTGAATTGACGAGTTGCCATCATTGCTTTGTACCTCACTCTGCAATCAACAAAATCATAGTAAAAGTAAAGTAAAAAGTGTTTATTTCTTAAATATCTTTTACATAGTTTTGCAGGGGCCTTCCAGAAAGTAGTCTTTCGACACTTGTGTTGGAAGTGCACCGCGTCTTCCAGACGGATTTACACAGTATTATTTAAGGAAAAGACTTATTATTATGTTAGTAAAAATTAACCTGTTTTAAATGTTATCTTTGTTCCTATTTTAAGTTTGCTATGCTCTTGTGTGTGTTTGTGTGTGAGTTCATGAGAGCGAGTGTGAGAGAATCATAGTGAACATATAACTAAATATTATGTAAGTATTTCAAGCGTCTACCTATTACCGTTATCAATATCGAGCAAAAACAAGCAAAGAATTACGTTTGTTGTACGGGAGCCCCCCTTAAATATTTATTTTATTCTGTTTTTTATTATTTGTTGTTATAGCGTCAACAGAAATACATCATCTGTGAGAATGTCAACTGTCTAACTATCACGGTTCATGAGATACAGCCTGGTGACAGACAGACAGCGGAGTCTTAGTAATAGGGGCCCGTTGGTTACCCTTTGGGTACGGGACCGTAATAACGAAAAACAAAAACATAATAACCATTCCTGACCTTGATATCTTCCAGATGAAATCTGGCAGTGTTGAACTCGTCATAAACCTGGACCCTCAGCCTCCCCTCCAGCGACCAGAACGACACATGTTCTGGTGAAACGACACGAGTAGATACATTGGTCTTCAACCAGAATGTCGTCTGAGTGTTCTGGACTGGGAAGAGGCTCTGGAACGCCGTCGCAGATGTAGAGAGCGCTGGTAAAACAGACAATGTGCCATGGTAGCTCAGTTGTGTAGAGCGTCTGTCCTCGAACAATCGAGGTCTGGGTTCGATCCTGGCTCGTACCAATGAGTTACAATTTGTTATTTGAAATTTATGTACGAATGATGAAAATAATTGCAATTGATTTTTTGTCGTGTTAATACTGTCAAGGCAATTGGTTTCATTTAAATATTTTTTGGGGTAAAGCCACAGAACGGCAGAACCGATTTTTATGATACTCGTATTTGATTTTTTGGAATTTGTCTCCGGTCGAATAGCAGAAGATCGATTAAAATATGGCATGAATTCACTGAAAAAAAAAAAACAGTTTCTCATACATTTACAATCTAACAGAAAGTCAGATTGACTAGATTTTTTGGATAATACCTAAAGTTTACGCGGGTGGAACAACAACATCAACACTCTATACATGTCCCCACTGCAGGTCTCAGTCCTACTCTCCTATAGAGAGTGTATGGGACATAGTCCACTACGCGGGACCAGTGCGCATTGGTAGACTTCACATGCCTGTTCAAGACATGCAGGTTTCCTCACGATGTTTTCCTTCACCGTTAAGCAATCGGATAATGTACTTGAATTGAACAACTCATAGGTACACGGCTGGATTCGAACCCGGAACCCTCAGATTAAGAGACCGCGTCTTATCAACTGCGCCACCGACGCGGGTGGAAGCTAGTTAATAATAAATTATTATCAAGAACATAATCAAATCAAATATTTATAATTTCCACAAAAATAATACTTTAAAATTTTTGACGTAAATGTAGTTATATAAAACAAAAACAAATATACCTTTTCGTTAGAAAATTATTTGGCTTTTAGGTTTGTAACATAAATTGAGCCACTGCTGCCGAACTAGGTGGAACCTGTGCTTCAGCTAGCAGGGTCGATCCTCCTGGACTCTTATCGTATTACATATACAATGCTAAGCTTTTCTAAGAAATATTGTGCTAGGGGGCGGGTCGCCGCGATAAAAATATTTATAAATAACAAAATGGCTCACCCATTGCAACTAAAACAATCATTTTAACACACATTTTTAATAGTGTTTCTTTGGGAATCCCCGAAATAGTTCATTCACAAACGCCGCTGTGTTTTAAAGTGTTTTTTTTTAATTTGTATGATGCTCGCATACAAAATGTATGTCGCGTCCGACCGATCGGGGTATACTGTATTAAATATCGCCTTATCTGCTTATTAGTAATGTTAAAACAGCGAGTGATTGTTTGTTTGTTTGTCAAGCAGTAACAGAGCTAAGGATGCAGTTTCTTGTTAATTTGTTACGTTCCAATGAAAGTTTTTCTGCTTCAATTTTAACATCAGATGAGATTGAGGTCAAGCATTGGGTGTATCTTCTGTAAAAAAAGAAAAAGTTTTGGAACGAAGTTCCTTATCGCGCGTTGTGAAAGGGGGCTAGACGGAAAAAATTCTTACGAAAAGTTGTCACCGACACTTTTTGCTATAGTAAGTTAGCGTCATCTGTTAGTACGACGTACGTAGTAGTAAGACGATACCAACAGTACAGCTATGTGACGACAGATGGCTCTGATTAGTTGCCGCTACTCAATGACAGATGTCGCTAAAAACAAAACGTATCACGTACATAAAAAATCTAATGAAAAAACCTACAAAACCATATTTAGAATATAATGTTAAAAATCCGTTCAAACCTTATTGAAAATTTGTAAAATTTTATTACAATTCCTTCACTAATTAATCGAAAGGAACTTCGTTCCATCCGGGTGTCCCTTAACACCTCTCAAGTTTTTTTAAAAAAAAATTCGATGAAACCAACAGAGCAAACGTATGTTTTATTGACCTTTGTTTTACTAATGCTAAAGAGCAATATCTCCATTTTCGTCAATTATGGGGTCATGAAATTAATGATGGTTATATTATGGATCTGAGGGTTCCGGGTTCGAATCCACCCGTGTACCTATGAGTTGTTTTTCAATTCATGTACATTATCCGATTGCTTAATGGTGAAGGAAAACATCGTGAGGAAACCTGCATGTCTTGAACAGGCATGTGAAGTCTACCAATGCGCACTGGTCCCGCGTGGTGTACTATGTCCCATACACTCTCTGTAGGAGAGTAGGACTGAGCCCCTGCATGATGATCGTTTTCTCATAGATGCCGTTTTCAGAACTGGACCAAATTGAAATGGGCCCACACGGAAAGCACCACCTTACAAATAAAAAAAGAATCATCCAAATCGGTTCACCCGGTCAAAAGTTCTGAGGTAACAAACATATTTTTTTTAATAAAAAACATACCCGTAGAATTCTTCGATAACCTCCTCCTTTTATGAAATCGGTTAAAAAGTGATTAACGTGCCCAAAGAAGTTTTCACTTCAAAAACGAGTGTAATAATTAACGCATTCAAAAAGAACTAAGGCACTGACTTCAACTGCGCTAAAAGTCTAAAGCATTCATCTCCTAAAATGTTCACCTTTTGAGGTAGAATTATCATATTTGTTTTTATTTTATTTTTATTTAAACAGTTTATTGTACACGGAAACATTACATAACACAAGAAACAGAGAAAATATATACAAAAGGAACAGCTTATTTCTAAAAGAAATTTCTTCCAGCAGTCCTAGGTCAAGGAGAAATATTGAAGAAAGGAGGGCAGTTAGGCGTGTACGATATAATAAATATAATAGACGATTACATAAATACGATATACAAAAACAAACTAATATATATCAATAATAATACATACATACTTTACATACTATAATTATATATTAACTTATAGTGATAGAAAATGTTCCTTGACGTTTCTTAATTTTTAAAAGTTTTTAGTTGATTTTCTCAAAAAGCGCTGAATCAATTTCGATAAAATTTATATGGGACCATCAATGATGTATGTACAGTCGAATAAAGTAAGTACCTCCTGTTTTAAGTCAGTTGAAAATCCATTTTTTTTATACAGATTATATATCAACGCTTGTCCACGATCTCACCTGATGGTAAGCGTCGATGTGGCCTACGATGGTGCGCGTTGGTCTAGAAGGTGCCTGTTCACCCTCGACTTGAAGACACCCAAGTTATAGTTTTCAGGGAATACAGACGCCGGCAGCGCGTTCCACTCCCTGGCTGTACGCATGATAAAATTAGAAGCAAAGCGCTTAGTGCGAGCCATAGGAATGTCAACGACGTGGTGGAGCCCTGCTGTTCGTCGGTTGGATCGATACTTAAATGGCGATGGCGAAATCAACATGAACAGCTCTTGCGCGCACTCTCCAAAATGTCCAAATTCTCATCTGCATTCCCATAAGCTAGTTAAATGAAGGCCAAAGGGACCTATTACACATAAAAAGTAGCACCAAAGTATGTCTGTAATTGTCGTTACGGCTCTTCTCTTGTGTGTTATCATTACGCGTTGATAAGCCAATTGACCTCTGCCCGACAATTAACAGAGCTCGACACAATGAAGTCATGGCGGCCATCTTGGATCGTCTGCGCAGACAGCAATGAAACAGAAGTTTAGTTTCACAGTTTATTTAGTAATTTTTTAGTAATCATCATCAACAGCCTATGTCCCCACTGCAGCTCAGTCCTACTCTCCTACAGAGAGTGTATGGGACATAGTACACCACGCGGGACCAGTGCAGATTGGCGGACTTCACATGCAGGTTTCCTCACGATGTTTTCCTTCACCGTTAAGCAATCGGATAATGTACTTGAATTGAAAAACAATTCATAGGTACACGATTCGAACCCGGAACCCTCAGATTGAGAGTCCCGCGCCTTATCCAATGCGCCACCGACGCTTTTTTATTTTTTGGTAATAGTTTAGTGTATTTATTTAGTAGTTTGGTTAGTTTATTCCAAAATAAAATAATTGTGTTTAACATGAATGTACATTTGTTAAAAATCAGCTACTAAAAATGTTACCTGAGTTTGCAGCTAAACAGCAGTGTTAATAGCACTGTTGTGTTCCTGTATGAAAGGTAGCAGAGCCAGCTCCTCATCAGCTTTAGGCTTTTGGGTGAGCACGCTTACGCATCAGGTGAGATGGTCAAATGCGAACCCCCCAAAAAAATTCATCCCCACCCCCATAGGTATGGGAGACGCCATAAAAATATTTGTAAGATTTTTTCTACTATTCGTACAAAATTACAGCCTTCTTTCTAGTAGTAAGTGTCTCTGAGGTAAGCCGCGAACAGACCTTAAGAGGATTGTCTGTTTAGAGCACGTGGCCGCGTTCAAGGTTGCATTGTTTTGTAGCTGTCCCTATCCGAGCCCTATCCTACCCGAGCGCGTACGGTGAGACAGCATACACTATGCGAAGTTATCCACCCGTTATTTGGATGTTTCGTAGTCCAGGGATCATTTAAAGGATACAGTATATTATGTAACCATTTTTTTAATACAGTATACTAATGAAATTTCAGATGTCGGTGGTTTTTCCAAATTGTTCTAAATTGATTCATACTCTTGTAAATCAGGTTCAACGTTGGGGCTTTTTACTACCGTAAAATACAATTCTTTGACGCCCTGTAACTCTGGAAGTATATATTTAAACGAAAATCTGATTCACCACCGACACAGATATTTGTTTCTAGATTGTGTCTTGAAAATTTCATAGATTTTCATAGCTTAATACTCAAAATATGACTGGACTACGTTTGTATGGGCGCTTTGACAACAGCATACCCTCTTTTGTTTGACTACGGAACGGTTCGTGGAACTCGTTGCCTCACACTGTACGCGACAGTAAAACTGATTCTATTTGTAAGAAAAGCGTCAAGGAACATTTTCTATCACTATAAGTTCATAAGTTAATATATAATTATAGCATGTAAAGTATGTATTATTATTATTGATATATATTAGTTTGTTTTGTATCTCGTATTTATGTAATCGTTTATTATATCGTACACGCCTAACTGCCCTCCTTTCTTCAATATTTCTCCTTAACCTAGGACTGCTGGAAGAAATTTCTTTTAGAAATAAGCTGTTCCTTTTGTATATATTTTTCTGTTATGTAAATATTTTCCGTGTACAATAAACTGTTTAAATAATAATAAAAAAACGGAACCCAAAAAGCTTTAGGTTATGATAGAGCAATTCAACTGCGATATGCATAAGATAGCAGCCCGATGCTTCAAAACATTTGTTAGAAACAGAGCTTTGCAATCAATTTATGCTGTTGAGCCCGCATTATAAACTAGAAGCAGGTATCATTATTTTTTAACTAACGAGATAAAGAATTTAGTACAAAAGCAGTTTTGTAAGGCAAGTACTTTAGTATTCAAAATGAATTCTTGCTGTGTGTTGGTTTTTATTATTGTGTTAGTTTTAATTGGAAAAGGTAAGACGAATTCATCACCATCGTCATCAGCCAGGAAACGTCCACTGCTGGACATAGTCCTGCTCCAGGGTACGCTACATTGACCTGTCCCGAGACACTTGCACCTAGCGACTCGCACCTTAACCATGTCGTCGGTCTGTCTAGTTGGGGGACGGCCCGGTAGACCTTTCCCGGTATGAGGTTGCCTGTTGAATGACAGCTCGACGAGTCAGCTTGCCAAGCCACATCGCTTGTAGAATGGATAACTGATGGGGAATAAAGGTTCTTGAAAACGAATTAGGTGCTTTAAAAATGTATGATGGCTTGGCCTTCATCTCACCTGATGATAAGTTACGATAAGGCAGTGGATAGTAAGCGCAAAAGCCTCTGCTACCTTTCATACCGAAACACAACATGCTGTCAAACACTGTTTGGCGGCAGACTTAGGTAACATGGAGGTAGCAAGCCACGCTGACATAGAAAATCATATCATCAATCAAACCTAGTACTGATACTCGGCTTCGCCTCGTGCCTATATACACCTCAAATATAATAACCAGCTTATCATACCTGCATCATAATGTTTATATAATGCTTGTCATATATAATTGGTCTTCGCAATATTTTTTTTGGCTGCTGTCCATATGCTGAAGTGTTTACTTTAGTCGCCTTTTACGACAACATTTAATTCACTAATATGATTTACAGATATCGTGCAGGCCGATAGTGACAATGGGGTTAGACAGAAAAGGTAAATTTAATTTTATCAATAGCAATAGGTATTTTATAGGATACATTTTGGAGAGTGTGCGCAGGAGCTATTTTTGTTGATTCCACCTTCGCCATTCAAGTACCGGTCAAACAGAACGTCAGACCTTCACCCGTACACTGTAGATATTCCTACAGCTCGCAACAAGAGTGTCGCTTCCACATTCATCGTGCGTACAGCAAAAATATGGAATGCACTACCGGTTTCCGTTTTCCCCGAAAATTACAACTTGGGAATCTTCAAAAGAAGAGTAAATAGTCACCTTCTAGACCAACACGTAACATCGTCGACCTCATCGTCACTTACCATCAGGTGAGATTGAGGTCAAGTGTTGGTCTATCTTCAATATATAAAAAAGCTGTATTTTATAATATGTATAGGATATTGATAATGAATAAGAGAAGAAATACTGCTAAATGTTACAAAACTGAAGCACAACTTCCTAAAAAATATATGCTAAGAATGTCCATACCTACCTACTGTTTTCAAAACTGTCAATATTCGTCAACGACATCTAGTGAAAGATATAGAATGCTAAATACCTACTCGATGCCTCAAGACACAAGTCTTCAACCAGTGCGTCCTACCCGTGATGACTTACGGAGCCGAAACGTGGACACTTACGGCACCACTGATCCACAAATTTAAAGTCGCTCAGCGGGCTATGGAAAGGGCTATGCTCGGAGTCTCTCTGATGGACCGCATTCGGAACGAAGTGATCTGTCAGAGAACCAAAGTGCCTGACATAGCTCACCGTATTAGCAAGCTGAAGTGGCAGTGGGCTGACAACCACTGGAGCAGACGAGTCCTCGAGTGGAGACCACGTCGGGGCAAACTTAGTGTAGGACGTCCTCCGGCTAGGTGGGAAGATGACTTACGTAGGGTAGCCGGACGTGAATGGATGCGGAGAGCAGAGGACTGAATTGAGTGTCACACTCTGGGAGAGGTATATGTTCAGCAGCAGCAAATTCCTACAGAAAAACTACTCATTAACTGTTTGCAGATGTATAGTCATCCAGAAGCAGTCTGGTACTCACGGAGATAGCTCAGAAGACGGTGATGATGATGAAGATAGAAGATCTCAGAACAAAGCACCCAGAACTAAGACGCAAGACCAGAACTACGGCCAAATTGATGTCGAGGTATTTTCAGTTTCATCATCATCACCAGCCTATACATGTGCCCACTGCAGGTATCAGTCCTACTCTCCTACAGAGAGTGTATGGGACATAGTACACCACGCGGGACCAATGCGGATTGGTAGACTTCACACACACCTGTGAATTTCTTCTCAGGAGTGTCCAGGTTTCCTCACGATGTTTTCCTTCACCGAAAAGCCGATTGTAATTATTTTTATCTTTCGTAAATAAATTACAAATTGTAACTCATTGGTACGAGCCAGAATCGAACCCAGACTTCGTTTGTTCAAGGACTGACGCTCTACACAACTGAACTGCCATGGCAATTATCATATAATGCCGTGTGTATGTATGATTTTAAAACCTATAGTTCGTTCGTTCGAATTGATTGATTGTAAAAAACAAAACACACGCTTTCGTCAGTAATACAACCGAAGAGTACCTCCATCCACGTCTTGGCTCCATCATCAGAAACTCTTCGCTCAGCGGAATGTATTAGATTGGTCAAAACAAGCGAATCGAGCCCAAACTCGAGGGGTTTACTAGTACCCCTAATTTATAAGTATTAAAAAGGTGACCTCAGGTCTGCAGGTGCACACAGCAGCTTTGATACCGGATCACAACAGTGCTATTAACACTGCTGTTAGGCGACGGACTTAGGTAATATGTTGGTAGCTAGACCCGTCCATAAAAATTCCATCAACCAAACCGAGAGTTGATGTGTACGTCTGGGAATTGAACCTGGAGCTTGACTTTTGACTCCAAAGTCGTTAAATAAACTCTCAATTTCAGGAGTTTCCACTACCACCGCTGAAATATATGGTACCCACAAAAAGGCTGAAGAACAAGAAATATTTCATGAAGAGGATTCCCATCAAACAGACCAGACTTTGAACTAAATGTATACCGATAAAAAATACAACAAGAATGTTCTACGCTTTCTGATTATTATTGTTACCAGTTTTAACGGACTTCAAAAAAGGAGGAGGTTATAAATTCGACGCGTATTTTTTGTATGTTTGTTATCTCATAACTTTTGACTGGATGAACCGATTTGGATGATTCTTTTTTTATTTGAAAGCTGGTGCTTCCCGTGTGGTTCTATTTCAATTTGGTCAGTTCTGACAACGCCATCCATGAGAAAACGATATAAATCTTAAAGTTGCCTTAGTAAAAGTAGACTTTTGGGGCAATTGAAGTCGGTTTTCAGTTCTTTTTGAACGCATTTACTTGTATAAAATAGATTATGGGTAAGTTTACCTTGATATTACTCGACGAGTCAGTCAGCTGAAGTAGCAATGGGCCGCCATCGCTCGAAGAACGGCTAATCGATGGACAGTAAGAGTCCTCGAATGGCGACCTCGTACTGGCAAACATCTACCGGGCAGTCACCATATCCATCTTGAGTTCAATTTTTAATCGCTCGTGTGACATTGTATCGTCTTGGCCTATGTTACGAATGACACCAAGTCACATGAGAACAGGATTTACCGTATTTTTGAATCATTCGTCTCTAGTGTTGCCAATATAACTTGGAATCAATGTTATCAGTTTCAATCAGAAAATTTAAGCCAGTAATTTTTTTATGGCAACGACAAAGTAACTTATTTTTCTTTTAAATTGTATACTTAATTGAATTTCATGCCATTCAACACTTTCTCTGTGATAAAATTTTGCATATTGAAAATATATAACAACGATATTCAAAAACAAAAACTGCATAATGGAACTGAAGCGTATCGCTCTAAGAGAGATTTTTTCTCCATTAAGTCAACAAAAAATATCCGTATCGAAATATCTTGATGGAGATAAGTGGACCAAACAGATTTTTTATAAAACACAGCTTCGCTTTCTCAATCGAAACACTATAATTGTTTATGATTTTGTTATTGATGTGGATAACAGCAACTTGCAAACATTAGGATACATATATGCACTATAGGTTGGTATATATGCCTTTATCTCACCGGATGGGTAAGTGACGATAAAGCCTTAGGATGGAAGCATGTTTAGAAATAAGCCTTTAACTAGTCACCTTACTTGCACCTTGCTTGCTGAAAAAACACATTTATATTATTACTAAGAAAGCCAGCAGCCTCGCTGCTACGTAGAGTTAGAGGAAGCACTAACAGCGTTCTGAGGGTGATTGCTGGAAGATTCGATTGCCCACTGATGTGGCACCTTATTACGATAACGTCTGTAGTAGAATATAAGTACTAACATAGATAATAGGATATTACTAACAAAAATGGACCATGGTTGTCTGAATATTTAATAAATAAATTAAATAAATTACGAGTAACATGGTGGTATCCAGGCAGATGTTCTGCTCTACCTCCAATAAAATATTTTAGGAGATTTCATGCATTTGTCCTAGAACTCGTCCGAAAGTTAGATATTAATGTCTACAAGGTTTGGTGACCAGCCTTTGTTTACGAAGGGGAATCTTCCAAAGATACCCGGCTCTTTATGGGAGGAGCCGGGTTATGTAGGATTTTTACCTGCTAATCCCCTCCGGTGTCCATCTGCTGCACATAGCGGGGAGCTCCGGGGCTCTATTTTTGATTCGCTCTACGCGCCACGAGCGGTCGATTTCTACCTGTGATTTCTACTGATTTTCGTTTGACTTACGAAACGAAATTTGATATTTTTGAATCGCTCTTCTGTAACGAGACTTCGATAGACTAAACGTCATCGTCGAACACTGACATTACCACTTATTGACATTGACAGTAGGAACTGTTCTATGAACTTTGCGTTCCGTTTCCTTTGCGTGAATTACCGGTTTTATCTATTCAAGCGAAATGATAAAAATTGAGTTGATTTCAATTTATAGTTTTACTATTTAGTAACAATAGGGTCAAGTAGCAACTAATCTACACTAATATTATAAAGAGGAAAGTTTTGATTGTTTGTTTGTTTGTATTGAATAGGCTCCGAAACTACTGAACCGATTTGAAAAATTCTTTTACCATTAGAAGCCGACATTAAAAATATAATGGTTAAAACTCGAAGTAACTTTTTCGTTGCGATTTCGGTTTTATTTCTCTGCGTGAAACAGACAAAATTAAACATTTTAAGTTATATTGGCAACACCAGAGGCGAATGATTCAAAAATACGGTCAAAATTGTTTTCATGCGACTTTTAGACTTAAGTATGCAACGATGCTATGTCACACAAGTGAATCAAAAATAAAACCCCTGGTTCCTCCAAAGGAACGTCTCCAGTGCTCCCCTAGCGCTATGCATATCGCACTTCCTTAGCTGATGTGTCAGCCCTTAAACTCTTAACTCTGCAACGGAAAGGGGCCACACAATTTCCGCTGCCCTCTCGGGATCAAGGACATCCAGAGTTGTGGAACGGCCTATACTTTGTTCATTTATAATTTTAAATATTTTAGTACAGTTCGTTTTGGTATAGAAACATTTGGCAGAGTATCTATGGGACATATTGGTCATCAAAATGTTGATGCTCTTAATTTACCTCCCAAAATTTAGTGACAAATTAATGGTACAGCCAGTGACATAAGTTTGGACAACTTACTGTGAGATGGTACCATGTCGCGTGCAGACTACGTCGCTCACTGTACTATAATGAAGCAATTATGTAATAATTTATACATTTATTTCATTTCTTTACACACACTTCACATTTAGCTTAAATACGATGTTATTTTACAAATATTCGCCATACAATTTTTCATAATTTTTTTCCATACAATAACTTTGTATAAAACATCACAAAACACTACTTTTATTACCTAGCTAGCGATTTTAACCTTAATTTTTTTATCTATACATTTTTCAGTTCATTGCATATATTTCGAAGTCTTTTCGCAGAAATGTTGTTTTTTCCTCTTCAAATTACAAGAAAAGGTATAACAATTGGCACGGGATGAAATATCAAATTCAATACTTTTTTAAAACTCAACGTACACACGGCCACACATCAAGCTGTACATTTCCAGTATACACTGAGCTCGCATTAAATGGACTCGCACGATACCAGTTCATCTTAATAGGAAAATATCTGGGCGACCGAGCTTTGCTCGTAGTTCTTTAAAAACAAACAAAAACTTTATTTCTGCCCCTAAACACACAAAAAACAAAAATAAAAGCAATTTGCCAATCGGGATTAGAACGCGGATATCTCGGACGGAATGACACGTGTGAACCACTCGGCTAAAGCGATTATGTTTGACAGCGTGAAATTTCCCATCATATTTAGCGTCGAATAATGCGAAAGAAAAAACGCATGAAAACTCTAAAACGCGCATTTTCCCAGACGAGACTAAATACCCCCAAATACCAAATTTCAGCGAAATCGCTGGAGCCGTTTCGAAGATCCGAATAGGCTAGTTGACTAAATTTGAAAACTTGGCTAATTATATACTTTAATATCTATTTTATCCCAAAAAAACTATATTTTAAAGAAAAATCAATATTTACATTACGTATTTTGTATTTTAAAAAAGCCATTTAGATTTCCCTCGAAAACGCTGAATAGTGTCATGGCGTCTTGAATGACGTCACAGCTCGCGAAATAACCTGCTCTGTGATATGAAAACGTCAACAACAACAATGATGTTTTGCGAGGCGTGACGTCACACTTTCTTGCGCCGCGTTCTTCGTGTTCGCTGTCACGTGACCTAATGCCTATTTTTTTTCGAATTCATTTTCTAAAAATATCTTTAACTTTTTTGAGAAATATACTAGTTTTTTCTTATCTTCGTCTCCTCATTTATAATTAGAAACTATAAACCAAGCAATTTGTTATTAGTGGAAACAGGCCTATTATATATATATATATATATATATATATATATATATTTTCAAACAGAAGAACTTTACACTTTAAAAAAAACATAATTAAATATATACAAGAATTGCTCGTTTAAAGGTATAAGAGGTAAAGCTTGACCTGTAGCCATGCGTACAGTCGCTTAAATAAAACTCTACGCAACGATATCATATTATCTTTTATATGACATTTATCTAAAGACTCCGTAGATCTTCACAGGCCCTCTATAACAAAATAATTTTTGAAATGTTTTAAGAGATTGTGATTTGATTTGTACTAACATAGTTTTTATGTTTATACTAACAAATACTCAGCAAGCAATGGAATACTCAGCGAGCTATGCTCGGAATTTCTCTACGTGATAAGGTCCGGAATGAGGAAATCCGTAGACGAACGAAGGTCACCGACATAGCTCGATGAGTCAGTGAGCATCACTCGAAGAACCGGTAACCGGTGGGGAATAAAGGTTCTCGAGTGGCGACCACGTACCAGGGAGTCTCCCTACTAGATGGACCGACGATCTGGTTAGAGTCGCTGGATGCAGGTGGCTCGGGACCGGTCGATGTGGCGTACCATGAGGGAGGCCTATGTCCAGCAGTGCACGTTTCCCGGCTGATGATGAACAAATGCTGGAACTTTGTATTAAAGCCCGTCTTGGTTCTAAGAATGTTTATTTAATCACACAGAGATTTAAAAATGAATGAATGAGGTCGCCACTGGCGCTCTATGGAGACTTAAATCCACCCAATAATATCGAGTCGGAATGAAAGTGAAGTGATAGAAAACAGCGTAAATATTTATGGTGATGACTGTACACGAAAAATCAAAGCAATTTTAATCTCAAAAAAGTATCAATAAAAATGACGATACATTTGTCTTGAATCACTGAGCACCAATGCGTGATGTTTAAGAGGGTATGCTGGTGTCAAAGCGCCCATACAAACGTAGTCCAGTCATATTTTGAGTATCAAGCTATGAAAATCTATGAAATTTTCAAGACACAATCTAGAAACAAATATCTGTGTCGGTGGTGAGTCAGATTTTCGTTTAAATATATACTTCCAGAGTTACAGGGCGTCAAAGAATTGTATTTTTCGGTACTAAAAAGGCCCAACTTTGAACCTGATTTACAAGAGTATGAATCAATTTATAACAATTTGGAAAAACCACCGACATCTGAAATTTCATTAGTATACTGTATTAAAAAATGGCTCCATAATATACTGTATCCTTCAAATGATCACTGGACTACGAAACATCCAAATAACGGGTGGATAACTTCGCGTAGTGTATGCTGTCTCACCGTACGCGCTCGGGTAGGATAGGGCTCGGATAGGGACAGCTACAAAACAATGCAACCTTGAATGCGGCCACGTGGTCTTACCAACATAGCCTCTTAAAACAACAATAAGAAATAACTCTACGCTCATTCTATACAAGAAAACAGTTTGGTCATAATTCACCATTGATAGCTTGCATACAAACTTAATTTTACCATAACATTATTAATTAGAAGAGCTGGATTCGAGAAGTTGTAATGGAGGGCAATTAGCCGATGATGCCGATTGAACAATAATTAAAAACCGGTCAAGTGCGAGTCGGGCTCGTACAGGGTTCCGTACAGAATATGAATTAATCATCATCATCATCGTCAGCCGGGAAACGTCCACTGCTGGACATAGGCCTCCCTCATGGTACGCCACATCGACCGGTCCCGAGCCACCTGCATCCAGCGACTCCCCGCGACTCTAACCAGGTCGTCGGTCCATCTAGTGGGGGGACGGCCTGGTAGACGTTTCCCGGTACGTGAATTAATGACATACTGAAAATCATAAATAATAGGTACGGTAATATGCACCCAACAATGCTCTACCGAAAATGTAATTCTGATTGAAAAACCAACTTCACTTTGCAGCTGAATTACATACCCGATGTATGACTTTCAACTGCAAAGTTAAGTTTGTAAATATAAAATAGCTATTTTTTAATGTGTTATTCAAAAATCCTGGTTTTGTGCTGTAAGAGCTTGCTTCTTGCCAAATTTCAGGATTCTAGGTCAACTGGAAGTAGCCTATAGGTTTTTGTTCCTTTGTATTTTGTATGAAAATGGTGTAAAATACAGCTATATCTTTTTATTGCGTTGACCTATAAGTTTGATTTTTTCACAGATCCAAGAGACGGTAGACTTGAGTATTAGATATTAATTTCAGCTTGATATCTCGTCGCGTTCCTGAGACAAAGGGTATTGACAGACAGACAGACAGACAGACAGACGGACAACAAAGTGATCCTTATTATTTACGGGCGTAAAAATATGAAATCAAACAACCATTTTTGGCTTCGTTCGGAAGTTCGGCGTCGGCAACAATCCTTTTGAGGTACAGAACCCTAAAATATACAATTATTGTATTGAGACTCATACAATCCGATGTCCAAATTTTTGCACGAAGACAGCTATCCCGTTTCGGAAGATAACATTGAAATATCCTGATTTTTGATTCTCGTTAAATACTTATTAAAAATGTTTTACTGAGTTCAGCATACGAGTCTGGACTGATCTAGGCAACGATTTGGACATGCTTTTTAGGCTGGTCTGGTTTAGGTTCCTTTAAAACGTATGACGTCGTCCTTCTTAGAGAGCCGACAGAATCTGTGGAGAAATGTTCATAAATTATCAAGATATTCCTCTTTCAAAGTGGTCATTATAAAAAACTACAAATTTCATAGGCAGGCTGTCACAGTAATTTTTTTAAATGTATGATGGGTTTTCGCTTGATGGTAAGTGACGGAAGTCTCGAGATAATGAGGCGCTGTCTCTGCCACTTTTCATACCGGAACACAAGAGTGCTATTAATACTTTTGTTTGGCATCTGACTTAGGTAACATGGTGGTAGGTAGCAAAGTAGTTTATAGAAAATGCCCTACTACCAATAAAACCGAGTACCGACAGGAACATCCACTGGGAATCGAACCCGGGAGCTTGGAATTGTGAACCATTTAGCTATTAGGCCACGGAGGCGGTCCAAATTTTGTTTTTGCATAGAAAAAGATTGCTTTATTAACTGTTTTAGATAACCGCTAGTTGTTTTACTTAAAAGCCGTCCATGTCGAAAAATTAAAGAATCATTCATACAGTAAGAAAGCACTAGAAAAAGAGATATACAGTGATTTGAGAGCTTGACGTTGGCAAGCTTTTTTTACACGCGATGTATGAAAAAGAAGATTGGTAACATTTGTTACCACGGGCAGTCTACTGGATTTGATGGACAAAGTTGATTTGGTGTTGATACTGACTGTAGTGTCTACAGCTCCTGATGGAGTCTCGAGCAGGCGCGTGCCTTGCGCAGCGCTGGGGCGAGGCGGGGGCGGAGGCCGGGCCCCGCCGCGGGTGCCGCTACGACCACCGGAGCTCCTTCAGCTCAATTGTGCTGTTGGCTGGTTCTGGGATCTGGGAATAAGTATTTACAAAATAAACTATCGCTTATTGATAAAATCTAAATACATGTATATAAAAGTCTTCAAATTGCCTTAAAAATTTGGTTTTTGTTGATTTCTCCAAGAACGATTAATCAATTTCGATAAAATTTATACGGGACCACCTCTGAAATATGCTCTAACAAACAAACAAAGAATTATCAAAATCGGTTCACTACTTTTAAAAGTTCGTTCGAGTCAGAATGACTTTTTCTTCTCTATCACAAACCCTGACAAAAAAACGTCCACAAAGAGATCCTAACAGAACAGTCCATATCCGAACTGCCTTGGATTCTGGTGCTGATGACAGCTCACCTCGTATCTAGAGGGCGCTGGAGGCACGTGGGTGGCTGGCGAGCATCTCGAGCACCCTGGCTGCAGAGCGGTCCTGCTGGCAGATGTACCTCCCCGCATGGCCGTCCTTAGCTCCTAACAAACACCCAGAAACTGTCAGCTTTACGCATCTCTTAAAACGTCTTAACCACCCTCCACCCTATTTCTTTATTCTAAACGAGTCTGGGGTCCCAAGATAGCTTTAGAGTCCGTAGGAAATTCATCCACCTTCAATGGACGCGTTTCAAGTTACCGCTTAGATCCTGGCTACAGGAATAACAGTGGGAGCGGAGAGGAATGTCTCTTAAAACTCAGTTTCTTGAGAGCCTGCTATTAGCTTGAGAGACATACGTTTTTCCATGTCCTAGCTACACACTTTGAATTACAATATGAAGGTCTTGGGTTCACCAGCGGAGGTACCTAGCGGTACTAGGTTAAGTTGGTGGTAGGGAATTTTCTACCCACCTGGCCTCCCACCATGTAACCTAAGCAGCCGCCAAATACCAGTGTAAATAGCACTGTTGTTTTCCGGTATGGAAGGTAGCAGAGCCAACGCGTCTAATGACGGTTTTGCGTGAAGCTTACCATTTAAAGGCCTTATCGTCACTTACCATAAGGTGAAAGGCAGGCCAAGTGCAGACACATCATTATATATTATTTATATAAGTATACATATGTGTTTATTCAAGTATTTTATTATAATCTATCAATATCTGTCACACCTCCAACCAAAGATTGTTACTTATTTCCTCTACCCAAAGGTTGTCTGGTAGAGATCGCTGTAAGCGATAAGACCGCCTGTCGTACATTTTTATTTTTTTAACTTAAGCTTGTATTGGTGTACAATAAAGTTGTATTGTATTGAATATTGAATCATATTATAGCTAGCCAAGTGGACATAGAATAGGTACCAGCATCAATCAAACCAAGTACGAATACCTCCGGGTGACACTACCTCAGGGAAATGTATGGTTTAATGTGAGAATTATGAGACTGACCTGTCCCATTTCACTGCACAAGGACTGTCGTCCGGCATTCTTCTTGGTGTTCCAGCAAAACTCTAGTATCGCAACGAATATGGCCAGCACGAGACCACAGAGTAAAGTCACGAACACTCCACCTGGGGGATGGATTCATCATCATAGACAGCTGTATTTATTGTCACGTTTCACCCTTAGGAGGTGTAGGACTCCTAAGGCGAACGGACCAGTTGAAGTAAAAAAGTAAAACAGAAGAGTTAGGGTAGAGTTCTTTTACTTAAAGGAAGATGTCTTCACCTATATACAATGTTTTAAAAAAGCTATATGGTATGTAAAACCGAACTTAAGAATTGCGCGTACACTGATTAATTTGGCACGGTAGGCTTTAGGGCCGTTTACGTAGTTGGTTCACGACGCGCAGACGCACGGAGTACCTGGGATGGGTCTGCGGCAAAACTGCCCACAGACTAATATATGTACCTATACGGGAACTGCCCGCATACCATCAATGAAGTAGGCAGGTGTGGGCAGACCTCGTCTTCACTGGCGGACTTCACTAGCGGACTTCAGTGGCGGAATTCAATGGCAGAGTTCAGCAGCTATTTATATCCATATTTCGGTTCTATTTCTAATCCTACTAATATTATAAGTGTGAAAGTTTGGATGTTTAGATGTTTGGATGTTTAGATGTTTGTGACGCTTTCACGGAAAAACTACTGAATGGATTTGAATGAAACTTTACAATAATATAGCTTATACATCAGAATAAAATATAGGCTATAATTTATAAAGACATATTGTGTAAATTGTACAAAATCACACTTATAATATTAGTGGGATTACATGGGCAATTTGGGCATAACAAAAACGCGTTGCCTAGCAACCGACCATAGAATATGTAATTCGTATATACAAACTTTCGCGTTTATAATATTAGTGTGAAGACTATTTGAATGTACTACGTCAGATATTGAAATTTCTTTTGTTTCTTTAAACTATTAGCCTACGTAACAGAATAAACACTATTTTGTACCTTATGCTGGAAATGGAGATAGATGCCTTCTATGCCTATCGAACAAGTAGAATAAATCCTGAAGTACACGCGGACAAAGTGGCGGGCGGAAGCTAGTAAATTATATTTAAAACCGCAAGTTAACGTTTCAGATTTGATTCTCCCAAATATTCAAATATATGACATTTTAGATTAATAATTACAATGTGCCAGTATGAATTTAGAACCTAAAATGAGTTTAAAATAATACAATCTCCGTATATAAACCATAAAAGAGCAGACATTGACGTGTAGAATGATGACAGGATGACACAATAACAATGAAAACGTAATGTCATAACAAATATCAACAAAGGGAAATATAAAATGTACAATATAGTTTATAAAGAAGAATCATCATCATCAGCCGGGAAACGTCCACTGCTGGACATAGGCCTCCCTCATGGTACGCCACATCGACCGGTCCCGAGCCACCTGCATCCAGCGACTCCCCGCGACTCTAACCAGGTCGTCGGTCCATCTAGTAAGGGGACGGCCTGGTAGACGTTTCCCGGTACGTGATCGCCACTCGAGAACCTTTACTCCCCACCGGTTATCGGTTCTTCGAGCGATGTGGCCTGCCCATTGCCACTTCAGCTTACTGACTCGTCGAGCTATGTCGGTGACCCTCGTTCGTCTACGGATTTCCTCATTCCGGACCTTATCACGTAGAGAAATTCCGAGCATAGCTCGTTCCATTGTGCGTGTTGCCAGTGATGACATACGGAACCGAAACGTGGTCTTTTACTGTGGGCCGAATAAACAAGCTAAAGAAGAATGCTAATGATTAGATAATGAAAGATGAAGGAAGATCAGAAAATCGTGAGTATTTTCAGATATGACATTATTTACTTCTAAACATAAGCCTTCCAATACCACAATCTGGCAGGTGGATTCGCAATCTCAGGAAGATGTTCTGGATACATAGGTAGATGCTGCTGCTCCTCCAATCATCCCTTGGTCGGCTTTACGAAACCAACAGACACCCAAGCGACGTTATCTAGGTCATCGGTCTTTCTAGAAGGGGGACGAACCAGTACGTGCTACTGTTACTGTACGTACGTGTGACTGTTACTCCCCATCGGTTTATTTATTTATTCGGATTTCCAACAAAGAAACACTATAAGTAATGACACAATAAGTGCTCCTTCAATGACAGGAAACAACCGCACGCAAACAATAAATGAAACAACAACAAATTAATAGAAAATATAGCTAAAACAAGTGACTGCTACAACTCAGTGGAGACAATGGCAGAGCAGTGACTCTGAGTGACATATTTAATCAAGGCATTTCTTCGAGCGATGTGGCCTCCACATTTCTACTTCAATTATGGATCAGATATGTAAACTTAATCATATAGCTGAAATGACATGGCACTCAAGCTTTAAACTGCATGCTGATTGATACAGGCAATGAGAACATCTAGCTACATTTTTTTAAAATCACGAGTCATTACGGCAGAAAATTCGTCGACCATATTTTTGCTTCGCTCGACGCGCCACGAGCGCTCGATTTCTTTTCTGAAATTTGGTATTTTTGAATCGCTCGTCTGCAACGAGTGTTATCATCCACTCTTTGCTGGTTGCGAACTATAGACTTATAAACATTACTATTTTCTAACAAAATGCCTCTTAAGAATACAATTTATTTTTGTTACTTTTATTATTTATTATATATAGGGCTGTATTTTTACACTGTCTTTAAAATGCACGCAGAAAATAAATTTCGTTCTAAAAATATTTTTTAAATATTTCAAAAGTTAATTGTTTCCTCTCAGGAGTGTGCAGGTTTCCTGACGATGTTTTCCTCCACCGAAAAGCCAATGGTAAATATCTTTTATCATTCGTACATAAATTAAACATCTGACGCTATACCCAACTGAGCTACCATGGCTTTTACTCCAACATGGCTCCAGCAATGGCTAAATCGTATGTCACGAGAAAAATGCAAACAAAATTCTAAGGCTAACCAATGTTCTGCACTCCCAAAGGATTCGCCTTGCTATCCTTCCCGTCCCTGTTGCACACATCTCCCGTATTCTTCCACCATTTATCATACAATATTTGTATAGCTCCCTTCTCCTGCAACTCCAATATGGCCAAAGATATCTTGTCTCTCCATGGACTACCTTTCCACGTTGCTATCCCGTAACCCTGAAACGGTATGGAGCTAAATAGAATCACATTTTAGTCAGGATCCAAGTAACTATATTCTAGCCTCTCTAACATCATTGAATTGACATAAGATAGAATGAGAGAGATATATATATTATGTGTCGCGTCAAAATGAAGCACGCTATTTGGGCTTTCAATTTCACACCCAAAGGCCTAAAGCGCAGTGTAATTAACACTGCTGTTTGGCGGTAGACTTAGATAGCATGGTGTTAGCTAGCCAGGCGGACATAGGAAATATCACCAACCAAATTTAGTACCAATTGGTAATTGAACGTAGGACCTACAGTTTTTTAGTACAACATTTAGGTCCAGGAGGCGATTAGGTTTATTCATTTCTGTGATAACGTCAAGATGTGTCACAAGCTGAACGCTTAGACCAATCGTGCTTCTCTATTGTTTGTTCCGCGTCTCGCTTGCGCGGGCGCAGGCGGAACGTGACAGTTTTTCGTGCGTGCAGAAATTCAATAAACTTATTCTAAATACCTTGGAGTCGAGCAGCCCCCCAACCTGCGTGAGGTTGCAGTCCCTCTGCACCCTGTGGTCCAGCATGGTGGACTCCATCAGAAAGGCGTAGTTCCCCCCCAGCACCCTCCTCACCCCCTCCTCATAAGAGGCTACGAGCGCCGGAGGTGATGCCGTCGACATATGCTGCCACATTGTCTGGTAGATATCTATGTTAGAATCCTGGACACAAAAAAATCCATTTTCAGGGTTTCGTAGCCAAAGGATTACTAACCGGAATGTATTTTACGATCCATTATAGTTTTTTTTATAATGCCTTTAACCAGTGGTTATCTAGCCAATAACGAGTAAAACTAGATTTTTTTAAGATTCAAATTTAAGATACTCATAGATGCCGTTGTCAGAACTAAACCAAATTGAAATGGGACCACGCGGGAAGCACCACCTTTCAAATAAAAAAAGAATCATCCAAATCGGTTTACCCAGTCAAAAGTTCTGAGGTAACAAACATATTTTTTTAAATCATACCCGTCGAATTGATAACCTCCTCCTTTTTTTGAAGTCAGTTAAATGAAGAAAAATTAGATATAAACCATAACTGCTGATGAGCTTACCCTAAAGAAAGACATGGTTGATCCCCCGTTGAGCGTGCCGTATTGCACGCTAGTTTGCGCGGCCAGGTCTGCAGCGCTCTGTATGGGGAGCACAGTTCGCTCGACCGTGAGGAACGCAGCCAAGTTCGCAGTGTACGATGACAGGATGATCAGAGTGAAGAACCACCAGATGCCGCCCACGATGCGCGTCGAGGTCGCCTGGAGACAAGCACAATAGCTAGAGGAGCCTGCTGGGTCTCAGTCATAACACGTAAGCGCTTTGGATCTTACGCTACGATTATAACCTCAAAGTCGAAATGTAAATGCCGATATACTGTAGGTGTAGGGCAGTGCCCCGGGGCTCCTCATGTTCCAATGGCCCCTCGGCCTCTATGAATGACGTTTGAGAAAGTTTTGTAGTATTCTAGTTGAACCCAAAAATTTTACCTCCATCCACTCATCAGATGCCTCGGATGGTTTCATTGATGTATCCAAAAAACTTTTTCTATTGTTAATTGTCAAAATCAATTATGATATGTGATGAAGTACAATTCAAATAATCTTTATTGCACACACAAAACAAAACAGAACAGAAAAGAACAGAAAAGGTACAAAGAAGGCGGCCTTATCGCTAAGAGCGATATCTTCCTATATAATGGATAAACAATAGACAAAATATAGAAGATCAGGAAGAAAAGGAAATCAGAGGAGATAAGGAAGGAAGGACGAAAAGGCTGTTAATGAATCTGTTCAATGAAATACGTTTTTTAGACTAGTTTTGAAGGATTGTAAGGAAGGGGCTCATCTGATGGATTCAGGGATAGAGTTCCATAGTCGGACGCTCTGCCGTAAAATGATTTTGAGTCAAATTTGGAGGAAGTAGTTTTGTACCTTAAATGTATTTAGTAGTTTAAATAGGGGCCCCAATTTAATTTTACCCAGGGGCCTTCGGTTACGGCTACGCAATTGAGGAGGTGGTTGAGGAACGGACAGTCGTTGCCCACAAACGTTGTCTCATCTCACCTCGACTCCCGACGTAAACCTATAGATTGAAACCGTGTTCAAGCTCTCTCCAAACTCTCTCTCTTTGGTGGCATGTTGTCTTAGTCCTCACCTTTGGGTTGAGCCCGGATCCCTGTCTGAGGAAGGTTCCCGTGATAAACCAGAAGGAGTTGCACACGCTGAACTGGTTCGTCATCACTTTGGTCTCGTGGCCGCACACGTGCGTAGTGGTAGACCTGAAAATTAACAATCTTTGCGTTCAAGAAGCGTCGGTGGCGCATTCGATAAGGCGCGTACTCAATCTGAGGGTTCCGGGTTAGAATCCAGCCGGGTACCTATGAATTTTTTTTCAATTCAAGTACATTATCCGATTGCTTAACGGTGAAGGAAAACATCGTGAGGAAACCTGCATGTCTTGAACAGGCATGTGAAGTCCGCCAATCCGCACTGGTCCCGCGTGTCCCATACACTCTGTAGGAGAGTAGGACTAAGACCTGCAGTGGGGACGTATATAGGCTGTATATGATGATGATTATGGTGTCCAAGCTGGAACAGAGAGCAAACCTCTATGGCTCAGTTGTCTGAGCACGTAGGTCTCGGGGTTGGTTCTTAGTGGGGGCATTGTCAAGCATCACTTTCTGAGACTTTCCCCAGCTCTATTAAGACATTGCAGGCTGAATCACCTGATTGTCTGAACAGTAAGATGATTCCCTGCTTCGTTAATCCGTTGTTACCGGTTACTATCTACGGCAGGTAGTAGCTACATGAGCCATGTCAGAGCTAGAACTATGGCAGCTCAACTCTGATTCTGTGTGAGGTTGGTCATAGACCTTAGGAACAACACAACAAGACGATTACACACAAAGCCAGGTACACTGTTTTAAGAGATTGTGGTAAAGTTTATCATAGAACTGTTACCGTGCGAATAACTAGATATTAATTTTCTCTAGTTTGAGACGGTCCCGTACCTCGACCCCTGGTTAATCACTTACCACTCGTAAGGAGAGAACCTTGCCATGACGAAGAGTGTGAAGGATACGAGGACATAGGCAGCCATCACGTACAGCCAGATCTCGATGGCCAGGGGGTTCAGGAAGCTGAACAGACGGGTCGGTTGAGAGCTGGGAACCTGGGAAGACCACAAGTAACTTTATTTACGCGGATGCAATCTAAGGTGATATAACTTGCCTTCTAAGCGGCATATCAATATGTGCCGATACGAGCTCAAAGCAGGCCGGTTGTGCCGTACAGACGCTGGTGAATTTGGCATTTTATACCGAGGCATCCCTGTATAGAGCTCTATAGCCAGTATTTGATGGTTAAACTTCTTACCTTAAACAATATCCCGATGCCAAGGTTCATGAACGGCTTAGTGAAGTCGATTACAGCTTCCCTGGCGTAGTTTATCGTCATGGAAGCTACGGCTATGTCAGCTTTCTGCAAAATAAGTCAAGGTTGTATTTATATACAGTGAAACTTGGTTAAGTGTGTAAAGTTTTTAAGATACGTCGATGGCAACACTGTTCAAGCCAAGCGATTGGCGGGGGAAGGAGTTTGAAACGGCAGTTGAGGCTTAGTATAAAACAGAGCGATGTCTCGCCCGGCGGGTCAGTTGGTTATAGCGAGCAGGACCGAAAGGTTGTGCCTGTGGTTCGACAATAAGTTTAGATTTGTATAATGCTAATAAGTTTTGTGAAGTGTTGTGTTGAAAGTTTGAACAATATAAGTTTCTATATTCGCTGTTGGTTGTTATTTCTGAGGGCCTCTTAAATCTCAGAAGCCTACATTTTATTTATTGCATCAGTTAGTTTCAAAGAAATTCACATGTGATGCTAAGTTACACCACGCTATGGCTACGAAACCTTACAAGTGGGACCTGCATAAGTGAGAAACCTCCATAGCTGGAGCTCATGCTGAGGTCCCTCTAAAATACCTCTGTTAGTGAACCTCTATCTGGTATTCGTTCTGTCGATTATATCGACAGTTACATCTATAATTAAAACAGCGAGGGTAAATATATATGTTACCAAGACTATATTATAAAGGATAATCATCAACATCATCATCATCCGGGAAATGTCCTCTGCTGGACATAGGCCTCCCTCATGGTACGCCACATCAGCCGGTTCCGAGCCACCTGCATCCAGCGACTCCCTGCGACCCTAACCAGATCGTCTGTCCACCTAGTAGGGGGACGGCCTGTGCGTCTACCATGAGTTTACGTAGTCGATAACGTATATCGAATAGTATCGGAAATGCTGCTCAGTCGAGATGCGCGTGACAAGGACAGAGCGATAGTTAACGATACACGTTATCGACTGCGTAAACTCATGGTAGATGCACTGGTAGACGTTTATGTACGTTGCCGCCACTTCAGAACCTTTACCCCCCAACGGGTATCGGTTCTTCGAGCGATGTGCCCTGCCTCTGTAAATGAGACATATATTTATACCTGGATATCTGAAACACTGGGTAAGTTGAATACCTTTTTAAATGAGACAAATTTGCAGGTCCTCGAAGGTCACAGTTATTTAGGTTTCACTGTACATTCATGTCAAAGGTGGTTTAATCAACTGCTATACATAACCGCTAGCTGGTTTATTAAACAGAAATCCGGATTGTAAAGGCATTAGGCCACGAAGGCAGTAGAAACTTACCCTATCCATCAGCTCTCTGACGATTCCATTCCAGTTTCCTGTGACTGGATCTCTGGCACCATACATATTGTCAGGCACAAGCCTCAGCCTGTAGTGGAACCCAGCCCGAGCAGCAACCTTGGCCAGCAGATCAATGCAGAACCCTTCAAATCTGGCATTCCCCTGAAGGTTCCAGCCTTCCTTCACCATCACGTAAGGCTTCTCCTGTAAAATAACAAGATTATCCAGTCTAGGGGATATTATGAAGCGGATCTCTGATACATTGGCATAGACTTTGCCAACCACTTAATTTTCTGATGACCCCAAGATGTGAGGATAGTAGCTAATAAATGAGTAATTTGATTTTCAAAGTCTACCTTAAAAGTAGCTCTAGATACGCCATTCTTGACGTAAGCAGCATATTGTCGAGAGACCATTTCTTTCGAGAGGTTTCCTCATCAGAACTCATCTCTCTGTCAGTCAAGGTGGCATTAAGAATTGGATTTCCAGTATAAGAAAAGCCGCCAACTCTGTGAAGACCAGACTCTTACATGGAGCCCAGAGAGCACTAGAGGAGATTCCTTCACCAGATATCTTCGCCAGAACCTACCTCTCTTGTAACAACAGTCAAGGTGACGTTAGGCGGTGGATCTCTGGTATAAGCAGCAGGGTCTGTGATGACGAGACCCTCGGCTGGGGTCCAGTGTCCAGACAGCACAGGTCCCCCGTCTTCTCCACCAGATATCCTCATCAGCTGGAGGTTGAAGTTGGTTCTGACGCCGTTCTTGAACTCGATTGGGCCCGTGAGACCATGGGCTTCGATCTGAAATAATTAGGCATACGAATATAGGTTCTAAATACTATTTTTCTTCTCCTTCATATAACAGAGTGACGATTCAAAACGTAATTATACTTATATTAGGAACTTCTTAGAGAATTTACGCTTTAAAATAATTGTTAATGTTTATCACTGCCGCCGCCATGGTGCATCGAATGAAATCAAGATGTGGGCAATCCTAAGATCGAGCACACCCCGGGCACTTCACACAAATGTCGTTATATTTGTTCATATTTCCGTACATCGAACAGATGAAGTGAAGTCTACCAATGCGCACTTGTCCCGCGTGTGTACTATGTCCCATACACTCTCTGTAGGAGAGTAGGACTGAGCTGCAGTGGGGACGTATATAGATTAGATATGTAAACAATGCATCTACCATGAGTTTACGCAGGCAATAACGTGTATCGTTAACTATCATTCTGTCCTTGTCACCCGCATCTCGACTGAGTAGCATTTCCGATAGTATTCGATATACGTTATCGCCTGCGTAAACTCATGGTAGACGCACTGGTGACGTTTTTATACACGCTTATGTGTGCGAAAGTACACGCGCCACAGTACCGATCCGTATCTGAGTCACTTCAGTTAAGAGTTGTTGAGAGAGAGAGTGACTTATCGTGGATCGGTAGTACTCACGTACTATATTGATAGGACCGTGTCCACTAATAACAATTTGCTTGGTTTATAGTTTTTAATTATAAATGAAGAGACGAAGATAAAAAAAACAGTCTATTTCTCAAAAAAGTTAAAGATATTTTTAGAAAACGAATTGGAAAAAAAATCATTAAGTCACGTGACAGCGAACACGAAAAATGCGACGTAAGAACGTGTGACGTCACGCCTCGCAACACATCATTGTTGTTGACGTGTTCATATCACAAAACAGGTTACTGCGCGAGCTGTGACGTCATTCAAGACGCCATGACACTGTACAGCGTTTTCGAGGGAAATATGCTTTTTAAAATACAAAATACGTAATGTAAATATTGCTTGTTCTTTAAAATGTATGTTTTTTTGGGATAAAATAGGTATTAAAGTATATAATTAACCAAGTTTTCAAATTTAGTCAACTAGCCTATTCTCTACGGTGCCTCGACAAATATAATATAGATTCCCGCAGACTACCTTATTGATATTGTCAAGTAAAGCCTTCCCGTGAGTCCAGGGAGTCTCCGTGTCGCAGGAGACGTTCGCTGACTGAACTTCTTTGGTAGAAGACAGGGCCATTGCTAGCACTTGAACGGCATCGTAGAGCAAAGCCGGTTCAGTCTGAGAAAAAATCAAAATTTGAAAGAGTTGTTACTGATTCAACAATTTTCGGCGCCAGGCGCGGACTCTCAATCTGAGGGTTCCGGGTTCGAATCCAGCCGTGTACCTATGAGTTGTTTTTCAATTCAAGTACATTATCCGATTGCTTAACGGTGAAGGAAAACATCGTGAGGAAACCTGCATGTCTTGAACAGGCATGTGAAGTCCGCCGATCCGCACTGGTCCCGCGTGGTGTACTATATGTCCCATACACTCTCTGTAGGAGAGTAGGACTGAGCCCATGCAGTGGGGACATGTATAGGCTGGTGATATGATGTAATTGTATTGTAAAGGTAGGCAGCTTGAGGTTTCTGGGTGCGTAAGCTTACCATCGGCCTGATCGTCACTTACCATCAGGTAAGATGACAGCGTCATGGTAGCGTCAGTCATTGAACAATCGCTAGGTTTGATCCTGGATCGTACCAATGAGTTACAATTTGTTATTTATGTACGAATGATACAAGACCATTGGCTGTTCGGTGAAGGAAAACATCGTGAGGAAACCTGCACACTCCTGAGAAATACAAAGGTGTGTGTGAAGTCTACCAATCCGCACTGGTCCCGCGTGGTGTACTAGGAGACCTGAGCAGTGGGGACATATTGGCTAGAGTAGAACTGTATGTTGTCTGACCTTGATCTGCCCCCCGCTGAGTATGGAAGCTCCTATCGGGTGGAACTTCTCCATGACCTGTAGAGCATCCTTCACTCTGTCGGAGTCGCGATCCACCAGTCGCCACCCGCTCATATTCACGCGGTTGTAATAAAAATCTTCTAAGTCAAAAAGTTCCATGTCCTGCGAATTAAATGTTACATTTATAATTTTAAAAAACTATTTCTTTTTTATAGCACCCAAATAAATAAAGTCAAATTGAGAATCACTCTTTAGGGTTCCGTACCCAAAGGGTGCAGAACAGAACCCTATTACTAACAATAAGCCTAATTGTCGCAGGTTGATCCGTAATAGGAGACAAATTTATCTCCCATGGTACGCCGACATTGTGCGGCCGCGTACAGTACTCGCAAACTAAGTTTGCCCCTCTGAAGTAAGCCACAAAAGACCGCGAAGTATCAATTATTAACGTATAAATGGGAGGCAAGGCAAGTTAGCGGGTGGAAAGAAATGTCCTAGTGTTGTATGTCATCTAGGGATAGTTATTATAGAAAATAATACACACACATTCCATCTGTACATGTTTGAACTCACTACATGGCGCTGTCCGTAGTGTAATCCAAACCCGGGCGGTCGGGCTTCACTCGGTCGTCCTCCCATTAATAGGTCACCTTATGGTTGATTTTTTGATAATGCGCTATCTCCCATTTACCATGGGGGGGAAGTGGGAACGTCTATACCACTCCCAAGATAGCTTTAGAGTCCGTAGGAAATTCATCCACCTTCAGTGGACGCGTTTCAAGTGTACCGCTGTAGATCCTGGCTACAGGAATAACAGTGGGAGCGGAGAGGAGGTGGGAATGTACACGTTTGAAATTGCGGAGAGCTAACTTCAGAGGGGCAAACATAGCGTGCGAGTACTGTACGACGGAGGGACTGGTACACGTTACCTGTGCGTCTACCATGAGTTTACGCAGACGGTAGCGTATATCGAATACTATCGGAAATGCTGCTCAGTCGAGATGCGGGCGACAAGGACAGAGCGATAGTTATTGCCTGCGTAAACTCATGGTAGATGCACCGGTAATAAAGTTTTCGATAATGTAGTGCCTTGAATATATTTTTATCAATAACCCATTTTCTTTTAAATTGTTTATTAAAGGTAGTTACGTTTTACCAAGTGCTAATCGGATCGGGCTACCCCTTGGATGGAATTGAATAAATACTCACAAAAGACGTAAATATATAATGATAATTTTCGTTATTCATCTGCAACTGTAGAATCTGTAAAAGAAACAAAACGAATATTTTTATTATTGTTTATTTAAATCTGACATACATCGATAGTGTTAGTAAACTTAGTGCTATGTTAGTAAGTTAATTATATCGTCAGACATGCTACTGGGACACTGGTGCATGTAATGAGGTTCTCAATTCGACGCGTATGATTTTTTTTAAATGTGTGTTACGCGACAACTCTGCCAATAGTGAACCTATTTTGATAGTTCTTGTTTAAGAGGGTATGCTGGTGTCAAAGCGCCCATACAAACATATCCAGTCATATTTTGAGTATTAAGCTATGAAAATCTATGAAATTTTCAAGACACAATCTAGAAATCTATCTGTGTCGGTGGTGAGTCAGATTTTCGTTAAAATATATACTTACAGAGTTACAGGGCGTCAAAGAATTGTATTTTTCGGTAATAAAAAGCCCCAACTTTGAACCTGATTTACAAGAGTATGAATCAATTTAGAACAATTTGGAAAAACCGCCAACATTGAAATTTCATTAGTATACTGTATTAAAAAAATGGTTACATAATATACTGTATCCTTCAAATGATCCCTGGACTACGAAACCTCCAAATAACGGATGGATAACTTCGCGTAGTGTATGCTGTCTCACCGTACGCGCTCGGGTAAGATAGGGCTCAGATAGGGACAGCTAGAAAACAATCCAAATTTGAATGCGGCCACGTGGTCTTACCAACATAGCCTCTTAAGCGATAACTCTGCCAATAGTGAACCAATTTTGATAGTTCTTTTTTTGTTTAATGAAGCATACTTCAGAGGTGGTCCCATATAAATTGATTAAGCGCTTTTTTTTTTAGAAAATCGACTCGAAAGGTGAACATTTTCGGGATTGAATGTTGTAGACTTTTGAGCAGTTGAAATCGGTTACTAGTACTTCCTGAAAGCGTTAATTATTTAAACTATATTTTTTTGTTACTCACGGCTCGTGCTAGGTGCCTGAGATGTCTTGGATCTGTGTCTACGAGGACATGTGTCACGCGCTGCGCCTTGAGCTGCGCGAGCGCACGCCGGTACTGCGCAGGCTCGCAGCGCGCTGCGTACATGTCGCGGCCGTCCCGGGCTAGCTCCAACAGGCTTAGCTCTCCTGGTACATGCACAACATTTTCATCATCATCAATTCGTCATCCTGGATAGACCCATGGTTCGACACAATGACGACTACCGAGACGCGCGCAAACTGTCATGTCCCTGCCTGCGGCAGTCCACTGCTGGAGATAGGCCTCTCCCAGAGTGCGCCACTCGATTCGGTTCTCTGCCTCTCCGCATCCATTCACGTCCGGCTACCCTACGTAAGTCGTCTTTCCACCTCGCCGGTCCCGCCCCGACGTGGTCTCCACTCGAGAACTCGTCTGCTCCAGCGACTGTCGGTCCTTCGGCAAATATGACCGGCCCACTGCCACTTCAGTTTGCTAATACGGTGAGCTATGTCAGGCACCTTGGTTCTCTGACGGACGAACGCGGTCCATCAGAAAAACTCCGAGCATAGCGTAGCATATATATAAGATGTGTCTATGACTTTTACAACAATCTATAACAATAACCAAATATTAAAGGGAAGTCTAGGAACCGTGTCGTTTTCGGCGACTTGTGTAACGAAACGAAGGGTTCGTTTGCAGGTCCGACTTGCACTTAGCCAGTTTTTCCCATAGTCGCCTTTAACTCAACTAACTAACCTCAAAGATAACTTAAAAGAAAATAACTTTTATAAAATTTCTGGCATTTTTTAATATATTATTTTTTGACATTTTAAATTTTGACATTCTAAGTAAAGTTAAATTGGTAAAGTTGAAATTGTAAAAACTTAAAAACAATTCGCAATATTTGGACGCCCAACTCGGGTTAAATGTGAGAACTGTTCAATAAGCACCTTCCATCTTGTAACCAACATATGTATTGCTAATAAATGTTCATTTTCAATCTCAACGACACCCATGTCATATATACCATATCCATAGTCCTCATAAATGACCCCCATCCTCGTCCAGTTGAGGTAAGCGGTGAGGTCAGCGAACGCCTTTATAAGGAGGTCCCTGGACGGGTACAGGTTTATAGAATAGTTCTCTGTTTCGTTGCTTGCTGAAAAAAGAAGAAGGAAAGCAATTACAATACATCTACATGATCACGGGTATATAACTGTGTATAACTTTCAGTAATAAGCGGGTAACTCTGTATAACTTACAATAATCCGGGGCAACTATGTATAACTTACAATAATCAGGGGCAACTATGTATAACTTACAATACTCAGGGGTAACTATGTATAACTTACAATAATCAGGGGTAACTATGTATAACTTACAATAATCAGGGGTAACTATGTATAACTTACAATAATCAGGGGTAACTATGTATAACTTACAATAATCAGGGGTAACTATGTATAACTTACAATAATCAGGGGTAAGTATAACTTACAATAATCAGGGGTAACTATGTATAACTTACAATAATCAGGGGTAACTATGTATAACTTACAATAATCAGGGGTAACTATGTATAACTTACAATAATCAGGGGTAACTATGTATAACTTACAATAATCAAGGGTAACTATGTATAACTTACAATAATCAGGGGTAACTATGTATAACTTACAATAATCAGGGGCAACTATGTATAACTTACAATAATCAGGGGTAACTATGTATAACTTACAATAATCAGGGGTAACTATGTATAACTTACAATAATCAGGGGTAACTATGTATAACTTACAATAATCAAGGGTAACTATGTATAACTTACAATAATCAGGGGTAACTATGTATAACTTACAATAATCAGGGGTAACTATGTATAACTTACAATAATCAGGGGCAACTATGTATAACTTACAATAATCAGGGGTAACTATGTATAACTTACAATAATCAGGGGTAACTATGTATAACTTACAATAATCAGGGGTAACTATGTATAACTTACAATAATCAGGGGTAACTATGTATAACTTACAATAATCAGGGGTAACTATGTATAACTTACAATAATCAAGGGTAACTATGTATAACTTACAATAATCAGGGGTAACTATGTATAACTTACAATAATCAGGGGCAACTATGTATAACTTACAATAATCAGGGGTAACTATGTATAACTTACAATAATCAGGGGTAACTATGTATAACTTACAATAATCAGGGGTAACTATGTATAACTTACAATAATCAGGGGTAACTATGTATAACTTACAATAATCAGGGGTAACTATGTATAACTTACAATAATCAGGGGTAACTATGTATAACTTACAATAATCAGGGGTAACTATGTATAACTTACAATAATCAGGGGTACTGGCTGACATGAAGTGTGGCGCGTGTAGAGTGCGACACACAGCACCCAGTCCCGCTAGCAGCTGACCTCCGTTACTGAAGAGCGCCACGCAGCCTGACTTCAATTGCGTGCACGCTGAAATAACAGTGATCATAAAATTATCACTACTTACTATGGGAGAATGGGGGAGGGCCTTGACAGCAAGATGATCGTATAAGTGTTCGTTTTTTAGGATCCCGTACAATAAAAGGAAAAGATAAGATAAACCTTTTTTTTGCAATAAATGTGGTACATTTCAGATGTTCAAATGAATAATTCTAGATCACACATTTAGCCAATGTTCTGACATGCAAACAGTAATTAACAGTAATAATATCGAGCATTTAAATTATATAATTTTATGGTGTCAAAGGAACTGTTACGCCCCATAGGTTATCCGATATTTAAGCGATGTTGCCTGCCCATTGCCACTTCAGTTCACTGACTCGTCGAGCTATGTCAGTGACTGTCTGCAGATTTACTCATTCCTAATTTTATCACGTAGAGAAATTCTGTGCATAGCTTGTTCCATACCTTTGCATAGCGATTTTAATGTGACCATTTTTAATTTTATGTTTTTATTTGTTGGTATAGCGGCAACAGGAGTATACATTCTGTTAAAATTTCAACTGTCTACCTATTACAGATCGTGAGATACAGCCCGCTGACAGACGCACGGACGGACAGCGGAGGCTTAGTAATAAGGCCCCTTTACACAAGTACAACTTGCGAATTTTCCTGAACATCGGTTCAAAATGCAATAAAACACACTCACACAAGGATAGTGCTACTTTCGCGTTTATAATTTTTGTGTGTGTTAAATATCTGCGACATGTTTTATCTTTGAAATTAATTGCGTACATAAATCTCGCCATATCTCAAACAAACATGACACAAAAAAGATTTTTACTAAAACAAAAGGAGGTCGGAGTGACAGGAAACTCAACGGTGGAACCGGAAACGCAATATGGCGGTGTAATATGGCCACCGGAAGTGTCGAGGACTCTTGACAGGCGAGCGAGCGGTGGAACTTTATTTTTAAATTACGAATATCGTTTTACGTTACATGGAATGGTTGGATTTAAGCTGGGAATCCAGCTTTTCCCCGAAGCGCCGAATATCTTTGAAAGATTTCTCTTCCGCAAAAAAGGCACAAGGTTAGAAGCTGTTCTTTGGCAAAAGTGTGTTATACCTTTCTTGTACGTGCGGAAGCTGTCCCTGGCGGGAATATACTGTATGTCATAAACTAGAGTGCTATCCGGGAACAGGCTGCGTTCCTTGTTGATCCGGTAGACCGCGTACTTGAACGCAAGCTCAGCGCTCCCGCCGCGAGACTCCTCCGTGAAGATTGCTCCTGTAAATAAAGCAGAAGTCATCATCATCATACCTATTGCATTACACAGTTTCTCAACCATCCTTGGCTAACTAAACACAAGGTATTGGCGTATGCACTCGCGCCACATGTTGCAGCCACATCACCAGCTGGCAGTCCTCGCTGCACTAACACACTAGCTCGCTCACCTATCTTGATGACGGGCGACAACGCGGCCACAGCGTTCAGCATCACCACAAGCCAGCGCCACTCGCGCCACATGTTGCAGCCACATCACCAGCTGGCAGTCCTCGCCGCACTATCTGGCAAAGAAGAATAATAAAAAATACGCGTATTATTCAATCAGCCAATAAAAACTTACAACAGATAACGTCAGTATCAGGATGGTGGATAGGCTCAATGCCTAGCGACAGAAGTCTTGACATATGCAACCTAAACGTAGCATTTTCCTGTTAGCCGAATGTGAACTCACACATAGAGTTATGGAACGAGCTCTGAATTTCACTACGTGATAAAATCCGGAATGATGAAGTCCATAGATGAACTAAAGTAACCGACATAGCTAAAAGAGTCAGTAAGCAGAACTGTCAATGTGAATATTGCTAGAAGAACAGATGGGGAGAGTGTAGTCGTTCTAGATTAACCAACGACCTGGTAAAAATCCGCTGGATACAAGTGTCTCGGGACAGCTCATTTGTAGCTCTCAGGGCAGTGGACTGTATTTTCAAGGTGGTCGATCTTATAGAAACAGGATGTCCGGTCGTCAAAAGAAACAGCGATCAGTTTTGACACGTATATTTGTTGAATACTATGTAATTACAATTTCAGAGGACATTTCAGAGGACGTTTCAGAGAGCTTAAGTACTATTTTAATTATCGCTACTAGCTATAGTTAGTGGCAGCGAGAGTGAGAGGTATGAGCTCTAGCAGCTATGCGAGCGAGAAGGATCACCCGTCCCGTTCGCGCGCTGCCGTCCGCAACATCATTGTTGAGCTGCTCAGCAGTGGAAGATTCCCGACTGGTGATGATGATGCTCTCAAGCACACAAGCCGAATGGCTAGCACCGAGTCCACCAGCTTGACCTCATCTCACAGATGTTAGGTAGGTCTAGAAGATGACTATTTACTCTTTGTTTCAAGATTCCCAAATTGTAGTTTTCGGGGAACACGGACACCGGTAGTGCGTTCCATATTGTAGCTGTACGCATGATAAATGTGGAAGCGAAACGCTTGGTGCGAGCTGTAGGAATATCTACAGTGTACGGGTGAAGGTCTGACGTGTCTGCTTGACCGGTACCGGACCCTACAAAATGTATCCTGTAAAATACCGAAAGGTATGGAAGGAATATGAAGGCAGTGTCTGTACTCTGTCGAAGATAAATCATTCGGATGTCGTGAATCCGTCCTCTGCCAATGTGAGCGGCTTTGTGAGAAATAATCATTGAACCTAGCGTCCCCGTTAATATGCAAAAGCTCATTAATTTACGCGACTGCAACGGGAGTGAGAGGGTCACGTATTCGTGATTTGTGTATGTAAATATTGGTATGTACGTGTGATTTATTAATGATCTATTAACTGGCGAAGAAATGAAAGTATTAAATGAAATAAACCAATGAAAGTCAAGTGAAAACACATACAAAATAGATTGACTACCGCTTTCCGGTTTCCCCGACAACTACAACTTGAAAATCTTCAAACAAGTAAATAAGCACTTTTTAGAACAAATCGTAACACCCGTCGATTTTGAGATTGTCATGGTCGAGCTTTGAAATCTCTTTTACAGACGTAGCAATATCTGCGTAGAAAACTCGGGCTTCGGAAATCTAAAAAGCAGCCAAGTGTGTGTCGGACCACGCGCAGTGCAGGGTTCCGTAGTTGACCTGTGATGGTAAGTTCAAACGACTAATGAATAGTAATTTTAAATGGAATTTGTATGGAATTTTCATTATCCTACTTCCTACTTAATATTATAAGTGTGAAAGTTTGGATGTTTAGATATTTGGATGTTTGTGACGCTTTCACGGAAAAACTACTGAATGGATTTGAATGAAACTTTACAATAATATAGCTTATACATCAGAATAACATATAGGCTATAATTTATAAAGACATATTGTGTAAATTGTACAAAATCATCAATCATCATCAAATCAATCATTACATGGGCAATTTGGGCATAACAAAAACGCGTTGCCTAGCAACCGACCATAGAATATGTAATTCGTATATACAAACTTTTGCGTTTATAATATTGGTGTGAAGACTATTTGAATGTACTACGTCAGATATTGAAATTTCTTTTGTTTCTTTAAACTATTATCCTACGTAACAGAATAAACACTATTTTGTACCTTATGCTGGAAATGGAGATAGATGCCATCTATGCCTATCGAACAAGTAGAATAAATCCTGAAGTACACGCGGACAAAGTCGCGGGCGGAAGCTAGTTATTTATAATTCTAAGGAAACCAACATCGAGTGTTATATTTTTACAGAAAGTCACCACTAAATTTCAACGTTAAAACAACGTGCAATTTGATAATATTCTTGTACAAAACCAAGCCATTTGAGAAACGTTAAATAAAAACGCTCGGGGGAAATGTTTTCCCTGAGGGTACTTAAACGAGCAAAAAATTTACTCTATTTCCTTGACGGCCGGTTCGTGAACACCCCTTATAAGTGAAATGTGCTTGGAGGGGAACACCATTTATAAAAGCTGTTTTTCGCCGAGATTTCGTAAGCTTTAACGGGCATGGAGTGAAACGACAAATATGGAGCACAAGGACTTAACTTAAGCTGCAAAGAAAAGGTCAACCGGTCAAGGGCGAGTCGGACTCGCGCACCGAGGTTCCTTACAGAATATTGAAAATCATTTCATCTGTTCATCATCATCCATTAATATTTTTTTCGTACTTTCGTAAATTTTACAATCTGACGTTTTATTTCTCGCGGTTTTATAAAACTGCTAATCATGAACCCGTTGCATTGCAAAACGTTGATCCGCGTGTTAAAGTCCAGCTATTACGAAAAGCTGATTTTAGCGGTTATGTTAAACGGTTTATAATGCAATCCAATTGCGACACATCTATAAATCTAAATCATCATATGATTTATTCGAAGACATTCTGAATCTTGTTTAAATTAATCAAAGAAAAGTCCGCCGCTGTTCCTACGCGGAATCCAATTTCAGACAAGAATAATTAACGCTTTCACAATGAACTAAAAACCGACGTCAATCGCCTGATAAATTTGGTTTTTATTGATTTTCTCAAAGACTGATCAATCAATATCGATCAAATTTATATGGGACCACCTCTGAAGTATGTTCTACCGAACAAAACATGAATTATCAAAATCGGTTCACTAGTGGCGGAGTTATCGCGTAACAAACATATCGTCGAATCGTCGTCGTCCTTTTTGAAGTCTGTTGAAAAATACATATGTACATATACAGGGTGGTCCAAAATGTGACGTCCAAAAAATTTTTTTAGATTCCTTACACCTGGGTGTATCCGAAAATACCCCATGTATGTTCCGCGATTTTTTGTAGTTTAGAAGTTATGATTTTTTAAATGTATATTTCGAATTTTCTGCCGGAGCGACTTAAAATAATCGTAACTTGTTTAATAGTAAGGTTTTTTTATTTATTTTTTCTCGAAAGTGATCGTCTTGAATCACCCTTTCTACTTTATTATCAACTACACAACGTTATTCATTACAAGTTACCGAAAAAAGGGATGAAAGTAAAAATTTTAGGTTTGAGTTGAACGGAGCCAAATTTTCAAAAATTTCTTAATAATACAAAGTTAATGTTTCATTGGTTCAAACTAATTTTAAAAACTCCAGCAGTTTGTCAGCTTACCAAATAATAATAAAAAAGTTGTTCTTAATAGGCGATTTTACGACGAAATTGGCTTCAGAACTTAGTTAGGTGAGAATGCATAAAAAAAAAATGTTGTCGTAAAAAATGTTTAAGCTTATTTTTTTTTTCATTTTTATGGCCTACATTAGCAAGGCATCAAAAGCATTCAAATAATCTCAAATTGAACGATCAGTGACACATTTCATTTTCTGTTTTTAGACATGAAATTATGAAAGCTAGAATTAAACCAAAATCTACTTCAAGGCCAATCACACACAATGACACAAAGCAATAAATAACACGTTTCAAAAGGCGCCAGGCCAGTAAGGTCTTTCTCTTTCGCACTGTTATGGTTGCGTAGAAGTACGAAAGAGAAAGACCTACTGTCTTGGCCACAAAAGTCAGCCGTGCGCGCTAGGGGTTTTTTACCTGCACTTCCCTCTCCCCCCTCTCCCCATACATTCTCCGTAGCATCTCACTGTATCGTCCGTCCGCTAGTCGTTCACTCACTTCCATCGCGTGTGATACTACTTGACGTTGCTTCTTTCCGATACCGATATTTTGAACCTACTTTCGCTTTGTTACTGGACTCCGATTTGCCTTACGACTAACTTGTGCTTGTGTTACGGACTCCGATTTGCCTTACGACTGACTTGTGCTTGTGTTACGGACTCCGATTTGCCTTACGACTGACTTGTGCTTGTGTTACTGACGGCAACATGAGTAATTTTAGTCTAAGCCAGTACGCAGAAATGCACTTTTACTATGGTATGGCCAAAGGAAACGGTCATTTAGCCGCAAGGCTATATCGTCAACAACTGGACCGGCGAGGAGAAATACTGGACCATTACCCGGACCATAGGGTATTTATTAATACTCATAATACGCTGATGGCCGGGCGTATCCCCGGTCGTAGCCAAAGGCACGAAGGAGTACCCAGAGTAGATCCGGACAGAAGAGATGAAGTCATCGCAGCTGTAGAAAGAGACTCTTCTACGAGTTCCAGAGCAATAACCAGAAGGACTGGAATACCACGGACCTCAGTTCTAAGGATATTGAAAAATGGTATGTCGTTTTGTTTTTTATTTACACAAAACATAAATCACAGATACAATGCCAGGTATTAGACTTCTTCCTGCCTAGGTGGTGAGTAATAGTCCTTTTCTTTTTTCAGAAGGCTACCACGCTTACCACATTCAGCGCGTTCAGGAGCTACAAGCTTCAGATTACCCTAGAAGAGTTGCTTTCTGCGAAACAATGATACAAAGGTGTCAGGAAGACCCAGATTTTTTTAATAAGATCTTATGGACCGATGAATCCCGTTTTGAAAACACTGGAGTATTTAATATCCATAACTATCACAGCTGGGAAATTGAAAACCCACACCTTGCAAGAGCATCAAATTTTCAACATCGATACAGCGTAAACATGTGGTCGGGAATTGTAAATGGAGAACTGATTGGGCCTTTCGAGCTGCCGTCTAGGTTGGATGGAGACACATATCTAAACTTTTTGCAGAACAACCTTTTTGAATTGCTGGAAGATGTAAACTTGGAAACAAGAAGGCACATGATATTCCAAAATGATGGTGCTCCTTGCCATTACGCACGCCAAGTGAGGGGGCACCTTAATGAAACATACCCGGGCAGATGGATTGGGCGTGGCGGCCCAATCGAATGGCCTGCACGTTCACCGGACTTGAACCCAATAGATTTTTTTATTTGGGGTTACTACAAAGAAGTTGTCTATGCTCAGCAAACTAACTCCGAAGAAGAACTGAGACGAAAATTGAGAGAAGCAGCGACGAAAGTCAGACAAAATTCAAGCGCTTTCCGCAGACTAAAAGATAACTTTTTAAGACGTTGCCGATTGTGTATCGAAGTTGAAGGGCGTCATTTTGAAAATCTTCTTTAATAAAGTAGTTGAACTTAATTTGTGTTTTCTTTTATTGATGCTAAAAATAAACCAAAATAACCGTATTAATAAAAACTAAACTAAGCTTTTTTAAAATAAAATGTTTTCTAATGTGTCACTGATCGTTCAATTTGAAATTATTTGAATGCTTTTGATGATGCCTTGCTAATGTAGGCCATAAAAATGAAAACAAAATAAGCTTAATATTTTTTTTTGACAAAATTTTTTCTTTATGAATTCTCACCTAACTAAGTTCTGAAGCCAATTTCGTCGTAAAATCGCCTATTAAGAACAACTTTTTTTTTATTATTTGGTAAGCTGACAAACTGCTGGAGTTTTTAAAATTAGTTTGAACCAATGAAACATTAACTTTGTATTATTAAGAAATTTTTGAAAATTTTGCTCCGTTCAACTCAAACCTAAAATTTTTACTTTCATCCCTTTTTTCGGTAACTTGTAATGAATAACGTTGTGTAGTTGATAATAAAGTAGAAAGGGTGATTCAAGACGATCACTTTCGAGAAAAAATAAATAAAAAAACCTTACTATTAAACAAGTTACGATTATTTTAAGTCGCTCCGGCAGAAAATTCGAAATATACATTTAAAAAATCATAACTTCTAAACTACAAAAAATCGCGGAACATACATGGGGTATTTTCGGATACACCCAGGTGTAAGGAATCTAAAAAAAATTTTTGGACGTCACATTTTGGACCACCCTGTATACAGAACAATTTCGATTATTTTGAGGTGCTAAAAAAGGAAGCGCTTCGTCTAATATCTCTCTTAATCTGAACCACAGACGGATTAGTCCGGAGCGACGAGAAATTCAATTTTGTATAAAATTATAAACCGACAACCTTTTTATTGCATAAATTTTGATAAGTTACAGCAATGAATTCCAAGTGGGACGTGATTCCTTCAAGTTGTATAATGCAACAATTTCTTCTCATACACACTTCTATATCCCAACCTCTAGCAAAGATACCAACCTGTAACACAGTTACAAACATTACATTACTCTTTTACTTACATTACATTTACAAACATTACATTATTCTTTTACTAACATTACATTTACTAACATTACATTACTCTTTTACTTACATTACATTTACAAACATTACATTATTCTTTTACTTACATTACATTTACAAACATTACATTATTCTTTTACTTACATTACATTTACTAACATTACATTTACTTACATTAATATTAATAAATATATACAATTTATCTAACTGATCTATTTATGCATCAACTAAAAATTAGTTTTTATTTAATTACTATTTAAAACAGTGTTAATGAATATCTCTGGGCCTGTCTGACAATCAGCGCTGCAGCTACTGCTGCCGCATGTGCTGAGACAGGTGCATTTCGGTGTTACAGTGCAGCAGAGCAAATCGCAAATACGAATATACGTATGAACTGTAATAACTGTATGTATGCCGAATAAAGTATTTCTATTCTATTCTAATGGGATTGAACTTGGCCTTCATTCAACCCGGCAAGTAACAACAAGGCGTGCGCACCTAGAAGCCGCCTCTGAGGCCTAATGGCTAATTGCATTCACAATTCGGAGGTCCAGGATTCGATTCCCAGTGGGACCTACAGAGACTCACTTTGGTTGGTGATACGGCATTTTCTATGTCCGCCTGGCTAGCTACCACGTTACCTAAGTCTGCCGCCAAACAGCAGTGTTAGTAGCACTGTTGTGTTCCGTTATGAAAGGTAGCAGAGCCACATTAGCTTGAGTTACTATCACACACACTTACCATCAGTTGATATGAAGGCCAAGTGCACACCCATTATCGAATGAGGCGCTGGCTTTGCTAATTTTCATACCGGAATACAATTCATAGCGTCGGTGGCGCAATGGATAAGGCGCGGGACTCTCAATCTGAGGGTTCCGGGTTCGAATCCAGCCGTGTACCTATGAGTTGTTTTTCAATTCAAGTACATTATCCGATTGCTTAACGGTGAAGAAAAACATCGTGAGGAAACCTGCATGTCTTGAACAGGCATGTGAAGTCCGCCGATCCGCACTGGTCCCGCGTGGTGCACTATGTCCCATACACTCTCTGTAGGAGAGTAGGACTGAGACCCTGCAGTGGGGACATGTATAGGCTGTTGATGATGATGATGATACAATTCTTAGTCACATGGTGGTAGATAGCCAAGCGAATAAAGAAAATGCCCTACTGCCTACTAAAGTACCAATAGCTCAACTGGGAATCGAACCTGGACTCGATTGTAAGTGTTAGTGTGTAGGCATTAGGCCAAGGAGGTTTTTACCCACAACACAAAGACCGCAAACTATTCTGTTTTCATTACGCCAACCCTAATTCACCCACTCGCCTCCTACATACATGCCTACATACAATACCCTTCTATACAACCACAAGTGTACAGCTTTCATACAAAAAGCAGTCCCCCACGCTAGGTATCACTACACACAGAGTACGCGGATAACTTCATTTTATATCGTGGTTATACACACAGCCGATGCGTTCAGACAACATAAAAATTGCTCGGGAACCGTCCACTTCTGAACGTATGTTCGTACGCCCATAGCACAGACTGGACACTTCATATAAATGTCGTGATATCGGTTCCTATTCCCATCCGTCGAAAGGATGACGTTTGTCACGCGCGTTGTGACCAGTGCATCTACCATGAGTTTACGCAGTCGGTAACGTATATCGAATACTCGCTCTGTCCTTGTCACCCGCATCTCGACTGAGCAGCATTTCCGATAGTATTCGATATACGTTACCGCCTGCGTAAACTCATGGTAGACGCACAGTGCATCTACCATGAGTTTACGCAGTCGATAACGTGTATCGTTAATTATCGCTCTGTCCTTGTCACACGCATCTCGACGGAGCAGCGTTTCCGATAGTATTCGATATAAGTTATCGCCTGCGTAAACTCATGGTAGACGCACAGTGCATCTACCATGAGTTTACGCAGGCGGTAACGTATATCGAATACTATCGAATACTATTCTAATGGGATTGAACTTGGCCTTCATTCAACCCGGCAAGTAACAACAAGGCGTGCGCACCTAGAAGCCGCCTCTGAGGCCTAATGGCTAATTGCATTCACAATTCGGAGGTCCAGGATTCGATTCCCAGTGGGACCTACAGAGACTCACTTTGGTTGGTGATACGGCATTTTCTATGTCCGCCTGGCTAGCTACCACGTTACCTAAGTCTGCCGCCAAACAGCAGTGTTAGTAGCACTGTTGTGTTCCGTTATGAAAGGTAGCAGAGCCACATTAGCTTGAGTTACTATCACACACACTTACCATCAGTTGATATGAAGGCCAAGTGCACACCCATTATCGAATGAGGCGCTGGCTTTGCTAATTTTCATACCGGAATACAATTCATAGCGTCGGTGGCGCAATGGATAAGGCGCGGGACTCTCAATCTGAGGGTTCCGGGTTCGAATCCAGCCGTGTACCTATGAGTTGTTTTTCAATTCAAGTACATTATCCGATTGCTTAACGGTGAAGAAAAACATCGTGAGGAAACCTGCATGTCTTGAACAGGCATGTGAAGTCCGCCGATCCGCACTGGTCCCGCGTGGTGCACTATGTCCCATACACTCTCTGTAGGAGAGTAGGACTGAGACCCTGCAGTGGGGACATGTATAGGCTGTTGATGATGATGATGATACAATTCTTAGTCACATGGTGGTAGATAGCCAAGCGAATAAAGAAAATGCCCTACTGCCTACTAAAGTACCAATAGCTCAACTGGGAATCGAGCCTGGACTCGATTGTAAGTGTTAGTGTGTAGGCATTAGGCCAAGGAGGTTTTTACCCACAACACAAAGACCGCAAACTATTCTGTTTTCATTACGCCAACCCTAATTCACCCACTCGCCTCCTACATACATGCCTACATACAATACCCTTCTATACAACCACAAGTGTACAGCTTTCATACAAAAAGCAGTCCCCCACGCTAGGTATCACTACACACAGAGTACGCGGATAACTTCATTTTATATCGTGGTTATACACACAGCCGATGCGTTCAGACAACATAAAAATTGCTCGGGAACCGTCCACTTCTGAACGTATGTTCGTACGCCCATAGCACAGACTGGACACTTCATATAAATGTCGTGATATCGGTTCCTATTCCCATCCGTCGAAAGGATGACGTTTGTCACGCGCGTTGTGACCAGTGCATCTACCATGAGTTTACGCAGTCGGTAACGTATATCGAATACTCGCTCTGTCCTTGTCACCCGCATCTCGACTGAGCAGCATTTCCGATAGTATTCGATATACGTTACCGCCTGCGTAAACTCATGGTAGACGCACAGTGCATCTACCATGAGTTTACGCAGTCGATAACGTGTATCGTTAATTATCGCTCTGTCCTTGTCACACGCATCTCGACGGAGCAGCGTTTCCGATAGTATTCGATATAAGTTATCGCCTGCGTAAACTCATGGTAGACGCACAGTGCATCTACCATGAGTTTACGCAGTCGATAACGTATATCGTTAATTATCGCTCTGTCCTTGTCACACGCATCTCGACGGAGCAGCGTTTCCGATAGTATTCGATATAAGTTACCGCCTGCGTAAACTCATGGTAGACGCACAGTGCATCTACCATGAGTTTACGCAGTCGATAACGTGTATCGTTAACTATCGCTCTGTCCTTGTCACACGCATCTCGACTGAGCAGTATTTACGATAGTACAATCGGATAGTATTATCAACTATGTAAACTCATGGTAGAAGCACTGCAGTCACAATGCACGAGCGAGTCACTTTTTTGCGGGGAGAGGTGAGGTGTCGCAGATCGGCGAGGGGCGAACGTGCGATGCCGCGCGATTCGTTCCAAGCTGTGCGTCTGTTCAATCAGCTCTCCGTAGATATGACAAGTATAGAGAGTGGCACACTCTTTAAATCTCCGGCGTCTATTGTTGGAGAGTGTTACTACAGATTAGATGAATTCGTATCCGACAAAACAAAGTGACACGACTTTTAATGGCGCCAATTGTTTGTTTTTAAATATGACAATGATATATATATATTTTTTAATTGACATGATTAATAATATTATTTTATGTTAGATATAGAAATGTCACATACATTTTTTGTTGTAGACGAAATAAACTATGAAAACTAACTATGAAACTATGATGTCAAAGAAAGTTGGCTGCAGGGTTCACCCCGTGGTGAATTTGGCATTTTATTTCGTTGCATCGCATTAAGGTTGTGATTGTGACTTTGTGATCACTGCTGCTTGTATAGAAAATGATTTGTGTTTAATTTTAGCCTCCACAAAAGAGCTTCAGATACAGCGGCGAGGTTGGCACACCTTGCATCCTAATCTCAGCGCTACCGCCACTTTGAGGGCATCGTTGTCCAGTATTGCCAAATGTGGAGATGATAGGGCATGCAACCAGGCACCAGCTTTAAGACGAGCCTGATCGGCACCGGAAGCGTTGCAGATCAGCTCGTCATTAATTATTTGAGAGATAATGTCATCCCAGCATGCGTATCAAGTGAGACTGTGTGAGCATCAGAGTAAAGTTCTTACCAATCTTCCAAAGTCTCGACAGAAAATGGTGGTAAGGTTCTCCCGGAGGCTCCATAGGAAGGCAGAATAAGAGAGATCAGATCCGCCACCATGTACGGAAGCAAGAAAAGCCGCGAGCCCGGCCCATTGCCCTGAATACCACGGAATCTTAATCCACAGTATCTAATGGGCAACGTTAGTTTTTTACTTTTTTAAGTTTCCACTTGCTAAAGTCTAATTCTGTGTTCAAAATGGATTCTAGATTTTTAAATATATCATCAATATTTTTAATGAAGTTAATTTAACAAACAATGAATTAATTAGGTTTTTTTATTAATTTATTCGACTAAGCTTTTTTTACAATCATTGTGATGTTTTCTTCCTTTATCCTTTTTAAAGTCCCTTGGTCTCGTTATTTTGTAAATAATTTAGTTCATTGTAGTTTGCTAAAGTTTTCTTTTGTTTTTGTATACATTTAAATGTAAACAAAATTTCCATTTGAGAATTTATTAATTCGGTTTTATTTTAACTCAAGAACAATAAATAAACAGAAAGCGGCATCTTGCAGAACTGTCCCTTATTATTCAGCATCAGATTGGAAAAGTCAAAAGCTGGAGATGGGCCTCCTTCATGGTACGCCACATCGACCGGTCCCGAGCCACCTGCATCCAGCGACTCCCTGCGACTCTAACCACGTCGTCGGTCCATCTAGTAGGGAGACGGCCAGTTACGTGGTCACCACTCGATAACTTCTACTCCCCATAGGTTAAATGTTCTTTGAGATGAGTGGCCTGCCCATTGCCACTTCAACTCACTGACTCCTCGAACAATGTCAGGGCCCCAATTCTGCTAATTACATAAAATTGACATCCTATTGTAATCCGATTAAAACACCATTACGTCAAAATTTCGTATTCCATTACTGTTCATCACATTATCAATATAGTCTGAATAGAGTCTCAATGGAGTGGCAATGGTGTAGATAAAAACTACTACTTTTCCAAAATATTGATAAGCGTTTTATTCGGGGTTTTTTTCCGGCAATAAATCACCCATTGTACAATGTATTTACCTAAGTTCATTATTGCTAGGCCATAAACAACCCGCATATTTATTTCAGTTTCAATGGCTCGCCGATGGCAACGGCCGTGATACTCGTAAGGGCAGTGGTACACCCCGAACATAATATCAAGCACCTCGCCTCCCGGACTGCCGGGTAATGATGTTATCTTTTCATTACTGGAACACAACCGAGCTATTAACAATACTGTTTGGCAGCAACCCGGCAGACTTTTTCCCACAGTAAAGGACCACGTTTCGGTTCCGTATGTCATCACTGGCAACACGCACTGATTAAAAACGTGTCTTTATACGCTGAGGTATTTTGGACGAGAAGATATGCCGTAACTTCCCGAACGCTGCCCAGCCGATTTGGATTCTTCTATACGTGATAGAATCCGGAATAAGGAAATTCGTAGACGAACTAAGGTCACCGACAGGCTCAACGAGTCAGTGAGCTAAAGTGGTAATGGGCAGGTCACATCGCTCTAACAAAGGATAATCGATGGGGGGTAAGAGTTTTCGAATGGCGACCACGTACTGGGAAACGTCTACCGGTCCGTCTCCCTACTAGATAGACCGACGACCTGGTTAGAGTCGCTGGATGCAGGTAGCTCAGGACCGGTCGATTTGGCGTACCAAGAAGGAGACCTATGCCCAGCAGTGGACGTTTCCTGGCTGATGATGTGACAATTGTATCTTTAAAAATATACTCTGTATACGAACGGCTCCATGGCCATGGCCGATTACGGTAATTGGCATTAAAACATCTTTGGCCGTTGGTACAGACTAGACGACACCAAATCAGATTGGGATTAAATTGTTTGAACTATATAAATGTTATCTATGCTAAGTATATAATACATAAATGTGTACTAGTGCCCCAGCCAAGTGGCGGGACATATTTGAACCTTAGGTTGCCTGCACTGAATGTCAAGTATGAGCGTTGTTAATTGGTAAGCAGACGATGAATGGAAGGCTGTGATTGGTTAATGAGATAGAGGTTGTGATTGGTTCAGAGTATGAAAAGTAGGAAGGAAAGAGATGAAAGATAGAAAGAGGAGTACAAAAGAGGCTCTCGCCGTGAGAAGTTGATTAATAATTAATTAAAGTAATTAAATAAAAGTATTTCAAGTCACAGGATTTATTACTTCGCCCAATCTCAATCCCACATAAATAATAAGTTTTTGTGTGTGTTGCAAATAAAACATTTTGATTAGATTTGATATTCATGTAAAATAAATGAATATACCATGTTCCGTATACAATAGGATGATAAATTCATTATCCTGACTTGGCTTCCCCGTAGTCGCTTAAAAATGTTTCATTTCATTTGCTCGCCGTCCGCAGCGGCCGTGAATCTCGTTAGGGACACACACCCCGAACATATTTTCACGCGCGTCGCTTCCCGGGTAGGTTTACCATACAAATAGCCAAAACCCGGAAAAAACTCCGGATACTTTTATACTTGTATAACATATTATTATTTTTTCGGACATAATATTGCATTTTGATCAGACATTTGCTTATTTATGACTTCCTTTTTTTACTGTTTTGTGATTAGCGCTGATTATGTTCTTAGTCTGCTTAAATGTGTCGGTGGCGCAGTGGATAAGGCGCGGACTCTCAATTTGAGGGTACCGGTTTCGAATCCAGCCGTGTACCTATGAATTGTTTTTCAATTCAAGTACATTATCTGATTGCTTAACGGTGAAGGAAAACATCGTGAGGAAACCTGCATGTCTTGAACAGGCATGTGAAGTCCGCCTCTCATACACTCTCTGTAGGAGAGTAGGCCTGAGCCCTTCCAGTGGGGACGTATACAGGCTGATGATGATGTTCTTAGTATATTATTTTTAATTTTCTTTTGTATTTACTAACCTAGGCCGGACACTAGGAACAAATGTTGTGATATTGTCACATATCGAACGAATATCATTTTTATACACGCGCATGCGTAAGTCCGCTCGCGCTATAAGTTACGTTCATTAGGTTAAGTTAAATAGGTTAAGCGACATATTGAAATATTATTTAAGACTGGCATGTACCCTATTTATTGCAAATAAAATTTTGATTTATTGATGTCTGCGGCAGTCTCGTGCTGGGGAAGTGAGTTATCGCGCATCACATACATATATAATAATAAAAGTATAATACAAGTTTTTTTTTAACTTAAAAGGAGTGTCTCAAAAACTGTAATTTAATTTGAATGTGAAAGGAAATAAATAGTTTTCAGAATTTTTTAGGCATTTTACTTATAAACTACTTATATTTAAAACTTGGACAAAACTAATAGTAAATGCCGTCCATTGCTGAGCTAGGTAAACACCTGTATTTCAGCATCCAGCGCCTCTTCCCTCCGGATTATATAATTTATAAGATCAACGAAGTAATATGTTTTTTTATGAAAATTATAAGTAACTGGATTAAATTTATTTATAAATACTTTTAAAGGCTGTCCAGATTTTTTTGTTAGAATACTTGACAAATATCTCACCCAGAGAGATTTAAATATTGTAATGGGTTAGAGCGGGCATTGAGAAAATTTGGGGAAAAAATATTGCACTCTAAAGTCAATGGTACGTCAAATTTATTGTACGGGCTCGTGACGTGATTTCACACTGGACTGAGTGACTTATGTTCAATTGGTAACAAGTTTAGGATTAAAATGTTGATTGCTTTGTTCATTATTTTAATCTTGATCTCACCTGATAGTAAGCGATAATTTTGTTGCATGGACGCGTTCTCCATTCTGAAATCCAGGCAAACGAAGCTACGGGCCAAATACTAAAGTGTAATAATTAATATGAAAAGGAACGATTATTTTTCAATCACAATTTCTGCGTACAAAATTCCGGATAGAGAAAAATCCGGACATGTCCGAAAAAATTCGGACACATGGCCACCCTACTCTAGGCGTCGGAGTAATGTGCGTTAATATTTATTATAACGCCACCGAACCATAGCACGATTGTGCGCTTTTCTACTCTACACTCAACTGTCAGGATTTCGCTTGCTAGCTGAGAATCATGTTTTTTTATTTACTCGTAAGTATATGATGGGTTTTTTATTTACTCGTAAGTATATAAAAAGCAGCACGAAAATCAACTACACTGTGCAGAGATGAAGATGCTCAGGTGGGCAGGTGGTGTAACTAGGCTGGATCATGTCAGAAACACACACATAAGAGGCACCTTCAAAGTGAGACCTATCCCCTATAAACTAGAGGAGAGTCGTCTGCGGTGGTACGGACATGTTATGAGGCGCCCATCCGACCACATGACCAGGAAAGTGCTAGACATCCAAACTAAACCCAGAGGACGAGGAAGACCCCGAATCACATGGATGTCCGTAGTAAATAAGAACCTTAAGGAAGCCCAACTTAATATAGAGACGACCCAGGACCGCGCTGCCTGGAGACGCATGATACGGAGGGCCGACCCCAAATAAAATGGGAAAGGGCCAGGCAAAGAAGAAGTAAGTATATGATGGGTTCGCACTTGGCCTTCATTTCACCCGTAAGCTGAGACGCTTGTAGACTTCAGGCCACGGAGTCGATAATGACAATGGCGCCCCAGAACTATTGTTTCAGCATAATCCGATCATTAAGGCTTAATGCTCAGCCCTGTTAGATTAAATCCATGTTTATGCAAATTATTTCGATTGAATCGTACCTTCATGGATTGTAAGGTCGATGAATTTAATAAGGACATCTTCGCCAGTGGGTGTACGCCGCCAGGCAGCGGTTGTTATTATCATTATATAATAATAAATAATAAAAATAATAATTATATAATAATAAATCATAATTATTTTTCTCCACAACGTTTGTATATATCAATTATAAAATCACTTAATGGGGAAGATGCATGGAAGAATATTTTTGTCTAAATCGATAGTCCATGTAAAAAGGTAAATACCTCAACCATTTTTTTCCCGATACCACTAATACTTTTTTTACTACAACCCGTCGAAAAGTAATTCTAGTCGCGCGGTGCTAAAACGCTCCATAGAAATCTGGTGACATTTGTGACGTCACACGTGTTTTAGAGCGTTAAAATGTATGGAGCTTGTTTGATATTTTGAGTTATCTCGTAAAATATCTGTTTATGTGTTATAAAAACCCCTATAATAAAGTTTTCAAAATGCAATGAGAAAACTAAATCTAATAAGCATTTTACTATTCGAGGAACTAAATTTTTGAGACATTTAGTCCTTGCGAAATCCAAATAAAAAAGCAAAATTTTTACGTGTGTTTATTTTGGTGGGATTTATTTTAATGTCCGTTAAGCTATAAAATACAATTCAACCCAATCTAATTTGGTTGCATCTTCCCTATTCTATGGTTTGGTGACCACCACGCGGGACCGTGCGCATTGGTGGACTTCACACACACCTTTGAATTTCTTCTCAGGAGTGTGCAGGTTTGTTCACGATGTTTTCCTTCACCGAAAAGCCAATGGTAATGATTTTTATCATTCGTACATAAATAACCAATTGTAACTCATTGGTACGAGCGGACCCAGACCTCGACTGTTCAAGGACTGACGCTGTACACAACTGAGCTACCATAGATATTTATAGACATCTTACATAAAAATTAATCATGCTCTCTCTCTCTATCTATCTATATAATCGTGCTCCTCGTGGTCGTGACAGATAATCGTGAAGATTAAATCCTACTAATATTATAAGTGTGAAAGTTTGGATGTTTGGATATGGCTATAATTTCTAAAGACATATTGTGTAAATTGTCCAAAATCTTACTTATAATATTAGTGGGATTACATGGGCAATTTTGGCATAGCAAAAACGCGTTGCCTAGCAACCGAACATAGAATATGTAAATTCGTATATACAAACTTTCGCGTTTATAATATTGGTGTGAAGCCTATTTGAGTGTACTACGTCAGATATTGAAATTTATTTTGTTTCTTTAAATTATTAGAGTACGTAACAGAATAAACACTATTTTGTACCTTATGCTGTATAATAATTTGTCATATACGTCACCTGTGCCTATCGAACAAGTAGAATACATCCTGAATTACACGCGGACAAAGTCGCGGGCGGAAGCTAGTAGAATATAAAAAAATGTAATAAAAAAACATCATTTGCCTTTGGACCCGCTAGCTCCCCCACGAAAAGCTTCAGCGCCGCAGAGGGCGGTACCGGCCCCGTTGGGAATTTATGCACCAGATAGCTACATTGTAGACCTCATACATACCTAGCTCTGCAGGCGTCAGTATAACCGTAACATAATATCACAGTAATATGGCTTCCCTCCAAAATGGTGGCTAAAAGGTCGAAGATTAACGTTGTTACGATTTCGTTGAAATTTATGTGTTTAGGGTGTTTTTAACCTATTTAAAAGGTTGCGAGAGCGAGAGGGGTAGACTGAATGAATAATACATTGAAAATTGGAGTTGTTACGCAAATCTTTCGAGCTGATGGCAGTACTTTCGGAATTTTACACGATGCACTTTGAAGAGTATGTGCAGGAGCTATTTTTATTGATTCCGCTTTCGCCATTTAAGTACCGGTGAAACAGAAGAACGGCAGACCTTCACCCGTACACTGTAGATATCCCTACAGCTCGCACCAAGCGTTTCGCTTCCACATTTATCGTGCGTATAGCTGAAACATGGCATGTGCTACCGGTTTCCGTGTTCCCAGAAAACTACAACTTGGGAATCTTCAAACGAAGAATAATTCAGGATATCTGTTCAAGAAATGAGTTTTTAAGAAGAAGAAGTTTTGAACGTATGGCGAGACTTCCAACAGAAGACGCCGCGAGATCTCTTGAGGCGCTCTTTTGAAGACCCAGAGCTTTTCTATATACGCTGCGGATGGCCACCGCCGGTTTGCCCCACTGCTGGGTCTCAGGCCTACTCTCCTGCAGAGAGTGTATGGGACATACACCACGCGGGACCAGTGCCGATTGACTTCATACCTTTGAATTTCTAAGAGTGTGCAGATTTCCTCACGATGTTTTCCTCCACAGAAAAGCCAACGGTAATGATTGTTATCATTCGTACATAAATTCCAAATAACAAATTGGAGCTCATTGGTATGAGCCAGGATCGAACCCAGACCTCGATTGTTTAAGAGGCTATGTTGGTAAGACCACGTGGCCGCGTTCAAAGTTGCATTGTTTTGTAGCTGTCCCTCTCCGAGCCCTATCCTACCCGAGCGCGTACGGTGAGACAGCATACACTACGCGAAGTTATCCACCCGTTATTTGGATGTTTCGTAGTCCACTGATCATTTGAAGGATACAGTATATTATGTAGCCATTTTTTCAATACAGTATATTAATAAAATTTCAGATGTCGGTGGTTTTTCCAAATTGTTCTAAATTGATTCATACTCTTGTAAATCAGGTTCAAAGTTGGGGCTTTTTATTACCGAAGAATAAAATACTTTGATGCCCTGTAACTCTGGAAGTGTACATTTAAACGAAAATCTGACTCACCACCGACACAGATATTTGTTTCTAGATTGTGTCTTGAAAATTTCATTGATTTTCATAGCTTAATTCTCAAAATATGACTGGACTACGTTTGTATGGGCGCTTTGACAACAGCATACCCTCTTAAGGGCTGTCGCTCTAACCAACTGAGCTACCATGGCGTGTTGTGTGCGAGTGGCTGCCCCTGAGGAGTCCAGTATCTAGCGAAGGCTTCATTTAAAAAAGGCTGTGCGTGAGATGGACCGCTGCTAAAGCAGATCAACAAAGGACTTGTTTACGCTGCTTCTATCCACTAATGAGTTTGTTTTTCGCTAGGTGTTGACGGGTCGAAAGAACGCTGTCATTATGACTAAAGTTTCCCAGTAAAATCAGCGCTGAAGCCCTTTAAAGGTCAAAAATCTCTACGTAGTTTTAAGAAATTCTGTTGTTTTGTCCGTTAGTAGTCTCGTACTTTTAAAAGACATCTATTTTTAGGGATCCGTAGGCAAATGGCAAAAAAGAGAACCCTTATGGATTCGTCATGTCTGTCTGTCTGTCTGTCCGTCCGTATGTCACAGACACTTTTTTCCGAAATTACAAGAACTCTACTGTTGAAACTTGGTAAGCAAATGTACGAGTATTCTGTGAACCGTATTAAGATTTTCACCAAAAAAAAAACAGAAGAAAAAACAATACATTTTGGGGGTTCCCCATATTTAAAACTAAAACTTTTTTTTTCTTCTTTATCAAACCCATACGTGTAGTGTATCTATGGATGGATAGGTCTTCAAAAATGATATTGAGGTTTCTAATAGCATTTTTTTCTTCTAAACTAAATAGATTGCGCGAAAGACACTTCCAAAGTGGTAAAATGTTCTGTAACTTCTAAAATAAGGGAATGATAAAACTAAGAACAATATATGATGTACGTTACCATGCAAACTTCTACCGAAAATTGGTTTGAACGCGATTTAGTAAGTAGTTTTTTTAATACGTCATAAATCGTAAACCGCAATTTACCTTTCATTCAATCAACTCAAAAATAAAAATACACTATTATTCAAACATCGATCAAAGTTACAACGAACTGCAAGAACTTTTATATTATGTTACTTGCTAAGGAACCCTTCATGGGCGAGTCCGACTCGCATTTGGCCGCTTTTTTATAATTTCACTAGCTTCTGCCCGCGGCTTCGCCCGCGTGGACTTTATTTTTCGCATTAAAAAGTAGCCTATGTCCTTTCTCAGGGTCTAAAGATTGTCTGTGCCAAATTTCATCAAAATCGGTTGAGAGGTTTAAGCGGGAAAGCGCAACAGACAGACAGAGTTACTTTCGCATTTTTAATATTAGTAGGGATTCGTCAGATGAATGTTAAATCCTATGATATTTAACGAGCAATGCTTTTTGCGGCGATAATCTCCCAAACTACTGTATAGATTTCGATGAAAATCACAGAATATTGTGTTTCTGTGTTAAGGAATCGCTTGGTCAAGGTGCCATCTTCGAGAAAATTTGACATATATATTAATGAGGGGTCCGTATTCACACGAGAACCCATGCAATTTTATTCACTTGAGTCAGTGAGCTGAAGTGGCATTGGATAAGCCACATCGCTCGAAGAACCGATAACCAGTGAGTTCTCGAGTGGCGACCACGTGCCGGGAAACGTCTACCGGGCCGTCCTCCTACTAGATGGACTGACGACCTGTTTAAGGTCGCGGGGAGTCGCTGGATGCAGGTGGCTCGGGACCGGTTGATGTGGCGTACCATGAAGGAGGCCTATGTCCAGCAGTGGACGTTTAATGGTTGATGATGAGCGCAGCTCAGGGCACCAAGATAGTCTGTTAATATACAGCCCCAGATCTTTGAAGTTTACAATCTTTACTGATTATTAGGTCGTTGGTACATCTAGCAGGGGCACGGCTCTGTACACGTTTTCCGGTACGTGATTGCCAGTCGAAATCTTATACCCTCCATCGGTTACCAGTTCTTCGAGCGCTGTGGCCTGCCTATTGCCACTTCAGCTCACTGACTCGTCGAGCTTTTTGTGACTTTAGTGATGTACTATCTAACCTTCACCGCGTCGTTTATGATAGAAACTTCGGTGCTTGTACTGAGCTAGATTAAAGTGGTTCCCATAATTTTACGGCTACGGAATCCTCAATAAATTTCTTGTATTTCAAGGATTCCTACATATAACCTAACATTGGCCAAGAAGTTCAACTATTTAATGACAAATGTCACTGGAACTCTAAATATAATTAATACACAGTTAACATTCCTTTAATAATTACAAAAAACGTCAAAACGTTCTCCCAATAAATTCCTCCACAAAATGTGTACCAAACGATAGCATGTCTGCCTCAAAGGCTTGCCAGCACTTAAAATAATCTAAATCCAACTTTATAATGTAACCTACCATTAATGTGGGCTCCCAATCATTCTATTTTTTCTCATGTCACGCTTTTCAATAATTGCACTGCAAACATCACTAGTGTACACAAAAACCCGTTTCCAAATTTAAAAAAACTACAATATCCACACAATATCACCACTAAAATCGTTTATTCAACATCATTTTCCACTAATAACTAGTTTTTTGTTCGCTAAAATCCTTTTTTAAATGTCTACACGCGCTCCTTCCAAAGGAGGAATCCTACTGATTATTTTATACGAGTGTATGAACATAGCTACATATAATCTTACTATATTGTGTTGGAGTAATCGGAAAATAAACCTATGACTCTTAGAAAATGGGTTGAAATCCATTTGCAAGGAAAAGTGGGAGAAGAAAATTTCACCTCATCCCTATTTCCCGCCCAACTCCCCAAGTGGTTCGTATTCTAGTGATGTGCCTAAAGCAGCTTTGTCGTTATTTAATAACGGGGTGCCAAACGTTAACTCTGTAGCGTTGGTTCGCTGCTTCAATTTCAAAAATAGAAGAGATAAATTTACGAAATTAAATAAAAATTATATGTTGTAAAATTACTTTTTAAATGTGAAACTTTTTATCGGTTTGTCCTTCTTTCACGTAGCAACGAAGCAACGGATGCACGTGATTTTAGACAGACTTTAGCATGACTAAATAGTGACGCATGCTTTTTGTTACGGTAGTGTATGTATATGTTCCCGTTAAATAGTCCCTGAAGCTTTTCAATACTCAATTTGTTGATTGCATTTCATAGGTTTACACAGAATTGTCACGTAAATATAGGTATTCTAATCATTTTAGCAAGCTATTATAGCTATGCTAAGCTAAGCTAGCCAATAAAGATAAAGCTCCCAAACAAACAAATTAAAAATATACGCTGCAATCCTTAGTTTTTAAAAACTAAAAATAACTGAAAACCTACATCACTACTAGGAAGGCTGTGGGAGGCGGTAGCTATTCTTTAGGCTTTTATTATGTACAGAAATTGTCGGCATCGTATATATAAAAATATTGACTTTCAAAAATGAATGGTTAGGATATTATAACTTATAAGCTTTCCTGAGAAACTTACATTTTTCTAACTATAATATTTACATTACAACAAAAATTCTCATTTCTTAATTGCTAAACGAAACTAGTTACAAAACGCGTAGACTCAAAAGTTTTTGAACGCGATCTAAGTTGTCAATGTCAACAAACAAATATAAATAACCTAAAATAAAAAGTTATTGCATAAAAATTGATATATTATTGTTTTTATCTAAAAATAAAAGTATTTTTACTTTAAAAATACGATAAACACTTTGAATTAATTACCCTGACATACATACATACATATACCTGATTCACAATGAATATAGCCCGTACAATCTGTAAAATACACCACCAAAATGTCGGTAGGAATTTCATACGAAAGATCAGGTTTACTGCTGCTAACAACGATTCATCACAGACACAAATCCAAGAAGAGAAGTTCGACTTCGAAGATCTTAAAGTTCTAGAGAGGACCGAGCGCAGGAAAGCAAAAATCTCGCCTTTCATGAAAGACATATTTGTGTCGGTCTTCAATCGGGATCTACTGGCTTTCCCTGAGATAATAAACAAAGAAGAGACGGAAGAACTTGAAAGACGTCTCGAAGCACTCAACAAAGTTTTCTCGGACCAAAAACAAACATTAGAAGACCGTAAAAATGCTCTTAAACTCACTAAAATGTATGCCGCACCTGTAAGTCTAACAAAAAACGGCCTCGCCATGAATTGCACTGAGAGTCTCAGGTATTTAGAAGCAATATCGTCAGATCTACAGCTGGGGCAGCAGATAAGTGATCATTGGGTTGGGTTAGAAGCCCTGAAGTTAGGTCTTAGCTCTGATCAATATAGAAACATTATAGATGATCTGATTTCTGGAGATAAGACCATTGCCTTGTGTATCAAAGAGAGAGTTGCTGAAAGGATCACTCAGCCTGACTTCAGAACTACTGTGAATTTAGACAACAAAGGTACAGTACACTTAAAACGTAGATAATTGAGTTGTAACTGTAAACACTGTGTGATTCTTTTTAATTTTCAAAAATTTTACAGGTATCTGGCGTATTTCCGGAGAGAAAGTCTGCTACAACCGAGATGGATATTACCTGGTGCTATGCACAGTGGAGTCAACCAGACTGAAGGCATTCCTCATACATCCAGGAGCTGAAGGCGTCTCACACGATGATGTGTTTGTTAGTTTCATGAAGACTCCAGGTAAGAATATACAATTAAAACTGATGTTTTGGAAAACATTCCGATCAGTTAGAATATATTTCTGTGTACATTTTCCAGGGGTCCCTTTGGACCTAATATCTGAGGTGCAACTAGCACAGACTCTGTCTCTCTCTCGCTTGCACACGGCCGCCCTTTGCCGTTGCACTCTCACCAGAGCAGTACATGCTTGCACCGAGTATGTGAGGTCCAAGACATTCACTGGTAAGTGATCGTTGAGTGAGAGAAAAAACTATATGAAAATAATGTGCTTGTTTTTAAGGTTCCGTACCAAACGGGTAAAACCCTATTACTAAGACTCTACGTCTGTCAGTAACGTGGTAGTTAGACAGTTAAAATTGTTTTGTGTGGCCAATTTAACAACAAATAATTAAAAGAACAGAATAAAATAAATATTTGAGGAGGCTCCCATACAATAAACGTGATTTTTGCTCGTATTTTAAACTTGTTTGATAAGTTAGCAAATGGCAAAAAGGTTTTATATCGAAATTTGCAATATGATACTGGCCACTTGCTTTTTCTCTATATTATTGTAAACCGCGCGCGAGACGACATCTTCTGTTTAATCTGAAATATCCACAAATATAGTACGTCGTAGACAGTTATATTAATCAGGATCCAAATATCTATATTCTAGCCTTTCTGACATCATTGAACTGACATAATACTTTTCGTAAAACAATCTATTCTTTAGAACTGCATTAGTTAACCTGTAGGACAACTAACAAACATTTCAGTTGTCAAAAACCGGGGTGCTGTGTTACAAGATGTGCAGATATGGCTATTGTCATCACTTTCTATTACATGCCGTCATTAAAATAATTAGTATCCAGTATAGATAGAATGGTTAAATTTTCAATCGACTCCACAAAAGGATGAGGAACTTGACTGTATTTTTTAAATGTTTGTTACGAAATAACTCCGCTAATTGTGAACCAATTTTGACGATTCTTTTTTTGTTTGGTAGAGCATACTTCCAAGGTGGTCCAAAATATGTACCCAGATAATTTCTACCTCTAAGGGTGAACATTTTTAAGACAATTGAAGTCGGTTTTACTTCTTTTTGAACGCGTTTATTATTAAATAATGTAAAGATTGAATGATGCCTATTTTCCTCGGGAGAAAGTCATTGGGGAACAATATACCATTTTTTTAAATAGCTTGACGTATGTTTTAAAGGTAAACCTCTGGCTGAGCTGTCAACAATCAGATCTACGTTCGGGGACGCTTTGTTGGACATCTACGCGAGTGAGAGTGTGGAGTACTTCACAGCTGGTCTGCTAGATGGATACGTGGAGCCCGACGCTGAAATAGAAATGGCCATGTGCAGGTACGAGCTGTCATTAACAAGCCCGAGCCGCAGGCGAGGGTTTTAATGACACGAGTTTACAATAACCTACACACATGTATATCACACGAAGTTTTTCAATGCAGTTGTGGGAAAAAGTAAAAAAAACAAAAACAAATCGAAGAATTAAATATGTTTATTGAGAAATCATTTTCCGTCGTATAAAATCTTTTTTTTTCTATCTAGGAAAACTCCTTGCTGCTAAACTTTAAATTGACTTATAAATTTAAAACTAAACTGCAACAGGAATGATCGAGTCACGACCGCGTAAGAGAATGACGCCTACGCAAACGATTTACTTTTCGAATTATAATATAGCCTCTGAAAGTACGCCATGTATTGAAAACATATTATTGGCAAGATAGCTATATACTAGCTAGACATTCGCAGAACAGTGCTTCTTAAAGTAATGTGATATGTCATTACATTTCGTATCACGTAACATTACATCGCAACATTACACATCACTCTAAACATCACCCAATGCGCTGTAATGCGACAGCTCTTTTGATATTGTTATATTTATAATAACAAGCTCTCTAAACATCACTGAGATGTGGCTATATAATAAACCTGTACCGTAATAAAGTTATAAAAAGTTTACTTTTCTAGCAGCTTCTTGTAAAAAAGTATATAAATTAAATTATTATGTTTTATAGGAACTACATAGCCAACCACGGTTTGGAGCGACTCTTGAAGTTGCTAGCGATACCTTATCTGGAAATGCCGGTAGAATCGTCGAAACTGCTGAATGATATGAGGCATCTGGTACTGCGCGGTGAGACATTGGACAGCATTAACTTCTTTATTGGTAAGTCGGATGAGTTCATAATCCTACACTAAAAAGTCCAAAACATTACATTAGGAATGAGTCCTACATTGGAAAATCTAAAGTCCTACATTGAAAAGTCCAAAGTGTTACATGAGGAATGAGTCCTACATTTGAAAATTCTAAAGTCCTACATTGGAATGTCCAAAATATTACATTGGAAAGTCCAAAGTCCTACATTAGGAATGAGCCCAACATTGGAAAATCTAAAGTCCTACATTGAAAAGTCCAAAGTATTACATGAGGAATGAGTCCTACATTTGAAAATTCTAAAGTCCTACATTGGAATGTCCAAAATATTACATTGGAAAGTCCAAAGTCCTACATTAGGAATGAGCCCAACATTGGAAAATCTAAAGTCCTACATTGAAAAGTCCAAAGTATTACATGAGGAATGAGTCCTACATTTGAAAATTCTAAAGTCCTACATTGGAATGTCCAAAATATTACATTGGAAAGTCCAAAGTCCTACATTAGGAATGAGCCCTACATTGGAAAATCTAAAGTCCTACATTGAAAAGTCCAAAGTATTACATGAGGAATGAGTCCTACATTTGAAAATTCTAAAGTCCTACATTGGAATGTCCAAAGTATTACATTAGGAATCAGCCCTACATTGGAAAGTCCAAAGTATTACATTAGGAATAAGTCCTATATTAGAAAAGTTTGAAGTCCTACATTGAAATGTCCAAAGTATTACAATAGGAATAAGTCCTATATTAGAACAGTTTAAAGTCCTACATTGAAATGTCCAAAGTATTACATGTCCAATGAGTCCTACATTTGAAAAGTCTAAAGTCTGGCATTAGAAGTTTAATTCCATTATTTCCATCTTCTTTGATACAGTACTTGTAATTGGGTATTTGATTTAAAAAATATTTTTGTCTCATTCGATAGTCCATGTAAAAAGATAAATAGCTCCATCAAATTTTTTTCTATACGACTAATAGTTTTTTATCGCAACCCGACGAACAGTGATTCTATTCGCGCGGTGCTAAAACGCTCAATATAAATCAGGTATGAGTTGTGACGTCACACGTTTGTATTGGAGCGTTAAATGTATGAAGCTTGTTAGATATTTTCATTTATCTCGTAAAATAATGTTTTTATGTATTATATACCCATAAAAAAATGATCGAAATGCAATGAGACAACTAAATCTAATAAGCATTTTACTATTCGAAGAACTATATTTTTCGCAATTTTTGAAATTTTAAATTATTGCCAAATCCCAATAAAAAATTTTTTCGTATGTGTATTTTGTGGTGCTATCTTTTAATGTCCGTTACGGTATAAAATACAATACAACCCCAAACTAATTAGGTGTCAAGTACCCAATTATAGGATTCTTCTGCCCCAAGGTTGCCTGAAAGAGATCGCTCTTAGCGATAAGCCCGCCTTCATTGTACCTTTTATGTTCTGTTCTTTTGTGTGTGTCTGTGTGTAATAAAGTATATTTGATTTGATTGATTTGATAGTCGGGTAACTTTCCAGCTCTGACCGGCATCAGCCACGCTGGCAAAGTAATGAACGATGAGATCAAGCAGATCAGAAATCCACTGTTTCATCCGACCTTCATCATTAAGAAAGTGTTAGCCAATCGGCATCAGGTAATTATAGGTCTAACGCATAACTGAGTGTATTCCTGAGGTATGGGAGCGGTACGCGAGGGTGTGTTTACGGATCGTCAAAATCGAAGCAAATAATTTTGTTAATTTGGGTCTTAAATATATAAATGTCTCTCTCTAAATTAAGCCGATTACCATAAAAATTAATACAAATAACGCATAACTTCAGTCGGGCGTCATGTTACTCCTCCCGCACCGCTCCCATACTTCAGGAACAGACACAGTTTTGCGATAAAATCCGGAATGAGGAAATCCGTAACATAAGTAACTCGACGAGGCAGTGAACGCCGCTACGAAATGTACCGAGGACCTAGTTAAAGTCGCGGGTCGCTGGATTGAAATCATCATCACAGCCGGGAAACGTCCACTGCTGGACATAGGTCTCCTTCATGGTACGCCACATCGACCGGTCCCGAGCCACCTGCATCCAGCGACTCCCTGCTAACCAGGTCATCGGTCCATCTAGTAGGGGGACGGCCTGGTAGACATTTCCCGGTACGTGGTCGTCACTCGAGAACTCCCCACCGGTTATCGGTTCTTCGAGCGATGTGGCCTGCCCATTGCCACTTCAGCTCACTGACTCGTCGAGCTATGTCGGTGACCTTCGTTCGTCTACGGATTTCTTCATTCCGGACCTTATCACGTAGATAAATTCCGAGCATAGCTCGTTCCATTGCTCGCTGAGTGACTTCGAGCTTGTTTATTTGTCCCACAGTAAAGGACCACGTTTCGGTTCCGTATGTCATCACTGGCAACACGCACTGATTAAAGACGTGTCTTTAGACGCTGAGGTACTTTGGACGCGAAGATATGCCGTAACTTCCCGAACGCTGCCCAGCCGAGTTTTCTAATATACATCGAAATCTTATTGTAAACCTTTATTGACATAACAATCTTTTTGTACAGCGCAGTGCGCAAAAGATTTTTTTAAAAAAACTTTTACTATCGAAATTACCTCGAATGAATCGAAACGCGTGTAATTTTGCACGCGTTTGAAAAAAAGAAAGAAAGAAAAGTTTTTTGTTAACGACGACGCAGGGCAAGTATGACTTGGTGGTAAGTTAAAAAACGAGTATAAACACGAATGGACTGTATTCTCTATTTTAAAACGATATTTTACATAAAACGAAATAAAGCTGCACAGCGACACAGAAAAACCAAAAGAAGACAGCGCTTTGACATAACCTTTTAAACAAATTTACAAACTGCCAGCAACATGTTTATTTGGCACAGAAATTACAATAACAGAATACTTAACACACTAAAAAAGACAAAAAAACTTATATTATATACTAGCTTCTGCCCGCGGCTTCGCCTGCGTGGACTTTATTTTTCGCATTAAAAAGTAGCCTATGTCCTTTCTCAGGGTCTAAAGATTGTCTGTGCCAAATTTCATCAAAATCGGTTGAGAGGTTTAAGCGGGAAAGCGTAACAGACAGACAGAGTTACTTTCGCATTTATAATATTAATAAGTAGGGAAGTAGGGATTATATTTGTGGAGAACTCCGCAGTTTCTGACTGATGTGTCTTCGCCACAGAAGGGGAGGATGTGGAGAACTGTCAGCCTCATTATACCTTTTTGATATTTATTGTTTTTGGTTTTTTATGCTGTTTTTGTTTTTTATGTCAGAGTTTCAGTTTTGGAGTAAATGTCTTAATGTAAAGTTGGTTTTCCTTTCGTTAGAGACTTCCACCCAAGATACAGTCCACTGTTCGGTAACAATCTTATATAAAAAAATTGTTTTATAGGAGCGTGACGCGCCGAAGCTGACTCTGTACCTGGCAGAGCACCTTCATCCATCACTGAAGGCCCCCTCCGAGCAGCTGGAGTACTGCGTGCTGCGAGTCAAGTTCGCATGCGAGACCCTCATGAGCCGGCACGGCGTGCAGGTGCTCAGCGCTCATACGTGAGTTGTCTTACTATTACTATATTACATACTAGCTTCCGCCCGCGACTTTGTCCGCGTGTACTTCAGGATGTATTCTACTTGTTCGACAGGCATAGGTGACGTATATCACAAATTATTATACAGCATAAGGTACAAAATAGTGTTTATTCTGTTACGTAGTCTAATAATTGAAAGAAACAAAAGAAATTTCAATATCTGACGTAGTACATTCAAATAGTCTTCACACTAATATTATAAACGCGAAAGTTTGTATATACGAATTACATATTCTATGGTCGGTTGCTAGGCAACGCGTTTTTGTTATGCCCAAATTGCCCATGTAATCCCACTAATATTATAAGTGTGATTTTGTACAATTTACACAATATGTCTTTATAAATTATAGCCTATATGTTATTCTGATGTATAAGCTATATTATTGTAAAGTTTCATTCAAATCCATTCAGTAGTTTTTCCGTGAAAGCGTCACAAACATCCAAACTTTTACACTTATAATATTAGTAGGATAGTACCTAGGCAACTGATCTTTGCTCGGAAATTTATTGTCTTCTTTTTCTTTTGGCTTTAAAAACTTTGTATCTGATATCTGACTTATTCCCGAGCTTGAAAATTAGCGACTATATTTTGCGTTAAATAATGCGAAAGAAAACCGCATCTAGATTGATTTTTTCGCCCCCCAAAACCCCACATACCCCCAAGAGAGACGTTTCCGACATCGCCGGTATATATAAATAAATATACAAGAATTGTTCGATATAGATATTGGATGCTTCAGCTACAGTGCTGCCCCTGGACATAGATTAGATATTAATACTGCATATAGATAGCTATGCTCGGAATTTCTCTACGTGATAAGGTCCGGAATGAGTAAAATCCGTAGACGAACGAAGGTCACCGACATAGCTCGACGAGTCAGTGAGCTGAAGTGGCAATGTGCAGGCCACATCGCTCGAAGAACCGATAACCGGTGGGGAGTAAAGGTTCTCGAGTGGCGACCACGTACCAGGGAGTCCCCCTACTAGATGGACCGACGACCTGGTTAGAGTCGCCGGAAGTCGCTGGATGCAGGTGGCTCGGGACAGGTCGATGTGGCGTACCACGAGGGAGGCCTATGTCCAGCAGTGGACGTTTCCCGGCTGATGATGATGATATATATAGAACAGTCTCCGCAAATCGGAGCTACCTCACCCCGCTGTCAACGAGAGCGACGCGAGGCCGGAACAGAACAAGACGCGCACTCAATAAGACAAGATGTCAGAAAGCTTATCTCGACCCCTTGTTTAGATGTATAGATCAACAGAACACGTTCGCCCCTCACTGAAGTCAGCATCTAAGCACCTGGAATGCAAGCATTCTGATGTTAATTTAATTTCAGAGTGTAATTATTATGTTTCTATTTCAGAGAGTTGAACAGACTTGCGGAGGCTACCACAGAGATATTGGCCATGACAGCTGTTCTAGCGAGGGCTTCCAGGTGAGATTAACTATACAAAATTTCGCATGAGTCGAGCGTGGATTTAATTTACGATAACTCATGAAATATTCATTTAAATTTATAATGTGTACGAGGTAACTAACTAATTTAATTTGATAATGATTAATAGAGTAGAATAGAAATAGTTTATTCGGCATACATACAGTTATTACAGTACAGTTCATACATTTATTTTAAATTTGCTCTGCTGCACTGTAACACCGAAATGCACCTGTCTCAGCATATGCGGCAGCAGTAGCTGCAGCGCTGATTTTCAGACAGGCCCAGAGATATTCAGTAACACTGTTATACTGATTAAATAGAAACTAATTTTTAGTTGATGCATGAGTGATGATGAATGAGATGCAGTTAGATTAACACTGCGCCCCTCTAAATAGCGTTTGCAAATACCACATTATTTGTGATCTTTTTTGGGAACTTTGGAATGGGTATAGCAAGATATCCTTAAAGGTTAGACATATGCCATCGCTGAATTTTTTGTGGCCCTATATAAGATAAACAATCCTACTATACATTGTTTTGTTATATCTCAAACTTACGAAACACAAAAGTCTTTAATCAGTACGTTGTGTTGCCAGTGATGACATACGGAACCGAAACGTGGTCCTTCATTGTGGGCCGAATAAAAAACTCATAATATAACATGTGATAAAATCCGGAATGAGGAAATTCGTAGACGAACTAAGGCCACCGATGTAGCTCGACGAGTCAGTGAGCTGAAGTGGCAATGGGCAGTAAGAGTACTCGAGTGGCGACCACGTACCGGGAAACGTCTACCGGGTGGTCCCTACTAGATGGACCGACGACCTGGTTAAGATCACGGGGAGTCGCTGGGGCAGGTGGCTCAGGACTGGTCGATGTGACGTACCATGAAGGAGGACTGTCCAGCTGTGGACGTTTCCCGGCTGATGATGATGATCTCAAACGAACGGTTTAGGCAGCGTTTTCAATGAACGCTCCTGGACGACTTGATTTTTTCCGACATCTCGAACGAGTACCTTCATATTTCAACCAATTTACACAAATCCTTAACTTATTATACACCGTAATCTTCCTCATTAATCACTCTGTTGATATATGAAAACCGCATGAATATCCGTTCAGTAGTTTTTGAGTTTATCGCGTTCAGACAGACATACGCGGCGAAGGATAAGTTTATAATATGTTATGATGAATTTCTTTAATAACGATTAACAGGGCCTACTGCATCGGCCTTCGCAACGCTGAGTTAGAAATGAAACTAGCTGCATGCTTCGTGGAGAAGACCAAAGACAAAGTGAAGAAGCTAATCCTGGAGATAGACGATGGAGAATTCCTCAACCTGGACCATTTCAAGATCAGCTTTGGACGCAGAGTTCTCGATAGTCAATCTACTGTAGTGGAGAAGCCGACTGCGAGAGTATTTTGGTAGAGAATTGTTATTTAGTTTGAAGAAGAAAACACGTAAAAATCGATGCAAGAATGTATTTTAACAGGATGATTCCATACACAATTTCTTTTATTTACCATATACCATAAAATGGCACACTCTATGTTAAAATGTATAATGTGTACATTTTATCGCTTAATTTGGATTCTTGACGAGAACTTCAAAGGCCAGCCTTGGTTTCAACATTATCCGAAAGAATCCATATGCCGAATGTACTCGACATGGTAAACTCTTCGGATCGCGTCGAAACCCTCGCAATTTTGCGTAATTAATACTATAACACCGTCCATGACACTTTTTGCACTATATCACACCATTATAACACAAAACACACATAACAGTATTATTATTCAATTAACAAAATTGCAATGAACCACCATTTTTCCAGTTCGCGCCAAGAATCCCCTAAAGCTAAATTAATTGTTTGGGATGAGATTACTGTAGCTCATAAAGGGGTTTTCGAATCCCTAAATAGATCTCTACAAGATATAAGGAATAATAATAGTTAAATGGAGGTCGTAACTGTATTGTTATCAGGTCAATAGCAGGTGATTTCCGGCAGACATTACCAGTAGTGCCTAGGGCCTAGGAGAACTCGAGCGGATGAAGTCAAAGCGTCTGTGAAGCGATCTAATTTGTGGCCATCAGTGACTAAACTTATGTCCGTATTAATAAACGCTGCTTAAGCTAGAACTTAAGACAGTCTAACTAGAGATCTGCTTAGCGTTGAGCAGCTGCTGAAGACCTAGGTTTATTAATAAACGCTACTCATCGTTACTAATTTGAGATCATTTCCATCACAGAGCATCTTTTTTTCAAATCAATCTTTTTTTTTGGTAATATTTTTTTCTACCAGGAAAAGGCAAAGGCAAAACACCATACAGACATGACTTTGATAATGATATTATACTCTTTGTTCTGTGAAAATCTCATGAAAACGTCATGAAAATCTCCGCCGTGCGCAGTTGTTTGACAGGCTGCGGTTTGACAAGTCTCAAACGAGACCGAGGTTGAGATTCAGGTCTGAAGTAGTGTTTATTAATTAGTGAGCTGTCTCTACGAGCTGCTCAAACAGCTGCTCTACTTGAGCAGTGTTTATTAATACGAGCCTTAGTCTTACAAAAAATATGAGGGTCAACCTGAAGGGAAATGTTTCTGCTGGACAGTTTTCAGGTCTGTTACTTGAAATAGGAAATGGTGATTACCTAGAAGTGGCTAATCACTGAATTCTCCCTACAGAGTTAGGCACCGTTGTGACCACTGCAGAAGAACTAGTAGCAAAAATCTACCCAGATATTAGCAGCGACCGCGGAAGTGGGGTCAGAGGGGGCCAAATGCCCCCCTAAAATCAATAATAACAGAGTTCACATAAAAACTTTCATCCCCCTTTTCACCCCTTTAAGGAGTTAAATATCCAAAATTTTTGTAACACGTACCTCGTTATTTTTGACCGAAAACTGCGTACAAATTTTCATGAATTTATCTTCAAAACCGACGGACTTTCATACAAACTTACATCCCTTATTTTACCCTTTTAGGGGTGGAATTTCGAAAAATCCTTTCTTAGTGGGTGTCTACACTTAACAAAGAACACACCCTCCAAATTTCATGTCTATAGGACCAGTGGATTAGGCTCTGCGTTGATATATCAGTCAGTCAGGACTTTGAATTTTATATATGTAATAGAAGATGGTAAACGACATTTTGTATGAAAGCTTACTTGCGGTTATTGCTATTGTTATTTAAGTTTATTTAAATAAAACTATATGGTTAAATATTTATTTATTTTATTTTCAATTCTGTGATTAATATGCTAGTGTCTAAAAACAGTGAGTGAAGCCAAAAGAAAAAGCAGTGCAAGATGAGAGACAATTTGTAATCTTTTTCTATTTGTGATTATCAACTTCAATTACTTTATTTACTTCTTCAAAAATTATCCCACGATAATTATCGATCGGGATAAAAAATAGCCTATGTCCTTTTCCTTTAAATAACCATATACAAGTAGGGGACCGACGACCTGGTTAGAGTCGCAGGCAGTCGCTGGATGCAGGTGGCTCGGGACCGGTCGATGTGGCGTACCATGAGGGAGGCCTATGTCCAGCAGTGGACGTATCCCGGCTGATGATGATGAACCTATGGATTAAACCCAGTTTTAGGATAAACACTTATATAAGAAACCTTATCGCCAACAGCCTTAAAACTATCTCCAATGGTAACCGTCTTCTCTTTCCCCTTCTTGGCCCTCTTCCTTAACTTGGCAACTCCTTTCTCGATCTTCTCCAACTTCTTGGGCTCTTGGAACGCTGGTTTCTCCACCGCAGCATCCATTGATTGAATTTTATTCTTCTCCTTGCGTTTGTAGTAGAACACTTCCCAGGCTAAAGTTATCATTGCCAAGCCCAATCCAAATAGAGTTGCAATGAATACACCTCCTGCAATCAATATATAATATAAAAGAAAGCGTATCATGTGCGTGCTGCTAAAACTCAGAAACCAGTCCCGGTACGATCAAGGGAGTTATATAGTGTGGTAGCCCTCTATCTCCCGCCCATGAAGGAGAATCACGTTTTTATTTGAAGGGCGTGCTTTTGAAAACAAGGGATGGAATTTTCGCTCCCTAAAAATTTCTAGAACAGTCCTGAATATTCGAGAATATTCTAGAACCTTCTGGAACTTTTATTCCAACTAACACACAATCTGATATCAACTCCCTGATCGAAGTAGGGCAATGAATAATATTTGTTTTAAATCTGGCCTGCACTTGTACACTATCTAAAAAATATTTCATCCCCACGTTACGTGTATGGAAGCTACCCTTAAAAATTTCACGATATTATTCTATCACTTTGTCGGCGTGATCAATATGTATACCCGTACCAAATTACAGCTTTCTAGTAGTAAGAGTCTCTGAGCTGAACCCCGGACAGACAGACGAACAGAGCGAAACTATAATGGTTCCTTGTTTGACTATGGAACCCTAAATCGAAGAATACAGATAAAAATACTAGAATTACATTTTTGATTGTATTTTGTTTGTACGGAATCATTGTTTTTTGTACTAAGTGACAGCGTCAAATGTCATTTTATTGACGCCATCTTTGTTTCTTAAGTCTTGCCTGTATCGTGCGTTTTTAAGGTATGATTTTACCTAAGCTTTCCAAGGTGATGCCTTCGGACTCGTCAGCGCCTGGGCAAGACTGTTTCAGCGTCTCGTTCCAATATCTACAACATATTCATCATCATCAACAGCCTATACATGTCCCCACTGTAGCTCAGTCCTACTCTCCTACAGAGAGTGTATGGGACATAGTACACCACGCGGGACCAGTGCGCATTGGTAGACTTCACACACACCTTTGAATTTCTTCTCAGGAGTGCGCAGGTTTCCTTACGATGTTTTCCTTCACCGAAAAGCCAATGGTAATGATTTTTATCATCCGTGCATAAATTACAAACAACAAATTGGCACTCATTGGTACGAGACAGGATCGAACCCAGACCTCGATTGTTCAAGGACTGACGCTCTACACAACTGAGCTACCAATTAAAACAATCATATTCATAGGCTGCGCAAATCCACTTCGCATTTGGATCCGCATTTGAACCGACTACCTGCCCCGGGTTGGATTCCCCGTGGGGACATAGTCAAGCATCACTTTGTGAGACTGTCCCCAGTTTGTTTAGGACATTGCCGGCTGAATCACCTGATTGTCTGAACAGTGATATGATTCCGTGCTTCGTTAGTCACGTTAATCCGTTGTTACCGGTTACTATCTACGACAGGTAAAGCCAAGGAATAGAATAGAATAGAAATAGTTTATTCGGCATACAGGTTACAGTACAGTTCATACTGTCACGGAGCTCGAAAAGTCTAGAGATAAAGAAAAGAGAGGGGTGTATACATCTATCCCCTTCGTGTCGGATATTGACAAATGACGAGCGTAGAAAGCTCTTGAATATAGGCGCGAGCCGAGCGTCGAGGACAGTTCAGTTCAGTTTCAGTTGAGTTCACAGCGAAGAAAAGTGAAGAAACGAAAACTGGAAGAAATTGTAAAGTGAAAGTACAATCGAGGAGGAAAAGTGTTAGTGTACTAGTGTGTCACGTGGTGTCTGTCAGTATCGACAGATCGGCGTCAGTAGTGTCCAAGAACTCTGTACGAGGAATCCAGGGACGGACTTCGGGGGACCTCGGGAAGAAGTACGCCGCCTCTATGCAGGTGTCGTAAGGTCTGTTGCGCTCTATGGCGCGCCCGTTTGGTCGGACAGGCTTACGAGCGCCCGGCGCCGTATGGTGCTAAACGCCGTACAGCGTCAGATCTCAATCCGGATCGCACGAGGATACCGGACGATCTCGTACGAGGCGGCTACTGTCCTAGCGAGATTCCCGCCCCTGGACATTCTGGCGGTCATGGATACGCAGGTCTATGACCGGATTCGTATCCTACGCGAGGAGGGTGGGGTGGCCCCGAGGGAGGTGGAAGTGCTAAGAAGGAGAGCGCGGCGACGTGCTCTGGAGCAGTGGCACGAGCGACTCACAGAACCACGAAATGTGCGCCAGCGAGTCGTCAGCGCAATCCTGCCAAGCTTCCAGGCTTGGTTGGAAAGGGAGGGGCGTGTTACTTACAGGCTCACTCAGGTGCTCACCGGACATGGCTGCTTCGGTGAGTACCTTAACAGGATTGGGAGGGAACCCACACCACAGTGCCATCATTGCGGGGATAGCCGGGATTCTGCGCAGCACACGCTCTAAGACTGCCCAGCGTGGCAGGATGAGCGGCAGATCCTGGTAAATGAAGTGGGGGGAGATCTCTCTCTGGCTACCGTAATATCGGTGATGCTGGAGAGGGAATCTGCATGGGGAGCAATGGTCTCCTTCTGTGAGACAGTAATGTTGCAGAAGGAGACCGCAGAGCGGGAGCGGGAAAGGGCCGACCCCGCTCGGAGGAGGAGGCGAAGGGGCAACGGAAACGTTCGCCCTGCAGTCCTACCACCATAGCCCCGGTTGTACAGGGCTGGGGACCGAAGACAGACAGAGTTGGGGCTCTGGATGTCTTTCCTCGATCCCGAGAGGGCGGCGGAAACGGTGTGGCCCCGTTTCCGTTGCGAATAGATTTTTAAGGGCTGGCACATCAACCCAGGAAGTGCGATATGCATAGCGCTAGGGGAGCACTGGAGACGTTCCATTGGAGGACCCAGAGCTCTCCGACATGCGCAGCGGATGGCCACTGGAGGGGTTTAGTAGGTAGAAATCCTACATAACCCGGCTCCTCCCATAAAGAGCCGGGTATCTTTGGAAGATTCCCCTCCGTAAAAAAAAAAAAAAAAAGGGACGGACTCAGTGCAGACAACTCGGAACTAGTGAGACAGGGACGTACTCTGTTTGGGGGGACCCGTGATTTTGAAGATTGGTTTGTGAACTTGTGTTACCAATAAATTCCGGAACTTTGGACTTTCTTTCTCTTCAATCTACGAACCCTGCAAGCTCGTAACAATACATTTATTTTAAATTTGCTCTGCTGCACTGCAACGCCGAAATTGACCTGTCTCAGCATATGCGGCAGCAGTAGCTGCAGCGTTGATTTTCAGACAGGCCCAAAGATATTCATTAACACAGTTATACTGATTAAATAAAACCTAATTTTTAGTTGATGCATGAGTGATGATGAATGAGATGCAGTTAGATAAATTGTATATATTTATTAATATTAATGTAAGTATATGCAATGTAAGTAAATATAATGTGAGTAAATATAATGTAAGTAAAAGATTAATGTATTGTTTGTAAATGTGTTAGAGGTTGGTATTTATGCTAGAGGTAGGGATATAGAAGTGTGTATGATAATGCCGGCATGGCTCGGCATGCCGAGATCAAGTGCAAATTGCTTATATATAAGAATATCGTATGAACAGACTTGTTTGCCAGCTGCTCCAGGAATCGTTCCTTCTGCAACTCAAGCAGGGCCTTGGATAGATCCTCCTGCAGCCTGGAGCCCTGCTGCACCGCTATGGCGTACGGCTGCTCAGCGAACACGTCCCCAACCTCCGTCAGGTTGCAGTTCTTCGTCACCTCGTACCTGACACACCACCATCCTTAATTCTGACACAGATCGAATAATAAAAGCAGCCAAGTGCGTGAAGGACTCGCGCACTGAGGGCTCTTTACAGAACATGGATAATTTAAAAAAAATATAATGGCTTTAACCAGTGGTTATCTAGCCAATGACGAGTAAAATTAGGTGAACAAATTTTGAGGTTATAAACTATGCCGAAGCCATTTCTTCAGCTTTCTCAATAAAATGTATAATGTGTACATTTTATCGCTTGTTTTGGATTCTTGACGAGAATTTCAAAGGCCAGCAGGCTTGGTTTCAACATTATTCGAAAGAATCCATATGCCGAATGTACTCGACATGGTAAACTCTTCCGATCGCGTCGAAACCCTCGCAATTTTGCGTAATTGATACTATAACACCGTCCGTGACACTTTTTGCACTATATCACACCATTATAACACAAAACACACACATAACAGTATTATTATTCAATTAACAAAATTGCAATTAACCACCATTTATCAAGTTCGCGCCAAGAATCTATGGATAATTAACATACTCAAAAGCATAAATAATATGCACCGAACAATACTCTAACAAATCACCTAAATGCCAAACATTTTAGGTTTCGTCTTGCTGGCGTTTAGATGGCCCCACTAGTACTATAAATCGCGCAACTGACCCAAGCAAAACAAAATTAACTTTGCAGTTAAATTCCATACCCTACATATGGTTTTCAACTGCAAAGTTATGTTTGCAATCATAAAAACACGCTACTAGGGGCGCCCCCTTTTGTTTTAAATTTATTTTCATTTTTATTGTAAGTCCAACTCGCTGTTAAACGTTTTTAGGGTTTCGTACCTAAAGTGTAACCAACAAAACCTAAGACTCCGCTGTCCGTCTGTCTGTCAGTGGGCTGTGTCTACCAAACCCGCTTACCAAATTTGATTCTAAAAAAGTTTGAAGGCGCTAGCAAAAGTCAGATAATACATATTTTGCATGATGAAAAAGAAATGCCAGTTTAGACAAGGCTGTATGGTCCTAGATCTTTGACTACCAGTCATATATTATTATATCCTCTTTATGGCGAATTTAAACATATTGTCAGTGATTGCAATCTCTTTAGTTAGGTCTGTTTTCAATATATAGTTATCTGTGCACTTGGTTTTCACTTAAATATGGCGTTGTGTAAGGAATTTTCTGAAACTTTAAAAAATCATATCGTTAAAACGGCGCATTTCCGCAATCTGAGATTTTACACAGTTGTTTGTTATAAGCAGTTCTATAAGTAAAAAAAGTTTGAAGGCGCTAGTTTTAGTCACCTAAAGTGCAGACGAGCCGTCCTTCCAAATGATTAAATACACTTTTTGTGATGTGTGGACTGCCATGATGTTTCATGACAGATTAATTTCTACCTCTTCCACGCCATCACCTTTGAGAACTCAACTGACAATCGTCTCTGAAAACTTCCTATTATTCATATTTTTTCTTGTTAAAAAAACTAAACTGAACACTATTCTTACTTGATTTCTGCTGAGTCATGTATGAAGGCGAAGTCAGCGTCCGTGTGGTCGTTCACCTGCTGGAAGCCGGTCTTGGCATCTGCTACTGGACCTGCAAAGTTCTGGTACTAAGTCACCTTGCCGTCACCACATGAGCAACTACCACCAAGATTTTAAGGTACTGCAGCTCAGTCCTACTCTCCTACAGAGAGTGTATGGGACATAGTACACCACGCGGGACCAGTGCGCATTGGTAGACTTCACACACACTTGTAGACTTGACATCAAACAAGTTATTTTCTTTTCATCTTTAATAATTATTTTTGGGTAGAACTTTATGTCCCCTACAAGCCGCCCTTTTCGATTTTATGTGACATCATATAGCCTACAATTCGCGGACAATCACGACGCTTTCAATGGTATCTTCATCAACAGCCTACATATGTCCCCACTGCAGGTCTCAGTCCTACTCTCCTGCAGAGAGTGTATGGGACATAGTACACCACGCGGGCCCAGTGCGGATTGATAGACTTCACACACACCTGTGAATTTCTTCTCAGGAGTGTGCAGGTTTCCTCACGATGTTTTCCTTCACCGAAAAGGCAAGGTAATGATTTTTATCATTCATACATAAATTCCAAACAAATTGTAACTCATTTGTACGAGCCAGCATCGAACCCAGACCTCGATTGTTCAAGGATGGACGCTCTACACAACTGAGCTCAATAATCAATAAACACACACCGGAAGCGTTGATGGCGAGCAGTATGTGTCCATATTGCTCCCTGATGGGATAATCCCAAACTCTGTACTGTGACTGGTCTGAAGTAGCGTTCAACGTAATCTCCTTCCAAACCCTGAGGACAAAATGGACGATATAGCTCTGTATTAAGTCCAGTTCCGTACTGGATATGAATAATTAACAAACTGAAAATCATAAATAATGTTGCGAGCTTCAAGGTTCGAGGGATTGAAGAAAACAAGTGTGTAAAGTTCTGGAGTTTATTGGTAGCACTGAGTCTGTCCTTGGATTCTGCGTACAGAGTTCTTTGAAACCACTGACGCCGGTCTGTCGCTACTGACACCACGTGGCACACTAGTACACTAACACTTTTACACTTCACTGTACTTTCGCTTTACTTTGTCTCCCAGTTTCCTTTTCTTCGCTTTAGATTGCTGTTTGCTTAGAACTGCCGTCGAGGCCCGGTCTACGTCATATATACTTTTTTTGACGTATCCATAACCTTCCCCGCGACCGACCTTTCATTGTTTGCTTCGGGAGTATTCTACGTATGCCTCGGGTAATAATTACCGGGCCTGTAATTTCGCTACTCAACACGAAGAGGATAGGTAGATTGTCCTCTCTTTTCACACTCGTCAGTCCTTATGTGATATTCGAGAACCTTCCGTGCTATTCCTTTGTTGCCACTCGACACGAACCAGACAGGAGATCCGCCTGTCTCCTTTCTTTCTAGACTATTCAAGAAGCTCCGTGACAATAATATAGGTATGCACCCAACAATTATCTACCGAAAATGTAAGTCTGATTGAAAAACCAACTTAACTTTGCAGCTAAATTACATGCCCGATGTATGGCTTTCAACTGCAAAGTTAAGTTTTTTTTTAAAAGGCTATTTTTACTGAGTTATAATTACAAAATCCAGATTTTCAGATTTATTCCTATACTTCTGCTATTAGATCTTGCTTCTTGCCAAATTTCATGACTCTAGCTCAAAGGGAAGTACCCTATAGGTTTTGATTCCTTGCATTCTCTGTCCATTGTCTAAAAATGCGTCTTAAACAGCCAATAAACACCCATATTTTTATTGGGTTGACCTAGGTGCCAGAGGTTAAATTTTTTCACAGATCTAAGGAACTGCAGACTTGAGTCATCATTAACAGCCTATAACCCCATAGCAGGAGCTCAGGCCTACTCTCTTACAGAGAGTGTATGGGACATAATCCACCACGCGGGCCCAGTGCGGATCGTCTGACTTCACATGCCTGTTCAAGACATGCAGGTTTCCTCACGATGTTTTCCTTCACCTATTAAGCAATCGAATAATGTACTTGAATCGTAAAACAACTCATAGGTACACGGCTGGATTCGAACCTCAAATTGAGAGTCCGTGACAGATATGCGTTCTTGAGAAAATGATAACTGTAGTCTGACTGAATGAACTAAAATAATGACAATAAACCTGTAGAGCGTGTCCTCTGCGAACTTCATGTTCATGAAGTACTGGTGTATCGTGGACCCTTCCACCACCGTGTAGTTGATCCGAGACTGTCTCGCCAGCTGCTCCAGAGACGAGACTGGAGTCTGCACAGAAATGATGAGTCTGTTCACAAGATAACCCTAGCACAGAATACTTGACCCCTTTGTGGCCTGGACTGGTCTCTAATGCGTTTGTTTTAAAATATTGGTTGTTCATAGCAGGAAGGGGGCTCCAGACTACTCTCCTACAGAGTGTATCGGACATAGTACACCACGCGGGACTAGTGACGATTGGTAGACTTCACACACACCTTTGAATTTCTTCTCAGGAGTGTGCAGGTTTCCTCACGATGTTTTCCTTCACCGAAAAGACAATGGCAATGATTTTTATCATTCGTACATAAATTCCAAATAACAAATTGTAACTCATTGGTACGAGCCAGGATCGAACCCTAAACTCGATTGTTCAAAGACTGACGTTCTATCCAACTGAGCTACCACGGCTTTTTTCAAACGTAATCATTGATAGCATAATATTCCAGCTACTCTCCGAAAGCTTTCAAATATCGTTAGTCACCTGCATCCTCTCGACGGTGAGGAAGGCGGCCAGGTTGGCGGTGAAGGTGGCCAGCATGAGCACCACGAAGAGCCAGTAGGCCGCTACCAGGGTGCGACCCGACAGCGCCTTGGGTGCTTCGCCCCCGCCCTGGGGCGTGAACGACGTCAGCGCGAACCAGAAACTCTCCTTCAAGGTAAATTCTCTGAACAAATAACAAGATTTACATAGATATTATATCCAAAAAAGGGCATTCCAAACAGCCGTGTGGTAACTTAGAATGAAACCACTCCATCTCCTCCCTTGGGAGTAGTAAGAGGCTTAGGGAAAACCTTACCGGGGGGAGGCGCAGCAGCCTCCTTCTGACCCTCAGAACTCTGACACTAGAGTGTGTGAGGTCAGTCATCCTTCATCATCTTTCAACCTGCACAAAATAGAGAGATAGAGAGACTTACCTACAAGGATAGGGGTATGCCTCAGGGTTGTTTCTAGCCGAGTAAGGTGAATACTTGTCCAGCAGCCATATCATGAACCCGGTGAGTACCAGGGCGGCCACGATGCTCAGCCAGACCTCGGTGCGGAGTACCGTCATGAACTTGAAGAGAGAAGTCTTGCGGGTTGCTTTCCGGATCGCTGAACAATATAACCTATATTATTGTAGCGCTTGGAAAGCAGCACGACCGTGGGCAGAGGGCTGAGGGAGACACTTTTTTTATTATTTGGTAGATACACTAGCATCTCTTCGAGCTGATGCGTGTATATCATTGCACTTGTTTTATTGTTTCTAAATGTTTGTCTAGTCTGTTTAAAACAATTCACTGAAGTATCACTTATTACGCATTCAGGGAGAGCGTTCCAAGAATGCACTACACGGTTAGTCAAGAAGTGTTTCCTAGGGTTGCTCCTACATAGAGGCTTGGTGAGCTTCATTGAGTGCCCTCTCAATCGACTGTTCTGGCTCATAGTGAACAAGGTTCTGATGTTGCTCACATTGTAGTGTCCATTGAGTATAAGTTTCAATGATTTCACCTCATTTTCTTCGCTGTAGCCATTTATCCACAGAGGCGGTTAAAAAACCACTCGATCTCAACGCCAATAAGAAATTAATACTGGAGGTGTTTGATCAATTTCACCGAAGTCAAAATTTACACTGGGTAAATCTTACGCTAATTCAAAAGTATCTCACTGCCTGCCAAGTGAGCCAAAAATTGAATTTCTTGTGTGTCATGGATGGTCTGAATAAATTTGTCAAAAAAAGATATCCTACCGATAAGTATTCCAGTCTGTTCAAAGTAAGGCGCAACAAAATCAATCACTTCCTCTCTCTCCGCCGTCATAGTTAAAGCTGCGACAGCGATATCTGTCTCGCCTCTCATCAAGTCCCCTACCACTCCATCCCAGGTGCCATTCGGGAGTTTCCGGCCAAAGGTTCCTGATCTAGGGGTCACTATTTCATAGTCGAATTCCATGGTCTGAAAATGTAATAGGTTTGTAAAATTTAGAAAAGCTGAAGGAAGCCATTCGATCCTGGGTAGCACATCATTACCATTGGCTTTTCGGTGTAGGAAAACATCGAGAGGAAACCTGCACACTCCTGAGAGGAAATTCAAAGGTGTGTGTGAAGTCTACCAATGCGCACTGGGCCCGCGTGGACTATGTCCCATACACTCTCTGCAGGAGAGTAGGACTGAGCCCCTGCAGTGGGGACATATATAGGCTGTTGATGATGATGATGCGAAGATCTATGTCGAAAGCACACCCCGTGTGTGTACGTCGGAGAATATTACCTCAGCCAGTTTCGCTATGAGGTCCACGCAGTATCCCTCGTATTCCGGCTGCCCATCTTCATTCACTACATGTTCTCCAGAGTCAGGGTCTAGTTTGGGAAGGGTCCAAGGTACTGCCTGAAAGAAAAATATGCGTTTCTAGACAAATAGGGTAGTTGAGACCATAAGGCAGTAGCTACATGAGACATGTCAGAGGACTATGGCGGATCAACTCTGACACTAGGGTGTGTGAGGTCGGTCATAGGCCTTACAACCTACACGATCAGAACAAGAAGAGAAACTCAGGTTTACTTCATCCTTGGGTATGATTCTCGTCTTCTCCGCTCTAATCAAGCCTTGAATTTTACTTTTCAGTATCATACACAACACACACAGACACACAAAATACAAGAAGATCAGGTGAAATGAAGGCCAAGTGCAAACCCATCATATACAAAATATAAAATAAAACTATTTTAAAACACTAACGGTCACGGTCCCAACTCTAAAGAACATCCTCAACGGTTCCAAGGTCACGTCTGGGAGAAGCTTGAACTCCTCATCAGCAGACCAGCTCGCGGCCGTCTCCAGACCTTCGTTAGGCTTGTATGTCGAGAGAACGAACCGGGAACGCAGGAATAATGCAGACCTGTACAGAAAATTACCATCATTTGCAGATTGATCCTACAAGCCTCTCGCTCTTTATCATCAGCCAGGAAACGTCCACTGCTGGACATACTCCTCCTCTATGGTATGACAAATTGACAGGCCCCGAGACACTTGCTTACATCGACTGCCCACATGCTTCCGGGTCCGTGGTTGCAACTCGAGAACTCTACTCTTACTCCCCATCGGCTATCCGACCTTCTAGCGATGTGGCCTGCACATTGCCACTTCAGCTCACTGGCTCGTCGGTGACTTGAAATAGGAGAGCTGTACAAATGCAGTAATGAGTATCATTAACATAAAACTTAACAGTGAATCACAATATTCATCGTTACATTACTACAACTATTGTTGATTGTTCAAAGCGCCATCTATGGACCATTAGCTGCATAGTTCTCGATCGGCGACCACGTCTCAAACATCTACCAGGCCGTCCCCCTACTAGGTGGATCGACGACCTGGTTAAGGTCGCGGGGTGCCGCTGGAAGTTGCTCGGGACCGGTCAATTTGGTGTACCATGAAGGAGGCCTATGTCCAGCAGTGGAAGTTTCCTGAATGATGATGATGGTAAAATAAATTCAGTAAGAAACTGTTGTCCATCCAAGGTGAAACTGAAATCCATCTCACCTCTCGCCATCCCAATAAAACACAGTATCATTCGTCGCAGCCGCGTCTTCTGCAAACTGTCTATAGAGCCGCTCACTTGTGCTATTTACGTTAGCGTCACCGGACAGATTGTCGCAGTCTAAAGTGGCAGTCGTGGCTGGGATCTCTCGCTCTAACTTAGAGTACGTTTCTGTTAGGTATTGGAGCAAGGAGTTGAGGATGTATTGTGATCTCTGAAAGAAGGAAAACTTGTTTTAAGTAACATGACAAGTAAAACAAAGTCAACCGCCGCGTCTGTCTGAACGCGATAAACTCAAAAACTACTGAACGGATTTTTATGCAGTTTTCATATATCAACAGAGTGATTAATAAGGAAGGTTTTGGTGTATAATAAATTACGGTTTTGTGTATATTGGTTGAAATATGACGATAATTGTTGAAGATGTCAGAAAAATGGACCTGCTTGCGATCGAGTAGCGCGCGTAATGTCATAAGTGATGCGCGATGTTTGAATTGTTCTAGTGATGTATAATGCAACATTACGCGATCGAGTAATATCACGCGTAATGCATCACTTACACATGTCTACAAGGCAATACAAAGTTCTTAGTCATTTTCAGACTAGTCATGGAGCACCAGTCAATTTACGTACCCTCACATCACCAGGACAGCTGCACTCCTCGCGCCGGCCAGCACCAGGCATGATCCTGCAACACTCGCCTGCGTCTACATGCAGCAGCATGGTGCCTAGGACCAGTTCAGATAAGTCCAGACTTGGTACGGAGTAGTCAGTCAGCACCAGGTTCCAGCGGAACTCCCGGCGGACCAGCTTCTCTTTAACAGCCTGATTTTTGAAAATACAATGAAAGATATCGCACCTTAATATATAAGAGTCATCATAAACAGTCTATTAATGACCCCACTGCAGGGTCTCAGGCCTAGGTGGAAGTGGGTGGTTGTGGCTGGCAAAAATGTGAGAAATATATATCTGTCCTTGTCTAACTTCAGTGAAGAAATTCACATGAGAACTTCTGGAAAGTTCTGGAAATTTCTGTAATCATCTAGAAAGATTACATTTACTTAACGTAGCCTACCTAGACGGGGCGGACCGCTAGTCTTGTATAGAAAAATTGGTTGCCTGTAAAGTCGGTATACGGGCGAAAGTTTTACGTGACAACGACTTTGAGTGGTAAAATAATTTTAATGTGAATATTCATTCGTATAGTAGGAAGTTATGTCTGTCTCTCTCGCTCTTAGGCGGGCTAACCATGCCCGAGTGGAAGGGACGCGTGCCTCTCACTCGCTCTCATTGTGAGCGCATAACGTGAGCGGAGCGTAACGCAGTTTCTTGAAGTGTCACCCGGCAAACCAATTTATAAGACGTTGTCACGTCAAAATGAAAATTGTGATTCGCGACGAAGTTGTAGGTCTCATTTCGCAACATTAGAATCTGATGTCCTATTTGGAGATAATTACTGTACAAAGCCAGCTGACCTATTTTAGAAGATTTGGTAAAAGAAATGGAGTATGAAGTAAGAAGTATCGAGCGAAATAATCTAAAGTAGTTGTCCACACACCCGCCTATAGGTGTCCATGACGAAGCCACTCTCTCCAACAAGGACGTAGAAGCTGGGCTCCGGACGCATCGTCTTCAGTGCCCTGGCGGAGTCCCTGGTCAGCCCAGCACTCACCCACACGCGGACGTTAGAAGAGCCCATCAGCTCGTACAGGGTTTTGTCTACATCTTAAAACGGAACCACATAATTAATATGGGACTGACGAGATTTTGTAGCGCATCAAGATGTTTGGGGAAGCGCGCGTGCCTGGCTTCCAGGCCATCATCAGAGACAGCCGCTTCACTGATGCATCGCGTCGCAGGCAGCACCAACGGCCTCCTGAAAGCCACAGCAGCCAGACAAGATTGTCCCTTTAAGAGACCCTGGACAGAGTTGCACATATCCTCTGCAGCCTCTGTAATAAAGTAACTTCTGACATGTTTTTAAGAGATTGTGATTTGAATTGTACTAACATAGTTTTAAAGTTTTTACTAACAAATACTGGAACTTTGTATTCTGCCGAAATAAATAAATAATAATAATAATATACTACGTCAGACGAACAGCAGGGCTCCACCAGTACGTAGTTGACATCCTAATCTCGCACTAAGCGCTTTCATGCGTACAGCAAGGGAGTGGAACGCCCTGCCGGCGTCTGTATTCCCTGAAAACTTGTGTGTCTTCTAGTCGAGGGTGAACGGGCTCCTTCTAGACCAACGCGCATCGTAGGCCACATCGTCGCTTACCATCAGGTGAGATCGTGGACAAGCGTTGATCTATATGTTATAAAATACGGGTTCACTTCCCCCCACCGATTCACGTTAGCAGCAGCACACACTAGTGAATCGCCCCGTTGGGAATCTACGGTTTAGATAGTGTCGCCTTTGAAATATGCCGCACGGCACACACCGCCTCTAGTCAAGGGAGTTTAAATTCGAACTCAAAACGATGCCGCTAAAGTTTAGTCATAGTAATGTTGTGTGCAGGGGAAGGGAATGCATGATGATTGGGCCGTTCAATCACTAGCCGTGCTGTGATTGGTCGGGACTAAACTCTATAAGACAACTTGGTATGACGTGGTCTGTTCCTACCAGCTTCGCTCTCCAGGATGATAGCGGCATCAGTAGCATTCCTGCTGTCTAGGTAGTCATCCAGAGCTCGTATCAGCTGCTGGGAGCCTAGTGCGGTCCGGACGAGAGGCACACCAGTGGTCTCCGAGAGCTGCTCAGCGGAGTCCCACGGCGTCCACGACAAGTCAATGATCATCGAGACCCCTTTGGAAACTGAGGAGCATACTGAAAGAAAATTGTAACATACCTTGAAGTTTGCCTTTCAATACGCTCCTTTTTGGGTGATTCTTGGCGCGAACTTGTAAAATGGTGGTTCATTGTAATCTTGCTAATTCGTTAATAATACTATTATATGTGTTTTGTGTTATAATGGTGTGATATAGTGCAAAAAGTGTAACAGACGGTGTTATAGTATCAATTACGCAAAATTGCGAGGGTTTCGACGCGATCGAAAGGGTTTACCATATCGAGTACATTCGGCATATGGATTCTTTCGAATAATGTTGAAACCAAGGCTGGCCTTTGAAGTTCTCGTCAAGAATCCAAAACAAGCGATAAAATGTACACATTATACATTTTATTGAGAAAGCTGAAGAAATGGCTTCGTCATAGTTTATAACCTCAAAATTTGTTCACCTAATTTTACTCGTCATACGGCTAGATAACCACTGGTTAAAGCCATTATTTTATATATAAAAATAATAATAATTCTTTGAGAAAGATTTAATTAGAAACAGTCTTATGTTTTACAGAATAGACTTTATTTCTGTCTGTCACAGTTCTGGCAGTCATCAAATCAAATCAAAACTTTATTTATCAGAATTAAAAATTCCATAATGTGTTACTAAATTTCTAGCCTAAGTTAGTAAGTACATATTAAATAAAAATTATCAAAGCATTAAAAGAAATGTCAAATACAATATGTCATCGCTTCTTATGTAACCTCCTTGCTTGGTGATACTCACATTTCCTGTAGCTTTCGTCTTCATGCTCTCTGTCCAGCTGTACCACAGCATCACTGATTCTAACGTCAGTGTTTATATCATCGGCATACTTCATTGCTCTGCCGATTTGTTGAGAGAATTCCGGTTCCTGCATCTCCGTTATAAACACTACAAAATATACGATTTTGTTTGGTAGAGAACACTTTAGAGATGGTCCCATATAAATATTATCAAAATTGTTTGAGCGCTTTTTGAGAAACTCAACAAAAACAAAATATCATCATCATCAGCCAGGAAACGTCCACCGGTCCCGAGTCACCTGCATCCGACCTTAACCAGATCGTTGGTCCATCTAGTATGGGGACTCCCTGGTACGTGGTCGCCGCTCGAGAACCTTTACTCCCCACCGGTTATCGGTTCTGAGCGATGTGGCCTGTCCATTGCCGCTTCAGCTCACTGACTCATCGAGCTATATCGGTGACCTTCGTTCGTCTACATATTTCCTCATTCCGGATTTTATCACGTAGAGAAATTCCGAGCATAGCTCGTTCGTTTGCTCGCTGAGTGACTTTGAGCTTGTTTATTCGTCCCACAGTAAAGGACCACGTTTCGGTTCCGTATGTCATCACTGGCAACACGCACTGATTAAAGACTTTTGTCTTTAGACGCTGAGGTACTTTGGACGAGAAGATATGCCGTAACTTCCCATACGCAAGCAAAATATACGAGTATACCCAGATAATTCTAGCTCTAAGGGCGAACATTTTAGGAAATGAATGTTGTAGACTTTTAGGGCAGTTGAAGTCGGTTTCTAGTTCTTTTCGTTACTTCTAATCAACAGAGGCACAAAGAACATTAACCAATCATTATGAAATTTAGCACGCAACGTGCGTGTATACTATATGTATAAAGACATCGGCCATTATATATCCCCGATTCCGTTGGGGTACTTTTTGAAAATCCCCGCAGACCAACACCAAAACCAAACAAGATCTAAATATGTCCATCCTGCTTTCGCACACGTAATCTGCTGAATGATAAAACAAGACCGCAACGTTTTATCAGTACTAGTTCAAGTTTTTATTTTTTAATATACGACTAATGACTTCCAATCTATTTGTAATTTATTTACGATTAAAAATCATTACCATTGGCTTTTAGGTGAAGGAAAACATCGTGAGGAAACCTGCACACTCCTGAGAAGAAATTCAAAGGTGCGTGTGAAGTCTACCAATGCGCACTGGTCCCGCGTGGTATACTATGTCCCATACACTCTCTGTAGGAGTAGAACTGAGCGCCTGCAGTGGAGACATGTATAGGCTGTTGATGATGATGACTATACTACAGACGTCTGTTTAAAAAAATTCAACTAGGGACTAATAACCAAACGAGAAAAAAAGAAGAAATTCAGGTAAATGACGCTTTAGGTCTTATTATTCGATGGATTAAGTACTAAAATTACTTACCAAATCTCAAACTTAATTCGGAGACTACGCATCCTAAATTAATAAGAAAAATCAGCAGATATAGCCCGTACAAATCCATCTTTGGATCAATATTGATTGCAAGATCGACAATTGCGGACTTTATTTAATAGTATAGCAGAAATATACTCTTGTAGAATATACGGAATAAATAAAGTTAAAAATACATAAAATAAAATGCGTATTTTTTCAAACATAACTTCTAGGCAGACGCCATTGAACCGTTGCTTTTTATCAATTAAAAGTCAATAATTACAATCTTTTTGGTATTTAAATATTTTTTAAAGCATTTTTGCTTATTTAATATTATATCCTCTTTGTAATATCAACACTACCACATAGATTATATATCTTTGAACAACACAATCTCTTTATTTAAAATGAGCTTGAAATCACGCCACGCTTTCCAAAGAGAAGAACTAAAATAGCGATTCTCGAACAAGAAAATTGATAGTGTTAGCAGTTTGTTGAATAATTTAGTTTGGAAAAGACAAACAATGCTTACGAAGCAGGGCGGGTTATTATGGGGTTGTATAATTTTCAAGTTTGCTATGTCAACCTAGAAATTTTCTTATGGACAGTCGAGTGAAAAAGTTTTTCTTATCGTAATCCAGACACTGTCAAAACATATTTAAATCTCTTTGTTCAAAACTAACATAAAGAAGCAATTAAAGCAATGCAGATTACACTTAATATTATACTAAGAGATATAAAATTATAACAATAATAATAATAAACGGCTAAGTGCGAGTTGCACTCGCAAAGACTTCCGTATCATCACCGTACAATATTTAATTTTAGTAATACATAGCGATGAGATACGCATCGAACTCGGCGAACTTTGGTCGGTGGTACATACAATCCGGAATATTGAGGAAATCCGTAGACGAATTACAAACTTACACAGTATGTACGCACACAGCCCCTCTAGTGGTCAGGCTTACAAACTGAAAATCAGCGCTTGTTCCCCGGGAGCAAGCACCAGCTAAGTTTGCGGCCTGTTTTTGCAGCTGCAACATATGTTTATATAGAATCGTAGATTAACTACGAGTAACACCTGTTAATCTAGTAATGAGTAAATATGTGTTGCCGATGTAAAAATAAATCGATCTATCTATCTAATTAATCCACACACACCGACAGAACATAGCTATAGCATAGCAGCCAGTGAGCTGAAGAGATCGAAGAACGGATAGGGAGTTAAAGTTCTCAAATGGCGGCCACGTACCGAGAAATGTAAAACGGCCATTTTGTGAATGGAACAAAGACATTTAATATTAAGACGCCAATGAAGCAAAGTCTCCGTAGAATAGTAGGTATTTGAATATGTTATTGCTGTCGCGATTCGGTACGCACACATACAGCCTTTCACATGCTTTCACTCACACAAATAACGCTGCATAACATCCCAAAGAGGCCCCTGCGCGCCGCGCATAGTCGCTACCCCTCCGCCTGGGCTAGAGTGTATTTTTCAAAATTATAATAAACTTGACGTGAGCGTGCGTCAACCCTTGTTTTACGTTTTGAGAAATTATTGTTCGCATATTGGTTTAGTCTCGACATACTGTGGTTGTATTTGATATAATTGACTAGTAAGTACCTATCACATATAAATACAATATAAATTATGGCGTTGCTATTTTAGGGTTCTACGGTCAACAAAGAAACCTTTTAGTTTCACCATATCCGAACGTTCGTCTTCCAACGATACTTTAGGTGACCTAGAGGTGTTTTAGTACCTAGAGTGCTAGAGTCTAAGGACTAACAAGTTAAAGCGTTCAAAAAGAACTAGAAACCGACTTCAACTGCCCTAAAAGTCTACTTTTATTAAGGAAAATTTAAGATGTATATTGTTTTCTCATGGATTCCATTCTAAGAACCGGACCAAATTGAAATGGGACCACATGGAAAGCATCAGCTTTCAAATAATAAAGAATCATCCAAATCGGTTCACCCAGTGAAAAGCTCTGAGGTAACAAACATTTAACTAATAGAATAGTATAGAAATAATTTATTCGGCATACAGATTACAGTGCAGTTAAAACATTAATTTTAAATTTGCTCTGCTGCACTGCAACGCCGAAATACACACTTAACATTCCCAGTCTCAAAAACTACTGAACCGATTTTGATGAAACTTGCAGTCTTCCCTAAGTTTTACAATACCTAGGTAAACAAAAAAGGGATTATTTAAATCGAACTTGTAGTTCCGGATATATAAAAAAAAAATTAAATAAAATAGCCTTTATTGCTGAACTAATTTTTTGTTTTAATTTTCTTAAAAATATGCTTACTTTATACGTTACTTATCTTTTTATATTAAGTATCAGTAACCGGTCGTTCCTACATTTCAGCTTGTCTTTCGACATAGGCCTCCTCTAAGGATTTCCACTCTATTCTATCTTTCGCTATGCGGGTCCATGTTGGACCCGCCACTTGTCTGATGTCGTCCTCCCATCTTCTAGTCTGTCTGCCTCTTTTTCTTTTGCTATCTCGTGGTTGCCATTCAGTTATTAGTCTTGTCCATTTCTACATACTCTATTTCTCCATTATTTACTGTTATGGGCTCTGTTTGTGAGGAATTTGACATTTCTTTTGTTTTCGTTAAGTTCGTTGACAGGCCTGCTTTCTCGCTCTCTTCCGCTAACTGTTGGAACATTGTCTGTAGGGTTTTCGGGTTTTCCGAAAGTAAGATCAGGTTGTCTGCAAAGCGTAGGTGACTCAGCTTTTTGCCATTTATATTTAGTCCTTTATTCGTCCAATCCAGATTTGTGAATATCATTTCCAGGATAGCTGAAAATATTTTTGGTAAAATTGGGTCTCCCTGGCGTACCCCTCTCTCAATCGAAAATTCTTCGCCTGTAGATTCTAGCTTCACTTGTGCGGTGCTTTTTGTGTATATGTTTTTCAGTATTCTTATGTATTTTGCATGTACGCCTTGTTTTTCCAGTGCGTCCCAGATAAATCTATGTTCGAGTGTGTCGAATGCTTTGTTGAAATCCACGAACCCTATGTGTGTTTTTCTTTTGTGTGTGTGTTCCGGATATATGCGAGGACAAACAAACATACACTTTAGAAATTTGGCACACTTCTTTAGAAGCTGGTATAGACTAACATATATGAAAACTGGGCAGTTCTGGAAATATTACATACATACAGGTCGCATTGATAACCTCTTTTTTTGAAGTCGGTTAAAAAACTGTAATTTCACAACACCTCCCACAATAGAATAGACGAGTTAAAAATCCCGTCTTAAGTGTATGAGATGTATAACTGGGAAAAAATATTTCAAGTTTTTATTTGTCGACATGAATAATAATATCGTCGAAATCTATCGTATTTCCTACTGTCATACTTCATATTATACTATTATATTTTAAGTACCTCAAAAGGATAAAAGGAATCCTTATAGGATCACTGTGATATCGAATACTCCAGTCTGCTGTCCCTTAGATCTGTCAAATAATGAAACTTATAGGTCAACGCAATAAAAAGATATAGCTGTATTTTAGACCATTTCCGTACAAAATGCAATGAACCCAAAATCTATACGGTATTTCCCGTTGACCTAATGTCTTGAAATTTGGCAAGAAGAAAGGTTTTACAGCACAACCATAGGAATAAATCTGAATTTTTTAATTGTAACACAGTAAAATTGATTTTTTAATGTTTACAAACTTAACTTCGTAATATGTAATTTAGCTTAGAATTTCATTTTCGGTAGAGCATTGTTGGGTGCATATTACCGTACCTATTATTTATGATTTTCAGTATGTCATTAATTCATATTCTGTACGGAATCCTCGGTGCACGAGTCCGACTTGCTCTTGACCGGTTTTTGAGTTGTTGGAGAGCCATTTCAAGCTCTTGCTGGCTGATCTCCGGGATATCTGTGTCGGGTCATATAGTCTCCGTAGCGATTTGTACATGCGATGTCCATATAACTTCTCGTTCTCTCTCAAGACTTTCAATAATAATAAATAACAAAAAATAATATAAAAAAGCTTTTAAAAAAGTTATAAATAAACGGATGTCCATGCAATAAATGTTATGTTTTTTCTGTGTTTTTTTTCTGTTTAGATATTTTACAGTGGTACGGAACCCTTTGTATGCGAGTCCGACTCGAACTTTAACATTAAAAAAATATTTGAAACATAAGTCACTTATTCATAAATCATATTTAATTATTTACACGTAACAAAACGTAACAACAACTAAGAATTTCAGGGAAAATGTTCTGTTCTAGAGATAAAATAAATTTCCTTAGAATTATTTGTCTTTATATTTGTTTATTTAGATCAATCTAAACATTAAAACTAACAGGTAAAACCATTATAGCTCGAGAAAGGGTATCTATCGATATATTTTTCCCACCACTATTAGTCGAAAAAATCGATAAAGCTTATTGACATCACTAATGCATGCTTACTTTATTTTTATACATATAATACACAGTATATAGTTGTGATATAGTGTACCCTGCCTCCCGAACCGAACTGTGCGAGAAGGACAGTTGAAGCTTTTTTTGGTATTTGCCTAGTTTTGCCGTGAAATTAAGGGTTTGGGATATAGCTGTTTTCTCAACGAAACGTTAGCCAAATTCAATCATTTTGATCTTATTCTCTTTATCAAAGAATAATCTAGGCCCGTTGGTTTTGCTTTTTCTGAAAATGTTACGTTTACTCTAAATAATGAGTACCATAAGTTGAAAGAAATTTTTTCTGAAATTTTGAGTTTTGAGATGCCCATAATTCTAATTGTAGACAAAATATTGAAAAAAGCAAAACCAACGGGCCTAGATTATTCTTTGATAAAGAGAATAAGATCAAAATGATTGAATTTGGCTAACGTTTCGTTGAGAAAACAGCTATATCCCAAACCCTTAATTTCATATGAAATTTTTTATCTGCTGTTCCCTCTTAATAGACCGGACAAAACAAACAAACATTTTGATCCTAAACTTATTACCAATTGGTAATAAGTTACTCAATCTAGTGTCACATCACGTCACGCGGCAGTACAATACATTTGACATACCATTGACTTTTGAGATCAAAATGTTTCTATGAAACGTATTTAAATCTCTCTGGAAAGGAATCACTTTTGCGTGCGTCAGTACAATTTAATATTTAAACAACTACTTGCGGTAACCATTGAAGTGATTCTGAATATGTGAACCGGCAGGTGGCTATGACATGCGATGTTATACCATAAAACCATCAGAACAACCACAATATATTCAAGTAGAAATACCACTCACTTATCGTGGACCAATTCTTATATTCAATGACTGCTATTCATCACGGCTTATAAATCAGAAAAAAGCATGCGTGACTTAATTTCTGAAGTCCGCGCAGGCGAAATCACGGGCAAAAATAAAGCAAAAAGCGTAGCGTGAATTATAATGTGGGCCTCAACCTACCAGTCTCCGTGGCTCAGTTTTCTGCTGAGCGTTACTCAGGCGCGCATCACATAAGCTCCCGGGTTCGATTCCCAGCGGGTATTGTGTAACTTTCCCCAGTTTGGTTAGGATCAAGGGGTAAGCTTGGGGATCTACCTAGAATGACCTAGACCGGGCTTAGATCTGCACAACTGCAGGCATACTGATTCAAAATATATGTCTCTCTCAGATATATGGAGTTTGTATGTAATTCGGGACATTTTCTGACCGGATAGCACGTTCTCCGGGAATGCTGGCCGCTTCCTTGCTGACCGGGCGTTGTATTCTATTGTCTAGCCTTCCGGTCTCCGAATGATTTGGGTAGAACAGAACAGCAAAGATAATTTGATGTCAATCATCTTACACAATGTATGAAAATAAATAATTACATTGAATAAATGAAACATCGTTGACTTATGTAACAGTATTTATTGTTTATTCGTTCTCCTGGCTGCGGAGACGGGCAGATGCGTTGGTCACTCTGATGCTGAGCTGCTGAGCGCGCTCCACAATCACCTTGCGCTTCTTGGAGGACACTCCGTGAGCGATCTCCGCGCAGTACTTCCTGTTCTGCATCATTAGGATCTCCAGTTCACGGATGTTGTGCACAAGGACCTGAAGGTAGAAGGTTTGAGTTAGCACAGGCACAGGCCAGACACTGCATATAAATGTTGTGATATCGGTTTCCTATTCCCATTGAACGGATGACATTTGTATACCCCTACAGTGTTAGGGTCACTCAGTCATCATTTACCATGAGGTGAGATGTGGGCCAAGAATATATTGAAAAGACAAAGCATTGACTGTCGGAGGCCAGCTAGAGATTAAAGAAAAAAATTGGTTGTCTGTAAAGTCAGTTTACGGACGATAATTTTACGTGACAACGATACTTTTATAAATTTTATAGAAAAATTACATTATTTTTTTCTATAAATTAACATTTACATTAATAGATGCGTCACAAGCCGATCTTAAGCCAATCGTGCCTCCCTATTGCTTGTTCGGCGCTTTCGCTTGCACGTTCGGCTCAGGCGGAACGTGATACTTTTTCGTGCATGCAGCCAGCGTTCATCGATTTACAAGACGTTATCACGTCAAAAATGTGTGTGTGATTGAATAATGTATCTACCATTATGATCAAACAGCCATGTCAGACTATTTGAAATAGGATTTAATAGATGTTGTTATAGCAAGGTAACAAATTGTAATTATCACATTGATTGTGTATAACACAGAGTGCCCTTGCAGGTATCGTCATCATAATCCGCCAGGAAATGTCCACTGCTGAACATAGGCCATCTTCCGTAACATAGGACATCTTTCGTAAAAAAAAGATTCAAACAATGAGTTTCTAGACCCACAAGTATTGAGACTACATAAACTGGATCCGTAGGATTAGGGATCATCATAAAGACACCTATAAACACAGGTTACATGGGTATAGTAAGTTAAGTGTATTGGGGTGCCTTTTATTTTTGACTTACATTAACGACCTCCCTTCCGTTGTACCACATAAAATAGTTATGTTTGCGGACGACGCAACTATGCTATTTATTTGTGACTACAACGATACAAAACAATGACACAATTTAATAACCGACTCTTTAAATAAAGTTGAAAAGTACTTAGAGGAAATAGGTCTTATTCTAAATTTCGAAAAAACTAAAATAATGCAGTTTCGACCATATCAAAGAACACCACTAGCCCTAAACATAAATCATGGAGGAAAGATACTAGAAGAAATCGATAAGTGTTCATTCCTCGGTATCACCATAGACCCAACCTTGTCATGGAGGTATCATGTCGAACTAGTTGTGAGCAGACTTAGCCAATTCTCCTATGCATTACGAGAACTCAGGAAAAGTACAGACGAAAATTGTGCACTCTCTGCATACCACAGCCACGCTGCTGCTTGGATCAGATATGGCATCGTATTATGGGGCAACGCAACCGACATACAAAGTGTGTTTGTTCTGCAGAAACGGTGCCTTAGGATCATCACATACACTCCACAAAGAGAGACTTGTAGGACGCTTTTTGACAAATATAAAATTTTGACGGTTACTTCGGTCTACATTTTGGAACTGTGTCGATTCATCATAAACAATGAGCAATACTTCAAGCGCATCGCGGATATCCCACGACGTCACGTCAGCCGCCGCGGAAACGATCTTGTGTTGCCAACAGCACGACTTGCGCTGTATAAAAACAGTCCATTTTGTATGGCTATCAGGACATTCAACCACTTACCCAGCAAAATTAAAGCCCTCCAAGGAAAAACATTTGACAAAGAACTAAATAAATTATTAAAGACTAAGAATTATTATACAATGACAGAATATTTTGACGATAAATTTTAAAAATTGACAAATTATATAAATGAAATGACTTCTTAGTTTGTAATTCATGGACGGTTTACAAGACCGCGTCTTGTAGAATTTAATATAATTTGATTTCTTGGCATATTAGATAATATTAATTATTGACATTTTGTAAATGAAATTATTTAGTTTTAAGTGAATGTTATGTATAGTTTTAAGTACAGCGTGCAATGTTGCAATACCCTGCCTGGGTTCCATGATGTGAACACCTACATGTTAACACCTCAATCAAACTCATGGAGAGCAATAAACGATATGACTATGACTATAAGCCACCTTGAACGAGTCTCTGAATTTCTTTGCATACTTGTCAAATATATGGCAAATATCTAAACCGAACAACAACTATTCCGTACAACTTTTAACATAACATGTTTGAAAATGTTTTCAAGATATTTCCACTGGACACAAAGCCACTGGAAACAACCAGGTTTTGGTTTGGTCATTGCATGCCATGGGGAAAACCACATTCAGCAGTGTACATATTCCAGCTGATGACGACTAAGGAATGAGCAGGACTGCCTACCTTACGGAAGCCATTGGGTAGCATGTGACGCGTCTTCTTGCTTGATCCGTAACCAATGTTGGGCATCAAGTACTGTCCCTTGAATCGCCTACGTACCCTGTTGTCAATACCTGGAATCAAGTACATTAACGATATACAATATCGTATACACATTTACTGGCATTCGGGTTGCATGTAGCTTGTACTTGTGTGGTTCACTTCGTTGAAGGGCTATGATCATTAGTGGATGTTTTGCACTTGAGATTCATCTGCCATGGTAAATGGTGAAAGGATCATTGAGGTGAAAGGATCACACAGAAGAATATACAGAAAAGGTGCAAAAAGATGGTAATATTAAACCGAATTAAATCTTTTGAGAGCCAAAAACAATTCACTAGCTATCCTATGAGGTAACGCCGCCAACATCCTGGGCACTCTGCCCATCGGAGCGGGACTGGACGACGTTTATATTTTATAGATTAGATTTAGTGTTTAAATTTAAGTAGGTAGTAATTTGTAATTAATTATTAATAAGTAAATTGTATTTATGATGTCCATTGTGTTGAGACTGAATAAATTTACTATAAACTGGGTGTACTAAAAAAAACATTAGGAATGTTTAAAAAACATGCAGCATTTAAGTCCCGCCTTAGCGCCCCCGAACCCAGCTTTCTGGTAGTAGGTTTGTGCTCTGATTTGTGTAACGTTTAGCTGCTGATAATCAGAAGCGGGAACTTTATCACTTAGAATTTATTGTATCTGCCATTATGACCAAATAGATATATGAAACTATTTGGAATAGGATTTAACAGGTTTTTATTTAGCAAGGTAACAAATTGTAATTATCACATTGATTTGTGGATAACACAGAGTGCCCTTGCATTTCGCAGACCATACTTCCTAAAACTAACCTATAAGGCGCGGTAAAGTTTTCAATAAATAATGACAATTTCAGGTATTATCTAGAAACTGATAGTTAATAATGAATAATACAGACTCCAGAGCGTAGAATACATCAGAATTTCAATTAAAATAATAGATATTTACATGGATTTTATGATGAGAGTTTGTGAATGATAAAGCATACCTCTGGGTTTACGCCAGTTCCTCTTAAGTTTATCATAGCGATCCGACTGATGGCGGATAAATCTTTTCGTCCTCTTTTTGACGATTGTAGGCCTATATACTGGTCTGATTGCCATTTTGATTTGTTTCTCAAAAGAAATGCAGCGGTGAAACCACGCGGTGACACGGCCACACGAAAAGAGAGAAGTATAGACAAAAACTAAAATTCCTAGAGTAGCAAATTGATTTCATTGAGCAACAAAACAGAAAAGTAAAAAAATTGACTATGGATAAGGCTAGTTTTTGCCTCCGACTTCGTCTGGGTTCATTTAAAAGCGTTTTACATGGAGCAATTTGACCGGCTAATTTCATGCCATTCTTTTTTATGATTGAACCGTGACTTTACAGCTATACTATGGTTACCTATCACAAGTCAGAAAATTCTTTCTCCGAATTTCATTTGACCAAAAACGTTTCGATATTTTTGTAACTAAAAAGTTTTTGTTCTAAAAAGTAACCTACCTACATGCAAGATTTATCAACTAACTATATCTAATTACTTTCATTTCACCAGTTCGTTTAGTTTGAGTTTGTTGAAATTGAGTTATTTTTTAGCATTTTTCTTAGTTTATCTTGCCCACTTGAACGAGTGGCTGCTCCTTTTTTAACTACCCCCTCTAATCAAAGAGAAACAGTTTCTGGCGCTTCGCTGGCTGTTGCTGCGGCACATTCCCTCGACTTGCGTGGTTGGTTGCTAACCTAACCCACACTCATTTGACTTAAATTGATTTTTTTTATAACAATCGACGACTTAATTTGCCCCGTTGAAGGAGTGGCTGCGCCTTTTTAAAACTAACCTTTGAAATTAAGGACAGTTTTAGTGAAATTGAATATCTGATATAACTTTCAAAACTAATGTAGTAGAGAGGTATGTTTTTAGTTTAGTTTAAATAGATGTTAGGTGATTGGTTGCATAATATTGATTTTAATTAATCAAAATGGAAAGTGGATGAGTTCTATCAAAATTTCTGATATTTTTAATTTTTCGGTGAATGGTTATATTGGTAAACTAAAAATATGTCAAATGAGTCATGAATCAAATGAAAGACTTCTGCCAATACTAAAAATTTTAAACTTTTCGATCAATTAACGGGCACGGCGGGTGAAAATTACATGACATATGTAAGTTTATGGTGTACCGCCTCTGGTGCTTCCTTGGTGCGCGATAAGTCCAAAAGTTTATTATGAATTGAATTGTCACTTCCCTCATTGTCCCTCATTGGACCGTGACTACATGATACACTCTTAACTGCAAATTAACACCTTGTACGGTACTAGGATACCATGTATGGTAATGGAATCGAAATTGGCTGATTAAATAATCCTGTGTAGGGCGCTTTTTAGCATATACATAATTTTTATATTTGTATGAACGCTTCTTTATTTCTTATCTGTGGTTAACCATAGCTGAAGAATTATGACATTACGAAATACAAAGAAAACAAATGGAATTCTCTATGCCACAGACGCCAAATGTCGCCATCGATCAATGACATTTTGTGAAGTTGAATTTATTGATATAAAGCGTTAATGTAAATAATAAACAATTTCCACATAAAAGTCGGCTTCCAGTCGATATGTATGCCAAGGGCAAAGGCTCTACGGTGCCTTCGGACGCTCAGGCTCGCGAAAAGTTGGCGTTGTACGTGTACGAGTACCTACTTCATGTCGGCGCTCAGAAAGCAGCACAGACATTTCTTTCAGAAATCCGATGGGAGAAGAATATAACGTTAGGGGAACCTCCTGGGTTTCTGCACTCATGGTGGTGCGTCTTCTGGGACTTGTACTGCGCGGCCCCTGAACGGCGGGACACGTGCGAACATTCGTCAGAAGCTAAAGCCTTCCACGACTACGGATTCGTTAATTCTGGTTATGGAGTCAATGGGATCGGACACAACGCCGGTCCGGCGCCTCCTAACGACGGTATGTACACATCATTCGCTTCAAAATGTTGTTTTCTCACTAAATTTTCTATATAAACTTGGAAGGATATAGCTTAGTAGGCCACGACAATTCTTATCTTATTAAGTACACAGCTAAAGTCGCTTTCGGTTGTACTGAGTATAAGATGGCTGGTAACTATGTTATTACTGAGATTTCATATCTTACTTTGTTAGACAATGTTGTTTTTGTTGTAACAATCTTATAGTTCAGAATGGCACACTGTAATTTACCCCAATAAACAAACATAATACAATGAATGTACTGGGTCCTACAAAGTCTTATGTTGAATGAGTCGTTTGCCAGTTATATGAAATACATGTTTTAAAATCAGTTAACCTAAAACACTTGTGAAAATGTGAGTGTCTCATAATTCAGTGGTATTTGTTTTAAATTTATCATTTATTTAATAATTTCAACCATTTATTTTGTTGAAACATTGTAGTGGCCCTGTAAATATTTGGAAAATGTTGTGAATCCTTGTTAATGCTTAGTTGCAAGAAAAATATATCAGGGATACTAAGAAATCCAAAATCCTAATCTACTATGTCTTCTTGCTGAAAACTTCTACTTATATCAGAAAAACTGATATATTTTTAGTATTTAAAGAAGTATTATAAAACAATATTATAATTTATAACCATATGCAATTACTTATTATTAATTAAAAAGCTAAGAGTTTCATCTACCTGATTAGGAAAGCTTTTGGTAACCTAACACCAGAGAATGCTGATGATATTCAAGATGTTTGGAACCCATGCTTTGCCAATTATATTGACCGCATGGAGAGACCACAGCGCTTCACTAGTACCAAGGCAATTAATATGAAAATTGTATGAAGAAAGAATGGCAATACTGAAGATACTCAAGGGAGGCAATACTCTGGATGAACGGAGAGAATGGGGATATGGTTGAAACTTTCAAGATTTTAAATGCGCATTATGACATACAGAATTTTGACAAGATGTTCGTATGTGACAGTAATAATAGAGAGGACACTATCTTCAGTTGAAACAGAGTCATTTACACAATAATCCTGACAAACACTTCATTACTAACAGCTAAGAAGTGGAATAAACTATCAAGCCAAGTGCCAACATGTTTAAAAATACGCTAGACAATAATTAAAGTGTTCAAAAAGAACTAGAAACCGACTTCAACTGCTCTAGAAGTCTACAGCATTCATGCCATAAAATGTTCACCCTTAGAGGTAGAATTATCTGTGAATATATTTGGTTATTGTTGATTTTCTACAACGTACTGAATCAATTTTATATTTTTTTTATATGGGACCACGTCTGTAGTATGCTCTGCCAACCAAAAAAGAATCATCAAAATAGCTTCATAATTGGTGGAGTTTTTAATATTATTATTACTAAGCCGGTTTCCACACTTAGCCATATGTTGGCAATTGTGCGTGAATGGAATGTAAGTGGTGATGTATATTCCCCCCAGACAATCTCTTCCCAGAAGTGCGCAAGACACTTGCTGCAACTGGCGGAGTTATCACGTAACACACACAAAAAAGAAGAAAGAAATCTGTCAAATTTAGAACCTCATCCTTTTTTTAAAGTTGGTTGAAAAACAAAACTTATCAAGAGTAATTGTAGTGAAGAATAGCAGAGATTTAGTGCACTGTGAATTACATAGTGTGTTGAACAGTATGGTCCTATTCCAATAGGGATGATGACAAAAAAAAATTTATTCCCTCATTCGAGAGCCCGTGTGAAGAGATAAATGGCCCTGTGAAAGATTTTTCGATACGACTGATAGTTTTCCTAATATAACCCATCGAAAAGTGATTTTAGTCACGTGGTGCAAAAACGCTCCATACAAATCGGTACCTAGGCGTGACGTCACGGTTAAGTATTAAAGTATAGATAATGTATGAAACTTTTAACAATATTAGAGTTATCTCGTAAAATAATGTTTTTATGTGACCATTCCCTTACTAAAAAATATTCACAATGTAATTACAAAACAAAACGTAAAATAAAAAATTGTATACGAGTAAGTTGTTTTTTTGGAATTTTTGCGGGCTTTATAAGTGTAAAAGTCCAGAAAAAATTAAATAATATTAGATATTTTAAATTTTATAGGAACTTTATAATGACATTTATGGTTTAAAATACAATTTAGCCCCAATCTGATTTGGTGTCATCTAGCCTATTTTGAGTATGAATGTCCTTCAGCCAATTCAAGACCAGTGGGGATTGGTGAAGCTCCAGAGTACACAAAAACAGTCTATCCGTTTGCCTAGAATCGATAAGATTCTGTGTATTTGATAATATTTTTGTTACAATTCTTACAAAGAAGAAGCATATCTTCAATGTGCAGTCTTACGAAGAATGCCTATTTCGACTTAATCTGATAACACTGGGAGAGCGAAGGAAACGAGGTGACCTTAATGAAACTTATAAAATACTCAATGGACACTACAATGTGAGCGACATCAGAACCTCGTTCACTATGAGCCAGAACAGTCGATTGAGAGGGCACTCAATGAAGCTCACCAAGCCTCTATGTAGGAGCAACCCTAGGAAACACTTCTTGCCTAACCGTGCAGTGAATTCTTGGAACGGTTGTGGATAACACCGTGAGGAAACCTGCACACTCCTGAGAAGAAATTCAAAGGTGTGTGGGAAGTCTACCAATTCGCACTGGTCACGCGTGGGGACATATATAGTCTGTTGACTAAATTATGTATGAAAGAATGAATGATGATGAGTGGTCCAACTCTTACTGATTCCACTGTGACTCAGCTAAGTGGACTAATAATTGAATGCAATAATTTCCAGGCATGGGCGGAGGGGGCATGCCACCTGGCTTCTTCCCCAACTCTTCTCTACGACCGTCGCCTCCAGCCCCGCACCCAGGCTCGCAGCCATCCCCCCACGGGCCACAACCACAGCTGATGGGAACCGGACAGCCATTCATCGGGCCATGGTACTCGAGTGGGCCCCGCGGAGCAGTCAGGATGGGCATGGGGAACGACTTTAATGGGCCTCCAGGTACATTCAAAATGTTTTAAACACTTGTTCCTACATTTTAAATCATGTGGTTTTTTTCGTTGATTTTGAATCAAAAACAATTGAGTCAAAAAAATTAAAAACGGGTCAAGTGCATGTCGGGCCACGCGCAGTGTAAGGTTCTAAAGTAGAACTGGTGTTCGGGTTTCCGAACGGTTCCGGCGCGCCGCACATCGAGCGACATCTCGTCTGACATTCTCTCTGATCGCAACCGTAGAACCGAGTTAACATTAAAAGAATCAATCCAGTTAATACGGTCCACTTATTTAACACCTATATATAAAGGAACTAATCCTAAACAACTGGTTTTTTAAAAAGTAATTAAGTTCACTATATGTACTACTACTGTGAATTTTTTCAGATTTTTTAAAGCAATAGTTTACAAGATAGAAGCGTGGGAGATGGGGGCGTCCTAGTCTGATAACATTATCACTTTAAAGCTTAAAATGTCGCAAACGGATCCCTCGATAAAAAATTGGTATACCCAGACCCTCAATGTTTTTAAAGAGGACAACAATACCCCACACAATGGTAGACGCGAAAAAAATATTTCATTCTTATAAAATACTCAATGGACACTACAATGTGAGCAACATCAAAACCTTGTTCACTGTGAAACAGAACAGTCGATTGAGAGGGCACTCAATGAAACTCACCAAGCCTTCATGTAGGAGCAACCCAAGGAAACACTTCTTGCCGAACCGTGTAGTGCATTCTTAGACCACTCTACCTGAAAGTGTAACAAGTGCTACTTCAGTGAATTGTTTTAAAAACAGACTAGACAAGTATTTAGAAACATTAAAACAAGTGCAGTGATATACACGCATCAGCTCGAAGAGCTGCTAGTGTATCAAGCTAATAATAATAATTCCTAAGTTTTGTTTAAAAAATTATTTTTCAATATTTTATTCTACCATTTTGTTGGTGTAGTTAATATGTATACCCGTACCAAATTACAGCTTTCTAGTAGTAAGAGTATCTGAGCAAAGCCACGGACAGACAGAGCGAAACTATAAGGGTTGTTTGACTACGAAACCCTAGAAATGTTCTAAACTGATCCTGAATTTGTATAAAGCAATTTCCAGCTTGATTGATATTCATAATTAAGCTACCAAGTACACAAGACTAGGTGTCATAAACCACGATAAATTGTGTATCAGTCAAAGTTTCTTCTAAATTGGTAAATTAGAATAATTCTAAGTAAAATATCCAAATATGCCAACTATACACAGAATTTAACTTGACCGGACTGAATGAGGCGCCTAACATTATCAATGTCTGTATCCCTTGTAGGCCAGGGCATGATGGGCAACTCCCTGGAGCGCGGCGCGGGCGCCGGCGCGGGGCTGCTGGGTGGGCCGCGCATGACGCCGCCGCGCCCCGGTATGGGGCCCATGAGCCCGGGGGCCTACGCCGCGGGCATGCGCGGCCCTCCACCGCAGGGACCAGGTAAATAACTAACAATTCACTGGAGCACGACCCTTTGACGCAGAGACCAGATAACTGACTAAGAACTCACTAGAGCGCCGCCCTCTGCCGCAGGGACCAGGTAAATAACAATTCATTGGAGCGCGATGCTCCACCGCAGGTACCAGGCAACTAACAATTCATCGGAGCGCGATGCTCCACCGCGGGGACCAGGCAACTAACAATTCATCGGAGCGCGATGCTCCACCGCGGGGACCAGGCAACTAACAATTCATTGGAGCGCGATGCTCCACCGCGGGGACCAGGCAACTAACAATTCATCGGAGCGCGATGCTCCACCGCGGGGACCAGGCAACTAACAATTCATCGGAGCGCGATGCTCCACCGCGGGGACCAGGCAACTAACAATTCATCGGAGCGCGATGCTCCACCGCGGGGACCAGGCAACTAACAATTCATCGGAGCGCGATGCTCCACCGCGGGGACCAGGCAACTAACAATTCATCGGAGCGCGATGCTCCACCGCAGGTACCAGGCAACTAACAATTCATCGGAGCGCGATGCTCCACCGCGGGGACCAGGCAACTAACAATTCATCGGAGCGCGATGCTCCACCGCAGGTACCAGGCAACTAACAATTCATCGGAGCGCGATGCTCCACCGCGGGTACCAGGCAACTAACAATTCATCGGAGCGCGATGCTCCACCGCAGGTACCAGGCAACTAACAATTCATCGGAGCGCGATGCTCCACCGCGGGTACCAGGCAACTAACAATTCATCGGAGCGCGATGCTCCACCGCAGGTACCAGGCAACTAACAATTCATCGGAGCGCGATGCTCCACCGCGGGTACCAGGCAACTAACAATTCATTGGAGCGCGATGCTCCACCGCAGGGACCAGGCAACTAACAATTCATCGGAGCGCGATGCTCCACCGCAGGTACCAGGCAACTAACAATTCATCGGAGCGCGATGCTCCACCGCGGGTACCAGGCAACTAACAATTCATCGGAGCGCGATGCTCCACCGCAGGTACCAGGCAACTAACAATTCATTGGAGCGCGATGCTCCACCGCGGGTACCAGGCAACTAACAATTCATTGGAGCGCGATGCTCCACCGCAGGGACCAGGCAACTAACAATTCACTGGAGCGCGATGCTCCACCGCAGGGACCAGGCAACTAACAATTCATTGGAGCGCGATGCTCCACCGCAGGTACCAGGCAACTAACAATTCATTGGAGCGCGATGCTCCACCGCGGGTACCAGGCAACTAACAATTCATTGGAGCGCGATGCTCCACCGCAGGGACCAGGCAACTAACAATTCATCGGAGCGCGATGCTCCACCGCAGGTACCAGGCAACTAACAATTCATCGGAGCGCGATGCTCCACCGCAGGTACCAGGCAACTAACTAACAACTCACTGGAGCAAGGTCCTTTGACGCAGAGACCAGGTAACCGACTAATAACTAACTAAAAACCCGCAGTTTACAAAAAGGGCAACGATCATTATCACAGGCGTACAGTCACAACTTGAGTTTGTATCTATATATCCACTCTTTCACTGATATTTAAAAATTGCATTGAATTGCTGTTTTAGTTAGTAAAAAGTGAATTGAACACTCATTGATAGAAGTGTGTCATATCACATGCAATATAACAGATTTCATAATAATTTACTTATATTAATAAAATACTCGCGGAATTTAATAATAGTGTAATGTGCTGATATAAGCTTGAGAACCGCTGACATATGATTAATTGCGCTTGGCCTAAACACAGAATAACTTCACAAAAACTAAACGATACCGCTTTAACAGGTATGCCACCAATGGGAATGGGCCCACGAGGCGCTTGGGCCGGCGGAAGTGCAGGCGGGGGCGGGGGATCTGCCCCTCTGAACTACAGCGGGGGCTCTCCTGGCGCCTACGGAGCGCCCCCTGGCTCCAACGGTCCACCTGGCCCGCCTACACCCATCATGCCAAGTCCGCAAGACTCATCCAACTCAGGTTAGTTCGGTTTCTGTCCCGACAGGTGGCGGTGTGACGTTTCAAAATGGCGGTTATGGATGGATACCAGTTTTTTTTTAAATTTTTAATCTTCTGTTTGTATAAAAAAATCTAATTTAATAATAAAATTCTGACTTTCTGACCTGACTGATTCTTGACCCAAACCATAAATAAAGAAATATTATTTCGAAGGAAACACGAAAGAAATATCAAGACTACTTCCATATAAAATTTCTTTTACCAAAATCTTTTAAAATAGACTAGCCGGCTTTGAAAAGTAATAATCTAAAAATAGAACATCAGATTATAGTGTTGCGAAATGAATATCATTAACATACAACTTTAATGTAAGTAAATAGATGGCGTTTTGAACAAAAACCTCCCAAAAGTGACTGAGATAAATACAAATTGTGATTCACTATGATACTCATTTCGTGATATTATTACTATAAAAAGTCAGCTATAATATTTTAAAAGATTATGGTAAAACAAACAGCGTTTGACAGCTAGAAATTGTAGCCATGTTCAAACTATCACTGATTTGGTATTTGGGTCTTTGGATTTGATTAGTACTGGAGTTCTGATTGGAACTGACACTGCTGTGGCATCAATTTAATTATTTATATCATAATTTTTTTTGCAATCGGTACTGAGGTTTTATTATATATATATTTTGTTTTACAGTAAATAATTAATGGCCAATTTTCGAATCAAATATTTATGTTCAAACTAATAATTTAATTTTATATTATTTTTTAAAATTATAAAAGATGTGTAAAAATTGGTATCCGAAAAAAGCTTCCAGTGTTAACATCGAATATAATGGCGCAAATTGTTTGATAACAATAAACAGTTTTCCCTAAACTATTAATTCACTAATGTGGACATATTTTTACGACTTATCGTTGATTAATGAATACAGTAGTCTTTGAGACTAGATCTCTGCACACATTTCGGTCTTGTACTTGTGGATAAATGTTTGTATAAGATTCGGCACCTGTAGAGTTTCTTTCGCTCTTTCTTCTGCACAATGCAGCTCCAAAAATGGCGGATGATTCTTTAACGCTAAAATTCGCCCCCAAATAAGGAAAGCCTGTACTTTGCACCCTTGTAATTTAAAAACGTAATTATCATATGTGTATCCTTTACCATTTTTGCTATGAGGCATTTTCTGTGACGTCTGTCAGTTGAGTACTCAAAGGTGTCAATAGACGGCGTGGAAGAGCTAGAAATTATACACCCAAAAAAGTATTGTTATCAATTTTGACATTTATTTACACAGCAGTTTCACATATTTTCTCTTTGGTAGGTGTATAAAAGAAGGCCTTAATAGCTTTGCGTAAAGGAATTTTGTATAGGAACTTTTCGAAAAAATATACACTCGACAATTCAATTTTGCTACGACGTTCTATCTATGCATCCATAAGTGAAGAATTATTATTTTTTTGTTTTTAAAAACGCCTCATTGTCCTGGTTGTCGTTTGTACAAAAACATTAAATTCCTACAAAGTAGGCAACACTTAGCCAAAAAATAAAGATATAGATACCACTCAGTACGAATAATAATGATTTTGTACAAACAGAACACTACGATAAATGCAATTCTTGAAATATTAAAAAAATACATTTAACTTGATTTTTTAAATAGGGTAGTAACACCAAACCTTTTTGTTACGCCAAACTGCCAGTATTCAGAGCTATGTAATGCACCGCCACAGTACTTTTAAAAGTTTATGGCTCAGAGTACTAGCATTTTGACGTTACAAAAAGTTTTGGCTTTACTATAGGGGTACAAAGTGCAAGATTTGAAAAGAATATTCTATCGCTAAATCAAACAATTTCCGCCTGCAAATATTATTAATAAAACGCCCTACTCCCATTAACGCTATGAAGAGAAAGCCGGCGCTCTATGGCAAGTGTAAAATTTAACAATTTAGACATTTCCAGGTTTATTGATAATAAACGACACTAAAGTTACCAGGTATTTAATTGTGGCACTCATAATTAGTTTTAAATTAATATTAAAATGGTAAATTCGTGAATGTACCTTTTAAACTTAACGGAGGAAACGATATGCTTAATACGTAAAATATATTTGAACAAATGTCAAAGCAGCTGATATTTGATGATGCCTTTCTGTGATCAAATTCATATTGGACAAAGACCCTTCATGCATCATGGAACCGTTATTCTCTGACACAGGAAAAGAATGCTTATATGAAGAAAGACTCTTAAAGAAAAGAGACAGTGAATCTTTTTAGGCCCTCGTTCCATGCCTGATTTTTCAAGATCACCACGTTGGTTGCTTACCGTCTGTTATTACTGATTGGGCGTGATTTAGTGACGAATTTTTAACCGACTTCAAACAAGGAGGAGGTTATCAATTCGACGGGTATGTTTTTTTAAATGTTCGTTACCTCAGAACTTTTGACTGGGTGAACCGATTTGGATGATTCTTTGTGAATCATATCCATGAGAACTATATAAATCTTAAATTTGCCTTAATAAAAGAAGACTTTTAGGGCAACTGAAGTCGGTTTCCAGTTCTTTTTGAACGCATTTACTTATTATGTCCCTTTAAGACGGTTTCTCTATCTACTGATAAGCGCCTTTTGTTATTCGTATTTGTTCACAGATGGCGCTTGCAAATTTTGACAGAAATTGTTTAGTGTTGCCATTTGTTATTTTCTTTTCGTACTATTTTATCCTATTTGCTTTTTTATTTTAGATATCTTTAATCAGCAGCGGCAAAAGCCTATTGCTGGACATGAGCCTCCCCATAGATAGCCATGTAAGATCGCAGTAAGATTTTGTTGATATTTAGGTAAATGCTGCTGCGCCTTTTTAAACACCCGCGCGATGACAGCTTTGTTAATGTATTGTGAGTTTGAATTTGGCCTTAATCTCTCCTGATGGTAAGTGACGATACGGCCGTTGGATGGAAAGCGTGCAGACTCAGAATCCTCAAGCTAATAAGTCTGAATCTGCTATCAGATATAAGATAAAATGGTTGCAACTGCCAAGGTAACGTACAAAATGCACTGCCACCACCAACTGCTCAAATCGATAGGTACCCCCACTGTGTATCGAACCTGGGACCTCGGACACGGAGGTAGTTAGAAAAGGTTGATTTTTCAAGGCCAGAGTGAATAGGCTTCTTCTAAAAAAGCGTGTACCAGCCTAGACCTGGTTAGGGTCACGGGGAGTCGGTGGATGCAGATGGCTCGGCACCGGTCGATGTGGCGTGCCATGAAGGAGGCTTGTGTCCAGCAGTGGACGTTTCCCGGCTGCTGCTGCTGAGGTTGTGGCCAAAAGGGACTCCATTAGAGAATAAAAACTCATTTACCTGCTAAGTATTTCTGAACGGGTTTCTCCTATGCGACTTTTTAATTTTTCTTTGTCTAAAGCGGCAACATTTATTATAAAACAATGTATACTTACATTGATTTTAAATTAAGAATACGGTGATACGTACCTTTGCCTTGCGCTTGCCAGTCAACGCCATCTGTTAGAGCTTGTAAGAACTACGTTAAGACTGGCCGTGCTTCTGCTTGGACCTTTGACATTGATTGTTAGCAAACATAATCGGCGTGTGATTGGTTGATAATTTGGTTCTAATTGGACGTTTAGGACCAATATTCGTGTATTAAAAAGAGATGACAATATCTAATCCATGGCCCCGGTTTTCGACAACTGAACTGTACTTAAGTTGCACTGAAGGTAAACTAAAGGTAATAATTCCGAAACGTGGCGTTCTCGCTTAATTTTGACACATAATTTGCGACAGAGAATTTCGAAAGGCTAGAGTATAGTTATTTGGATCATGATTCATATAATCTAGCTACTATGACATACTATATTGTATTTATGGTGTCTACATATACAATACATAAATGAGTTTTTATAATGAAGGTGCATTCACGAATTTCTCCGAAACAAAACTGTCGTAACTTCCTTTCTGTATTTTTCGTTTTGTTTGCTCCAATATCTCGCTTCACATTTGGTTGTTCACGCTTGGGTAATTTCCTGTTGAGCTTTTTATGTTTTCACACCTTTTCTCGTATAGTTATTTCTGTTCTTTACGTTTTGTCTTTTCAATATTTGTGTTTACTGTATTAGTTATGATATAAGATAGTTTTAGAAGAAACACCTCGAAAAGTTAAGAAAAATCAGAGGGCTAGAGTTCGTTCAAATCAACCCGGTTGGACTTTAGTCAAACGGAAGTACATAAATACAGCCGACAACTGGAGTAATCAGTATTTAAGTATTACAATCGAATAGTAACATGTTTAAGTCAAAAAACTAGTCGTGAAATTATAAATATTTTCCCACATACAATGTCAATGCATTTTTAGGGGGGTATTTGAAAATAAATTTAGTATCCAATGAGGCATTTTATACATCTGTCACTTGAGTAATTCAAGGTGTCAATAGATGGCGTGGAAGAGGTCGAAATTAATCTGTCATAAAACATGGCGGTCCACACATCACAAAAAAGTATTGTTAACAACTTTGACAGATTTATTTACACAGCAGTTATATTCTCTTTGGTAGATGTACGACAGGAGGCTACAATGGCTTTGCGTCAAGGAATTCAGTATATAAACTCCTTGCTTTCAATTCATACGAAGAAATATTTGACAGTTAAATTTTTGTACAACCGTGTCACCTATCCATGAATTAATTATTATTTTGTTTTTGTTTTTAAATGCCTCATTACTTCATTTTCCTTTTTTTAAACGTGTAAAGAACACTTTGTTTTGTGGTATATCGATCTCCCTATTTTCTCGGAACATGCATTGGGAATAGATCCAATACCGGAAGAGTCTTGTGTTACAGTATTTTTGACTAAACAATCTTTACTTTATGTACTTCTTTTGATCAGAGCCAAAAATTTTGCGCATATATTTTTATTCGACGTACATTCTTTGCAGTCCATTCAATCCGTTTAAAACATATACAGAAAAATTTAAAAACATTGTAAAAATGTAGTAAAAAGTTGTAAGAGTAAATTTTTGTAAATACATAGTAAATCTTTGTAAAAACAGTAAAATCTTTGTAAAAACAGTAAATCTCTGTAAAACCATATGGAGACTTTGTAGAAACAAAATGCTATACTGTTGTACTTGGTATAGGCGGAGACAACATGTATACGCTGATGAAGCCAGTTGGCGGAGGCGCCCTGGGGGCGGAGTTCCCGCTAGCCGGCGAGCATGGTCCCCAAGCACACAGCATGCCTCAGCCGCCCACGAACGAAGGTGGTAGGACCTTAGGAAATAAGTTAGGGTGTTACAATTAGAAGAAATAGGGCAGGGGTGGCGACCCTAGAAATAGGCACGGCATTATTACTTTAACGTGAATAAATATAAATCCTCATACGAAATTTCTTTTACCATAATCTTTTAAAATAGGATAGCTGACATTGTGCAATAATTATCTAAGAAAAGGACATCGGATTTAAATGTCGCGAATTGAATATCATTAACGTACGATCAGAAATAAAGAAATATTATGTCTTAAATATATTTTTCACGTATTGGTCATTTAAAATATTCAAGGTTCGCCATCCCTCAGATAGGGTGATAGAAATAGAGTTTGGATATAAGAAATAACGTTAGGGAGAAATGGAGTTAGGGTGTGAGAAATAAAGCTAGGATGTTGTAGAAGTTAGGTTAGGGAAGCGTTTCTTAATAAAATTAAAGCATTTATTGTTTCTCGTTTTGATATTTCTAATATAATATGCTTTAAACTAATGTTAAGAAATGCTACCTTTTTACATAAATAACGGATACTTTTTGCACCCTAGAAATAGGCACGGCATTATTACTTTAACGTGAATAAATATAAAGCCTCATACGAAATTTCTTTTACCATAATCTTTTAAAATAGGATAGCTGACATTGTGCAATAATTATCTAAGAAAAGGACATCGGATTTAAATGTCGCGAATTGAATATCATTAACGTACGATCAGAAATAAAGAAATATTATGTCTTAAATATATTTTTCGCGTATTGGTCATTTAAAATATTCAAGGTTCGCCATCCCTCAGATAGGATGATAGAAATAGAGTTTGGATATAAGAAATAACGTTAGGGAGAAATGGAGTTAGGGTGTGAGAAATAAAGCTAGGATGTTGTAGAAGTTAGGTTAGGGAAGCGTTTCTTAATAAAATTAAAGCATTTATTGTTTCTCGTTTTGATATTTCAAATATAATATGCTTTAAACTAATGTTAAGAAATGCTACCTATTTATATAAATAACGGATACTTTTTGCATCGATCGTCTCGCTTTACACATAAGGTAGCTCTAGTGTCGTTATTGTGTTTTATCTAACGCACAGCGCCATCTATCGTCGTTGCTTGGTTACTAAAGCTTCTCTTCATTCTGTTAAGTAAATCGGCTTAGCTGTATCCTTATTTTTAACCGAAATAGTCATCGAAATTTCTCCAATTTTATTTTTGTTTTCGATGCAAAAAGTCTGTGTTTTTTACTCGTGCGCACTTTCTTACGCAGCTATTATTACATTTTGAGATTCGGTCTATCTTAAGATTTGCCTTTGTAATTTCTGAACCGTATTCCCAGATCGAGCTTAAGAACTGAGTTAATGTCACAAATCTATATTTTGTTGCCGTGACTTAAGATAATCTTAAACTCAAGCAATAATTCATTGTATTTCATTTTCAAGATAGATCAATAAATTTATCATTGCTTTGCTGCCAAACACAGATAAAATCTAATTTCAATATTAATATTGACCTTTGTTCTCTAGCACTCAATACGAGCCCATGAAATTTCAAAATAAAAGAAAATATTTTTAATATCGATCTGTTAATACGTTCTAAATAGTAATAAAGTGAAAAAAGGTGTGATTATCACTAAAACGCGTCACTATATCTTGATGCAGTATCGCTATTGCGTTTTATCTAACACATGGCGCCATCTGTTGTCAGTGTACCGTACTATTGAAGCGTGAGGAAGTGGCCCGAGTAGTAGGTTTTCGATACGAACCAATTTGCTAGGAGAGCGAAGCAAACCGAAATCTAACAAACTGTGTTGCCACTATTGAACTTGGTAAAACTTTTTTCGTATTGCGTTGAATCCAGGCATTCATAATTTTATATTCTTTATGAAATATTTTGAACATTATATCCAATCTTTAATTATGTTCTTTTATTACACTTTAAAGCCGATTAAAGTGTTATTGTACAAATTGCCTATGTCTGTCGCCAAACAGCATTGTCAATAGCACAATTGTGTCCCGGCAATGTATGATTGCATATATCCACCGCCTTGTTATCTTAAGACCTTGTCGTTAATACCGTCAAGTGAGATGAAGGCCAAGCGTCAGCCCAATGTGTATTTACATAATATAATTGACAAAAGGGACGCGTTCAACCACAATCTCACCTGATGTTAAGTGATGGTACACGGTTGTCTAGCAATAGCATAATTACTACAGCCTTGGAGAACTCCAAATAGTAGCAAACACAGAAGCCGGCAGTGAATTCCACTCCTTATCATGCACACCCACACTAAAATTATAAATGCAAAAGTGTACAGGTGTAACGCATAACTGAGTCTGTACCTGAGGTATGGGAGCGGCACGGGAGAGTGTTTGCGGAACGTTCAAACGACGCATTTATGCATACTCACCGGCTAAGTTATGCGGTAGACCTGTATTTTGTTAGATTGCCCTTCCTTTACGTCGTACCACAGGGGTCAGAATGATTTGATTTTTTCGTATAGGGATAGTCGAAAACCCGAAAAAGAATCATAGCGAGTCGTGTACATTCTGCTTCGAAGGGCAATAATCATTGTGTTCGGTAATTTTACATCAAATAACTTATTTAAAAAAACACGTAATAATAGCTTAATAAAATTACAATACTATAAGAATTATTAAATTTAGTATACATCATAAAATAACATTAAAACAAAAGCAATATAGTTTTTCAACAAGAAAAAATTTAAACTGTTTTTAAGTATCTTTTAAAATATATTGTATATACAGCGTGTATATTTTGGGGCGTATAATTTATCCAGATTAGTTTACGGCCGTACAAATCATATGTGAAAGCAATCTTGTTAAATAGCTTAATTAATCAAGAGCTAATCATTTTTAAAAGTACGACCGAGCAGCAATGTATTGCATCCAAATTGACTTGACACAGGATAAAACGGTTCATTGAACTGTCATGATATGACGTGTATAAAGAACCGTCAATCAGTCGATACCTTTAAATGTAATTAATACATGGCGTTCTCAATTGTTTTGTATGAAAAAAATACACAACTAACTAACGAAATTTATGTAAATGTATTGTTTAGGGCCAACACTAATTGCTATGAAAATATACGCCCGCATGAAATATACACGCTGTATATAGAACATAATGCATGCGTATAAGCCTACTCAAGCCACATTCCGCGCCCTCTCGCGCTATATTCAAGATGCCTCGTTGCCCCAGGTCTTGGAGGCGTCGACGGTATGAAATCCTCGCCGGGAGGAGTTGGGGGCGGAGGGCCAGGCACCCCACGGGAGGACTCAGGGTCTGGCATGGGAGACTACAATTTAAGTAAGTTCCTCTTTAGTATTGTCGAAAGTTATGAATATGGAATAGAAACGTTTCTCTTAGACCAGTGGTTCACAAGCTTTTGTTTACCAGGGACCACAAATACGTTTTTTTCTCTAATACAAACTCCCCAAAATTCGAAATAAAAATTGATTTTAGTCATAAGGATTATTTATTTTTCGAAGTCGAAAGCGTACTCTGAATAAATATTTGTTTAGACTTTGGTCGAAAGCATACTCTAAATACATATTTTTTTAAACCTTCGCCGAAAGCTTAGTCTAAATAAATATTTGTTTAGACTTTGGTCGAAAGCGTACTCTAAATAAATATTTGTTTAGACTTTGGTCGAAAGCGTACTCTAAATAAATATTTGTTTAGACTTTGGTCGAAAGCGTACTCTAAATAAATATTTGTTTAGACTTTGGTCGAAAGCATACTCTAAATACATATTTGTTTGGCCCTTGATCGTAATCATTCTCAAAATAAATATTGGTTTAGACCTTGCTCGAAAGCGTACTGTAAATAAATATTTGTTTAGACTATGGTCGAAAGCATACTCTAAAATTAAATACATATTTGTTTAGACCTTTGCCGAAAGCTTACTCTAAATAAATATTTGTTTAGACTTTGGTCGAAAGCATACTCTAAAATTAAATACATATTTGTTTAGACCTTCGCCGAAAGCTTACTCTAAAAAAATATTTGTTTAGACTTTGGTCGAAAGCGTACTCTAAAAAATATTTGTTTAGACTTTGGTCGAAAGCGTACTCTAAAAAATATTTGTTTAGACTTTGGTCGAAAGCATATTCTAAATAAATATTTGTTTAGAACTTTTAGTATATAAATATTTGCATTTAATGTATATGATTATTTGTAAGTTATGTGGTTTCTTTAATAATGCATTAAAAGGCAAACTATATAAGTTCCTTTTGTTTTTCCGTTAGATTTTTACTTTTTTATTATTATTACTATGTACTCCAGTTGTATGAGAAGAACTCATTACATAAAATAAAATTAATTATTGCAAGTACAGGTTGTATAAAATTAGATAACATTTTCGTCTAGTCTATGGCCTTCCTATTTGATAATCTTTATTTTTCTTTCTTCTTGCAAAGGTTTCGGTGGACCAGGAGGCGACCAGAATGATCAAACGGAATCTGCGGCCATCTTGAAAATAAAAGAGAGTATGCAAGAAGAAGCGAAGAGGTTCGAGAAAGATCCAGACCATCCGGACTATTTCATGCAGTGAACTGCGTAATGGCCGCCAACTTGCCAAAAACCAAAAAGAAATATGGTGAAACTGAAAAAAGATCGGTATTAAATTTAATATTTTTGATTCTTTATCTCATGTCAGGTTTTTGTGCAGTGTTTTTTTGTTGATTCAATAGAGGATTTCGTAATATTGGAGATTAGAAAATTATTGGAAAAATAAAAAGATCTAAATCATTTTTTATGTCGCAATCTGCGTTTTTGTTGGTGTTTAAAAACGACCATACTGTTTATGAATAAAATTTATAAACCAATTCGATACCATTAGAATCTAAATTTCTGAGCAAATAATATTGCAATAAGTCCAATTAATGTTCTCCGTATGTCCAATAGATGGCGCTAGCATGCACGATCTTTAAACTTTGGTTTGCCGCTTAATAACAATGACTTAAATAAATAAATAAAAAAATTGAATTTTTTTTATATTATCAAAAAGATTAGCTGTTCTCTGTCTCCAATAAGGTTTTATATTTATAAAAAAAAGAATGTGATCTCAAATATCGTAACCTTTTTTGGTGGGTTGGCATCACTTGCGTTTCGTTCTACGTTCCAGCGATCTGAAGAATAATGAGTAATTTTTTTATTTTAAAAAAAATAGCGTCCTTTTGCACTTTCCTTGCGTGATTATTTATTTCTTATCTAACTTATAATTTTCAGTTGAAGTTTGGGGCGGCTCTTACATTTTATTTATAAAAATATCTACTGTCATTTAAAATGACATATTTTATTTAAGAGACGTCAGTGCCATTAATGAAGGCTATTTGACAGCTCAGCCTTTCCTCATAATAATAGCTAATTATGGATTTTATGTCTATGTACAGACCATAAATAAATTTTATATATTTTTGAATATAAATTTTTTTGCTGAGTAATTTTGCGTATTAAATTATATTTAAAAAAAAAGTAAGAACCTACCCCAAAACGCTCTATTTAGTTATGTGAACTAGCCAGTCTTGATAAGTGATGTTCTATGTATTATCTATGATATTTGAATCGATTTGGGATGCGAAAAGAATCGGTTTTTGTATCGATTATAGAATTCAAGTCTCGCGACTATTTAAAATCTGAGGCGATAACAATGAAGTGACGAAAAAAGATCAGAATATCATGGAAATTTTGTAACATTTTTACTATATATTCAAAAATCGAAATAATTATTTAGTGAATTATTCGTCCAAAACCGATGTTTTTGCAAGCCGATGAATTTATTATTATTTCGAATATATAAAAATTAAATTAAATTTTATTATTGTGTATGTATTGACTATACAATAGGTATTGTTTTTAAGATTTGTTTTTAACCACGTGACTAAAAAATAGTTGAAGAAATGTTGCACTATGTGTTTTTACACTCGAAAATTGACTGCAGCATTCATTTTGAATTATGGCAATGAGTAGTTGATTGAGGAACCCCCGTTCTCTTCAATATTTTATAAAGAAAAATACGTGTCCACTCCGAAACACTATTTTCAACCGAATTTAAAAAAAAGAGAATTCTCAATTCGACTTTTGACTGGGTGAACCGATTTGGATGATTCTTTTTTATTTGAAAGCTGATGCTTCTCGTGTGGTCTTTTTTGAACACGTTAACTTGTTAAAGATTGTTCTTTAAGATCTGTCAAATGCCTTAAGTTTTTAAGCAAGAAGTTTCCATTTCAACTTCTTGGATATAAATAAAATTGACAAATCAAGACCCGAATTTCAGAATGTACTCATCAAGACCTTTCATTTAAACATGATATTTAATTATTATTTTTGGTGCCAGTTTATGTCCACTATTGGTCATTTTAAATTTCATGAGACATAATATAGCCTATAACCCGTGAACAAACGCGACGCTTCCAATGACACCTCAAATACATAGTAAGTATAAGCGAAGGATTTTAGTGACTTCTGAGAATATACAATCGTTTTTGAAGTATTTGCTGCAGTCAAAATGACTCGTATTTAACGTGCACACACCAGTGCGCTGAAGTTAAAGCTGTCATCATGAGAGGTCACTGCTCTCGCTCTGATATTAAATCTAAACAACGTATTGAGTATTTAAAAGATAAGACATCGCTTACAAAACGGCGGTTTCTATATAAAAAAATTAAATATATTGAGTGGCCCTTAGTTGCTCTAAGCTACAAGGCACAAATTGTTTGTGGCGTTCGGCGGTCGCTGCCGCGGCACATGCTAAACAATTTTCACAGTTTTGTATGCTGTCATCATTTGCGAACGTGTTTTTAGTTTACCTATTACGCTGAAAAGTTCGCCATAGCAAAAACAGATGGTGCTGTAATCATCTCAATAACAGTTGCTGCAGTGGTGCCCTCTGATGGCAGTGATAGCTTTATAATTTAAACTTAATTATTTCATCAAATAATATAGAATATCTTCCACGTTCTTTATAACGAAAGTAAATTATTTAGCATATTCATTTTTTTAATTTAAGCTATAAATGTTCCTAGATTTGTATTTTTTTTAATATTCGTAAGGCCGCTCTGGAGTTTCGCTAGATTTTTACGCGAAAACCGTACCCGTTTTTTGAAGGAAAATTGCTCTTTAAAAATCGTTAAAAAAATAAAACGTTTTTGTACAGTATCCAAATCGAAATAAGCGATCATAAACAAAATCTCATTTTGAAATAAAAACGAGCAGTTTTTCTTAAAAAATGTTAATGGGTACCGACACAATGATTCCGATGTGTGCCAGGATTTTTGCGTCTAGATATTTAAAAAATTAAAAAATTCCAATATGGCTCTGGATTTGTTATCCGGTATCTGGAATTAAAAGTCCTCACACGTCGGTAAGCGCATTTATTCATGTTAAATAAAATGTAAATTATCAATTTTGCAACTTTTTCATGCGTTGAAAATATTATAATTTATTTTTGAGATTTTTGAGCGCCCATAAAATGTTACTAATTGAAGTCAGACTAGCTTTCAGCTTGGTAAAACCATTTAAAAAAAATCAAATATGGCCGTCTTTGTGACGAAGGAGTTTTCACGGTGTAATCTTTAAATTTCCTGATTGTAAAGATTTCCAAATTTATTTTTATAACACTGACAAAAAAAATCAAAATGTTGAAAAAAGTTTGACTTTCACTAGTACTAAAAAGTAGATATAGCTGACGCTTGATTTTTAAAATAAATATCGACAAAGAGGATTGTTTATATGGAAAGAAAGAAGATATGTCTATTTAGAGAGCGTTAAAAATATAATTTACAGATCTCTCGCATTCAAATAGTATTGGTTAAACGGGCGACCAATAGCATATAAGCTATTATATATACAAGCAAATATTTAATTCGTTAACTAATGCTTCCATACAAAATTTCTTTTGCCACGATCTTTTAAAATAAAATAGCTGGTCTTGATAAAAAATTACCTACAAATAGGAGATCTAAAAAATATATAAAAATGTTAATTGTGATTTGATATCAAGTTATATGTTAATGCTACAATGCCATCCAATGTCCTAGATTTTTTCATAATTACTACTCAAAGTAATTATCAAGTAGTACTCAAGTAATTCAGAAGATTATGTATGAAATTCAGTGTGAATTTTTTATCGGCAAAGTGTCATTAAATGCGTTTTGCGAAAGACAGCAAAGCAAGATGCAAGATTTCACGATCTAATAAGTAAGATGTAACAAAAAAATGGAGAATAAATACATTTATTATTTTTAAAAAAAGCTTAATAGTATGAAGAAAATTCGTTCCAAAAACGAACAATCATCTTTGTTGGTGTTTCTGTTAATATTGCGTCTGTCCAAAAACGCTCAACCAAAAACGATAGCGGTATCTTATTTTATGCGTTTTTGGATACAGTTTCTGTTTTTATTAATATGTTACTGTTGGTACAGTCAATGGTTAAAGAAATCTCTATTTTTTTAGGAACGTCAACAGCATGTATACCTTTACACATTTTATAATATTCTAAATTAGGTAATTTGCCGCGTCGACCAACACACGAAACTCGTTTTCATGACATCTGTCAGAAGTGAAGTTTCACCAAAAAATCACTAGATGGCGCTGCAAAACATACGCAGTCAAATGCAGGCAAGTCTTTGTGAGACAGCGCCATCTGTTGATCCCATGGGGTACTATCATGAAAAGACCTAATTTCTTGGATAGTAATTTTGGTACCTAAACCTAATAATCTACCTGAGATTCTACCATAATGTTTTAAAATATGAAATATGTTGTATAAAATTGTTTTGTTTTTCGCCTTAACCATTCGCTGTACTGATTGACAGCTAAGCTAACCCGTTTGGATGGTGATGACGTATAATAAAAACTATTTCTACCATAAATATATTTTGTTGTAATTTTTTTCTATTTTTTAAATCTGGTATCTTTATTATATGTAGTATTTAGGTTATTTTACGGGGTGTATGGATATTTCTGTATAAAATAGATATTTCTTAGAGAGAGTTGAAGAGTTAGCGATTAAGTTACGGACAAATGGTCCAGTTCGCAAGTTTGGGTTCCTTTAGTGATCTACAACTCAACACCAAAAAAATACCTCAAGAAAAATGAATTGAATCTCAATTTTATCTTTGGGATGACTTTTAATTCTTTTTTTAAATTTTAAAAGCAAATTGTAAATAATGATCAATTTGTATGGTGTAGTCGTCGTGTATTTTTTTAAATTATTAGGATATACGCGTCGAATATAAAAATAAAATTATGAATCAATTTTTAGCGAAAATATACACTAAACGGACCCAAAAATTGTAAAAATTTAATGCAGCGTTGAATTAAAAGATTAGTTATAAGTGGAACTTAGTGTAAACATGAAGAAAAAAAAAAAGATTTCGACAATGCAATTTAAAAACTGGCAACACTTTGAAAAAATAAAGTAATTGGATTTTTAATTTTAATATAAAAAAATGTGTAGCGTGAGGTTGTATGTTGTTTTTAAGGTATATTATTATTTTTCCTTCTTTTCGTGAGATAGGTAAATGAATTTTTTTTTCTTATCGATGTAATGTTTATATACTTACATAAATAGTTATTATATATTAAATATCAGTTGTTTTATTTCGTATATATACCTACACAAATATCGTGAATGCTTTTGTGAGTTTGTTTGTCATATCTTGAAGCCTGGATGTGGATATGCAGTCGTGATGAAATTTGGCATTCGCGGAACCTGTGGTATGGATATAAACATGGCTCATAAATCACGGTAATTAAGTAATAATAAATAAAAGTTAATTGGTGCTGTGGGTTACATTTTGAAGAAAAAATTTATTTGGTCGTTATTAGGGTTCCGTCCGTAACCAATAGTACCCTATTACTGAGCCTCAGCTGTCCGTTCGTCCGTCTAGCTGTCAGCGGACTGTATCTCACGATAAGTAATAGGCAGTTGCAGTTTTCACAGAATGTAGATTCTTGTTGTCGCTATAACTATAAATTACTGATTGAAATTAAATACATTTTATTGTGGTACGCACATCTAGTCAGATACTGACATACAATATTAAGTATAATTATTTACAGAATTTACACGAAGCTTATTTTCTAAACGGTCTAAAAATACTTAATTATCATCATATATTATAATTATATCATATAATCATTACATTATTTAACAATCTTCTTTAATGTTATAGAATTTTTTTTCCGTTAGCCTGTTCCGTTCCGGTTTTTTTATTATTATTTACCGGCCGCGTGTTCGCCATTGATATACATGTTCCAGACCTACATAATGATAGTCGTGTAAGGGTCAATTCATACTAGCGCAGAGTCGAAGCGCATCGAAGCGTCAATCCTAAACTTAATATAGCAAATTCACCCTTATTTCCACAATGTAATGCACATATTTCTTCCAAGGAAAAAAAAAGACGCGCGAATTCACCCACATTCGAGGGAATTCGCGCGCCTGCGCGCGAGTAACTCTGATTGGTGCACGCGCATTCGCGCGAAGCCAAGCGGCTATTAGGCGAACTACGCGCCGTCTGGTCAGTCGGCAATCGGAATCGGACGGAAACTGTCTTGTGTCGAAGTGAATCACAATGGAAAACGACGAGAAATTAATTTATTTGGTCCAAAAATACGAATGTTTATTTAATTCGAAGTCCAAACATTATAGCGACAAAAATTCAAAAAGTAATGCGTGGGAAAAAGTTAGCAGTGAATTGAAACTACCTGGTAAGTACTAAGTATTTATTATTATTACACATGTTTTCGCTTCCGTGCGACGTTGCCAGCTCACATGCTGGCGCGTCGTAAAGCGGCGCAAAAACAAACCATTTACGTCAAGAAGTAACATGTAATTTCACACATTTAATATATATAATATTTTATAATCTTGTCCTATTTCTTAACATCGTGTTATCTTTTCATTTTGCCATGATACTGCCCCATGCTCAGAAATGAAATAGGACTTAAAGATCTCTCTAATCTCCATGGCATCCACGTTTTGATTACCGGTTATGTCCATGTTTTGACTGTCAACGGAATAATTTTGTAAAATGCTGTTATTGGGCACGGCAATGTCTTCCGACACAAAATCTTCCATAATATAATTATGCAGACACGTGCATGCAAGAATCATGGTATCTAAATACTTTGGTTGCATTCTTATACGTTTTTGAAATACTTCAAATTTTTGTTGTAATATTCCGAAGGCACTTTCCACAATACGCCTTGCTCTGCTTAAACGATAATTATAGATTTTCTTCTGGCTATTGTTTAACAGCTCACTACCAGGATAAGGTTTCATAATATGTTCAGACAAAGGGAATGCTTCGTCGCCAACAAAAACATAAGGAACTGTGTTTGTCATACCTGGCAAGTTTTTATTAGGCGGTATACTAATCATATTATTTTGTAATAGTTGGCCGAATTTGGAACTGCTCAATATGCCGCTATCGTGATTACGTCCATATGCTCCAATGTCTACTATAATGAATTTATATTTAGCGTCAGCAACAGCTAACAAGACAGTGCTGAAAAACTTTTTATAATTGTAGTACAGACTTCCGCTGTTCCAGGGTGCCCTTATATTGACATGCTTTCCGTCGATCGCTCCTATACAATTGGGAAAATTCCATAGAATTCTAAAATCTTCCTCGATTTTAATCCATGACTCTAGCGTTGGTTTTGGCATAACAAGAGGCTGTAAATATTTCCATATTGCAGCACAAATTTCATGTACAATTGTGCAAACTGTACTATAGCCCATGCGATAATTATGAGCCAGTGATTTGCAACTAATAGCAGTAGTTAGAAACCTGTAACAAAGTATTAATATTATAAAGTATAAAAGTATTAATTAAGTACATATATTTAATTTGTTTTTTTCAGTGGCTGAATGTCAGAAACAATGGAAGAAACTACGTGATTGCTATAAAAAGGCTCTAAGATTAAGACAATATAAAAGCGGATCTGCGCGAAAAAATGAAAAACCAATTAAATTTGAGAAGGAGTTGGAATTTTTAAAACCCTACCTCCAGGACAAACCACAAACATCAAACCTAGGCTGTTCTGAAGATAGTTTAGACATAAACACGGAAGATAACACAATGATAGAGTCACCAGCACCACCATCAGATGTCATGCAAAGTCCACGCTCTGATTCATCGTTGTCAAATTATAGCACCAGAAAAAAATCACTGCCCCTATCGCAGCTATTATTCACACAATATCTCGAAGCCAAAGAAAAGAAAGAAGATCCATTAGATGTGTTTTTTTTATCAATGAGTGGAACAGTAAAAAAAATGCCTGTATCAATACAAGCCGAATTAAAGAAGTCAATACTTGGCCTAGTTACCGACGCAGAAGTAAAACTTGCCTCAGAGGAAAGAAACGATACTCCACCATTTCTGATTAACGACTATGAAACACAACAACAGCGGCCACTTAAAACTACTCAGCAAAATTATTATCCGCCATCTACTTCAACTTACATCCCATCCACCATGACCATTCAACAAAATCCAAATACATTCGATACCAGTTTGGTCCCACCACCATCACCTTACGTACCACAGCCGATTTCAACAATGCAGCATCAGCGGCAACCGAATTTAGATGAAATCGAAGACTATTTGCAAAAAGTTGACAAACAGTAATAATTCATTAATTCATTATTATTGACCTTAGAAATTATGATTCTACATGGCAAATAATTACCTATATAAGATTTTTTTAAAATAAAGAATTTCAAATATAAGCTTGTTTATTTATTATATTGGTTAACTTTTCTATCAGCTTTACCGAGAGTTTAAATATCTTCTTGTTATTCTTATTAGTTATATTTATATAAAAATTACAAAAAGACGTAAAACTCACCTTAAGCAGACTGATATTCGCTCTTCAACGGAAATGGGTATCGTTAATTTAGTTTCTTGTTTTACAGTGTGTGGCTTCAAAATATTGACCAAGTTTTCAAATTGATCATAGTTCATTTTATAATAGTCGTAATAAATACTTGGGTACAGATATAAATCTGCGCAAAAAGAAATGAATTCACCAGATATACGTCTTTTCTTCCACAAGTCGTGAACTCCAAAATTTCGCAATTTTCTTTTTCTTTTTTCTGCGTTTTCTTCTTCTTCAACTTCTGATATAAGCAACATCATAGCAAGATCAATGTCAACCATTTTATACGAGTTTCAACAACGAGATTCAACTGGCAACTGGTGTCCATCACTAATGCCACGAAAAAGCGCGAGAATGCGCGCTAATTCACGCGAATACGCGCGCATTCGTGCGACTTCGCTTTGATTGTGAGGAATTTGACGCTTCGATGCGCTTCGACTCTGCGCTAGTATGAATTGACCCTAACCCGGACGCGTGCACAGTGCTAGCTAGCGTGACCGAGGAGCATAACTTCACTAACCCGATGTCAAGGGGACGACTTCATACCGCACTGTTCAATCGTCACACGGTTTTATTATTTAGTTTTGTTTTTGGCTAGGATTTCTGCACTGAGTCAAATTTTATTGTATGTGAGTGAAACAATGCAAAATACATTTATTGCTTGATATCAGAGAGATTTAAATATAGTAATAGGTTATAGAGCGGTCATTGAGAAACGTTTCATATAAACATTTTGATCTCAAAAGTCAACGGTATGTCAAATGTCTTGTACGGCCGCGTGACGTGATGTGACACTAGATTGAGTAACTTATTACCAATTGTTAATAAGTTTAGGATCAAAATTTTTGTTTACTTTGTCCGGTCTATTACTATCAATGTTAAATGTCTTTGCTTGATATTAAAAGAAAACAGAAATTGATAAACTAAATATTGAAACAAAAGCCCTATCACAGTGTATATTGCAGCGATGGTTTTCAGCTAGGCCTTGACTAATTCTGAACTAATAAAACACTGGTAGTAAGTATAGCCAGCTAGTCAAAGAGTGGAGAGAGAGTAAACGCGTTTTTGTTCTGAACAAAATTCACCTGGTTACGGTGGGAGTCGAGGTAAGCTGAGACAACACTAATGTTTATGTCAAAATATTAGAAAGGGACAACATGAAAGGCATCAACGCGCGTTTCCGGGAAATTAAAAATTAGAACAATTTGTATGGCGCCAAGGCCTTGGTCTTGTACACTTATAATTTTAAAAGAACATTATCAAATAAAAGTGATTTAGTTACGATTGTTGTATCATTTTGGTTTAGTTTATTTGCACAAAAACATATAAAACGCACGAAACAGGTAAGACTTGACGTTGAAAACAAAGATGGCGTCAATAAAATGTACATTTGACGCTGTCACTTAGTACAAAAATACAGATTTTGTACAACTACAATAAATACAAAAATGTAATTCTAGTATTTTTCTACACATATCTAGATTATAACTTGACTTTTTAAATAGTGTACAAGTGCAGGCCGAATTTGAATCATTTTTTATACTGGTAAAATATTATCCCACGTTTTTTTACGCGCCATTTAATTTTATATTTTGATTTTAAGCATAACTCATAATGTGTATAAAATTCCTTGAGAATGGGCATATGGTTGATTACATGAGGGGCCTGTCACCCTTCACTGGTTTTCTGTCCAGTTTATCCAGCCGATCTCCCGGAAGTAAGCAAGGCGCTTGATGGCACGTCTTCAAGTGTGATCCTGGATTGTCTAGGATCGTTGCCCGTTGTGTGGCCACGCTGCTGCAGGTCGTGAGCACATGGGCGGGAGTTTCCTCAGCTGCCATGCACCCTCGACACAGGGGGCTGTCTGTGATGTTCATATTAAACATGTGTTTATTAAGTGGACAGTTGCATGTCAGCATCATGATTTTCCACTCAACTTTACCCAACCAACAGTTAACAGTTCACTTCTGTATGACGCGATTCAAAATGGCAGATCATTGGCAAAATACAGGGTTTATGATTTTATTTTTTACGATACGCGCCCACCCGTACCAAGTACGGCTTGTTAGTAACACAGGGTGATGTCAATATTACCAGAAGATTTATAATGTTAACAATGTAAACATAAAATTTTATAATGTACTTTCACTCAACGTTCACCTGGATCACACGCATAATGACACTCACGCAAAACGACACATATGCAAAATGACACTTACGCAAAACGACACATATGCAAAATGACACTTACGCAAAACGACACATATGCAAAATGACACTTACGCAAAACGACACATATGCAAAATGACACTTACGCAAAACGACACATATGCAAAATGACACTTACGCAAAACGACACATATGCAAAATGACACTTACGCAAAACGACACATATGCAAAATGGCACTTACGCAAAACGACATTTACGCAAAGTGAGCCACACGTAAAATAACACTAACGCAAAATGACACCTATGCAAAACGACCTAAGTTAATTGTGAGATACGATACGGACTTTACACGGAAAGCGTGCTCATCCAGAAGCCTTAAGATAATGTATCGCTGTCTCTTCTACCTTTCATAACGAAAGAACAGTGCTATTAACACTGCTGTCTGGCGGCAGGCTTAGGTAACATGTAGGTAGTTGGCCAGGACATATAAAATGCCCTACAACTAAAAACCTAGTACCGCTAGAACCCCCACTAATAATTAATCTTACCCGGGACTTGGAGTGCTAGTGCAAGCGTGTAGACAGGAGAACACGGGGAGGTTAGGTCGTTTGATAAAGTATGTCCGTAAATAAGTCTATAAATATAAGAAATGTTTCAAATTCGACCTGCACTTGTACACTATTTAAAAAATCAAGTAATAATATAGATATGTATAGAAAAATACTAGAATTACATTTCTGTATTTATTTTAATTATACAAAATCTTTCTTTTTGTACTAAGTGACTGCGTTAAATGTCATTTTATTGACGCCATCTTTGTTTTCAACGTTAACTCTTGTTTCGTGCGTTTTAAATGTTTTTGTACAAATAAACTAAACCGAAATATACAACAATGTTAACTAAATCGCTTTGAAAATGGCCTTTTAAAATTATAAGTGTACAAGACCAGGCCTTGGTTGAATATTCGCGGAACGTGTCATTTTCCTTTATTATTTTGTTGATCGTGAACATCCTGTGCACATCAGACGAATGTATACCGCACTGAGTTTGGTTTGACGAATATTATGCAAAACTGTGGCAAAGGCGAGCGACACAGGACGAATCCAGACAACTGGTGAGTGAAAATTGTACAAATAACTATTATTATTATCCATGGGCGCGGACTCTTAATCTGAGGGTTCCGGGTTCGAATCCACCCGTGTACCTATGAGTGGTTTTTCAATTCAAGTACATTATCCGATTGCTTCACGGTGAAGGAAAACATCGCGAGGAAACCTGCGCGTCTTGAACAGGCATGTGAAGTCCGCCGATCCGCACTGGGCCCGCGTAGTGCACTATGTCCCATACACTCTCTGTAGGAGAGTCCCTGTGCCCCTGCAATGGGGACGTATATAAAGCTGTTGAAAATGACATATTATTCATTCAAAAACACAATACACGCAATAATACAAAAACTATCAAGTGCGAGTCGGACTCGCACACCGAGGGCTCCGTACTGAATATGAGTAATTAATCTGACAATGGCATCCATGAGAAAGCGATATAAATCTTAAATTTGCCTTAGTAACATTAGACTTTCAGGGCAATTGAAGTCAGTTTCCAGTTCTTTTTTAACGCATTTATTTTGTTTCTGTTACAGATAAAACTGAAGTATTTAAGGTGAATCAATACGGAATGGCTTAGCGAAAATTTCTTTCATCGTAATAATACAATAGGCGCTAGGGTCATCGAAAAAGAGACGTTTTATAAAAGTATGAAGAAAGTACGCAATAACTCCGCCTATAGTGAACCGATTTTGATGATTATTATTTTGTTTGTCAGATCACTTCAGATGTGGTCCCATATTTTTTTCGAAATTGATACACACACCACTTTTTGAGAAAATCAACCAAAACCAAATATGATAATAATTCTACCTCTAAAGGTTACAATATTAGGGGATGAATGCTTAGACTTTTAGGTTGTACAGTTGAAATCGGTTGCTAGTTCTTTTTGAACGCGTCAATTAATAGGGGACCCTAATACTAAGCCTCGTCTGTCCATCCGTCCGTCCGTCAGCGGGCTGTATCTCATGACGCGTAGTAGGTAGACGGTTGAAATTTTCACAGAATGTCTATTTCTATTGCCACCATAACAACAAGTAATTAAGCTCCTCATTAGAAACGTGTCTTTATTATTACAAACTTAACTTTGCAGTTGAAAGCCATACATCGGGTATGGAATTTAACTGCAAAGTAAAGTTTGTTTTGCTTGGGAGACAAGTCAATTGCTCGATTTATAATAGTAGTAGCGCCATCTTGGGAAGCGTAGCAAAACTAAAGCAAAACTGTTTGATTACGTCAGTTGTTTGCGACATACGGATTTCATAAAAACATGGCGGCTAGGTACTACTTAAATTGTCTCATCTCTGGTTTTGAGCACTAGGAAACCGTTCCGTTTTGATTCACCTCGAAGTCCTCGTAAGTCTACTCATCATGGCAATGAAGTTGCTGCATCAAGGGCAGAAGCTCCCTCGGAACCCTCATCACACGGTCCGATTCACCAGCGAGGACCCCCCCAAGTACAAGCCACTGGTAAGTAGATCACCTAATCACCAAAATGATACTGAAGTTTCAGCAAGGACAGAAGACGTAGGAGATCTTGTCCGTCTGTCTGTCTATCAACATCCTTTTCCTCAGAAACGCGTGGAGGTATCAAGCAGAAATTAATATCAAATACTCTAGTCTGCAATCCCTTGGAGCTGTAAAAAAATCAAACTTCTAAGTGAACGCAATAAAAATATATAGCTGTCTTTTGGACCATTTTCAAACAAAATGCAATGGAACCAAAATCTGTAGGGTACTTCTCGTTGACCTAGAACCCTGAAGTTTGGCAATAAGCAATGTCTTATAGCACAACTACAAAAATTAGTCTAGTAACCAGGATTTGTAAATTATAACACAGTAAAATAGCTTTTTTATGTTTACAAACATAACTTTGTAGTTGAAAGTCATACATCGGGTATGTAATTAAAAGCTGCAAAGTAAAGTTGGATTTTCAATCCGAATTACCGTACCTATTATTTAGAACCAAAACCTATAGGGTACTTCACGTTGACTTAGAATCCTGAAATTGGTCGAGACGCTAGCTCTTACAGCACAACAATGTAAATAAATCTGAAAACCATGATTTTTCAATTATAACCAATATAACACAGAAAAAATATTTACAAACTTAACTTTGCAGTTGAAAGCCATACATCGAGTATGTAATTTAGCTGCAAAGTTAAGTTGGTTTTTCAATCGGACTTACATATTCGATAGAACATTATTTTCAGTATGTTAATTATTCACATTCTGTACGGAAACCTCGGTGCACGAGAACGAGTCGCACTTGATCGGATAATTCAATTATTTTATTACTTCATGTCTTGTATACAAGAGATCTCAGACTAATACATCGGTGCAGACATGAACCCTGGCAGAGCACTGTAATATTATTATATTATACAACTACAGTCAGAATTATGTCAAACAATATATCAACTTTACATGTCATGTCAAACGTAATAGTTAAATACAAAATAATAATGTCAATTAAATTAATAATCTCTTCTTATAATAACAATTCAATATTAAATAGCCACAATAGCCCTTTCTTTAATATCTTATCTCCATAGAACTCATTCAGGGAGTAATAGCATTTTTCCAACATGAAATTTGTAAGTTGCTTTTAAAGGTATTTAAATTCTGTTAATTTTTTCCAATTAACAACAAGATTTTTATACGATGTGTTTACATGGCAACCCTATCGTAACCAATTTTTAACTATTATAACTTAGACAAACTATTGCCTTTATTTACGTAGGTGAATCTTCAAAAGATACCCGACTCCATTCCCTTAGGGGAAGAGTCGGGTTATGTGAGATTCCTACTCACTAAACCCCTTCGGTGGCCATCCGCTGCTCATATCAGGGAGCTCTGGGTCCTCCAGAGGAACGTCACCCGTGCATACTAACTATTGCCCAGATGGCCCCGCTGACGACACAACAACCCTTGTACAACCCTTTATTGTATGCTATAAATTACAGCACATTGTTGATTGTACGTTCTACCGAGAATGATACTATGAGTCGTCAGTTTGACTCGCAGGACTCCGACTCGAGCATGACGAGCTACGGGCCCCAGTCGCAGTCATACTCCGGGCCCGACTCCGGGGCACCCAGTCCAGACTCCGGGGCCTTCCAGCCGGCCGCACAACGCTTTAGGATCAATGAGCAGCGTATGTCATAGTATTTTATTATGTACAACTGGCTATTGTCTGTGACTTAGAGAACTATTCGATCGGGATAAAAGTAGTCCTTTTCAGCCCCTTCAACCACCTTTATACAAAAAAAATTAGTTGTCTGTTTTGTAAAATTATTGTCCGTAAACCGACAATAATTTTAGGTGATAACGTGGTGGAACCCTCGGTGCGCGAGGCCGACTCGCACTTGCCCGCTTTTTTATTTCAAGTATATGTTTTGACAATTACGTTTTGCGTAGGTGTCATTTTGCGTAAGTGTCATTTTGCGTGAGTGTCATTATGCGTGACCGAAAGATGTCATTATGCGTGTAATGCGTAAAAAAATGCGTCACAAGCCGAACGCTATCGCTTGTTCCGCGCTCTCGCTTGCACCCTCGGCTCAGGCGTAACGTGACACTTTTCGACCAACCGACTTTTCTCTAGGAGGTTCGAAGGGTATGTTTTCTTGTCTATTTTTTTTTAAATATTTGTTACATCAAAACTTTTGACTGGGTGAACCGATTTGAACGATTCTTTTTTTATTTGAAAGCTGGTGCTTTCCGTCTGGTCCTATTTCAATTTGGTCCAGTCCTGACAATGACATCCATGAGAAAACAATATAAGTCTTAAATTTACCTTAATAAAAGTAGACTTTTAGGGCAGTTGTAGTCGGTTTCTGGTTCATTTTCAACGTGTTAATTCGTGCGTGCGTATTTCTAAACGTTATCACGTCAAAAACAAGCCATTCTGAATCTCCGTTTCGGCGTAAAGGAGACCTACTCGTATTCCAGGTATAAAGCTGCTGACATCTATAAATCAGATAGTACAACAGCGCGCTGAGCTAGAGTCGAACCGAGCCACGCTCTCGGGGATGCTGGACGATCTCAAGAGGAAGCTCAAACGGAGGATGGAGGAGTGCCACAGCGACAAGAAAGAGAAAACCAAGGTAAACTCAATTATACCTGCCTTTGAAATATGCCGCCCAGCACATATCCCTTCGAACCGTTTCGTAGCCAGCTATACCATACGAGAATTCAAAACCCCGCTTTGTATCTGGATACGAAATCAACCTCAACTGAGCTCAAATTTGATCGTGTATTGAATACCTCTGTCACCTTTGGGATGGCTGAATATCAGCTAGCTGACCATTGGTAAAGATTTGCTCGTTGATGCCAAACTACACAGGCGAAAAGTTTCCTGTCTTTCTATATTCTATAGGTTACATTTTGGAAAGTGCGCACAAGAGCTGTGTTTTTTTAACAGAATATAGATCTAAGCTTGTCCACGATCTCACCTGATGGTAAGCGATGATGTGGCCTGCGATGGTGCGCGTTGGTCTAGAAGGTGCCTGTTCACTCTCGACTTGAAGACACCCAAGTTATAGTAGTTTTCAGGGAATACAGACGCCGGCAGCGCGTTTAACTCCCTGGCTGTACACATGATAAAATTAGAAGCAAAGCGCTTAGTGCGAGCCATAGGAATGTCAACTACGTATTGGTGGAGCCCTGCATTTCGTCTGTTAGATCGCTACTTGGATGGTGATGGCGGAATCAACATGAACAACTCTTACGCGCTCTCCAAAATGTAACCTATAGAATATAGAAAGGCAGGCCACTTTTCGCTGGCAAGGTTTTGAAGTTTGGCATCCACGAGCGAATCATTACCTACGAACCTCTTTGCACGTCGTTCCACCAATTTCATGTTGATTCCGCCATCAGCACCTATGTAGCGATCTGACAGACGAACCGCAGGGCTCCACCAGTATATATTGATTGGTCCCAAACCACCAGCATCCAGCAACTCCAGGCGACCTTCACCAGGTCGTTGGTCCATCTAGTCGGAAGACGGGTCGGTAGACGCATCTTGGTACGTGATCGCAACTCAAGAACTTTGACTCCCCACCTGTTATCGGGATGAGGCCTGCCCATTTCCACTCCAGCTTACTGACTGCCGCTCTGTGGACTCTTAAACGTCACTGCAACTTGCAGGCGCTGAAACAAGCGAACCTAAAGTTGGAGAAAGAAAAGTTCTGCCTGACCTCAGAGCTGGAGCATCTCAGACGACATCTGGAGAAGGAAGAAGCGCATCACGTTCAACATGCGAGGAATGTTGTGGCCCAGGTGAATATTCATTACGTGGAGAAGGAGAGCATCACGTTCAAAACAAATTAGGGGATGAATGTCGTTTATGGTTTCACCCACTTCTCGTTAACCGAGAGCCTACTAGCATAGATTAGATATTAATACTGCATATAGATAGGACAGTCTCCGCCTCCCCCCAGTCGGAGCTACCTCACCCCGCTGTCAACGAGAGCGACGGAGGGCGGAACAAAACACAAGACGCGCACTCGCCAACGATCGTTTGTTCTGTGTACGTGTTCGATAGTTTAAAGAAAGGTATACACTCTAAAGCATATAAAATAAGATAAATGAACTAATAGTGACGGTTTGAATTCAAACGAATTGTGCGAAGTCCAGTCTGGGCCTACATTACATTGGCGGAATATTTTTTTGCGTAGAATTGTCTGTATTCAATAAGAAAATTGAGCCCTCGCGGGACACCTGGCATATGATAAATATCGAAACTATTTTATAGCTAATAGGCAATCGATAAGTTTTATTCTGATACTTATAGACAAATAAGTTCGTACGTAAAAAGTTCTACTGTTCTCAACGCTACGAGTACTTTAATCTTAGACTCAACATTTTATTAATTTGTCTGAGAATAGAATCGTTTATTGTAAGATGTTCAGTCATTCATTACAAAGGTACCACATTAGCCACATCAATGGTGTATAATAATATGCTATCTTAAATGTATATTTTACATTATACACAAAGTTTTCTTTGAGAAATATTGGTGAATTATTTCCTAAATGGTCGTTTTGGTAGTTCTCTTATTTCGTCAGGTATTGCTTTTAAAAAAAAAGAGTTGTTTCGGCCTGCGCTTGTAAACTATTTAAAAATCAATTAATAATCTAAATATGTATAGAAGAATACTAGAATTACGTTTTTGCATTTATTTTAATTGTATAAAATCATTCTTTTTGAGCTAAGTGACAGCGTCAAATGTCATTTTATTGACGCCATCTTTGTTTTCAACGTCAAGTCTTACCTGTTTCGTGTGTTTCAAATGTTTTTGTACAAATAAACTAAACCGAAATATACAAAATGGTAACTAAATCACTTATATTTGATAATGGCCTTTTAAAATTATAAGTGTACAAGACGAGGCCTTGGCGCCATACATTCGTGGAAATTTACAAATATAAAAAGGAAGACTAATTTAAGTAGATATAGATTTTTTCGTTGATGATCATAAGAGAGAGAGGGATGATGATCCTCGCTGGAACCACTTAAATCCATTTCAAATATTCATTGAATGGATTCTTTGCTGATAATTTTCTGCATACAAAGTACTGAAAAGAAAGTTTTGTGGCTGATTGTTTTAATGAACCTATTGTTACTACAGGCTATTCAAGGTGTGACGAAGATGGGTCCTAGCACGGAGCACCTGTTCACGCCTTGCTCCATCTCGGAGCTCCCAAACGTGGTCTGCAGGAACGTGGCGAGAAATGCGCCTTCCAGAATCGTGAGTAATGTCCACCTTTTAATGAGGCATTTTCAGAGACATCTGTCAGTTGAGTACTCAAAAGGTGTCAATAGATGGCGTGGAGGTAGAAATTAATCTGTCATAAAACATCGTATCGCCTTTAAGAAAAATGTCAAGGAACATTTTAAGTTAATATATAATTATAGTATGTAAAGTATGTATGTATTATTATTTCTATATATTAGTTTGTTTTGTATCTCGTATTTATGTAATCGTTTATTATATTTATTATATCGTACACGCTTAACTGCCCTCCTTTCTTTAATATTTCTCCTTGACCTAGGACTGCTGGAAGAAATTTCTTTTAGAAATAATCTGTTCCTTTTGTATATATTTTTTCTGTTTTGTGTTATGTAAATATTTTCCGTGCACAATAAACTGTTTAAATAAAAAATCTTTGCAGTTCACACTTCCACAAAAAGTCTTGACAACAATTTTGACAGATTTATTAACACAGCGGCTATATTCTCTTTGGTAGCTATGATAGTAGTCTTGATTTAAATGGCTGTGCATCCTTTAATTGAGTATATAAACTCCTTGCTCTGAATTCTTACGAAAAACTATGCATTTGACGGCTGAATTTTTCTGCAACTTTGCCATCTATCCATTGATGAAGAACAATTTTGTTTTTTGACGAACAAATCAGGTGAGAATATAGCTATTGTCGTAAATATGTTTCATTTTTATATGAATGTAAGGTTTATATTATTTGTATCTGTTCTTTTCAGGCTGACAACAAGCTGGCTGCCGCGAGGTTGATGCGCGACATAGCTGAGCTGAGGCAGCGAGTGGCGCAGGTGGAGGCCAGGCTCGCTAACGAGATGAAGGTACATCAGACTGAAGTAAAACGTCCATTTAGTCTTCATATTGTTTATTCAACTTCGATGAAACTTCACAGATATACATTCTATAAGTATACATGATTTTCTAAGTCTAGTACATTTTAAATTACTTGAGTTTTAAAACGGGCAGGGCTTCGCCCTGACCAACTGTTTTCAACCTTATCCGAAGCCTGAATGCCCGGGGCCGACCAGGCGTAGCCTGTTTTATACCCTCTGCTTGTTGTCAACTCGTTCGCCTCCCCACGGTGATACCAGTAAAAAAACTATAAAGTCCCAATTTTGTTCAAAGTCACGTTGAAATATTTTTGAAATCATGACAAGACCATGTGTCCTAATGACAGAGGGGCGTGAGGACTGACCAATCAAGCGTCTAACGCATTCGAAGTGACACCCCCCGCGCCCCGCCAAAGAGACCCGAAAATCGTTTACTGCGCAACCTACCTATGGTTGGTGCTAAAGCATTTTCGATATCCGCGTGGGTAGTTATGTATGTTACCTAAGTCTGGTAAACAGCAGTGTTAATAGCACTGTTGTGTTCCGGTATGAAAGGTAGTAGATCCAGCGCCTCATTAGCTTGATCAAAGCTTGAAGCTTCTGGGGGGTGAGGGAATAAAGTGCCTCAGTTGATTTTTCTCTCGCACCAACCGTTTCACCACCACCTGCATATCATGGCCACATATTAAAGCACTATTTGCATAGAAATCTAAATAACTAAGTAGGCATTTGAAGTCGCACAACACGGTGAATGTGTCGCCACACTTATGACGCAAATATAATCCACAACCAGCCAAATATAGGTACCTACATCGACACTGAAACAGAGTCTTAAAATATGTTCAGCAGCATATCCAATGAGAGGTTTTCACGAAAATTCTCACTACTAGAGGTAGGTGGCGCCACTTTGCCAAGACGTCTCCCGTACCAGAAATATGTATACATTTCCTTTTGTTATAAGGAAATCCACATAGCTCGACGAGTCAATGAGCTTAAGTGGCAATGGGCAGGTCACATCGCTCGAAGAACGAATAACTGATGTAAAAGTTCTCGAGTGGCGACCACGTACCGAGAAACGTCTACCAGGCCGTCTCCCTACTAGATGGACAGACAACCTGGTTAGAGTCGCAGGGAGTCGCTGGATGCAGGTGGCTCGGGACCGGTTGATGTAGCGTACCATGAAGGAGGACTATGTCCAGCAGTGATGGCTTCCTGGCTGATGATGAAATGTTAGGCACTCTTAAAACATAGGTTCTTCTGTTATACTTTTTTCAATCTTGTTTCTGGGATGTAGAACGCTTGTATGTTGTAGTTTGTGAGACAAGAGCTCTGAACACATATCTAGGTCATGTACTTTTATTTTGTTCTACATTTACATTTGTTGTTGCGGTGTTGAGTTTCTATCTCCCTTTCTTCTCCGCTGTACGTTTTACATAACGGAGCTTTTTATTAGCAATCCAACTGCAACATATTCATTGACTGTTGATCGAAAAAGTCAATGCATTCCTAACCTAGGTGCACCACTCATTTCCATGTACATACTTAGAAAACACAGCAGATAAAATCCATCAGTGCATCCACAGCGTAAGAGGCAGGCTGAACTCGACATTATTCGACTGAGGAAGGAGCTGTCGGCGTCCAAGAGCTGCGTGGCCTCCCTGCGTCTGCCACCACCGAGTGCGAGTTCGCGTACGCAGTGCGCCAAGTTCGCTTAAGAAGAGGACTTAAAGAACGGTATCGGGATGAAGAGCCAGCCGAAAAATCGAACTTCATATGCAATGAACAGGTCTCAAGATCAGCGTCAAAATAATTTGTCAGTTGATTATTCAAAGGTGTCAATAAACGGCGTGGTAGAAGTAGAAATTAATCTGCCATAACCTAAAACGTCATGTCAGTTCACATATCCCAAAAGAGTCTTGTTATCAATTTTGACAGGTTTATTTCGCAGCTGTTATATTCTCTTTGGTAGGTGTACGACAGTAGGCCTTAAGGGCTTTGCATCAAGTGAATTTAGTGAATTTAGTCCTTGCTTTGATTTCATACGAAAAAATATACATTTGACAGATAAATTATCTGTGAATTGTCACTATGTTCCATGGGTAAACGGAAATGGTTTTGATGCGATTTTCATGATTCATTGAAGCTTGTGAAGGTTGTGTGCAAATAAATGAATTGGTTTAAATATTATAATTCGAGTCAAGACAATTCGTTTGCGATTATATTATTTAACTTAATCTGCCTTAGCTTCGGCTGGACACAATTTAAGAGATAATTACTATTATTGTTTCGCTATGAAATTGTTGAATTCACAAAAGCAATAACGATAGAAGCCCAACCTCTACAAACCCCGCTTATTATTTTCATTTTAGTCGAATGCTTTTTTAAACTACAAGCTTCAATGAATCATGAAAACAAGTTCAAAACCATTGAGCAAGCCTCGGGCATTACATATTAAATCCATGGACAACGCCATCTATTGGATTTTTGTTTGAACTAGATTCGAGAGTTCCTCATTGCCAAAAAGCACAGAAATCAGTGGCTCCTCCTGATAAATTGGAGTAGAGAAATGAGTTTAGGGTATTATAATTAGGTATTTCAATTTCTATGAAATTTTATTGTAAATATAAACTACGATAATACGTCACACCTCTATAAATATCTGCTTTAAAACTCCACGAAAAATACACTGAAATGATTTATTTAGGTTAGCTTCTTCCGATCCTTGAATAAGGACACACTCTTATTGAAATTTGATACAAATGCATAAACAATACATACCGTTTATGACATATCAATAATCTCATTTTCTAGACAATTACTACCTTATTCAAATAGAATAAGTAGCAATATAAGTTAGTATATACATGAAACTCCCGCTCCGGATCTCGCTCGTACACGTTGCGTTCTAGTGTGATAGGGAGTATAGGCCTGTTTCCACTAAGAATAAATTGCTTAGTTTATAGTTTCTAATTATAAATGAAGAGACGAAGATAAGAAAAAACCAGTATATTTCTCAAAAAAGTTAAAGATTATTAATATTTTTAGAAAATGGATTCGAAAAAAATAGGCATTAGGTCACGTGACAGCGAACACGAAGAACGCGGCGCAAGAAAGTGTGACGTCACGCCTCGCTAAACATCATTGTTGTTGTTGACGTTTTCATACCACAGAGCAGGTTATTTCGCGAGCTGTGACGTCATTCAAGACGCCATGACACTATTCAGCGTTTTCGAGGGAAATATAAATTGCTTTTTTTTTAAATACAAAATACGTAATGTAAATTTTGCTTTTTCTTTAAAATATAGTTTTTTGGGGTTAAAATAGATATTAAAGTATATAATTAACCAAGTTTTCAAATTTAGTCAACTAGCCTATTGCGGGGTGAGAGGTGAAGTAGTAAGGATTTTCAATTCTATATCAGTTATTCATATGAGTTACAGATGAGTTGGTTGTGACGTGATATCGCAGTTTGTCTATTGCGTTATTAAAGAAATAAATTTGTTTGTAACAAAATGTTTGTTAGTTTTATTTTTACAAATAAGCCATGACCAGAAGAAAGTCTGGGTTCCATCCCTACTTAACCCGAGCGATTCGCTACAACAGGCTACAGCGGATGTCTACAAGTTGTCTTCAAGGTTTAGAGTGAATAGGCTATTTCTAGGCAACCGTGAATCATCCTAGACCATATCGTCACATAGCATCAGGTGAGATTGTAATCAAAGAAGCCATTCTGATATCAAAAATATTTCCTTTGTTCAGCCGAACGCAAGTCAGCAAACAAATCCTCTGTTTTTAAATGTGTTTATTCAGCTTCACCGTTATATTGGTTTGTTTGCTTCAAATCTTGTTTAAGACTCATGTAACAAACAATAAGTAAAAACAACATAACAACAATAATTTTACTAAATCAAAACAAAAACAAAACACAAAATCGTACTCAAAAACAACACAACCGCAATCAAGGGAACGTCGCGCACAAATTCACAACTAATTTAGGAAAGGGTGATATTTCTGACAGTGTATCTGAAGCGCTTTATTGCTTCTGAACGATTCAGAGCAAACCGAGCACTCGATGTGGTTCTCCGCGTGGGTCTTCAGGTGTTTGTCGAGGGAGTCTTGGGTCTTGAGAGATTTCCCGCAAAACGGGCAATCGTGTTTGCATTCGCTGCCGTGAACAGAGTGCATATGTTCAGATAAGTTGCGCGCATCCATGTACCTCCTTGGACATTGGCTGCAGAGATACTTCTGGACGCGATTGTCAGTCGTAGAATCGTTCGTTTTCGCGCCAAGCTTCTTGCATAAGCTTCGCGTCCTGGGTACAACAAGATTTTTATTTTATTTGTGGTGGGTTTTCTTTTGCACTTGCCTTTCATATCACCTGATGGCAAGTGACGATAAGGTCGTTGGATGGTAAGTGTGCACACCTATAAGCTTCAAGCTAATGTGGCGCTGTCTCTGCTACCTTTCATACCGGAACACAACAGTGCTATTAACAACAGAGATTGAGGTAACATGGTGGTAGCTAGCCAGATAAACAAATAAAATGCCCTACCTCCTACCAAACAGCACCGATAGGTACTCCCACTGGGCAAGGGACCGGAGGCAGCCTGAGTGGGGGCTCCGGCTGTCCTGCTCCGATCCCGAGAGGGCAGTGGAAATGGCGTGGCCCCTTTTCCACTGCGGAGTCCGCTCTGCGAGAGTGCAAGGGCTGGCACACCAGCCCGGGAAGAGCACAATGCATCGCGCGAGGGGAGCACTGGCGACGTTCCTCTGGAGGACCCAGAGCTCCCTGATATGAGCAGCGGATGGCCACCGAAGGGGTTTAGTGAGTAAAAATCTCACATAACCCGACTCTTCCCCTAAGGAGTCGGGTATCTTTTGAAGATTCCCCTTCGTAAAAAAAAAGGTACTCCCACTGGGAATCAAACCCAGAACCTCCGGATTCATCATCATCATCATGTACAGTCTGCGGCAGTCTACTGCTGGACATAGGCCTCTCCTAAAGTACGCCACTCGATTCATTCCTCAGCTCTCCGCATCCATTCACGTCCGGCTATCCTACGTAAGTGGTCTTTCCACCTCGCCGGGGGACGTTCTACACTACGTTTGCCTAGGCGTGGTCTTATTTAATTGATTATCAGAAGCAATTCGCTCCCGGTCGCCGTGTTGTTCCAACATACCTGCAAGGTCTCTAACTGCCGCCACGTCACCTACACTGCACACTTGCTCAACTTCCACTGTACATACAAACACACGTATCTATATGTTAACACGTCCATATACACTCACACATTACACATACACTTCTTTTACACATATATTTAATGCTTTACATATTAGAGGGCTTATCTGAAAACCAGCGCTATGGCTACTGCCACAGCAGATGCAGAGATCAGTCCTGTTTGACGACACATTACAACACAATGCCTATGTACATCAATAATGTATTATTGTAATTGTACGCAATGTATGTATTAATTGTATCTTTATATTGTGTTGTGTGTGTTTTAGTTAAATAAATATTTTTCTGTTTGTGTTTCTGTCTCCACTCCTCCACGTGCATTCAGCTTCTCGCAACCTTTACCAGGTCGTCGGTACATCTTTCCCGATAACTCATACAGCGAAGAGTCGATGCAATATCCATTTACCTCAGCTCACCTTCAACGACGGTTTTTAGAGATAAGTACCAGATATGCCCAGAATGGGTGGGTTATTTTGAACAGGTAGACACCAGTTTTGGCAGCGTACCTCAGCCTCAACCTTGCGTCGCCCTTGTTGACGTCAGAGTTGACCTTGGGCACCCTGGTCGCGGAAGTGGTCGTCTCGTTCTTCAGCTTGCAGCGGGAGCAAACAAAACTCTTCACCCTGTCATCAGACAGCATCGGGTACTTCTGGCCGCAGGAAAAGCAAACCTATCAAAAAAGATGTTCTTTATAGCATAGCATGTGAATAAAGCAACATAATTGAGAATGTATTGATACAAAACAGTTAAACACGAGGCTCTCTATAGGTATAGGCGAATGGAGAAAGAATTTGGTGTCTTAATGACAACACTGGGGGTACATATCGGTATTTGGTTTGGTTGGTGGTAAGGCATTTTCTATGTCCGCCTGGCTAGCTAAGTCTGCCGCCGAACAGCAACATAGAACTGTTGTGTTCCGGTATGAAATATATCAGAACCAACGGCGCATTCTTGTAGTCCACAAAATTTCGCTTGACCTCAATCTCACCTGTGCGTCTACCATGAGTTTACGTAGTCGATAACGTATATCGAATACTATCGGAAATGCTGCTCAGTTTAGATGCGTGTGACAAGGACAGAGCGATAGTTAACGATACACGTTATCGACTGCGTAAACTCATGGTAGATGCACAGATGTTAAGTGACGATGAGGTCGACGATGTTACGCATTGTTCTAGAAGGTGACTATTTACTTTTCCTTGGGAAAGTTGTAGTTTTTGGGGAACACGGAAACCGGTACTGCATCCTATATTTTAGCTGTACGCATGATGAATGTGGAAGCGAAACACTTGGTGTGAGCTGTGGGGATAACCACAGTCGGTTGAAAAATGAAACCTGTAGAAGAGAACAGCTGGACATTCGGATATACAAAAGTATTTTTGTCTAAGCTGAATCAGCGAAGCTTCACGCTGGCGCTCAGCTAGTTAAAGTAGATACAAAAATCAAAGAAGTAGTACTGACTGCTATAGTTTTCATACATCTTCCGTTGATACTGATGTTCCTTTTGCAAGTTACAAGCTTGGGTGGTTTCTTGGATTGACCCTCGAACCTCGGACGGGGGTCCTTCTTGGGCTGCTTCACCTTCTCCATGATCTGTTTTGTTTGTATCAAACTGGTGTGGCTTGAGCCTTGCGGAGAAAAATGTGACAAACTTTTACTTTTGACTATTTTATTATTTAGATAGATCGTTTATCATCTCATAAACACAGATTCACATAGAAACAAATGAACAAAAACAGAAATACACACACAAACACATATAAACAAGAAGACAACATCAGCCGACATTGGCCACGTAATTATTTAATTATTATTTGTATTTTAGTGAAGAATTAATTATCGCAAGCCTCTTTTGGTAAAATATGCGTCCTTAATTTTTATATAACATCTCTTTCGTCATATTTTAAGGTCCGGAGTAAGCAGCGCTCAACTCCGCGCTGAGATCACGCGCCTAACGATTCAAAATGTTGTTGTTTCACCTAGAGTGAGACAGAGCGCTAGAAAGAAAACCAAGGACAAATGACGCTACCACCCTTTCCCCCTACCGTTCCCCGCGCTAGTGTTCCGCTGCAAATTCGCATCATAATTTTGTAGTTTTTAACTGATTTTCGTAGTTTCGTTCTCATTTGAAAACCACAAAATCAATTTCGAAAAATCGTTTAATCAATATCTAGAATAGGGTTTGACTTAAATCTAAACCATATTTTGCTCGTAATATTCAGCCGAACTAAACAGGGTTTTGGTGGTCTAAAATGCAAAACTTATCCTCGTTCTATTTTCTTTATAATAACATTTCAAGAGTCATAAACTAATTGAAGACTAAGATATATCTCATCTTATTATATTTGCCAAATTGTATGATGATGCAACGTGTTATTCAAAAATAAGGACGTAACTGCGTTTGTATGGAGACTCGAGCTTGCTGAAGACTCAAAAATTCTGATTTAAAATCACTAGCATTAACGGGAATTCTTTTAGTACGCTTCCATACAATAGTTCTTTTAACGTAATCTTCTAAAATATAATAGATGGCTTCGATAAATAATAAAATTCATCAACAGCCTATGTATATATATATATATATGTCTCCACTGCAGGGGCTCAGGCCTACTCTCCTACAGAGAGTGTAATTATTAAATAATTAAATTACCTAAATGTGCCTGCCCATATTCCGTCAATTTGCAAAAAAAAACGATTTTATCATTAATCCAATATGGCGGACACTCTCTGTAGGTTCTCATAGTTACGATATCCATTGAAATGAGGCCTTCAATTCTAGTGGTAAGTGAAGGTAGGGCTGTGGAATGGAAGCGTGCTCAAAACAGAGCCACCAGCTATTGGTGAATTATAGATAACACTTTTTGATGGTACTGTGGAAAAATTGTAGTAGCAAAATCGGTTTAAAGAATAATTTAATTCTCAAAAGAAATTGACATTTCACGTATAGAGAAATTAAGACTAATAATTAATGTGTAAAAACCAACAGTAAAAAGGTATGCAGAAATTTAGATTTATAGATTTTATAGACTAAGTATTTATATTTAAAAAAATAGAATAATTCCCCTACCACCATATATTAATCAAGCCGATACGCACCTGTATTCGTTGAGATTGTAACTCTTAACGGCATAATATACAATATTCACTTCAACAATAAAAAATAAAGCTAATAAAAAAATGGCTCTGAATGACACCGCCGCAGCCTACTAGATATGTTTAAAATCAATTGATCTAGCCAAACAAGCAACATTTATTAGCGATCGCAAAAGATATGCTTCGAATCCGGCTTGCGTTTGTACACTATTTATAAGATCAAGGAATAATCTAAAGATATAAAGAAAAATACTAGAATTTACATTTTAGTTCGTATTTTGTTTGTACGGAATTATTCTTTTTTGCACAAGTGAAAACGTCAAATGTCATTGCACTGACGCCATCTTTGTTTTTGTACAAACTACGCCTAACTAATCATCAGCCAGGAATCTTCCACTGCAGGATCTAGGCCTCCTTCATGGTACGCCACATCGACCGGTCCCGAGCCACCTGCATCCAGCGACTCCCTGCGACCTTAACCAGGTCGTCGGTCGATCTAGTAGGGGGACAGTAGACGTTTCCCCGTACGTGGTCGCCACTTGAGAACCACAGAGAGAACGAGAGAATACATTCGCGGAACGTATCATTTCAGACATATTTAATTGAGTTTATAGTCAATACAGACAATAGTGAAGCTCTAGGGACTGCCTCCACAGGGCGGTATTACCGCAGCGAAACTGCGATACGACGAGTAACTCTGGGCAACAATAACGTCACGGACTAGTATCGCGACGATACCGCCAGCAGTGGAAGGTTCCAGGTGATACCGCCAGCAGTGGACGGTTTCAGGTGATACCGCCAGCAGTGGACGGTTCCAGGTGATACCGCCAGCAGTGGACGGTTCCAGGTGATACCGCCAGCAGTGGAAGGTTCCCGGCTTATGACGCCACTGAGCATGTCAAGACTTACATTCACTGCACCTCTCGAACGCGGCGTGCACGAGCGCCCTGAACTTCTGTGTGATCAGCAACTGGTTGACGCACTGCTCGCAAATCATCCATTCTACTGACGACACCTGCAGACAGATATGCTGGTAATGAGGGACTTTCAGAGATGTATGTCAGTTGTGTACTTAAAGGAATCGATAGATGGCGCGGAAGATCATCATGGCAGTCCCCCAAACAGTCTTGCATTGTTATTTCCTACTGCATTAGGACACCAGATTATCATATCTCGGAAAAGCTCATCGTAATACCACAGCAATCAGACGATGTGCTCTAAGTTGACCTCTCCTTCGAAGATTTCCGAGCAACCCTTCATGACCAGACGGCACCGCCTCATCAAAACTGCATCACACCGTATCAGCTCCAAAGCAAGCACTCGTATGTTCGAAGAAACCTTAAGATGTAGGTCTCCCTAAGCTGATGTAGGTGTGTCATGACCAGGCAGGGATAGCGTCTTATCTCCTAATGCATTTCACTCTAGAGCCATCTTTTAGTCTTACTTGTGATCTTTGCTTGGCGACTGGACAAAGCGGCCTTCAAGACATGACCAGGCACCGATATTTGTTTGCCTTAATCTCATGATGGTGACGATAGGGCGTATGGCTGTAAGCGTTCGGACCCAGAAGCCACAATCTAATGATTCCAGTGATAACACTTCTGTTTGGCGGCAGACGTTACTTAGGTAACCTGGTAGTAGATAGCCAAGTACCGACAGATACCAAGGCTACCAAGATACCATACAACAGGCTGCCAAACCAAATTAAAGAGGCTCCGAATCTATGCTCTTTTAAAAATAAACTAAAAAAATGGCTTGTCGAGCAGTGTTTCTATAAAATGGACGACTTCTTCTCTTCTCCATGACTAATAGTAATTTGACTAACTTAATTTAACTTTAGTAATTTAATTTTGACTTTTGTGTATGTAACTGATTATAAAATATTGACTTGTACCAGCAGTACCAATAAATTATGATTATGATTACCCCCACGTGAATCTAACCCGGTACCTATCTACCTACCAAGCGTGTAGTCATTAGGTTAGGACACGTCGATTACAATGTTCTACTGCATGGGACCCTCGAACTATCTGCAGCGTTTGATCAGCTCTTACCGTAACTCCAAAGCAGTCATACAAGAGCTGGTCGAAGCGACCCTCACTTTCCTCGAAGATGTAGGCCTCCCCAAGCCGTCGCAGACCCCGCACACCAGCACAGATCCTGCAGGACCATGCGGCGCCACCATCTCCACATTCTTGAAGCAGGTGCTTGCTGCTAGGTTCTTGCACCACCTATAGTTGGAATCCGGTAAGAATGCTTACAAACATTTATTTTGCCGTAAAAATTCAAAATTTCGGAATTCGAACGAAAATACTAGAAATCGAGCGCTCGTGGCGCGTCGAGGTTGATTGAGAGATCCCATGGTCTTTAACGTTATCCTTCTCCTAATGCTTCCATACTAAATTTATGTTGCCATAATCTTCTACAATAGTATAGCTTGGCTTTGATAAGTAATTACATAAAATTAGAAGACCGCGAGATGAATATATATCATTAACGTACAACTTCATTGTCAGCTATAATAGCCGTTACGCAGCAAATGGGATAGATGGCGCTTTAAAGAATATTAAAAAATAGTGTGTAAACATGAAAATTGTTATTAACTGAAAAGTTGTATGTTAAAATATTCATTACGCGATACAACAACTCGATGTCTTATTTCTAAATCATTAATTACTTCACAAAGCCAGCGGCCCCATTTTAAAAAGATTAAGGTAAAAGAAATCTAGTATGAAACTTTCACCGGCGAAATCACCGTTTGGTGATCGCAGTAAGATGTTATATGCTTCTACTGCTAAGCGTGGCGATTTTGGCAAATTGACTTGGTTCGGCTATGTTGATTTTATGTTGACCTACTTTAGATGACATGATTAGCTACCTCGTTAGCTACCTGAAGCAACCAGTTTGCGCCCTCGCTACATTCAGTCAACTTTGGTGGTGGGTAGGTACTTACTTTTTGTTGTTTTTTCCAAATAACGTCCATTTTATTGTTTATTTCTTTCATTAAGACTAAAATTCGTAAGCTTATTAAAAAGACAATAAAAATAAATTTAAAATTTATCAGAGGATTTAGATAATTTTTGACAAGTCTTCTGACATAATATTTCTTACATTCTTCTTTTTTCCCCCTTTTTTCACTTCAGCAAAGTGGCCTTACATTGAAGAAGTACCTTTCTTTACTATTGCCTTAAAAACAATGTTCTGTAGTTTCTTTGTATGCGAACGGGATATCACTTTACTAAGAAAAAGATCTACATGCTTATTTTATATAGCGTTATCTCTTTCTGCCAAAGATATATGCGCTAGTCTTGTAAAAAAGCAGTTGCAACGTCATTTGACATTGACAGTTAAGTTAGCTACACCTGTCAAACAAAAGGAAGATTCTGTTCTTCTGTTTACGTTATTTTGGGCACCAAAAAGCGAGATTTACTCATATTGAAGCCATTTATTAAATTGCCATACACTAAACAGTTTTAGTAAACTATTATCACTTGTGTTCCATCAAAAACTACGATTTCCCGTACCAAAAAAGCACGTAAAATATCATCATTGAACATCGAGCAATAACCATCGAAAATGGGTGGAAAGGCAGAGAAAGGTACGCCAAAGTACATAGCTAACAAGATAAAGGCTAAAGGCCTTCAGAAGTTGCGCTGGTACTGCCAGATGTGTCAGAAACAGTGTCGAGATGAGAATGGATTCAAGTGTCATACGATGTCAGAATCGCATCAAAGGCAGCTGCTGCTTTTCGCTGACAACGCATCTAAATACCTGAATAACTTCTCTAAGGAGTTTGCTGATGGATATCTGGAGTTGCTGGGACGGCAGTTTGGTACTAAAAGAGTGAATGCCAACAAAGTGTACCAAGACTACATAGCAGACAGGTAAGTTCTCCCGACGTTTGAATAGTGTCACGCCATGCCACAATGGAATAACTGGAGATGAGCAGCAGCATCTACCTACGTAATATGCTGTTGTCGAGAAATTTCGGCTGGGATTTCATCACAAAATCACGATTGAAGTCCTGCCATAGCACCCCCTTTGCACTTGTGTAAAATTTTATCTATGTCATTCACACATCAATATATTGCGGTTACGCTTATACATGTGCAACAAGCCAGCCATGCCTGCTCTGGTACAGAGTTTATGGGCCGTAGTGCACCACGTGGACTTCATATAATGTACTTGAATTTTAAAAAACTCAGATTGACAGTCTGCGCCTTATCCACTGCACCACTAACACGTCTAAAAATGCACCTAATCACTATAAATTTATCGTTTTTTTATGAAGCTTTAGTGTTACCGGTCTTTCTTCATACAATTTTTATTGCCTTGGTACTTTAGTGAAGCTGCAGTCAATATCCTTGATAAAGTATATTTTTGGTACGGTTTCCCATTTTAGGAACCATGTTCACATGAACTCTACCCAATGGGAGACACTGACGGAGTTCGTCAAGTGGCTGGGGCGTGAGAGCAAGTGTGTCGTAGACGAGACTGAGAAGGGATGGTTCGTGACGTACATAGACAGGGATCCAGCTGCCATTGCTGCACAGGAGGCCAAGGCGAAGAAGGAGAAAATGGATAAAGATGACCAGGTATAAGAAAAATTATCTAATTTTACGGCCTGGCCTAGTCACTATACAGTTGTATTTCAACTCACAAATTAGTGTTAGCAGCCCTGGTAGCTCAGTTGGGTATAGTGTCAGTCCTTGAACAATTGGGTATTTGACAAAAAATATTTTTATCTTATTCTATAGTCCATGTATAAAATAAATAGCTCTATCATTTTTATTTTGATACGACTAATAATGTTTTTTTAGCACAACTCACCGACAAGTGCAATGGACAAGTGATTCTAGTCACGCGGTGCTAAAATGCTCCATATAAATCGGGCATGTTTTGTAATGTCACATTACTATCTTAGAGCTTTAAATGTATAACCCTTGTTCTATATTTTGAGTTAACTCGTAAAATAATGTTTCTATGTGTCATATACACTTATAAAAAACATTCAAAACCCATGAGTTCGAATTTTTTATTTGTAATTTATGTACGAATGATAAAAATCATTACTATTGGCTTTTTGGTGAAGGAAAACATCGTGAACAAACCTTACGGTTAATAAGAACACAGCAAAAGTAGCTTATATATGTTTACAAACATAACTTTGCAGTTGAAAGCCATACATCGGGTATGTAATTTAACTGCAACGCAAAGTTTGTTTTTCAATAAAAATTACATTTTCGGTAGAGCATTGTTGGGTGCATATTACTGTGCCTATTATTTATGGTTTTCAGTATGTTAATTATTCATATTCTGTACGGAACGTTAACGTTAACCGGTTGTTTTTTCAACAGGAGCGAATGTTGGAGTTCATACAGAAACAGGTTCAGCGAGGGAAGAAGGAAAGCATCAAGGAAGAGCCGGCGTACACTGAGTTCAAGAGAGAGAGCAGCCAGGAAAGGGTTACACTCAGTTTAAATCTTAAAAGGAGAGTTGAAGGTATGTCGATACTTCTAACAAAACTAACTTTTAAATGGTTTTAAAGGTAAAACATGCCAAGGCAATTTAGAGGGGACATCGATCTCAGAATGAAACAAAATCAGCATTTTGGTTCATGGTAGAGCATTTGATCAGTTGGTGGTATGGCAATATGTCAACCTGGATATCTACCATCACGTTACCTAAGTCTGCCACGAAACAGCAGTGTTAACATATAAAATATATAATTAATTAAGGCGCAGACGCTCAATCTGAGGGTTACGCAGGTAGGATGAAGGCCAAATGTAAACCCATCATAATTTGTTTTAAATTGTAGTGTCTCCATAGTGTTACAATGGAATTCAAATTCTTTATTATGCTTAAATGTGGTACATATCGGTCTTATTACATATAACATGTTGGTTTCTCACATTTAGCCAGAACTGGCATGCAAAATATGTGTCTTAGTTACAAAACAATTAAATAAAAATAAACAAATGGAAAGTTGCAAACAAATTAAATTTCGGGTGGAATTTTATTCTATACCTAAATTTAAATCTACATCTCAACTTCTACGTTGAAAAAATATTAATATAAATTTAAAACTGTATGAATACTCTTAGCTCTATAAATAATCTGACTTTCGTTGCAGACAAGAAACCGCTCGAACTCACTTCCGCGTTGAAGAAGATAAAAGAAGAATCGTCCAGCAGAACGCAAAAGAACGAAGAATCAAGTAAAAAGATAAAGATAGAAGATGGAAAGCATAGACCTTCTGCACTCAGCGATATTATTAAAATGGAAGAATGTGCGAAAGAGAGAGCTAAAAGGTGCAAATTCATCGATTTTGAACAGACTTTAAACAAGTAAATGCGTTCAAAAAGAAATGGAAGCCGACTTCAATTGCCCTAAAAGTCTACTTTTACTAAGGCAAATTTAAGATTTATATCGTTTTCTCATGGGTGCCGTTGTCAGAACTGGACCAAATTGCAATGAGACCGCACGGGAAGCACCAGCTTTCAAATAAAAGAATCATCCAAATCGGTTCACCCAGTCAAAAGTTCTGAGGTAACAAACATAAAAAAATTAAACATACCCGTCGAATTGATAACCTCCTCCTTTTTTGAAGTCGGTTAAAAAGGAGGATGTGGATTTTGATTTTGTATGTGTGTTAAGCGATAACTGCGCCAATTATGAATCGATTTTGATGATTCTATTTTTGTTTGGTAGAAAATACTTCAGAGGTAAATTACCATATAAATTTTATTGAAATGATTCAGCGCTTTTTCAGAAAATCAACAAAAATCTAAGGGTGAAAAGTTGGTTCAGTTCTGACAACGGCATCCATGAGAAAACTATATAAATGTTAAATTTGCCTTAGTAAAAGTAAACTTTTAGGGCAATTGAAGTCGGTTTCCAGTTCTTTTTGAACGCATGTACTTGTGTTTTTTTTCGAATGTGTATTATAAAGATATTATATCATTTATCAAAATATACAATACAAGTAAAGGAACTTAAAGGATATCAAATGTATATTTACAGAAAAGACTATTGGCTCACAGAAAACATAATTGTGAAAATAGTGACCAAATCTCTGGGAGATAAATATTATAAACGGAAGGCTGTGGTTGAACGAGTGATTGACAAATATGGCGCCGAGGTGAAACTCGTTGATGAAAACACAAGGCTCAAACTGGATCAGGTAAAAAACAAACTAGTATTTTCTAGAACTCGCTCACGAAGGATAAAATAGCCTATGTCCTTTTCTAAACCATCAACAGACTTATGTCCCCACTGCAGGTCTCAGTCCTACTCTCCTACAGAGAGTGTATGGGACAGTACACCACGCGGGACCAGTGCGCATTGGTAGACTTCACACACACCTTTGAATTTCTTCTCAGGAGTGTGCAGGTTTCCTCACGATGTTTTCCTTCACCGAACAGCTAATGGTGATGATTTTTATCATTCGTACATACGAGTAAATAACAAATTGTAACTCATTGGTACGAGCCAGAATCGAACCCAGATCCCGTTTGTTCAAGAACAGACGCTCTACACAACTGAGTTACTATGGGCATTTATTGCGCTTCGGAACAGAATGTACAATACACAAAATGTACAAAACGCAAAATGTACAAAAAGGACTAAGGCCTCTTTCACAACGACTTATAATTGCGTTGTAAGTGTCAGATGCAGAACAAAGCATCATGGCATACGAAATATGCTATAGAAATAGGTGCACCGGCTTTATATATTGGCTATATTACGTTACATTTGTATTGTTAACTGTTTTCCGAACGTACGCTCAATTTTTTTTATGTAATTACCTACCATAGTACTTTAGCATACTTAACACTAAACGCACGATGTGTGTGTCTGTACTTAGCTGTGCATTTAGTTTAAGATGTATACTTTACTTTTCTGTTGATAACATTTGATGTAACAGCTGTGGACATACCAAATAAATAAAATAAAGATAGTTTTGAGAATAATCAAAATAATAATAATTGGAAGCCCAGCAGCCTTAATCTTATGAGGCACTGGCTCTATTTAATACCGCACAACACATGCTGTTTGGCAGCAGCCTTAAGTACCATGGTGGCAGCTAGCCAGTCGGGCATATAAAATGCCCTACCACCAACCGAACCGAGTACTGATAGGGAATGAAACCCAAATCCATCTGATTGTTAATCCAACATTTAGCCTCTAGGCCACGGAGGCCGTTAAAATTTCCATGGAAATATGGTTAATATCCGTTTTTTTATAAACAGTTGATAATATAAAAATAGTGAATGTTTGTTGACGTGGCCCTTTTGTAAATTTTGCGTTTTGTACATTTTGCGAGTTGTGTACATTTTGCGTTTTGTACATTCTGCTCCGAAGCTATTTGAAATAGAAATTTATTGCACATAATAGTTTTATAAAGGCCTATCAAGTAGTTAAATACCTAGTTATAGTGACCCGTGGAGTTAAAGCAATAGAAGAAAAGTTTTAAATTTCTGATATGGTTCTATTGTTTCTAGAATCATCTGGAAACCGTGATACCATCCCCTGGACGTGCAGTCAAGTTTGTGAACGGTGCCTACAGAGGGGAGACTGGCGTGCTCAAAGACATAGACACTGACGGCTTTAGTTGCGACGTAGAGGTCAGTAATACACGTCTCAATATCATAAATATTGTGTGTCATAGATATATTATATGAACCAGGATCCAAATAACTATATAGTATTCGCACAATACATTTGCCCCTCTGAAGTTAGCCACAAAAGACCGCGAAGTATCAATTATTAACGTATAAATGTGAGGCAAGGCAAGTTAGCGGGTGAAAAGAAATGTCCTAGTGTTGTATGTCATTGTCACACATTCCGTTTGTACATGTTTGAATTTGCGGAGAGCTAACTTCAGAGGGGCAAACTTATTGTGCGAGTACTATACTCTAGCCTTTCTAACGTCATTGAACTGACATAAGACAGAATGAGATAAATATACATTCTCTGTCGCAAATCATGTGTCAAAATGTGGCACCGGTTTTTGACTACTGAAATGTATGGTAGTTGTACTGGAGGTTAACCAATGCAGTACTAAGTAATAGCTTTCCGATAATTACGCTTAATTTTGACACAGAATGTATATTTATCTCATTCTGTCTTAAGTCAGTTCAGTGATGTTAGAAAGGCTAGAACATAGTTATTTGGTTCCTGATTCATATATACTACATCTATATCTATACTATACTATATCATATTTACTACGATTGGAATGAGAGTTTTCACGCAAATTTTCGCCGCTAGTTGGCACCACTTTTGCAAGAGGTCTTCCGTCCCGGAAATATCTTTTTTTGTGGTTAAAAAGTACTCTTTGCGCTGTCAAACATGAATGAAATTATGTTTCGGTACCTTAAAATTAGAAGAGTTAAAAGTTATAACAAAAGGAAATAGAGACATATAAAGCGTGTATAAATTATGTTTTACTTTTTCAGATATCTGAAGGACTCTTGAAAGGAAGATTGGTGAAAGAAGTGCAGTATGAAGATATATGCAAAATTGTTACGTGAATCAATTCATAATGGTTTGGTTCCATTTCAAAATAAATATATGATCATATTTGATATGGTTCTTTTCAATACACATTCAAATAAAACAAAGACGTGTTAGTTACATCATATATAACTCAAGAAAGTCTGAACAAATGACACGTTCCGCGAATGTATGGATCCAAGGCCTGGTCTTGTACACTTATAATTTTAAAAGGACATTATCAAATAAAAGTGATTTAGTTACCATTTTGGTATATTTTGGTTTCGTTTATTTGTACAAAAACATATAAAACGGGCAAGACTTGACGTTGAAAATAAAGATGGCGTCGATAAATTGACATTTGACGCTGTCACTTAGTACAAAAACAATGATTTTGTACAATTACAATAAATGAAAAAATTTAATTCTATTAGTTTTTTGTACATATTTTGATTATTAATTAATTTTTTAAATAGTACAAGTGCAAGATTTACAGTACAGTTACAAGATACAAGATTTTGAAACATCTCATTTTATGGGCTTTGATTTTTTTAAATTTGTCTCTGCTTGTTTTTAATGTTTCTGTAGAAATAAACTAAACCAAAATATTCAAACATGATACTTAGTTTATATTCGATAAGTCCAGGCCTGGGCTTCATACATTCGTGGAACGTGTCATTTGAATACCTCGCTGGGAATAGAATCTTAGAACACCATACTGAGTCTGTGTAGCCACTAGGCTAGGCCACAAATGCGATTAAAAATTACGCATTTACGTAAATCAACTGATAAAATTCAGCTAAAATTGGACTTCAATCGCATGACCAAACAACTTCCAAAGAAGATTCTGATTTGAAAAAAGATTGTCTATCGTCAGTCATTATCTGTGGAAATCTCTCAGTATTATCTAAATATTGATATGTTTTCCGTTTGACGTAAATGTAGACAGATGTTCAAAGATTCGAATCTTGAATTTTAGAACAGTATGTTCTGTTTTTCCAAGGATTTGTAAAAAAATATTAACAAAAATACGCCTGCGCTGCATATTGACAGCCGAGTTTCTGAGAAAATCCATAGACGAACTAAAGTCACTGACATAGATCGGCGAGTCAGTGAGCTTAAATGCCAATGGGCAGGCCTTATCGCTCGAAGAACTGATTACCTATAAAGAATAAGAGATTTCCAGTGGCGGCCACTCGCCGTTAAACGTGTATCGGTCCGTCCTCCTGCTAGATGTACTCTAGATGGACTGACAATCTTGGCCGTGTTTCATAAAAATACAATTCGTAATAAATTGACACATGTCAGCCATTTTCGACTTTTCGACCAATCAAAGGGCACTATTGGCGAAAATGACTCAAAAGATGTTTCGAATTCGGCCTGCACTTGTACACTATTTAAAAAATCAAGTAATAATCTAAATATGCATAGAAAAATACTAGAATAACATTATTGCATTTATTTTAATTGTACAAATTTCTTTTTGTACTAAGTGACAGCGTCAAATGACAATTTATTGACGCCATCTTTGTTTTCAACATTAACTCTTACTTGTTTCGTGCATTTTATATGTTTTTTACAAATAAACTAAACCAAAATAAACAACAATAGTAATTAAATCACTTTTATTTGATAATGGCCTTTTAAAATTATAAGTGTACAAGACCAAGGCCTTGGCTGTATACATTCGCGGAACGTGTCATTTGTCAGTTTATTACGAATTGTATTTATATGAAACACGGCTCTGCTAAAGGTCGCACTGACATGGAAGCTCACTGTGGGTGGTAGCTCATAATAATACCTAGATGATTCACCACAAGAAATTTTCTAAGCCGTTATCTTCGTAAAAAAGAAACCGCCTCTATATTCAATATCAAAACTAGGTTGTGTAATACAAATTTATATTTGACACCGTTATCGAACTGTGATGGAATCTACAGTAATGTTTAAAAGGATTAAAATTGATGCGTCACATCGTGATTGAATAATTATTAATTGTTGGTTTTTAGCAGAGCCCAACCCAAGTATTTGAATTAGCGGTTGTAAAAAATTGGTACGAGTCGGACTCGCGCACGTAGGGTTACGTACAGAATATTAGAAAAATAGTTTTGCAGTAGCAGTAGTAGACGAGTACGACGGTAGATGGCGCTAGTTGTATGTTAAATCCCACGTCTCTAAAAATCTTTTTTTTTTATGGCTCCCTTAAATATTTATTTTATTCTGGTATTTGTTGTTACAGCGGCAACAGAAATACATCATCTGTGAAAATGTCAACTGTCTAACTATCACGGTTCATGAGATACAGCCTGGTGACGGACGGACAGCGGAGTCTTAGTAATAGGGGCCCGTTTTTACACTTTGCTTCCCATTGTGCACGCAAGTGGTCTCAGAAGGTGAACGGTGGGTAATAACCGGTATAAAAAATGTGATTTATAAGTTTATAACACACAAAAGTTTTATAATACCTTACGTGAATTTCATATAAATGTGGTAAGTTAACAATTTACCTGGCCACTTTATACAACTTTTTAGAATGTAGGCTATACGATTTCTATAAACAAGTATATTCAATTCAAAACAAAACTGTTAAAACACATTTAAGAATAAATATTAGTTGTTATTTTGTTAAATATAAATACTTAGTCTATAAAATGTATAAATCTAAATTTCTGCATGCCTTTTTACTGTTGATTTTTACACATTAATTATTAGTCTTAATTTCTCTATAAGTGAAATGTCAATTTCTTTTGAGAAAAATAAATTATTCTTTAAACCGAAGTGATCTCAAGAACAATGAAGGTTTTCATTCGCCACAAGATGACACCACTTTGGCAAGAAGTCCCCCGTCCCATAAATATGTCTGTTTTTTTATTTTAAACGGAGAACGAAACTGTTTTGACACCGCGCATTATTAGCAGAGCAAGAGATTATTTTGCCCTTATTACAGAAAGAAGAAGTGACATAATAAATGGGATTGGAGAAGCCGTTGAGTGGTGAAGTTAACATAAAATAATGTATGCTATGTCCGCGCTAGAAATAATCTACTCCAAATACGTTCTGATCTATTCAGATCAAATTGATTAAAAATGGCGCCAGCGAATGGTTGGTTCTTCAAACAGACGCTGATTATCACAACATTGTTATCATATTCGCTTACGTTTATCTCAACGATGAATCGACAGACTGGTATAAAAGAGTCGACTCAATATTAGCACATCTCTACTCGACTCGCGACCGGCTGTTGTGTCCCGTCTGTGACTCACTTCATTGTCTTCACTCACTCGTCCAGTGAATTTTTGACATGGCGCACGTGTGCAACTTTTTACGGACTAGTGGCTTATTTTTATTATTATTTACATCATATATAAGCGCCGTGTCACCACCATGGATATTTTCTGTTCATGTAAACAGTATCAAATGTGTTAATAAACAGTGCAGTTACGGTTTAAGTGTAAACGGAAACAATTTTGATGAGTGGTCGTTGACTTCTTCACCGGCTCCGAGAGGCAGTGAGTGTTCGGAACACGGGATAGTGTTTACGGAATTCGGAAAAGTTTTGGAAATTGTTGCTCCAGTTTCTGATGAGAAACTCTATTTCTGCGTGAAAAGTAACGGTGTCTGGTATCATCAAGGAGACGGTTTATATTTGGAACCGGATGACGTCACGCGAGAGTTCTCCAGCCAGTGAGTGCTTTTAATTTTTAATTTATGGTTTCATAAACAATCTCTTTTCGGAGTCGTTTTGTGTACGCGGGAAAGTTTGCTTTGAACAGATGTTTTTTTGAGGTTATGTAACCAGCGAATAACTGGTAAAATAAGAGATAAAAATAATAATGACCTACTTTGAGACATTCTCATATAACTGAGTATCTTATCAATATTACTTCAACAGTAATTAGTGATAGATCGTCGTGATTTTTAGATTACAATGTTATCAGAGTTGAGTTTAAAAAGTGGGTAATTTTGTGATCAGCGGGTAATTAACCGTGTGCGTCACCACGGCGAGGAGGGCACTACGTGAATCCATGATGTGATACTATGTCATTGGAATTATGAATCATTTGTTTTCTATGCTAATTAGATTTTTCGCAACAAATCCTAACATGGGTTGGGGTGCATAACAGGAGTAAGCGCCGCTTTTTGCACCCATTTGTTTGTCCTTCCTTTTCGTCGCAACGGAGGGTCAGAATGATTGGATTTTTTTGTATAGGTATAGTTAAAGAGCCGGAAAAGAGCATAGGCTATTTTTTATACCGATCGAGCATTTAGTTCCCGTAGGATACTTTCCGAATTCCACGCGGATGAAGTCGCGGGCAAAATCTTGTTATCTATAAATTATATAGGTATAAAGTGATAATTATGATTCTTTTTTCGTATAAGTAATTCTTAAATTTAATTAGAAATACATTCTAACTATCCAAAGCACACATTAAGGAATGTATTTTCGTTTAGTGAAAAATTCATGACGATTCTTCGTTCAGAAGTCCCGCCCTAGCACCTCATTTTGTGTGTTTTATAAAAATACAATTCGTGATAAAGTGATAAAATATGTCGTGTTATTTTCGCTATTTTTGATTGGTCGAAAATAGCTTACATTTGTCAGTTTATTACGAATTGTATATTATGAAACAGGCCTCAGGACAGATCCTATCAGGAGCAAGGAGGTTGCATATCTCTCTTTATAAATTCTACTGTACTTACATGTGTATGTCACTGAACTCCTAAACGTCTGGACCAATTTCGATGAAATTTTTGGTGTGTTCAGTGGATTTGAAAGTGGTTTAGATTTACAATTTGATGATTTTTGTTGTCTTGCATAAATATACATTACTAAGTTTATCCCAAAATGTTTTAAAAAATAAATGTCCACCCGCGTGAAGCCGTGGCGGGCCTTTAATTTAATATATATCAGGAGAGCTGACTCCCAATCGTTTCTTTAATAAAATATGGTCTGAGTGAAACTTACTTTGTCTCCACTCTGGCCCATTCGCACAATTGCCACGTCACAAATTTGTTTTATCCTTAGAGAGAGATGCACAAAGGTTTTGAGCAACTCTCAACATATTTTTATTCATTTTAACATATCTGTAAAAATGAATGCAATTATAATTGTAATTAAAAACGGTCATCAACTCGTTTTTTATTAAATTAGGGTTACATTTATTTCTTACATCAGTCCACTTCAGTACCTTCTGTGGAAAAACCCTTTCCACGAAACTGTAAGCTAGGAATACTAAAATCGAAAGATAAAATTCGGAAAATGTTAGGGAATTCGGTATTCTAAAACCCTTCGATGACCTTGTTCCATTTTTCAATCAAACCAATACACTTAAATACGGGACAGAGTCAGTCCCGCCGGGACATTTTAAACTATGCCTAAAATATTGGACGTCTGGCAATGCTAGTCATAGACAAACTTTACATTTTTATATCCACAATCAGCCTTATAGCGAAGCACTTTTAAACACTCCACAAATAGATGTAAGCAGAGAGCAAATATAAACAGGAATTTAAATTAAGAGCAATCAAATAAAAATAATCAAGTAACTTGATCAGTAAATGATAACACTGTTCCCAGCTCAAGTGACACTTTTACCTGTATCTATGTCAAGTTGAGTAATTTATATCTGGTGTATTAACAGAACAGAAAAACATATATATATATATATAGCAATGAAATTTTATGTCACAGGCCAAGACTTCATATAAATGTCGCGATATCGGTTCCTATTCGTTTTTCGTTACACGAAACTAAGAGACTGTTGTCCAAATTCTGTTAAGCGAGTTACAGTCGCTTAACCGAGTCATCACCCGCGAACAATGATGTGTTCAGACGATAGATTCAAAGATTTTTTGGAGCTTCTCTTCTTACCGTGTCAGTTGTAAGATCAATGGCCGACACACACCCTTGAGTCAAAGTTGCTATGCCACTATAATCCTCTATCTTGGCTCATGTAGCTAATATACGTTTTTCGTTACTAAAATGTGCTATCAACTCTTTATTGAGACCACTAAAACTGAAATGCCTGTGTGTATTGTTTATCGCAGACGCTGTTAAAAACGTTTTTATGCCAATATTCTCTGATAACTGGCATTTAATCTGTTGAATATGTTATATTATATAGCTTATGTCATAATGATGTTGTAAAATAAAGTATAAAAGATATGCTACTCCATTGGGAAATGAGTTGGAAAATTAAGAGTTGAATAATATAGTTTTTTATTTATTTGGAAACTGTACGACAGAAATTATACATAGGGAACACTTTATCAGAATAAAGACATGTTCTCGTAGGTCAAAAAAAAATTGAAATCAGAATTTTTTCAGTAAAGCATAAAAAATTACAAGTCAATACAAACTTAATGAGCCCCAAACTCTAGGGGCTTCCTAGTTAGTAACATGTTACCTAAGTCTGCCACCAAACAGTAGTTTTCATAGCACTGTTGTGTTCCAGTATGAAAGGTTACAGAGCTGGGCCAAGGTCATGTCCAACTCATTATGCACATAGAAAAACTTAAAAGGTTCCACTTTCCACCGCTAGGATCCATCCTCAGACCGTTAAGGGTGAGGCCAAACGAGCGTAATTTTGTGAGTCGTGAGTGGCAGAATTTCGGTCGCAGAAAATCTGTTACATTCGGTTTCATACAAAAGTCCTATTTGATTCACACGGCAACGCAAAATGAGTTGTCTGCCGACTCACGCGCATTATTCCGACCGAATTGAGTCCGCGGGGCGAGGGGGGGCGACACGGGCCGAGCAAAGCGTCAGTCAGGTATATATTTAATCTTTTTCTGCCATTATCTTCTTCTTTGTCTTCTAAATATGCTTCGTAAATACACAAAATTTTCAACGGTTCCATCGCACGACACAAACATCTGCTTTAAATGTTGGATAGTGACTGAATAAAATGCGCTCGTCTGGCAGTCCAACAGAATTTCTGGAAGGCAGATTTTCTGCGACCGAAATTCTGCGACTCACGACTCACAAAATTACGCTCGTTTGGCCTCACCCTAACTCATCAAAAGAAACAAAATCAGCTCGAACTCAAGAGGTTTACTAGTACCCATTGAAGAGTTGCTCTATTCACCTCCTGACTCCATGGTTAGATCAGCTCAATGGGGCCAAATTATTGCAATTTCATACAACTTACATTAGCAAAGTTTCAAATCGATAGGACAGTTAGAAGTCAGTTAAAATTGACTTGAACGATTTGTTTACCTACATAGATATAGATACAAAAGTATTGAATCAAGGTTGCCACATACAAATAATAAACCCCCACTTGACATTTGCCGATTGCCTTTTAGCGAATTCAAGAAAAAACTAAAATCATTTTTGGAAATCAGTCCCTTCTACTCTATTAACGAATTCATAGAATTATGTCTGACTAATGAAATGTTCATTTCTAGTTAAATGTCCAGGTTAATATAATTAGGCCAATTAAGTATAGTTTCAATGTGTAATTATTATTATTAAATGTGTAAAGTATAATAATAATATGTGATATTTTGACGTGTCAAGTGTAATGATCATATTACTAGGCCAATAAAGGGAATCTTGTATCTTAGCCTAAGATGTCCCTTTCCATGCCATATATATACACTCAAGTAAAAAAAAATATACACACATTCAACTTTAATTGACATGTCCCTCAACACACTAGTGCAAGCAAGAGTGAATGTGACATAGTTCTAAAGTGGATACATATTTTTCTACTCGAGTGTACAGGCTATGAGTGAGCATGCCATATCAATATTTGTTTACCATTGTCTAGATTAGAAATTGGACACATAAAAACCTATGGCCAAAGTTTATATGGACCAGAGTTTCCTGAAGCTGAAATTAGTTTTGTTGAGTCCGTATGTTGGGCTTCAGCTTCATGCAAATCAATTAGGTGCTTTTGGGGGACAAGGGCAATGGAAAATAACTCCTTATATTGTATATAAAGATTTCAAAATAGCTCGGTTTCGATTGCTGATTTGAATACAAAACGTGTCGAAAAAAGGTTATGTGTTTTTCTTTTTCGAAAATTTTAATTTGAAAAACCTTTAGGTACTTTTGTCGATTAGTTTCATACTAAATTTAAAATAGTATAGCTGGCTTTGTGCAGTAATTGTCTAAAAATAGAAATGAGTATCATCAAGTTTCTATATAATCTAATGTTTACTTTAAAATAATGATATTAAATTTATAATATTTTATATATATTAATAATACATATTAATAAATAGATAAAGTTCCATAGTCGGACACACTGCATGGGAAAAGATTTTGAGTAAAATTTGGAGGAACGAGAGGGGAAGTCGGGTAAGAGGGTCTCAGAAGAACGTAGAGGGCGAGTGAGACTTGAAGAACGGCAAAAGAAGAATTCTTGTTTGGTACTATCCAACAAGAAATGAAAACTTATATCTTATTATTAATAAGATGAGTTGTGTATTATTTAATGACAAAATTAAATTATTAACATTGTACTGATTGACATGTGATGTAAACAAATTTTTTAACAATTAAATTCCTTATTAGATATGTTTATAATATTTGCACACCTGTGGACAGGTTAAGTACATCGAACTAATTGAAATTACTATCTAAACACCGTGTAATAAAACTATGTACTTGGCAAATACATTTTTTCTTTCTTTCTTTCTTACTATGGGCTGATCATTTCTACCCGGTCTCTCTCTATGTGAGGTTTTATTGTGTGTTGGTGATACTTTTGAATCCACTTCAAAATTATGGCTTCATCATGGAGGTGATGGTACTGCCACTGTTGGTGTTGGTGTATATTTCCCAGTAAATTGTCATTTCATTAGGTGTCAGCTTGACAACAATGAATCATTACCAGCCAGTGAATGCTTGGACAGGAATGGCGGGTTCGAATTTTAAATGACCACATTTCCGTTTAGCCACGAATGAAGTATGGAAAATAACCATGGACACGTATTGCTATCCGACTAAAGCGAAGCCAAAGAAGGGCTAGGATTTTAGCACACTATGTGTGTTTGTTTATCTCTTCCCACATTATCATCAGCCAGGAAACGTCAACTACTGGACATAGGCCTCATTCATGGTACGCCACATCGACCGGTCCCGACCCACCTGCATCCAGCGACTCCCCGCGACATTAACTAGGTAGTCCACCTAGTAGGGGGACGGCCCGGTAGATGTTTCCCGGTACGTGATCGCCACTGGAGAACCTTTACTCCCCACCGGTTATCGGTTCTTCTAGCGATGTGGCCTGCCCATTGCCACTTCAGCTCACTGACTCGTCGAGCTATGTCGGTGACCTTCGTTCGTCTACGGATTTCCTCTTCCCACATATCTCCAGGTTATATGCTATATTACGTGCCAAAAAATTCAAAATGGTACCCCAAAATAGTAAGTAATCTGTGGACAATAAATTGTTAAATAAATAACATGGTGGTAGCGAGGCGGATATAGAAAACACCACCCGCCCTACCACCAAACCTACCGATAGGTACCTCCACTATAATAGAAACCGGTACCTAGTGTTAGTCCATCATTCAGCCATTAGCCACAGAGACTGTTCAAAAGTCTTACAGACTTCAAGTTTGTTAAGAGGCTATGTTGGTAAGACCACGTGGCCACGTTCAAGGTTGCATTGTTTTGTAGCTGTCCCTCTCCGAGCCCTATCCTACCCGAGCGCGTACGGTGAGACAGCATACACTACGCGAAGTTATCCACCCGTTATTTGGATGTTTCGTAGTCCAGGGATCATTTGAAGGATACAGTATATTATGTAACCATTTTTTTAATACAGTATACTAATGAAATTTCAGATGTCGGTGGTTTTTCCAAATTGTTCTAAATTGATTCATACTCTTGTAAATCAGGTTCAAAGTTGGGGCTTTTTATTACCGAAAAATACAATACTTTGACGCCCTGTAACTCTGGAAGTATATATTTAAACGAAAATCTGACTCACCACCGACACAGATATTTGTTTTTAGATTGTGTCTTGAAAATTTCATAGATTTTCATAGCTTAATACTCAAAATATGACTGGTTTTACATAGAGAGAAATAATGTGGGTGCAGTATTTTTCAGTAATAAAACTCTTAGTCGATTCAATCCATCAGGCATGTATAATTGTATATTCTTCAATATATTCTCAACACACAGTCGGGCAGAGTAACGTTTACTAGTACTATTTCAACAGAATTCACAACAGGAATGGTTTACAAAATGAGTGTTCATCAGTTTTATACTACGATCCTCATAGCTACCACCATCGTCAGTTCCTACATCAAAAACAACAACTTCGTGAATCAAAACAGGCACAGTTATACAATATTAATTAATCTCTATAACCAATTACGTTAATACTGAAATTCCAGAATGGATAATTAAATACAATATTTGTTACTAAAGGCTCACATTATTTAAATACATAATTATTCCAATAAATTAGATAAACCGTGCTGGTTGAGGCAGCGTGCATCGCCTTCTCGCCGGAAGTAATTGCCTACGACATATTATACAATATTTATCTTTCTCGTTAATAAATCATAGAATCAAGTATACAATATCAAAATACAAACGTAGTTATTGTTTAAACATTTATGACTAATTGTTAATATCGTTCAGTCACGTATCCGAGTAACTTGTATTAACTTAATTTGATGTGACGCGCGTTTCGGGCACCTGCTGGAGGAGGTGCTTGTTATGCCTCTTCATATAGATGTCGCTGGTAGCCCTTGCACCGGATGTTATTGCCGGTAACACTGGACTACGTTTGTATGGGCGCTTTGATAACAGCATACCCTCAAGCCTTTTTTTCGAGGGGAAATTTTTTAAAGATACTCGACTCCTTAGGAGAGAAGCCGGGTGGTCATTCTCCGCGCAACTCGAAGAGCCCTGGGATCTCCTAGGAACACACCAGCTCCTCTAGCGCTTCCCAAGCAGCGCTCCCCTTGGCTTGTGAGCCATGACGTCTCCTCAAGTTTATTAAGCCAAAGAGAGAAAGAGACAACTGCATTTAAACTACTCTAGTATGTCTTCTAAAAGCTTTAACTTCTATATTTACAAACTGAAACATCTAAATTGACCAAGTGACGATATGTGACTCCTGAGACGGCCGGCGCTATCGTATGACGTCACCGGATGAAAGTTTTTGGCAAGGTACTCTGAACAACTGTCTCGTTTCGTTTCTATGATGGATTCCTTACGTTTCTATGACGCAAAGTTGCGTCAGAGAACCAGGAAGTATGTTATATTCCAGATAAAACTTTTTTTTCATAGCATATGTCCCCACTGCAGCTCAGTCCTACTCTCCTACAGAGAGTGTATGGGACATAGTACACCACGCGGGACCAGTGCGCATTGGTAGACTTCACACACACCTTTCAATTTCTGCTCAGTAGTGTGCAGGTTTCCTCACGATGTTTTACTTCTCGAAAAGCCAATGGTAATGATTTTTATCATTCGTACATACATTTCGAATAACAAATTGGAATGTATGTAATGAAATTTTTTTTGAAGTCTCTTTTGGTAACTTGATGTTTCCTAGATAGGGGGACATAAAATACGTCTGTTCTTTGCGCAGTATACTACATAAGTACATATATATTAATTCTGTGGTAGAGGGTAAGTGAGGGTTGCCAGTGATGACATACGTAACCGAAACGCGGTCCTTTACTGTGAACCGAATAATCAAGCTCAAAGTCACTCAGCGAGCTAAGATATGCTCGGAATTTCTCTTTGTGATAAAATCCGGAATGAGGAATCCGTAGACGAACTAAGGTCACTGACATAGCTCGACGAGTCAGTGAACTGAATTAACAATGCGCAGTCCACATCGCTCGAAGAGCCAATAACCGTTAGGGAGTAAAAGTACCTGGAAGCGTGTACTGGGCCGTTCCCCTACTAGATGGACCGACGACCTGGTTAAGAGGGTATGCTGTTGTCAAAGCGCCCATACAAACGTAGTCCAGTCATATTTTGAGTATTAAGCTATGAAAATCTATGAAATTTTCAAGACACAATCTAGAAACAAATATCTGTGTCGGTGGTGAGTCAGATTTTCGTTTAAATATATACTTCCAGAGTTACAGGGCGTCAAAGTATTGTATTTTTTGGTAATAAAAAGCCCCAACTTTGAACCTGATTTACAAGAGTATGAATCAATTTAGAACAATTTGGAAAAACCACAGACATCTGAAATTTCATTAGTATACTGTATTAAAAAAATGGTTACATAATATACTGTATCCTTCAAATGATCCCTGGACTACGAAACATCCAAATAACGGGTGGATAACATCGCGTAATTATGCTGTCTCACCGTACGCGCTCGGGTAGGATAGGGCTCGGAGAGGGACAGCTACAAAACAATGCAACCTTGAAACCGACCACGTGGTCTTACCAACATAGCCTCTTAAGGTTGCGGGTAGTCGCTGCATGCAGGTGGCTCAGGACCGGTGAATGTGGCTGGTGGCCTATGTCCAGCAATTGACGTTTCCTGGCTGATGACGATGAGAGGGTGAGGCCCAAAACTGAATTTCTAGTGCATACTGGTGATAAAACTTCTAAATCTAGTCAAACTTATTGATACATCACTTTAAACTGTAAAGAAGTTAACCAAACAGTATATTTTCGGCGACATTGTTTCACAGTTTCACGACGACACGCGAATTGGGAGCAAAACAATTGCGTGTGGCGGACACTGAGTTCCTTATACACGACAATAGAAGCGCCTCGATATGGGTTTTGTAGTTGGTCCGTACGACGTCTCTTCGGCACTACTCCACGTCCGTTCTCTCACGCGGCTCTCGTCAACTGTCACTCTGACAGTCTTGTTTTGCATACAAATAAGCTTATCTTTTTCAACATACAACTGTCTGTTTGCTCATGACCTTTGCGCTGCCGCTAGATCTAGGATGGAGAAGGATTGGTGTGCAGAGTGGGAAGTATCAAAAAGATTGAAAGGTAAACATTACAGTGACATTCAACCTTCAGTCCCCCCAAAACCTTGGTTTTAAATTCAAAAAAGTTGATAAGCGATCTTGCTCCGTTATATGCCGACTTAGATTGGGTCATGTCTGCACTCCTGTCTTTCTCCATAAAATAAGGATAAGGGACTCTTCTATTTGCGAATGTGGCTTAGACGAGGGTACACCGAATCATATTTTTTTCTGTTGCCCTAATAATAAATCGTCGCTTTACAATTTTCTCCCCGATTATATCCCCCGTCCTTCTAATCTCAAATCTCTTCTTTCTTATGTCTACTCTCGTTTTGTTTATACTCTTTCTAATTTTATTCATCCCAACAATATAAAGTTGTAATCCCTCCAGTAACTGAACTATTCAATTCAATATAACTTTATTGTACACCAAAGCTTAAGTTAAAAATAAAATAAAAATAAATAAAAAATGTACAAAAGGCGGTCTTATCGCTGACAGCGATCTCTACCAGACAACCTTTGGGTAGAGGAAATAAGTAACAATATTTGGGTGGAGGTGTGACAGATATTGATAGATTATAATTAAATACTTGAATAAAGCGGCTGTTAGAGCGACTTTCAGAAGTTGGTGTGCATGGTTCGCTTTTAAAATGGCTAAAGTCCTACTTAACGAACCGAGAATCATTAGTGGTGGTCAATGGATATAAATCCAATGTTTTTAAGGCAACATCTGGAGTTCCTCAGGGCTCTCATTTAGGACCATTGTTATTTAACGTTTTTATCAATAATATTACAAAATGTTTTCACCATGCTCGAGCATATATATACGCTGATGATTTAAAAATTGTATTACCAATTAGATCGATGAGCTGCTCAAAATTGCTTCAAGAAGATCTAAATAGACTTGAAACCTGGTGCACGGAAAACTGTATGGAACTTAACATAAATAAATGCGTTCATATAAAATTTACACGTAACAAAAATATTTTTCACACTTCATATATGTTACATGGAAAACGACTTGAGGAAGTCGATAGAATTAGAGACCTCGGGGTGATATTAGATAGTAAGCTAAATTACAACTATCATATAGATAATATTATTGAAAGAGCTAACAAAATGCTTGGGTTTATTTTGAGAAACGTGAAGCCTTTCAAGCGATGTCAAACAAAAATTATGGTTTATAACTCTCTTGTAAAAAGTATTTTGGAATATTGCTCGCAGGTGTGGTCACCTCAATATGATGTTCACTCACAGCGTATAGAGCGTGTACAAAAAAGGTTCCTGTATCACCTATCGTTACAATCCTACAGGCTCCCAGAACTAAGATCGTATAAAATTAGATTGGAACATTTTAATATACTAAGCCTAAAAGATCGTAGAAAGATCCAAGATCTAATGTTTTTGTTTAAATTATTTAACAATAAAATAGACTGTTCTGAAATTTTGTTGAAAACAGGAATATCTGTACCTAGTAGACTACCACGGGCACATGTACCAAAAATACTTAATGTTTCAGTACATAAGTCAAATTTGGGTTTCAACTCTCCATTGTCTAGATCAGTTAGACTGTACAACGCTGTCTTCAAATTTTTAGATTTAGATATTAATCATGATAGTTTGTTAGATTTTAAGAAAAAAATTCAAAATTTCTATTTTAAATCCCAAGTTTAAAAACATAATTCTGTAATTCTATATTTCTGTATTTCCATTTTTGACTGTCATTCTTTTTAAAATTAATTTTTGTGTAAGCTGTGGATACCTATAATTAAGTTAACATTTTTAGTAATTTAGTTATGTAAGTTTGTATTTTGTAAGCATTTGGAATGTAACTTGTTGGTGTCTCTAAATAAATAAATAAATAAATAAATAAATAAATAAATAAATAAATAAACACATATGTATACTTATATTAATAATATATAATATTAAATAATAACAATAATAAATACAGACAAATTAAATATACGTTATTTTACGGATACAATACATACTAGTACATAGGATTACTACATAGGATTAATTATTGAGAAAATGAAATGAAAAAGAACTATGTTTCGTGTCGTGTGTTTTCTCCTTTTTGTTTTAGTCCTCTCAAAGCGTGTCTGGCTAACCGATTATTTCCTATTACTCGTTGCCTCTTTGGACACCAGATTTTGGCAGAATTACCATGAAGTTGGTAGTTGTCATAAATATCAAGAATTGAATTGAAGCTTATCTTTATCAAAATATTCCTATCTTCGGAACTCTAATGACGTTCATATTAGACATGTGTAAGTGATGCGAGTAATGCATTACGCGTGATATTACCCGGCGGCGTACTGTTGCATTACACATCACTCGACCATCGCAAACATCACGCATAACTTATGGCATTCCGCGCGCATGTCTTCTTTCTGCACCGGCGCGAGCGAATGGGCGCGCTGCGCGGTCTCGGTTCATCCGACCAAACTATAAAAACTAATAGAACGCGGCATATCTTACTGAAATGCAACCGTATTACTAGAACAATAAAACTTACATTCTACGTATTTTAATTCCAAAGCACTTGATGTCTACATAGTATGGCATAAATTACAATAGCAAAAGAGCTGTCGCATGTCAGCGCACGTCGCGTATCTCAGGTGATGTTTAGAGTGATGTGTAATGGTGTAATGTAATATTACGCGGTACGACATGTAATGACATCAAAAAATAATTAAAAACTCCTCTCAGTTTTAAGATGTTTATAGCTACAATTTTATTAGTTTTAATGTAGATAGATAGATAATCATTTTATTTGCCAGCATAATACAAAGAAAAGTCAAATATTGTTAAACTTTTCTTTTCACATTTATATTAGAAATTATTATTACATAATATATACTTATAAGCAGTCTGAAATGTATTTCATTAATCAGCCTTCTGCTGCAACTATTTTCCTCGGGGAAGAGTGGCGCCTTAAAAAGAGAGCCTCCACGTACTGTAAACGAAATAAAAAATTTTGTATTTGAAATGAAATGTAATGACATATCACATTACTTTAAGAAGCACTGTTTTACGCATGACTAGTTGATAAGGCACTTCCATTGAGAGTCCAGTATTATTGTCGGTGCCATGAACATGATACACGCTAAGTGTATTAACCTTGTGTAGTGAATCACTGGTCTGGTCTCGTGAGGAGGGGACTTCAATTGTAAGGACTCTTGAACTCAATACGGATTCTGGCAGAAACGAGACGTGGCACGGACGAATTACAGAGCCCCGGCACCAAAGACATTTAATATTAATAGACCGGACAAAGCAAACAAACAATCTGATCCTAAACTTATTACCAATTGGTAATAAGTTACTCAATCTAGTATCACGTCACGCGGCCGTAAAAGACATTTGACATACCATTGCCTTTTGAGATCAAAATGTTTATATGAAACGTTTCCCAATGACCGCTCTATAACCTATTACTATATTTAAATCTCTCTGCCCGGCACGTATTTTCTACAACAGCAGAAATCTCTATAAAACGATAGGCTGTTCAAAGTATACAGTACTTATTTAATTTCATATTTGTCTTTGAAATCAATTGATAATCTAACTAGCTTTAAAAGACATCTTAGAAAGTTCTTATTACAAAAATGCTATTATTATCTTGATGAATTTATACACGACAGGGATAAAACCAATTTACCTTTGTTTCTGAATAAATTGATTTATTTATTAAATAACTATTTGAATACACAAAATTATATTTGAAAAAGTCGTGTTAACTACACCATTTATAAATCAAGAACTGCCGGACCGATTTTAACGATATTTTTATACGATTTTAAAAAGAGCAGGTTCTCAATTTAACGAGGATGTTTTTTTAAATGTTTGTTACCTCAGAACTTTTGACTGGGTGAACCGATTTGGATGATTTCTTTTTTAATTTGAGAGGTGGTGCTTCCCGTGCGGTCTCATTGCAATTTGGTCCAGTTCTGACAACGGCATCCATGAGAAAACGATATAAATCTTAAATTTGCCTTATTAAAAGTAGACTTTTAGGGCAATTGAAGTCTGTTTCCAGTTATTTTTGAACGCATTTGCTTGTTATTTTGTCAGATATAGTATAATAAATAGCCATCGTGTGAAACTTGTTGGAACTGCCTGAATTATTATTAAATGAGATAAATTTATAAAAAATCGCGAAAAAAATTCGTTTTCTCATACATTTTGCATGGAACGACTATTTTGATGATGTCCCATTACCGGATAGACTGTTTTCGTTAGTTCATTTGTCCTCGGAAGGTCAAAATGACTTGAATTTTTGTAGGATATTTGAAGGTCCGGCAAAGGCTTATTTTTAATTCGATTGAAAATGTATCTCCAAGGTTATACAGCCTGAAGTTTCAACTATAAATAAAATTCTATAAAATAATTTTCCATCACATAAACTAGTTTAAAAAAATGAACTTACGATTTATAAAAAAGCTTTTTTAAAAAAAATTTTAAGCTCTGCCAAAAGTATCTAAATGAGGCTGTATTTCCGAAAGCATCTGCCTATTACTGTGTTTTTTTGGTATAGATTACGTAAATATTGATCAAATTTACACAAACTCATCCAAAAAGATAAACGAGCAAACTTTAGTGCCATAGCCCTTATCAATCCAACCTTACAGCCAATTTACCACTTTATCTCTGTGGTGTAAGTGTTATTTTTCCAACGAGTAAGTGCTTGATTTGTTAACAGACGTGTTTTAATACGTATGTTACAGGCAAAGTGTGAAATTAGGTTTTCTATAGATTAGGTAGATTTTGTAAAAAAAAATGCAAAAGTTTATTCACGGGTCGATAGTCAATTACGTGACGTTAATTTTTTCAGGGTTCAGACTAGTTCATTGGCGTGTACATTTAATGTATCTAAATACAATATACGATTACATAAATACAGGATACAAAATATTACCATAAATCTAAAGTCATACATACAATAATATATACTTCTCTTAAGAAAAATGGAAACACCTTGCAAGTTTGTTTTGTAAGGATTATCAGAAAAATGTGTATATTTAGGAATATATGTCAAATGTCGTTTAATAGTGAATAATATGAGGTTTTCAAATCCCAATATTAATTTTCTAAATTCAAATTAAATTTTCATAGTTTTTTCTGATAATCCTTACAAAACATAAACTTGCAAGGTGTTTCAAATTTCTGTTGAGAAGTATATTAACTTATGAACTACTTGTAAGAGACAGAATTATTATAGTTTTCTGGTAACATAAAGATAACACGTTGGCGAAGGTCGCGAGCGTCTGCTAACAAAAAAACCGCTGTCTAGTCGTTGTAGAACACCTCATGTCAATCAAGATTTACGGTAACATTGAGTGACATTACAATCCTTCAAAACTATTCTAAAAACATATTACCTTATATAATATACAAGAAAAAAAGGAATAATCTGTTCAAGGTAATATGATAATTCGGATCTCCGAAACGGCTCCAGCGATTTCGCTGAAATTTGGTATTTAGGGGGTTTTGGGGGCGAAAATCGATCTAGATTAGTCTCATGTCTGGGGAAATGCGCGTTTTCGAGTTTTCATGCGCTTTTCTTTCATATTACTCGACGCAAAATATGATGGGAAATTTCACGCTGTCAAACATAATCACTTTAGCCGAGTTGTTCACACGGTCGTGTCATTCCGTCCGAGATATCCGCGTTCAAATCCCGGTTGGAAGATTTCTTTTATTTTTGTTTTGTGTGTGTTTAGGGGCAGAAATAAAGTTTTTGTTTGTTTTTAAAGAACTACGAGCAAAGCTCCGTCGCCCAGATATTGAATGTATAATATGTGTAAATATATATTTATTTATGTAGCACCACTTACCCCTTGTTATTTTATAGGATTCTTCTGCCCCAAGGTTGCCTGGAAGAGATCGCTCTCAGCGATAAGGCCGCCTTCATTGTACCTTTTATGTTCTTTTCTGTTTTATGTGTGTGCAATAAAGTTTATTTGAATTGAATTGAACACTGTAATATAATGATACTGTTGCTGTATATTCAGTAGATATTCTCTCAGCGTCGAGCTATGCCACTGAACGCAACGTTCCAGTATCGAAAGTCGTCAGGTTGCCTGCGTATTGGCACAGTCCGGACATTTTAAACAAATGTAATGATATCAGTTCCCTTACATCGAACGGATGACCTTTGTATACACGCGCATGTGTGAGTATATCATCATCAGTCCGGAAACGTCCGGCATAGCTCGACGAGTCAATGAGTTGAAGTGACAATGGGCAGGCACATCGCTTGAAGAACCGATAACTGATAGGGATTAAGAGTTCTCGAGTGGCGATCGCGTACCGGGAAACGTCCACTGCGCCGTCCCCCTGCCAGATTGGTTGGTACTGGGGATAGGGACTATTGAAAACACTCAATCGCCAAACATATTTAAAAGTACATTCAGTCCTACTCTCCTACAGAGAGTGTATGGGACATAGTACACCACGCGGGACCAGTGCGCATTGGTAGACTTCACACACACCTGTGAATTTCTTCTCAGGAGTGTGCAGGTTTCCTCACGATGTTTTCCTTCACCGAAAAGCCAGTGGTAATGATTTTTATCATTCGTACATAAATTTCAAATAACAAATTGTAACTCATTGGTACGAGCCAGGATCGAACTCAGACCTCGATTGTTCAAGGACTGACGCTCTACACAACTGAGCTACCACTGCTTTTTACGACAGACAACTTTTTAGACGACAGTACTCTATTTAATTCAATGAATGAACCAAACCTGCAAATCCAAAGTCCAAAACAAACCAATTATCCAATCCCCAGTTAACCCATGATTAAAGGAACAATAAAGCAGACGTCGCTAATTCTAATCGTAGTAACCGGTTTGAACCGGCTCGGCTGTGGATACTCGCGTGGTCTCCTAAAATAAATTAAATACTTGCGTCAACGTCGCGGCGTCTCGCTGTTTGGCAACGCGCCAGCAGACGGTAATTTTTGTTGACATTCCCAACTTTGTGGGCGGTTAGGCCGAAAAATTGAATTTTTTCGTCGCTTTTCACGACAAACACAGTGCAGGTGAGAAATGAAAGCTGATAATATTCAATTAAACTGTTATTCTTGTGTTTAACAATTTAACATAAACCTAGATACTAAAATTTTGGGGCGTGTCTTCTGAACAGTGCTTCTTTAAGTAATGTAAATATGTCATTACATTGGGTACCGCGTAATATTACATCGCACCATTACGCATCACTCGAAACACTACTTGAGGTACGCGCCGTGCGCTGCGCTTAGGTGCGAGTGAGCGGTGCAGAACGAAGACGTGCGCGCGGAATGTCAACACTAAATAACGTTTATGACATCTCAACAAATATCGAATGTTTCTAGTCATTTAGTCCGGTTACCCATAACACAGACTTCGAGCTTAGCTTGGGAACTAGCTCTCCCACAACTACTATATTATTTGTTTGTAAATAATGTGTAAAAGTGAGCTTAAGCTAGATTTTAAACCATTTGTTTATACCTCAATATGTATTGTATAAAAAGCTATGGTAGTTCACTTGGGTCGAGCGTCAATCCTTGAAAAATCGAGGTCTGAGTTTTGATCCTAGCTCGTACCAATGAGCTCCAATTTGTTATTCATGTACGAATGATAAAAATCATTACCATTGTCTTTTCGGTGAAGGAAAACATCGCGAGAAAACCTGCACACTCCTGAGAAGAAATTCAAAGGTGTGTGTGAAGTCTACCAATCGGCACTGGACCCGCGTGGTGTACTATGTCCCATACACTCTCTGTAGGAGAGTAGGACTAGTGTTTTCTATAGTCCCCATCCTCAGTACCAACGTAATGTTTTAGATTATATATGAACAGTGAGTTGGTGTTTGTAACAACAACGTCCCACGCAAACAGCGACTTCCATCCACCAACTCAATTGATGGAATGAATGAATAGCAGCACCATTTTAATTATACTAAATTGACGATGAACGAATGGTCGGCAAAACAAATTTGAAGAGAACGTGGGTCTAGCTAGGGTTCGCTCTTTCACAGTATTTTACCTCTAGAGGGCTATAAATAAGGGCCCGCCACCATATAAATCGGTCGTGTTTTGTGACGTCACAGTACATATTAGAGCGTTAAAATGTATGGATCTTGTTCGATATTTTGAGTTATCTCGTAAAATAATGTTTTATGTGTTATATAAAACCGAAATCTAATAAGCATTAAACAATTCAAATTATTACGTATTTTTATTTTGGTTGGATTTCTTTTATTTTTTTGTAAATTATTTACAAATATATTTTAGTCATATACTGCATACAGTTACCAATATGATACTTAAATGACCTTCTACAAAACATGGTGCCACCCCGACAGAATCAGGTTAACGAAAATGGTGAAATACCACCTATACATCCACTTAAACCATCGCGTGACCGGTAATGGTTTCCTGCCAAACAATATACAGGAGAGGGCGCGGCGCGGCGACCCCCATCTCGGAAAATGTTGACTAGAATTGTGTCGCGTGATGCAACCTGACTGCGTACTGTTGTAGCACACATCACTTTACCATCTCAAGCATTACTCATCACTCATGGCATTCCGCGCGCATGTCTTCGTTCTGCACTGCTCATTCGCGCCAAACTTGGCGAGGACAGGTGGAACGCGCCAATATTACTGAAATGCAATCGTATTACTAGGACGATAATACTTATATTATACGTATTTCAATTCCGAGCACGTTATGTTTAGAAAGCATGGCATTACAATAGCACATGTCAGCGCACGGCGCGTATCTCAGGTGATGTTTAGAGTGATGTGTAATAGTGCGATGTAATGTAACGCGGTGCGAAATGTAATGTCATATCACATTACTTTAAGAAGCGCTTTTTGCGCATGTCTACCAGATACCCCCGAATACCCTTGCTTTTACGAGAAACTGATTTTTCAGATATAGAGCAAATACATACATATGAATATTGAGGATATTATCTTTGATGATGATGATTATCTACGATGATGCAAAACGATACGTTTGACGGTATAATTTATTTTTTGACATCATTTATTAATCATAGTTTATTCTTATAGTAATTGTATTGTTCATTGAGAAATAGTTTATGACTCAAGTTACTTCTAAATAAATTTCAAAATTACAAATTGCACTGGGTCTTCCTGTTAAGCATATAAACGCCTGCGGTAGGAAGCCCCGCTCCTCCGTGTTACACATTATTTTAAGTTTATGACACATTTTGCAGATTTTACACAGAAATATATATAAAACTTATAACAGTATTTTATGTGTTTGTGTGTGTGTTGGTGGGTAAAAGTGTGCGAGTGTGAAGGTGTAAGAGTGAGAGGGAATGTGTGTGTGTATGTATTTGTGGGTGAATCTACTACTATCTTACAAAGTCCAGAATACGTTCTGTTTTGTAGTCAAGGGTCTTTATCCAGGTTTTTATGAATTGTTTTGAAACAGCAAGTCAGCTGCGATATATCGATGAGGTTGCACCAGATAACGTCGTAACCCTGGTAGCGTCATTTATACACAGATCATGGTTGCTTGACCCGCGCCTGACTCCGTCCCTGCGACCACCTGACCTAATTCAGTCCGCCGCCGCTCCCGAATATAAAATAACAGGCATTGGCGACTAGCGCAGATTTATAGCTTTAATCTTGATTATAGACTATATTTATTTATTTAGAAATGTCCATTTTAGTAACACTGATGACCTAAAACGGGGTTTTGTGTTCATAGATAGATAGATTATCATTTATTTGCCAGCACAATACAAATAAAAAGAAAATACACACACACACACACACACACACACACACACACACACACACACACACACACACACACACACACACACACACACACACACACACACACACACACACACACACACACACACACACACACACACACACACACACACACACACACACACACACACACACACACACACACACACACACACACACACACACACACACACACACACACACACACACACACACACACACACACACACACACACACACACACACACACACACACACACACACACACACACACACACACACACACACACACACACACACACACACACACACACACACACACACACACACACACACACACACACACACACACACACACACACACACACACACACACACACACACACACACACACACACACACACACACACACACACACACACACACACACACACACACACACACACACACACACACACACACACACACACACACACACACACACACACACAAGAAGAAGAACACACAATATAAGTCAGAAATAACAGCATAGTTTATCGCAATGTATCATGCCAGCAAAAAGGCCCTAGCTCAGCATAATGTTGTGAACTACGAGCCCACAACGCTGGTAATTCATATGTATCAAGCAATAATATTAGTTATTAAAAATAATCTGTTCCGTCAGGAGTTCCATTCACACAGTGATATATTTATAAAAAAGGCGCTTGGCCTTCATCTCACCTGATAGTAAGTAACAAGGCCGTAAGATGTAAGCGTGCTTACGTTTCTCAAGCTAATGAGGCGCTAGCTGTGCCGGAACACAACGGTGCTATTAACACTGCTGTTTGGCGGCAGACTTAGGTAGCATGGTGGCCAGGCGGACATGGAAAATACCCCTGGCCCTACCACCAACCACACCGAGAACAGAGAGGTACGTAACTGGTAATCGAACGTGGGACCTACTGATTTATAGTTCCAGCGTATAGCCATTAGGACACCGAGGCGGTCATCAGCCGGGAAACGTCCACTGCTGGATATAGGCCTCCTTCATGGCACGCCACATCGACCGGTCCCGAGACACCTGCATCCAGCGACTATGCGACTCTAACCAGGTCGTCGGTCCATCTAGTAGAGGGACGGCCTGGTAGACGTTTCCCGGTACGGTACGGACAAGGTGGTATCGATAAAATAATCGCTTTGGTTGGTAGGACCGTTTTGTGTTCGCTAAAAGACTTCCGTTTGACTACAATTTTACCTGATGACGATATAGTCTAGGATGGTTCTCGCACTATGATAAAATATGGCTTAGCACGTAAACCGTCCAAACAAAAACAAAACTCCCCAAATTGTGTTTTTTCTGTTTGGCAATAAGTTTGTTATATAAGCCCATGGTAGCTCAGTTGGGTAGAGCGTCAGACCTTGAACAATCGAGGTCTGGGTTCGATCCTGGCTCGTACCAATGAGTTACAATTTGTTATTTATGTACGAATGATAAACATTATACCATTGGCTTTTCGGTGAAGGAAAACATCGTGAACAAACCTGCACACTCCTGAGAAGAAATTCAAAGGTGTGTGTGAAGTCTACCAATGCGCACTGGTCCCGCGTGGTGTACTATGTCCCATACACTCTCTGTAGGAGAGTAGGACTGAGCCCCTGCTGTTGATGATGATTTATTGTCTTCTAAAGAACCGACTGCTTCATACGCCAAGAATTTGTTTGCTTACAATTGACATCGATTCACAGTATTATTTGATTCGATAAATCTGAACAGCCGTCTCAAGTATTGCCATCCATTGCCAATATTTATAAGGTTTATATGTCAAGAGTAGCTGGTATCACTTCCACTCAGATAGTGTCTGTAACCCGAACATTATATATGCTTCTTGTAATTAAAACGAGCATTTAATAAATGCAGTGGGAAGGTGCCTGGAAAAAATAAAATAGACGAGTCACATGGTGTACACACAAACCTTTTCTAGGATTAAGTACACTTTAAGCAAATTTTGTAAAAATTTATGTTTAATTAATAAATAATTTAAAAAAAATATTTTTGTCTAAACCGATAGACTATGTAAAAAGGTAAATAACTCTATCTTTTTTTTTTTCGATACGAAATTTTTTTCTTGTTACAACCCGCCAAAAAGTAATTCTAATCACGCGGTGCTAAAACGCTCCATATGAATCGGGTGACATTTGTGACGTCACATGTGTTTTAGAGCCTTAAAATGTACGGAGCTTGTTCGATATTTTGAGTTATCTCGTAAAATAATGTTTTTATGTGTATATACCCCTATAATAAAATGTTCAAAATGCAATGAGACAACTAAATCTAATAAGCATTTTACTATTCGAGGAACTAAATTTTTGAGACAAAAAATTGAAAAATCCAATTTTTTTTTGTGGTTTTTCTTTTAATGTTCGTTATGCTATAAAATACAATTTAACCCCAAACTAATTTGGTTGCATCTTCCCTGAATTTAGGCAGCAAAAATATGTATAAGATCAGGTTTTATTTTCTTCTTATAAGCATAACACAATTTGATTCATCTAAAACAGAGAATCGACAATTAAATGTTCATGCTTTACTGTTGTTATAAAAAAAACTTCAATTGTATTTTGCACTGTTAAACTTAAAGTAAATTCACAAACAAGACTTGAGTTTTAAATAATTAAATAATATTCGTAATTTAACTTTATGTTACTCTATTACTGTGGCTGAACTGACATCTCAAATGTCAATGTCAACACAAAGCTCACATCACCCCCCTTAGAAATGCAAATTTTTTCAACTTAAGTTGAGCAAAATTTAGCTGCGTCATCATATCAATTATATATCACAAAGCTCACATATGTACACATGACATAAAATATGACATAAAATTAAACACAAAACATTTTCTATACATGCAGCAGTCGACACAAAGTCAAACAACCTCCTTGCGATGCCTCGATATAAAATGCCAAATTCTCCAGCGGGTGTACGCCTTAGCGGCACTAACCAGGTTTGAACAGGTTAATCTAAAACAAAGCTCCTAAAACCGCGTTATATATATAAAATATCTATGCAATGTGTATTAAAATCTTTAACGCAATACCTAACTAAATAAAAGAATTATCAAAACGACTATTTACGAAAAAATTAACCGTGCGGCTCAGAGAGAGGGTTGTGTATAAAGTAGCAGATATTTTTAAAAAATAAATTGTGTACACCTATCTTATTTAACTAAATAATTTGTACCCCATCAATATGGCTAAATGTGCTGTACTGTTATAATGACATAACATCTTTGCCTGCGTGCAAACCACCACATTTACTGCAATAAACGATTTCTATTCTAACCTAAGTCCTTTGATTGGAGGCGGTCTGAGCCTTACTCATAGACCGATATGTTAACGATCTACTACTTTATACGGTTACGTTTTTCGAGTGTATTTATGTATATGTGTATGTATGTAAATTTCTTTGGCACACTGTGTAGCCTAAATGGTTTGAGTTTACAATAGAGTGTATCGGATTGTTCAGAAGCGTTACTGACCTCCAAGTCTGTCCATGTAAGGAATTGTCCAAATCCACCGTGACGAAAATACCATACATACTAATAAACCTTGTTTTTATATGTACGAAAAAATATATCTAAGGCAAATATATTTTTCTCAAACATGCCTCGAAATTTAAGCATTATTTGACAACCTTCTTCGAATAAATCGAAATTGCTGTACTGGCCAAATACAAGCGAGCATGCGGCAAAAGTTGTATGAAAATCCATTTCTGTCGTGTAATTCAAAAATGGAACGACATTTTACTCTAAAACATTACAACCAAGGAGGTAACTAATCAAAGGGTTTATTTAAATTTCGTACTGGCTTGCAAATAGAAAGCTGTTTATTAAAGAAGACGAAAATGAACACTTTGGCGCGTGAATTGTTGGTCGTTATTGATTTTGAAAAGTAATTGTATTTGACAAAATGAGTTCACGTGAGGACAATGAATGCGAAACTTACTTTAATAGAAAACTTGTTGCCATCAAAATCAAAAAACAATATTGACGTGACAACGTCTTATAAATTGGTTTGCCGGGTGACACTTCAAGAAACTGCGTTACGCTCCGCTCACGTTATGCGCTCACAATGAGAGCGAGTGAGAGGCACGCGTCCCTTCCACTCGGGCATGGTTAGCCCGCCTAAGAGCGAGAGAGACAGACATAAAAGTGAAAGGCACGCGTCCCTGAATGAATATTCACATTAAAATTATTTTACCACTCAAAGTCGTTGTCACGTAAAACTTTCGCCCGTATACCGACTTTACAGGCAACCAATTTTTTTTAAATAAAAAGTTCTGCCTAGGTCCTACTTAGTTGTAATTTCCGCGCATTTTTGGAGAAAAGCTCTATACAAGCCTTGGCGACAACTAGGCATTGATGTACTTACTTTTTTGCCTCGGCTTCGCCTCGGCCCACATTTACACGTTTTTTTACAGAAGATAAACCAACACTTGACCTCAATCTCACCTGATGGTAAGTGACGATGAGGTCGACGATGTTACGTGTTGTTCTAGAAGGTGTCTATTTACTCTTCTTTTGAAGATTCCCAAGTTGTAACACAGAAACCGGTATTCGGCCGCTCCGGTTCGTCCATCAATGCCTCTTGCTGGCCGCTGCAACCTGCAGCTGCAGATTGCGTATCTGAAGATTTTTAAGGAAATAAAAAGATTGATTTTAGTTTGAGATGTTAATCAGTGATTAACGCAGTTTTTTTCAATTCACAGAGACAACGAGAATGACGGAAACTCGCTTAATGAAAAGATGATAGAAGAATTTGACATAGACAACAGTATTGAAAGCATCGACGACCATGACAGCACTATAAGTCTGCACGATGACCTAGCAGTCAATAGGGATGACCACGATATCGATGATGTCGCCGTCGAGCTATTTTCATATGTACCACAAACCGGCTACCTAACACCTAATACCAGACAGAAACTGCTATCAATAGACAGAGCAGAAGATTTCCCATCGATACCAGATTTGGATACCAATTTGCTATCAAGGTGGAAACGTCAGGCAGACAATGAAACGACAACAGATTCGGTACCGGAGACCAAAGACGAAGCTGAAACCGTTGAGACAGCACCGAAGATACCAGTTGTCTATTCTCAAATCAAACTACTAGGTTTAAGAGTTGAAGAAGCTGATAAGGAGCCGAAAATTGTGGACGAAGTGATACCAAGCGTCCTGAGAGAAACAGGGTTTATGTTAAGGCTTTTTGGTAAAGGATTCACGAATGACACCATTATATCATTTACACACTTCAACCAGCCAACCGGCGCTGTCTGCTCCCATCTTCTGGACGATGAGTATAAGGTAAGGAACATAATTCAGCCGCCTGCACAGCCTAATGTCGACAACACACACTTAAATCACTTTTTTAGTTTTTTATTGAAGATAGACCAACACTTGACCTCAATCTCACCTGATGGTAAGTGACGATGAGGTCGACGATGTTACGCGTTGGTCTAGAAGGTGACTATTCACTCTTCTTTTGAAGATTCCCAAGTTGTAGTTTTCGGGGAACACGGAAACCGGTAGTGTATGCCATATTTTTGCTGTACGCACGATAAATGTGGAAGCGAAACACTTGTCATTGGTTTCGAGGATTCTCGGTTACCACCATTTCCATCCAACGGCCTCATCGTCATTGTTATCTGAAAAAGTGCAATCATATTGTGTACAAATAGCGTTGATTGTATTCCACTACGAAATAGTTTTATTAGAAAGGTTTTACTTACTGCCACTTCGCAGGTCGTTGCCGCGTAACTGTTATACATTGCATGGCAAGTATGGCTAGTTTATTTATGCTGAGAGGTTTAAAGCGATGTCTGATGCTAGACATAGGCCTCCTGCATGTTAAGCCACAAATACCTGTCTCGAGCCATTTGCAATAACGACTACTCGCTACCTTTAATAGGTCGTCGGTCCATCTAGAAGGGGGACGGCTGGGTACATGGTCGGCACTCGAGAACTTTTACTCCCCATCGGTTATAGGTTCCTGGAGCGATGTGGCCTGCCTATTACTTCAACTTACTAGCTCGTCGACCTATGTCACTGGCAACACGCACTGATTAAAGACTAAAGACCCTGTACATTTATCCAATTTCCAGGTGATCTCCGCGGACGAAGACTCAGCACTCCTAAAACTGATAGCACCACCACCACTAAAAGACTATATCTTCTACATCTGCGCGAAGAACTCCTCAACCGAGCCTGACTTCATCCATCAGGGAGGAGAGAAATACAAGCTTCTTGCGACTCACAACAAGCTACTTCCGCTCTGGGCGTCGCTTATACTGATCGTCATTTTGCTGATGTTGGCATCACTGTTCTCGGGGCTTAACCTTGGGTTGATGGCTCTGGATAGAACAGAGCTGAAAATCATTGCTAACACTGGTAAGTCTATTGGTATAGTGTAACTAGTGGACGACCAAAGATGTTCGGTTATTAGATGATATTTTAAGCATTATTTAATTTATTTTCCCCCCAAAAATTGAACAGGCACAGAGAAAGAGAGGAAATACGCTCGAGCGATCATGCCCGTCCGCTCTCACGGCAACTACCTCCTCTGCACGATCCTGCTGAGCAACGTGGCTGTCAACAGCACCTTCACCGTGATCCTGGACGACCTGACTTCAGGCCTGGTCGCTGTCATAGGGTCCACCCTGGCCATCGTGTTCATAGCGGAAATCACGCCGCAAGCTATATGTGCCCGACACGGACTCTTCATCGGAGCGAAAAGTATTTGGATTATGAAGGTTCGTATATATACCTTAAAGTGCTACATTGAAACCCTAATGGGCGTGGCTTGTGTCAGAATCTGGAACCATAGGGTCGGCAATGTCATCGCTCCTCGTGAGCCCCGCGTTTAGTTACGCGAAAAAACACATTTAATTCATTTAAAAAATAACCGCGAGGATTAGAAAAAATCAAGTTGAGAACTGACAATATTATTGTTGTCTATTAATTAAAGCAATTTATATTGTCATACCTTATGTTGTTTAACTATAATCTGAGGAAATATGATTTTTAAGAGGTATGAAAATAAAGCCACAAAGAAATACTTACTTTACTTATTAGATATTGCTTTTTAATTGTGCGCAGGCGTTTTTTGTATTGCTTTTTAATTGCGCACAGGCGTTTCTTGTAGTAATATTTTGAGCGTATAAAAGTTAATAGTACATTACATTAATGATATGTGGAAAGGATTTTTGAAAGGTAAGCCGGTGGGAATCGGCTTGTATGGACCTTTCGCCACTGTTACTTAGAGATGTCAGGATATTTCAGCGTCCTATAACATCACACAAACAAGTACATGCGTTCAAATAGAACTGGGAACCGACTTCAATTGCACTAATAGTCTACTTTTACTAAGGCAAATTTAAGATTTATATAGCTTTCTTATGGATGCCGTTGTCAGAACTGGACCAAATTGATATGGGACCACACGGGAAGCACCACCTTTCAAATAAAAATAGAATCATTCAAATCGGTTGACCCAGTCAAAAGTTCTGAGGTAACAAACATAAAAATAAAAAAAACATACCCGTCGAATGGATAAACTCCTCCGTTTTTGAAGTCGGTTAAAAAGTCGAGTACATACGAGTGTAAATAATCATTAACAAAGCGGGTAAAAAATTTACCCTACAATTACACGGAATCTTTGATGAACATACATACAGTACAAAATTAAACACAAAACTTACCTAAATTTGAATGTATACTGAAACATTTATAAGTCTTTTTATATCGTCAGGTTGTTAGCAATGATTCAGCTTGAATTGATTGTTTGTTTGTGTCAGATCGTGATGGGAATCTGTGCACCTCTGGCATGGCCGACCAGCAAGCTGCTGGACTACTTCCTGGGAGAGGAAATCGGAACACACTACAACCGGGAGAGACTCAAGGAGCTGGTCAGGGTAAGCAGCTTTTAACCGGCTCTGTGGCCTAATTGTTAAATTTTAGGTTCACAACTGGGGGTATCGGTTTGGTTGGTGGTAAGGCATTTTCTATGACTGCCTGGCTAGACTAGACATAATGGACTGGACATGCGCAAAACAGTGCTTTTTAAAGTAATGTTATATGTCATTCATTACTTTTCGTACCGCGTGATATCACTTCGAACCATTACGCATCACTCGAAACATCACCTGCAATGCGCGCCGCGCGCTGCCGTGCTACAGCGCAAACATTGCTTTTGCTATAGTAATATTTGTAACATCACTCGCTCGGAATTAAAATACGTAAAATGTAAGCCTTATTTGCTTATTAATACGGTTGCATTTCAGTAACATATGCGCGTTCTATCCGTCTTTATGGTTTTGTCGGAGGATCCGAGCTTGCGCAGCGCGCCATTTCGCTCGCGCCGCGTTAGGTGCGAGTGAACGGTGCAGAACGTATACCTGCGCGCGGCATGCCATGTGTAATGATGTAATGTTTGAGATGGTCGAGTGATGTGTAATGCATTACACATCACTTACACGTTACCACCCTGTTATCTAAGTCTGCAGCCAAACAGCAGTGTTAATAGCACTGTTGTGTTCCGGTGTCCGCAAAGCGTCGGTGGCGCAATGGATAAGGCGCGGACTCTCAATCTGAGGGTACCGGGTTCGAACCCAGCCATGTACCTATGAGTTGTTTTTCAATTCAAGTACATTATCCGATTGCTTAACGGTGAAGGAAAACATCGTGAAGAAACCTGCATGTCTTGAACAGGCATGTGAAGTCTACCAATGCGCACTGGTCCCGCGTGGTGTACTATGTCCCATACACACTGTAGGAGAGTAGGACTGAGCTCCTGCAGTGGGGACATGTATAGGCTGTTGATGTGATGTTCCGGTATGATATGTGAGGTAGCAGACCTACTGTTATAATGATCTTGTAATAAATATCGATTCGAGTGTTTGTCGACTCATATTTATATACCATTATCGTTTATCGATGGCCCTGGGATTTTGTGACTAGTGACGCGCTTACGTTATTATCGAATGAAACTGGTGCGCTGAAGAATTTATTTATCGATATCGTAACGGCTATTTTTAGGTATATCAGTCGGTATCGATAATAATTCATTTACGGTTGCATCCTGTATTTGATTTAAAATATATAAGTTTTTTTTCCAAACAATTGATTGTACACAGAAAATATACTTCTCATCAGAAAAATCGAAACACCTTGCACGTTTATGTTTTGTATTATCAGAAAAACCTATGAAAATTTAATTTGAATTTATTTTTATTTTAATTTGGTCCCGCGTGGTGGACTATGTCCCATACACTCTCTGTAGGAGAGTAGGACTGAGACCCTGCAGTGAGGACATGTATAGGCTGTTGATGATGATTATTCTACCAGATAACAAACCAACACATCGACCTGGACAAAGAAGAGGTGAACATCATATCGGGTGCTCTGGACCTCCGCAAGAAGAAGGTGAAGGATGTCATGACCAAGCTCAAGGACTGCTTCATGCTGCCCATAGAGAGTGTGCTTGACTTCGAGACCATGAGCGAGATTGTCAAGTCTGGTAAGTAGTATCTATAGAATAGATAGATTCAAGATTCACTTTATTGACCTAGTATTATGAACATTACATTCGGCACGTCACAATATTACATATTTGCATATTAAAACTATACTTAATTAGCCTAATTATATTAACCTAAACGTTTAACTAGAAATGAACATTTCATTGGTTAGAGTAATTCTATGAATTCGTTAATAGAGTAGAAGGGACTGATTTCGTAAAATGATTTTAGTTTTTTCTTGAATTCGCTTAAAGGCAATCGGCAAATGTCAAGTGGGAGTTTATTGTACATTATTATTTTTATGTGGCGACCTTGTTTCAATACTTTATTTAATTTAGTTCTAGGGTGTTGAATTCTTTCTTTGTTTCTAAGGTTGTATTGATGGGTGTTCATTTTGATTGTTAATTTGTCCTTTTCTTGGTGTATTTCTAAGAGTGAGTTATAAATATACAAAGCTATCACTGTCATAATTCGGTTTCTCTTAGAATGTTTTTATCTGTATAAGACCACTTTAGAGATTTCCTTTAGGGGAATTCGCTCCGAATGCTATACAATGCAATAATGCAATACATAATATCTTTTGGCATAATATTTGAAACTAGATTAGCTGGCATTACGCAGTAATTATCTAAAAATAGGACATCGTATTGTGATTCTGAAAATGGCATCCATCAGATAACCATATAAGTCTTAAATTTGCTATATAATTTTAAGGCAGTTGAAGTCGGTTTCTAGTTCTTTAACTCATAAATCTTTTTGTTTACAAATGCAATGTTTGCAATAAATTAAACAGAAACAACTAATATCCTACCCTAGCACGGGTATTTTTCCTATTTGTGAGGATATAGTCTCGCACCAGTCTTAGTCTATTGTCAAGTGCTTCGTTCTATAGGTGCAATTTGTAGTCATATTGTCAAACCGTAATAATAATAAAAAATACATTTTGTATGGAAGTATTCAGAGCGTAACCCCGTTAATAGGTGACAAAGTTTAATGTAAGCTATTTTGTGAAAGCAAATACAGATTTTTCATTTTTGTTCAGGGTACTCTCGCATCCCGGTGTTCGAGGGTCACCGCGGGAACATCGTCACGGTTCTGTTCATCAAGGACCTCGCGTTCGTCGACCCTGACGACAACACGCCCCTCCGCACACTCTGCCAGTACTACCAGAACCCATGCAACTTCGTCTTCGAGGATGTCACTCTGGACGTCATGCTTAAGCAGTTCAAAGAAGGTACATTGTAATTCTTTATTCAAAAAAGAACGGTCAACTGCCAATCGGACTTCCGTACAGAATATCAATAATAGGCTAGATGACACCAAATCAGATTGGGACTAAATTGTATTTTGAACCATAAAGGTCATTATAAAGCTCCTATAAAATTTAAAATATCTAATATTATTTAATTTTTTCTGGACTTTTACACTTATAAAGCCCGCAAAAATTCCAAAAAAAAAACTTGCTCGTATAAAATTTTTTATTTTACGTTTTGTTTTGTAATTACATTGTGAATATTTTATAGTAAGGGAATGGTCACATAAAAACATTATTTTACGAGATAACTCAAATATTGTTAAAAGTTTCATACGTTATCTATACTTCAATACTCAACCGTGACGTCACGCCTAGGTACCGATTTGTATGGAGCGTTTTTGCACCACGTGACTAAAATCACTTTTCGACGGGTTATATTAGGAAAACTATCAGTCGTATCGAAAAATCTTTGACAAGGCCATTTATCTCTTCACACGGTCTCTCGAATGAGGGAATAAAAAAAAATTTGTCATCATCCCTATTGACACACACTGAAAATCATAAATAATAGGTCAGGTCTAACGCATAACCCCCTCCCATACCTCAGGTATAGACTCCATTATGCGTTAGACCTGTAACAACAAACATAACTTTGCAGTTGGAAAAAAGGAGTCCCATACATCCGTCTATATCACGATCGATTATCAACTGCAAATGTAAGTTTGTAATATTAAAAAGCTTTTTTTACCGACATATAACTTTAAAATTCTGGTTTTCTGATTTATTGCTATACCTGTGCTGTAAGACCTAGCCTTTCAGTATTCTAGGTCAACGGGAAGTTTCCGTAGGTTTTGATTCCTTGCGCTCGCAAAGGAAATCGACAAAATTATGGCATAAACGGCGGTATATTTTCTTTGCCTTGACCTAGAAGTTTGATTAGCAACTGGCCGGAGGCTGCCCTTTGGCTAGAGGAACAAAAACAACATTTACGCGACTATATAGAACAATCTTAAATTAAACCAAATATGTATCTTCATCCGACTTAAACAAGTAAATGTGTTCAAAAAGAACTGGGAACCGACTTCAATTGGCCTAAAAGTCTACTTTTACTAAGGCAAATTTAAGATTTATATACATAGTTTTCTGCCGTTGTCAGAACTGGACCAAATTGAAATGGGACCACACGGGAAGCACCAGCTTTCAAATAAAAAAAGAATCATACAAATCGGTTCGCTCAGTTAAAAGTTCTGAGGTAACAAATTTAAAAAACCGTCGAATTGATGCTTACTGATTACTGCCTCCTTTTTTGAAGTCGGTTAAAAAGGAGGAGGTTATCAGTTCGACGCGTATGTTTTTTGTGTGTTACGCAATAACTCCGCCAATAGTGAACCGATTTTGATAATTCTTTTTTTGTTTAGTAGAGCTTACTTCAGAGGTGGTCCCATACAAATTTTATCGAAATTGATTGAGCGCTCTTCGAGGAAATCAACAAAAAACAATTTTTCAGGCAAATGTCGGTTTTTAGTTCTTTTCGAACGCGTTTATCATTCAATAGTAAGATGAACAGAATTACTTTTAAAATTGCAAATGTTTCCGACAAAAAAATCACTTCTCCGCGGGTATTACGAATATATCGCGCCAAAACTGTTATTTTATATGACGCCGATCAAAAGGTTTTCACAGGCACATAATTTATGCAATGTTTATATACACTACAAATCTCTCTTCTCTTTATTTTTAAAAACGATTGTGTTCGAAATATAAATATAACCATAGAGACGTCATTCTCTATAGATATCTAGCGCCTACCCACCCATAAAAGCGTCGGTGGCGCAGTGGATAAGGCGCGGACTCTCAATCTGAGGGTACCGGGTTCGAATCCAGCCGTGTACCTATGAGTTGTTTTTCAATTCAAGTACATTATCCGATTGCTTAACGCTGAAGGAAAACATCGTGAGGAAACCTGCATGTCTTGAACAGGCATGTGAAGTCCGCCGATCCGCACTGGGCCCGCGTGGTGGACTATGGCCCATACACTCTCTGTAGGAGAGTAGGCCTGAGCCCCTGCAGTGGGGACGTATATAGGCTGTTGATGATGATGATGACCCACCCATAGACAATGGAATTTCTGTCGCTACACTTGCTCGTAGACAAGCTGTTTTGTTATATGCAACGCAATGACAATCCAGCTGAAGTTCTACAGCTCACCACAAAGTCAAGCAATCTTACTGCGATGCCTCGGTATAAAATGCCAAATTCACCAGCGGGTGTACGCCTTAGCGGCACCCTTTGATATCGCCTTCGTTTGACTAGAGGCCAGCTGTTGATGTTTGATTGAATACCTGCCACTCCTACTCTTCGCTAGATATTGTGTTTTTTTTCAGGGTTCCGTATTCAAAAGGGTAACCAACGGGACCCTATTACTGAGACTCCGCTGTCCGTCCGTCACCAGGCTGTATCTCATGAACCGTGATAGATAGACAGTTGACATTCTCACAGATGATGTATTTCTGTTGCCGCTGTAACAACAAATACTAAAAAACAATAGAACAAATATTTAAGGGGGTTCCCATACAACAAACGTGATTTTGTTGTTAACGTTTAACTTTGTAGTAACGCCATCTAGTGGCGAGAATAAGTTTTGCTACTCTACACTAGATGGCGGTACTAAAACGTCGAAATTTAAAATAGTATTTAGACGCATTCGTTAGGGGATTGTTCGGTGCATATTATTAATGATTTTCCGTATTTTAATTATCCATATTCTGTACGGAACCCTCGGTGCACGAGTCCAACTTGCACTTGGCCGTTTTTATAAAATAACAAGTGTTTAGTTCGCGTCTCCCATATTAATAAATTAGTCATTTTATCTTGACATCTATTACAAAGTTGCAAGGTGAAACAGGGCCAAGTTGTGATAAATCATGACTTGATTATAAAATTGTTTCTTTATTGTCAGTTCGCTCTTTGATTTGTGATTGGTGTGTCGCAGTTGGAGTACATAATAAGCTGTGCTTCAGCTGTACAATGTCCCGCTGGATTGTCATTTGCTTTGTATTTAACAAAACAGCTACTTATGTTTAGAGGTTTTGTAGAAAAGAAGAAGGAGTGTGGAATGGTATTTTGTTTATTCGATAATTTTGACAAATAACATTCCGCTTTGGATACCATTTGACAAAATTTAGCACACACAAATTTACAATTTGACGTTGTTTTTTTCACGTTGTTTTACAAAACCATTAATCATTGACCCGCCACATTAATGAATGCAAAGCGCTCATTCAATTCCGCGTGTTAAAGTTCAGCTACTATAAAAAATCGATTAACGTCGTTGATGTTTTACATACAGGAGCTATTTAGTGAAACAGCTAGCGGTTATAAAAGCTTATCAAACAATCCAATTGCGACGTATACATAGATTTGTAAAGAATATATGTATTCCACCTCATCTAATAATTCGTGATGTCAACAAAAATACTCTAATGGGAAGTACCTTATAGGTTTTGATTCCCTTTCACCACAACAAAATTAAGCTAGAAGTTTGATCACAGCTCATAGGGATAGCAGACTTGAGTATTCTATATTAATTTCAACTTGATATCTCCACGCGTTCCTGAGAAAAAGGGTCATGACAGACAGACAGACAGACGGACAACAAAGTGATGCATAAGATCATACTTTTAAAACTTTGCGCAAAATGCCGAAAATTTTAACTTTAAGACGAACCAATTTTCAAATGTAAACAATTCCACTCAGAACTTGGCCTCACACTACTGTGCACAAGAAAATAAATATGTCTGGCCAAATGGTAATGAATCATCTTAGGAGCGACCTTGGCGCGTCTAGGGCAACTTGGCATGTGTTTATATCTAGCGGTAGGCAATGCTCCACATTCTCCTGAACTCGTTTTTTGTTCTATTCCTTATTTATTTACAAACTTTTGACCGATAGTTCTGAGATTTTTATTTTTTAGTTCTCGGCGTTGTAGTCACATGAAATATAACGGTTTTTAATTAATGTACATGGTATTTTAGAAACCCAATTTTTTTTTCCGACTTTAAAAAGGAGGAAGTTATCAATTCGACGGGTATGTTTTTTTATGTTTGTTACCTCAGAACTTTTGACTGGGTGAACCGATTTGGATGACTCATTTTTTATTTGAAAGCTGGTGCTTCCCGTGTGGTCCCATTTCAATTTGGTCCATTCTGACAACGGCATCCGTGAGAAAACGATATAAATCTTAAACATGCCTTAGTAAAAGTAGACTTTTAGAGCAATTGAAGTCGGTTTCCAGTTCTTTCTATATTTATCCCATTCTGTTTTATGTAAATTAAATGTCATTAGAAAGGCTAGAATATAGTTACATATTTAGATCCTGATTCATATAATCTATGACATACTATATATAGACAAAAATCTATATTCTACCCCGATTATGGTCACTAGAAACGAAGCTAACCGGCTTTATATGACTGTGTTCCATTTTACGACTGCCGAGATTAAATATGTATGTCTCTTTTTAACTCATTACGCTTTACATTAGAAAGAGAAGTCACGCTAGTGCGTTACAATTCAATTTAATACCGAAACATCTTTCTCTAGGCTTGATTGCGGAGAGTTTAGGACCAACCCGTTGGTGCTATTGTGAACTCTTGATCAAATCAAAAATCAATAATGTGTATTTCGTTTACAACCTTTACCTAATATATAAAGTACGTGGAGGCTCTCCTTTTAAGTATGGAAATGAAATACTTGTATTAGGAGGCGCCACTGTTCCCCGCGGAAAATAGCTGCAGCAGACGGCTGATTAATGAAATACATTTCAGACTGCTTATAAGTATATAGTATGTAGAAAGAATTTATAATATCAATGTGAAAAGAAAAGTTGAACAATATTTGAAGAATTACGGAAAAAAATATTAAAAATTGATGGTTGGATGTATGTTGATGTTGAATTATATAAATTTTATCTATGCTAAATATATAATACACAAATAATAAGTTTCTGTGTGTGTAAAAATATTTAGTTAGACGTGTTTTTATAAATTCTACTAAAGTTTTATGTTCTAAATGTGGTAATTTTGTAATTAAAAAAATGTGTGTGTTGCAAATAAAACATTTTGATTTGATTTTGATTTTTGATTTGATGTGATGGTATAAATAATTGATCTTTTTTTTAGGACACAAGGGCCATATGGCATTCGTTCAGCGTATAGACAAGGAAGGAGACGGCGACCCCGTGTATGAAACAGTCGGCCTGGTGACGCTGGAGGACGTCATCGAGGAAATGATCCAGGCTGAGATTGTGGACGAGACTGACGTCATATGTGAGTGTTGGACCGTGATAGATAGATAAGAGAGTAGGCCTAAGCCCCTGCAGTGGGGACATATGATGCCACCATGAGATCGGCGCTGATTCTCCCTGCTCCGATTCAAAGCGCTTGTGCTACGATAGGAAGGTAGAAAATTCTTTTTTAGCATTTTGTTTTGAAAATAAATAAAATAAATAGCTTACCATAAAAACTGTTATGCTATGTGTATTAGAATAGAATAGAATTAGTTTATTCGGCATACATACAGTTATTACAGTTCATACATATATTTGCAACTTGCTCTGCTGCACTGCAACGCCGAAATGTACCTGTCTCAGCATATGCGGCAGCAGTAACTGCAGCGCTGGTTTTCAGACAGGCCCAGAGATATTCAGTAACACTGTTATACTAATTAAATAGAAACTAATTTTTAGTTGATGCATGAGTGATGATGAATGAGAGGCAGTTAGATAAATTGTATATAATTATTAATATTAATGTAAGTAAATATTAAAACTTTTAATGTACTTCCACCTGAAATAAAGCTGTTACCACCGATGCTCTTTAAGACAGTTGTTTTTTTGGCTCAGGGAAAAAATTCTATAACATTAAGGATATCGTTAAACAGTGTAAAGATGGTTGAGTATTAATAGACAGTTTTAAAATTAGTTTTGTGTAAATAATTATATTTATTATTGTAAGACAGTATCTGACTAAATGTGATGAACGATCTACCACAATAAAAAATTATTTCATTTCATCGAAAATAGTCAAATCAAAATTCTAAACAAAAACTCACAAGTTGCGGACAGTTTTGCGCACGCCTACCCAATATTACCGTGACATGAGCCTTCTGTTCTCAGCCGACAACCGCACCAAGAAGCGCCTGCTTCGCCTGAACCGGTTCCAGGACATGTCTTCGTTCGCGGGGCACCAGAACGCGCGCGTGCACATCTCCCCGCAGCTGGTGCTGGCTGCCTTCCAGTTCCTGAGCACCAGTCAGTATATTTAATTCAATTATTCAATAACGTTACGTTACGTAACGAAGTTTTAAAACCACGTTACGTAACGTAACGCAGTTTTGAAGCTACGTCACAGTAAAAAATTATAGTTTTTAACCGCCTTTTAATTGGCTAAATGTTGGATTCACAATCCGAAGGTCCCGGCTTCGATTCCCAGTGGGACCTGTTGGTGGCAGGGTTTTTTCTATGTCCACCTGGTTAGCTACACTATGTTACCTAAGTCTGCCGCCTAACAACACTAGTAATAGGACTGTTGTACCTGTAACATAGCCAGCGCCTCATTGGGTTGAGGATCCTGGGTTACTTATCGCTTACTATCCAACGGTTATATGAAGGCCAAGTGCAAACCAATCATTTTTAAAAAAGATTAACTTAATTTATAAGAGAATTTACCGTTTACCGAAAGAATGGACCTCGCGCCTTCCTTCTCACCTTGCGGTCGTCCGGTCGCCTTAGTACGGACGTACAATGACGTCATCGACGCCATGTCCATTCTTTCGGTAACCGTGTTACGAGTATAAAAAAGATGATGTTTCGAATTTTATTTAAAAAGTTTTATACAAATTATGTTTTTAAATTCATTGTGCATCCTATTAAACAGCTTCAATGCATGGTATCTCATATAGTGTCCATTCTCCCTATAGTCGTTTTCAGCTTATATACTCAATATGGTTCATTACCCACTCATTCCCACACATCGATGAGCACGTGCGCCATATCACCGATCCTTGAGCGGGTAACTTTCTTGCAAGTATAGGTGAGGTATCGCACATCGGTGGGGGGCAGTGAACGTCCGTTGTGTAGTACTGTATTAATGCTGTGGCAGAACCGTTCGCGTGTATTGCGCAAACACTCAAGACGACTGAGCCACGGAGGCCCTACTCCTTTCCGCTATGTACTATGACGTCATTCCCCGACAGGTGTGGATCCCTTCAAATCTGATATGATATCGGAGACGGTACTGCGCCGCCTCCTCAAACAGGATGTGATCCAGCACATCAAGCTGAGAGGAGATGAGGACAAGAGCGACCCCAAGAGATATGTATTCCAGGAGGGCAAGCCGGTGAGTACACACATTTGTAACACTTCAGGGTTTTTAGTTACACTTTGGGTTTGTTGATTACACTTTGTGTTTGTTGATTACACTTTGGGCTTGTTGATTACACTTTGGGTTTTGTTGATTACACTTTGGGTTTTGTTGATTACACTTTGGGTTTGTTGATTACACTTTGGGGTGGTCAGTTTTAAACTATGAAATAAATTAATGTACGTAATTGAATTATGGAATAAATTAAACTGGATGCAGGAAATAGCTGCCTGTGTTGCTCATAGAAGATACAAAAATCTTTTCTTTTTGTTAAATTTTATAGGCAATTAAATGCGATGTTTCAAATTCGGCCTGCACTTGTACTCTTATTTAAAAAATCAAGTAATAATCTAAAAATTTATAGTAAAATACTAGAGCTACATTTTTGCATTTATTTTAATTGAACAAAAACATTCTTTTTGTACTAAGTGACAGCGTCAAATGGCATTTTATCGACGCCATCTTTGTTTTCAACGTCAAGTGTTACCTGTTTCGTGCGTTTTATATGTTTTTGTACAAATAAACTAAACCGAAATATACAAAAATGTTAACTAAATCACTTTTATTTGATAATGGTCTTTTAAAACTATAAGTGTACAAGACCAGGCCTTGGATCCATACAATCGCGGATCTTGTCATTTGGTTTATTGTTTATTCTGGGATTTGATCTATGTTTTGGGAATTTTTACTATAGACTAGTCCAAACCTTTCATTTTTAATTCTTTTTTGATTCCTGTCTTCTCTTAAATTCGGAACCCCGTTGTTTTTATTTCATGGTGACTATCCTCCAGGTGGATTACTTCGTTCTGATCCTGGAGGGACGCGTGGAGGTGACGGTGGGACGTGAGAACCTGGTCTTCGAGGCTGGACCCTTCACGTACTTCGGGGTGCAGGCGCTCACACAGAACGTTGGACTGGGTGAGTTATTTTCAGATCCCGGGCTCATATCAGCTTGCATATTATTATAGCTTATACAAGTATAAGCGTATAAGAAGCGTCGGTGGCGTAGTGGATAAGGCGCGGACTTTCAATCTGAGGGTACCGGGTTCGAATCCAGCCGTGTACCTATGAGTTGTTTTTCAATTCAAGTACATATCCTCATGGATGCCGTTGTCAGAACTGGACCAAATTGAAACGGGACCACACGGGAAGCACCAGCTTTCAAATAAAAAAAGAATAATCGAAATCGGTTCACCCAGTCAAAAGTTCTGAGGTAACAAACATTTTAGAACAACATACCCGCAGAATTGATAACCTCCTCATTTTTGTGGTTCTAGCTGAAGCTCCTGAACCCTCGACCCTGGGCTCTCTCCAGAACCTGAACATGGACTCTATGCTGCGTCACAGCTTCGTGCCCGACTACTCAGTGCGGGCTATCGCCGAGCTGTACTACTTGACTATCAAGAGGTAAGTTGTGGTCATCATCAGACGAAACCCTCGATCTTGCTACAGAACCTGAACTAATGACCTTAGCAACGCAGAAACGTTGTAGGGTCTCTGGAGGGGGACGGATCAGAAAAGACATCCCCCGTCACCCGCGCTGCTCTCCGATGCCCTACATTTAGACATGAAGGTTGAAGTCCGTTTGTCCTGCATGTCACTGCGACCTTCATAGATCTATTGTGACAGTCTCCTATGGATCAAATCCTCCCCAAGGTCGATCTCGGTCATGAACCGTACGAGGTCTAGGTTTGGAGAACCTGATGCTGTCCGTCGCGGCAGTGTGGCCTCCGAGGAGTCTGCTTCTGCTGTGATGAAGAGCATCACAGTGGCAGAGGATATGGATGGGTCTACGTCTCCTTACATAATCATTTTTTAAATACGTTTATTTCATTATAAAAGATTTTTTTAAATATATTAATTGCCAAACTGTGGAACAGTTTGTTGACGATAGGCGCTCTATATATTACTTATTCTATATGTATATTATTATGATAACTAAATCTTTTATTATCATATTTATCTACCTACTATTTTATCAATAAAGGTATCCAACAAGCATGCTTTTAATTTTTTCTTAAATTCCCTTTTATTTTTGCAGTCATCGTATTGAAAATCATTGTAAAGGCGTGTCGTCAGATACCTTACTGTTCTCTCTCCGTAATAATTAGTGACCGGGCTCAATATATTGCGTTCGAACATTCTTCCTGAGGTCACCACACTCTTTGATGACTTTCAATTCAGTTTTTTGATATTTTTCTACTGCTATTGTCAAATGATCCCTGGACTACGAAACATCCAAATAACGGGTGGATAACTTCGCGTAGTGTATGCTGTCTCACCGTACGCGCTCGGGTAGGATAAGGCTCGGATAGGGACAGCTACAAAACAATGCAAACTTGAACGCGGCCACGTGGTCTAACCAACATAGTCTCTTTTAAGTTATAATTGACTTTGTAATTATTATTATGTGCAATAAACAATAAACAGTTCCCCGTTAGGGTCCGGAGCAGGATCCTTAGTTGGCTCCTGCTGAGCGAAAGCAATTTTTTTTAAACTTTCTTTTCCAGATCCATGTATTTAGCAGCCAAGCGTGCTACGCTTATGGAGAAAGGTGCTTTAAACAAAGGGGGTACTAATGAACAGATCGAGCCCGAAGTTGACAAGGTGGGTAGATACCAAAGACATTTAATATTAATAGACCGGACAAAGCAAACAAACATTTTGATCCTAAACTTATTACCAATTGGTAATAAGTTACTCAATCTAGTGTCACATCACGTCACGCGGCCGTACAAGACATTTGACATACCATTGACTTTTGAGATCAAAATGTTTATATGAAACGTTTCCCAATGGCCGCTCTATAACCTATTACTATATTTAAATCTCTCTAGTCTGGTCAGATCTTTGTTTGTGTGCCTCTCAGCTTGGCGATAGAAATTTTATTGCGTTACCAGATATATCTTTTCAAATGACTTCAAAAAAGATTTGTGTATGTATCTTACGCGATAACTCCGCCAACTGTGAATCGATTTTGATAATTCTTTGTTTGTTTGGTAGAACATACTTCAGTGGTGGTCCCGTATAAATTTTATCGAAATTGATTGAGCCCTTTTTGAAGAAAAAAAATTGGTTGCCTGTAAAGTCGGTATACGGGCGAAAGTTTTACGTGACAACGACTTTCAGTGGTAAAATAATTTTAATGTGAATATTCATTCAGGGACGCGTGCCTTTCACTTTTTATGTCTGTCTCTCTCGTTCTTAGGCGGGCTAACCATGCCCGAGTGGAAGGGACGCGTGCCTCTCACTCGCTCTCATTGTGAGCGCATAACGTGAGCGGAGCGTAACGCAGTTTCTTGAAGTGTCACCCGGCAAACCAATTTATAAGACGTTGTCACGTCAAAATTTACAAAAACAAAACATAAGGATGCTTTTAGGGCAGTTGACGTCGATTTCTTAGTTCTTTTTAAAAGCGTTAATTATTCAAGAAAATCCGCACTGGTCCCGCGTGGTGTACTATGTCCCATACACTCTCTGTAGGAGAGTAGGACTGAGCTGCAGTGGGGACGTATATGCTGGTGATGATGAATGATCAATCAACTTATTAAATTTAGTTTAGTTATTACATTGTTAAACGTTTTTATATGGGTTATATTAATAATGTTAAAAGTTTCATACATTATCTACTTCAATGCGGTGACGTGACGTCACTCCTAGGTACCGATTTGTATGGAGAATTTTTGCACCGCGTGACTAGAATCACTGTTCGACGGGTTATATTAGGAAAACTATAAGTCGTATCGAAACATATTTAACAAGGCTGTTTATCTATTCACACGGTCTCTAGAATGAGGGAAATTTTTTTAAACCATCATCCCTATTATAGGACATATTTATATGTGTTCTACTGTTGGGGATTTATTTGCTTATGGGTTTAATTTACTTAAAAATGTTACTTCTCGTTATTTGGTTTTTAATTATTTTTACGTTCATTTTTATTTTAGATTGTCAAACGTCAACGAAACATTTTTTTTCTAATTTAAATATACCAAAGAGATTAATGTAAAATCTCTAGATACAGTGTTAGAAGCAATATAAAAATCAATGCTGTATGTTTATTTCAGTTGCTTTGTGACAGCGAAAACGTAATCAACGAGGAACTAAGGCAGGAAGAGACACCGTCGCTCCCAAAGGTAAACGTTTTTATCTATGTAGAAGTTAATACTTACACGGTGAAGAATTACATGAAATATGACGTATAGAATCTAGAAAATATATAGTAATGACAGATAAATTCAAGTTCGAATCCTAATAATGACATATATAATGAAATAAATAAGGTATCTGTTGTTTAAACAATGCATTATCAATTATTGCATGTTTAGTTTATTTCTAAAGCAGAGGTAGATAATTAATTTCAATTATATTTATGATTTTGAACTATAAAAATTGCGTCTTTATAAATCTTATCTATGGTATGGATCAAAGTGGCTCAGTTTCTGAACGCAGACACCGATGTTGACATTGACAACCAAAATGGCGGACATGACTTTAACAAAACATGAAACTAGGTATATGTACGTGTTTGATTGTGACAGTCCGCCATTGTTGTTTTGTGTTGCAATTGTTTGAAGGAAAACATATATTGTACACGGCATTCGGTTAGATTTGTTGAAAATACATGATCAAAAAAGGTTAATTTTAACAAACACCATTACTATATTCGGTGTGCATTTACCTGGGCCAGGCTCCATACATTTTTGAAATCAAGATTTAAAAGTTATTCCGAGTTTATAATAGAAGTCTAATAATGCATTATTTTACTCTTTCACGCTGCTAGAATGTGGATGAAACAAAAACTAGATATTAGGATGGTTGGTATTAGGGTTCTTATTAAATCTTAGTGCCTTAAGAGGCCGTATAAGGAATACGCCCGTTAACCGACTTCAAAAAAGAAGGAGGTTATCAATTCGACGGGTATGTTTTTTTTATAATGTTTGTTACCTCAGTACTTTCGACTGGGTGAACCGATTTGGATGATTCTTTTTTTATTTGAAAGGTGGTGCTTCCCGTGTGGTTCCATTACAATTTGGTCCAGTTCTGACAACGGCATCCATGAGAAAACGATATAAATCTTAAATTTGCCTTAGTAAAAGTAGACTTTTAGGGCAATTAAAGTCAGTTTCAAGTTCTTTTTGAACGCATTTACTTGTTGCAGTTAAACTACTGCATTTACACAAGTTTTAATGCATATATAATATGAAAGATCATTTCAATTTTGATCTAATAAGTCACTTTTTAAGCTGACTCGAGCCGTGCGTCGAGTATAATGTGCGATTTAGGTTATTTTATTTCAAATTTTTTTACCCGACTGCGCCAGAAGGAGGGTTATGTTTTTCGCGAGTATGTATTGAAGTAAAAACGTCCATTTCGTCTTCATATTGTTTATTTAACTTCTATGAAACTTCACAGATATAACATTCTATAAGTATACATGATTTTCTAAGTCTAGTACATCTTAAATTACTTGAGTCTTAAAACGGGCAGGGCTTCGCCCTGACCAACTGTTTTCAACCTTATCCGAAGTCTGAATGTCCCGGGCCGACCAGGCGTAGCCTGTTTTATACCCTCTGCTTGTTGTCAACTCGTTCGCCTCCCCACGGTGATACCAGTAAAAAAACTATAAAGTCCCTATTTTGTTCAAAGTCTCGTTTAAATATTTTTGAAATCATGACAGTATGTATAATTGTTCGGCAAGCTCTGCGGCCTGGAAAAAAATTGACGCCACATATCGCTAAAACTAAATAAATATTTTTTTCAGTACACGCCATCATCGGCAAGCCCCCACACCAACTCTGTCTTCAAACAAGCAGACCAGCCTCCTGCCAACCCGGAAGAAGAAAAACTCCTACACAAGTAGAAAACGCTTTCCTCTGGCAACACTCGCCCCAAAAACTGCTAAAACGTGACAATTTTATATTCAAAATGCTTACAATTAGTATTAGGTTTTTGTTTGGAGCATGCTCATGAGGTTATGGGCGTTTTCATGTTGATTCCTGTGGTTTGTAGATTATAATAATTGTAGATATTTCTTTTCTAATGCTTAACTAAATTTCTATCATGTCGTTCTTGTCATATTCTAACTATTAGAAAAGGACAGCACTTAAACTTCAGTTGTCAAATCGAACTGTCAAACCTTAATATTTTCTTTACATTGTTTAAACTATCTGTAACTAATTATTTTTTGAATGTTTTTTTATTATAATAGATATGTAGAATTGGATATTGAGCGTTCTCTGTCTAATCTCTAAATTAGATTTATCAGAATAGAATCCGCCTTTAATATATAAGAACAAAATCATTTTATTTATTGTAGGCATTTTAAAGTGTTTGGTTTCTACAAATTCGTGTTTATGATACGTGAAAACGCCCAAATTTTTATCCCCGTTCATTCGGGATTACTATTTAAAAATGCATGCTATTTTATTAGTATATTCATAAGTAAAAATAGTAATTTAATCGCAATTTAGTTGATTTAGTATTAAATTAAATGGCATTTGTTGCGAGTTTTAACAAGTTTTTAAAATGTAGAATTTAGCTTATTTTAATAGTTAGAATAAGCAGAAATGGTACTTATTTCTTTTTTTGTTATGGCAACATTTTCCATTACCTGTCAATTTTAATAGCTTAAGTTAACAGTGGAAATCTACTAATTTTATTAATATTTTTGATTTTGTATCAGCCATATTTCAAGTTATTCATTTATATATTTTTCGTTAATGTTAAATTACTATTTTGTTATTTGTAATTATGAAAATTTAATTCAAGTTTATATGTTAGAGATTTAGAATAGAATAAGACAATTAAAATTGTATAAAAATATTGAATTTCCTTCCGGAATTGGTGCCTTAGACTATAACCATTTGTATGTATTGGAATACATACAGGTGCTTTTTGTAACACATATACAAAAAATATTCTTATTTGGAATTTTTTAAAGACATTTCAAAGAAAAATCGAGTGCACAATTTTTTTAGAAAGTTTTTTTGTAGAATAATTGAAAAGCATATACATATTTACAGGTACTTATATTGAATATTATAATCGTACCAAATTGCATATACATATTTGACAGAGTTATATTATAAAATTTTATTGTTAATTATTAAAAATGTATGAATGAGCTTTTGAAGTCTGTGTTTTATTTAGAAACCGTCTACATTTCAATCCAGTGCCAGTTTCCATTATTCCAGTGGTGTTCCAGCGCAGAATTTGATCGTTGTACGCTACAAAGCGTGTAAAAATAAAGATTAAAAGGACAAAACAATATATTTCATTAATAAATTTAAAATTAAAGGTAAAATTACTCTTCTTGCTGTTCTCAACTGAGATAATCCCAAAGCTGCTCACCTAAAAGGCTCAAGCTAAAATGAGGCTCAATCTCATGTATCACTAGGTTTTGGCCACTTTACATTTTTCTGAAATCGAATGGGTTCAATAGCAGTACAATGATAATTTTAAAATTGTTGGTCTTCAATAAGTCATAACTCGTAAACGGTGCGTCCTAGGCCAAAAATAAGCAAATTTTGAACCCCCCCTTGACGAACACCCCCCGTCGCTTCAATTTTTCTGTCCAATGAACCCATAATCATCATCATCAAATATCATCACTAGAAAGTGAATGGGTTCAATAGCAGTACAATGATAATTTTAAAATTGTTGGTCTTCAGTAAGTCACAACTCGTAAACGGTGCGTCCTAGGCCAAAAATAACCAAATTTTGAACCCCCCCTTGACGAACACCCCCCGTCGCTTAAATTTTTCTGTCGAATGAACCCATAATCATCATCATCAAGTATCATCACTAGAAAGTGAATGGGTTCAATAGCAGTACAATGATAATTTTAAAATTGTTGGTCTTCAGTAAGTCACAACTCGTAAACGGTGCGTCCTAGGCCAAAAATAACCAAATTTTGAACCCCCCCTTGACGAACACCCCCCGTCGCTTCAATTTTTCTGTCGAATGAACCCATAATCATCATCATCAAGTATCATCACTAGAAAGTGAATGGGTTCAATAGCAGTAAAATGATAATTTTAAAATTGTTGGTCTTCAGTAAGTCATAACTCGTAAACGGTGCGTCCTAGGCCAAAAATAACCAAATTTTGAACCCCCCCTTGACGAACACCCCCCGTCGATTCAATTTTTCTGTCGAATGAACCCATAATCATCATCATCAAATATCATCACTAGAAAGTGAATGGGTTCAATAGCAGTAAAATGATTATTTTAAAATTGTTGGTCTTCAGTAAGTCATAACTCGTAAACGGTGCGTCCTAGGCCAAAAATAACCAAATTTTGAACCCCCCCTTGACGAACACTCCCCGTCGCTTAAATTTTTCTGTCGCATGAACCCATAATCATCATCATCAAGTATCATCACTAGAAAGTGAATGGGTTCAATAGCAGTAAAATGATAATTTTAAAATTGTTGGTCTTCAGTAAGTCACAACTCGTAAACGGTGCGTCCTAGGCCAAAAATAACCTAATTTTGAACCCCCCTTGACGAATACCCCCCGTCGATTCAATTTTTCTGTCGCATGAACCCATAATCATCATCATCAAGTATCATCACTAGAAAGTGAATGGGTTCAATAGCAGTAAAATGATAATTTTAAAATTGTTGGTCTTCAGTAAGTCACAACTCGTAAACGGTGCGTCCTAGGCCAAAAATAACCAAATTTTGAACCCCCCTTGACGAATACCCCCCGTCGATTCAATTTTTCTGTCGAATGAACCCATAATCATCATCATCAAGTATCATCACTAGAAAGTGAATGGGTTCAATAGCAGTACAATGATAATTTTAAAATTGTTGGTCTTCAGTAAGTCATAACTCGTAAACGGTGCGTCCTAGGCCAAAAATAACCAAATTTTGAACCCCCCCTTGACGAACACCCCCCGTCGCTTAAATTTTTATGTCGCATGAACCCATAATCATCATCATCAAGTATCATCACTAGAAAGTGAATGGGTTCAATAGCAGTAAAATGATAATTTTAAAATTGTTGGTCTTCAGTAAGTCACAACTCGTAAACGGTGCGTCCTAGGCCAAAAATAACCAAATTTTGAACCCCCCCTTGACGAATACCCCCCGTCGCTAAAATTTTTATGTCGCATGAACCCATAATCATCATCATCAAGTATCATCACTAGAAAGTGAATGGGTTCAATAGCAGTAAAATGATAATTTTAAAATTGTTGGTCTTCAGTAAGTCACAACTCGTAAACGGTGCGTCCTAGGCCAAAAATAACCAAATTTTGAACCCCCCCTTGACGAATACCCCCCGTCGCTTAAATTTTTCTGTCGAATGAACCCATAATCATCATCATCAAGTATCATCACTAGAAAGTGAATGGGTTCAATAGCAGTACAATGATAATTTTAAAATTGTTGGTCTTCAGTAAGTCATAACTCGTAAACGGTGCGTCCTAGGCCAAAAATAACCAAATTTTGAACCCCCCCTTGACGAACACCCCCCGTCGCTAAAATTTTTCTGTCGAATGAACCCATAATCATCATCATCAAGTATCATCACTAGAAAGTGAATGGGTTCAATAGCAGTAAAATGGTAATTTTAAAATTGTTGGTCTTCAGTAAGTCATAACTCGTAAACGGTGCGTCCTAGGCCAAAAATAACCAAATTTTGAACCCCCCCTTGACGAGTACCCCCCGTCGCTTAAATTTTTCTGTCGAATGAACCCATAATCATCATCATCAAGTATCATCACTAGAAAGTGAATGGGTTCAATAGCAGTACAATGATAATTTTAAAATTGTTGGTCTTCAGTAAGTCATAACTCGTAAACGGTGCGTCCTAGGCCAAAAATAACCAAATTTTGAACCCCCCCTTGACGAATACCCCCCGTCGCTAAAATTTTTCTGTCGAATGAACCCATAATCATCATCATCAAGTATCATCACTAGAAAGTGAATGGGTTCAATAGCAGTAAAATGGTAATTTTAAAATTGTTGGTCTTCAGTAAGTCATAACTCGTAAACGGTGCGTCCTAGGCCAAAAATAACCAAATTTTGAACCCCCCTTTGACGAACACCCCCCGTCGCTTAAATTTTTCTGTCGAATGAACCCATAATCATCATCATCAAATATCATCACTAGAAAGTGAATGAGTTCAATAGCAGTACAATGGTAATTTTAAAATTGTTGGTCTTCAGTAAGTCATAACTCGTAAACGGTGCGTCCTAGGCCAAAAATAACCAAATTTTGAACCCCCCCTTGACGAAAACCCCCCGTCGCTTAAATTTTTCTGTCGAATGAACCCATAATCATCATCATCAAATATCATCACTAGAAAGTGAATGAGTTCAATAGCAGTACAATGGTAATTTTAAAATTGTTGGTCTTCAGTAAGTCATAACTCGTAAACGGTGCGTCCTAGGCCAAAAATAACCAAATTTTGAACCCCCCCTTGACGAAAACCCCCCGTCGCTTAAATTTTTCTGTCGAATGAACCCATAATCATCATCATCAAATATCATCACTAGAAAGTGAATGAGTTCAATAGCAGTACAATGGTAATTTTAAAATTCTTCAGTAAGTAAACGGTGCGCCCTAGGCCAAAAATAACGAAATTTTCAATTCGCCGCTTGAATTTTACTGGCGAATGAACTCATAACCATCATCATGGAAAGTGAATGGGGTCAATAGATCATGGCAATCATAGGGACTTGCATGTCATATTTACAGCCAAGCAGGTCAGAGAGGTCGTGAAAGGGATGACCAGAGACAAGTTACCTGGTCACTATTTCTTCAGTATCGAGGGAAAGGGGCCGGTTCCGCAGACACTTTAGGTCTTACTCTAAGTGAAACTCCACTTTATGTATTACGCTATCTTTACACATTGCCTTTTTACCCGACTTGCCAGAAAGAGGGATATGTTTTTCGGGAGTGTCTACGTATGTATGTATAATATTGGCACGCTCTGCGGCCTGAACGGCTCGATAGATTTTAGCTTGAGAGGTGTCGTTAGATTCGTATTTACTGTATCAAAATCATAAACAGTTTAAAAAAATACGCTGTCGGGTTTTTAAAATTTACTTTAACAATAATAAAAACTAGTTTTGTTATTGAAAAGTGAGGCTTTCTGTAACAGATATTTTTATACTTACAAGAGAAAATAAATAACTTTGAGAAAAAGAAATAAAACCATTTTTTATTTAATTAATTTAACTTTTAATTCGCTTGTTGCGTTCCTTCTCGGCGATACGATTATGAATCTCCATGTGCTTCATTAAGGTGCATTTTTGCGTAAACTTCTTCCCACAGGCGTCGCAACAGAAAGGCTTCTCGTTTGAGTGTTTTCGCATATGTACTGTCAAGGCATTCTTGCGTGAGTAGCTGGAAAAAAATGAGTTATCACTTGGTCTTCATCTCGCCTGATAGTGACGATAAGACTCAAGTTATTGAGTCACTGGTGGCTATGTTATCTTTGGTTAAACTACACAAAAGTGCTATTAAAAATACGTGGCAATCGGCAGGCCACACTAAGGCTCGTATTAATAAACGCTGCTCAAGGTAGAGCAGCTGCTGAAGCAGCTCGTAGAGATAGCTCACTAATTAATAAACACTACTTCAGGCCTGAATCTCAACCTCGGTCTCGTTTGAGACTTGTCAAATCACAGCCTGTCAAACAGCTGCGCACGGTGGAGATTTTCATGACTTTTCATGATATTTTCACAGACCAAAGAGACCGACCTTTGAAATACTCGTCAAGAATCGTCAAAACAAGCGATAAAATGTATACATTTTAGTGAGAAAACTGAAGAAATGGCTTCGTATTATACCGAAAATATAACCGTAAAATTCTAAGAGAGAATATCATTATCAAACGATGATGAACGGAAAACGGGCTCCAAAAATTTACAATAACATTCCAAAAATCATGAGAGCTATAAAAGAGTTTAAACGGAATCTGTTTAACTACTTGACAGAAAACACTACACGATTGATGAATTCCTCAGTAAAGTGCAGCGATAAATTAAAATTTAATGTAACAATCTGTTTATTTAATACTAATAATACCTTTATTTCGGGTTTGTTGCCCGAAATAAAGAATTATTATTATTAATAATATTAATAGGGCAGTCACACACACAAACACACACACATTCTCCTCTCACACACCTCCCACACACCTTATTGTTAGTTTTAAGATGTTTATAGCTACAAATTTAATAGTTTAATGGTTTTTTCCATAATTCTTCAAATATTGTTAAACTTTTTGTAAAAATAATAATATTGTAATTAGTTTTAATTGAATTTATTATTATTTACTTTGCATTTGATTTATTATTGTTTTAGATTCATTATTATTTTTGATATATATGTAAATATTTGTTCTCAACATAAGATCTGTAATACCTATATTGCATAAATAAATTGATTTGATTTTGAACGAAAATTCAATGTATAAAATGACTAGTAAACCATTTCGTATGGTTTTAATCTGATGCATATCTCAGCCCTAAGCCGAGGTCTGGCCGAGCGGGCGCCCTTACGCCAGTACACTCGAAGATCTGTCCAGTTGAAGCTGTCAAGTCAATTCTCACCTTTTCGAGCATATCTGACAGTGGAACTGCTTGAGTCCTGTGTGTGATGCTACATGGCTGACCAGATCCTGCCGGTGGAAGTACCCCGCCCCGCACTCCTCACAGAAGTGACGTTTTACTTTCAGGTGCTTGTTCCTTATATGCACGCTTAGGAGACCTGCAAACGATACGAGATTGATCATTTTAGTACGCTGACATAGTAATCATAATGACCAACAGATGTCGCTACTAGATAGATAAATAGCGGTGACACTTATGTGACTTGGACGGCGTCTGCTTCTCACCAGACATAAGGAAGGTTTTCTGGCAGATTGGGCAGCAGATGGCGCTCACAAAGTTATCACAACGGCCAACAGATGTCGCTACTAGCTAGATAAATGGCGGTGACACTTATGTGACTTGGACGGCGTCTGCTTCTCACCAGACATAAGGAAGGTTTTCTGGCAGATTGGGCAGCAGATGGCGCTCACAAAGTTATCACAACAACCTACAGATGTCGCTACTAGATAGATAAATGGCGGTGACACTTATGTGACTTGGACGGCGTCTGCTTCTCACCAGACATAAGGAAGGTTTTCTGGCAGATTGGGCAGCAGATGGCGCTGACAAAGTTATCACAACAACCTACAGATGTCGCTACTAGCTAGATAAATGGCGGTGACACTTATGTGACTTGGACGGCGTCTGCTTCTCACCAGACATAAGGAAGGTTTTCTGGCAGATTGGGCAGCAGATGGCGCTGACAAAGTTATCATAACAACCTACAGATGTCGCTACTAGCTAGATAAATGGCGGTGACACTTATGTGACTTGGACTGCGTCTGCTTCTCACCAGACATAAGAAAGGTTTTCTGGCAGATTGGGCAGCAGATGGCGCTGACAAAGTTATCATAACAACCTACAGATGTCGCTACTAGCTAGATAAATGGCGGTGACACTTATGTGACTTGGACTGCGTCTGCTTCTCACCAGACATAAGAAAGGTTTTCTGGCAGATTGGGCAGCAGATGGCGCTGACAAAGTTATCACAACAACCTACAGATGTCGCTACTAGCTAGATAAATGACGGTGGCACTTATGTGACTTGGACGGCGTCTGCTTCTCACCAGACATAAGGAAGGTTTTCTGGCAGATTGGGCAGCAGATGTCGCTGACAAAGTTATCACAACGGCCAACAGATGTCGCTACTAGCTAGATAAATGACGGTGGCACTTATGTGACTTGGACGGCGTCTGCTTCTCACCAGACATAAGGAAGGTTTTCTGGCAGATTGGGCAGCAGATGGCGCTGACAAAGTTATCACAACAACCTACAGATGTCGCTACTAGCTAGATAAATGGCGGTGACACTTATGTGACTTGGACTGCGTCTGCTTCTCACCAGACATAAGAAAGGTTTTCTGACAGATTGGGCAGCAGATGGCGCTGACAAAGTTATCACAACGGCCAACAGATGTCGCTACTAGCTAGATAAATGACGGTGGCACTTATGTGACTTGGACGGCGTCTGCTTCTCACCAGACATAAGGAAGGTTTTCTGACAGATTGGGCAGCAGATGTCGCTGACAAAGTTATCACAACAACCTACAGATGTCGCTACTAGCTAGATAAATGACGGTGGCACTTATGTGACTTGGACGGCGTCTGCTTCTCACCAGACATAAGGAAGGTTTTCTGACAGATTGGGCAGCAGATGTCGCTGACAAAGTTATCACAACAACCTACAGATGTCGCTACTAGCTAGATAAATGACGGTGGCACTTATGTGACTTGGACGGCGTCTGCTTCTCACCAGACATAAGGAAGGTTTTCTGACAGATTGGGCAGCAGATGTCGCTGACAAAGTTATCACAACAACCGACAGATGTCGCTACTAGCTAGATAAATGACGGTGGCACTTATGTGACTTGGACGGCGTCTGCTTCTCACCAGACATAAGGAAGGTTTTCTGGCAGGTTGGGCAGCAGATGTCGCTGACAAAGTTATCACAACAACCTACAGATGTCGCTACTAGCTAGATAAATGACGGTGGCACTTATGTGACTTGGACGGCGTCTGCTTCTCACCAGACATAAGGAAGGTTTTCTGACAGATTGGGCAGCAGATTGCGCTGACAAAGTTATCACAACAACCTACAGATGTCGCTACTAGCTAGATAAATGACGGTGGCACTTATGTGACTTGGACGGCGTCTGCTTCTCACCAGACATAAGGAAGGTTTTCTGGCAGATTGGGCAGCAGATGGCGCTGACAAAGTTATCACAACAACCTACAGATGTCGCTACTAGCTAGATAAATGGCGGTGACACTTATGTGACTTGGACGGCGTCTGCTTCTCACCAGACATAAGGAAGGTTTTCTGGCAGATTGGGCAGCAGATGGCGCTGACAAAGTTATCACAACAACCTACAGATGTCGCTACTAGCTAGATAAATGGCGGTGACACTTATGTGACTTGGACTGCGTCTGCTTCTCACCAGACATAAGAAAGGTTTTCTGACAGATTGGGCAGCAGATGGCGCTGACAAAGTTATCACAACGGCCAACAGATGTCGCTACTAGCTAGATAAATGACGGTGGCACTTATGTGACTTGGACGGCGTCTGCTTCTCACCAGACATAAGGAAGGTTTTCTGATAGATTGGGCAGCAGATGTCGCTGACAAAGTTATCACAACAACCTACAGATGTCGCTACTAGCTAGATAAATGACGGTGGCACTTATGTGACTTGGACGGCGTCTGCTTCTCACCAGACATAAGGAAGGTTTTCTGACAGATTGGGCAGCAGATGTCGCTGACAAAGTTATCACAACAACCTACAGATGTCGCTACTAGCTAGATAAATGACGGTGGCACTTATGTGACTTGGACGGCGTCTGCTTCTCACCAGACATAAGGAAGGTTTTCTGACAGATTGGGCAGCAGATGTCGCTGACAAAGTTATCACAACAACCGACAGATGTCGCTACTAGCTAGATAAATGACGGTGGCACTTATGTGACTTGGACGGCGTCTGCTTCTCACCAGACATAAGGAAGGTTTTCTGGCAGGTTGGGCAGCAGATGTCGCTGACAAAGTTATCACAACAACCTACAGATGTCGCTACTAGCTAGATAAATGACGGTGGCACTTATGTGACTTGGACGGCGTCTGCTTCTCACCAGACATAAGGAAGGTTTTCTGACAGATTGGGCAGCAGATGGCGCTGACAAAGTTATCACAACAACCTACAGATGTCGCTACTAGCTAGATAAATGACGGTGGCACTTATGTGACTTGGACGGCGTCTGCTTCTCACCAGACATAAGGAAGGTTTTCTGGCAGATTGGGCAGCAGATGTCGCTGACAAAGTTATCACAACGGCCAACAGATGTCGCTACTAGCTAGATAAATGGCGGTGGCACTTATGTGACTTGGACGGCGTCTGCTTCTCACCAGACATAAGGAAGGTTTTCTGGCAGATTGGGCAGCAGATGGCGCTGACAAAGTTATCACAACGGCCAACAGATGTCGCTACTAGCTAGATAAATGGCGGTGGCACTTATGTGACTTGGACGGCGTCTGCTTCTCACCAGACATAAGGAAGGTTTTCTGGCAGATTGGGCAGCAGATGGCGCTGACAAAGTTATCACAACAACCAACAGATGTCGCTACTAGATAGATAAATGGCGGTGACACTTATGTGACTTGGACGGCGTCTGCTTCTCACCAGACATAAGGAAGGTTTTCTGGCAGATTGGGCAGCAGATGGCGCTGACAAAGTTATCACAACAACCAACAGATGTCGCTACTAGATAGATAAATGGCGGTGACACTTATGTGACTTGGACGGCGTCTGCTTCTCACCAGACATAAGGAAGGTTTTCTGACAGATTGGGCAGCAGATGGCGCTGACAAAGTTATCACAACAACCTACAGATGTCGCTACTAGCTAGATAAATGGCGGTGACACTTATGTGACTTGGACGGCGTCTGCTTCTCACCAGACATAAGGAAGGTTTTCTGACAGATTGGGCAGCAGATGGCGCTGACAAAGTTATCACAACAACCTACAGATGTCGCTACTAGCTAGATAAATGGCGGTGACACTTATGTGACTTGGACGGCGTCTGCTTCTCACCAGACATAAGGAAGGTTTTCTGACAGATTGGGCAGCAGATGGCGCTGACAAAGTTATCACAACAACCTACAGATGTCGCTACTAGCTAGATAAATGGCGGTGACACTTATGTGACTTGGACGGCGTCTGCTTCTCACCAGACATAAGGAAGGTTTTCTGACAGATTGGGCAGCAGATGGCGCTGACAAAGTTATCACAACAACCTACAGATGTCGCTACTAGCTAGATAAATGGCGGTGACACTTATGTGACTTGGACGGCGTCTGCTTCTCACCAGACATAAGGAAGGTTTTCTGACAGATTGGGCAGCAGATGGCGCTGACAAAGTTATCACAACAACCTACAGATGTCGCTACTAGCTAGATAAATGACGGTGACACTTATGTGACTTGGACGGCGTCTGCTTCTCACCAGACATAAGGAAGGTTTTCTGACAGATTGGGCAGCAGATGGCGCTGACAAAGTTATCACAACAACCTACAGATGTCGCTACTAGCTAGATAAATGGCGGTGACACTTATGTGACTTGGACGGCGTCTGCTTCTCACCAGACATAAGGAAGGTTTTCTGACAGATTGGGCAGCAGATGGCGCTGACAAAGTTATCACAACAACCTACAGATGTCGCTACTAGCTAGATAAATGGCGGTGACACTTATGTGACTTGGACGGCGTCTGCTTCTCACCAGACATAAGGAAGGTTTTCTGACAGATTGGGCAGCAGATGGCGCTGACAAAGTTATCACAACAACCTACAGATGTCGCTACTAGCTAGATAAATGGCGGTGACACTTATGTGACTTGGACGGCGTCTGCTTCTCACCAGACATAAGGAAGGTTTTCTGACAGATTGGGCAGCAGTGTCGGCTGGTCTGTGCGTGCGTCGTGGACAGATGCAGGGCGCGTCGCGTGAACGTCAGGAACCGTTCTGGGCACTTGGGGCAAGAGTAGAGGGGGATGCGAGTATGCTTGCGCTGTCTGTAAAGAAAACAAGTTTTTTTATATACAAAAAAACAACATTTATAAAGTTTTTTGTTTACGGTACTTTATTATTGCATTGTCATCGGATCAATGAGAGTACTCATCAAGACAAATAACACGAGCCCAAACACGACGGGTTTATCTTTTGTGGTTGAGGAGTTCCTATGACCACCTTCCGTGTCCATGATCAGACCAACTCATCAATCATCAGCCGGAAAACGTCCACTGCTGGACATATTACTATTAGTAATGTATGTGATAATAAAACAGGACCTACCTATGTGCCAAGAGTGTGTTGTAGTTATTGAATACAGCGTCACAGACCTGACAGAAGAATGGTCCCTTCTGATGAGAGAGACTGTGACGCTTCAGTCTACGCTCCGTGAGGAATCCTGAAACATATATTTTCATACACATATCATATACTGCGCATGGACAGGGCCCTTGGACAACGAACAATGGCTCCAACTTGCTGGTCCTAAACGTCAAAGTAGCACCAAAGTGTCAACCAATCACACGACGATTACGTTCGCGAACTGTCACTGTCAAATGTCCAGGGGCCTGTTTCATAAAGCGACAATTTGTCAAGTCATTTTTAGCGATGGGCATAATCGAAGCATTGACATAATAGAGATATCTCCTAATTACTAATGTATGACCATTACTAATCTGTCAAACAATTGAAACTTGTCTATGGTCAATGCGCGACCGACCGGAAATGTGCCTTATCGTTGAAGAAATATAGTCCTGCTTACCCATACTTCTTTATTTTTGGTAATGACGTTTTAAAAATAGACTGACATACTAATATCAGTAGTCGACATTTTCATAATCGAGATATCTCGAATGCTTGGGATTAGCAACTAACTTGATTAGTATATCTCATAATCGCCCATCGCCAGACATTATCGTCTGTACCGGTTTGGTTAGAGGTAGAACCTTCTTTATGTCTCTAAGTCTTCCGCCAAACAAAGGTAGCAGAGCCAGCGCCTAGTTAGATTGCGGCAAAGGGCAAACCCAACATACATTTTAGAAATCTGTTTACCTAACTTACCTTTTCCGCACAGTTCACATATATGGTTCGGAAAATGTTCATTTATATGCAAGTTATACATATATCGACTGGGCAAACTTTTCTTGCACAGTTTACAAGTGAAGTCATCCGCTTCAACAAGTTTGTAAATCTCCTTCGTGCAGTCTCTTCTCTGTGTGGATTTTATTTTTGATCCAAACTTCTTGGTTTTATCATTGTCTATGGTCTTTACAGAGCCATCTGTGATTTGTTGATTGTGTGAATTGTTATCTGGTAATAACTGTTTTAAATCTGTAAAACAACATTAAATTTTTTAATGTTATTTTTTACTTTTTGATATTTAGTCAGTTTTTGTAGATACGCAGTCAGTTTTTACTAGAATAAAATTCTTAGTTGATTCAATACCTGGCATGTATATTCTTCAATATATTCTCAACACACAGTCGGGCAGAGTAACGTTTACTAGTACTATTTCAACAGAATTCACAATAGGAATGATTTACAATATGAGTGTTCATCAGTTTTATAATATGATCTTCATAGCTCCCACCATCGTCAGTTCCTACTTCGAAAACTACAACTTCGTGAATCAAAACAGACACAATTATACAATTTTAATTAATCGCTATAATTCAATATAGGTTACTAACTGCTCATATTGTTTAAATACATAATTATTTCTATAAATTAGATAAACAGAGCTGGTTGAGGCAGCCTGCCAGAAAAAAGCGTCGCTTGCTGTCGTCGTCGCGGGCACCTGCTGGAAATGTTGTCATGCCTCTTCATATAGATGTCGCTGGTAGCGTTTGCACCGGATGTTATCGTCGGTAACACGCTCCATACAAATCGGGTGACATTTGTGACGTCACATGTGTTTTTATAGCATTAAAATGTATGAAGCTTGTTCGATATTTTGAGTTATCTCGTAAAATAATGTTTTATGTGTATATACCTATATAATAAAATGTTTAAAATGCAATGAGAAAACTAAATCTAATAAGCATTTTACTATTCGAGGAACTAAATTTTTGAGACATTAGTCCTTGCAAAATCCAAATAAAAAAATCAATTTTTATTTTGTTGGGATTTATTTTGATGTCCGTTATGCTATAAAATACAATTCAACCCAATCTAATTTGCTTGCATCTTCCCTATTCATGGTGAAAAACAGCCCCATCTTTTAAAACAAATTTAGCTCTACGGCTTCTTGTACAAGATATATTTGACCCATTGAAATGTACATACCGACTTCAATTTTTATTACTTCGGCTCGACGTTTATCTTCAAAATCAGCTGGGTTTGTCACTTTTTGGATTATAATATCTCCGTTGATTTCATTTAGTTCTAGCACTGCAAAAAATATAACCGTAATAAATATACATCCGCAAGATGAATTCAGTGTGATTTCTCTTTCAAAACTCTACTGGAGATGGGCAGCAGCATCAACTTACTGATAGAATATAGTACTCGAAAACTATGTTAGCCCCTCTGAAGTTAGCCACAAAAGACCCCGAAGTATCATTTTAATATCCCACGTATAAATGGGAAGCAAGGCAAGTTAGCGGGTGCAAAGAAATGTCCTAGTGTTGTATGTCGTCTAGGGATAGTTATTATAGAAAATAATACAAACACATTCCGTCTATACATGTTTGAAATTGCGGAGAGCTAACTTCAGAGGGCTAACTTTTATTCGTTACGACACACACAGAAAAAATGCAACATATCAAGAGAAACAATAAAATATCCATTACACATATTATAATCTTAACATATTGACACTAACCAAGACTAAAACTAATACATGTGGACGATATGACAGGTTGTGTCGTCACATAAAGGGCTCAGCATGTTGTCACAGGTTGTGAATCCGTGACACTGGTATTCTGCCAGTACTTAACCAAAGCCATAAGGTCCCAAAGCTAGTTAATAAACGTATGATTGTCAATAAAATAAACTGTATACGAAATGTGTGTACCAGGGAGATAATTAAAAAGATACCAGGGAATTAAATATACTGTGATCAACAATCTGCCTGCCAAACATGGTTCCCGGCAAACAACTTGAACATAAATGGGCATAGTGGGGCTGAATTCGCGCATCCCAGGTGACAGAGGGGCGCAAGGACTGTTCGGACAATCACGTGCCTTGACGCAGTCAAAATGACATTCCCTCCCGAGCCCCGCCAAAGAGACACGAAATTCGTTTACTGCGCAGTGAAAGTCATTGTTCAAGTTAACTGCAGTTGAACTGCCTGGAACTATAGCTACTGTGAATGAGGAAGAATGTTTTTTCAAAACTTCGGGCTTCGATGAAGCAATGCTGCATATATCGGTCTGTAGCTTTGTCAGTTGTCTCTGCCCTATAGACAAGCCTTCAAACGCCTTAGAGACTTTGTTCTGCTCTATCATATCTTTAATATGTAACACATTTTCAAATTGTAATGTGAATCTTGTTAATTAATTCATCTTGACAATTTCGAAATCTGATCTTACTAGAGACAAAATACCAACATTTGTTAACTTGCAGTTTATTCAAAGTATCCAATACATGAGTCTTGAAATCGTAGGCTTGTTTAAGTTTATCTCTGCACTCTTCACATATATAGCTGTCCTCTTCATAATTTTCAGAAGGCTGGAATACACAAGAGTGAGAGAGTTAGAATATATTCATCCATAGGTAACATATACAAGCTAGCTATCATCATCAACAGCCTATAATGTCCCCACTGCAGGTCTCAGTCCTACTCTCCTACAGAGAGTGTATGGGACATAGTTCACCACGCGGGACTAGTGCGCATTGGTAGACTTCACACACACCTTTGAATTTCTTCTCAGGAGTGTGCAGGTTTCCTCACGATGTTTTCCTTCACCGAAAAGTCAATGGTAATGATTTGTTTACAGGCTAGCTATACAGGGGTGCTCTATGCAATAATGAAATTTCATAATAATAATACGTAAAGCGATGTTGGATGTGAAATGTATTCACCTTGAATTCACAAGTTAAAGAGGCACTAGTTATGCTGGCTATTATTTCTGGAACACAATAGTGCTATGAACACATCTGTTTAGCGGCAGACTTAGATATAATGCTGATAGATAGCCAGGTGGACATAGGAAATAATAATAAATAAATAAAAAATGTTTATTTATTTTATCTCACAGTGATCACTGACAATGCCACCAATATAGCATAAATACGATATACCTTGGTAGCTCAGTTGGGTAGAGTGTCAGTACTTGAACAATCGAGGTCTGGGTTCAATCCTGGCTCGTACCAATTAGTTACAATTTGTTATTTGGAATTTATGTACTGCATAGATTAAGTCGCAGCCTTAAACTAGTTTCGCGTATTTTCGATACTTCTATTATATATTTCCTGCTGCAAAATCCAATCAAGAACCACAATAACTTACCACTATAGAAAATAGATCCTTTAACATTAGCACATAGTTTTCTTCATTTGTTGAGTCAAATAAGTTGCTTAAATCATTTGTAGATAAACAGCATAAGCAAAAATAACCGTCAATAGACATTTCTAAACTCGTATACTTTTGTTTGTTTACCAAAAAATTGTAGGTTATAATTTGTGTTTTTTGTAAGATTTTTTCCTACCAGGAAAAAGCAAAGGTAAAACACCATACAGCCAAGTCTTTGATATTGATATTCTCTCTTAGAATTTAAAGAATATAAACAAGGCTCAAGCAATTTCTTCAGTTTTCTCAATAAAATGTATAATGTGTACATTTTATCGCTTGTTTCAACGTTTCTTGACGAGAATTTCAAAGGCCAGCCTTGGTTTCAACATAATTCGCAAGAATCCATATCCGAATATACTCGACATGGTACTCTTCCGATCGCGTCGAACCCCTCACAATTTTGCGTAACTGATACTATAACACCGTCCGTGACACTTTTTGCACTATATCACACCATTATAACACAAAATTAATTAACATGGTGTAGTGATCTACTTGCTCAGTGCACATGGTGGCTCAGTAGTGTAGAGCGTCAGTCTTTAAACAATCGAGGTCTGGGTTCGATCCTGGCTCGTACCAATGAATTACAATTTGTTATTTATGTATACAAATGAGAAGAAGAAAAAAAACCATTGGCTTTTCGGTGAAGGAAAACATCGTGAGGAAACCTGCACACTCCTGAGAAGAAATTCAAAGGTGTGTGTGAAGTCTACCAATGCGCACTGGTCCCGATGTCACATACACTCTCTGTAGGAGAGTAGGCCTGAGGATGTTGATGAATCCACTATTCAATAGTGGATTCATCAACATCAATAGTGACTATTGATTGACATGTAGATGCTGTACATTTCCTGATTTGTTTCCCTTTAGTGTCTTTTATATCACTTACGCCACAGACTAAGTACTAACACAGTCTAATTGCAAAGACCAAACGACAGCGACTTTATTTTAAAATTGGGAGATAAATCGAAAAACACACGGAAATTATAAAAATCACTCATTTATTCAACCACCAAACTTACATTTCTTTAATAGCAAAAAGCTGTGTACGAAACAAGACTGCATTTTAAAAAAGTCGTGACAGACGCCATTTTATTTACCAACACAGATCTTTTGCATTTGCCTAAAGTACAGAATCAAATCTTACTGCGACCACCTAGGTATGGGGATTTTAAGAAGGCCATTTATTAGCCATTTTAATCATTGCAAGTTTCATTAAATAATAATTTTTAGTAGTTTTCAACCGAATTCAAAAAGGAGAATGTTCTGAATTCGACCTTATTTTTGTATGGATGTTACGCAAAGACATTTAATATTATATACCGGACAAAGCAAACAAACATTTTGATCCTAAACTTATTACCTATTAGTTACTCAATCTAGTGTCACATCACGTCACGCGGCCGTACAAGACATTTGACATACCGTTGACTTTTGAGATCAAAATGTTTATATGAAACGTTTCCCAATGACCGCTCTATAACCTATTACTATACCTATTTAAATCTCTCTGATGTTACGCAATAATTTTGCCAATTATGAATCGATTTCGATGATTCTGGTGGTCCCATATAAATTTTATCTAAATTGGTTGAGTGTGTATTACGAAAATCAACAAAAACAAAACATATATTCAGATAATTCTACATCTAAGGGTGAACAGTTTAGGGGATGAATGTTGTAGACTTTTAGGGCAGTTGATTTTATTATTTAACCATTAAACTTTTTTCTGTTCACAAACTACATCTTTTAACACAGTCTTCGTTCCAAACACAGCTTCTTGCAAACATAATACAGTACATATATATAAAATTAAGGGATGTTTGCTAGATAATCTTTAACGTGGGCCGGTTCGAGTCTACGGAAACCGCTGGCATCACATATGCCTACTTCAATGTTGTCCGCAGTCATCTGACCTTCGAAACCTTCTTTGAGAGTCAGTATCGCAGTGTGAACAGCGTCATCCAACTCCAATTCTTCTGTATATCTGTATGTCATAATTTATACAAATATTATAAACGCTAAATATGTATAACTTACACTTTATGGGCTCAATGCGAATTGGTAGACTTCACACACACCTCTGAATTTCTTCTCAGGAGTGTGCAGGTTTCCTCACGATGTTTTCCTTCACCGAAAAGCCATATGATTTTTATCATTCATACATAAATTCCAAATAACAAATTGTAGTTCATTGGTACAAGCCAGGATCAAACCCAGACCTCGATTGTTCAAGGACAGACCCTCTACCCTGAGCTAACACAGCTTACACTCTCTGTAGGAGAGTAGGCCTGAGCCCCTGCAGTGGGGACATATATGATTCATTAATTGCAGTGCATATTTCATGGCAAAAAGTTACATCGGAAAATTTTCCAGGTATAGCAAGTGTACCAAGTGTTTCCGAGGGATAATTTCTAAAGTATATTAATATTTGATAACGTAACAAAACACATAACCTAAAAATCTGACACAAAATATATAAAAAAATTCTAAAAATAAAACAAACAAAAATGACCATCCTGTACACAGCACACACACACACAAACGTACTCACTACACACACCAGTCACACTCGGCGAACAATGCAGTGTTCTGGTGTTGTGGGATGAAGGTATTTGTTAAAATACCCTCATCTTACAATACTAAAACACTGCATTAGAATGCGATAGAATGTGAGTATTGTAAAATGGACGAGTCACGCGGTGTACAGATAAACCTTGTAATAGGATTAAGTACACTTTTTTTAAAATAATTTTTTTTTACTCCCTAGTTACTCTTTGTTTGAAGACTCACACACAGCAAAATACACACAAATACATACACACACAAACACACAGGTAATTCAAACTTACCGTCTCTTTTATTTAGTTTAGAAATAAATGCCAAATATTGTAATAAACCTCACCTCTTTTCAAGGAAAGTCTTGCCGTTGTTAAAGTTCTTGCCCATAGCGGTGGCCTTCCACGCGAAGTACGCGCCCGACGGGTCGCATTGGAACAAGTATGGCCGGTCGCTGTCCCAGCCGCAGATTAGAAGCGATACACCGAATGGACGCACACCACTGTACACAATTTAAATAATAAAGATACACAGAATTATACACCAACTAAAAGAAAAAAGGAGATTACGCTAATGAGATTATTTTAATTTTTTTGTATGTATATAGGGCGAGCCCTGTGCGACAGATGTAGTCTCTCTCTCTCTCCAGATGACATTAGTATTGTTGTTATGTACAATATTAGGTAACAAAATAACTGTTTCTGTAACTATTTACAACAAACATTTTGTCATTACTAAGTATGGAGTGATCTAGTGTGAGTTAGAGGGTATGTGATAGTTTGAAATGATATAATATTTTGAAATTATAAAAATGCCAAAATATTATTTACTCAAACTATGAAATACACATGTCAAACATACTAGAATATGTGATGGCACAAATAAATCAGCCAAAAATATCATATGGCACAGGGTCTTGAATAGCTCGGGGATAATTTACACATATAAAAACTCACCCTGATTGAGTATACTCCTGCATGACCATAGCAACTCTCTGCACGAGCTGTGCAGTCGGGATGGGCTCGTGATACATGAGGAAGTACTGCTGAGCCATCTTGCGGGCTTGGGTAACCAGCAGGCGATAATCAGGGCCCATACCGGAGTACACCATACCTGTGTTATGAGATCATGTTTACCATGGTAGGGATATACACAGCCCGATAAAGTTATAAATAATAGAGTTGTGGAATCATATCAGAAGACATGCAAGCAATCAATACAACAATCAATCCATCGAATTAAATTTCCACGAGTCATTTAGTTGCGTGTGCCTTGGGGAGGTCTATGTCCAACAATGGATAGCCAGAGGCTATGCATGATAAAGGTAACTGTAGCACTCAGTAAGTGACACCTAAGCCACAGTCGTATATCCCAAAACTGTTTTATTTCAAGGGCTCTTGACTTAATGTAACTGTTCTACAGTTTTAACAAGACATGAATTAAAGAAATATTGTAATTTAGCCTTTCCTTTTGAGCAACCCAATGTTATAGTAAACATTAAATAAACTCACCAATATGTCCAGTGATCATCTCCACCTTGTTGACGCTGTGTTCATCATACAGAATACTTTTATGCTTGTTTTCAGTGGCAATCACTACACCATTGGATGCTGCAATGTCATATGAAATAATACATTATTAAAATGACATAGCAAAATTGGTGTGAACATCTTTGATTTTACAAAAATCTCTATCAATTATAAATGAAGAAAGTTTATGAGATGATTTTGGCACATTATGAAACAAAACATAGTTGGCTTTTTGGTAAATGTAGGAAGAAGTGAGATTATTTGGACGCCAGTCTAACCTCAACTGGCATACCTAAAATGTAAAAACTTACCTTTAATCCCGACGGACGTGCCGCCGGCGGCTACAGCAGCTAAAGCATATTCAATTTGGACCAGTTTACCGGAAGGGCTGGAAGAAAAACACTTTAAAATTGTAACATTTCTTAAAACTGACTTCCTTGAAGTATGACTACAAAAAACCGGTGGTATTAAAGTTATTACGGATTCCAATCAGTTCATATCACTAAGGTATGAAAGAAAACAGAATAGTAACCAATTTTACGGCTTAAAATAATGAGTAAAACAAATATATTTACCTAAAAGTAGTGAGAGAAAAGCTGTAGCGCTCTGACGCCATGATTACAAAGCACAAATGTCAAAATTTCTCTCGGTCACTTTGGCTAACTTGGTAAAACGTCAAATGCTTAAGTTGCGTTCGTGCATCGAATAATTTATAGCAGACAAGAAGTTAACACAAAATCGATCGATTGATTTTAAAATGTGTAGAGCTGGATTCAACACTATGAAAACAACCCAAGCCAGTTTGATTGGCGGAATAACAGCCAATAGCAGAATAGAATCTTCGCTCAATAATTTGACTTGTCAATTTTGTCTAAATATTTGGGCTATTTATAAAACCCCATAAAACTCTATAAGCGTCGTGTAAACAGTGACCAAACAGTGGTGTAATGATTGGAAATCTACGCGGCGTGTCTCCATTATCCGACGCAATGTCCGAAGGCACGTTAGAAAGAAACCGCGCTGAAAAAGCCCTCATAACAAGGACTTCACCGCACAACCAAGTTTTCATGAATAAAAGCAATGCTAACGGTGGCAAAAACTACTCTGATAAGAATGGGAATGATGTTTCGAAATCTGCCAACAAAGGGCGCAAGACCTTCGCCTTCTGGACCTTAGTTTGCCTCCTTTTTGTACTAGCTATTGGGAACCTAATATTGACCTTTACGATTTTAGCTGTGCTGAGACTTGGACAAGGTAAAACATGACTATTTTAAGTATAAGATACAGTTTACGCTATTATATAACATTCTATTTACCCCGAAGCATTAGTATATCATTTGTATCTAATCCCGCAGGTATGGAAAGCATGGAAATCCTCCCGGAGCACAATGCAATCAAATTCTTTGGCAGCACTGGTTTGGAGCATATTTACAAACGTGACGGACTGATAGAGAGCTTCAAAGACAGCCCTATGAGTATCAGCAGTGATAATGGATCGGTCGTCTTCAATTTACAGACCAGGTGAGACCAGAAAAAAATATTTTAAAACTCTCTGTCAGTCAGACAGTTTTGAACAGGTTGGAGAGATACATTTCAATTTTTTCCATAAAAATTAGTACCTTGTGTTAAAGTACATGACCCCGGTTAAGAAACGGGATATGGACAGGGTAATGGTGGCTGGTATTAATAAATTCTTATGATACCAAGTTTAATGAGGGACTGACAATGTTCCAGACTGTCCCGCTCCGATACAAAGTTGACAGTGAACACATCCGGCGTGTTCGTTCGAGGAGTGAGTTCCCTGGAGCTGCTGGATCCTGATTCTGGAGAGACGGTGTTCAGCACAAGTGCTCCCGAGATGAACATACCGGATGGTGTCAATAACCTACACGCAAAGGTAATAAATGTGCAGGAATTAAGCGTAATATTGTTTGAGTTCACACTTCGTGTGGTCGAACCGAACTGTCGTCTAGACATTGTTAATAAATATAATAACTGTTGAGGAATGTTGGTGCGGGTATTTACAAATTTGAAGAGAGTATTCCAAGAATGCACTACACGGTTAGGCAAGAAGTGTTTCCTAGGGTTGCTCCTACATGAAGGCTTGGTAAGCTTCATTGAGTGCCCTCTCGCTCGACTGTTCTGTCTCACAGTGAACAAGGTTCTGATGTTGCTCACATTGTAGTGTCCATTGAGTATTTTGTAAGTTTCAATGAGGTCACCTCGTTTCCTTCGCTCTTTCAGTGCTGTCAGATTAAGTTGACATTGTTTTTGAAGTCAGTAATTTTTTCCCCAGCAAATCTCAACGAAACGTATAACCTCACCGATAGACGAAGACCTGAACATCCGCTCGGAGTCATCAGCTCATCTCCGAGGAGCTGAAGGCACACACATGGAGTCGAAGAACCTTCATTGGAACGCAGACCAGGATATCTACTTGAAGTCCATTAATGGCTCCATAGTTCTCAGCGGGAAGGAAGGCGTCTTCATTGATGTGAGATATCTGCCTATAGCTCTTATGTATAACAAAACGGAGAAAGCCACGGGTCAGTTCAAGGTATGTGTGTGTATGCCTCAAGGGAAGTTGTTTAGGATTGCTGTACCTACAGGGCAGAGGGTTACTTGTTCACATATTAATGTAGCAGCTGAGTTCAATCCTTGTAATTAATTTTTAGGTTATAAAGTAGTCGTTAAACAATAATATTTTAGTCGTATACATTTATCGATGAACAATCCAAGTGGTACTTTCTGGCAAATATCTGGGAATTCTCTGGAACATCCTGGAACTTTCTTATATATGTATACATCCTTATAAGCCCTTATACATAACCGCTGTTTCACTAAACGCTGCATTATGTAAAACATCTCAACGACATTAAGAGATTTTACATAATAGCTAAACTTTAACTGGCGAAATTGAATGAGCGTTTTACATTCATCAATGATCAACGGTGTTTTAAAACATCGTGATATAATACGTCGGATTGTATTGTAAAATTTTAGCTCTGAATTTTGACGTTCGTGGCGCTGTTTTGAAAAAAATGGCATCTGAAACAGAATGTAGTTCGTTAAAATTAAAGCTAGACATTGTACACTCGAGTATAAAAATACGTATCCACTTTTGAACCATGTCACATTCACCTTTAATTGACATTTCCTTCAACATACTACATAGGAACAAGCTAGGGGTTAATGTGACATGGTACAAAAGTGGATACATATTTTTGTACTCGAGTGTACACATGTTAGTGTAATAGCTAGTGGTTATGTAAAACAGCTTATTTAGCAATCCAACTGTGACAAACGCATCTCTGGAACACATATATGGCGTTTAGTGTTCCTATCATTATTCGGTTTGGTTGGCTAGCTTTATGAAAACTTACAGTAAAGAGGTGAACACATTCCGTGATTTATTTGTTGTACCTTTCATCGACTATTATGGCATGGAATTAGCAAATTTAATTCAAGCTTGTATTCCCAGCTGTTCCACTGAAGTTGTCCCATAGCTGGACTGCTGGGAATTTTATTACCAAAAGTTCCATTACTCATACTACCGCATTTTGACCAATTGTATGAGTAACTTTTGGGAATAAAATTCCCAGCAGTTCAGCCATGTGACAACTTCAATGGAATTACTGGGAATTCACGAATTCAAGGCCTACTTTTATAATCTACGCAACGATTAATTGAATTATGTAACGGAATCTAGTCAAATTTTAACTAAGTATTTAGTAAATGCATTTACAAATGTTAGATATACACTTAGCAATAGTAATTACGGTTGTATTTAATATATCCTGACATATCTTCGTATTACTATCGGGGTTAACGAAATAAAAGCATCTTGAATATAGGAGTGGTTTTTATTTGTATAATAAATTGATGGATCCTTAAATAAAAATATATTTATAGTAGTATAATATTTGTATCGTAAATATTCATTTTACACACTAAATTATACAAGTGAATTATTTATATAAATAGAAACATTATGTAATAAAAAAAGAAACAAAATTATCTCTTATTGGGTGTATTCATTTTGTTATCGCGGGGAACCACTGGGTGAAAGCGGATCATAGAAATGTTGTGATAATCGGTTTCTGCTTCTCATACATCGAACGGATGACGTTTGTATTCACGCGCATGTGTCAGTGCGCGCGCGCTATACTACCGACCCCTGACCGGGTAACTATCTTACGGGGAGAGGTGAGGTAACCGTATATGAGGTGTACGTAGCACTATATATTAATCTGTGCCATAGAGGAGGCCTATGTTCAGCAGTGGACGTTTCCTGGCTAATGATGATGAAATTAATAATTCACTTGACGCCTGATCATAAATATTGACAATGAAATCAAATACAGTTGCATTGTTAAGTCGTGGCCTTAGAAACTTTTTAAATATGTTTTCTTCGCCCAACCTCAATTAGTATAGATATATTTATGTGTTCCCAGTAGTTCCATTGAAGTTGTCACGCGACTGTACTGCTGGGAATTTGATTCCCAAAAATTCCGTTACAGTACTACACCCAGACCCATTGTATGAGTAACGGAATTTTTAGGAATGAAATTCCCAACAATCCAGTCACGGGTAAAATTCGACGGAACTACTGGGAATGTACGGATATTATGTTTACCAAGCATAAATATGAAGCTTAAACTATTACAGTTATTAAATCATTAGTAATTTTCACTTAACGTCACTTTTAGACTTATCGTATCGATTGGTGTAGGTAATTCGAATGTAGAAGTATTTTCCCGACAGCATTTTACTGGTGTGCCTTTGCAGACAGTTTATAGGTTATCACGTACTCGGGATAAACCTGTAAAGTGGATAAAAAACGCTTTTTAAAGTACGCCTTTGTTATATACAGTCCCCGGCACACACCGCCTCTATTAAATGATGCCAACACGAGCCCAAAGCAAGCCGAATTTCATTTTTTATCGTGGTTGTGACAGTGATTGACTGTTGCTCGTTCTTTAACCATTATTTGCCTATTGTAGGTGGTTCAGTTCAGGGTTCGTAAAGAAGATTCTTCGGCTCTAAGGCGTATATTTTATTTTACATGTACAGTAGCGCGTGAATCGCTAGGCAAATTGACACTTCCATCACGTGAGACGTGAAGAAAGCGTTGACAGTTACGTTAAACGTCCCACAAGTGGAAGCGAATTCCATAGACTGCCGTATTCTAGGTACGATGCAAGCTAAATGTCCACCGACTAGCCATGGGTCGTTACTTGATTTCCGAGAAACGTAACGTAACTAGTTTCATGGAAGGCGTCACCTGTTTCGATAGCTAGTGATTTTAGTAGCTAGTTATTTTCTCATAATGTAGTTACTATATGCTGGCATGTGTTACAGCTACTTACGAAACGATAATGCTTAGTGGCTACGTTACAAGCTCAACTCAAATCACAAATTAAGTTTTTGTAGCATATGATATACAGTTATAATCAATAAATTAACTTCCCTTCATAATTTAATAATGTATTTATGCCTGATATGAATAAATATGAATTTTTAGAAGAAAGTACTAAAAATTATACACAAGTACAACGAACAAAATCAAACTAAACTATTTTCAAAGAGAAGCTCGCTTCCCGGAATCGCCAGCCGTTGAAATTATTTACAAACATAGATCACTCTGTTTTATTATCTATGTCAATAATTACGAAAATTAAAGGTATACACCAATGTATACACTGTTTCGCTCTTTCGGATTACTTCGGATTTATTCGTTCACCAGTTCACACTAATTTTCGATCTGCCATCTCGCTGGCTAGGCCGGCTGGTAGGCGTGATATGAAAGAAAAATAACCGTAAGTAAGTAAAGTAGCGCTCGACTACCCTATTCACTCACACCCAACAATCACCACAGTTAACAGAAATAACGCATATACAAAAATCACCATCACTACTTGTAACTTGACTCGAAGCTAGTGATTCGGTTACATGCCGCGTAGCTAGTTATTGTATCTAGTGACGTGAAATAACGCCCATGCCTACCACCGACCAGTCCCACAAGTGGAAGCTGTCAGGAAACACGTAATAGGTTTTCCTATATAACAAAATGAATAAAACTATCAATATAGATAAGATTTCTTACCACGATTGTAAAGAAAAGTTGTATGAGCATCTGTTGTCTTTAAGTTACACTCAAACAGAACAGATTCTCTACATACTCGTAATGAAATAACACTAAGGACATTTACACACACACACACAAACTTTTCATTTCATTTACTTAATACTTCACCTCTCACTCACACACAAACCCTCTCGTGCCGCCTTAGAAATATTTTAATAACATTCATTTCATCATCATACTTAACTTTTGTTTATATAATAGATTTGTCTGCCGGAACATTTATAAAAATTATTTGTGCAACAGGAAGGCAGACCACTGTGACACAGGCTTTGCCTACAACAGAGTTCGTTGAAAATTTAGTAATGTACATATTAATTTTGTTCGATCAGACTTGAAATATGTATTAGAAGATCATTGAATAAACTTATTATTATTATGTATGTTATTAATAGAATTCCCTAGGAATACATTCATATAAGTTGCACACAGTATAAGTTCACTGAAGGTAAACATGTCACTAGCGCGTTCTAACTGGCTAGTAGCGCCATCTATGTGCAATCGTGGTGTACTAAAGTCTTGTGCTACACTATGAAATCATTATTTTTTTAAATTAAAATAATGGACTTATTTAATATAATTGTTTTTTTTATTACAATAAACACGTCCATATTTAATCGCCCCCATGTCCTAATCTCTACACGCGTGTCTAACACTCCGGAGGTCCCGGGTTACATTACCAGTGGGGTATCGGTACTAGGTTTGGTTGGTGGTAGCGCATTTTCTATGTCCATCTGGCTAGCTACCACGATGTTACCTAAGTCTGCCGCCAAACACCAGTGTTAATATCAGTTGTGTTCCGGTATGAAAGGTAGCAGGGCCAGCGCTTCATTGAGGCTTCTGGGTGCTTTAACATCAGGTGAGACGAAGGCCAAGTGTAAACACATCAACAGCACATCAGTAGGAATTTTGAGACTATTAATCGTGTTGGAGCAAAGGTACAATCAAAGTTTCATACCAATTTTCTGTTGCCATAATCTTTTAAAATATAACGGCTGGATTTGTGCAGTAACTATCTAAAAATAAGACATCGGATTGTGATGTCGCGAAATGAGTATCATTAACATACAACTTCACAGTGAATCACAATTTACATTTTAAACACTTTCGATTATTGTTCAAAGCGCCATCTATGAACCATTAGCTGCGTAACCGCTATTGCAGCTAACTATAAAGTTGTAAATTAAGGATATTTATTTCGCGACACGATAATTTCATCTCCTATTTTTAGGTAATTACTTATCAAAGCCAGCTGTTATATTTTAAAAGATTATGGCAACAGAAATTTCGTATGGATTCTGAGCGGAATCCCGTTAAGTAAGTGACAATTTGATCACCTGATCTCTGCAATAGACGAGGTGCTCGGTGAGCTGTCGTCCGCCGACGCAGCGCTTGGCTTCCACCGAGTGGTGTCCAGGGGGACAGCGAGCCTTCTCCGGGGCCCAGCACTCTGACATCTTGCCGAGGGAAACCCGGCAGACCAGCAGCTTCCTGGTAAACACAATGTTTAATTTTAAAGTCATTCTTAGAGTTCCGTTCCTCGATAGGAAAAACGGAACCCTTAAAGGATCACTTTGTTGTCCGTCTGTCTGTCAAGACAATTTTTCTCATGAACGCGTGGAGGTGTCAAGTTGAAATTAATATCGAATATTCAAATCAGTAGTCTTTTGGAGACGTGTGAAGAAACAAGCTTCTAGGTCAACGCATTGAGTCGGGCGAACGAAAGCCAACATGGAGAAATGGGGATTTCTGCCTCTGGGAACTAGCGCGAACTGTGTCTGCGTCCAGCGGCAGACAACCGCACATCTCCTACAGTGTTCGCTGTGTCCAGCTCCATGCAGCCAAGAAGACCTGGCACTGGCCACTCCCCGAGGTATAAAGGTCGCAAGGCACTATGTAGGTAGAATTTGACAAGACCAATTGGATTGCTGATCACCTTTACACGAAAGAAGAAGAAGGTCAACGCATTAAAAAGATACGTTTGTTTAAGCTTACTTCCCATTGATCTAGATTCATGAAATTTTTAAAAACGGTCCATATTACAGGTCTATCCAGGTATATAATAATATGCCAGATATTTTAAAACAAGAGACAGATAAACAATTTAAGAATAAATTAAGGTCGCTCCTAATTAGAAAATCATATTATACAATTAAGGAATTTATGGATGATAAAAACGTATAAAATTTGACATGGAATTATTATTGTATAAAACTTGACATTGAAGTATTATTGTATAAAATTTGACATCTACTATTATTGTATAAAATTTGACTTATATTGCTATGCCCTGACAGGGTTCATGTATGTAGATCCGAATAATATTGTAATGACTCTATGTACATGAATGCAAATAAACAGATTTGATTGATTGATTTGAATTTGGCAAGAAGTATGGTCTTAAAGCACAAGTAAAGGAATAAATCTGAAAAGTAAAATTTTTTAAGGTTCCGAAGTCAAACGATCCTCCTAGTTTCGCTCTGTCTGTCTGTCTGTCCGCGACTTAGCTTAGCACAGAGGCAGAGATCAGAAAGCTGTAATTTGGTATGGGAAGAAAGCGAAAGAAACTCTACAGCTTTCGTCATTCGTCTATCAATACACATTCCCAAAAAAAATTACCTTTGACAGATCAAGCAACTCGGATTCTTGTGCTTGGGACAACCTTTCTTGAAGACGTATTGGTTGCTTTTACTCCATCTCGTTGAGAAATACAACCCGGGTCCAAAGACGCCTCCTATAAAATATAGAGAAAAATCGAAACACCTTGCAAGTGTAAGTTTTGTAAGGATTATCAGAAAAATGTGTATATTTAGGAATATATGTCAAATGTCGTTTAATAGTGAATAATATGAGGTTTTCAAATGTTAATGTTCTAAATTCATATTAAATTTTCATAGGTTTTTCTGATAATCCTTACAAAACATAAACTTGCAAGGTGTTTCGATTTTTCTGATGAGAAGTATATTTGTACAATATAATTAATGCGTCCAAAAATAACTACGAGCCGACGTCAACTGCCCTAAAGGTCTACAGCATTCATTCTACAATGTTCACCTCCAGAGTTACAATTTTCTGGGTACATATTTGTTTTTTGCTAATTTTCTCAAAAACTGCTTAATCAATTTTGGTAAAAAATTTATGGGAACACCTCTGAATAATTATCTATCAAACAAAAGAACAATCATCAAAATCGATTCATAATTGACGGAGTTATCACGTAACATACGTACTAAAGGAAGGAGGAGGATAAGGATGATGTCCTTATGTGCACATTGACAATACGTTTACTAAACCATTTTAAAACATTGTACGTACGAATTTTATTAGAACGTTCGTTGAATCCGTTCCCCAATGGCACATAAACATCTGGGCACCCAAAGAACAACATCTTATCGTTGGCTTTGCCAGCTTGCTTCACTATTTCCTGTCTTTTCACGACGTATTTCTTAAACTGGCATGCGTTGATAACCTTTTGAATCTGTAATTAAAGTACTTTATCTATGTAGACGTTGGGTAGAGCGTCGGTTCTTGAATAATCGAGGGTCGTTTGGGTTCGATCCTGGCTCGTACAAAAAAAAAACATTACCATTGGCTTTTCGGTGAAGAAAAACATCGTGAGGAAACCTGCACACTCCTGAGAAGAAATTCAAAGGTGTGTGTGAAGTCTATCAATCCGCACTGGTCCCGCGTGGTGGACTATATCCCATACACTCTCTGTAGGAGAGTAGGCCTGAGACCCTGCAGTAGGGACATATATAGGCTGTTGATGATACTATTTTATGTTTACTACATTTATAGTTAACTTCTTCTTGACACATCTTTCGCACTTCGAGTTTCAGATTCAGAAGATTGTGAACGCTCGTCAATGGAAGACCTATAAAACAGAAGCGCATCTACGAAGACATCAACTTCCTGGCTGGCTTACCTGTATGATTTTAAGAGCGTAGACACTTTTGGTTCTCTTCATCTCTCTGACGATGCATTCGTATTCTCCCATCAAGACCTTACCGTTCGGTCGAAGAGTAATCAGCCTTGAGATGTTGTTATCTTTTCGAATTTCCTGAAAAACAATTCTGCTTTTATACGTTTATTTGAGAGCTTTTTGACCTTTGACAAAAACAGAATTTTGACAAACGCACCTTTGTCAATCAAAATTTGGGTTATGACGAAAAGCAATTTGGACTAATCGAATAAAACTTGTCGTGTGCGTTATTTCAGCTTGTGAGACTCGGACTTCTTACAAACAATATGGGCTAGCTATCTCCGTATACGATGCTTTCTATAATATTACAACTATATACTTACAGGTCTAGTTGAAGACACAACTCTTCCACTTGGCATGACACACTTGCAGATCCTCAAGAACGCCGTTGGCTTTCCTAGCGTCGGTCTATCGGTTCTGCCCTTCACAATCAGTTGAACTCTTGGTTTTGGATTTGTCGTTTTTGCTGGACCAAATGTAACTGACTTTACTGGTTTAGTCAGTGTAGTCCTTGGTGGGGTAGTCTTTTTTATTTTTATTGGGGTAGTTGTTTTGATCTTTGGTGGGGTAGTCTTTTTTATTTTTGGTGTTGTAGTTGTATTGATCTTCGGTGGGGTGGTCTTTTTTATTTTTGGTGGAGTAGTTGTTTTGATCTTTGGTGGGGTAGTCTTTTTTATTTTTGGCGGCGTAGTTGTTTTGATCTTTGGTGGGGTAGTCTTTTTTATTTTTGGTGGGGTGGTTGTTTTGATCTTTGGTGGGGTAGTCTTTTTTATTTTTGGTGGGGTGGTTGTTTTGATCTTTGGTGGGGTAGTTGTTTTTTTCTTAGGTGGCTGGCTAGTGGCTTTTGTTCTCAATGGCCCAGTAGTTATATTTGTCTTTCCTTTACTCCTGGTTTGCTTATTTCTACTTGTTTTCTTTCCCTCAACCACATTTATATTTATTCCTAGACCAAATGGTTGTATAAAAGTGCCAGTTCTACGATCTTTGCCGTGCCCTTTACCTTCTCTTTTACCACCTTTATACCATTTATTTGTACCCTTATCAGATCTTCCCTCTGAATGGTGTACTCGCGGCCCTGTTTGTCTGTCAATTATAATAATATTTGTGTCTGGAGGGCATTCTGTATCGGTTGTTGAAGGATATACAGTTTCTCTTGGCTTTTCTTCTTCCTCAGGGCAATGATACTCTTCCTCTTCGGGGCAAGGGTATTCTTCCTCTTCAGGACAAGGATACTCCTCTTCTTCGGGACAAGGATATTCTTCTTCCTCTGCACAAGGATATTCTTCCTCTTCGGGACAAGGATATTCTTCCTCTTCTGGGCAAGGATAGTCTTCCTCTTCTGGGCAAGGATATTCTTCCTCTTCGGGAGAAGGATATTCTTCCTCTTCGGGAGAAGGATATTCTTCCTCTTCGGGACAAGGATACTCTTCTTCCTCTGGGCAAGGATATTCTTCCTCTTCAGGACAAGGATATTCTTCCTCTTCAGGACAAGGATACTCCTCTTCTTCGGGACAAGGATATTCTTCTTTCTCTGGGCAAGGATATTCTTCCTCTTCGGGACAAGGATATTCTTCCTCTTCGGGGCAAGGGTATTCTTCCTCTTCAGGACAAGGATACTCCTCTTCTTCAGGACAAGGATACTCCTCTTCTTCGGGACAAGGATATTCTTCCTCTTCTGGACAAGGATATTCCTCTTCTTCGGGACAAGGATATTCTTCCTCTTCAGGACAAGGGTACTCCTCTTCTTCAGGACAAGGATATTCTTCCTCTTCGGGACAAGGATATTCTTCCTCTTCGGGACAAGGATATTCTTCTTCCTCTGGGCAAGGATACTCTTCTTCCTCTGGGCAAGGATACTCTTCTTCCTCTGGGCAAGGATATTCTTCCTCTTCTGGACAAGGATACTCTTCTTCTTGGCAAGGATATTCCTCCTCTTCAGTGCAATCTTCTTCTACATCCTGTTCTTCTTCCGGACAGTATTCTTCAACTAATGGTTCGTCATTGTCATTACAGTCGTCGTCGTCATCGTTACCAGAATATTCTGGTTCACTTTCTGTCTCGCAAACGTCATCTGGTTCTTCTGAGTATTGGTCATTTTGTGAGTCGCCGTAGTCGTCGCCATCGCTACAGTCATATTCGTAGTCACTTCAAGAAGAAACAGAAACAAATTTATTTGAACAACAAATACATCAGAAAAAATTGTTATTTATTGAGATGTTTTGTGATGTTTATTGATGTGTTTATTGAGGTGTTTATTGATGTGTTTATTGAGGTGTTTATTGATGTGTTTATTGATGTGTTTATTGATGTGTTTATTGATGTGTTTATTGATGTGTTTATTGATGTGTTTATTGATGTGTTTATTGATGTGTTTATTGATGTGTTTATTGATGTGTTTATTGATGTGTTTATTGATGTGTTTATTGATGTGTTTATTGATGTGTTTATTGATGTGTTTATTGATGTGTTTATTGATGTGTTTATTGATGTGTTTTTTGATGTGTTTATTGAGGTGTGTTTATTAATTATTTATTTATTCGTATCAAATTTCAAAAAGAGCGTTCTCTTGTGCAAGAATCGAGCTGACCTCAATAAGTAATTTCAATCTACTTTGCTTGGTATTTCATCGCATAGAAGTACGAGTTAGACTTCAATTTTACAAAATGACACGTTCCGCACGTATGGAGCCAAGGTTTGGTCTTGTACACTTATAATTTTAAAAGGTTATTATCAACTAACAGTGATTTAGTTACCGTTTTTGTATATTCTGGTTTAAATTATTGGTACAGAAACATATAAAGCGCACGAAACAGGTAAGTCTTGACGTTGAAATTAAAGATGGCGTCAATAAAATGACATTTGACGCTGTCACTTAGTACAAAAAGAATGATTTTGTACAATTAAAATAAATGCAAAAATGCAATTCGAGTATTTTTTTATGCATACTTAGATTATTACTTGATTTTTTAAATAGTGTACAAGTGCAGGCCGAATTTGAAAGAAGTACATTCCGAAAATATATTAAATGCACACAGGTTTTTTATCTTCCTTCTTGTTTAAGGTAAAATTTTATTTCAACTTTCAAAACACATTTTTACCTATTCTGTTTTTATACCTACCTGTTACCTATAACTGTTTTTAACCGACTTCAAAAAAGGATGAGGTTATCAATTCGACTGGTATATTTTTCTTTTTTTAATGTTTGTTACCTCAGAACTTTTGACTGGGTGAACCGATTTGGATGATTCTTTTTTTTGAAAGCTAGTGCTTCCCGTGTGGTCCCATTTCAATTTGGTCCAGTTCTGACAACGGCATCCATGAGAAAACGATATAAATCTTAAATTTGCCTTAGTAAAAGTAGACTTTTAGGGCAATTGAAGTCGGTTTCCAGTTCTTTTAGAACGCTTTACTTGTCGTTAAACAAAGTAGCAGGTACTTACGACATGTTGTTATTCCTTGAAACACAAAGCAACTAAGCTAGACAGACACAGTAACTCAGCTGCTACGAAACAAGCATCATTTTATATTTGATCTAAGTAGGATAACTTAATAAAACTAACTTTCAAACAAAAGAATAATACTCCCATTGATCTGACATCAATTCCATAAAATGCACAAAGCATTGATTGGGTTTCTACAAATGTATATTTAGACTTATATTTTATGATAATCTTTGCATAACAATGCCTTTATTATAGTGATAATACAATTTTAGATTCACAATCAGCAAACATCGTGGAACTCTCTGGTAAATCCTGGAACTTTCTTATACATGTCGCAGCCTTATAAGCCGTTATACATAACCGCTAGCTGTTTCACTAAACAGATCCATTATGTAAAACATCTCAACGATATTAAGAGATTATACATAATAGCTAAACTTGAACTCACGGAATTGAATGAGCGTTTTACATACATCAATGTGGCGAGGCAATGATTAACGGTTTTGTAAAACAGCGTGATATAATACGTCGGATTGTATTGTAAAATTTTAGCTGTGAATTTGGACGTTCGTGGCGCTGTTTGGCAAAATGGCATCTGAAGCAGAATGTAGTTCGTTAAAATTAAAGCTAGACATTGTACACTCCAGTACAAAATATGTATGCATTTTTGAACCATGTCACATTCACCTTTAATTGACATTTCCTTGAATGAGAATGTGAAAGAAAGAAAGAAAAAAATTATTTGCCAAGTACATAGTTTTTTTACACGGTGTTTATATAGTAATTTCAATTAGTTCGATGTACTTAACCTGTCCACAGGTGTGCAAATATTATAAACATATCTAATAAGGAATTTAATCGTTAAAAAATTAGTTTACATGTCAATTAGTACAATGTTAATAATTTTGTCATTATATCATTCACAAGTCATCTCATTAATTTATGTCAAACTATAATTACAGGTATATTTAAAATGATTAATGTTTATGATTCAAATATTCAGGAAAGCTATAAAAGCAGTTTCCAAGAAGCCAATCCGTAATTTTTTTCTTAAAATCTATGCCATTTTCTAATTGTAAAACACTTGGTGACATGGTTCAAAAGTGGATACACATTTTTGTACTCGAGTGTACCTATCGGCACTTTGGTTGGTGGTAGGCCATTTTCCGTGTCCGCCTGGCTACCTACCATGTTACCTAAATCTGCTGCTAAACAGCAGTGTTGATAGCACTTTTGTGTTCATCAAGTTCCTCATTAGGTTGAGGATTCTGGGTGCGTACCATTACTGCCCATCTAACGGCCTTATCTTCACTTACCACTTCAGATGAAGGTTTTTTCTGTGTATTTACTCAATCTCATGTTAACTATTAAAACCGGCCCAGTGTGAGTTGGACTCGCACGCGAAGGGTTCCGTACCATTATCTATTAAATATTTCTTTTATTCTGTTTTTTAGTATTTGTTGTTAATACATCGTCTGTGAAAATGTCAACTGTCTAACTATCACGGTTCATACAGCCTGGTGACGGACGGACAGCGGAGTCTCAGTAATAGGGTCCCGTTGGTTACACTTTGGGTATGAATCCCAAATACATGTTAAATATTAAAACCCTTCTTGTGCTAATTCGAGCCGCACTTAGCTGTTTTTTTAAAATAGAAGCAAAGTAGAGGATACTATTCATCAATAATACAGTAAACAATGAAAAATTGTACTTTATTTTTAGCTTTTATCATTATATATTACGTAATGACATAATGTGCATGTATATAAAAGCAATACTATCCATCCGTAGGCATCAGTTCTTGCAGTGTTAGCATTTAAGCAGATAAGAACACAAGAAAATGTCGTAAGTCATAAGTTTTCTATTAATTAATAATTTTTATTAAATAGTTTTCTTTCGTTCTTGACAGAAATGCTTTTAGAATGCTTCCATGTATACTAAATTTCTTTTGCCATAACCTTTTGAAATATTAGTATTTTGATAAATAATTACCTAAGAATAGGACATCGGATTATAATGGCGGGAAATGAGTATCATTTAAGTACCTACTATGGAATGACCAAAAAAGTGTAAACAACAAGTAAATTAAATAAATAAAAACCATACGCAATCAAAATTAAATCAAAATCAAAAATGTTTCATTTAAATATTTATGTTACGCAGCCTCGCTCTAACAGATTTAGTTATTAAATTACGAGTACACAGTGGTACAGTAAAAATTATTAAGATAAAGATTTTTTAAAGAAATTAGGTTGGTTGTGTGTAAGTTTATATTATATGTGTAATGTGAGTGTGTGTGTGCGGGTGTGTGTGTGCGTGGAGGGGGGGGAGGGGGGTGATGGTATTGAGAGGGAGGACACGTGCGTCTGCTAGCTCAATATGTTCAAAGATTCCGTGCTATCGTATTACGTATTCACGTAAAAAACCGCATCAAAATCGGACGGTGCCACAGACAGACACACACACAGACAGAGATATTTGCGTCATAATTATAACACCCCTCTTTTTGCGTCGGGGGTTAAAAATGAAAATTAAGTTGTATGTTAATGATACTCATTTCGCGACATTATAATCCGACGTCACATTTTTAGATAATTACTGCACAAAGTCAGCTGTCCAATTGTAAAAGATAAGAGTAGGAAAAGTGGCGAGTTATATATGTTTCCGCAATTATAAATTAACTCTACAAACCAAGCCGGTCTTTGTTCAAGTTTATCAAGTCACCATGGATTCATATTTATATTCTGTGTACTTATTATAAATTGAACCGCCTCAAGTGGTCACTTTTAACTGTTTTATTGATGGTAACTGCACAAAATCGATATATCAATTCATGAGGTATCGATAACATGTAAATCAGCAATAACTACAAAAAGTCCTGTTCGGTTTTTGAAATTATTGTGTAACTGCCGAGTAATGCAGAGAAGTGAATGAGGGCGCCACTGTCGCTCTATGGTTTCTTAACTTCATTTTTTTAAATAATGGCTTTAACCAGTGGCATCCAGTGGTTATCTAGCCAATGACGAGTAAAATTAGGTGAACAAATTTTGAGGTTATAAACTATGCCGAAGCCATTTATTCAGCTTTCTCAATAAAATGTATAATGTGTACATTTTATCGCTTGTTTTGGCTTCTTGACGATATTTTCAAAGGCCAGCCTTGGTTTCAACATTATTCGAAAGAATCCATATGCCGAATGTACTCGATATTGTAAACCTTTTCGATTGCGTCGAAACCCTCTCAATTTTGCGTAATTGATACTATAACACCGTCCGTGACACTTTTTGCACTATATCACACCATTATAACAAAAAAAACACATAACAGTATTATTAACCAATTAACAAAGTTGCAATGAACCACCAAGTTCGCGTCAAGTATTAACTACATTATTTATTTTTGTGATTTATTGTTTGCGTATAATTTCAGGAAAAATCTATCGAACATTTGTGTTGTCTATGCTACCTCTGATGAAGAGTATTCATGTGACGAAAATGACTACCAAGGTGACGATACCATCGAAAATACACCGTACACTGAACTGAAATATGCTGATGAACAATCTGGCGATGAAGACGATGAGCATGACGGACAGGAAGGTGATGAATATGGTGTAGATGGTTATGAAGTAGACGATCCACAAGGAGGTTATCAATACGATGAGCCAATAAATGGAGAACTGGTTGAAACTGATGGGAGAGGAGCTGGAGAAAATGAGGATGGCTTTCATGATGATGAGAGTGAATCTGTTGACAGATATGATAATGTACTTGAAGTTGATGAAAACGGTGATGGGGATAAAGATCTGAATCCTGATGATGTTGCTTGGTTGGAATGGACGCAAGCGAATCCTGGAGCTCTAGCTAGGAATCTTGCTATAGAGCAGGTAACTTAACAACAACCAAGTTTAATCATTAACTTAATGTATTTTAAATATAATCCTACCGTATATTTAAGTGGACACATCCCGGTTGATGATGATGTAGTTGGTAAACTGTATACCCTCTCGAACACTCACGGACATAGCTTCTTTACTTCTTCTTTTGAAAAGATAGAAGATCCGATAATCTACGAAGTTATTTATATATTAATAGCTAGAGACTACAACCATGAGGAGTTTGGAAACTATCCCATGGAAACTAAATGCTCGATCGGGACGAAAAAGTAGCTTATGTCATTTTCCGAATCATCAGATATCCCAATACAATAAATCAAGTCATTCTGACTCTTCGTTAGGACATGAATTTTGAAGGAAGGACAAATAAAAAAAATCTTATTAATTTATTACAATTGATAAAGAGAGGCCAAATGACAAGCCATTGTTATTATAAAAAAACAGCAAATTTTACGAAATATAAATGAATGTAATTTATTTGTTATAGGGTACAACTCAAGAATCCAGTTACCACGCATGCCTTTGTAGCAACAGACGTGGCAAAACCGTTTGCGGTAGCAAGGACCATAGAAATATCAATGAAGCAGAAGGGGAATTTGAAAGCAACATACGTGGCAATTGTTGCACTAAAGACTATAGCCACGTCGATGATGACGAAAGTTCAAATGATAGCAACAGCGATAAATCATTTAGCGGTTCAAATGCTCATACAAATATTGCTGAGGAAGGAGATGACTATGAAATCAACAGCCGTGGCCAGCAATTTTGCGGTACTGAAGACTATGATGACAACAGCGGCGAATCATTTGGCGGTGCAAAACGTCGTACCAATATTAATGAGGAAGGAGACGCCTATGAAAGCAACAGCCATGGCAAGTCATTTTGCGGTACTAAGGGCAATAGCTTTGTTAAGAATGAAGACTATCAAGGCAGAAGCCGAGGCAAACGATTTTACGGCCCTAAGGGCTTTGGTGCTGACGATGACGAAGATGATGACACTGACAGTAATAAGCACGTCAAATCGTGTCGCAATAAGGTCCATAGTGACATCGATTACAAAGAAGGCGAATATCAAATTGATAACCGTGGCAAACCATTTTGCGGTACTAAAGACCATGGCACTAGACGTGGTAAACCGTTTTGTGGTACACGAGACCGCAGCAACGAGAGAGGCAATTTTGGCAACAACAGTTTTTCTGCAGATTTTGGCGATGGGGACAAGAGTGGCTTGTTTCGTGGCTACAAAATGTCGCAAGTTATTATGCCAAGTGGGAAACGAATGAACGTCACCATTCCTGTAAGTACAATGTCTTGTTTGTTTGTATGAGTAAAACCTGGTACATACGCATGGGAACGGGAATTCCAAAATAAATAGATGTGACTAAATTAAAGCATCCCATTGAGGACAACCGATATTTCACCATCACTACTTCCACTTGTCATTGACTCAATAAAAACTAAACAATTTTATTATTATTTCCTTTCGCATTTGTAGTGGGGTAGTACGTAACATTCTGTAAAGTTCAAGCGCTGAATCCGTCGTGAAAGGTTCATTCAAAAATCAAAAGCCAATAGTTTTGAAGTCGAGATGGAATTGCCTTTTTAACTTGGAGCTTTGTTATGAAGTCTTCACCTCAGATTCAATGCTGCAATCTTTCTGAATAGAACTACTGTGTCTGTAATTACTGTTAAACTTAGTTTCTAGCGAAGATAGGGTCTACATAAAACTAGACATAATGCTCTAACTACTGCCTAGCCTTTGAAACTGTTTCATGTCTGGAATGACGAAGAAATCCAATCATGGACTTTCACAGCTGGCAGGGTAAATAGCTTTTTTCTTCCAGGTCCAACCAAAAACAAGCTCAGGGAAGCGTTCAGAAGGCACAAAGCTCATCCCTCTCACATCTGAGGGCATGATAGCTAGGCGTGAGATTGAAATGGTAATGAAAGAGATTCAAGAAACCTTCTGGATACGAAATGAGAATACACATCAGCTGAATGGCTTTGATATCATAAAGGTATTCTTCTTATCTCGTTGAAAATGTCTGCAAAGAAAGATTATGTGTTTCCTAAAGAACGGATTCCGTCAAGTAAAAGGGAAGAGATAAGTTTATTTGAATTGAACATGATACTCGTATATACATACACTGAGCAAGTAATTTTTTTTATTTTATTAAAGATATATCAACGCTTGACCTCAATCTCACCTGATGGTAAGTGACGATGAGGTCGAAGATGTTACGTGTTGGTCTAGAAGGTGCCTATTTACTCTTCTTTTGAAGATTCACAAGTTGTAGTTTTCGGGGAACACGGAAACCGGTAGTGCATTCCATATTTTTGCTGTACGCACGATAAATGTGGAAGCGAAGCGCTTGGTGCGAGCTATGTACATAATGGTGACAGTCAGAAGTGTAAAACATTCCTTTGGAAGCATATTCACATACTTGTCAAAAGTCTTTAATCAGTGCGTGTTGCCAGAAACGTGGTCCTTAACTGTGGGCCGAATAAACAAGCTCAAAGTCACTCAGCGAGCAATGGAACGAGCTATGCTCGGAATTTCTTGATAATGTCCGGAAAGAGGAAATCCGTAGACGAACGAAGGTTACCGACATAGCTCCATAAATCAGCGAGCTGAAGTGGCAATGGGCAGGCCACATCGCTCGAAGAACCGATAACAGGTGGGGAGTAAAGGATACCGAGTGGCGACCACGTACAGACGATACGGTTAAGGCCGCGGGGAGTCGCTGGATGCAGGTAGCTTGGAACTGTCGATGTGTCGTGCCATGAAAGAGGCGTCCAGCAGTGGACATTTCCCGGCTGATGATGATGAATATTTTAAATTGTTAACGGTTAGGACTAACTTTGGGAACGCTGGTGTATCGTCTTCCCTTAGTTTTCGCTGTTACAAAACAACTAAAATAAATACATTGCAATAATTGTGCTTCTCTTTTAGTAAAAACAAAAGTTTTATAGTTTCTATGTTCTGTATAATTTGTATGTGTTCAAGGCCAGAGTGAATAAACTACTTCTGCATAAGTGTGTACCATTCTAGACCACACTTGTGGATAAAAGGGTCACATTTGTCAATCTAACATCAATTTAGCACCTTTTATATGCAAAATAGATCGATACTTAACCTCACTGTGAAGTGACGATGAGGTCTAGAAGGTGACACTATTTACTCTTTGTTTGTACTAGCACCTTTAAACTACTAAATATTTATTACCTTTATAGTTAAATTCTTCTTGACACTTCTTGTTCTTCCGCATCCAATCTGAGTTTCAGATTCAGAAGATTGTGAACGCTCGTCAATGGAATACCTATAAAACAGAGCAGAAGCGCATCTACGAAGACCTCAACTTCGTCAACGAGAGAATGCTGTTCTACGCATCAGATTCCGTAGGCGATGTCGTACAAAATGGGTTTACTGATGACTACCTATCTGGTAAGTACTTATGTGTGTTACAAGCTATTGCCCGCGGCTTTGTCTGCGTTCTTTCTTTCATCATCATCAGCCAGGAAACGACCTCCTTCACGGTATACCAAAAAGACAGGTCCCGAGTAGACTTGCACTTAACAGTGCTTTCAAAAGTAATGTTATATGCTATTTCTTTTCGTATCGCGTGATATGACTTCAAAACAGTACGCATCACTTGAAAAATCACTTGAAATGCGCGCCGCGCGCTGACATGCTACAGCGCAAACATTGCTTTAGCTATAGTAATATGCGCGTTCTAATCATAATCATCATTTATTGGTACTGCTGGTACAAGTCAATATTTTAAAGTTAAATAACAATTTATAAATCAGTTACATACACAATAGTCAAAATTAAATTACTAAAGTTAAATTAAGTTAGTTAAATTACTACTAGTCATGGAGAAGAGAAGAAGTCATCTATTTTATAGAAACACTGCTCGACAAGCCATTTTTTTAGTTTATTTTTAAAATTTTAGACTCGGAGCCTCTCTAATTTAGATTGGCAGTCTGTTGTAAACTCGAGAGCCCATAACACGAATGTTCCTCGACATTTTGTCTAGTTTAAATGTCTATACGTCTTTATGGTTTTGTTGGAGGATCCGAGCCTGCGCAGCGCGCCCTTTCGTACGCGCCGTGCAAAACGTAGTGATTAAATGCTCCTAGCGCCGTGCTAGGCGCTAGTGAGCGGTGCAGTACGAAGCCAAGCGCGCGGAATGCCATGAGTAATGATGTAATGTGTACTGTTTGTGATGGTCGAGTGATGTGTAATGCAACAGTACGCGGTCGGGTTATTTCACGCATAATGCATCACTCACATCACTTACACATGGCTACAATAGTGCATAGCCTAGAGTTTCTGTAACATTGGAACTTCTTGATGGTTTTTGTAACATTTGAATCATTTAGAGCAGTATTTCCCAAACTATGGGTCGCGACCCACTGGTGCGTGTGGTTCGGTCAGCATCAGCACGTCGTGTGTAACTCAGCTCAGCCTACACGGCGTCGCCTCGTGTCTATTAAAACTAAATATAGAAATAAATAGGACGTATCAAATTCATTACGATTAAAAGTGACCAAAAGTGAAATTGACGCCAAAGCTATTGTGATAAAAAATAGGCAACAAATGCATTCTTCTCATTAAAATTTAATGATTTAAATGTCAGCATTTTTATTTCCTTACTAGTTAAAAATATCAATATTATTCGGGTGGTTTTCTTAATTTTTATCTAAATTCAGTCCTTCGTAAAGATACCATATTCTTTAACAAATTTTTAGGTCGAGGTGGGTCGCCAAATTTGGACTATCATTTTGGTGAGTTGCTGCCCAGTCAGCTTTGGGAACCACTGATTTAGAGGTTTTGTTGGGTAATGTTTCGTATGTGGTTCTTATCTGTCGCAGAAGGCGCATTTGGCAATGCTTTCTACTTCTTCCGTAACTCTTCAGTGGCGGATCGCTTTGTGTTTGGTTTCGAGGACATATGCCCTTCCCATGGACAGAAGTCTTGCTACAAATGTGTTAGGTAAGCTATAGAACATGCTAAACAAGGTTTATAAACTTATCATGCACATAAATAGTTTTTAGATAAGGATAAAGATGCCGTAAAGAAAAATTTGAATAGTTAAATAGCTGAATATTTTTAATCTACATAAATATATAGATAAATAATCATTTTATTTGGCAGAAAATCATCAATGATATGCTCCTAGCAATTCTCTAACAAATGCGCTTACATACCAAGCATTTATGCTTTAGTTTTGCTCCGGGTCACTAAATGGCGCCACTCTCTCAAGCAAAACAAACTTATACTTTGCAGTTAAATTCCATATCCGATGTATGTAATTCAACTGCAACGGTAAGTTTGTAATCATGGAAACTGGTTTCTATCATGGGAGTCCTCTATTATTTTTAATTTATTTACATTTTTATTATTTGTTGTTATACCTGCAACAGAAATACACTTTCTGTGAATGTTTCAACTGTCACGGTTCATGAGATGCAGCCTGGTGACAGATGGACAGCGGAGTCTTAGGTATAGGGACCCGTTGGTTACCCTTTGGTTACAACACAACCAGAGAGATTTAAATATAGTAATAGGCTATAGAGCGGGCATTGGGAAACGTTTCATATAAACATTTTGATCTCAAAAGTCAACGGTATGTCAAATGTCTTGTACGGCCGCGTGACGTGATGTGACACTAGATTTCGGATCAAAAATTTTGTTTGCTTTGTCCGGTCTATTACTATTAATGTTAAATGTCTTTGAACACAACAAATACAGAGTCAGAAATAACAATACTGACATCGTTTACTGGAATGTATCACGCCAGCAAAGAGGCCCTAACTCAGTATGATGTTGTGGACTATTTTCAGGCAGTTAACCCTCTGTCGGGTGACTCTAGGCAAGGAGCATCGTCTGGCGTACCCTGAGAGTTTCGAGAGATCACCGGAGGGCTACCACTCAGTCGCCGCAGTAGGGGGAGGGGGGATGAAGTACCCCCTCTTTGCCGTTTATAACGGGGCACAGGTAAAATAATTAAAATGCCTGCAGAATTTTAGAGGTCTGTCATAGAGTTTAGGAGAGAGCTATTGTTGAAAATTAGTACCAAAGAAATTCCACAAGATGGCATCACCTTATTCCTGGTCAGACTTTGCTAAAGAATAAATAAGAAAATCTAATTTAACATAAACCTGCATGAGATGTACGCCAAATGAAAGAACGAGACTGCAATACTTTTGTCAGTACGTCGATTTCTTCGTCGTTACTACACATCTGTCAAAATACGAAGAAAAAACAGAAGTTTAGTTAAAGTGACGTTTTAGGTAGTCATGTCAATGTCTGTGACCATGACTGAATTTAATAGTTTATTCCTTTGGTTTATTCAAATGCTTATAGGATTCTTGGCGCGAACTTGTAAAATGGTGGTTCATTGCAATTTTAGTAATTCGTTAATAATACTGTTATGTGTGTTTTTTGTTATAATGGTGTGATATAGTGCAAAAAGTGTCACGGACAGTGTTATAGTATCAATTACGCGAAATTGCGAAGGTTTCGACGCGATCCGAAGAGTTTATCATGTCGAGTACATTCGGCATATGAATTCTTTCGGATAATGTTGAAACCAAGGCTGGCCTTTGAAGTTCTCGTCAAGAATCCAAATTAAGCGATAAAATGTACACATTATACATTTTATTGAGAAAGCTGAAGAAATTGCTTCGGCATAGTTTATAACCTCAAAATTTGTTCACCTAAATTTACTCGTCATTGGCTAGATAACCACTGGTTAAAGCCATTATTTAAAAAAATGCTTATATTTATTTTTCCACAGGTGTACCCGGAATATCTCATTACTTATAAGATCCGGAAGCCGCCCATGATCTGCAAAATTACCAGAAACTGATGATCAGCTCCCATTTTACTACGATATTCCTGATAAACGGAATCCTATACGTATCACCTAATCGAGAGTCCGCTTGGAAGAGTATTTAATATGACAGTATACACATCAGGCTGACAAATCAATTCAGTTAAGAAAAATTATCGAGAACTCAGAATACTTCCATACAAAATATCTTTTACCATAATCTTTTGTAATAGAATTGCTCGTTTTGATAATAAATTACTCGCAGGCTAAGTTTGCCCCTCTGAAGTTAGCTCTCCGCAATTTCAAACATGTACAGACGGAATGTGTGTGTATTATTTTCTATAATAACCATCCCTAGATGACATACAGCACTAGGACATTTCTTTGCACCCGCTAACTTGCCTTGCCTCCCATTTATACGTTAATAATTGATACTTCGCGGTCTTTTGTGGCTAACTTCAGAGGGGCAGACTTGATGTGCGAGTACTGTACTTGTCAGCTAAAATATCCGTTACGCATCTAATAGTTCCTAGATAGCGTTTTGAACAATAAAAGCAATGTGCGTAAAAATTTTAAATTTTGACATACTATTTTAAATTTGACATACAATTTTAAGTTACAAATTTGACATCATTCATAATTGTAATTGTAATTTTTAAAAAATATGGACTGCTGGTCCGGATTAAATTATTTTCATTTCATTTCATATATCTATGTAATTAGATATTGCTTTTTAATTGCGCGCAGGCGTTTTTTGTAGTAATGTTTTGAGCGTATAAAAGTTAATAGTACATTACATTAATGATATGTGGAAATGATTTTTGAAAGGTAAGCCGGTGGGAATCGGCTTGTATGGACCCTTCGCCACTGCTATGTACTATTTATCTCAAAAAAATTTAAATCGCGATTCACTATGAAGTTTTATGTTAATGATACTCATTTCGCGACATCACAATCCGATGTACTATTTTTAGATAATTACTGGACAAAGCTAGCTATCCATTTAAAAAGAATATGGACAATTTATTTCGTATGAATTGAAAGCAAGGAGTTTATTTAAACTAAATACCTTAAGGCAAAGCCATTTAAACATAATGTCGTATGTACACCTTCCAAAGAGAATATAACTGCTGTTGGGCGTGTGCGGACTGCCATGATTCCACGCCATCTTTTGACACCATCTCTGAAAATGTCTAATTATCCATGAATAATAAAAATGTATTAATGCTTTGAATATCATACTTAATCTTGGACCTGAATTTATTAATATACTAATATTATAAAGAGGAAAGATTTGTACCTATTTTTGTATGTTTAATTTACCTATTTTTAATAGGCTCAAAAAGTACTGGGCCGATTTAAAAAATTCTTTCACCAATAGAATGCTACATTTTTCCAATTTGACATAGGCTACATTTCATTTTGAAAAAAATTAGGGATCCTTGGTAAAATTTGAACAATGTAACCGAAGGTGTAGAAAAATGAGTCTTAAAATGTCTTTCGCCGAATGCGCTGCCGAAACTATTAGCGATAGTACAAAATAATGTACAACAATATTGAAGAACATCATAATGTCTACAAAAAACTCCGCGGTAGCATATGTCCAACTATTGTAGTTATGTCACTACAACAACTTTTTTCATTTTAAACATTAATGAAAATGCTAACCAAATTCAAACCATGCTATTTATGTGTTTATATTAATCCTTATCCAAATAAATTATTTTATGGTCAAGACCATTTAACTACCTATAAAATAGTTTTTAAATTATTTAAATTGGACTTTCCATTCAAAAGATATTACGAATTAAAAAATTCAAACAGTAAACAAAACCGCCATAACGCCGTGGCCGTTGTTTGCGATGCAGTCTGAAAAGCGCGCCGGGCATCGCGGCGGGCGGGGTGGAGGGGGCACTGAAATACAGGAGTGGGGCGTGCACGTCTGTAAGATAGGCATATTGAACATAAATAGACTTACATACAAATATAACTGTGGGATTTTTTTAAATATATAATTAATAAATAATAATTTTTTAATAAATAAAAATATTTGTGAAAAAAAGTGTTTTATATCCAAATTTCCAAAAATAAATAATTGTCTACCCCGTGCGAAGCCGGGACGTGCTGCTAGTTAATATATAAAAACATTTATATAAATACCTAGTTAATCAAACATTGCTTATATTAATAATTAAACATACTCTATTTTTGCCTTTTATTACGCTTTTATTTAAATTACAATAAATTCATTTTGAAAACAGAAAGTTTTATTTATTCCAGCCAATCGCTTTCGTCTTCGGTTACACCTTCTTGAATCCCCTCGGGACAACCAATCTCTTTGAAGCCATCTCTCTTCTCAGAACAGTTGCAACCCTCTTTGGGGTTATCTCCATTCTTTTGACCATCCCCACCCGCTTTGTCACTCCCCTCTTTATTTTTAGAGAGATCTGGGACAAAGCAGAGGTCTTGCACATTTTGATGTTTGATTAAGTTTGTTTGTAAGTTGAAGTCGCCTGCGTTGGCTTGAGCGTTTATGTTTTCGTTGATTTGATCAGCTTTTGAGCAGAATCTGTAAAACCATCACAATTTTTTTACGATATTAAAGTCAAGTGCGTGTCGGGCCACGCGCAGTTTAGGGTTCCGTAGTTAACTGGTTTTATAAAAAGTAACTTTGAATGGAATTTGTACGAAATTTTCATTTTGACCTCTCCAAGTACATTTTATAGTTAATCTGTGAAGCCACCTTGGTCATGATAGTTTTCCTTTAAAGTTTAGCATATTTATTACTACTGTGAATTTTGTCAGATTTTTAAAAGCAATAGTTTAGCAGATAAAGGTCGGGGGACGCTCGACTTTTACAAAAATCATCACTTTAAAGCTTAATATTTCGGAAACGGGTCCCGAAATCAAAAAGTTGTTTTCCCAGACCCCAAATGTTTTTAAAAGACCTATTCAACGATACCCCACGCAACGAGTAACACCCGAAAATTTCTCTTCATCCCCAAGTTACGTGTTCCCATACACCCCAGAAAAAAATATTTTTTAAGATTTTATTCTACCACTTTGTTGGCGTGATTAATATGTATACCAGTACCAAATTACAGCTTTCTAGTAGTAAGAGTATCTGAGCAAAGCCGCGGACAGACAGAGCGAAACTATAAGGGTTCCTTATTTGACTGCGGAACCATAAAACTCACGTGTAAGTCCGTGCCCCCAACCTGGGTTCATGAATCACGATACATATGTGCCCCCAAACTGTATGCAAAGTTGTAGATTAATTGAGATCATATTTATGAAAATGCATTTAAGGAAACTCACGACATGAATGATGGCCGCTCCAAGCTACAGGTCACTGGACGATGTATTTACAAATGCAATAAAGTTATTCCCTCAAGCTTTTATACGCAAAACAATTAAAGCTTTTCCTGTTTGTTTATTACGCATATTTAAATGTATATCTTTCCGAACTTCGTTTGTAATTAGCGGATTTGTATTTGTTTATAAACCGTGTCAACCGAAGAATCCAACTCGGCTGGGCAGCGTACGGGAAGTTACGGCATATCTACTCGTCCAAAATACGGCAGAAGACCCATGTAAATGCGTTTAAAAAGAACTGGAAACCGACTTCAGTTGCTCTAAAAGTCTACTTTTATTAAGGCAAATTTAAGATTTATATAGTTCATGAATGATATTGTCAGAACTGGACCAAAAGAATCATCCAAATCGATTTAACCAGTCGAAAGTTCTAAGGTAACAAACATTTAAAAAAACACCCGTCGAATTTTTTGAAGTCGGTTAAAAAGTCTTGCCAGTGATGACATACGGAACCGAAACGTGGTCCTTTACTGTAGGACGAATAAACAAGCTCAAAGTCACTCAGCGAGCAATGGAACGAGCTATGCTCGGAATTTCTCTACGTG